>JAVUPR010000327.1:5735000-8135000 GCA_036785695.1 Gentiana straminea | reverse complement strand
TTAGAAATCTATTTTGAGCTTGTGTAATGTTTGGAGACCAAGATTTCAATTCATTCTGTTTACCAAATAAAATATATCTTTATTTCTAAATTATGAATTGTTAGTTTTGCACATTTATTTGACTAAGAACCGTGAAGCTGATGATCTATGCAGGTCATGCATTTTCAACCCCATATGTTGATGTGAACAGTGATGGTTGCAGTATTTACCTTCAACAAAGTGATAATCTCTTGAATTGGTAATCCCTAATGATCCTATTATTTTGGTAATACCAGAATTTTGTTCACAATTATAAAATTCTATTATTAACTTCTTTCCATAGTTGGTGTGTAAAAACATTAAGTAAGCATCTACTTCATGTGAGGCCATGAGTTAATTTTTCCTCCCCTTTTAATAACCTGCTGTTTTCTAACTATATACTCCATGTGTTTGTTTTTATTTTAAAGGTCCATTGCTAGATGTAGGGGTGTTTTTGTGCATTGTTAACTTTCTGATTTGATCGTTCAATTCTTGGCCTAGCACCCTGTGCTCTTAATATTCTCTCTTGGATAATAATCTATATGTTGATGATGATAAATATGTCTCTTAAGGAATTCTTTGTCTATTCAATTTTATAGTGTGCAATCAAGTCTACTTTTTATTGTCCCTATTTTGCAATTTTTTGAACAAGAAGATATTTGATTTATAGGACTCAATGAGCAAGAAAGTGGAGATCAACTTGAAGAAAATTTATTTGTATCTTAGATGTGCTTTATGTGATAAAAAGTTTTGAGTAATTTGGGGTGTACAGTGGTTTTGTTTCCATTTTGATTTGTTTAAGTGTTGAGTTCTTTTATATTCCCTTATGCCTTCTCAAGAAATTTAAGTATTTTAGATCAAATACTGACAAGATTTTGTTGTCCAGCTAAGTTGGATATGGTGGAACGGTATCAATTGAAAGGAGTAATACCGCATCGTTTGAAAAGGAGTGTTCTGGGACAATAATCCAGCAATCAAAGATGTATAAACAAGCGCTTTCCATCAGCCAATTACTGTAGTACGTAAGCATATTCTGGAAAGCAACGTGTTTCTTTTAGGGATGTTATATATATATATATTATAAAATTCTTTAAATTTACATTTATGTGTAACTTATCTTTTGGGGAAAAATCTATCATTGTATATATTGAATCATTGATGTATTTCATCAGTATAAAACTTATATTGGCTTGCTTTATTTAATGTAGTTTTGGGCTTCAAAATTATTATTAATATTTCATGATTTAATGTGGAGCAAATGGTCTTTTAACGAGGAGATGCATTATTAATGTTTCATAATTTAATGAGGAGCAAATGGTCTTTTAATGATGACATGTATTGTTAATGTTTCATGATTTGATGAGGAGAAAATGGTCTTTTAATGAGGAGTTATGTCATCTTTAAAAATAATTTTAATGAGTAGAATATATCCTCATTAAATGTATGATATAGTCAATGAGGAGTTCCAATTCTCCTCATTATATATCTTTAGCAGCGGAGGCGGCAATGAGGATCGAGATCTCCTCATTAAATAACTTTAATGAGGAGAAATGGACAATTAATGGCGAGATTTCTCCCCATTAAAGACCGAAATTCTAGTAGTGAATCCTACTGACTTTCCTAGGTATAGGCAGTAATCGTTCCACACAAAGTCTTCCCGTGTACTTATTAGGATAATCCCTAATGCATATCATTCAGTTTATACTGGGGATAGTCAGGAGATAACTACGGTTCTTACCAACTTTACTAATTTTCCACATTGCCATTTGCTAATTTTCTTTTAAAGTTCACTTAATACCACATGTATAGCATATGCCCTCATTCCCAGCAATAGGATGTTTCGTGATAACACCCTAGCTGGACTACTATCATAAGGCAGTCGGGAGCTATTGAGCCTCATAATGGTATAGGACATTTCGTGATAATGCCCTATCGCACTCAAATCATCGGCAGCTACATCCGACATAAATATATATATAATTCATCTTAGATTGGTATGCAAACCTTAAGATATATCCCTCCTATCACATTCAAACCTTCGATATTCACAAGACACGTTCGAATTTAGGTGTTACGTTTATCGTTACTATTAAGCACAAGTCTCTCTAGGATAAACCACTAGGATCGTGAATGGATAAAGTTTAAAGAAACTTCGCTTCAATTTCAAAGGCTTACGTGAATATGAAATGAATACTATCTCGTATCAGTAAAAACATGCTATAGTTATCTCACAGAAGTTACAGACAATCATCGTCAAGAAACTACAACTAGCGAGCCTTTTTGTTTCAATCATATGCTCGTAACTCACAAAAAATTTTAAATTTGGCATGAAATCCACATTTACTCATTTTCCAATAAATATAACATGAAAACATGTAGACACCCCCCACACTTAAATCACATTATGTCCTCAGAATGTGCAAATGAAAGAAAAGAATACTTAGCTGGTTGCAAAGTGGTTGTCGGCTGGAACATTATTGTACCGCTGCAACTCGTATCAAGAACAGACAACACTGAAGGAATAGCTGGCAAAAACTCGCTCAAAAGTATCTGCAACACTCGACATAGCGTATAATCTCGGGGGACAAGGGGTATATGAGTAAACATGGAACCATGAAACAAGGCAAGTGGTGCAAGTAGGTAACGGGACAACCACGACACAACAAGTTTTATTAAAACTAAGTAAGGAAATAAAATACTTGAAAGGATATCTAGGATGCCTCCTAGTAGCGCTTATTTTATGTCAGTAGCTTGACAGAGTCAGCAAAGTCAACCCGGATCGGGCCACTTTGGTTTGATCAGGGCCACTCCTTCATCAGAGTCAGAGTGGAGAGCATCGGTGTGGTCACGGCAACAACAAGTCAAGTGCGTGACTGAGTCCTGGAACTTAGCCATCCAGACAGCACTAATTTTCTTCTTCGTGTTGTTGCTTAATTGTGGCATTGGCATACTGATAGGTGCAGGAGTCGTGGTAGAAGCATCTTTAAGGTTAAGGGCAATAATGTCATCATCCGAAGTAAAGAAGTCGGATGGGATCTCATCACAAATCGACACATCGGTCATGTCAACCAACTCTTGAAAGTATAGGACTTCGGTGCTTCATAAGGCTGTCCGAAATACTTTTTCAATCTATGACCATTCACTTTAAAAGGTTGACCGTTGTACCCTTTCAAGGAAATTGCTCCACCCGGATGAACTTCGACAATTTCTAAGGGTCCGGACCATCTGGACTTAAGCTTGCCAGCAAACAGATGTAATCTGGTGTTGTAAAGCAAAGCCATCTCTCCTACCTTGAGATCTCTATCTTTTATCTTTGCATCGTGGAGCGCCTTCGTTCTCTCCTTGCTCGGCTTGGCGTTCTCGTAGGCCCTGAGTCTGAATTCATCGAGCTCATGTAGCTGCAAGTAATCTTTTCTCCCCACAGAGTTGGCTATCGAAGTTTAAGAATTTAATAGCCCAGTAAGCTCTGTGTTCCAGCTCGACTGGTAGATGGCAAGCCTTGCCATAAACCATTTGAAATGGTGACGTACCCATAAGGGTCTTGAACGCAGTGCGATAAGCCCAAAGTGCGTCGTCCAACTTCAGACTCCAGTTGGATCTATTTGAATTTATCGTTTTCTCCAAAATCCGCTTTAGACTTCTGTTGCTCACCTCGACTTGGCCACTGGTTTGGGGGTGGTATGGTGTACCAATTCTATGCTTGACACCATATCTCTCAAGAATTTTATCCAAAGTGGTGCATTACGTAAATGCGAACCTTCATCACCGATAAGGGCTCTAGACGACCAAATCTAGTAAATATATTCTTTTGCAAGAATTTCTTTACAACTTTGTGATCATTGGTTTGGGTGGCTATGGCCTCTACCCACTTGGAAACATAGTCCACACGGACGAATATATTTGTTAGAGCATGATGATGGGAACGGTCCCATAAAATCAATGCCCCGTACGTCAAAAACTTCACATTCCAAGATAGGCCTCAAAGGCATCTCCATCCTATTACCGAGTCTCCCTACACTTTGGCATCTATCACAAACCTTTGCAAAAGGCTTCAACATCTTTAAACAAAGTAGGCCGGTAAAAACCAAATTGAAGGATTTTCGTGACTCGTCTTAGGTGCTCCGTAGTGTCCACCAAATGGGACCACTATGACATTGCTCTAGAATATCCAATTGTTCATGCTCCGGAACGCACCTTCTAAGCAACCCGTCCTTGCAGACTTTAAACAGATATGGATCCTCCCATACGAGATATTTTAAGTCGCTAAAAATTTCTACTTTTCCTGATACGTCATCTCTTCTAAATGCCCACTTGCTAAGTAGTTGACGTAATCAGCATACCACGGCCTCAAAGTCTCTAGCTTCATTAATTGCTCAGTCGGAAAGTCAATGCCTATCTCCCTAGGGATTTCGCCACCCTCGTTCACTAGGCGAGATAAGTGGTCAGCTACAACATTATCACTACCTTTCTTGTCCTTAATTTCAAGGTCAAATTCCTGTAGTATCAGGATCCATCTGAGTAACCTTGGTTTAGCGTCTGCTTTTCCCATAAGGTAGCGTAGTGCTGCGTGATCTGTCCAGACCACAACTTGAGACCCGAGAAGGTAACTTCTAAATTTATCCATAGCAAAAACGACAGCTAGGAACTCTTTCTCCGTAGTAGTGTAGTTACACTGAGCTGGGTTCAAAGTTCGGCTCGCATAGTAGATAGGCCTGAACTTTTTGTCAATTCTCTGCCTTAGAACTGCGCCCACTGCGTAGTTAGGGGCATCGCACATTAATTCAAAAGGCTTAGTCCAGTCAGGTGCGATTAAGATAAGGGCATTTATGAGCTTATCCTTTAGGCAATTAAAAGCTTTCTTACACCCATCATCAAACAAGAACTCCACTTCCTCTTTCAACAGGTTGGATAACGGCTTTGCTATCGTCGAAAAATCTTTAATGAAACGCCGATAGAAGCCCACATGTCCTAGAAATCCTCGTACCTCCGTCACTGTCTTCGGGTACGACATTCTCTCAATGGCTTCTACTTTAGCCTTATCCACCTGAATACCATCACTGGACACCTTGTGTCCCAAAACAATCCCTTCTTCGACTAGAAAATGGCACTTCTCCCAGTTAAGCACCAGATTTTTCTCAACACAACGTTGGAGCACCATATCTAGATTCTTCAAGATTTCATCAAAGCTGTCGCCATAGACGGAAAAGTCATCGATGAAGAACTCCACGCACTGCTCCACAAGTCCATCAAAAATGGCTAACATGCACCGTTGAAAAGTCGCGGGTGCATTGCATAAGCCGAATGGCATTCTGCGAAAAGCAAAAGTGCCAGATGGACACGTAAACGTGGTCTTCTCCTGGTCATTAGGGTCAATGGCTATATGGAAGTAGCCAGAATAGCCATCAAGGAAACTATAGTACTTGTGACCACTTAGTCTTTCGAGAAGCTGGTCAATGAAGGGTAAGGGGAAGTGATCTTTAGCAGTAACCTCATTAAGTCTACGATAATCTATGCAGACTTTATAGCCTGTCACGAGGCGTAAAGCTACTTCTTCTCCTTTTTCGTTTTTTTCCATTGTAATTCCCCCTTTCTTCGGCACAATTTGAGTGGGGCTGACCCACTCACTATCAGCTATGGCATAAATAATTCCTATGTCAAGCCATTTGATGATCTCCTTTTTGACAACCACCTGCATGTGCGGATTTAGCCTCCTTTGAGGTTGTCTGACCTTTTTCGCTCCTTCCTCCGTTCGAATCTTATGCATGCACACGTCGGGCCGATTCCTCTGATATCGCCCACCTGCCATCCGAACGCGAGGATATGTTTCTCAAGCACTTTGATTAATTCTGCTTCTTGCTCCGGCTCGAGTTTAGACGAGATGATCAAGGGCAACTTATCACCGTATTTAAGGAAGATGTATTTTAGGTGTGCTTTGCGGAAGTGGTTTCAACTCTAAGTCGGCGGTGGTTGCTCGATACTAGATTTTAAGGGACCACCTTTTTCCTTGTGAGCTTGGACCGGTTGACTGAAAAACACCTCATCTTCCTGAGGTGTAACCCCAGAAAGGTATTGAATGACATCATCTAGAGGAATCTTCCTGTCAGCTTCCGTTTTTTCTTTCTTATGCTTAACCATCTTCTTAAGTTCTTCTTCTTCAAGCTCTTCTGCAAGCTGCTCCCAATCATCCAACTCCCAATTGGTAGTTTGTCTCCAAAAATCTATTTCGTCCCAACTACCCATTAAAACTTCCTCCTCTGCAAGGTTAAAGTCTGCCTGGTTGAGCTCCTTCAAATCATTGCTGCTCATCCCTGGAATGTCCCAGATTTTCCGTTCACTCGTAGGCTCAGTGTGCGCAAGTTGTTGAGACAACTCTACAGTGATTCCGGCCTGTGAACATTTATTTCCTACTTTGTGAATTATAACATCCAGGCCCAGTAGAACCACCTGAGTATCTCAGGCCCAGTAGGAGTAACTGGAACTACACGGAGAAGATTCGAATGAATACGAAAGTTTAACTTTCAATGCAAAGCTGAGGAATTTAGGGGAGATTCCCTAAAAGATAGAGAGTTAACCAGACCGTTATCTCTCTTACCACTCAGTCTTGCTTGTTTTCGTCAGAAAGTGAGAAATAGGGGTGATTCCCTAAGACTTCCTCACCGAACAACGGAATCTGAATTCATTCAGAACAGAAGGGTTTTAGCTAAGAACAAATAACGGATTCGTTACAAAGCAGAAATTAGGGGTGATTCCCTAAGACCTTTTTGCGAGACTAACGGTATCTTAATTTATTCAGAAAGAACCTTTGGAAAGATGCCTGCCATAGCTTATATCCTTTGGGGATTAAAGCACACCTCTAGGTCATTTCAAACTCATATGTTTTCATATGTGGACATGACCAGAATGTTGATAAGTCTTTCGTAGACTGGGCATCAATATTAGTAAAGTAGTATGTAGATTAGTGTTTGTGAATGGTAACACTGAAACAATTGGAAACAACATGGGTGTGTTATCTGAAGTCAGAGTCTGACATGCCATCGGGATTCATTCTTAAGGATTTGATTCGCTCAAATTCTCGAGAATCGATAGTTGGCAATCCCATCCATTCACCTGGTTAAGGTATTCTTGCATTTATGCAACATTCAACGATGTAGTCTACCCTACCTCTCAGGAATGGTTATCTAAACCTCCAGATGAATACTAAATAGGATGTTTAGTGAATCCTCAAGTCTCTTCGGGAGAATGAGGAATAATATGCTAGTATATTCAGGTGCAAACTAGAATATAAGGTAACACTGATAAGTCGATTCCGTCCTCAGTGTTGAATCAAAGGCATATTGAAATCGTACCACCGGATTAGATGGAAAGGCGACGTTTTGATCCCAAAGATTGACTCAATACGCCAACCTACCTGATCAGTGTACCAAGTCACATGGTATTTGGATTCTAAGTACGCACCGGGTCACTGACCTACCCTACGGCGGCACACTCCGGTCGTGGTTGGAAGGATGAATTACTAAGATGCTCTTGGAGGGTAAGAATCTTGGGGATATGTCTCACTTGTTTTGAGCAAGTGGGAGAATGTTGTAGATATAGATATAAGAGGTGTGCTCTAAAACAATTAATCCACTTGCCTTTCGTGCAAGTGGGAGATTGTTAGGTGTAGTGCCCGAAAGACAATTATCAAATTGTTTTAGGACAGAATTAATAATTCATCTTATTATATGCATGTATGCTTATAATTAAGTCCTACTGAAAATCCTAAGTACCTCGTTTATGTAATCATATAACTCAGTGTATGGCTATACACAAGAGGATTGAGTTAGTGAGATGTACTTAAAATTAACTTAGTCCGTAGCATTGATTAATCTGAGTACGGGTCTCATGATTAATATGCTAATAATGCGCCCAGAACACTTTATGGTGTGACAGTCTTATCCGGACTGTCGGTAATAGGGTACCTAGTAGGGCATTTATATATGAAGATAATCATATGGGGCTGGACCGATTTGATTTGAGTTCTCAATATAATTCCGTGATCGAGAAGTCTTATCGAATCACAAGATGATCATATATGGATTAATCTCAATCCTGAGGTGATCACAGACAACTGCTTAGACTAGAGTAGAGTTTGATGTGTTAGTAAGGATCACTTCACAATATGTGGTCCAACACTTCTCGTTGGCTCTATTCTGGAATGAGTGAGTAGTCTGTGTTATCACAGATATGGAATCCATTCCTTCCCCGGGAAGTAGACGAGACGCTTCCTTATTTGTTGATCCTAGAAACTGATCGATCCATGGAGTTCTCATTATATTAGTTATGAACTAATTGATCACTAGGGGATTAATGGTAAATAAGGATAAGAGGTTTCGAGAAGGGTTTACGGAGATATCCCGACTCGAAACGAAGAGTCTATGGAGGATTTATCCGTATGTAATGATTATATCAGTGGACGCTTATCAACTCATGGTTGAGTGTAAGTTATCTATATTCGGCAGAGTTCAGTTTCGGGTTTATGGTGGTGTAATCCCGGAATTAATAGATTGAATATAATTGTTCGGTCTGACGAATAATTTGATTTAATTTATTGTAGGCTACTGAATATGGGTCCATGGTCCCTGACGTGGCTCCTAATATAGCATATAGGTTTTCTCGTCGCTTCACCTCAATTATAATTAAATAGTTGAATTGGACTATTTAATTGATATGTGGATTAATTGTTTAGTTGGACTAGATAATTAAATACACGAAAAAGAAATTTTTCGTGGACTCGGCCCAATGTGATGAAAAATGCGTGTGAACTATTTCCCAATAGGGCCCATTTTGTTATTAAATTATTAGAGAGAAATTAGTTTTCTTGGATAATTATTTAATATATGATTTAATCATTCATGGAATAATGGATAATATATTTATTTATCCTAATTTGTTTGGGATATATATTATATTTATCTTTTATTTAAAATAAGGATTAACATAATAATTATCTCTTAATTATTAAATCCTTGGAGGACAATGATTACTCTATATATAAAGAGAGTTCTCCCAAGCCTTATTAACATCACAAAATTTCGAGTTTTAGATAGTATTGTGGCTTAGATATTTCGGCCTAATACTATGGGTTCGAGTTTTAGAAAAACTTTGGGTTTTTCTAAGGTAGCATATCGAGGAGGTCCGGCGGCTTGAAACACCATCCACCTGGTGGTGCTTGGAGACACATGTTGGAAGACTTTGGCTTCTCAACTAGGATCTCAACTAGCTCGGATTGGATTGACCTTGTTCTTGGCATTTTGCACCATTAAAAGGTTGGTAATCTAACCCCTCGTAGGTTAGATCTATTATTTTATGTGCTTTGATTGTTTAGATCTAGATCTTGTACTTTCCGCTGCGTAATCGGGTGGATCTTTGATATATCCGGCGATATTACATCCTACAGTCCTCTCCCAGCTTCCGCATTATAAGAGCATGTATAAGGCGGGTGTAGGCCAAATCTATGACGACCGCCTAAGCGAGTTTAAGGAAGGAAAGGACATCGGGGCCAAGTATGCTAAACGCAGACCTGCCCTACAAAGCACTGAGCTGACTCATTCTTCGATGAAGCAAAACCCTGATGGCCAAAATTGATTGCTCCTCTCTGTGTTAAAATACATTTCATTTATCTGAATTTTAAAAAACTTGTATGTTTTCTGGATGTTAGTGGTGCTCTGCCCACTGTACTTTTATTTTAATTTCTTTTTGAAACTGACTTTGGGATTCAGCACTTAATTCTTTTTGAAATTAAATCTAGGATTAAGGACTTACATGACACCCGTGCATTCCCCCAGTATGGCGTACCTTGCTTAGTGCAATGGATGGCATACTTGTTTTTGATGTAGCTATGTGCTTTTTAGCTCGTTGTAATCTAGGGCCTGACCTGCAGACTCAAGAAGTTTGTGGTATGCAAACTTTCTGAGTATGATCTGTAGTACTCAGTTAAATTTTGGCCTGACCTGCAGACTCGGGAAGTTTGTGGTATGCAAACTTTCTGAGTATGACCTGCAGTACTCAGTTAAATTTTGGCATGACCTGCAGACTCGGGATATTTGTGGTATGCAAACTTTCGGAGTATGACCTGCAGTACTCAGTTAAATTTTTTCCTTTTAAGGGCTATAAATTCACTACTAGAAAAAGGGTTTATTGTGAGGAAAAAATTGTGAGAGCATGCAAATCCTCTCACAAAAATCATATAATTTAAATTTTTTATGAGAGTAAAAGATTTATATAGCTAATTGATGTACTTTTAGTTATAAACTCTCTATTCCCATCACTTTTTGTATAATATCCCATCATTGTTTACACACTAAAATGATCCCCTCATTAACAAATTTATTTTTTCTTAATTTTTTTAAAATAATGATATAAACACAACCGTTGTGTCACATAAGTGATACAACTGTCATTTGCACCGTTGATAAAAATGAGTCTAAATTAATCATGATATACACCATCATAATCAAAGATGAAGATGATCATTTTGTTCTTCGTTGTGACACAATCGTTAACCCGTATCATACCCATTTTATTTATGTTTCAAAATTTAGAGACCCAATGATAAATTTTTTTAGTGATACAGGCGGCAAACCTTCCCTCCATTTTTTGGGGAACAATTTGCAAATATAGCTAAAAAAATTCCATGCCATGAATACCACTTAAAACACTTTAAAAAAATACTAACACTTCTCTGTTTCCGAAACAAAATCAAAACCTTCTCGACAAACAACCCACCATACGAAAACTAAGCGATAAAACCCTTCCTTTCACCGTGACTTGCGACGGCGGCTCTATTTGATCGGCGGCGGCTCTATTGCAACAGTAGCTGCGACGTATTTGAACGACAGCGGCGGCGGATCTGCTCATTCAGGTATTTGAACGGTGGCGGCTGCGGCGGCAGTAATCGTGATTCAGGTATTGAATTTCATGATTTTTTTTAAGATTTAGGGATTCCAATTGTCAATTTAGAATAAATTCGAAGCAGTCAATTTGCGTAGAACTTAGGGTTGCTTAAAATTCTTTTGTGTTGATAGAAAAGGGAACTCAGGTTACACAATTAACATTCCTAATGTAGCTTAGAGAAGTGAATGTAGACTAACATGAATTACACTTTTGTTGCTGAATGCTTAGACATGAATTACAATTCTTCTTCTAGGTGCTCAGAAAAGTATGCTGGTATCTTGTGATGTCTCCTCATGATCCTATGCAATCAAGTCTTCTTAATTCAACATTAGACGACAAGAATCTCTCAGAAATACCTCATTTTAGGTTTTCCCTTTCGAAAATTACGCACTCTTCGTTGGCTATGTTAAATTTATTACTTTGGTCAAGCCTAGGCATTTGAATAGCACTAATTGATACTTTTCTTTGGTCTGTTGTGATAGAAGGCTGCTGTTGAAACAGTTGATTACTATGGAAGTTATTCAGTGGACAACTCTGTGGAGTACTTTTCAAACGGAGTTTGAGAATGAGAAAAACATGCTTGGTGGCTCCTTAGGTGACAAAGCAGCAGAAGATTTCCAGCTGAGAGTCATTGAACATGTAATTCTCATACATGACACTTTGTTAAAAAAAAATGCCCAAGTTATAGCTTTTTGTGACCCTTATTTATTTTTCATGCTATGTATGTGCATCACTAATTTATTTATTTTGTTGCAGAAAATACTTGTTGTTTCAAAGTACTATTCATGACTATCTTTGAAGAGACTTGCAGATTTACTGTACTTTAGTGATTAGGTCTGCCTCTTTCTGTTCTTATATATTTATTGCTGATTAGTATAGCCCTTTTTCGATTAAAGTGAGTTTGACCTAACTAATGTCTTCTATTGTGTTAATTGTGTTATATGTATCACCTTAGGAGGCTGAGAAACATCTATCAGATATGGTGGTCTCGAAAGCACTGATTGCAAAGATAGACAGACCACAAGGGGTAGTGAGTTTCCAAACAGCAAAAGATAGCAACGACATATTAAATTCATGGGCGAATAACATAGAGAAGCTTTTGATCTTGTGGAGAAGTAAATAAATTCATGGGATCACTGTTTTGTGGTGCTTGTACTCATTTCAGCTCACATTTTTTTGTAATTATGATAAGACTATCAGTTAGATTTATCATGATGTATTTTTACCTAGGTCTCACTTCCAAGTGGCGACGAATGTGTATTTGAAGCCTAATCCTAATCCCTTATTTATTCTTTGTTTTGATTTGTTTAATTCACTCAAAGTTTTGTTTACTGTGTGGCTTCATTTTTGAAACTTCACCACGCTACCATTGGGTCTCATGGCAGCATTCTCAGCCTTTTGGATTTTAGGACCAATCTACCAAGCTTTCCTGCATTCCAAGCTCAAGGTATCTGTAAAATGTTTTTCTAATTTTTATTTTTTAATGGTGTATGTGCGTCTCGTAAACATTTCACCCCTACACCCATACTGGACAGTACAGTAAGTAGAATGATATTTACTTGGAGATTCAATAGTTTCACTAATCATTTTATGTCGTAACACTAAAAAAATTGGGGGGATTTTGTTGAGTACAGATACAGGGTATTTGGTGACCCTCCTTCTCCAAGAGCAGCAGAGGATATTGCATTTTCAGTGGCTCACTTCTTCTGAAAGAATGGCACACACAACAATTACTATTTGATTAGAACAATTCTCAAGAGTAAATGATTAAAGTAGGGATTTTGATGACATCATAAAAAGCTGACAATGTATACTTTCTATTATAACTCTATGCAGTACTATGGTGGAACCAATTTTGACAGAAGTTCATCTTCCTTTGTTCCAACTCGATATTATGACAAAGCCCCACTAGGCGAATTTGGTATGTTTTACCAAAACTCTTTGTGCTTACTATTTGAAGCATTCAAGATCACACTTGTTTTATGTTTGTATTTAGGGTTAAGAAGGGAACCTAAATTTGGTCACCTAAGAGACTTGCACAGGGCTCTGAGGTTAGCCAAGAGACCTTTGCTTTGGGGAACTCCACGCGAGAAAGTGACTAACAAGCTTAAAAAGGTTAACATGCATCTTCTAAATGATGATAATACAGAGAAACAAATGTGAAATATTAATTAGTTATCTTATAAATGAAACATCTTGTGTTTATTTTTTTGCAGGTTGTAACATATGAGCAGGATGCAAACACATGTGCTGTCTTTTTGATTAACCAAGATACAGAAGATGACACCATGAATTTCAGGGGTGTATATTATCTTGTTCCCCTTAAGTCCATAAGCATCTTTCCTGATTGCAAGACCGTATTCTATAACACAAACACCGTAAGTTTCCTTTCGTTCTAAACTTCTCTATATGCATATCATATGAAACTAGAATAGTCATTATAATGTATATATGAAACAAACAGGTTGTGACACAACATAATGTGAGAAACTTCCATGAATCGAGTAAAGTAGTTGAGCTCAAGTAGGAGTATTTTACTGAAAATGTTCCAACAAAGAACCATTTGCCAATAAAGAGCAAGAAACCTTTGGAGCTCTATACTTTGACAAAGGATACCTCTGATTATGCATGGTACAACACAAGGTATGTAACAAATCAGCAGGTTCATCATAACACATAAGTCGATTAAACATGATTAGTTAGGCAATTAGTAGTATTACTCTTACTAATTAAATAGCAATTCTAATTTGAACCTAATTATCCTTCCATAAATAGGATACATTTGAACCACAATGACCTACCAATGAAGTCTGCAATCCAGCCAGTACTAACAGTTGCAAGTCTTGGCCATGCATTGCTAGCTTTTTACAACGACGAGTACTGGGTAACTACATTTATGTACTTGCACGTGTTTTCATATTTTAAGCACTACGTTTTATCGTGTAACAAAGTTAATGATAATGACTACAGGCTTTCATCATGGAAGCAATGTTAAAAAGGATTTCGTGATGCAGAAACCAGCCACTCTCAAGACCGGATTCAATGTTCTAACCTTTTTGGCTATGACAACTAGATTTCCAGTACTAACAACTATCGCTATTTGAAATACGTATGTTTTTTGTACTTTTATTACAAGTAAGATAAGAAAGAAGAAATCACAGTAATGATTTTCTTTGCAATTGGGCTGAAGAGTAGGGAAAAGAGATTTGCTGGACCAGAAGCAGTGACACTTCAAGGTCTAATGCCTGGAACACTAGACATCACCCTAAGCCCTTGGGGTCATCAAGTTGGTATAATTGGAGAACACCAAGAAATATATACAAAAGAAGGTTCTAAAAACAGCAATGGCAATCACTTTCAGCAGAAAATCGGAAGGGATTTAACTCACCTGTTACTTGGTACAAGGTATTTCAATGCCTATTTATTTGTCTTGAAAATCTCACTGGATACTTCCCTTGATTTGGATGAATTTTGTACATTCTGCCCTTTTTCTTTATGATTCGGGAATCTTTGGTTTATACTGAACAATGGTTTAGTGAAACAATGGTGTGGAAATATCAATTCGATTTGGGAATATGTTTGTAGATGTTGTCTTCTTTTGTCTTCTATCTGCTGATGTATCCATGTTTTTTTCTCTCTTCCCTGATGAACATTTGAAGTACATATATTTCAGTGTGGATATTAGCTGCTATTGAAAAATCAAATTCAGGTTGTTCTTTTCTGATTTATCATTGTAATGCAATTTATTCAACTGCTTTTATGATAAGATGTTGTTTGCTGATGAATTCATATATTTGCATATGCTCCTGATTCAACCCCCTCCCCATTTTTCTTCAAGATTTGCATATGCTCCTGCATCTCTTCATCATTTAATCTAGGTAGTTGTTCTTGGGTGTTCATGCTACTACCATTCAAGATTATGAGGATACAAATGTTTTTTTTTGCAGAAATCTTGTGTACCACCGGACTTGATTTGACATCGAAGTTGTCAAGGTTCCGAGCTGTACACTTTTACCATTGCTAGTGCAGAACCCGGATCATCATGGGCAAAACCACCTGTAAAGCTCAAGAAAGTAACAAGAGCAAGTGGTATTGTTTTTCTTTCTTTTTTTTTTGGGTGAAACACGAAAAAAAAATGATTTTAAAAAGTTTAATATCTATTGAATATGTTCTGTTTTGATGTCATATGACTGTATGCATTTTACTACGAAATCACTATGAATTTTTTTCGGAGCATATAGTCCAAGTTATCAAAACAGAACATATTTTGTAAATTCTCAACTTTTCAGGCATACTTATTTAAATCTTTTTTTTTTTTCCTGATGAACATATTATGTCAAGGTTAGTTTCTAATTTATTCAGTTGATTTTTTTTTTTTTGGGTGTATAAATGGCATCATGGAAAATGGATCTGTTAAAGTTTGATTAGATAAAGTTGTAGATCTTGATATTGGTTCAAATCATTAAGCATTGCGATTTTATTGCATATATAGTGTGGTGATAGTTTTTTTAAAAACTATAATACCATCCATTTATTTGCAGTCGGTGTAGATGAAAATGATGAGAAATTTGCAACTTTGACAAAGATGCTCCTCTTAGCAATAAGGAGTTTGAAGGTTAAAATTCTATTTACTGCCTTTTTGTGCAGCTTGTGATGTATTTCTCTTTCTTGGACCGTTGGATGAACATAGTAAAGCAATTGTGAGGATAATTTATAGTTTTAGAGGTCACCCTTGAATGTTTCATATGTATACTTTTGCAAACAATTATGTTACTAGTTATCAACGTGATTTTGTTGGGCTTGGTGAAGCATTGTTGTTTTTTTTGCTTTGTCTCCTGATGGGTTCATGGTCATCTTCATGCGAATGACCTCGAAATGATTTGCCTAGGGGTAGATTTATATATATTGAGAGTAATATATTATCATTTAACGAAGGGAAATCCGATCATTAAAAGTCATGTATTTCCTATCATTAAATACTTTTAATGACGGGAAATTTACTCTCGTCGCCCTTCATTGCTGCTTTTCTATATAAAGACATGTAATGAGAGTAACATTTCCCGTCAGTATTGATTTTCTCTTTTAGTGACGGGTCTTTCACTCTCATTAAAAACACATTTTTAATGGGAGTGAAAGACCCGTCACTAAAAGAGAAAATCAATACTGACGGGAAATGTTACTCTCATTACATGCCTTTATATAGAGAAGCAGCAATGAAGGGCGACGAGAGTAAATTTCCCCTCATTAAAAGTCTTTAATGACCAGAAAATGACTTTTAATGACCGGATTTCTCCTCATTAAAACTCGATTTTCTTGTAGTGATTAATAACGTAATACTCGTAAAAAGAAAGAATAATTTATTAATCTGTAGTGATGCTTTGTTACATCATTATTGAAAATAAATGACTAACTGAAAAATAAAGAAAGCAAGTCTGGCAGCTGTCGTAGACATAAAATTTCCTGAGATTGTTGGCATTCCAATTGCGAGGTATGGTCTTACCCTTTGCATCAGCCAGCTGGTATGAGTCTTTTCCATGAACTTTGACCACCTTATAAGGGCCTTCCTAGTTCGGGTCGAGCTTGCCCTAAGGACCCTACCCGCTGACCTCATTCTTTCACAACACCAAATCCCCTTCCTTGAAGTAGGAGTACTTGACTTTGAAGTTATAGTACTGAGACATCTTCTATTTATACCTAGCCATTCGGATGTAGGCCACTTCTCTGGCCTCTTTCAAGTCGTCTTTGGCTTGCCTGAGTTCACTGTCATGATCTGACTAGGTATGAAGCTCGGTCCTCGGAGAGGGGAGTCCTAGTTCTGCCAGGATGATTGCCTCACATCCATAAGCCAAGGAAAAAGGTGTTTCACCAGTTGCTGAGTTCAGCGTAGTCCTGTACGCCCAAAGTATGTTGGGTAAGTGTTCAACCCAATTCTCTCTCTCCTCTTCCAGCCTCTTTTTCAGGCCAACCTTGACTTGTCTATTTGTCTGTTCAACTTGGCCTTAGCCCGTGGGTGGCCAATAGAGGTAAAGTGCTGGGTTATACCCAGCTCTGCGTACCATGTTAGGATTGTCCTGTCTTCAAATTGCGTTCCGTTGTCCGAGATCAGGATCTTAGGTATTCCATATCTGCAGACAATACTTTTCCATCGAAACTTCTGATGGCCCTGCCATTGATGGTAGTTAGAGCCTTGGCCTCTATCCATTTAGTAAAATAATCGACTGCCATGACAAGGAACCTCAGGTTTCTTGGTGCTCGAGGAAGAGGTCCTATCAGGTCTACCCCCCATTGATAGAATGGCCAAGGAGAGACTATGGGAATCATTTCCTGTGATGGTTGATGAGTCAGGTTATCATGTACCAGGCATGACTTGCATTTCCTAACTAGTTCGTTTGCATTAGCCTGCATAGTGGGCCAGGAGTACCCGAATAATCGACACTTTCTCGCCAGGGTCTGCACACCCGCGTGGTTTCTACAGATGCCGATGTGAATTTCTCGAAGGAGATAATTTCCTTCTTCCTTCGAAGAACATCGGAGCCAAGGTGATGTAAAAGACCGTCTATATAATATTTCATTAAAAAGGGAATACCTGCTTGCTAAGAGCTTAATCATTCTGGTCTGAGACTTGTCAGTCGGTAGAAGGCCATGTTTAGATAGGACACTATGGGGTCCATCCATGTAGCTTGTTGACTGACAGGCTGGACTTCATTCAGGACATAGCTTCGCTCGTCTAGCTGTTCTATCAGGACTCTTTTGTCTGAGAAGAAGTTAGAGGCCAGCTTTGAGAGGGCGTCATCTCTTTTGTTCAAAGTCCTGCTCGATCTGAACTGACTTGAAGTTCCTGAGTAATGCTTGTGCCACCACTAAATACTTCTTCATTGGTTCTTCCTTTGCCTCATACTCTCCTTTGACATGATTTACCAATAACTGGGAGTCACTGAACACTTGTAGATTGACCGCTCTGAGTTTGCTAGCCAGCTGGAGACCGGTGATTAGAGCTTCATACTCTGCTTCATTGTTTGTGGCCTTGAACTGAAAGTACAAGAATATGGGAATTCTTCTCCTTTGGGACTTATGAGCAAGAGACCTGCCCCTGCTCCTTCTTTGCCTGCTGACCCGTCCACATACAGGGTCCATGGCTCGACCTGTTCTGCTGGTGGATCTTTCTCAATTTCCACTAAAATTCCTTCATCTTAGAAGCCCGCTAAAGCTTGAGTTTCTATAGCAATTCGGGGTTGGAAGTCCAGGTCGTACACTGCAAGCTCTATAACCCACTTGGCTAGTCTCCCAGAGGTATCTGGTCGAGCTAATATCTATCGTAGAGGCTGATATGTTACTACTGTTATCGGGTGTGCTTGAAAATACGGCCTCAACTTTCTTGAAGCATGTACAAGAGCCAAAGCTAGTTTTTCTGCGTTAGTGTATCTGACTTCTGGTCCATGTAGAGCCCGGCTTACGTAGAACACTTGTCTCTATACTGTGTCCTCTTTCTTGATCAAGACCGCGCTGACAGCTTCTTCGACAACTGCTAAATATATCAACAAAGTTTCTCTTTCCTGAGGAGACGTCAATGTCGGCAACTCGGCTAAATAAGCCTTAAGATCCTGGAATGCTTTTTGGCTGTCCTCATTCCATTGGAAAGGGCTTGACTTCCTCAGGAACTTGAAAAACGGTAAGGCACGCTGTGCCGACCTGGACAGAAACCTATTTAGGGCAGCCATACGCCCTGTCAGTGTTTGCACTTCTTCGATGCTCCTTGGAGGTGGCATTAACCTTAGCGCCTCGATCTTGTCGGGGTTTGCCTTGATGCCTTCCTTGGTGATCATGTACCCCAGGAACTTGCCCGACCTGACCCTAAAAGTACACTTTTTGGGGTTAAGCTTCATATGAGGCTGTCTAAGCACGCCGAATACTTCTCTGATGTCTATCATGTAATGACCAAGAGACCCGCTCTTGATTAAGAGGTCGTCTACACAGACCTCCATACATCTTCCAATATGTTTTACAATGATCTTATTCACTACTCTCTGATAAGTGGCTCAGGCGTTCTTAAGCCCGAATGGCATGGTGACATAGTAGATATTACCTAGCTCGGTAATGATGGCGGTCTTCTCTGCATCCTCGGGGTCCATGGCTATCTGATTATATCTCTTATATGCGTATAAAAATGCAAAGATTTCAAAGCCCACAGTTGAGTCAACTAACCTGTCAATCTTAGGGAGTGGGTAACAATCCTTAGGACAAGATTTATTCAAGTCAGCGAAGTCCACGCATATTCGCCAACTTCCATCTAGCTTCTTCACCAATACTGGGTTGGCTAGCCAGCTCGGGTAAACCACTTCCCTTATGATGTCTGCCTGGAGGAGTTTTTCCACCACCTTCTGAATGGCCTCCGTTCTTTCCTTGGAAAATTATCTTTTCTTTTGCCCAACTGGCTTCCTGCACGGGTCGATGTGAAATCTGTGAAGGGCCAGCTTGGGTGACAGGCCTGGCATGTCTTCAGTCTTCCATGCGAATACGTCCCTGAATTCTTTTAATACTTTGACGAGTTCCTTTTTTTGCTGTTCTGGGATCCATGATCCTACACTTATGGTCAAATCCTTGTGATCTTCCCATAAGCTCACCGTTTCGATTTTATCTTCTGAGGACCAACTATCTTCCTCTTTTGCGAGTAATTCTTCAACAGAGACCTGCTGCACCATTATCTTTCTATTATCAGTGGCCGTGTAAAAGCTCCTGGATGTCTCCAAGTCACCCTTGATTTCCACTGAACCCTGACTGGTTGGAAACTTCATGCTGATATGGGCTGGGGAGATTATAGCTCGCAAGTCTATTAGTGCAGGTCTTCCCATTATAACATTGTAGGCTGAGGGTGCTTTGACTACAATATAATCCACCATAAGGGTCCTGCCCCTAGGTTTCATCTCCGAAAGTGGTCGGCAATCTAATCATGTCCATGGGATGGATTGGGGGTCCAACAAATCCAAATAACGGAGCTGATACAGGTGTCAGCTCAGTATCCTTCATCTTCATCGCTTGAAAAAAACTTTAGTATAGCACATTGACCGCGCTACCCGTATCGACACAGATACGCTTTACTGTGAACTTGTTGATTACAACTTCAATAACCAGCCCCTCGTTATTAGTGACTAAGGGGAAGGGATCCCAAAGACCGTAAATTACCTCACCGAAAAGTCTTTGTCTTTTGTTGGAATCTGGGGGAGTAGCAGACCTGCCACTGTCCCTTTCCTCTGGTCGGGAAGAGATGCTCGGGCCACCCGAGATCTTGTTGATCGTGTTGATGGGACGGTTATCGACCTGTCCGTCAGGGCCTGGGGATTGATCCCTTCTACGACGGTAGTCATCACGTCGGCCTCGGTCCTGACCAAAGTTCCTCCTCTTGAACTCTCTTTTCTTCCACAGGGTTCCACATTTTGTGATCGGTCTATAACCTCATTCAATTTCCTATCCATGACAGCTGCATCAATATCTCTTTGCAAATATCTACAATGCTCTGCCTCATGACCAATATCTTCATGATACTTACAGTACTTGGTCTGATTTCTTTTTTCCCGAGGACCCCTCAGGGGGGGAGGGACTCGGGCAATGCCTTTTCTTTGCATAATAGCGAGGACCTGCTCGCGTGACCTGTTTAAAGGGATGAAGTCCCGTTCTTGAAGTGCACCCTTCTTACCCAGTCGGTCTGATACCGGTGCTGCAACTAGATCCCACACTATCTTGCATTTTCTGTCAGATCTATCATCCGACTTCTCCTTTTTGGAGCCTTCCGCTTCTCTCTTTAAACGGTTAGCTTCCTCCCCTGGTAGTACTTGTAGGATAGGTCCATGTATTCCTCCATAAACTTTGGGAGTCGGCTGTTCAGTTTACCGTATAATCGACCTTCTCGTAGACCTGCTACAAAGGAGGTGATTAAAAGGTGCTCCTCCGCGTTCTTGACCTGCCTATATTCTTCATTAAACCTCTTCAGGTATTGCAGAATGGTCTCCACCTTCCTCTGCCTGATGGTAAGGAGGTACGTAGCGTTCCTCTGGAATGGTTTGGCCGTGACGAAGGCCTGTTGGAACCTTCTTGCCAAAGTTTCAAAGTTGCCGATTGACTGGGTGGTAACTTCCTAAACCACTCACGGGCCCTGCCCATAAGCAGGGTGGGAAAGGCCTTACACTTCATCTCTTCTGCTGCAAAATCTAAGTTCAAGTGTATCAGGTATTAAAACAGGTGATCATGGGGATCTTTCATGCCGTCATAGGGTTCTAGCTTGGGAACCTTGAACCTTTAGGGACGTGGATAGCTCAAGATCTGTTCGGAAAATGGTGACTCAAATGACAGATCAACCGATCTCCGACCTAGAATTCCATCTAGCTATGCTCGGGCAGCCTCCTGGGCTTGGATGTTGACCTATCTCTTTACGACGTTAGAGGTAGAGGATATCTCTCTTATTATCTTTACGTAGTTGGTTGTTCTGAGGAGCGTTATTTTCTGGTGCTTCTTCCTCTCTCCCTTTTAGGCTAAACCCAGCACGCTTTTGAATGCTGTCATATCCAGATTTTGTAACGCCTCCAACAAGGCTTGTTGGGCAGGATCTGCTAATACTTCTTATTGCTGGTGTTGGTGCTGGCTAGTGGTAGCGGTGGGATGATCGCGTGTAAGTCGCTAACGTCGATATTACTAGCAAGAATACTAGGTACATCATAGTATAATAAATGCGAGTCAAGGTCGATCCCACAGAGACGATGCAACTATAAGTATAAATGATTCTAACTTTATTAAGAAGCAACATAGAAGTGGTCATTGACCAACAATAAACGTAAAGAAAACAAAGTTGGTATTCCTCCCCCTCTTCTCACCGATCTACTAACTTGGATTAGTTAATCGTTATGTTTACTTCCCAACATAATTTCCTTAAAATAATCATGAGCTTTAGTTTTAATTATCATTATCAGTTACGGGTGCAACTCCTACTCCTATCTACTCCGACAATGGTAGTAGACAATCTATACTCAAACTACCCTCCTTAATTGGTCCGTAATAGCCCATACGCATAAAGAACTAGAATTGCCGATATCGAGCGCTAACTCATACCGTTAACCCTCCTAGACAGTTGTCGACATTGATTAGCACGTTTTTAGGGTCCATTCTAGACTATGTCCAAACTTAGCACTTCACTATTCTATTTCATGCTAGTTTACAATTACAATAAGCAGATTGGTCAGATCTAACCTACTGTTAATTAAACCTGTCGATCAACGTAGCTATAGTGAATCCCAGTTTTAGGTTTTATAAATCATGCCTCGGTAAACCGGTATTGACCGCCGGTTTACCGGGGGCGGCTTTTCCTATTCCTGGATCTACATTGCTCTGTTACGATTATTCTAAGTAAATTATGGGGTCTTTAAACATGCAGATTAACTAAAACACATAAATACGATCAGATCTACCATATTGAAGACAAAAAGGAACGTTCAAAGCTTCATACCTCCAGCAATGGTGACTTAGCTCGATCTACTCAAGCTAGAGATGGTGGAGAAAGGGAGGAAACTGAAAACAACTCCTTCAAAGCTTGAATAACTTCATTACATCAAAATTGTGTATGTGATTGTAATACAAAAGAAAAGTTATGAAGAACTGTGATAATGCGGACTTATATAAATACAATGACCGACTTAGATAATGCGGGCCGACTATTCTCCTTTTTCTTCAGCAGGCTTCTTCTTGGACTTTAATCACTTGGCCCAATATATTTCTTTCGGTCCAGATCCATTCTCCAATGCTCCAGATCCGGTACATCCTATAAAACACACAAAACGAGACAAAACAGTACCAAATCTTCGGGAAAATAACATAGATGCATAATTACGATCCTAGACACATGCACATAGCATTTAACATATATTCCACATAATAATGAGCCTATCAATCATCTCTTGAGCAGAATTCAGGGTGAATAAGGGTATAATTATTGGTACCATTAGAGCGTCATCATGGGATCTTTTTCTCCACCTTCGGTCTGTCCAACACCTGCCGCAGAGGTCTGTTTCCTGGACCAATGGATCTTGAACCTGGGTCCTTTTTCCTGTGTTTTTAGGTAGTTCCATCATTAACCCTTGATAAAATCGCTGAAAGAGACCCTCTTTCTAGTGCTAATTCACGATGTTGGATGCCGTCAGGTATATAAACCGGGCCTTATTTACTCCTAGAATGATTTATCAAGAACTATGAACAATGAGGATGGTGGTTGTGGTGTAATTTAGACTGAGCCTGGGAGTTAGTTTCTCTCAAGTTGCTTACGTATCCAATGTGTGTAATTGGAATCAAGTCTTCGTAGTTCCTTAGGGTAGTTTATATATGGATGCGTCACACCCCATTTCTTACTGGACAAACACTGGACTCTTAAACCCTAAGGATTATTACGTGTTGATCTTTCATAAGAGATAATTACGACTATATTTAAATTATAAGATCTGTATCCTATAATCCATGGATTCTTCCCATCGTTATCCGATTATATAGGCACGTGCTTGAATTACCTTTTTAAGGGAAAACACTGACGTCCTGCGACAGGCTCCTCAAATCGTCTCGACCAAGTTTGCCCGATCCCCTATCATGACCGAGCCCCTATGCGGTGGTCAGGTCGGCCAGAACTGAGATCGACCTCCCACCTGGGGTAAGGTTTGATTATCATGGGGCCCCTGGCCCCAATATTTTTCTATGTATTTATTACAAAGCCACCCTTTGAGTGACACGTGGTGAGGCCTACTCTGGTCATCATCAACTGGAGATCCCTGCTCCAGATAGAACATCAACTCAGCCCTCTTCGGTGTGACAGACACCGTATGCTTGGTCGGCAGAAGGCGAGCACAAACGAATTTATTGACCACCTTCTTATCCTAAGATAACTTTTTTTCCAGGAAGATGGTGGGGGCTCCCATAGGATTGTGCTTCCATTGCACCCCAAAGTAATCATCAATCATCTGCATCCTGTCTAGATCTTAAATATTGGTCAAGGATTGCGAACCCCGTAATAAGCATTGATCCGCTCAATCGTAAAGTCAACCTTAACTCCACACACCATTGCAAATGTAGCTCCAGGGTTATGTGAAAGATAAGCATAAAATTATATCACTACTGTAGCATTGAACCGCGTCGGTGCCTCAGCCATATCCAGAATATCTTGTACTTTTAAGGCTCATGGCATGATCATACCACAATCGTCCAACTCTACTCCTCGTTCTCGGGAAACTGGTCTTCCGTTCCAATGCCCTTGGAACGATTCATAGATCTCTAAAGAATGAAATTGCTTAACACCGTCTATCAAGGGGTTAGCATCTCCATAAACATACTGTGACCACTTGGATGATGGGCGGTTCTACTACGCTTAGGACCCATCCTGATTGATACAAAGACTGATGATGAAGCTGATTCTGAATAGGGACCCTCAGTAAACTGGCCTGTACCCCCGATTTACCGGCCTGACTTTTCTCGGTTTTTTACTGGGACTGTGCTCTGAAAATGGAAGATGAAGAACTACAGTGCTTCACTAGCACAGCAACACTACTAATCAGAAACAGTGATGGAAAATGTGGTGTTTTGGTTGTTGAAATGAAAGGAAAAAGGTTTGAATTTGGTGGAGGTATGGTGGTGATAGTGGTGGTGATGGGGGCCAAAATTTGTAGAAGAAGAAGAAATGGAGAGATTTTGGTGATAGAAGAAGAAGATAGTTGTTGAGGATGATGAATAATGGTGGTGGAATGGTGTTTAAATAGGAGAAAGTATAGAAGGTGGAAGGATTTGGTGGGATTGTGGGTAGAGGAGTAATTAGGGTGAGGGATTTGAGGGTTTAATTGATAGGATTGAGGTGGAGTTAATGTGGAGTGTGGGAATAGATGAAAAGGTGGAAAATAGGGAAAATGGGATGGTTTTTCTGACTGGTAGGTTTCTGATGCAACATGTGTCCTCCACACATCTCTAAAAATTATGCTTTTTGATTTGACACTCAGAAACTGGAAAAACCTTTCTCGGTAACCGGGAACTCCCGGTTATTGGGCTTCTTTTCCCCAGATTTCTCTTTACTCCTTCTCTACACACTTTATAATAACTTCCTACAGAATCCTGACCTCCAAATGACTAGTTCCTTACTCCTTTTGTTGCTATTTCTGACTCAATCCTAACCTACTTCACTAGAATCCACAACGAGTAAAAAAAACTTTCCCACGACCAGCGGTTTCAAGCCTAAGGGTGCGTTGGGATGAAAAATAGCTTGTCCCTTCATCCAGCTACTTTTATTCATTCCTATTCTATCTAAGGGTTCAAGAGAATAGTTCTGAGTTTAAAGTCGTCAGCTCGACTTACCTTCGGATCTTCAATCAGTCAAAAGTCAGGGCCTTAACTCGCCAAACTTGCACCTTTGAGGTTTCAACCGTCATGCACTTCCCTTCTCGTCGGTCATTATCTTTCGAGAGTGCCTTATCCCGGTTTTCTATAGAAACTTTCTGAGCTCTCTTCCTAGCACGCCTCTCCCTCTTTGCTTGTGTGCTAGGTCATCCTCTGTTTCAAGATTTAATCCTTATGCCTAAGGATTCCACATTTTCCACTTTGAACTCTAATCTTTCACTACGCAATACGGAAGGACTAGCTTTCCTGAGCGCCTTGTTGTGGTCCTTTTCTTCACTCTCTCTAAGCATTAATCTCATGAATTATTGCTCACATGTTTCCATTAAAACCTCTCATTGCTTATGCCCTTCCTTCTCTATCTCCATGATTTTCACTTTTCCCGAACGATAAGTCATCTTGCAACTTTCCGGCCTATTATCTAAGGGCTCCAGGATTTTCATTGATATGGCATCATTGTTCAATCTTAAAGTGATCTTGATGACGGTTAAAATAGTCTATCCTACGGCATCAATATTCTATCCATTATGAGCTAAAAGTAGTTGTTTCGACCTATAAATATGAACCATTTACGTTGAAAATCATATGTCGGGTTCGTGAGTCGAGAAATATGCACTTAGCATTTATTTTCCCTGTTTCGATATTATTTCATGTATTATTTGATGATTTTCCGGATACGGAATATTGGGCTGATCATGATGGATGAATCCGGAGTGGACTGAACGAAAAGAATGGGCCTAGGGTATTCTAGAAGGATCCAAATTAAGTCGGCTGAAGAAAAAGGACGAAATCACCCTTGATAACCCAAGGGTCGGTGCCGACTTACTGAGGTCCCAGAAGCTTCCGAAACGCGTTTTCTTGGATGAGAGGTCAAACTAGATGATTCTAAGTCGGTTTAGATAGCTATAAATAAGAGGCTTCGCCTCAGTACACAAGTGTACAATTTTCAAGACAAATATTATGCAATAAAAGTTCTTACTTCTTTATTTTATTATTTTATGAGTTCTGGTCGGAGAGACGATGGAGTCGCCGCCTAGGGAGAGATCCGAAGGAGATCTACGCTCGTCTTCGAGGGTATGATTTTTTGTCTTTTCCAAGATGTAGATCTTTCGTCGTTATATTCAACTAGTATGTTTTAATTGCTTATTTAGTTTAATTAGGTAGAAGTTAGTTTATTTTACCCCTTGTGTTATAGATCTGATTCGTTGGTGAAGAAATCAGGAAATAGTAGTTGCGTTCTTCAGATCTGCGACGGTCTATATCGCTAGATCTGGATACCTAGTAAATTACTAATTCATGATAATGGGCGCCAATTACGTTGATCGATAGATTTAATTTACATGTTTTTAGCCAGATCAACTATTTGCGTGTTATCATAAATTAACATGAAGGACAATTAGTGAAGTGTTAATTAGGACATTATCTTGAATGGACCCTATAAACGTGCTGGTCAATGTCGACAGCTGTCTAGGCAGGTTTGCGGTATGAGTTAGCGCTCAATATCGACAGCTCTAGTTCTTTATACGTATGGGCTATTACGGACCAATTAAGGAGGGTAGCTTGCGTATAGATTGTCTACTGCCATTGTCGGAGTAGATAGGGTTAGGAGCTATACCCGTAGTTGAACAATGAATAAATTCACCAATGAGGAGGATTGTTGCTTGCGTGGGGGAATAACTAATTACTCATAATTGAACTAATACCTTAGAAACTCTAGTTTGCTTCGTTGAACTTGCATAATCTTGCTAGTTGATTGTTACCAATTTTACTACTATCTATATTATAGTTGGTCGTAGACCGTTATCGTGACAGCTCAATCTTGATAATTAGACGTTCTTACGAGTCTTTATGGGATCGATCTTGACTCGTCAGTACTTTGCTACGATAGACCTAGTCTTATTTCTAGTAAGTGCTTTGCACGCAATCAAGATTTTTGGCGCCGTTGCCGGGGACTCGTGTCAAGAATACATGTTATTTAAGATTGAGTTTGCTGTATATATTTGAGTCTGTTTAATTGAGTTTTTTTAGTCTATTTATACTAGAGTCGTACAGAGTCACTTCTGTGAATTCTGGAAGAAAATTGACACCGGTTTACCGAGGGTCTGCCCCGATAAACCGAGGGTTCCAATTTTGCCAGAATCGTTTCTGTTAGTTCAAGTCGAGTCAGTAGTCAGAGTTTGTATTTTTGAGTCTGCTAGGTGTTTGTAACAGCCGCCGAGGCAAGTCACTAACTGTTTCTTTTTGTTGAGTCTTGAGTTAGCACGAAGGGGAGAAGAAATTCCACCTTTGGAAGATACAGAAAACAACTTGGCACAGAACGGACAGAATAGAGCAGGAGTTGTGGTACAAGAAGATATGAGAACTCTAATGAGTTATGAAATTCCTACGATTGAGCAATACATGCCAGCAATTGTTCAGCCTGAGGATGCAGCTGAGGTATTTCACCCAAAACCAAATATGATACAAATGGTGAATAACTACACTACTTTTCATGGAGTAATGAATGAGGATCCTAGTGTACACGTCACCAACTTTCTAGAAATAGTCAGCACGGTTAAGCCAGCAGGACTACCAGGAGACATTATCAAGCTGAAATTGTTTCCATTCACTCTGAACGACAAAACGAAGATATGGTTATTGTCTCTAGCACCAGGATCGATTCAAACTTGGACCGATCTGTTGCAAAGTTTATGAATAAGTACTGCCCACCTAGGAAGTCGCTACAGATGAGACAAGACATTATGAATTTCAAGCAGAGACCCACTGAAACCATTGAAGAAGCTTGGGAATGATTTAAGGAAGCACAGAGGAGATGCCCTCATCATGATATCACTTTTCCCGTATGAATTCATAGTTTTTATCACGGATTGCGGCCAAGTGAACAAATGAGAATTGATGCCTCAAGCAACGGATGTTTTGCATTGCTATCACCTGAAGAAGCTGAAGAGAAATTGGAACAAATTGCACTTACAAGTCAATGGGGAACGCATCAAGTTGAAACGGCCAAAGTAGCTGAAGGTGTATTTGGAGAAGATACTTCTCAAAAGATCTTATACCGGATAATGCAGATGAATGAGAAGATAAATGGCATGCAAGATCGCATAGCCAAGGTTGAGAAAGTTCAAGAGACTGAAGCAGCCAACACTGAGGACGTGAACTATATAGGGAGGCAAGGAAATCCTTATGAGGGCGGATATCGCCCAGGTTCTCACGACCACCCTGGTTTTAGACTGAGTGACCCTGTTGGGGGTTTTCGACAAATTGATTCAAAATATGGAGAGAGAGACCGAGACAAACTGGTGTATTCATGCCTCAATTCAATAAGTCCGGTAGTTGGGAAGCAGCCATGGATAAAATGAGCTCAACTGTGACCGATACGGTCAATCAACTTACGAAATCCTTGACTGAACTGAATACAAACTTCACCATATATTTTCAGAAGAATGATACAAGACTGACCAATCAAGAAGCCTTAGTGCAGAATCTATCGCACCAAGTGGGGCAAATTGCAGAACAAGTGTCAGCCCGTCCTCCGGGAGGATTGCCAAGTAATACTGAGAAGAATCCGAAGGATGTAAATGCAATCATGACTAGAAGCGGAAAGGAACTGCCTGGACCTGATATACCAACTATCCAGGTAGAATCAGAAAGCAGTCAGCAGCAGAACGCATCAGAATCTGGAGAAAAATATGGGCCGGTAACCCGGGACACTACTCCGGTAAACCGGGAGTCTGAAAACTCAGCAGACAAGCAGGCAGAGCGGCAGCAGTCAACAAGTATGTCTTCATGAAATGTAACTATTAATCCTGCTACTTTACCCTATCCCCCTAGGAAATATAAGCCGAATAATGTTGATGCGCATTATAAAAAGTTTATCGAGATGTTTAAAAAGTTGCAAGTAAACATACCTTTGGTAGAAGCTCTGGCTGGAATGCCAGAGTATGCAAAATTCTTAAAAGAAGCAGTATCTACCAAAAGGAAATTGTTAGACCTTGAGACTATATGCCTTAACGAGGAATGCTCGGCAGTTTTGCAACGGAAACTGCCTCCCAAGTGTAAAGATCATGGGAGCTTCCTCATACCATGCATAATTGGAGGAGTATGCCAGAAAAAAGCATTGTGTGATCTTGGAGCCAGGGTCAATCTGATGCCACTCTCCATCTTTCATAAATTATGCATGAAGGAGTTAAATGAAACATCTATAACCCTTCAATTATCAGATAGGTCAATGAAGCAACCTTGTGGAGTGGTGCATGATGTTTTGGTGAAAGTTGATAAGTTAGTACTCCCTGTAGAATTTGTGGTGCTAGACATGAAAGCTAACCATGATGTTCCATTGATCTTAGGAAAACCTGTCCTAGCTACGAGCAAAACATTGATAGATGTTCTTAAGGGTGAGCTGATTCTGAGAGTGAATGAGGACAAGGTAGTATTCAATGTGATGAATTCAATGAGATATGCTCAAGACGAAGGAGAAGCAGGTTACATGCTAGATGCCATAGATGAACTTGTGATGGAACTATATCAGCAAGTGGCACTAGACCCTAAAGTATCTGAGACTTTACTCCTGAAAGAAGAGGAAAGTTATGAGGAAACCTGGCCTGGGTGTAGTGAAGGTCAAGTGCGAGAAATTGAGCCTATATCTTCTGTGGATTTAGGAGGAACCATTCATAGACCTTCGTGGCACAAGTTCTTTGACCTACAATTGATTGGTAAGCTGTTAAGATCATCATTAAAGGAGCCACAAAGGAATTTAACGTTAAAACCTTTGCCTTCTCACCTGAAGTATGTATACTTACAAGATGATACTCTCCCCCTTATAATTTCATCGTCATTATCATCTTTAGAGGAGGAGAAGCTTTTAAGAGTACTGAGAGAGCATAAGGAAGCGTTTGGGTGGATGATTGCAGATATTAGAGGAATAAGCCCATCAGTGTGCATGCATAAGATCTCTGTAGACCCTGAGAAGAAAGCGGTAGCACAACCTCAAAGGAGGTTGACGCCACAACTGAAGGATGTTGTTAAGGAAGAGATCAAAAAGATGTTAGAGACGGGAATCATTTTCCCAATTGCAGACAGTGAGTGGGTAGGCCCGATTCATGTGGTGCCCAAGAAATGAGGATTCACTGTCCAAATTAATGAGTTTGATGACCTAATCCCTGTGAGATTAATTACTGGACACCGAGTCTGCATTGACTTCAGAAAACTGAATGATTCAACTCGTAAAGATCATTTTCCCCTATCATTCATTGATCAGATGTTGGAATGATTAAGCGGTCATGCGTTTTATTGTTTCTTAGATGGATATTCAGGTTATTATCAGATCCATATTGCCCCCGAGGACCGCGAGAAAACAACTTTCACATGTCCCTATGGAACTTTTGCGTACAATCACATGCCTTTTGGGTTATGTAATGCACCAGCAACATTCCAAAGGTGCATGATGTCCTTATTTGCGGACATGGTGGAGGATTTTCTAGAGATTTTCATGGTCTGTATTTGGAGATAGCTTTGATAAATGCTTGGACAATTTGAGTAATGTGCTAAAGAAATGTGAAGAGACACCTTGTACTTAACTGGGAAAAATGTCATTTCATGGTTACAGAAGGAATAGGGTTGGGTCATAGGATTTCAAAGAAGGGAATGGAAGTTGATAAAGCAAAGATAGAGGTGATAGAGAAGTTACCCCCTCCAACGAACTTAAAAACATTGCGAGCCTTTCTTTGCCACGCAGGATTTTATAGGAGGTTTATCAAGGACTTCTCTAAAGTTTCTAGACCTTTGACGGAATTTCTTGAAAAAGATGTACCTTTCGTATTTGGAGAAGAGTGCAAGAAAGCATTCAACACATTGAAGTGAATACTTATAACCGCTCCAATTCTGTTAGCACCCGATTGGAACAAACCTTTTGAGCTTATGTGTGATGCAAGCGACACGGCAGTTGGAGCAGCCCTGAGACAAAGGGAGGATAAAATCTTTAAGCCTATCTATTATGACAATCGTACCCTTAACAGTGCCCAGAGGAATTATGCGACTACAGAAAAGGAACTCTTAGCTGTCATATTTGCATTTGACAAGTTTCGACCTAATCTAATAGGATCGAAAGTCACTGTATTCACTGACCATGCAGCTTTGAAATACCTTTTAACCAAGCAAGACTCCAAGCCGTGATTATTAAGATGGATTTCTACTCTTACAAGAGTTTGATGTGGAAATCAAAGATAAAAAGGGATCCGAGAACCAGGTGGCTGACCACCTGTCAAGGTTAACTTTGCTGGAAGAAGAGCAACCGACTGAGATAGGGAAAGATTTCCTAATAAACAACTTTTTTCCGTCTCAGTGGTGGCTCGAGTTGAATCTCAGACCCAATATCATACATCAAGAGTGGGCAAAGTATACCCTTGGTTTGCCAATATTGTCAATTACTTAGCAGGAAAGTACCTACCACCACAATTCAATAATGCAGATAAGAAAAAAAATTTCACATATCTGAAGTATTATCATTGGGACAATCCCTACCTATACAAATTGTGCACTGATGCCATTCTTAGGAGATGCATCCACAATGATGATATTCCAAGAATTATGCACATGTGTCATGCTAGAGAAGCTGGAGGTCATTATGGGCCGGACAAGACAGCAGCAAAGGTACTGCAGTGCGGATTCTACTGGCCGACAATTCATAAATATGCTTACGAGTTTACAAGATCCTGTCATTCTTGTCAAATGACTGGCAATATTTCTAAGCTGAACGAGATGCCACTGCAGAGTATCTTAGAAGTGGAAGTATTCGATGTTTTGGGAATTGATTTTGTTGGGCCATTCACATCGACAAAATCAAATCGTTACATCCTGGTAGCAGTCGATTATGTTTCCAAATGGGTGGAAGCAGTAGCTTCACCTACTAATGATGCCAGGGTTGTCTTGAGGTTTCTTAAGAAAAACATTTTGACGAGGTTTGGAGTACCAAGAGCCATAATTAGTGACGGAAGGAGTCATTTCTGTAATAGGTTGTTTGAGAAGTTGTTGATGAGATATGGGGTTAGACATAAGATTGTAGCAGCATATCACCCCTAGACGAGTGGACAAGTAGAATTCACGAACAGAGAGATTAAAAGAATTTTAGAAAAGACTGTGAATCCCACGAGGAAGGATTGGTCTTTGAAATTAGATGACGCGTTTTGGGCATACAGAACAGCTTATAGGACCACGATTGGGGTGTCACCATATATGATAGTGTTTGGAAAAGCATGTCATTTACCGGTAGAACTCGAGCACCGAGCACTGTGGGCTATGAGGTTTCTGAACATGGATGAGGATTTAGCCGGTGAAAAGAGAATGCTAGAGTTGAATAGATTGGAAGAGTTTAGACTTCAAGAATATGAGAATGCAAGGATTTACAAGGAAAGAATGAAACGCCTGCACGATAAGAAGATTCTGAACCGCACATTTCAAGTAGGAGATAATGTGCTGGTATACAACTCGCGTCTTCGTCTTTTTCCTGGGAAGCTGAAGTCTAGATAGTATGGACCACATGTAGTCACGAAAGTCTACAATTCAGGTGCATGTGAAATTAGACATGAACACTCTGAGCAAACTTTCACAGTTAACGACCACAGGCTAAAACATTACCTGGAGTACACCTATAACCTTGAATTGGAAGTCTTTACGTTAGAGGAGCCGGAATATAAATGAAGGAGCCCTTTTAGTACAGTCAAGCTGACGACTATAAACTCAGAACTATTTCTAAACCCTTATTTATTGCTTTTGTTTATATTGAGTCAATAAAGTAGCATGACGATCGCAAGGTTTTTTTCATCACATATATCGTCAGTCATCTTACTAGAGATGTATGTGGTTTTTTTCCTTCAAGATTCTCATGTGATACCCTCGTAAAAGTTTATGCGTCTGGCTTAGGCCGATGAAAGAATAAAGTGGCTTAAACAGTTTTCGCGCATTACTCTGGTATGCACAATTACCGCCACCTTATTTTCTTATTGCCCTTCGCATGTTACTCACAGTTTTTGGAAGAATTTGGAAAGCATGTAGTAACTTGGCGAGAGAATAACCTAGGAGCTAATGATTCTGCTCCAGGATTCGTTTTGACTCAGCCGACATTTCCAGAGCTAAGTACTTTTCCTTTTCTTTATTATTAGTGAATGGGGACAATGTCTATAATAAGTGGGGGGTAGGCGTCTTAGTTGGTTAGTCGCAAAAGGGAATATTTTTGAAAATTTAACACTGTTTTTAGCTTGCTATTTGCACGTTTTCGAGTAAGGAATCGGTAGAAAAGGAGCCCAAGTTCGATTTGAAGTGAGCTATAGCATATTCAATTTAGTATGAAAGAATGAGCATATGTTATGTTGTGTGAAGTAGTAACTTATTAATTATTATTCTATCATTGCAATCAATATTTGAGCACATAATCTGAGTGAGAAGTGTTTAAGATTAGATGATGAGTTGTTTTAACCGGGAATCATTATTTGTCTGTCTATATACTTTAACAAATTGTTGTAAGACAAGGGAAGCAACTTGGATGACGAAAGGTCCCCGGGATAAACGAACTTGTGAGAGAGAGAGAAAAAAGTGTGGAAATCTACTAGAAAAAAATGAAAAAAAAGAAAAGAAGAAAAAAATTATTATTATATGCAATAAAAGGCAGTGAGGGAAGCAAACTCGTGTAAAAAGGGCATGACCTCGAATCAAAAGAAACAAACGAGGACTTAAGAGCGATGCTCAGTCCCCGAGTCCGCCCGACCCAATTACGGTACCATGTTGTGTAACCAAGTCTAAAAGCAAGATGAGCGAGTGTATGTGCAAGCAAGTTAAGATTGTGTGGTTAATACAACTTGATTCTCTACACGAACGCACTATCACGACTGATTCATCACACGAGACATTGATGCGTGATAAGTAGTGATTAATGGGGAGCTTATGGATTGTGGCTTAATGTATGCTTCTGCCCGAAATATTTATTGAATATGTGATAGTTGATGGGTAGTTGTTCTCGGAGGTAAATTCCGCCTTGATACTCTGCTCGCGGACGAGCAGAAGGCTAATGGGGGGTAGTTGATGACGGTTAAAATAGTCTATCCTACGACATCAATATTCTATCCATTATGAGCTAAAAGTAGTTGTTTCGACCTATAAATATGAACCATTTACGTTGAATATCATATGTCGGGTTCATGAGTCGAGAAATCTGCACTTAGCGTTTAATTTTAATGGTTCGATATTATTTCGTGTATTATTTGATGATTTTCAGGATACAGAATATTGGGCTGAGCATGATGGACGAATCCGGAGTGGACTGAACGAAAAGAATGGGCCTAGGGTATTCTAGAAGCATCCAAGTTAAGTCGGCTGAATAAAAAGGACGAAATCACCCTCGGTAACCCGAGGGTCGGTGCCGACTTACCGAGGTCCCAGAAGCTTCTGAAACGTATTTTCTTGGTAGAAGGGTCAAACTAGATGATTCTAAGTCGGTTTAGATAGCTATAAATAAGAGGTTTCACCTCAGAACACAAGTGTACAATTTTCAAGACAAATATTATGCAATAAAAGTTCTTAGTAGTTTATTTTATTTATTTTATGAGTTCTAGTCGGAGAGACGACGGAGTCACCACCTAAGGAGAGATCCGAAGGAGATCTACGCTCGTATTTGAGGGTATGATTTGTTTGTCTTTTTCAAGATGTAGATCTATCGTCATTATATTCGACTAGTATGTTTTAATTGCTTATTTAGTTTAATTATGTAGTAGTTAGTTTATTTTACCCCATGTGTTTAGATCTGATTCGTTGGTGAAGAAATCATGAAATAGTAGTTGCATTCTCCAGATCTGTGACGGTCTATATCGCTAGATCTAGATACCTAGTAAATTACTAATTCATGATAATCGGTGCCAGCTACGTTGATCGATATATTTAATTTACATGTTTTTAGCCTGATCAACTATTTGCATGTTATCGTAAATTAACATGAAGGACTGTTAGTGAAGTGTTAATTAGGACATTATCTAGAATGGACCCTAGGAACATGCTGGTCAATGTTGACAGCTGTCTAGGCAGGTTTGCGGTATGAGTTAGCGCACAATATCGACAGCTCTAGTTATTTATGCGTATGGGCTATTACGGACAAATTAAGGAGGGTAGCTTGCGTATAGATTGTCTACTACCATTGTCGGAGTAGATTGGGTTAGGAGCTGTACCCGTAGCTGAACAATGAATAAATTCACCAATGGGGGAACTTTTGCATGTGTGGGTGGAATAACTAATTACTCATAATTGAAATAATACCTTAGAAACTCTAGTTTGCTTCGTTGAACTTGCATAATCTAGCTAGTTGATTGTTACCAATTTTACTTCTATCTATATTATAATTGGTCGTAAACCGTTATCGTGACAGCTCAATCTTGATAATTAGACGTTCTTACGAGTCTCTGTGGGATCGACCTTGACTCGCCAGTACTCTGCTATGATAGACCTAGTCCTATTGCATGTAAGTGCTTTGCACGCGATCAGATCTTCACATTATTGAAGTCCATGATTGCTCTGCTAGAACGGTCTACCCAATAGAGCAGGGGCACTTGGATCCTTAGGTACGTCTAAAACCGTGAAATTTATTGGAAATGAGAATCCTCCTGCCTTAATCGTACAATCCTTTAGCAGGCCGGCAGGCATATCTCGGGTTTGATAGACAGAGGTCATGGACCGTGTTTGATCCATGACAACCAGAAGCTTAATCTTTGGGCAAATGGATAGAGGAAGAATGTTACAACTTAGACCGGAATCACGGAAACCTAAACCTACAGATATACCATTGATAGAGATTGGGAGTCGAAACGTTCCAGGGTCTCCTAACTTTCTGCTGTTTCAGAGTCCGGGTAATCCTCAGACTCTGAGAACATAGTGTCTGGATCCTCCTCCGGATCATCGGAGTCGTAATCGGATGAAAGATCAATTAGTTCGATAGGAAACGTACCTGGTCGATAAGTCTTATACTCCTTCGGGTTTTCCTCGGCTTCCTGTTTAAGCTTTTCAGTCTCCTCCTCCACACGCTTCATATCAACTTCATATTGCTCTCTGGCTTCTGATCCAGGATACATAGAGATTGGCTTAATGTTCAACACAGTACAAGGCATTGCGTTCGACTCGTATAGACTTAATCGCTTTTGCTTGACTGAATTTCTGAAGTGTCCTGATACTCCTACAAAAGAGACAAAATAAAACAAAGAAAAGATTAGCAACTCCCGCTTCAGTTGGGGATGAGCCCAACTGTTGCGGACCTACTAATTAAAATCAACTGGGAATAACACAGAGAAACAAAGGTTGTTCAGAATTCGATTTTCTGGGCACCGGTAAACCGGGGGTAAGCCACGGAAAACTGGACCTAGAATCTCTTATTCTGACAGATTAACAGGTGCAGGGTTGATCCAGGATGACTCAAGACTCAAAAGAAAAGAAAATAATTCAAAAAACAACTTCTTAACCAGAATTAAAATGTTTATCCTTGAAATTGGCCATTGTCCCCGGCAAAATCTTGATCGCGTGTAAGCCACTAACGTCGATATTACTAGCAAAAAACTAGGTACATCGTAGTAAAGTAAGGGAGAATCAAGGTCGATCCCACAGAGACAATGCAACTTTAAGTATAAACGATTCTAACCTAACTAAGAAGGCACATATAAGTGGTCATTGACCAACAAAAAACATGAAAGAAACGTGGTATTCCTCCCCGTCTTCCCACCGATCTACTAACTTCGATTAGTTAATCTTTATATTTACTTCCCCACATAATTTCCTTAAATTAAGCGAGCGATCTTATAGTTTAGTTTTAAGCTACGGGTGCAACTCCTAACCCTATCTACTCCGACCATGGTAGTAGAAAATCTATACGCAAGCTACCATCCTTAATTGGTCCGTAATAGCCCATACGCATAAAGAACTAGAATTGCCGATATCGAGCGCTAACTCATACTGCTAACCCGACTAGACAGCTGTCGACACTGATCACCACGTTCCTAGGGTCCATCAAGACTATGTCCAAACTAACACTTCACTATCAGTACTTCATGTTAATTTACGAGTACAATAAGAAGATTGGCCAGATCTAACCTACTACTAATTAAACCTGTCGATCAACGTAGCTGACGTGAATCCTCCAAATTAAGTTTCCTAAATTTTGCCTCGGTAAACCAGTATAGACCACCGGTTTACCGGGGGTGGCTTTTCTTAATTCTGGATCTACATTGCTCAATTACGATTAATCTAAGTAAATCATGGGGTCGTTAAACATGAGATTAACTAAAACATATAAATACGAACAGATCTACCATATTGAAGACAAAAAGGAACGTTGAAAGCTTCATACCTTCAACGATGGAGATCTAGATCGATCCACTCAAGCTTAGAGATGGTGAAGAAGGGAAGAAAACCAGAAATAACTCATCAAAAGCTTAGAAAAGCTTTATTTCATCAAATTGTATAGTGTATATAATAAAAGATAGATTATAATGGAGTCCTTATCAAAACTTATGAAATAATCAGTATATGCGGTTTTATATAGATACAATAGCCGACTTATGACTCATGGAAACCCTAACCAACTTAGTAGATGTGGCAGAATCAATTTCGTGTCTCATAAGGCCCTCGGTTTACCGGACCTAGCCTACGGTAAACCGGGCTCACTTTTCTTCTTTTTCTTCAGCAGATCTCTTTTTGGACTTATTTTACTTGGCCTAACATGCTTCCTTTGATCCAGATCCGTTCTCCAATGCTCTAGATTCGATGCATCCTGTAAAACACGTAACACGAGGCAAAACAGTACCAAAACTTTGGGAAAATAACACAGATGCAGAATTACGAACCTAAAAACATACACATAGCATTTAACACATATTCCATATAATAACGAGTCTATCTATCCTCTCTTTGAGCAGAATTTGGGGTGAATAAATGTATAATTAATGGTACCATTCAGAGTGTTATCAACGATATGATAATATTTGGGCATATGAATGAGGTTCATAAAATGATGTAGATATGCTTCGTAATTTATAAATTGTGTGAGACGATAGTGCCGGAAGCACACGAGATGCTAGAAGCATCAAATGCATAAAGCATGTATAGTGTGAGAAATACAAAGTATATAATACATGAATTGTCCCAAAAGCACGATAAATGGTTTGATATGAGAAAGTATGGATCTAATAAGAACTCCCGAATAGTTACAAAGATAATTGAATATGAGTAATTGACTTATATTATGGAGATCCATCACATGCATAAGAGAGATATCTTTTGGTCCTGAAGACCAATGGTTGTACTCTTTTTCCCTTTAACCAAGTTTTTCCCACTATGTTTTCTTAGTTAAAGGTTTTTAACGAGGCAATCAATGCAATAAGATCACATATGTCATGAATCTTTTTCCCTTGACTAGTTTTTCCCACTGGTTTTTCCAAGCAAGGTTTTTGGTACATGCCATATACGTTATGCAGCCCAGATCAAACAATAACAAGTCGGGGACTTGTGTTGGTTACGTAGAAGCATGATAATTATATGGCCCCTCAAAGTAAAGTTCTTGGTACATGCCATATATGTTATAAAAATCAGATCCAACGGAAAGCAAGACGGGGACTTGTTAGTTACGCGGTTGATGGATATTTATCGAACCCCCAAAAGGCAATGCTTCAAATTGGTTGTTCATCCATCAGTGGTAGTATATTTTTTACCATGGCGTGGGACCTTTCAAGCTATGGTCGCTACATCCTCAAATCATGGCGAAATGATAGCTATTCATGAAACAAGCCGAGAATATGTTTTGTTCAGATCATTGACTCATTAGATCCAAGAAACTTGTGGTTTATTCATCGAGAAAAAGAAGCCAACTTGATTATACGAAGACAATGCGGCAAGTATAGCTCAGTTAAACGGTAACTACTTAAAAGACGATCAGATAAAACATATTGCAGCAAAATTTTCCACAAACAATCTTTAGAAGAAATGCGACATTGATGTTCAACAGATCAGATCAAGTGACAAATCCAGCAGATTTATTCATGATGTCATTACCTAACACTACGTTTGAGAAATTGATAAAGAAGATAGGAATGCGCCGAATCAAAGACCTGAAAACATGCTCAAATCAGGGGGTGTTATACACAAATGAAAGTTGTACTCTTTTTCCTTCATTATGATTTTTTCCCACAGGGTTTTTTCATAATGAAGGTTTTAACGAGGCATATTCTTTGTGTAATGGACATCCAAGAGAGAGTGTTATAAATATCAATATATGTGGATGTCCAATTTGTAATACTACAATTACAATTGTATATTAATCATGATGTAGCAAAATTGGTTAGTCATCATGTGATATGTATATAATACACATGTATTTTGAAAATTAATTAATCATAGTATTATATTAATTAAATAATAATATTCCGGATGCCAATTTATGGCTATATGGGGCGCAAGTCTTAGTGCATAAGATACACTTGGATTGTGAGAATTAATAAATGGTATTGTCATATATTAATATTAGATATTAATAGATTTGTATAATTTGATTTATGGTAATATGATAAAGAAAATCAATATTAGATATTGACAATATCTTGGATTTATTTAATATGAGATATTAAATTAAATGAGATAAATCTAGAATATATATTTTTCTTATTTTACTAGTAAAAGGTTTTCTTTCTCCTAACTCTACACAGAAGCTTTTCCTATTGGGAATATGAGATATATGGGGCGCATGATGTGAGTCAACTAGTTGATGCATTTCACGATGTTTTATCCCCATTCCTCATGCATTTATTGATGTTCTTGTATCAATTTGAGTCATTAGTTCCTTAGTTTCATCCAAATGTGTAGATAGTAATTATTATATGATAACGTCGAAATTATCTTGGGTTGTCAGCGGTGGTGTTGGGTGGTGGATATCTAGCTATAAAGATGTATAAAAGTGGTGTTTGCCGGTGGTGCCCGGTGGCGGCAATGGATTCCGGCGGTGGTGCTAATATAAAAGATAGAGATGGGGGAAATTGGCTTAGCCTTTTCTTTTATTGATTAAATTGTGTCCCTTGAATGGGTTACAGGTGGCCCTATTTATAGGGAAGTTACCGACTAAAGTTCGGGTTATTTACAAATAAGGACATAGTACAAATAGATATTTATCTATACTAGCGAGCTCGTAGCGGAGCTAGATATTGCATGTGAGGTCGCTGGCGGACCCGATAACCAAAGGGATTCGCGTGCCGGCCCCCTAGTCTTTCTTGGCGCCTCATGGGGCTAAGGGCTTAGAGCGGATCCAAAGGCTCGCGACCCTATTTGACTTGCGTATTCGCGGACAATAATGGCCGGTGGCCCATCCACTATTTTGGTGGCCGGACGGACCCGAGTAAGGATCCGTGGACCGAATTAGGATTTAGACCTATCATTATATAAAATACCATGTTTTGATTAGTTTTGTACCGGTTATAGTAACCGGAGCGTCATGTCGGGTTTACGCTTGGTATTTTTGTGTTGTATTGCAGGATTATAGGTTAACCAAGACCCCGAGTGACGCCACGTGTTGAGCTAAAAACATCTTTTGATGGCTAGAAGAGTATGCCGGAAGCTATCAAATTCAAACGGATCAATTGTCTTTTGCGTTTCTACCATAGCATACATTCAAAGGACATTTGACCCTTCTTAGAGGCATTTTCTGGAGAAGTCTTCTTCATTAGAGTTTTAGATCAAGAAACGAGCTTTCCAACGCATCTTGAATCACATGCATCGGAGGTGTATAACTCACGTTATGATTATTTTACTGAGCCGTTGTGAAATGCCGGCGTACGCCGACTTATTGTGGCGTGCGCCGAACGTCACTGTAGCTATACAGAGAGTTTTCCTACACAACCGGCGCACACCAAACCTTTATCAGCACACGCCGGGTGTCGCAGAAAGCAGATTTTCAGCTTTTTAAACCTCATTTTAGATCTAATTTTGCGCCTTCGACCCATCATCTTCCCAGACCCTCTTCTCCACTCTTGGTGGCACCAAACCGCCCCAAGGGGCTCTCTTTTAGCCAAAAATTAACCAAATTTTAGCTTTTAATTACAAGTGTAACATTAAGAATCCTTGCTTTAATCTTTTGGAATACTTGATTGGAGCTAGGCTTTCACTTTTGTGTACCAAACTCCATTGGAGCTTCTTGAAGTTAATGTAAGTTCCATTTTCAAGTTATTGCTTGTGATTGGTAATTTCTTAGTCTTTATCTTGTTTTAATTGTTCTCATTAGTATGAATTCAAGCTTGACATGTTGTATTTCATACCTATGAGTGGCTAGGTCTATACTAGCCAAGATAATGTTTTTGTGATAGTTATTAATCTCTATTAGTTGATTAGGAATGTTAGTTTGTATTTCATAACTTCATGTGTGGTAGTTATCTTTTCCTATCTACATTGCATTGCTTGTTGGTGTTGGATTGCACGAGCACACACACACAGACACTTAGTTGAGACCGAAAGGAGATGCTTGGTGTGGGAGAAGGGATAGGAGAACCGGAAGGTAAAATCGACCTTAATTGGAACTCGATTTCTTATCCGGGGAGTATTGACATTGTCATTGCATTCAAGATCTTAATCATGTTGAATCATTAGGTCTAGGGTTCTTAGACCAAGGAGGAGGCATAGAGTAGTTTCATTCACTCGTATGAGGATAAATTACTAGCTTAGGAGTGCACCTATAACAAACACTTGAACACCATTGGAAGGTTGGTAGGTAGTTCATTCCCATGATGCTTATAGAGGTTTGCTTGATCAATGCATTATCTTGGCTAGGCTTTTTATCATTTATCACCCTTTGTAGTAGTGGATTTCTAGATACAATTACCTTCTTGTATTATTACGACTTAGATCAAGATAATAATAGCTTTTCGGTGTTCAACCTCACAATCCTCGTGGATACGATATTGACTCACCAACTAGGCTACAGTTGACCCGGTACACTGCCGGTTAGACTGAACACCCAGTACGGACACATCAAGCTTTTTGGCGCTATTGCCGGGGATTGTGTAACGGTTGATACTCATATTAGCTAGAAAATTCTTGAGTAAGTTGCCAAGTTTTGTTTTATTGTTTTCTTGTTGTTTCTATCTTGTTGTGGATGACCCGTTCTTGACAAGGCAAGGCACCGCTCACTCCATATCGTTCAGATATTAACACTTACATTCAAAGTTTGAGAGCCGAAAATAAAGGTATTCAAGCAAGCCAAGTGCCTAATCCAGGTGAAAGTTCATTGCAAGAGTCATCTAACCAAGAGGTAGAGATGGATGATGAGAACCTTGTAGACGCATAAGAAGAGCAAGGACTCAATCGTGCCCAAGACCATGCCTAAAATCCCGAAAATCCAAATCCACCACCACCAAACAACAACAATCTTCCACCACTCAACAATAACCAAAATCCCAATAACCAAAACATCCATAACCAAAACAACCGGAACAACAACAACAACAATAACCTTTCCAAACCCGAGATCCATTTGTGACCAAACAGTGAGAAGGAATCAACCCAATGACCCCATTCACATACCCAATGATGGAGCCAATGATTTTGAGGTGATCTCATCTTTTTGGTTTAATTGATACTCGATGCCAATTCCTTGGTGAGGATCATGAGGACCCACATCACCACCTCTACTTGTTTGAACAATTTTGCAACACGGCGAAAAGTCATGGTATTCACAAAGAGTTAACAAGGATGTCGATGTTTCCTTTTTCATTGAATGGTAAAGCTAAAGAATGGTTTATGTCACTCCCTCACCATTCCTTGACCGGTTGGGAAGACATTCAAAATGAGTTCCTGAAGCAATATTTCACTCCAGGCCGGAATTTGGAATTGAAGGTTGAGATTGCTAGTTTTGAGCAAGGAGACAATGAATCACTTGGGGATGCTTGGGCAAGATTTAAGAGGATGTTGAGAGCATGTCCCAACCATGGTTATTCCTTGGATATGCAAATCCAATTCTTTTGTCATAGGCTAAGGAAAGAGGCACGTGCGGAGGTTGATCAAGCTTGTAATGGTTCCTTGATGATGAGTGTGGCGCAAGATGTTTATGATGCCATTGAGAAAATTTCAAAAAATAACTGAATGTGGGAAACCGGTACAAGTACAAGGAAAGTAGCTTTTGTGGGAGAATCATCCATTCAAACGGAAGTGTTGGCATAATTGGCATCCCTTAGTAAGAAAGTTGATGGAATTCAAGCTAGCAAGAGTTCGGGGAGTGAAAAGCCGAGTAATGAGGCTTATGAAAGTATGAGGAATGATAAGGTACCGTTGGGATTAGTGAAACCCGATGAATATTCAGAGGAAGAAGTGAGCTTGATGCAACAACACCGGAAGCTCAACAATGCTTACACCAACGCTTACAACAGTATCATGAGAGATCATCCCAATTTCCATTGGTCCAATAATTCAACAAATCATGGATCCGGGCCATCTCTTGAACAACAACAAAAGGCATCCATCAATGCCAATATGCAACAACAAGGTGAATACCAAGAAAATCCCTCTTACCAACAACCACCACTGCCTTTTATATACCTACAAGTTCCTACCCAACATGCCCCCGTTCAACAAAGTCCGCAATCAAAGGCAGATAGATGGGATTATTTGATGGAAAACTTGATGAGTGTAGTTGCTACTCAAGCCGCTAATATGCAAACAATGATGACTTCTATTAGCGTGATGTCCCAAGATGTTGGCAATTTGAAATCATCCATTGTGCGTCAAAATTCAAGAATTGGAACTATGGAAGCATCAATGCGAGGTATTGAAGACAATTTAACTAAGGCAGGCGAGAGAAATAATAGCAGACCCCCGGGTGGATTACCAAGAAACACCGAGAGAAACCCTAGAGAAGTCAATGCTATCATTACCTGAAGTGGAAGGTCATATGGGCATAATGAGGGAAGCATTGAGATTGAAGAAGATTTGAATGATGAGAAGGAGGAAGATTGGAGTAAAGAAGAAGAGAGCATCATGGATGGATTCTTGAGGGGAGATGGTTTTGAGGAAGAAGAAGAATTGGTGAAAGTCCCGAGACTTTTGAAAAACCCGAGAGATAGTGATTTGAGGACTCTTTTCCATGAGCATGTCTCTATGGCGGACGCCAATGAGGAAATGGCGCACGTCAATGGTAACCAAAGTGATTCAGAGAGTTCAGAAGGCAAAATGGCGCACGCCAAAAGTGAGATGGCGCGCACCAATATCAAACAGAAAAATCCTAGGCATGGCAAGGAGAAAATGGTGCAAACCGATGATGATTGGTGTCCCCCAGCCGCCTAAATATTGAGAAGGACTGATCGCGTGCAAGGCACTTACTAGCAATAGGACTAAGTCTATCATAGTAGAGTACTGGCAAATCAAGGTCGATCCCACAGAGACTCGTAAGAACGTCTAATTATCAAGATTGAGCTTGTCACGATAACGGTTTATGACCAACTATAATATAGACAGTAGTGAATTTGGTAACAATCAACTAGCAAGATTATGCAAGTTCAACGAAACAAACTAGAGTTTCTAAGGTATTAATTCAATTATGAGTAATTAGTTACTCTCCCCACACATGCAACAGTCCTCCCCATTGGTGAATTTATTCATTGTTCAGCTACGGGTACAACTCCTAACCCTATCTACACCGACAATGGCGGTAGACAATCTATACGCAAGCTACCCTCCTTAATTGGTCCGTAATAGCCCATACGCATAAAGAGCTAGAGCAGTCGATATTGAGCGCTAATTCATACCGCAAACCCACCTAGACAGTTGTCAACATTGACCAGCACGTTCCTAAGGTCCATTCAAGATAATGTCCTAATTAACACTTCACTAACAGTCCTTCATGTTAATTTACGATAACATGCAAATAGTTGATCAGACTAAAAACATGTAAATTAAATCTATCGATCAACGTAGTTGGCGCCGATTATCATAAATTAGTAATTTACTAGGTATTCAGATCTAGCGATATAGACCATCGCAGATCTGAAGAACGCAACCACTATTTCATGATTCCTTCACCAACAAATCAGATCTATAACACATGGAGTAAAATAAACTAACTACTACATAATTAAACTAAATAAACAATTAAAACATACTAGTCGAATAGAACAACGACAGATCTACATCTTGTAAAAGACAGAAAATCATACCCTCGAAGATGAGCGTAAATCTCCCTCGGATCTCTCCCTAGGTGGCGACTCCGTCGTTTCTCTGACCAGAACTCATAAAATAAATAAAATAAAGAACTAAGAACTTTTTATTGCATAATATTTTTCTCGAAAATTGGACACTTGTGTTCTGAGGCGAAGCCTCTTATTTATAGCTAAGTGTAGATTTCTCGATTCACGAACCCGACATATGCTATTCAACTCAATTGGTTCGTATTTATAGGTTGAAACAACTATTTTTAGCTCATAATGTATAGAAATTGATGTTGTAGGATAAACTATTTTAACCGTCATCAACTACCCCCACTAGCCTTCAGCGCGTCCGCGAGCAAAGTATCGAGGCGGAATGTACCACCAAGAACAATCCCCATCAACTACCACATATTCAATAAAGATTTCCGGCAGAAACATACATTAAGCCACAATCCATAAGCTCCCCATTAATCACTACTTACCACGCATCAATGTGTCGTGTGATGAATTAGTTGTGATAGTGCGTTCGTGAGAAGAATCAAGTTGTATTAACCACACAATCTTAACTTACCCGTGCATACACCCGCTCATCTTGTCTTCAGACTTGGTTACACAACATGGTACTGTAATTGGGTCGGGCAGACTCGGGGACTGAGCATCGCTCTTAAGTCCTCGTTTGTTTCTTTTTATGCGAGGGCCGTGCCCTTTTTACACGAGTTCGCTTCCCTCGCTGTCTTTATTGCATATATATTTTTTCTTTTTCTTTTCTTTTTTTTCTTGGCATATTTCCTCACTTTTTTCTCTTTCTCTCACAAGTCCGTTTGTCCCGGTGACCTTTCGTCATCCAAGTTGCTTCCCTTGTCTTACAACAATTTGTTGAAGTATATAGAAAGACAAATAATGATTCCCGGTTAAAACAACTCATCATCTACTCTTAAACACTTCTCACTCGGATTATGTGCTCAAATATTGATTGCAATGATAGAATAATAATTAATAAGTTACTACTTCACGCAACACAACATATGCTCGTTCTTCCATACTAAATTGAATATGCTATAGCTCATTTCAAATTGAACTTGGGCTCCTTTTCTACCGATTTTTTACTTGAAAACGTGCAATAAGCAAGCTAAAAATAGTGTTAAAATTTCAAAAATAATCCCTTTTTTGATTAAGTAGCTAAGACGCCTACCCCCACTTATTTTAGACATTGTCCCCAATGACTAATAATAACGAAAGAAAAAGGTACGTAGCTCTAGAAGTGCTGCCTAAGTCAAAATGAATCCCATAGCAGAATCATTAGCTCCTAGGTCATTCCTCTTCCAATTATTACCTGCTGTCCAAAATTCTTCCAAAAACTGTGAGTAACATGCGAAGGGCAACAATAAAATAAGGTGGCGGTAATAGTGCATACAGGAGGAATGCTCAAAAATAGTTTAAGCCACTTTATTCCGTTGTTGGCCTAAGAAAGACGTGAAAACTTTTACGAGTGTATCACATGAGAATCGTGAAGGAAAAAGCCACATATATCGCTAGCCAGGTGATTGAAGATATATGTGATGAAAAAAACCTTGTGATTGTTATGCTACTTTATTGACTCAAAATAAAATAAAAAAAGCAATAAATAAGGGTTTAGAAATAGTTCTGAGTTTATAGTCGCTAGCTCGACTGTATTAATAAGGCTCCTTTATTCATATTCCGGTTCTTCCAACGCAAAGACTTCCAATTCAGTGTTATACTTGTGCTCTAGGTAATGTTTCAACCTATGTGGCCGTTAACTGTGAAAGTTTGCCTAGAGTGTTCATGTCTAACTTCACATGCACCTGAATTGTAGACTTTTGTGACTACATGTGGTCCATATCATCTAGACTTCAACTTCCCAGGAAAAAGACGAAGACGTGAATTGTATAACAGCACTTTATCTCCCACTTGAAATGTGCGGTTCAGAATATTCTTATCATGCAGGCGTTTCGTTCCTTCCTTGTAAATCCTAGCATTCTCATACGCTTGAAGTCTAAACTCTTCCATTCTATTCAACTCTAGCATTCTTTTTTCACCGGCTAAATCCTCATCCATGTTTAGAAACCTCGTAGATCCCACAGCGCTCGGTGCTCGAGTTCCACCGGTCAATGACATGCTTTTCCAAACACTATCATATATGGTGACATCCCAGTTGTGGTCCTGTAAGTTGTTCTGTATGCCCAAAGAGCGTCATCTAATTTCAAAGACCAATCTTTCCTCGTGGGATTCACAGTCTTCTCTAAGATCCTTTTAATCTCTATGTTCATGACTTCTACTTGTCCACTCGTCTGGGGGTTATATGCTTCTGCAATCTTATGTCTAACCCCATATCTCATCATCAACTTCTCAAACAACCTATTACAGAAATGACTCCCTCCGTCACTAATTATGGCTCTGGGCACTCCAAACCTCGTCAAAATGTTTTTCTTAAGAAATCTCAGGAAAACCCTGGCATCATTAGTAGGTGAAGCTACTGCTTAAACCCATTTGGAAACATAATCAACTGCTACCAGGATGTAACGATTTGATTCTGACGATGTGAATGGCCCAACAAAATCAATTCTCCAAACATCGAATAACTCCACTTCTAAGATACTCTGCAGTGGCATCTCATTCCGCTTAGAAATATTACCAGTCATTTGACAGGAATGACAGGATCTTGTAAACTTGTTAGCAGATTTATGAATTGTTGGCCAATAAAATCCACACTGCAGTACCTTTGCTGCTGTCTTGTCTAGCCTATAGTGACCTCCAGCTTCTCTAGCATGACACATGTGCAAAATACTTTGAATCTCATCATCATGGACGTATCTCCTAAGAATGGCATCAGGGCACAATTCGTATAAGTAGGGATCGTCCCAATGATAATACTTCATATACGTGAAAAACTTCTTCTTATCTGCATTATTGAATTCTGGTGGTAGGTACTTTCTTGCTAAGTAATTGACAATGTTAGCAAACCAAGGGTATACATTTCCCACTTTTGATGTATGATATCGGGTCTGAGATTCAACCCTAGCTACCACTGAGACGGAAAAAAGTTGTTCATCAGGAAAGCTTTCCCTGATCTCAGTCGGTTGCTCTAATTCCAGCAAAGTTAATCTTGACAGGTGATCAGCCACCTGGTTCTCAGATCCCTTTTTATCTTTTATTTCCACATGAAACTCTTGTAAGAGTAGAATCCATCTTAACAGTCTTGGCTTGGAGTCTTGCTTGGTTAGAAGGTATTTCAAAGCTGTATGGTCAGTGAATACAGTGACTTTCGATCCTATCAGATAAGGTCAAAATTTGTCAAATGCAAATATGACAGCTAAGAGTTCCTTCTCTGTAGTTGCATAATTTCTCTTGGAACTGTTAAGGGTACGACTGGCGTAATAGATAGGCTTAAAGCTTTTATCCTCCATTTGTCCCAGGGCTGCTCCAACTGCCGTGTCGCTTGCATCACACATAAGCTCAAAAGGTTTGTTCCAATCTGGGGCTACCAGAATTTGAGCGGTTATAAGCATTCACTTCAATGTGTTGAATGCTTTCTTGCACTCTTCTCCAAACACAAAAGGTACATATTTTGCAAGTAATTCCGTCAAAGGTTTTGAAACTTTAGAGAAGTCCTTAATAAACCTCCTATAAAATCCTGCGTGGCCAAGAAAGGCTCACAACGTCTTTAAGTTCGTTGGAGGGGTAACTTCTCTATCACTTCTATCTTTGCTCTATCAACTTCCATTCCTTTCTTTGAAATCCTATGACCCAACACTATTCCTTCTGTAACCATGAAATTGCATTTTTCCCAGTTAAGTACAAGGTTGGTCTCATCACATCTCTTTAGCACTTTACTCAAATTGTCCAAGCATTTATCAAAGCTACATCCAAATACAGAGAAATCATCCATGAAAATCTCTAGAAAATCCTCCATCATGTCCGCAAATAATGACATTATGCACCTTTGGAATGTTGCTGGTGCATTACATAACCCAAAAGGCATGCGATTGTACGCAAATGTTCCATAGTGACATGCGAAAGTTGTGTTCTTGCAGTCCTCGGGGGCAATATGGATCTGAAAGTAACCAGAATATCCATCTAAGAAACAATAAAATGCATGACCGCTTAATCTTTCCAACATTTGATCAATGAATGGTAGGGGAAAATGATATTTACGGGTTGCATCATTCAGTTTCCTGAAGTCTATACAAACTCGATGTTCAGTAATTAGTCTCACAGGGATTAACTCATCAAACTCATTAGGTTGGACAGTGAATCCTCTTTTCTTGGGCACCACATGAATCAGGCTCACCCACTCACTGTCTGCAATTGGGAAAATGATTCCCATCTCCAACATCTTTATGATCTCTTCCTTAACATCATTATTTAGCTTTGGTGTCAACCTCCTTTGAGGTTGTGCTACCGCTTTCTTTTCAGGGTCCACAGAGATCTTATGCATGCACACTGATGGTCTTATTCCTCTAATATATGCAATCATCCACTCAAACGCTCCCTTTTGCTCTCTCAATACTCTTAAAATTTTCTCCTCCTCTAAAGGTGATAATGATACTGAAATTATAAGAGGGAGATATCATCTTGTAAGTACACGTACTTCAGGTGAGATGGCAAAGGTTTTAATGTTAAGTTCCTTGTTGGCTCCTCTAATGATAATCTTAACAGCTTACCAGTCAATTGTAGGTCAAAGAATTTGTGCCAGGAAGGTCTATGAATGGTTCCTCTTAAATTCACAGAGGATATAGGCTCTATTTCTTGCACTTGACCTTCACTACACCCAGGTCAGGGTTCCTCATGACTTTCCTCATCCTTCAGGAGTAAAGTCTTAGCTACTTCAGGGTCTAATGCCACTTGCTGATATATTTCCATTACAAGTTCGTCTATGGCATCTAGCATGTAGCATGCTTCTCCTTCATCTTGAGCATATCTCACTGAATTCATCACATTGAACACTACTTTGTCCTCATTCACTCTCAGAATCAGCTCACCCTTATGAACATCTATCAATGTTTTGCTCGTGGCTAGGAAAGGTCTTCCTAAGATCAATGGAACATCGTGGTTAGCTTCCATGCCTAGCACTATATAGTCTACAGGGAATACAAACTTATCAACTTTTACCAAAACATCCTCCGCCACTCTATAAGGTTGATTCATAGACCGATCTACTAATTGAAGGGTTATAGATGTTTCATTTAACTCCTTCATGCCTAACTTATGAAAGATGGAGAGTGGCATCAGATTGAAACTGAAACCAAGATCACAAAATGCTTTGTGTGGAAGCTCCCAGGATCTTTACACTTAGGAGGCAGTTTGCGTTGCAAAACTGCCTAGCATTCCTCGTTAAGGCATAAAGTCTCAAGGTCTAATAATTTCCTCTTGGTAGAGATTGCTTCTTTAAAGAATTTCGCATACTCTGGCATTCCAGCCAGAGCTTCTACCAAAGGTATATTTACTTGCAACTTTTTAAACATCTCTATAAACTTTTTATAACGCGCATCATCATTATTCGGCTTATATTTCCTATGAGGTATGGTAAAGTAGCAGGATTAATAGTTATAGTTTGTGAAGACTTATCTGCTAGCTGCTACTGCTCTGCCTGCTTGTCTGCTGAATTTTTAGATTCCCGGTTTACCGGAGTAGTGTCCCGGGTTACCGGCCCTTCTTTTTCTCCAGATTCTGCTGCGTTCTGCTGCTGACTGCTTTCTGATTCTTCCTGAACAGATGGTATAACTGGTCCAGGTAGTTCCTTTCCGCTTCTAGTCATGATTGCATTCACGTTCTTCGGATTCTTCTCAGTATTACTTGGCAATCCTCCCGGAGGATGGGCTGACACTTGTTCTACAATCTGCCCCACTTGGTGTGATAGATTCTGCACTAAGGCTTCTTGATTGGTCAGTCTTGTATCATTCTTCTGACAATATATGGTGAAGTTGGTATTCAGCTCAGTCATGGATTTCGTAAGTTATTGACCGTATCGGTCACAGGAGCTCATTTTATCCATGGTTGCTTCCCAACCACCGGACTTATTGAATTGAGGCATGAATCCACCAGTTTGTCTCGGTCTCTCTCCACTATTAGAATCACTTTGTCGAAAACCCCCAGTAGGGTCGCTCAGTCTAAAACCAGGGTGGTCATGAGAACCTGGGCGATATCCGCCCCCATAAGGATTTCCTTGCCTCCCTATATAGTTCACGTCCTCAAGGTTGGTTGCTTCAATCTCCTGAACTTTCACAACCTTGGCTATGCGATCTTGCATGCCATCTATATTTTCATTCATTGCCATCAGCTGATATAAGATCTTTTGAGAAGTATCTTCTCCAAATACACCTTCAACTACTTTGGCGGTTTCAACTTGGTGTGTTCCCCATTGACTTGTAAGGGCAATTTGCTCCAATTTCTCTTCAGCTTCTTCAGGTGATAGTAACACAAATCATCCGTTGCTTGATGCATCAACTCTCATTGGTTCACTTGGCCACAATACGTGATAGAAACTATGCATTTGTACGGGCAAAGTGATATCAAGATGAGGGCATCTCCTCTGTGCTTCCTTAAATCATTCACATGCTTCTTCAAAGGTTTCAGTGGGTCTCTGCTTAAAATTCATGATCTATTGTCTCATCTGTAGTGACTTCCCAGGTGGGCAGTACTTATTCATAAATTTCTGCAACATATCGGTCCAAGTTTGAATCGATCCTGGTGCTAGAGACAATAACCATATCTTCGCTTTGTCTTTCAGAATGAATGGAAACAACTTCAACTTGATATTATCTTCAGGCACTCATGCTGGCTTAACAGTGCTGACTATTTCCAAAAAGTTGGTGACGTGTACACTAGGATCTTCATTCATTACTCCATGAAAAGTAGTGTAATTAGTCACCATTTGTATCACATTTGGTTTCGGGTGAAATACCTCAGCTGCATCCTCAGGCTGAACAATTGCTGGCATGAATTGCTCAATCGTAGGCATTGCATAAATCTATAAAGTCCTCCTATCTGCTTGCACCACAACTCCTGCTCCATTCTGTCCGTTCTGTGCCATGTTGGTTTGTATATCTTTTTATCTCTCGTTGTGATCTCCTTCATGCGAAACCACGTCGTCCGCCAGCCTAACAGATTTCTCTTGAGTTTTCTTTCTCTTTTGTCTCGCAAATTTTTCAATCTCAGGTATGAACCTCTCGAGTTTGGCTGCTGAACTTCGTGTAGCGTACTACTAGACACACAAAGAAAATAAAAAGGTTAGTGACTTGCCTCGGGGGTTGTTACACACGCCTAGTAGACTCAAAAATATAGACTCTGACTACTGACCTGACGCTGAACTAATAGAAACGATTCTGGCCAAATTAAGACCCTCGGTTTAAAGTAGGTAGCCCCCCGGTATACCGGTGGTATCTTTTCCGATTTTAACAAAATCGACACTGTATAACTCCAGTATAAACAGACAATAAAAAAAGACTCAATTAAATAGACTCAAATATATACAGCAAACTCAATCTTAAACAAAAAGTATTCTTGACACGAGTCCCCGGCAACGGCGCCAAAAATCTTGATCGCGTGCAAGGCACTTACTAGCAATAGGACTAGGTCTATCGTAGTAGATTACTGGACAAATCAAGGTCAATCCCACAGAGACTCGTAAGAACGTCTAATTATCAAGATTGAGCTTTTCTCGATAACGGTCTACGACCAACTATAATATAGATAGTAGTGAAATTGGTAACAATCAACTAGCAAGATTATGCAAGTTCAATGAAACAAACTAGAGTTTCTAAGGTATTAGTTCAATTATGAGTAATTATGTATTCCCCCCCCCCCCATATACAACAGTCCTCCCCATTGGTGAATTTATTCATTGTTCAGCTACGGATACAACTCCTAACCCTATCTACTCCGACAATGGCAGTAGACAATCTATACGCAAGGTACCCTCCTTAATTGGTCCGTAATAGCCCATATGCATAAAGAACTAGAGCTGTCGATATTGAGCACTAACTCATACCGCAAACCCGCCTAGACATCTATCGACATTGACCATCACGTTCCTAGGGTCCATTCAAGATCATGTCCTAATTAACACTTCACTAACAGTCTTTCATGTTAATTTACGATAACATGCAAATAGTTGATCAGGCTAAAAACATGTAAATTAAATCTATCGATCAACGTAGCTGGCGCCGATTATCAGGAATTAGTAATTTACTAGGTATTCAGACCTAGCGATATAGACCATCGCAGATCTGAAGAACACAACTACTATTTCATGATTTCTTCACCAACGAATCAGATCTATAACACATGGGGTATTTTAAACTAAGTAATACATAATTAAACTAAATAAACAATTAAAACATACTAGTCGAATAGAACAACGATAGATCTACATCTTGGAAAAGACAGAAAATCATACCCTCGAAGATGAGCGTAGATCTCCCTCGGATCTCTCCCTAGGCGGCGACACCGTCGTTTCTCCGACCAGAACTCATAAAATAAAGAACTAAGAACTTTTTAATTCATAATATTTGTCTCGAAAATTGTACACTTGTGTTCTGAAGCGAAGCCTCTTATTTATAGCTATCTAAACCGACTTAGGAACAACTAGTTCGACCCCTCATCCAAGAAAACACGTTTCGGAAGCTTCTCGACCCTCGGTAAGTCGGCACCGCCTCCTTGGTTACCGGGGGCACTTTTGTCTTTTTTCTTCAACCGACTTAACTTCGATGCTTCTAGAATACCCTAGGCCCAATCATTTCATCCAGTCCACTCTAGATTCGTCCATCATGCTCCGCCCAATATTTCGTATCCTGAAAATCACCAAATAATGTACGAAATAATATCGAAATAAGGAAAATAAATGCTAAGTGCAGATTTCTCGACTCACGAACCCGACATATACTATTCAACTCAATTGGTTCATATTTATAGGTCGAAACAATTATTTTTAGCTCATAATGGATAGAAATTGATGCCGTAGGATATACTATTTTAACCGTCATCGAGGACTTCTATCACTGCACCAAACACAAAGGGTAAGGGAGGTATGATTTCTGAACCAAAAATTATTGATCTTGCATCAGTTCCCTATCCCTCTCAAGAGGAGATAAAAAAAGAAGAAGTTGGATAAAAAGTATGCACGTTTTTTGACACTTTTCGGCACTTAAACATTAATATCCCTTTCATCGAAGCACACAAATATGCCGGCGTATGGTAAGTTTCTTAAGGACATACTATCCAAAAAGAAATGGTTGGAAGAATACGAGACGGTGTGTCTAAGTGAGGAGTATTCCGCCGTGCTTCAACACAAGCTCCCTACTAAGCTTAAAAACCCCGGGAGTTTTACTATCCCATGTGTGATTGGGGGGTTTTTGTTTAAGAAGGTGCTATGTGATCTTGGTGCGAGTATAAACCTCATGTGCTACGATGATTTCATGAAACTTGGCATAGGCAAGCTCAAGCGTACGAAGATGACTCTCCTACTTACGGATAGATCCATAAAGCGTCCAAGGGGAGTCATTGAGGATGTACTAGTGAAGGTTGATAAATTTTATTTCCCCGTCGATTTTGTTGTTATGGATATGGAGGAATGGTACACTACACCTCTTATCCTCGGTAGACCATTTTTAGCAACGGGGAGGCCGTGATCGATGTTTGTAAGGGAGAGTTTTGTTTGGGAGTTAATGATGAGTGTGTTGTCTTCAACATCTACACTTCATTGAAATATTCACGCACGACACTAGAATCTTGTTCTTTTGTGGACATATCGTGTCCCCTTGTTGTGGATTGTACTAACTCGTAGGTAGTTAAAGAATACGTGAGCAATAAAGCGAAGGCTCACAAACCAAAAGCTTGAAAATCAAAGGAAAAGGTCAAGAATCGTTGGGATTGGTGGCATTCGTCTACATTATGTTGGAGACAAGTTTTGATGAAAAGACGGGTGCGGTGCGCGAGGATGACCCACCACCCGTGCATTAAAGACCTAAGCAAGGCAAAGTCTAGCTATAGACTATAAATTTAGCAACCTTTGGGTACTATCTTTCTTTTTACTTCTTAAGCATTATCTTTTGGTTGGCTTTTATGCTTGAAATTCCATGCTTGTGTGAGTAATTGTTAGTGGTCTCCATGCACAAGAATCTATATAATTTCCATCACTTCTACCGTATAATCTCGTCGAGCAAACGACGTTAAACAAAAGCGCTACTGGGAGGCAGCCCGTAAAAGTTAAGTATAATATTTTTTCTCTTTTGTGAGGTCCGGTGTTGCCAATGATCCTTTTGTATCTACATTTTGGTTGATACTTAGCGCGTACTTGGGATTGCTTGTCATTTCATTGGTTGTATTTCATGTTCACGCCCACCCACCCTCCCTTTTATTGCATCCGGGTACTTGTTTTGACTAGTTTTGATTCCCTTTTGTTTCCCTAACTACTTTCTTACAACTCACTTTACATTGAGGACAATGCAAGTTCGTAAGTGGGGAGTGCGAACGTAGTTAGTCCAACAAAAGGTAATGTCATTAAATGTTTGAGAAACACTTAGTTTTATGAATTTTCGAGCAATTTAAAGTTGAACAAACCACCTTTTGTGAAAAGATATGGTTTTGCAATTGATAGAGTGAGTACATCAACGAAATGAGTAACCTTGGTGACATGTAAGTGCATTTTACTCGTGAATCTTTGTTTGTAGTGTGAATTCTTTGAGTATGTGTATTTTGATCTTTTGTTAACATGCAAACTTTTGTGCAATCATGTAATTATGCTTCCATAACAACTAGAACTTAGGCTTGAAATCCTTTCGAGGCGAAATAGAAAGGAGTTTGGAGTCGAAGTTAGGGATGATGGTTCTGGAATTTCTTTGACTCAACCATAGCCAAATGGCCTTCCCGAACATAATTTCCACCTGCCCCCATCTCAGCCTTTGTAGAGTGGTGAGACCCCACTCGAAACTAGCCATTCATAATTAGCCTAATTATAATCTGGCCCTTAGCCTAATTTTGGTCTACATTCCCTTGATGTCCCACAAGTTTAGCAAGTTTCTATGTATTGTGTGGTGACGACATTTGAAGTTGGGCAAGAGTTGGATGACATTGTTTCGGCACAAAGTTGAGATGGTATCCTTTGAAGTTCGAAGTCCTTTGGCAATTCAAAAAAGAAAAAAAAATCCAAAATCCAAAAAAATTTCCAAAAAAGGTTAATAAATGGTGAGTCTTGAAGAAATTTTGAAGGACAAGTTTATCAAAGTCAAGTAACTCAAGCTTTGGGAAATTTCGTTGATTTGAAGCGGTGTTCTTATCTCTTTTGTTCTTTGTTGAAGTGGCCACCTCGACGATTTTTGCAAAAGAAGAAGATATACCAATTCAACATTTTTGGAAGTGAAGGTATAGAGGCTTGCTACCTTGCAATTGTTCTCTTTGAAATATCCTTTTCACCCTTTGCTTAGCCAACTACCCGGGCCTAACGTTACAAGCTTGCAAGTCCTACCCGATCTAACTTTTTGACTCCGAATGCCTCGATTAGTGGAGATTGGTATCATTCTTAAGCCTATGGATTGCACCTAATAAGTCTTGCATGCATGATTTCATAATTGATTGTTTGGTAATAAATTTGAGGAATATTCACATACACACTCCACTACTTTCTTAGGTTTCGGTTAACATGTGATTATAGGTACGATTGGTTGTATCATGTAGTTGAGCTCTTATTTCTTGATGTTGTATGACCCTATCTCTTTACTTGAGTTGTTTTGTCACTTTATTTGCTTGAGGACGAGCAAAAGCTAAGTGAGGAGTTGTGATGTGAGTCAACTAGTTGATGCATTTCACGATGTTTTATCCCCATTTCTCATGCATTTATTGATGTTCTTGTATTGATTTGAGTCATTAGTTGCTTAGTTTTATCAAAATATGTAGATAGTAATTATTATATAAAATATCGTGTTTTGATTAGTTTTGTACCGGTTATAGTAACCGGAGCGTCGTGCCGGGTTTACGCTTGGTATTTTTGTGTTGTATTGCAGGATTATAGGTTAACCAAGACCCTGAGTGATGCCACGTGTTGAGCTAAACACGTTTTTTGATGGCTAGAAGAGTATGCCAGAAGCTATCAAATTCAAACGGATCAATCATGTCTTTTGCGTTTCTTCCGTAGCATACATTCAACAGATATTTGACCCAGTTTAGAGGCATTCTGGAGAAATATTCTTCATGAGAGTTTTAGATCAAGAAATTATCTTTCCAACGCATCTTGAATCACATCAATCGGAGGTATACAACTCAAGTTACGACTATTTTACTGAGCCACTGTGAAAGGGCGGCGTACGCCGACTTATTATGGCGTGCACCGAACGCCACTGTAGCTATACAGGGAGTTTCCTACAAAACCGGCGCACGCCGGATTTCGCAGAAAGCAGATTTTCAGCTTTTTAAACCTCATTTTAGATCTAATTTTGGGCCTTCGACCCATCATCTTCCCCAACCCTCTTCTCCACTCTTGGTGGCACCAAACCGCTCCAAGGGGCTCTATTTAAGCCAAAATTTAACCAAATTTTAGCTTTTAATTACAAGTGTAACATTAAGAATCCTTGTTTTAATCTTTTGGAATACTTGATTGGAGCTAGGCTTTCACTTTTGTGTACCAAACTCCTTTGGAGCTTCTTGAAGTTAATGTATGTTCCATTTTCAAGTTATTGCTTGTGATTGGTAATTTCTTAGTCTTTATCTTGTTTTAATTTTTCTCATTAGTATGAATTCAAGCTTGACATGTTGTATTTCATACCTATGATTGGCCAGTTCTATACTAGCCAAGATAATATTTTTGTGACAGTTATTAATCTCTATTAGTTGATTGGGAATGTTAGTTTGTATTTCATAGCTTCATGGGTTGTTGTTATCTTTTCCTATCTACATTTCATTGCTTGTTGGTGTTGGATTGATCACCTAGCACGAGCACACACACACTTAGTTGAGACTGAAAGGAGATGCTTGGTGTGGGAGAAGGGATATGAGAACTGGAAGATAAAATCGACCTTAATTGGAACTCAATTTCTTATCCGGGGAGTATTGATATTGTCATTGCATTCAAGATCTTAATCATGTTGAATCATGAGGTCTAGGGTTCTTAGACCAATGAAGAGGCATAGAGTAGTTTCATTCACTCGTATGAGGGGAAATTACTAGCTTAGGAGTGCACCTATAACACACACTTGAACACCATTTGAAGGTTGGTAGGTAGTTCATTCCCATGATGCTAATAGCGGTTTTCTTGATCAATGTATTATCTTGGCTCGGCTTTTTATCATTTATCACCCTTTGTAGTAGTGGAATTCTAGATACAATTACCTTCTTGTATTATTGCGACTTAGATCAAGATAATAATAGCTTTTCGGTGTTCAACCTCACAATCCTCGTGGATACGACATTGACTCACCAACTAGGCTACAGTTGACCCGGTATACTGCCGGTTAGACTGAACACCCAGTACGGACACGTTAGCTCACCATCCCCTATAAGCAAGGGGTTGACTAGCTCTTTTGTACATCACAATTCAAAGAGATTAATAGTTCTTGTGAAAATTAAGAGAGCTTCTTAGAGAGAGTTTGAGAGAGGGAAAAATTCGGTCTAGCAACCGAATTTTTCGGGTAGCAATCCATGATGGGATTCCTCCGGAGGGCTGTTCATATGGACTAGTGGTAGAGGCCGAACGCTTGGGCGGCTCCATGCACCACTACTCCTTCATAGACGATAAAGCTTTGATCTTTTAGATCAGTCAAGGTAACTTTCTTGTTTACTACTTATATGTTTGTTGCTTAAACGAAGTCGATCCTGGTTAAAGGAAATTAAATTTTAAATTCCGCTGCGTTCCCGCGTAGATTTCTTAACAGGACGTTTGCTGTTCAACTTGACATATATCCTTCCTTCCCGTAGTCCTACCACGAAAGAAGTTATCAGAATGTGTTCATCCACGTCTCGGGCCTGCCTGGACTCTTCATTAAATCTCTTGAGTAATTGCAGCATGATCTCATCCTTTTTCACTTGATGGTAAGAAGATGAGTTGCGTTCCTCTGGAACAGCCTGGCTGTGATGAACGCGTGCAAGAACATCCTGCCCAATGTTTGGAAATTGGAGATCGATATGGCGGGGATCTTCCTGAACCACTCACGAGCCCGGTCTATAAGTAGTGCATGGAAGGCTTTTCACTTCATCTTGTCTGGAGCACAATAGAGGTTCATGTGCATCAGATATTGGTGAAGGTGATCCTGAGGATCCTTAGATCCATCATATGGGTCCAATTTGGGAACCTAAAATCCTCAGGTCGAGGAAAGCTCTTATCTTGCTCTGTAAAGGGTGATGTGAACGAGAACACGTCCATATGTTTCCCCAAGATGGCTTTGAGCTTTGCTCTGGACGCTTCATGTACCTGAAGGTTGAGTTGTTTCGTCCCATCATTAAAACTGGATGATATATCATGTTTTTTGGGAGGATGAGGTGGTGTAACGTGTTCTGATGATGAATCCCCTAAATCCTTCCCCTGGACTACTGCATGGATGATGGCTTGTAGGGCTGGACCATCCATTGTGGCCAGTTGTTCTACCAGCGCCAGATGTGCCGGATTTAAAGTGGCTTCCTGCTGAGGTTGGTTATGTTGGAATAGTGTCCTAAACCCAATCGGGTTGGACCGGATCCGACCGGGTCGGATCATTTCTATTATTTCTTTATGTCTATACATATATAAAATGGCTTTATGTTGTCATATATATGTTCTTTTAAAAGAACCAATTATGAATTGTTATGTGATAACGTCCTTAGTATTAAACTGTGATAGAGAAACCATGATAGGCGATTATGGTTGATGAGATCTCTAATCACTTTAATAAGTTTGATACTTAAATGTCTCTAGGCTGATGTACTATTAAACAGGGCATTGATAGTATAAACAGACTAGCACGTATTAGATGTCTTCTGTCTTTAAGGGCAGGGATAGATCTCGTCTATCGAAGTGTAGAGACACTTGGACCGTACGTGGACGTGTATTAGAGAATGCGTACGTTAGGCGACCCACTTACACGGATAAGTGTCACACTATGTGGCGGTTGTGTAATTATCCTTTTGACCGGAGTCTTCATGGAATCACGGTGTGGATTGTCATGCTTTGACACTATTGAGGTTTCCCAGCCACGGGGCGATCATGCGGTAGTGATTGGGTATGATCTTGAAGCATGCGGAGTATACATGATTGGTCGTCCGGGAATCGCGTATCCTATGATTGGGATCGAATATCCGAAATGGCCTTCTTATAAGGAATGTCTTACTCTCGTGAATCTTTGCAAAGTGGGAGTAAACGAGTTACTTCGAGAGAGCTAGATATCCAGATTATAAGATACGGTCGTTGATGTTTTGACACTCGACTAACGACCGTATGGATATTATTACAGCGATAGGATTGTAAGTTACACGGTAACTGTTTCACATGAAAGGTAGTAGTCATTGCATTTGACTCTTCCGATGATTGGGGGTCACGGTGTGTTGCTAGACGCTATCCCGTGATCGTTAGGCATGAAGGGCATTTTCGTAATTTGCACTTTGTGTCTACGGCCAACATATTCGGAAGCTTATCGGGTCACACACATAAGAACATCTAGCCGGATTAAAATGTGGTTATAGATGATAACCAAATAAGGAAAGTTTATCTCGAGACTATAAAGGTTATAGTGGTAAATTAATATGGTGGTATTTATTTATTATGAATAAATTAAATACAAGATATTAATAATATTATATTAATTAAAGAATATTCCGGATGCCAAAATATTGGCTAAAGGTGGCGCAATTTTGGAGTGTATAAGATATACTTGGATTGTGCAATTTAATTAATGGTATTACCATAATATTAATATAAGATATTAATATTTATATAGATATATATATGGACATGCGTGACATGCATTTGCATGTGCACATATGTAGACTACAATTTGTAGTTAATATTATATATATAGATTTATATATGTAATATATATATGTGATATATACACATGTGTAAATTGATTTATGGTAATAAAATAAAGATAGTCAATATTAGATATTGACAATATCTTGGAAATATTCAATATAAGATATTGACAATATCATATATTTATTTAATATGAGATATTGTAATAAATGAGATAAATCAATCAATTATATTTTCCTTATTTTATTGGGAAAATGTTTTCTTCTCCTCCACACCTAGATGGGGCGCCCCCTACACTATAAATAAGATGTGGGTGTCAAGCTCTTTTGTACATCATAATTCCAAAAACTAATAGTTCTTGTGTAAAATAGAGAGCATCCTATAGAGAGTTGGAGAGAGGGGAAAAGGGCCGGTCTAGCAACCGGAGTTTTCCAATAGCAATCTATGATGGGATTTCGGCGGGCTGTTCGTGTGGACTAGCGGTAGAGGCCGAACACTTGGGCGGCTCTATGCAGAACTACTCTCCTTTGACGGTCAAAGCGTCGATCTTTTAGATCAACCAAGGTAACCACCGTTTACTATCTATTTGTTTATTGCTTAAACGAAGTCGATCCTGGTTAAAAGGAAATAAAATTTTAAATTCCTCTGCGTTCCAGCGTAGATTTCCTAACAGTGGTATCGGAGCGAGCTTCGAGCTTAAGCAATAAGCATGTAATATTGCGTAGTTAATTTTATCGTTTAAATCACGTAATTAAAAGATGAAAGATTTTGATTTGCAAAATTGATACATGAAAAAAAAAACCGAGACCCGGTGGTGCTCGGCCGACTGGCGGCGGCACCACCACCGGCGGCGGCGGGGCGGCGGCGGCGGCTGCAGGGCAACCTGCTGCCGGCAGTCGGTTGACCGGTCAATGCTGGCGGATCTTCAAATTTTTGTTTTGTGTATTTTGTGATTCAATATGGTTCATAGTTGTGATGATTAAAATCTCCTTTATTTAGTTGTGTCATGTGGCTAACCAATGGTTTAAATAGTTTGGGCTATTGGGATGCCACATGGCATTAAAATAATAATGGTCTTTCCAAACTTAGTTTGGAATAGGCCTAGGCCCTTTCCAAATATTTGATTTGAGAAAAGGCTAGGCTTGCCACTTCCAAAATTTTGATTTTGGAAAGTGGCCAGGCCTAAACCAAAATTATTTGGCTTTTCCAAATATTTGATTTGGTATAGGCCTAGGCCCTTTTCAAATATTTGATTTGTAAAAGGCCTATGCCTAGGCCACTTCCAAAATTTTGATTTTGGAAAGTGGTCAAGCCTAAGCCAAATTTGGTTTAGGAAACCAAAGGCATCCCTTTTGATTACGAATCAAAAGGAAAGAAACAAAAGAGAAATAATTTTAATTTTGATTTATTTTGGAATAGTTCTAATTAATTAAAATTAAAATCGGTTTAAAATTAATCGTTAATTTTATTTCGATTAAAATCATTTAATTAATTAAATGTTAATTAGTTAATTGATTGGATAAAATTATTTAATAGATTAAATGTTAATTGATTAATTAAGACGCAAGTAGTTAAATTTTAATTTTATCTTTTTCATAAGATGTTATTGTATGGATTAGATATAGTAGATATAATATGATTATATCCCCGATTGATCATGGACTCGACCGATAGGATAGATGTGAATGATTTAATTTTTCTGTTGGTTTAAAAATTGTCCTATGCCGTTATGAAGAACGTGACCTAGTTTATTTTCTGCATTTATCCCATTCCCGTTGACCCCCCCCCCCCCCCCCCCCCCGTGTGCGGCGGGTGTATTTATTTTATTAGATAGAATTAAATATAACAAGAATGGAGCAGAAGATGGAAACCAAAGAAAGAAGAATAAATATCCCATTGGAGATGGCGCATTAAAGATCCTATTGGCGGTTGCAGCTACCCTTAGATTGTGACCCGCGGTTTCGTCAGTTTGTATTCGAAACCGCACCTAGGAAAAGTCCATGATCATACCGGTTACTTTACGCATTTATTTATTTTGTGCTTGTATTTATTTTATACGATATGATAGATGCATGACTAGGCACGATCTAGATAAATGTGTAGGATGTATGTCTATAGAGATAGATATATTTGATGAGACCGTAATTAAATTAATTAAGAGAATTGATTCGAAATTAATTAAGTGAATTAATTTAAAATTACTCCCACAACAAAAATCGAGTTATAATATGTCTCACAATATTATAGTGATGGTGAAGAGCCCTTGTTCGGATCCAACTAATCGGCCCACGTCGGGAGTTTACCTACCACGGGTATATCGTCATTATCGAGATATGATCGTTATAAGATCTCATGAATACTTGGGTTACGACTCGACTAAGAATCTTGCGGTGATTGGCCCACGTCAGGACCGTCTGATTTTAAAGACATAAGGTTGACTACCACATAGACGATGTGAATTGTCAAAGAGTTGACTAGTCAAACCACTGGAAGTCGCGTTAGACGCGATTGGTAAGAAGTACCTACCCGTCGAAATTGACCCGGTCGATCGGCCAACGTCGGGGATCAAGTCAACTAGATAGGATTCCAGCCACTAAAGAATTTTGATAAAATCTTGAAAGTCAATTGGGAGTAGTTGACTAGTGAGAGCAAAATCATAATCCCAAAGACCATATTTGATTTTGCGTGCATAAACAACAACACTCTTTTATCTTCATTTTTTATGTTGTAGTTTTTTAGCAAACTTTTATATTTATGTTTTTCTCGATTAGTAAAACCAAATTATGACTGTTTGAGAAACGTTCTCAAATATGGTTAAGTAATATTAATCCTTTTAAAATAAGCAATGACACGAGCAATCCCGTTGTAGTAGTTAGAGACAAGGAGACTACATATTTGATGCAGTACTCCAAGACTTTAATTATTAATGAAAGGCGGAAGCTCATGATATTGGATACGATCCAAGATGATCATTCAGTCATACGATGACAATTAATTCAAATGTTGAATAAGAATGACCACATCTAATTTTGGAAAGGTTGTTTTCAAAATTGTAAGATTTAAGTATCTACTTAATTCTATCATTGCTTAAGGTTAATTAAATAGTTAATGTTTTGAATACGATTCAAAAGGTTAAATAAACTATTTAATAAACTTTAGATTTTCTTTATGAAAGGAAATCAAAGACATAGCTCTTGTGATCTTTCTTAAGTCTTATGAAGACTACAATAAGAAACATTTTTCAAGTGCTTAAAGGATTGAAAAGGAAAGTTAAGGCATGTGCTTAAATAGAGAACTTATTGAAGTTCCTATTCTAGGCAAGTGAGTTTAGATAAACCTGTCTAATTTCAAGTCAACTCTAAGATATATGATATCTTACGAGTGTGATTAAATTAGAAAGTTTAACACAGATATGGAAGGTGAAGCAAACGTTGTATCACTTACCATATTCTGAATCTAGTAAACTGATAAGGGAACTAAATAAATGTTATTATGTTCCGGTTCTTATGAAGAACATACTTTCAGTTATTTGTTAGGATTTAGTAGGCATATTCAATTGTAAAGAATAAATGTTATTCCGATAAAGTTGGAAGGTCACTGAATCTAACATACTAGATTGATGTCACTATATAGTTGATATATGTGATGAGATCTCAACTAAATATTTGTGTGGCTGTTATCCTTGATATTTGTAGTTGTACTAGACATAGTCTCTCTGGAAGGAAAGCGTGTAACCAAACGTCATTCTGATGATGTTGAACCATATGATTATGAATCATGTGGGTAATATGTATCTTATCTAAAGATGACTAAAATACCCTTTTATGAAAAGGTTATAAAATCTAGAAAGTTGTCCAAAGCCTAAACATACCGATGTTTGTTGGCTTATGACAATTAATTCCACAAATAATTGTTTATTAATCTCTATGACTGTTTTTGAAATAGTTGAATGTACTTATTGAAGTACGACAATTCGGAAAGCCCGAAAAGTTTGAGCTAGTACGAATATGAGATTGATGAACTACTTAAGAATTAATCTTCAATTGGATTGAAGTAATTAATACTTGAAGGGTGTTTCAGAAGTCGTCTGAAAAGGAATAAGATTCTCCTTTGAAGGATACCATCTTTTGGTTACGCAATTGGATTGTGTTCCCAAAATGGAAACAACACTTTATATGATAAAGGTGTGACGAAAGCCATGCAAAGTATCCCTTACCCGTTTCGGGATAGTGCCCTTATACTTAACCGAGTTCCGAAGAATAAAGGTTGAATAAATTCCATATTAGATATGGAAGAAGATAATGCCGAATCTATCTTAACCGATGATTTGAAGTTGTCATAGGCAAAGTCAGAAAGGCTTGGAGCCTAGTACGACATATGCAACTTTGTGGAATGTCTTAGCAAGTACGCTGGATATTATCTACTTGTCCTTGGAGCAAAATGTTTGTCTCCAAACATGTTGTCTTCTAGAGAAAGTGTTTCTTCCAAAAGAAACAGTGGGAGTAGATTTAGATCTCAAATGTAGTTTGAGAACCACAAAGATATATTCAACCAATGGAACATGAGCAGACGCCGCATAGCGATGAGGTGTAGAACACTGCTCAATGCACACAAAAGTTCTGTAAGTTTGTGGATAACCTCAAGCCTGAAAGGGCTGCTGGTATGTTCATCTTGAAGAATGAATATCTCACGACTTATGAAGGAATGTTTGAAAGGCAAGATTGAGAGATATGGCCAGGAGCCATAATATCTGAATTAGATTCCATCAGTGACAACCAGGTTATAACCCTAGTCTGTCTTACCTAAGGGGAATGTCCCTGAAAGGCTGACATGGATAGTAATATGATTATCATCAGGCTATAATGACGGCTGAGGGGTACGGGCTGTAAACCTTGTAATTACCTTTATGCTGCCAGCTGAGCCCAGTTCTAATCAGATGATGCTTGTTATAACTTCGCATCATGGCTATATTATAGTGTTGAAGACGTTGGGTAGAAAGCTCGATGTTCATAGACGATAACATGATATGTAAGCCCACGAGATCCATTTATGGACTCAAACAAGTTTCTCTAGATGATTTCTTTGTTAGATAATCAAAGGAGTTTGATTTAGTCAAAAGAAGGATATGCCCCATGTGCAATATGGATAGTGGGAGTGTGTTACGATTTTCGAGTAAGGTATTGGATAGCTCTCTCGAGAATTGTCACCCCATGTCACAGTCAATTAATGTTTGGTAGTTCAAGTTCTTTACGAAAGCACTTGGATTAGCAGTTCTTATTTTATAAATAAGAATCTATATCAATAGATTTAACTGCTGTTATATTATAGTTTACCTATATAGATGTGATGCTAAAAGAAGTTTAGCATAGATCGCAAGATCTATCTGTGTTAGGACGTTAGTCCTAAAGAGAAGGTGAAAGATGATACTTATGGAAGGTTCCCTTTGCTACTGCAATAAGATCCATCATAAGAGTTATGCTAGAGGTTCACACTTCATGAAGAGTCATGAGCAAGTGTGAAAGTGATTCTAGCGAATGTCGAGAATATCCTTAAACAAGTTAAGGAAATGTTCTTAGTTTATTAAAGCTTGGAAGAGAATAAATATAGTTATACAGACGTGTATCCTAAGTCTTATGAAGGCGAGTGGGAGCTACGGTCTGGGTTTGCAGTCACTTTGATTAAGTGACACAGTGAGCTGGAAATGTTCTAGCCTATGGGTCACTGTAAAATCTACAACTCGGCCAAAACACAGTAGTGCCTTAGAGGCGCAGCGGGAGCAGTACATGGATCTAGAAGGTTCATTCTTGAACCTTGTACGGTTCTTCCACCTTTTCTATATAGCTGATATAGTAAGTGGATTTATTGCTTGAAGCAAGGACCGGGGTCTCGTCAGAGATTCGTGTGTGTGTTGAGGCGGTTCCTTTGACTTGGTCATTTGGAGCTTGGTATGAAGATAGTCTGAGTCCCGATGGATAGAGATCCGTTTAAGGCTAGGGCTGGTTGCGAGTATTGCATGAGATTCTTGTGTCTCAACTTGGTCTTGTGTGTGCGAGTGATTGGTTTTAGGCCAAGTGGGAGATTGTTGGAATAGTGTCCTAAACCCAATCGGGTTGGACCGGATCCGACCGGGTCGGATCATTTCTACTATTTCTTTATGTCTATACATATATAAAATGGCTTTTATGTTGTCATATATATCTCCTTTTAAAAGAACCAATTATGAATTGTTATGTGATAACGTCCTTAGTATTAAACTGTGATAGAGAAACCATGATAGGCGATTATGGTTGATGAGATCTCTAATCACTTTAATAAGTTTGATACGTAAATGTCTCTAGGCTGATGTACTATTAAACAGGGCATTGATAGTATAAACAGACTAGCACATATTAGATGTCTTCTGTCTTTAAGGGCAGGGATAGATCTCGTATATCGAAGTGTAGAGACACTTGGACTGTACGTGGACGTGTATTAGAGAATGCGTACGTTAGACTGACCCACTTACACGGATAAGTGTCACACTATGTGGCGGTTGTGTAATTATCCTTTTGACCGGAGTCTTCATGGCATCACGGTGTGGATTGTCATGCTTTGAAACTATTGAGGTTTCCCCTTGCCACGGGGCGATCAGACGGTAGTGATTGGGTATGATACTGAAGCATGCAGAGTATACATGATTGGTCGTCCGGGAATCGCGTATCCTATGATTGGGATCGAATATCCGAAATGGCCTTCTTATAAGGAATGTCTTACTCTCGTGAATCTTTGCAAAGTGGGAGTAAACGAGTTACTTCGAGAGAGCTAGATATCCGGATTATAAGATACGGTCGTTGATGTTTTGACACTCGACATATATGGACATGCAATAAGATATTACCATAATATTAATATAAGATATTAATATTAATATAAGATATTAATATTTATATAGATATATATGGACATGCGTGACATGCATTTGCATGTGCACATATGTAGACTACAATTTGTAGTTAATATTATATATATAAATTTATATATGTAATATATATATGTGATATATACACATGTGTAAATTGATTTATCGTAATAAAATAAAGATAGTCAATATTAGATATTGACAATATCTTGGAAATATTCAATATAATATATTGAAAATATCCTAGATTTATTTAATATGAGATATTGTAATAAATGAGATAAATCAATCAATTATATTTTCCTTATTTTATTGGGAAAATATTTTCTTCTCCTCCACACCTAGATGGGGCGCCCCCTACACTATAAATAAGATGTGGGTGTCAAGCTCTTTTGTACATCATAATTCCAAGAACTAATAGTTCTTGTGTAAAATAGAGAGCATCCTATAGAGAGTTGGAGAGAGGGGAAAAGGGCCGGTCTAGCAACCAGAGTTTTCCAATAGCAATCCATGATGGGATTTCGGCAGTCTGTTCGTGTGGACTAGCGGTAGAGGCCGAACACTTGGGCGGCTCTATGCAGAATTACTCTCCTTTGACGGTCAAAGCGTCGATCTTTTAGATCAACCAAGGTAACCACCGTCTACTATCTATTTGTTTATTGCTTAAATGAAGTCGATCCTGGTTAAAAGGAAATAAAATTTTAAATTCCGCTGCGTTCCCGCGTAGATTTCCTAACAGGTTAGTGGTGGTGGGATTTACTGCCACCTCACATTCTGTGTTTTGCCCCCCATCCTGGGTGGTTTCACCTTGCGTGTTCTTGTTTTTCTTTGGCTGCATGATGGTGATCTTGCATGAACTGTCGGTAGGCGGCCCTCGTTCTAGCATCAATTGACGATGCTGGAAATCGTCTGTATATAAATCCGGGCAAAAAATAATCCTAGTGACAATAACAAGATCAAAACCCTAATTTCCATCCTAAAAACGAGGGTGGTGTTGAATTATTTTAGACTGAGCCTGGAATAAATGTATCCCAAGTTACCTACGTATCCTATAATTGATCAGGAATCAAGTCTCTCGTAATTCCTTGTGATCGTTTATATATAGGACATCTCGCCCAGTTTTCTTGTCCTGTGAGTATCAGATTCTCTACGTGTAAATCCCTATATTTTAGGAGATAATCACGGCAGTTTAAAAGATATGATTAGAGTCTTAATCGGTAAATCTTTAGGATCTTCCCATAATTATCTTGTAATTAAAGCAAGTGGGCTAATATCGGATAAGGGAGGCTCGGCCGACTGTGTCGAGCCCCCCCCCCCCCCCCCCCCCCCCCCCCTCCCCGGCCATTATGGCCCGAACTGCACTGACCCAGCTCCTTTGCGACCTAGCAGACCAGCAGTAGTCTGAGGAGCGAGCAAGGCCGACCTCCTACCTGAGGTTTAGGTCTGCCCTTAAGCGTAAAGTGGGGCTATTGGCCCTTAATGTTACATTTTCTCTATCTTCATTTAATGTTTAATTGCTATTGGCCCTTAATGTTACATTTTCTCTGTCTTCATTTAATGTTTAATCAATGTGGAGATTACACGTGGCGAGACTCAGTTCGACCCTCATCAATAGACATTATAAAAGTGATACGTCGAAGCAAATATGAATAACATTTTATTTATAAAAATTAAAAATACTATTGTGTGAAATGTTTTTTTCGAAGTAGAATAGTTGATGTGTTCGAATAATACAATATATAGTAGTGTTTTTTTTCAATATATCGTAAAATGTATAGTGATTTTTTTTCTTTTTTTTTTGCATTATATAGTACTAGTAGCATTTCTCTTCAAATACAAAGATACAGACAGGAAGGAAAAAAGAAAAAGAAAAAAAAAACAACACCAGATTAGACTGATTGCGAAATTTTATATTATTATCGCTCCATGATTGCAAAAATTTCTATTATTATCGCTTTCCTCTCGCACGATACCACATTCGCCCTGATACCAAATAAATAACGCATTCAGGATTTCAAGTACTGCAATAATATGTAGAAAAAGTTGTTCTACTTTTAGCCTCTCTAAAATAAGTTTACATCTCTTTCTACATTTTGGAGAACTTTTGGGGTGTAAAAGAATCTTCTAGCCCCCTAACTACTTTCTTGTCTTGTAGACTTAGGCTTGGTGCTGTCCAGTTCATCCTACCATTATCACATTGTCACATTGAAGCTGGGATGCAACTTGAACTCAGACATCTGCAGTTTTACAATTGCTTATGTCAAATTTTATGGTGTTTAACTACTATTAAATTTTATATATATCTGTCAAAACATGAAAGATAATATGTATATTAATCACATAGAGACACCATCGTCACAAATGTCACAATCGTTTCAAAATATAAGTCATCCTAAGTTTTTTTCATAAAGATTAAAAGTGTTTGAATATTCTAAATTTAATGGCTAATTTCTAAAATACCCTTTGACTATCATTTATGCAATAGTTGTTAAGTAATGAAAAATAGTTGGATTGATAATAAAGTAGGGGTAAGATAGAGAAAATAGTAATAAATGTTGTATTGGTAATGTAGAATTACTTATATTGTGGGACAAAACTAAAAATGTATGATGACTTATATTTTGAGACGGAGGTAGTAGTTGAATAAACATTTAATGCCACCAATATTCTTTAGTAAAATTCCCACATCGTATAAATGCGAGACATAAATGTCTTTTCAACTCATGTTAGCCATTTTAGACCAAACGAAGACGATGGTCTAAGCAATTAACCGGATCATTTACAACTTAATTAGCGCCATCAGACACAGATTTGAGGGCGTTACTAATTTGTATCGGAGCCGACTAACAGATGGAACTATGCTCTGCACCGTAAGAGACGGCGTGAGGATGACATCTAGTTACCTCTAGTAGGGACGAGTCCAGGAACGGTAGTAGAATTCTCACCTCCATATAAGTGTGAGACATAAGGATTTTGTGAACTCGGGTTAGCCCTTTTAGACCAAGCGAGGACGACGGTCTAAGCAGTTAACCATATCCTTACTGGCTCAATTGACGCTACTAGACACATGGGCGTTACAATCAGCCTTAGCTTTTCGTTTAAGTGGATATGGAAGAGAAGTTAAATCTATGACAGAGGGTTCATAAAAAGATGACTCTCTAGAAGTGTCTGGAATGGCTTTTGGAGGTTCTGCATCTTGCTCAAGTCAGATCTCTGAGGGCTCTACTCGAGGAGGCGACCTAGTGGGATCTTCTAGAGATCTGTCACCAACTGCCTCTCTCGTTGATCTGTCTGTTTCTCCCTTGAATTTTCAATGGCTAATTTCTTTTCCTTGGCAACTTCATGTACCCTAACTACATTTCCACTTCTTGTAAATATCACACACATCTCAGGGGTTCGACTCTGTGTTACTAGTACTAGGCAACAACCTCGGAGGTCTAATTGTTATTTGTTTTGTAATTTGGCCATTTTGAGCCGTCAAAGTCTTCGTTAAGGCATCACGACTAGCCATGGTAGCATCAATGGTAGCTTGGTATTGATTAAATCCATGTACCATCTCATTCATCGACTTTAATATCTTGCCCATATATTTCTCCACGGTCTCACTCGGTTGTTCCATAGCTAGCTTGTTCCCACGATCCTCATGCATGTGGTGGAACATAAGGAGTCGGTTGGGTTGCTTTTTGTGCACCTTGATCATTACTCCATCTAAACCCCGGACGATCATGCATACCCGAATACTACTTATTAGGATATTGAGGACCTTTGCGGCAACTGCACTAACCGCTTCCTTATCATTGTCTGGGGTGACAAATCCACCTTGCTCTATTCGGTTAATATGAGCCATAAATTTTCCCACGTGTGTTGTTATAAGTGACCATTGTTTAATTATTGCCTGAGAAATGACTAAATCAGCTACACCAACTGCCTTCTTTGTTGTTGCTCGTTCATCACCACACAGACTGTTAAGTGCTATTTCTTCAACCTTGGCCTATGCTTCCTCAAGATATATGCTCATGAATTCACACCACTTGATGCATCAAACCTCATATAGTCATTAATGTTCAAGGTGCATGTTGTAAAATATTTGCATCTGTAGTCACAAAGCGATATCATGGTGTGGACATTTCCTTAATACCTTCTTGAACCTTTTCTAAGTCACATCAACAAATTATGTCAGGAATTGTCTGAATTTCATGATCTTTGTGTGAAGCACTTCAGTGTCTTACTAGGTGGGAAGTAATTGTTCATGAATGCTTGTAATATTTCGTCCCATGTAGTGATAGACCGAGCGGGCAAGGAAAGCAATCATTGCTTTGCTTTTTCCCTAAGAGTGAATATGAATAACGTCATCTTAATATTTCCTTCCGGGATGTTGGGTGGTCTCAGTGTACTACTGGATTTCATAAAAGATAGTCACATGAGAACTTAGGTCTTCACTTTGCGATCCGAAGAATATTGAGTAGTTTTACACCATATGAGTGAAATTAGGCTTTAAATGGTAATCCATATCAGCATTGGTGGGTGGGTGGATGGAAGAAATAAACTGCTCGATGGTAGGAGTCACATAGTCATAGAGCGACTTCCTTTAAGCTTCGGCTACTTCTTGGTTACCATATGCGGTCTTATCCTCCTCTTTCTATAACTTTGGTAACAGTTATTCTGTCTCAAGTTCAGTATCCGAGTAGTATCATTCCAAACTTCACCGTGCACTCCGTTTGGCTAATCCCGCAAGCATACTATTTTCCCAGCAAGTTGCCTCAATGGCTGCATTAATAAATACTAGTTCACTAGTGGAACTTCTACTCATATTCTACAATTAAAAAACAACAACATAAACACAATTAAGGCCATTACCAAGTTAGGTCTTCGAGAAGCTGCCTCGTGGAGTCGACCTAAGAATGATGGATTCACCAAAAAATTGTTCTATTGGCAACAAAAACTGGATACAAATTGCATGTTAGATAATATGCTCTACATAAAATAAAAAATAAAACTAAAATACTCAGCCCTAAATTAGTAATTAATCTCACTTATCAAAACTAAGTCCCTGACAACAGAGCTAAATACTTGATCACGAAAATCACGGCCTACTAGCAAACTGTTATACCGCGAGTCTAATTTTGGCCGATACGCCACCTTTGGGTCAAGTGATATACGGATTATGTCATATATCATAAGGAATAAAAGAGAATGTGTCGTTTTGGTTAGAAATACGTACGGAATTACATCAACTGGGTCCTAAAAGGGAGAAAGTCAGCGGCTATGCAAAAGGTCTTGGTAACAGCTAGCCGGCAACTCCAAATTTAAGATCAGAGTCTTTTCAAATTCTTCAACTCCGGAGTGATGATGGCTCATTGATGGCACGGATCTTGGGTTTTGGATTCGGAGTAAACAGTAGCAACGCTCGTGGATCTTCAAGTATTGTGCCTATATAAACTTCAATTTTACACATTTCCTACCTCTTTTTCTCAACTTATAAGGAAAATCTGATACACTTCAGTCTGGTGTTATCTTTTCTTTCAACCATTATTAAGTGTTTTAAGTTCTAGTGCAGTTTTCTTTAAGTTCTAAGCATGTTTGTCTAGTATGTTAAGTTGGGGGTTTCATGCTTGTAAGTTGGTTTATGTTGAAGCTACAATAAGGGAGGAGTACTTCTTAGTAGAAGATGATAGTTTGGCTGATCTTTCCCCTATCTATCAAGTTAAGGGCTCATGCATCAAATATTTTATAACACTTTATATGCAATTATGTGTTTTGGTGATTTCTATGCAAGTGCTTATGTTTCTGCATTCTAAATGTTTAAATTAAAGGGCATGTGCCTTAGTTTACTATGTTATATGATAAGTCCTTTGTTTTGAACATATTCGTTTGTTAACCACCTGCTCAGCGGCACATTATGTACCGGCAAGCCGACAATCTTTTCTGTTTTACGATCTGTAGTAAGGTTTAGATGTACTGAAACTGAAATAATCTTTAAATGTATTTATATGTGTAATCTGTGCAAGATTCTAGTTGTTTTGACATTAGAAATCATGCTTTAGGTTTTAAAATGAAAGATGATTCACGTTCTTGTTTTGTTTAGTGACAAGCCAAGAACGACAAGAGCTTGTGAAATCCAAAGTATGGCCCATATGCGAGCCCAATAAAGGATAAAGCCCGCGGCTCAACGAGCCCGCCCATCATAAGCTGAGTCGCACCAAAGAAGAAAAGCCCACATCGTGCCTTTCCAAGCTATCACCATCAGCCGAGACGGAAGACGACGATAAACCTACATACAATCAGCCCGGGTACCAGTTCGGACAAAGCTAAAATAAGTTAAACAAAGCTAAAATAAGTTAAACAAGCATACAATGTTGAAATAGTGTCCTAAACCCAATCGGGTTGGACCGGATCCGACCGAGTCGAATCTTTTCTACTATTTCCTTATGTTTATACATATAATAAATAGCTTTTCTGTTATTATATATTTGTTCTTTAATGGAACCAATTATGACATTGTATATATGATAACGTCCCTAGTGTCAAAATGTGAAAGAGAAATCATAATGGTGATTATGGTTGATGAGATCTCGACTCACTTTAAAGGGTTTGATACTTAAATGTCTCTAGTCGTATGTTCTAGGGAATTAATAGTACGATTAGACTAGCACGTTTTGGGTGTCTTGGACTATACGTGGATGTGTATTAGAAAATGTGTACGTTAGACTGACCCACTTACTTTATTAAGTGTCGCACTATGTGGCGATTGTGTAATTATCCCGAGACCGGAGTCTTCATGACATCACGGTGTGGATTGTCATACTTTGACGCTATTGAGGTTTCTCCTATCCATGGGGCGATCATGCGGTAGTAATTGGGTGTGATACTGAAGCATCCGTAGGATTCGTGTTGCTCGTCCGGAAATCGTGTATCCTATGATTAGGAGTAAATATCCGAAAGGGCCTTCTTATGAATGTCTTATTCTCGAAAGTCTTTACAAAACGGAAGTAATATGTTACTTCGAGAGAGTAAAATATCCAGATTATAAGATACGGTCATTGATATTTGGAACTCGACGTACGACCGTATGGATATTGTAACAGCGATAGGATTTTATTTACACGGTAACTGTTTCACATGAAAGGTAGTAGTCATTGCATTTGACTCTTCTGATCATTGGGGGTCACGGTGTGTTGCTAGACGATATTCCGTGATCATTAGGTATAAAGGGCATTTTTGTAATTGCTCTTTGTGTCTACGGCCAACATATTCGGAAGCCTATCGGGTCACACACATAAGAACATCTAGCCGGATTAAAATGCGGTTAGAGTGATAACCAAATAATAAAAGTTTTATCTCGACTATAAAGTGTTATAATGATAAATTAATATAGGTGGTATTTATTTATTATGAATAAATTAAATACAATATGTTAATTATGTTGATTAATTAAAGATACATATTTGATGTGTATGTCAAATTATATATATGTATATATAATACACGTGTATTTTGCAAATTAATTAATCATAGTATTGCATTAATTAAGAATACTCCGGATGCCAAAATATTGGCATATGGGGCGCAGATTAAGTGTATTAGGATACACTTGAATTGTGCAATTTAATTAATGGTATTACCATATATTAATATTTGATATTAAAAGATTTGCATAAATTAATTTATGGTAATGAGATAAAGATAATCAATATTAGATATTGACAATATCTTGGAAATATTTAATATGAGATATTAAATTAAATAAGAAAAATCAATCATAGATATTTTCCTTATTTTATTAGGAAAATGTTTTCTTTCTCCTCATTATTTTAGGAATCTTCTCCCAATCAGTTTTGGGGCTACTAGGGCGCACACACCACTATAAATATGTGGTGGGTGTCAAGCACTTTCGTATCATCACAATTAGAAGAGTTCTAATTTACTAGAAAAATAGAGAACTTCCTAGAGAGATTTTTAAGAGAGAGAAAAGGTCAGTCTAGCAACCGAATTTCTCTGGTAACAATCCATGATGGGATTCCGGTTGGTTGTTCGTGTGGACTAGCGGTAGAGGCCGAACACTTGGACGGCTTTGTGCAGAAACTACAACCGAAGACAAAGCGACGATATATTTTAAATCATGCAAGGTATTCTCTTGTCTACTTCATTTTATGCTTGTTGCTTAAACGAAGTCGATTTTGGAAAAAGGAAATCAAAATTTTGAATTCCGCTGCGTTTCCGCGGTGATTTCCTAACAGTGGTATCAAAGAGATCTTCGAGCTTAAGCAATAAGCATTAGTTAATTTGCGTAGTAATTATATTAGATGCATGGTTTAGATTCACGAAACGAAAAAATAAATAAAAAATAAAAAAATATATAAAAAAAAGTCGGCTTTGGGGTGCTCAGCCGATCGGCGGCGGCACCCCCACCAGAAATTGCGCTTGCGGCGGCGGCTTCCCTTCGGGGAGGTCGGCGTCGGCTGGTGCTTCTTTTTGGTGGAATTCTGAATTTTTGTTTTGTGTTTTTGTGACTCTTTATGGTACATTGAAATCTCTTGTTGTTTAGTGGATGTCATATGGGTGTGAAGGTACACATAGTTTGTACCATTGGGATGCCACTTGACATGAAAAGTACCACTACTCAATTTGTTGAGTTAAATGGTTTGACCTATGGTCCACAATTGTAGACCTAAGGTCAACCTAGGCCATTTCAAATTTGATTTGGAACAGGCCTAGGTCCTTTTCAAAATTTTGATTTTGGAAAAGCCTAAGAAGATGTCTTTTGGTTTTGGAAAACAAAGACATCCCTTTTGATTCGATTAGGAATCAAAAGGAAAGAAACAAAAGAGACTTAATTTTAATTTTGATTTATTTTTAGAATAGTTCTAATTAAATAGAATTAAAATTGAAATCGTTTAAAATTAACCGTTAGTTTTATTTCGATTAAAATCATTAATTAATTAAATGTTAATTAGTTAATTGATTGGATAAAATTATTTAATTGATTAAACGTTAATCGATTAATTATGACGCAAGTTGGTAATTTTTGGTTTTAACTTTTTCATAAGATGTTATTGTATGGATTAGATATAGTAGATATAATATGATTATATGGACCCGATTGCTCATGGACTCGACCAATAGGACAGATGTGTGTGATTTATTTTACTGTTGGTTTCAAAATTGTCCTAGGCCGTTATGAAGAACGTGACCTAGTTTACTTTCTGCATTTATCTCATTCCCGTTAGCTCCCACCGTGTGCGGCGGGTGTACAAATTTATTAGGTAGATTTTATTAACGAGAACGGAACAAATGATGGAGACCAAATAAAGACGAATGAAGATCCCATTGAAGGTGGCGCATTAAAGATCCTATTGGCGGTTCCAGCTACCCTTAGATTGTGACACGCGGTTTCGTCAGTTTGTATTCGAAACTGCACTTAGGAAGAGTCAAAGATTTTACCGGTTACTTTACACATTTATTTATTTTATGCATGTATTTATTTTATACGATACGATAGATCCATGACTAGGCACGATCTAAATGAATGTGTAGAATGTATGTCTATAGAGGTAGATATATTTGATGAGACCATAATTAAAATTAATTAAGTGAATTAATTTACATAAATACTTCCACAACAAAAATCAAGTCGAAATATTGTCTCCAAATATTATAGCGACGGTGAAGAGCCTTTGTTCAGATCCAACTGATCGACCACCGTCGGGAGTTGACCTACCTCGGGTATATCGTCATTATTGAGATATGATCGTATGAGATCTCGTGAATATTGGGTTATGACTTAACTAAAATTTTGCGGTGATTGGCCACCGTCAGGACCGTCTAATTTTAGAGACAAGGGGTTGACTAACACATAGTGATATGTATCGTCAAAGAGTTGACTAGTCAACCATTGAGATTTACATAGAGATGTGATTGGTAAAGAGTTACCTACCTTTAGAAATTATCTTGGTTGATCGACCACCGCCGGGAATCGAGGTAACTAGATTGGATCTCAGCCACTAAAGAATTTTGAAAAATTCTTGAAAGTCAATTTGGAGTAGTTGACTAGTGGGAGCAAAATCATAAACCATAAGACCATTTTTTATTTTGAATGTATAAACAACAACACTCTTTTATCTTTATTTTATGTTGGAGTTTTTAGCAAACTTTATATTTATGTTTATTTATTCTCGATTAGTAAAACCAAATTATGACTGTTACCGTTTTGAGAAACGTTATCAAATATGGTTAAGTAATTTTAATCTTTTTAAAATAATCAATGACACGAGCAACCCCGTTATAGTAGTTAGAGACAAGGAGACTATATTTTTGATGGAGTGCTCCGAGACTTCATTGAAAACGGAAGCACATGATGTGATTAAATCACTTGAAATAAGTTTCAACAAACTAATCAGATATTGGATACGATCCAATATGATCATTTTGTCATACGATGACAATTAATTCAAACATCAGATGTGTTGAATGTGAATGACCACAACGTATTTTGGAAAGGTTGTTATCAAAATGTAAGATTTAAGTATCGACTTAATTCTTTGACAATTGCTTGAAGGTTAATTAAATGGTTCATGTTTTGTATATGATTCAAAAGGTTAATAAACCAAATAACAGACTTTGGATTTTCTTTATGAAAGAAAATTGATGACATAGCTTTTATGATTTTCTTAAGTCTTATGAAGTCTAAACTAAGAAATATTTACAAGTGCTTAAGGGATTAAAAAGGAATGTTAGGGCATGTGCTTGTACAAGAGAACTTATCGAAGTCTCCATCCTAAGCAAGTATGTTGAGATAAATCCATCTGAGTTCAAGTCAACTCTTAGATATATGATATCTTACGAGTATGATTAAATTAGAAGGGTCAAATACAGAATATCCTAAGATATGGAAAGTGAAGCAAACGTTGCAAAATTACCATATTGTATTTTGAATCTAGTGAACTGATAAACGAACTAAATAAATATTATTGTGTTCCAGTTCTTATGAAGAACACGAGTTCGGTTATTTGTTAGGATATAGTAGACATGTTCAATTGTAAGGAATAAATGTTGTTCCGATAAAGTTGAACGGTCACTGAATCTAACATACTAGATCGGTGTCACTATATAGTTGATATAGGTGATAATATCTCAACCAAGTATTTGTATGGTTGTTATCCTTGATATTTGTGGTTGTTCTAGACATAGTCTTTGTGGAAGAGAAACGTGTGATCAAATGTCATTCAGATGATGTCTGAACCATGTGATTATGAATCATTTGGATAATACCTATCTTATCTAAAGATGACTAAAGTACCCATTTAAGAAAAGGTTATGAATTCTAGAAAAAATTTCTAAAGCCTAAACATACCGATTTTGTTGGCTTATGACAATTAATGCCACAAATAATTGTTTATTAATCTCTATGACTATTTTTAGAAATAGTTGAATGTACTTAGTGAAGTACAACAATTCGAAAAGCCCGAAAAGTTTGAGATGATATGAATATGAGATTGATGAACTACTCAGGAATTAATCTTCAATTGGATTGAAGTATTTAATACATGAATGGTGTTTCAGAGGTTGTCTGAAAAGGAATCGGATTCTCCCTTGAAGGATACCATTTTTGGATACGCAATCAGATTGTGTTTCTAAAATGGAAAAAGCATTTTTTTATACGATAAAGATGCGAAGTAAGCCATGCAAAGTATCCCTCGCCTGTTTCAGGATAGTGCCCTTATACGAAACAAATACTTAACCCCGTTTCAAAGAATAAAGGTTGAATAAATTCCATATCAGATATAGAATCGATGACATCAAATCCATCTTAACCAATGATTTTGGGTTGTCATGCTTCTAGCAAGCATGCAATGTCTGAAAGGCTTGGAGCCTAGTGTGACATGTGCAACTTCGTGGAATATCTTTGCAAGTATGCTAGATATCATTTACTTACCCGCGGAGCAAAAATGTTTGTCTCTAAACATGTTGTCTTCTAGAGGACGTGTAGCTTCCAAAAGAAACAGTAAGAGTAAACTGAGATCTCAAAAGAGTTTGAGAACCACAAAGAGATACTCAACCATTGGAACATGAGCAGGCGCCGCATAGGTATGAGGTGTAAGACGCTGCTGAGTAAACACAGTACTTTATGAGTCTGCAGATAACCACAAGCCTGAAAAGGCTACTAGTATGTTCATCATGAAGAATGAAGATCTCGTGGCTTATGCAAGTGTGCTTGAAAGGCAAGATTAAAAGATATGGCTTGGAGCCATAATGTCTGAAGCAGATTCCATGAGTGACATAACAGGTTATGAACCTGGTCTGTCTTACCTGAAGGGAATGTCTCTAAAAGGTGTAGCATATCTTCATGAAAGACTAACATGGATGGAAATACGATTACCATAAGTCTAGGTTGATAGGCTGAAGGCTATGGGGTGTAAACCATGTAATTACCTTTATGCTATCAACTATGCTTAAGTCTGTTCAGATAATGCTTGTTGTAGCTACGTATCATGGCTATATAAGAGTGTTGACGACGTTGGGCCAATGGCTTGATGTTCATAGACAATAACGTTATGTGTAATCTTGCGAGATACATTTATGGACTCAAACAAGTTTTTTTGTATAAGTTCTTTACTTTGATAATCAAAAGGTTTGATTCCATCAAGAAGAAAGATATGCCTAATGTGCAGAAAGGTTAGTGGGAGTGTTACAGTTTTTGACCAAGGTATTGGATATCCTTCTCGGAATCAACATCCCATGTCACAGTCAATTAATGTTTGGTAGTTCAAGGCCTTTAGGAAAGCTCTTAGAATGGCAATTCTTATTTTAGAAGTAAGAATCTATAGTGATAGATTTAGATACTGCTTAATCATCACAGTTCACCCTGATAGATGGGATGTTAAAAGGGTTTAGCATAGATCATAGCGAGAGATACTGCTATCAGGTAATCTCGGGATCTATCTATGTTAGGACATCAGTCCTAAAGGATAAGGTGAAAGATGATGCTTATGGAAGGTCCCATTTGCTTCTGCAATAGGGTCCATCATAAGCGTTGTGAGTTAAAAACGATGTTCGTACTTCATGAAGAGTCATGAGAAGGTATGAAAGCGATTCTGGTAAATGTCGAGAATATTCTTAAAAGTGTTAAGGAAGGGTTCCTAGTTTATTGAAACTTGGAATCGAATAAACGTAGATATACAGATATATACCCTAAATCTTATAAAGATAGTGGGAGCTATAGTCTGGGTTTGCGGTCACTTTGATTAAATGATACAGTGAGCTGGAAATGTTCTTAGATGGGGATCACTGTGGATTCTACAACTAGGGCCAAAACATAGTATACGCCTTTGAGGCACAGCGAGAGCAGACATGGATCTAGAAGGTTCATTCCTGAACTTTGTCCGGTTCTTCCACGTATTCTGTATGGCTGATATAGTAGAGGATTCATTGGTGGAAGCAAGGACCTAGGTCTCATCAGAGATTCATGTGTGTGTTGAGGCGATTCCTTTTGGTTTGATCATTTGGAGCATGATATGAGTATAGTCTGAGTCCCCACGGATGGTGATCCATTCGCGTTTAGGGTTGGTTACGATTGTTGCATAAGATTCTTGTGTTTCAACTTGGTCTTGTGTGTACGAGTGATTGGCTTTAGGCCAAGTGGGAGATTGTTGAAATGGTGTCCTAAACCCAATCGGGTTTGACCAGATCCGACCGGGTCTGATCATTTCTACTATTTCTTTATGTTTATACATATAATAAATGGATTTTCTGCTATTATATATTTGTTCATTTAACGGACCAATTATGACATTGTATATATGATAACATCCCTAGTTTCAAACTGTGAAAGAGAAATCATAATGGTGATTATGGTTGATGAGATCTCGATTCACTTTAAAGGGTTTGATACTTAAATGTCTCTAGTCGTATGTGCTATTAAATTGGACATTAATAGTACGATTGGACTAGCACGTATTGGATGTCTTCTGTCTTATTGAAGAGAGGGATAGATCTAGTCTATCAAAGTGTTGAGACACTTGGACTGTACGTGGACGTGTATTAGAAAATGGTACGTTAGACAGACCCACTTACTTTATTAAGTGTCGAACTATAAAGCGGTTGTGTAATTATCCTGAGACCGGAGTCTTCATGACATCACGGTGTGGATTGTCATACTTTGACACTATTGAGGTTTCCTCTATCCATGGCGATGTGTGATACTGAAGCATGCGTAGGATTCATGTTGCTCGTCCGGAAATGGCGTATCCTATGATTAGAAGTAAATATCCGAAAGGGCCTTCTTATAAGGAATGTCTTATTCTCAAAAGTCTTTGCAAAGCGGAAGTAATATGTTACTTTGAGAGAGTAGGATATCCAGATTATAAGATACGGTCATTGATGTTTGACACTCGACGTACGACCGTATGGATATTGTAACAGCGATAAGATTCTATTTATACGGTAACTGTTTCACATGAAAGATAGTAGTCAATGCATTTGACTCATCCGATGATTGGGGGTCACGGTGTGTTGCTAGACGTTATTCCGTGATCGAGGTATGAAGGGCATTTTCGTAATTGCACTTTATGCCTACAACCAACATATTCGGAAGCCTATCGGGTCACACACATAAGAACATCTAGCCGGATTAAAATACGGTTATAGTGATAACCAAATAAGGAATGTTTTATCTCAACTATAAAGTGTTACAGAGATAAATTAATATGGTGGTATTTATTTATTAGCAATAAATTAAATATAATATATTCATTATGTTGATTAATTACATATACATAATTGATGTATATGTTGAATTATATATATGTATATATGATACACGTGTATTTTGTAAATTAATTAATCAGAGTATTACATTAATTAAGAATATTCCGGATGCCAAAATATTGGCATTCGGGACATAGATTAAGTGTATTAGGATACACTTGGATTGTGCAATTTAATTAATTGTATCACCATATATTAATATTAGATATTAATAGATTTGCATAAATTGATTTATGGTAATGAGATAAAGATAATCAATATTAGTTATTGACAATATCTTGGAAATATTAAATATGAGATATTAAATTAAATGAGATAAATCAATCAAAGATATTTTCCTTATTTTATTAGGAAAATGTTTTCTTTCTTCTCATTATTTTAGGAAGCTTCCCCCAATCAGTTTTAGGGCTACTGGGGCGCAGACACCACTATGAATATGTGGTGGGTGTCAAACTCTTTTGTATCATCACAATTAGAAGAGTTCTAATTTACTAGAAAAATAGATAGCTTCTTAGAGAGAGTTTTGAGAGAGAGAAAAGGTCGGTCTAGCAACCGAGTTTTTCTGGTAGCAATCCATGATGGGATTCCGGTGGGATGTTCGTGTGGACTAGCGGTAGAGGCCAAACATTTGGGCGGCTTCGTGCAGAAACTACAACCGTAGATAAAGCGACGATCTATTTTAGATCATGCAAGGTATTCTCTTGTCTACTTCATTTTATGCTTGTTGCTTAAACAAAGTCGATTTTGGGAAAAGGAAATCAAAATTTTGAATTCCGCTGCGTTCCCACGGTGATTTCCTAACATACAAGCTGTCACCAGCGCCGAGCTCGCAGTGGCCTCAACAAAAGCCCGCCTGATAGAGCTCGCCAACGACACACACATCTTACCGGCCCATTGTAAACACCGACTATATCATCTATAAATGGAGGTGTCCCCTTGCACTCTAGAACTACTTTATTTTGGCTTGATCCCTTGCACTCAAGGGTACGTAGGGAGCCACCTCAGCTCAGCCTTAATCCCCCCAAAATACACCCCCCCCCCCCCCTTCTTGTACTTGGTCTTTATGATTCTCTTGAGACTCAATGACATAAAACACGCAAATTCACACCTAATTAGCTAGATATCCACCTCATCATCTTGTTTAGGAGAATTTCGGCATTATCAACTGGCTTTGTTACCAGAAAATCGACATCATAAGCTTATTTCCGGTCAGATCCATGATTGTTTTTGGGTTTTCGGCAGCCTGAAGACAACCAACTCTAATTTTCTAGCCGGCCTTCATCGGAACCTTCATTTAATTCATCCGGATTTTTAGATCTTCAACGAGATCTCTATCGGCAAAAATGGGAATCAAGGAAGGAACTAATCCCCTCATCAGGTTCATCAGATTTTCATCGGTTCTACGTAAAGTTCATCAGATTTTCATCGTATTAATCACATTCCCATCAGGCTTCATCAGAATCTCTAAACACAAAGAGCATGCCTGCTGAACTAGATCGATGAGCATTTTTCGGAAGGACGGCCTTTCACCCGCTGGGACAAAGAAAGGTAATGCGGATCCAGATGGGGAGGGGTCTCAGGCCTGTCACGACACCGCACACCCTGTCCCCAACGATTGACGATCATCCGACCCACCGGGCGAAGACATTCATCAGTATGACGTGCAAGATCAACCTGACAATAGGGCCAAAGAAACTTTGTCTGCCATCACCAAGCAAGGAAAAAAGAAAGAAGCGGACAATGCATCTCAACCGACGTGCTCATATTAGTCGTCTCTCTGCGAGGAGGCGGGGGCATATGACGAGCTCTACGCGAAAGCATCTCTTGCCCACGCCACTTATGCTGAAAGGATCCATCAAACCACCAGAGATCTTATCCGCTGATAAGTAAAGATTTCGCAATCCGGCTCGATCAAATACAATTTATAAAACTCGAAACCTTAGCAAAACTCACTTTCTAACCGGCAGTGAACCGGTTCGATCGTAGGTAGTGCGTTCAGAGTCCAAGGTCAATCCCACGAGGAGATTGAGTCGCATATAAAATTTGCGTTAAAATCAGAGGACAGAGGGTTTATGAACAAGACAAAAGATCGAAGCTTTTATTATTTCACGACATACACAAGGATCTGAATCAAGACTTTTATCCAGAGTAAATTTCATCAAACTAATGATCTACACAATCAAAACCATATTGAGAGAAAACAAATTGAAATCAGGAAACTCACAATAATGAAGATCAAAACATTGTAGATCAAGACTTTTGAATCCCAAATCAGCAAAAGATATCAACCTTTAATTCATACAATGATCCCAGGCACGAACTCCACCAAGCTATCGATCGAATATCGTATTCTACTCTATATAAAAAATCTAAACTAAGAAATTGAAATACGAAGCTTGGTCCAGAGCTCTAATCCGACTATTTAGATGTCATCCTGTCATAACAACAGCCGAAGCGGCTGGGTTGAGCACCTAAGCCGGCCTCAAACTCAGTCTAAGACAATAAAAATCAGAATATTCGTTCTCTTAGGTTTAGCTACTTTTAAATAGGCAAAAATCGCGACATTGACCTTGTTGGGCCGACCAATTTGGCCCATTTAACTCGTCTTCGGTAAACTGGTGATAACTTGCTGTGTAGAGCTCCGATTTGAACAATTCAAAATGCGTTGGAAAGCTCATTCAATTACCTACAACATGAAGACGACTTGACCAGAAAATGCCTCCAAGATGGTTCATAATAAAGATTAATGGACAGGCCTGGTGAATACTGCTGTCGGGGCCAAACGAGCGTTTGCCCTTCTGGTGAACGCTCGTCTGCCTGGAGATCTGATTCTTGATTAGGGTTCCTCCTTCTAGGAATGAGCGTTTGGCCTTCCTTGGATGCTAGTTTGTCTAATACGAGCTTTCTTGATTCGGGCTGAACCCATCCAAACGTGCGTTTGGAGAGATTTGGACGCTCGTCCGTCTGAAAATCCAACTTTCAGTATCAATGCAACTTCTGTGGACGCCTGTTTGAAATGTCTAGACGCCATTTGAAATGTCTAGACGCCATTTTGTCCTGAGCTTGCCACAAACGCCAGTTTGGAGTAGGGCGAACGCCAGTTTGCCTTGATTTTGCTCCAAACTTGACTTTTCTCAACTTCCATGCCACACTTGTGCCTTGATAAAATATTTCACTTTAAAATATCGCCTTTCGGGCCTCGAGTCACCTAAGTCCTGCAATAAACACACTAACAAAACACCACGCATAATTCCGCAAGACAAAAGTGCTCGGAAAAGAGTCAAATATCGCTAAAAAAGCGGAGTTCCTTATCGATGTGACAGTTTTACCCCCCGTGCATATAACCCATGATATTACACTCAAACAGGTTTAAATCTATCCGAAACATGCCAATAAAGTGATAAACGGGGGCTAGATCACATACAAAAGTGCAGTGAAGTTGACTCTCATCATCCGCCTCGGAAAGACGATCCTCTCAATCAGTGGGTTCGTACCACCGTTGAGGTCTCCAATTACGAACAGACGCGTCGACTTCCCAATTCAACAACAAGATCCTCCCTCTCATCGCACTAAGAAGCGTCGGCTCGTTCATGAACACCCTGTTGGAAAGGTGTCCTAAACCCAATCGGGTTGGACCGGATCCGACCGGGTCGGGTCATTTACAGTCTATTTAGTTCATGTAATTACTTTATTATGATTAATAAAAGCACTTATGTTATTATATATTGTTTGTCTTCATATTATTTGTTGTATATATATAGTAACGTCCCTAGTATCGATCTGTGATAGAGAAACAATGATAGTGATTATGGTTGATGAGATCTCTAATCACTATAACAAGGTTGGTACTTAAATGTCTCTAGTCTTATATATTATCAAATGGGACATTTATAGTATAATCAGACTAGCACGTATTGGATGTCTTCTATCTTTTAGAAGATAGGGATAGATCTCGTCTATCGAAGTGTAGGGACACTTGGATTGTACGTGGACGTGTATTAGAGAATGCGTACGTGAGACTGACCCACTTACATTAAGTGTCACACTATGTGGCGGTTGTGTAATTATCCTTTTGACCGGAGTCTTCATGGCATCACGGTGTGGATTGTCATGCTTTGACACTATTGAGATTTCTCCTAACCACGGGGCGATCATGCGGTAGTGATTGGGTATGATATTGAAGCATGCGGAGTATACATGATTGCTCGTCCGGGAATCGTGTATCCTATGATTGGGATCGAATATCCGAAATGGCCTTCTTATAAGGAATGTTTAGCTCTCGAGAATCTTTGCAAAGTGGGAGTAAATGTGTCATTCCGAGAGAGCATGATACCCGGATTATAAGATATGATCGTAAATGTATTGACACTCGAGATACGATCATATGGATATTTTTACAGCGATAGGATTGTAAGTTACACGGTAACTGCTTCACAAGAAAGGTAGTAGTCATTGCTTTTGACTCTTCCGATAATTGGGGGTCACGGTGTGTTGCTAGACGCTATCCCGTGATCGTTAGGTGTGAAGGGCATTTTAGTAAATTGCACTTTATGTCTACGGCCAACATACTCGGAAGCCTATCGGGTCACACAAATATGAACATCGAGTCGGATTAAAATGCGGTTATAGTTGATAACCAAATAAGGAAAGTTTATCTCTAGACTGTAAAGGTTATAGTGGTAAATTAATATGATGGTATTTATTTATTATGAATAAATAAAATACAAGATATTAATTATATATATATATTATATTAATTAAAGAATATTCCGGAAGCCAATTAATTGGCATATGGGGCGCCACAATTGAGTATATGAGATACACTTGGATTGTGCACTTTAATTAATAAGATTGCCATAATATTAATATAAGATATTAATTGATTTTGTAAAAATAGATTTATTGCAATAAGATAATTATAATCAATATAAGATATTGGCAAAATAAATTATAATTAAAGAGATAAATCAATCTAGGACATTTTCTTTATTTTATTGGAAAAATGTTTTCTTCTCCTCCACACCATATGGGGCGCCCCAACCACTATATATAGGAGGTGGGTGTCAAGCTCTTTTGTACAACACAATTGCAAGAGCTTATAGTTCTTGTGTAAAATAGAGAGCTATCCATAGTGAGTTTGTGAGGGAAGAAAAGGTCCGGTATAGCAACCGGAGTTTTTCCGATAGCAATCCCAGGAGGATTCCGGTGAGGGGTTCGTGTGGATTAGCGATAGAGGCCGGACGCGTGGACGGCTTGCGCATTGAACTACTCTCCGTTGGCGGTCAAAGCGACGATCTTATAGATCATCTGAGGTATAACCGTCAAACTACTTAACGTGTTTATTGCATTAAACGAAGAACGATCTAGAAAAGAAAATCAAATTTTAAATTCCGCTGCGTTAAACTAGTGATTTCCTAACACACCCATGTTCCATCCCCGAGTAGCATAATTATCAGCCACAGAAAGAATATATTGACAAGCCCAATCTACTCGCAGGAGCCTGAGAGCAAAGTTGGTGAACCAACAAGGCGAAGTTAACCGCCAAACTGAAGGTTCCAGGACGGCAGGTAGCTTCGGGCACTACAACCCAAACCCGTTTGAAGAGAAAATCGCCAAACTCCAGAGACATAATGAGGAACTGCAAAAAGCTAATAAGGGAAAAGTGTATGTCCTATCATGGGGAATAAATGTTCTCAATAGAAAGATCTTGGACACCGCGCCTGAGGGGGTGCATACCTTCCAAAGATACACCTGGACCATTTGCCCCTACGATTGACTGTCGTTATTCCAAAGTAAGGTCTCTCTGGAAACAAGAAATTAATCCACGTGGTGCGTAGCCTTTGTAGGAGCCATGCAAGAAAAGGCCGCATCTTGGGTACGCAACATGCCCTCTAGGTCTATCTACTCTAAAAATGATCTTCAGGCCTAGTTCAACATCAAATTGAAGTCAGCTGGCCAGCCGAAGAAATCTCAGTCTGATTCGTATGAGATCCGAAAATGATAGAATGAATCAGTTCAAAGCTATAACGAGTGGTTTACTAGAGTGTATGAATAATCAGAGGACTTGATGACGTGGTCAATCAGGTTATAATATACTTGACCACCATAAACCAATACTAGCAAGAGGACTAGGCCCATCGTAGTATAGCTATAGTGAATCAAGGTCGATCCCACAGGGAACCAATTGTGGATCATCTTATATACAAACAATTAATTAAACATGTCAAGGACATAGAGGCGGTCTACGACCAACATAAGACAAGAAAAGTAAAGACACGACTCGACACAACGTAATTAACCTCCCCAATTATAGTCTTTATCGTTTGGACCTAGATAATTTATATAATAAACTCGAACTTATTAATCGTCAATCCGTTAGTATCTATTTTAGATTGGCTACGGGAGTCATCCTCTTTAACTTGACTTAGCACCGGTAGGTCACTAGATCACTGTGGTATTGTTACGTGACTTCACCTTTTGGTGCCTCCATCTCATATAACTCACACGCTTACGACTCTAAGGATGCCGATATTAACCGTACACCTCGTCTAGGCAACATTCCTATGGTTAGGCGTACTTCCTAAACGATCGCTCAAGCCCTCGTCCAACTAACAATTACCTTTTAGGTCTCATGCTAGTTTACGAACTACGTATAACTAGGTGACGTCAATTCCCTAATACAAAACCTACCTAGATCTCGCTGAAAGCCCCGGAAGATCATTCATGAGCCGACCTAGAGTCCTATATTGGTATTTTCTAATCATACGCTAATTAAAACCGACGAGCAACGTAGCCGTGGCCATACCTACCGAGATAATAAATCCTACTAAGCTAAACCTACCATAAAGACGTGGCGGACTAACTAACGTACAAATAGGGGCTCGGTCGACCGAGCCTAGACACTCGGTCGACCGAATGATTCCATTCGGTCACCCGAACGATTTCATCCCCGTTATTACATCCTAGAATATATTTCTCGCCGTTTCATCATACATAACGATTAAACAAGAACTCGTAAAGAAATCATATAAACTACTTAGATACACATTAATTAAACCAAGCGATTCATGAATAGACGTTAAACATATGACGTAGGTTATGGGATCCTCATAGACAAGGCTTCGCCACATCCCTAACGTCATAGCCTAGATCTACATCATCTAGCTATGAATTAACTAACTCAAACGATAAAGCATAATTGGGAGGGATTAATTACTTAAAAGAAAAGAAACAGAAAATAAAGGCTTACATAACTCGCAGCCTTTAAATTGCTGGAAACCTTCAATCTACTTATGCTACATTGTATTAAAATATCAAAGTAGAATTATATTCTAAAGTATGAGAGGTGTGTTTTACAATTGCTCATAGCTGTTGCTTATATAGGAGTTTCGGCCGACTTAGGAAGGATCTAGAGGATAAACACGATTAAAGTCGAAACCGCCCACGACCGAGGCTCGGTCAACCGAAGGGATGCACTCGGTCGACCGAAGCATGAGGCTCGGTCGACCGAACCTCGGATTTTCCAAGTTCTCCACGTTTTCTTCGTCTGCCTTGCTCCCCACTCCACGCTTCGTGCTGATCTGATTACTTCTTTCGTTTAATTCTCCGATTTTCTTCCTTTATCATCTTGAGATCATTGATTAATTAACATTAATCCTCCCGATTTGTTGTGATCTCGCAAAATAAGCAATTATCGCACAATAAATCGGTCTTTAATAATAAAAACATCTAAATACCAAATATCATATTAATAATCACTTAACATTAAATAATAAATATAAACGAGTGATTTAATATGAAATATACATTATTAATCTCGATTTAAGGTCAACGTTGATGACTTTTACGGGTATAATTTGACCGTCATCAACTACCCCCCACTTAGACTTTGATCGTCTCGAACAAAGCATCAATAAGTCATTCCCCAAGACAACATTTTCTATGGTCAAATCATACTTACACAAGAAACTCAAGTCAACTCATACTAGTCATGCTCATAAGATATCCATTATTCACTACTTACTATGAATCGAAGTGATGTGTGCATGTGCATTTAGTTTTATATATTCGTGGCAAGATTAGAGTTTATGCTAACTTCGTAATCTCAACCTATCAACATCGCATTCATACTTCTTAAACCTTTTATTTTTGAAGCACTAGAACAATAAGCAAGAGCGTATCTATAGGGTTTTTGGACTTGGAGACCGAGTACTACTCAAAGCCTCTTAAAGAGTTGAATATTCTTTTCATATCTTCATATTTTTCAAATACTATCAATCTCAAGGAAGAAAACTTTTTAGAGTATCCCCCTATCTTAGATCATGTATAGCATCGAATATTACCACAAGCGCGGGGCTACTTTGGTAATGTTACTACAAGCCCAATGTCTAACATTTTGCTAAAACACAGTACGTCTCAAGCTTATTACTCCGCTTTTGTTGGCAAGAATATCGAATACATCGCAGATAGATATTGATACTAAGTTCACATAACCAATCATCTATGCAATGTACACATAATTTCTTCGCTTATTATGATTTGCGCGATATACTCGATTCACGATTGAGTAATTGAATAATAAATAACTATTTGCAAAAACGGGCATGAATATCCTTAAATTTACTTAACATAATTATAAAATGATCACGTACTCATGAAACTTGGTTCCTTTCCTATCAATTCTTAGCTAGGAACTCACAATTCTAAGGGTACGAGATACCTAATATGGTATTTATTCAATTTTTTCAATCATGTGCCGTTTCATTCAAATTTCAATCATAACATAACATAGCTAAGTCTCCTACCCCCCACTTAAACATGGCATTGTCCTCAATGACATAAATAAATGAGAATTTAAGAAAAAGACTTAGCTCGGAAACGGCTCTTAAGTAAAAGCGAGAACATCGGAGTAAATTTCAAAGACGTCGTGGAGAAGCAAGTGAAAACCCGTATAAGCGTACAAACTCCACGAAACCGTTAATAACACCATGTCTATGGAAGTTATAGAATAATGTGGCGTAATTAGGTATGAATACCGACCTACATTTTAAGCCACTTTATTTTATACAACCAAAGACAAGAAAAATACTAAATAGAAAGAAGAATAAACAAGCAACTAAAGATGGTGGTCTTCATCTACAACCTCCACCGCCTAAATATTCTTAAAACTCAAAGGGAGAAGACAAAGATCAAAAAGCATTACCCGACGAGGGAAAACACGAGGGTGACTCGATCGAAAAGGTATTCAATCCATGAAAAGAGAAACTTGGTAAGGCATAACGATTGAATGCGACCTATTGGCTAAAGATAAAATCAAATACTTAGCGCGTAAACTTCTCGCTTGCATTGGATATCAACAACTTAGGGAGATGTAGCTACTCCTCGAAATTACTAATAACCCAATGTATCACGTAAAAGTCATAACCGTCATCAACAAGGTCGGATCGGTGTGATAGTTCGTAACAAAACTTATCATCTAGAAATACCGGAATAGACGGAAAAAATGTGAAATTTAAAACTTCCGGTAGAAAGATAAGTTGTACTTTGATCGAACCAAAAACCTTTAAAATCTAGCTAGGGTCGAGCTACACTTACCTCAACTAGATCATGAAAATCAAAATGATAAAAGATAATCATTAAAGCTTAGCAATATTTCAAATTCCGCAACACATAGGTATTGTGGAAACAAAATGGAGGTTGAGAGTATGATGGGTTTAGAAAAAGATACACATAAAGGTTGGGAAGAAAAGATAAAGGGTGGGTAAGAAATTGTGTTTATGGGTGGGTTGAAAATGGTTAAGGCATTGAGATTGGGAGGGAGAGTGAAACGGATGGAAAGAAAGAGAGGCGATGCAAGAATGGTTAGAAATGTGAACTTTTGTGGCGAGATTGGTGAGAGGATCGAAAAGTTTGAAGGTGAAAAAGTGTAAAGGGAAAGATAAGGATAATTGCGTAATGAATTGCACATCACTTTGGATTTTCACTTGGATCACCATTCTAAAAGATTTTGGAAGTTGTCCAAAATTGTTCTTGTTCGCACCAATCATTCTCTCGTTACATTTTCGCAATTCTCAAGCTCTCTTAATGCTTCCATCTTAAGGTTGTTTGCTAAATTTCCTTTTCTTTAGCAATTTCTTGACTCTCCTACGGAACTCTATTTCACGTGGCCTATATTGAGTAAAAAAATTTTGCACATCCTTAGCCCAATGGCCATCGGAACACGGCAAAATAAAAAACCTCAACATACGTCACGTTACTCTTATTGGACTCAAAGAAAGAAAAACCTAAAATCCTAAAAAGAAATCCTAAGGGTTTTTAAAGAAGTAGTTCTGAGTTTAATGTCCTCAGCTTGACTTTCCAAAAATATCCTTGTCGCTCATCATTCTTGGAGCACAAGATATTGACCCTCTCGAGCACTATAAGAGGTGGGCTTTTCGCTTTTGCGGATTAATACCCTTCCCTTGGTTGTGAGACCTAGGAAACGACATTTATCCATACCATTTATCCAAAGCTCTTACCTCGGCTCTCGTTTTAGGAATTAGTGAATTCTAAGAAACTCGGTTAAAATTATGGTTTTGGCCTTGACAATAAGAAACAATGAATCTAAGTACTCCGAATAAGGTCGGTTATGTAGGCAAGCCTACGCCGTCTTATTCGTTGGAACATATGTGATAGTTCAGGCCAATCCGTCAAGATTAAGCCCCGTTTAGCCTGAAGGCTTATCGGCTATGCTAAGTCTTGTTGAACTGCTGTAACGTACATCACACATGGAGGGGAGTTGATTGAGCCGAAGCTCGTTTGAACTCGCCCAGCCATGGTTAAACCATTTCCGAACCTATGTACAAAGATTCTTCGACTTCTAAATTGTCACCCAAAGCATAATCTCGTTTTTGTTTAAGGTGGGTTCACCGAGAAGCCATCACCATAAACATCAACGAAAGCCGACGATTGCGTTCTTTCAAAACTCAATGTCTTCTTTAGATTGTGAATGCTTAAACTACACAATTTGTTGCTCCCATGGCCAGTAGAAGCAATTTCATGCATATGACCAAGAGATTTTAACAGAACTATGAGGAACTCTTTATTCACTGCTTCCTTTCAACGACTACATGTTTCCTTACACCCTCTAGATGAGACAGATATGGGGCAAAACCATCGACACTAATAAAATTAATCTTACAAATCAACTCCGGGCTAAGATTCATACTAAGGTTCATGTATAGGCTAACTTATGCTCAAAAAACCAAAAGGTAGTAAAACATAAGCAAAAAAGGTAGTACCTTGCCTTCAACATTGTACCACGAAGAATTTAAGCCTTTAAAATTTTTTCGGAGCCATCTTGGTGCTTTAAATGTATTGCTTCCATTGCTTTTCCCATCTTAGATTCGTAGCTCCACATGTTTGCTAGGTTATTTTCTCGCCCCTTGAAAAATTACCGACTCGGATTATTGCTACCCGGTTTCGCAAACGAAAGAAAAACAAAACGGACCGTAGATCGATTTTAACATGGTCTCCCATGCGCTATCGACTTACGGATTAAACATACGGGGATAAACAGAAACACGAAGTCACACAGAGCAGACAACCAGAGGGACTCAAAAACGTAAAAACAGACTCTAAAACAGAAAACTCGACATGAATAAAAAATTATTTATATATAAAATTGACCGTTGGTTCCCCGGCAACGGCGCCAAAAACTTGATGACGTGGTCAATCAGGTTATAATATACTTGACCACCATAAACCAATACTAGCAAGAGGACTAGGCCCATCGTAGTATAGCTATAGTGAATCAAGGTCGATCCCACAGGGAACCAATTGTGGATCATCTTATATACAAACAATTAATTAAACATGTCAAGGACATAGAGGCGGTCTACGACCAACATAAGACAAGAAAAGTAAAGACACGACTCGACACAACGTAATTAACCTCCCCAATTATAGTCTTTATCGTTTGGACCTAGATAATTTATATAATAAACAACTTATTAACTCGTCAATCCGTTTGTATCTATCTTAGATTGGCTACGGGAGTCATCCTCTTTAACTTGACTTAGCACCGGTAGGTCACTAGATCACTGTGGTATTGTTACGTGACTTCGCCTTTTGGTGCCTCCATCTCATATAACTCACACGCTTACGACTCTAAGGATGCCGATATTAACCGTACACCTCGTCTAGGCAACATTCCTATGGTTAGGCGTACTTCCTAAACGATCGCTCAAGCCCTCGTCCAACTAACAATTACCTTTTAGGTCTCATGCTAGTTTACGAACTACGTATAACTAGGTGACGTCAATTCCCTAATACAAAACCTACCTAGATCTCGCTGAAAGCCCCGGAAGATCATTCGTGAGCCGACCTAGGAGTCCTATATTGGTATTTTCTAATCATACGCTAATTAAAACTGACGAGCAACGTAGCCGTGGCCATACCTACTGAGATAATAAATCCTACTAAGCTAAACCTACCATAAAGACGTGGCGGACTAACTAACAGACAAATAGGGGCTCGGTCGACCGAGCCTAGACACTCGGTCGACCGAATGATTCCATTCGGTCACCCGAACGATTTCATCCCCAGATTACATCCTAGAATATATTTCTCGCCGTTTCATCATACATAACGATTAAACAAGAAACTCGTAAAGAAATCATATAAACTACTTAGATACACATTAATTAAACCAAGCGATTCATGAATAGACGTTAAACATATGACGTAGGTTATGGGATCCTCATAGACAAGGTGTCGCCACATCCCTAACGTCATAGCCTAGATCTACATCATCTAGCTATGAATTAACTAACTCAAACGATAAAGCATAATTGGGAGGGATTAATTACTTAAAAGAAAAGAAACGAAAAAATAAAGGCTTACATAACTCGCACCTTTAAATTGCCGGAAACCTTCAATCTACTTATGCTACATTGTATTAAAATATCAAAGTAGAATTATATTCTAAAGTATGAGAGGTGTGTTTTTTACAATTGCTCATAGCTGTTGCTTATATAGGAGTTTCGGCCGACTTAGGAAGGATCTAGAGGATAAACACGATTAAAGTCGAAACCGCCCAAACCGAGGCTCGGTCAACCGAAGCTAATGCACTCGGTCGACCGAAGCATGAGGCTCGGTCGACCGAACCTAGATTTTCCAAGTTCTCCACGTTTTCTTCGTCTGCCTTGCTCCCCACTCCACGCTTCGTGCTGATCTGATTACTTCTTTCGTTTAATTCTCCGATTTTCTTCCTTTATCATCTTGAGATCATTGATTAATTAACATTAATCCTCCCGATTTGTTGTGATCTGCAAAATAAGCAATTATCGCACAATAAATCGGTCTTTAATAATAAAAACATCTAAATACCAAATATCATATTAATAATCACTTAACATTAAATAATAAATATAAACGAGTGATTTAATATGAAATATACATTATTAATCTCGATTTAAGGTCAACGTTGATGACTTTTACGGGTATAATTTGACCGTCATCAACTACCCCCCACTTAGACTTTGATCGTCTCGAACAAAGCATCAATAAGTCATTCCCCAAGACAACATTTTCTATGGTCAAATCATACTTACACAAGAAACTCAAGTCAACTCATACTAGTCATGCTCATAAGATATCCATTATTCACTACTTACTATGAATCGAAGTGATGTGTGCATGTGCATTTAGTTTTATATATTCGTGGCAAGATTAGAGTTTATGCTAACTTCGTAATCTCAACCTATCAACATCAGCATTCATACTTCTTAAACCTTTTATTTTTGAAGCACTAGAACAATAAGCAAGAGCGTATCTATAGGGTTTTTTGGACTTGGAGACCGAGTACTACTCAAAGCCTCTTAAAGAGTTGAATATTCTTTTCATATCTTCATATTTTTCAAATACTATCAATCTCAAGGAAGAAAACTTTTTAGAGTATCCCCCTATCTTAGATCATGTATAGCATCGAATATTACCACAAGCGCGGGGCTACTTTGGTAATGTTACTACAAGCCCGAGTGTCTAACATTTTGCTAAAACACGGTACGTCTCAAGCTTATTACTCCGCTTTTGTTGGCAAGAATATCGAATACATCGACGAGATAGATATTGATACTAAGTTCACATAACCAATCATCTATGCAATGTACACATAATTTCTTCGATTATTATGATTTGCGCGATATACTCGATTCACGGAATTGAGTAATTGAATAATAAATAACTATTTGCAAAACGGGCATGAATATCCTTAAATTTACTTAACATAATTATAAAATGATCACGTACTCATGAAACTTGGTTCCTTTCCTATCAATTCTTAGCTAGGAACTCACAATTCTAAGGGTACGAGATATATAATATGGTATTTATTCAATTTTTTCAATCATGTGCCGTTTCATTCAAATTTCAATCATAACATAACATAGCTAAGTCTCCTACCCCCCACTTAAACATGGCATTGTCCTCAATGACATAAATAAATGAGAATTTAAGAAAAAGACTTAGCTCGGAAACGGCTCTTAAGTAAAAGGAAAAAGATCGGAGTAAATTTCAAAGACGTCGTGGAGAAGCAAGTGAAAACCTCGTATAAGCGGACAAACTCCACGAAACCGTTAATAACACCATGTCTATGGAAGTTATAGAATAATGTGGCGGTAATTAGGTATGAATACCGAAAACATTTTAAGCCACTTTATTTTATACAACCAAAGACAAGAAAAATACTAAATAGAAAGAAAAATAAACAAGCAACTAAAGATGGTGGTCTTCATCTACAACCTCCACCGCCTAAATATTCTTAAAACCAGGTGGAGAAGACAAAGATCAAAAAGCATTACCCGACGAGGGAAAACACGAGGGTGACTCGATCGAAAAGGTATTCAATCCATGAAAAGAGAAACTTGGTAAGGCATAACAGATTGAATGCGACCTATTGGCTAAAGATAAAATCAAATACTTAGCGCAGAAACTTCTCGCTTGCATTGGATATCAACAACTTAGGGAGATGTAGCTACTCCTCGAAATTACTAATAACCCAATGTATCACGTAAAAGTCATAACCGTCATCAACAAGGTCGGATCGGTGTGATAGTTCGTAGAACAAAACTTATCATCTAGAAATACCGGAATAGACGGAAAAAATGTGAAATTTAAAACTTCCGGTAGAAAGATAAGTTGTACTTTGATCGAACCAAAAACCTTTAAAATCTAGCTAGGGTCAGAGCTACACTTACCTCAACTAGGATCATGAAAATCAAAATGATAAAAGATAATCATTAAAGCTTAGCAATATTTCAAATTCCGCAACACATAGGTATTGTGTAAACAAAATGGAGGTTGAGAGTATGATGGGTTTAGAAAAAGATACACAAAAGGTTGGGAAGAAAAGATAAAGGGTGGGTAAGAAATTGTGTTTATGGGTGGGTTGAAAATGGTTAAGGCATTGAGATTGGGAGGGAGAGTGAAACGGATGGAAAGAAAGAGAGGCGATGCAAGAATGGTTAGAAATGTGAACTTTTAGGGTAGATTGGTGAGAGGATCGAAAAGTTTGAAGGTGAAAAAGTGTAAAGGGAAAGATAAGGATAATTGCAGAATGAATTGCACATCACTTTGGATTTTCACTTGGATCACCATTCTAAAAGATTTTGGAAGTTGTCCAAAATTGTTCTTGTTCGCACCAATCATTCTCTGTTACATTTTCAGTAATTCTCAAGCTCTCTTAATGCTTCCATCTTAAGGTTGTTTGCTAAATTTCCTTTTCTTTAGCAATTTCTTGACTCTCCTACGGAACTCTATTTCACGTGGCCTATATTGAGTAAAAAAATTTTGCACATCCTTAGCCCAATGGCCATCGGAACACGGCAAAATAAAAAACCTCAACATACGTCACGTTACTCTTATTGGACTCAAAGAAAACAAAACCTAAAATCCTAAAAAGAAATCCTAAGGGTTTTAAAGAAGTAGTTCTGAGTTTAATGTCCTCAGCTTGACTTTCCAAAAATATCCTTGTCAGTCATCATTCTTGGAGCACAAGATATTGACCCCTCTGAGCACTATAAGAGGTGGGCTTTTCGCTTTTGCGGATTAATACCCTTCCCTTGGTTGTGAGACCTAGGAAACGACATTTATCCATACCATTTATCCAAAGCTCTTACCTCGGCTCTCGTTTTAGGAATTAGTGAATTCTAAGAAACTCGGTTAAAATTATGGTTTTGGCCTTGACAATAAGAAACAATGAATCTAAGTACTCCGAATAAGGTCGGTTATGTAGGCAAGCCTACGCCGTCTTATTCGTTGGAACATATGTGATAGTTCAGGCCAATCCGTCAAGATTAAGCCCCGTTTAGCCTGAAGGCTTATCGGCTATGCTAAGTCTTGTTGAACTGCTGTAACGTACATCACACATGGAGGGGAGTTGATTGAGCCGAAGCTCGTTTGAACTCGCCCAGCCATGGTTAAACCATTTCCGAACCTATGTACAAAGATTCTTCGACTTCTAAATTGTCACCCAAAGCATAATCTCGTTTTTGTTTAAGGTGGGTTCACCGAGAAGCCATCACCATAAACATCAACGAAAGCCGACGATTGCGTTCTTTCAAAACTCAATGTCTTCTTTAGATTGTGAATGCTTAAACTACACAATTTGTTGCTCCCATGGCCAGTAGAAGCAATTTCATGCATATGACCAAGAGATTTTAACGAACTATGAGGAACTTCTTTATTCACTGCTTCCTTTCAACGACTACATGTTTCCTTACACCCTCTAGATGAGACAGATATGGGGCAAAACCATCGACACTAATAAAATTAATCTTACAAATCAACTCCGGGCTAAGATTCATACTAAGGTTCATGTATAGGCTAACTTATGCTCAAAAAACCAAAAGGTAGTAAAACATAAGCAAAAAAGGTAGTACCTTGCCTTCAACATTGTACCACGAAGAATTTAAGCCTTTAAAATTTTTTCGGAGCCATCTTGGTGCTTTAAATGGTATTGCTTCCATTGCTTTTCCCATCTTAGATTCGTAGCTCCACATGTTTGCTAGGTTATTTTCTCGGCGCCCGCGAAAAATTACCGACTCGGATTATTGTTTCCCGGTTTCGCAAACGAAAAAAAAACAAAACGGACCGTAGGCGATTTTAACATGGTTTCCCATGTCGCTATCGACTTACGGATTAAACATACGGGGATAAACGAAAACACACGAAGTCACACACAGCGGATAACCGTAGGGACTCAAAAACGTAAAAACGACTCTAAAACGAAAAACTCGACATGAATAAAAAATTATTTATATATAAAATTGACCGTTGGTTCCCGGCAACGGCGCCAAAAACTTGATGACGTGGTCAATCGGGTTATAATATACTTGACCACCATAAACCAATACTAGCAAGAGGACTAGGCCCATCGTAGTATAGCTATAGTGAATCAAGGTCGATCCCACGGGGAACCAATTGTGGATCATCTTATATACAAACAATTAATTAAACATGTCAAGGACATAGAGGCGGTCTACGACCAACATAAGACAAGAAAAGTAAAGACACGACTCGACACAACGTAATTAACCTCCCCAATTATAGTCTTTATTGTTTGGACCTAAATAATTTATATAATAAACAAAACTTATTAACTGTCAATCCGTTTGTATCTATCTTAGATTGGCTACGGGAGTCATCCTCTTTAACTTGACTTAGCACCGGTAGGTCACTAGATCACTGTGATATTGTTACGTGACTTCGCCTTTTAGTGCCTCCATCTCATATAACTCACACGCTTACGACTCTAAGGATGCCGATATTAACCGTACACCTCGTCTAGGCAACATTCCTATGGTTAGGCGTACTTCCTAAACGATCGCTCAAGCCCTCGTCCAACTAACAATTACCTTTTAGGTCTCATGCTAGTTTACGAACTACGTATAACTAGGTGACGTCAATTCCCTAATACAAAACCTACCTAGATCTCGGCGAAAGCCCCGGAAGATCATTCGTGAGCCGACCTAGGAGTCCTATATTGGTATTTTCTAATCATACGCTAATTAAAACGACGAGCAACGTAGCCGTGGCCATACCTACGAGATAATAAATCCTACTAAGCTAAACCTACCATAAAGACGTGGCGGACTAACTAACGGACAAATAGGGGCTCGGTCGACCGAGCATAGACACTCGGTCGACCGAATGATTCCATTCGGTCACCCAAACGATTTCATCCCCAGATTACATCCTAGAATATATTTCTCAGCGTTTCATCATACAGAACAGATTAAACAGTAACTCGTAAAGAAATCATATAAACTACTTAGATACACATTAATTAAACCAAGCAGATTCATGAATAGACGTTAAACATATGACGTAGGTTATGGGATCCCCATAGACAAGGTGTCGCCACATCCCTAACGTCATAGCCTAGATCTACATCATCTAGCTATGATTAACTAATTCAAACGATAAAGCATAATTGGGAGGGATTAATTACTTAAAAGAAAAGAAACAGAAAATAAAGGCTTACATAACTCGCAGCCTTTAAATTGCTGGAAACCTTCAATCTACTTATGCTACATTGTATTAAAATATCAAAGTAGAATTATATTCTAAAGTATGAGAGGTGTCTTTTACAATTGCTCGTAGCTATTGCTTATATAGGAGTTTCGGCCGACTTAGGAAGGATCTAGAGGATAAACACGATTAAAGTCGAAAACCGCCCACGACCGAGGCTCGGTCAACCGAAGGGATGCACTCGGTCGACCGAAGCATGAGGCTCGGTCGACCGAACCTGGATTTTCCAAGTTCTCCACGTTTTCTTCGTCGCCTTGCTCCCCACTCCACGCTTCGTGCTTGATCGATTACTTCTTTCGTTTAATTCTCCGATTTTCTTCCTTTATCATCTTGAGATCATTGATTAATTAACATTAATCCTCCCGATTTGTTGTGATCTGCAAAATAAGCAATTATCGCACAATAAATCGGTCTTTAATAATAAAAACATCTAAATACCAAATATCATATTAATAATCACTTAACATTAAATAATAAATATAAACGAGTGATTTAATATGAAATATACATTATTAATCTCGATTTAAGGTCAACGTTGATGACTTTTACGGGTATAATTTGACCGTCATCAACTACCCCCACTTAGACTTTGATCGTCTCGAACAAAGCATCAATAAGTCATTCCCCAAGACAACATTTTCTATGGTCAAATCATACTTACACAAGAAACTCAAGTCAACTCATACTAGTCATGCTCATAAGATATCCATTATTCACTACTTACTATGAATCGAAGTGATGTGTGCATGTGCATTTAGTTTTATATATTCGTGGCAAGATTAGAGTTTATGCTAACTTCGTAATCTCAACCTATCAACATCGGCATTCATACTTCTTAAACCTTTTATTTTTGAAGCACTAGAACAATAAGCAAGAGCGTATCTATAGGGTTTTTGGACTTGGAGACCGAGTACTACTCAAAGCCTCTTAAAGAGTTGAATATTCTTTTCATATCTTCATATTTTTCAAATACTATCAATCTCAAGGAAGAAAACTTTTTAGAGTATCCCCCTATCTTAGATCATGTATAGCATCGAATATTACCACAAGCGCGGGGCTACTTTGGTAATGTTACTACAAGCCCGATGTCTAACATTTTGCTAAAACACGGGTACGTCTCAAGCTTATTACTCCGCTTTTGTTGGCAAGAATATCGAATACATCGACGGATAGATATTGATACTAAGTTCACATAACCAATCATCTATGCAATGTACACATAATTTCTTCGATTATTATGATTTGCGCGATATACTCGATTCACGGATTGAGTAATTGAATAATAAATAACTATTTGCAAAAACGGGCATGAATATCCTTAAATTTACTTAACATAATTATAAAATGATCACGTACTCATGAAACTTGGTTCCTTTCCTATCAATTCTTAGCTAGGAACTCACAATTCTAAGGGTACGAGATACCTAATATGGTATTTATTCAATTTTTTCAATCATGTGCCGTTTCATTCAAATTTCAATCATAACATAACATAGCTAAGTCTCCTACCCCCACTTAAACATGGCATTGTCCTCAATGACATAAATAAATGAGAATTTAAGAAAAAGACTTAGCTCGGAAACGGCTCTTAAGTAAAAGCAGAACATCGGAGTAAATTTCAGCACGTCGTGGAGAAGCAAGTGAAAACCTGTATAAGCAGACAAACTCCATGAAACTGTTAATAACACCATGTCTATGGAAGTTATAGAATAATGTGGCAGTAATTAGGTATGAATACCGACCTACATTTTAAGCCACTTTATTTTATACAACCAAAGACAAGAAAAATACTAAATAGAAAGAAGAATAAACAAGCAACTAAAGATGGTGGTCTTCATCTACAACCTCCACCGCCTAAATATTCTTAAAACTGGGTGGAGAAGACAAAGATCAAAAAGCATTACCCGACGAGGGAAAACACGAGGGTGACTCGATCGAAAAGGTATTCAATCCATGAAAAGAGAAACTTGGTAAGGCATAACAGATTGAATGCGACCTATTGGCTAAAGATAAAATCAAATACTTAGCGCAGAAACTTCTCGCTTGCATTGGATATCAACAACTTAGGGAGATGTAGCTACTCCTCGAAATTACTAATAACCCAATGTATCACGTAAAAGTCATAACCGTCATCAACAAGGTCGGATCGGTGTGATAGTTCGAACAAAACTTATCATCTAGAAATACCGGAATAGACGGAAAAAATGTGAAATTTAAAACTTCCGGTAGAAAGATAAGTTGTACTTTGATCGAACCAAAAACCTTTAAAATCTAGCTAGGGTCAGAGCTACACTTACCTCAACTAGGATCATGAAAATCAAAATGATAAAAGATAATCATTAAAGCTTAGCAATATTTCAAATTCCGCAACACATAGGTATTGTGGAAACAAAATGGAGGTTGAGAGTATGATGGGTTTAGAAAAAGATACACATAAAGGTTGGGAAGAAAAGATAAAGGGTGGGTAAGAAATTGTGTTTATGGGTGGGTTGAAAATGGTTAAGGCATTGAGATTGGGAGGGAGAGTGAAACGGATGGAAAGAAAGAGAGGCGATGCAAGAATGGTTAGAAATGTGAACTTTTGTGGCGGATTGGTGAGAGGATCGAAAAGTTTGAAGGTGAAAAAGTGTAAAGGGAAAGATAAGGATAATTGCGAATGAATTGCACATCACTTTGGATTTTCACTTGGATCACCATTCTAAAAGATTTTGGAAGTTGTCCAAAATTGTTCTTGTTCGCACCAATCATTCTCTGTTACATTTTCAGTAATTCTCAAGCTCTCTTAATGCTTCCATCTTAAGGTTGTTTGCTAAATTTCCTTTTCTTTAGCAATTTCTTGACTCTCTACGGAACTACTATTTCACGTGGCCTATATTGAGTAAAAAAATTTTGCACATCCTTAGCCCAATGGCCATCGGAACACGGCAAAATAAAAAACCTCAACATACGTCACGTTACTCTTATTGGACTCAAAGAAAGAAAAACCTAAAATCCTAAAAAGAAATCCTAAGGGTTTTTAAAGAAGTAGTTCTGAGTTTAATGTCCTCAGCTTGACTTTCCAAAAATATCCTTGTCAGTCATCATTCTTGGAGCACAAGATATTGACCCCTCTGAGCACTATAAGAGGTGGGCTTTTCGCTTTTGCGGATTAATACCCTTCCCTTGGTTGTGAGACCTAGGAAACGACATTTATCCATACCATTTATCCAAAGCTCTTACCTCGGCTCTCGTTTTAGGAATTAGTGAATTCTAAGAAACTCGGTTAAAATTATGGTTTTGGCCTTGACAATAAGAAACAATGAATCTAAGTACTCCGAATAAGGTCGGTTATGTAGGCAAGCCTACGCCGTCTTATTCGTTGGAACATATGTGACGGTTCGGGCCAATCCGTCAAGATTAAGCCCCGTTTGCTTTGAAGGCTTATCGGCTATGCTAAGTCTTGTTGAGCTGCACGTAACGTACATCACACATGGAGGGGAGTTGATTGAGCCGAAGCTCGTTTGAACTCGCCCGGCCATGGTTAAACCATTTCCGAACCTATGTACAAAGATTCTTCGACTTCTAAATTGTCACCCAAAGCATAATCTCGTTTTTGTTTAAGGTGGGTTCACCGAGAAGCCATCACCATAAACATCAACGAAAGCCGACGATTGCGTTCTTTCAAAACTCAATGTCTTCTTTAGATTGTGAATGCTTAAACTACACAATTTGTTGCTCCCATGGCCGTAGAAGCAATTTCATGCATATGACCAAGAGATTTTAACAGAACTATGAGGAACTCTTTATTCACTGCTTCCTTTCAACGACTACATGTTTCCTTACACCCTCTAGATGAGACAGATATGGGGCAAAACCATCGACACTAATAAAATTAATCTTACAAATCAACTCCGGGCTAAGATTCATACTAAGGTTCATGTATAGGCTAACTTATGCTCAAAAAACCAAAAGGTAGTAAAACATAAGCAAAAAAGGTAGTACCTTGCCTTCAACATTGTACCACGAAGAATTTAAGCCTTTAAAATTTTTTCGGAGCCATCTTGGTGCTTTAAATGTATTGCTTCCATTGCTTTTCCCATCTTAGATTCGTAGCTCCACATGTTTGCTAGGTTATTTTCTCAGCGCCCTTGAAAAATTACTGACTCAGATTATTGCTACCCTGGTTTCTGCAAACGAAGAAAAAAAAACAAAACGGACCGTAGGCGATTTTAACATGGTCTCCCATGCTATCGGACCTACGGACTATCGGACTTACGGATTAAACATACGGGGATAAACGAAACACGAAGTCACACGAAGCGAATCGACAACCGAGAGGGACTCAAAAACGTAAAAACGAGACTCTAAAACGAGAAAACTCGACATGAATAAAAAATTATTTATATATAAAATTGACCGTTGGTTCCCCGGCAACGGCGCCAAAAACTTGATGACGTGGTCAATCAGGTTATAATATACTTGACCACCATAAACCAATACTAGCAAGAGGACTAGGCCCATCGTAGTATAGCTATAGTGAATCAAGGTCGATCCCACAGGGAACCAATTGTGGATCATCTTATATACAAACAATTAATTAAACATGTCAAGGACATAGAGGCGGTCTACGACCAACATAAGACAAGAAAAGTAAAGACACGACTCGACACAACGTAATTAACCTCCCCAATTATAGTCTTTATCGTTTGGACCTAGATAATTTATATAATAAACTGAACTTATTAACTGTCAATCCGTTAGTATCTATTTTAGATTGGCTACGGGAGTCATCCTCTTTAACTTGACTTAGCACCGGTAGGTCACTAGATCAACGTGTGTATTGTTACGTGACTTCGCCTTTTGGTGCCTCCATCTCATATAACTCACACGCTTACGACTCTAAGGATGCCGATATTAACCGTACACCCCGTCTAGGCAACATTCCTATGGTTAGGCGTACTTCCTAAACGATCGCTCAAGCCCTCGTCCAACTAACAATTACCTTTTAGGTCTCATGCTAGTTTACGAACTACGTATAACTAGGTGACGTCAATTCCACTAATACAAAACCTACCTAGATCTCGGCGAAAGCCCCGGAAGATCATTCGTGAGCCGACCTAGGAGTCCTATATTGGTATTTTCTAATCATACGCTAATTAAAGCGACGAGCAACGTAGCCGTGGCCATACTGCGAGATAATAAATCCTACTAAGCTAAACCTACCATAAAGACGTGGCGGACTAACTAACGGACAAATAGGGGCTCGGTCGACCGAGCCTAGACACTCGGTCGACCGAATGATTCCATTCGGTCACCCGAACGATTTCATCCCCGGATTACATCCTAGAATATATTTCTCGGCGTTTCATCATACGAACGCATTAAACGGTAACTCGTAAAGAAATCATATAAACTACTTAGATACACATTAATTAAACCAAGCGAGATTCATGAATAGACGTTAAACATATGACGTAGGTTATGGGATCCTCATAGACAAGGCTTCGCCACATCCACAACGTCATAGCCTAGATCTACATCATCTAGCTATGAATTAACTAACTCAAACGATAAAGCATAATTGGGAGGGATTAATTACTTAAAAGAAAAGAAACGAGAAAATAAAGGCTTACATAACTCGCGACCTTTAAATTGCTTTGGAAACCTTCAACCTACTTATGCTACATTGTATTAAAATATCAAAGTAGAATTATATTCTAAAGTATGAGAGGTGTGTTTTACAATTGATCATAGCTGTTGCTTATATAGGAGTTTCGGCCGACTTAGGAAGGATCTAGAGGATAAACACGATTAAAGTCAGAAACCGCCCCTGACCAGAGGCTCGGTCAACCGAAGGGATGCACTCGGTCGACCGAAGCATGAGGCTCGGTCGACCGAACCTGGATTTTCCAAGTTCTCCACGTTTTCTTCGTCCGCCTTGCTCCCCACTCCACGCTTCGTGCTTGATCGATTACTTCTTTCGTTTAATGCTCCGATTTTCTTCCTTTATCATCTTGAGATCATTGATTAATTAACATTAATCCTCCCGATTTGTTGTGATCGCAAAATAAGCAATTATCGCACAATAAATCGGTCTTTAATAATAAAAACATCTAAATACCAAATATCATATTAATAATCACTTAACATTAAATAATAAATATAAACGAGTGATTTAATATGAAATATACATTATTAATCTCGATTTAAGGTCAACGTTGATGACTTTTACGGGTATAATTTGACCGTCATCAGGACTGAGCGATGAAGTCGTGATGCACAGCTTCTAGAGTGGGCTCGCGAGGGGCTACCTAAAATCTGAATCCGTCCTACATCAACTGGAGAACTTGCAAGACATGCCTGGGGAAGCCCAAAATATGGCACTTCCGGGACTCGACCGTCTCCATCGTTGAATAAGGGCGAAGCTAAGGCCAAAACCACTCCGCCCAAGGAAAATGCTAGCCGAAATCTGGACTTCAAAAATCCTGAGAAGTTCACGGAGGAACAATATACTCCACTCAATGTTCCTCTCACCCAAACCATGCACGAGATGAAAATCGACCTTCCCACTCCTTATCCAATGAGACCTGAACCGCACATGAGGCAAGACACAACCAAATACTATGACTACCACAAAGATCACGGTCATGACACTGAATCATTTAAACAACTCAAAAAAGAAAATGAAAATCTGGTCTCCCACGGATCTCTCAATCACTATAGGCAAGATAAGAATGCCAAGAGGCCCAAACCTCCAGCCCGCCTAGCGAGACAAGAGATTCATTAAAAAACGGCTGAATGCTAGGAACTGACCGCAAAGTATTGATGTCGCGCGTGAGGAGGCTTATACTGGCAAGAGTACTAGGTCAATCGCAGTATAGCAAAGGCGAACCAAGGTCGATCCCACAGAGACAATGCAACATTGATAATAAACGTGCTAAGCTAATTAAGAACACATAAAGTGGTCTACAACCAACGTAAAGACAGGAAAAAAATTGGTGTTCCTCCTCATAACCTATCTTCTAGCTTAATTGGCACCATTAATCATTATGTTTACTTTCTCCGTAATTCCCCGAGTCAATCGGAACTTGTGTTTTAATTCAGTTTTAGCTACAGGTGCAATCTCCAAACATTTTTTACTTCCATGAGACAGACAACAAACATCTATGTGCAGTTAACCTCTTTCGTTGGTTGTATTAACTCACACGAAATGAGTTATAGAAAGTGTCGGCTCAAGACCGAGAACCTCCCTACACAGCTATCGACACTGACTAGCTAGCACGTTCCTACATATTGATCCAGACTATGTCCTAACTAACACTTCTCCTTGTATGTCCTTCATGTTAATTTACGAAGTACGAAAAGTAGATTGGCCAAATATAACCCATTGTTAATTAAACTTGTCGATCAACATAGCTGACACTGAATCTCCAAATTTGTGATATAGACCGTCGCAATTGCAAGCGGGCGGTTCCTAATTCTAGAATTTCATATTACGCTCTCCGATCATTGCTGGTAAATTTCGGGTGCGTTAAACATGCAAATTAATTACATCGCGTAGAAAAAGCTAATCAACCATAGTAAAAATACAAAGGATTGTTCAAAGATTCATACCTTTGATTATGAAGGATCTAGCTTGATCAACTCAAGCTAGTTGATGGCTTAGGAAGGAAACCAATAGAAAAACTCACAAAATAAAACGAAGCAACTATGTATTTCGTAAAACTAAATAATGTTGGAGATATATATTACAAGGGAATGCTATAGGATTTATATAGGCACTGTAAACCGACTTAAACATCCTAAACCCTAGCCGACTTAGACATAACACGGCAGCTCTGATTTCTTGTTCTCTAATCCCTCGCTATTGCGGATGGGCCTCCGTAATTGTGGGCCTAGCTTCAGCTTCTTTTATCTCAGCAGACTTCTTCTTGGACTTCCTTACTTCGGCCCATTAACTTCTTTCAGCCCGGATCCACTTCTTTATTGCTCCCAATATGGTACACCTGAAAAGCACGGAAAACGAGACAAAATAGTACCAACTTCAAGGGATAAATGTGTAAATGCTGAATTGAGGACCAAAGAAATTGCACTAAGCAATTGACATGTATTTCACACAATAATCGGACTATCTCTCATCAATTGAGCATGATTCGGGGCAAATAATTAATAGTATAGTTTATAATACTAAATATAGTGTTATCAACTACCTCCCACTTAGCTTTTGATCATGCCGAACAAAAAGGCATAAGAAAATGTACTCTCGGACCAATATACAAGTTAATTAAAAACAGCCAGGCGTCACAAAGTCGAGACAAGAATTATGTCAACTACTATCCATGAGTAACGACTAAACAACACTCAATTCATGAACCGGTGTGTGTGTGTGTGTGTGTGTGTGTGTGTGTGTGTGTGTGAAATGACTCTCAAACATCAGTAACGTAGGCAGAATCACATTATATCGACTTACGGTCTAACTAGCTAATCACGAGAATGTTTGTCCCTTTACGCCATTGATTTTATAATTTTGATTTATTTATTTTGAATTCGTATGTCAAGTCAATTGGGAAGGACGGATCGAGAATTGAGTTTGGTATGATGCTCTGAAAACCCAACTTCTAGTGTGGGAATTAAGACCATCATTCTCAGATACCACTTTTTGTGTTTAGAAATGCTAATTAATTGCTCTATAAGCTTGTATATGAGGATGATATTATAATCATATGTAGCTACATGTTCTAATTCAGAAGTTCATTGCAAATTTACACTCAAAGTTCATTGTCAAAGATCTTGGCCCAGTGTCTCATTTTCTTGGAATGGAGGTTCAATGAACACGGAGTGGTCTATACCTACATTAGACTTCATATGCCACTCAGCTTTTGCATAGGTTGAGACAAGACAACCTCAAGCCATGTCCAACCCCTATGACTGCTGGTAAACACCAATCTCCTAAAGAGGGTGATACACTTCCCAATCTAGCATCTTATAGATGCGTCATTGGGGGAATGTTCTTTTTGACTTTTACAAGACCAGAAATTTCCTTTGATGTCAATTACCTAAGCCGGGTCATTCAAAATCCTACTACAACTCATTGATAACTTTGAAAAGAACTCCGACACATGTTAAAGGCACGTTGTCATGTGGTCTTCATTTCAAACCGGGAACATACTTACATCTTCAAGGCTTTATAATGCTATTGGGTTGTTGACATTTATAACAAGAAGTCTGTAGCTTGTTATGGTCCATATCTTTTGGGATTCTCATTTCCTGGAGCTCAAAGAAACAAATTATAGTCTTTAGATCTAGTACATAGTCTGAATATAGAGTCTTGACCAACCTAAGAGCTGAAGTTCAATGGGCCAAGCAGCTTTTGTCTGAACTTCACATCTCTATTTCTAAGATTCTCACAATGGAACTATGCTCTGCACCGTACAGACAATGTGAAGATGACATCTAATACATCTTGTAGGAACGAGTCTGGGAACGGTTGTAGAATTCTAACCTCTATATACGTGTGAGACATAAATATTTTATCAATTCGGGTTAGCCATTTCAAATCAAACGAGGATGACAGTCTAAACAGTTAACAAGATCATTTATAACTCATTTAACACTATCAGACCCGAAGTATGAGGCGTTGCATCCGTTTAATCTATGTCACGGATCATTGTTTCATGGAAATGTTTGACTATATCCCTAAATTTCATTAAGCTTGACATGATTATTGAAATCAGTTTATGACCATGAACTTATGTAAACTCTTTAAAAGTATGTAGTATTTACTTGACTTTCTTTCGTAAAATTTCTGTCTTTTTCTTGGTGTAAATCTAAGCCACAATTTCATTTTATTGACCATCACTCTTCCATCAAACACCAAGCTAAAGCAGCCTCAATCTATTCAACCTACCCTCATCCCCACACCCTCCCTCCTCCCACCAAACCCCCCAAATAAATTAAATGGTCATTAAAATGAAAAAAAAAAAAAAAAAAAAAAAAAAACTTTTCTTATTCTTTTCCTCCCTTTTTTTCCCCTCTCTTTGTTATCGTTTTCCACTTCTTTTTTTCCAGTCTTTGTCTAATGAAAACCCTAGGTAGAGTTCTTGTTTTAAGATTAAGAAACAAAGTTGTTCTCTTGATCCATCTTCATCAACAACATATCTGATCAAAAAGCTAGTTTTTTTTTAGTGGTTTTAGAAAAACCCTTTTGCTCAAAAGTAAATAAAAAATATTAAAAAAAAAAAAAACAAAGTGTACGGTCATCAGAACTTTGCCTAATAGTAAAGCGGTTAAATGCTTTTAAAAGATAATTGAATCTTAAACTGAAATATGAAGATTCGAATCTCGTAAAAAAAAAAATTTCTTTCAGTTCTGAGTCTAATTAGCGTTTAACCAATTTTTTAAAAAAAATGTACGTTGAGGAAGGCAAGTTTTTTTTTCCTTTTTTTTCGTTATTTTCTTTTTTTTCGTTATGGATAATACTTTCCTAAAATATATGTACTTATCTATCTCTTTCTCCTCTAAAACTCTTTAAATGTACTATTTTTTAGGTTTTGCAGTCTTCTCCATATCTCTGTCTCTTCTCTATAGGTTTTTCCTTTCTTGTTCCCCCACCACCACCTACCCCTACCCCTTAACCCCTACCTCTACTCCTACCCCCTCCACCCCCACCAAAAGCAAGAAACAATGGAGTCTGGGAATAGTGGGAGTTTTCAGTCATCAACTGGAGATGAAGAGTTTGATTCTCATGGCGATGGAATCTCAGCCCTTAATAATCTAGCAGCAGCCCTTAATAACCACCAACAACAACCAACGCCGCCGCGACCGCCGCCGTGTAACACGGTATCTTCTTACATGTATGATCATCGCCAGCCGCCGCAACCGCAGCCGCCGCCGCTACCGCAACAACCACTTGAAAACTACCAAAGATCGTTTATGAATTCGTACGTTCTTGATTGGTCTAATATTAACACCCAAAGATCTGAGACGTTCAACAACCCCATGTTAGCATCCGTTTTAGCCTCCTCTCACCGCCATGGATCTGCGCTACCTTCAGTACTGCAGCCGCCGCCGCCACCACTCTGTGGCGGAAAACACCAGAGTTTCACCACCAGAACCACCACCACCAAAAAAACCGAGGAAGCGATCCAGAGCTTCCCGAGGGGCGGCGACCACCGTGTTGACTACAGACACAACCAATTTCAGAGCCATGGTTCAAGAATTCACCGGAATCCCAGAACCTCCATTTCCATCTCACTTCCAAAAAAGCCGACTGGATATTTTCGGTACCGTTTCCTCCGGCATAACAACAACGCCGCCGTATCTCCGACGTCCTTTCCCACAAAAAATTAGTCTACCATTTTCATCATCTTCATCATTTTTGGGGTCGTCTTCTTCATCAAACACTAATAACATGAATATTAATGCTACTACAAATACAAATGCATTAAACTATCAATTCACTCCACAATCTTCCTCTTTATTCAACCTTCAGAATCAATTTGCTCCTTCCTTTCTGGGCATGAAAACCCATCAAGAATCACGTGATTTTGTTTCAAATGATGATTTTAGTGATCAAATTAACACAAGCATGCAAAGGCCAACAGGGTTTCTTGGCCTGATATCTTCTGATCAAAGAACATCAACAAACAACAATCAAAGTGCTGTTAGATGGGGAAATGGAACGGGTTCAAATCAAGAAGATGATCAGAACCATGTGATAACGTCTGCAGCAAATAGCAATTTCAGTTTCTCATCATCATGACATGCTGCAAAAAAATTAAAAATTTGTTGAGACAATTTTGTTACCCCTCGTGTTCTTCATCCAGGTTTTTTTTTTTTATTTTTAAGTTTAATATTATTAAGTGGAAAAGGGGTTGGAAATTGTAACACGGTACGATGGAATCATGAATCATGATATGTTGTTCAGAGTAGAAATGATTACATTATTGAAACTTAAAAAAAGATGCATAATGACAGCAACTATTGATAAAGTAAAAGAAATATCTAATCATACGAGATCCACCGTACAACATGTCACAAAATATTTCAATACATATTTTCGAATAATACCAAATGTATAGTTATTATTAATCCAAGTCACACAAATATTCCTAGTGTGTGTGAAAAAGAGAATACGAAATATTCACAATCTTTTATTTCGGATAATCCGAAAATCCGTTGCACTATCATTTTTCTCATTAACTACTCTTATACATATCGATCATATATGTGTGATGAGAAATTTTGGTGTGTGAAAAAACTCTTACTAAATTATGCAAAGACAAATAGTGGAAAAAATAGAGTAAAAGAGGGAAAAGGATAAAAAAAATTATAAAATAAATAAATAGGAAACACTATTTTTTTTAGTTGTAAAAAGGATAAACAATTTCAGACGGACAAAACTACCCCTTTATAGAAGGGACGCACGTATATTTTCAAGCGCTTCATTTCTGCTTCAGGTATGTTTTTTTTTTTTTCAAACATCCGTAACTTTTGATTTACAACTCCGATCATCGAAAATTTTTCACCAAAATTCATATTTTTTTTGCTCTTTAATTTGAGCTCAAATACGATACCCTTCCGACGTAAATTTTAAAAGCCGAAAAAATATTTGTATTAACCGGAGCGTTTTTCTTATAAACGACCGTAACTTTTGATTCAGAACACCGATCATCAAAATTGTTTCACCAAAGTTCTTTTTTTTTTTCATTTTGAGACCTCATTTGATGCCTTTTCGACGTAGTATTTGAAAGCCGAATTTAATCGCAGCATTTACACTCAACGAAACGATATCGATCGTATCGGTATTAGTAAACGATATCAATATCGACGTATCGATATATCGCATCGGTATCGAGCTCATTTAAGGCTTAATTCAAGTGACTACTTCAATCTGGCTCATATAAGGCTCATTTAAGGCTTAATTCAAGTGATTAACTATTAAATCTATGTCAAATTTATGTGGTTTTGATTGATAAAAGAAATAGCATAGATTAACTTGATTAAGGTGTGGTGTTTATAACATGCAGGTTCAGTAGTTAATCACTTGAATTAAGCCTAAAAGGCACATCAGACTAAAAGGTAATACATAAAAGATCAATACAACAGACTATAGATTTAGTACAATAGATACACTAGACTAAAATGTAATACATAGAAGATCAATATAAGTCTGAAACAGTCTGAACTATCAGCCAAATTATAAGAAGTATATTCAAGTTCAAAGTACTAAATTATCATGGCCGGAATTCACAAGGTGCTGAATTACAAGTTCAGTAAGCTTATGAACTATGCCTATCTATTACATGATGATACAATATAGATCAAAAACCTCAGCACGCCATGGCACACAGTAAGCTTATGAACTAGGCCTATCTATTGCATTAAGGCACATAGTATCGGTCATCCGCATCGCATCAACATCGGTATCGGTATCGCATCGGGTATCGGTACACGCATCGGCTCAAAAGGACTCTACTTTCGGTTTTTTGTTGCAAGGTCTATGTCCCCCAAGTCATTGATATGAACTGAATGTCTTCTTACAATTCAAGCACTCATATTTACTTCTTTTCGGAGCATGTTTCGATACTACTTTATCTTTAGGATCATTTATTCTTGTTCTTGGGTTGAATCACATTAGGCCACTTGTTCTTGGCTTTATAAACAGCTGCATTCTTGAAAAATCCTTCGAAAGACGTATCCGATTCGCCTTTTTCAACACATTCATCCAAATAGTAACCTGAATCGAGCTTTCTTGCTTATTAACCTCTGCTTTACTATCCATTTTATTAGCTTCTGGAGTAACAACTTGAACAATCCTCATAATTCCTTTCCTTACTCTTCCCATTGATCTGTCTATCTGTTTGTGCACCAAAAAAAGTTAATGCAAAAACTAAAGTGCGCCACTTTCTGACAATACAAATTAGAAAGGTTCACGTAGTGTCCGGTATTTACCGAGTCTACAGAAAAGAGTTTTTCAGCCGCGTATTCTCTCAGTTTAACATGACGGTAAACTCTGCATGAACTCAACAGTGAACCCCAAACAAATTCAATAGGTTCGATCTAGGCCGAGCAAAAGATTACATGGCTTGTTTCTTGAAGGTTCATCGAGGTAGTGAAAATCGTCAAGTTCTCTTAGACGAAGACCATTAGAATGCAATTTCTCACGAGATTGGGTGAAGGATGAATCATTGTCTGTGCACAAAAATTTGACGGTATTTTCATGATCAAAGCCAAGAAGACGTCACCCTCATAATCCAGAAAATTACTTTGGAAATCATATTTGGTCTGACGAAAATCAGAAGCAATCATGTCCCATTCGGGAAGAACTTTGTGCTTTGATCTACCAAACCAAGGTGCAGGAAGAACATCATTCCACAATGATCCGGAGTTTGATGTACTAGCAAATACTGTGCAACTCTTCTCAAAAGCATCTGGTTCAGGAAAAGCATGTGGATGATCATCTGCACCAATCACGCGTTCTTTGGATTTAGAGTGCCGGTAACACTGTCCATTTGCTTTTCCCATAAAATCAAGAGGAATCTTTAAATTAGATCCTATGTATAAACTGATTTATGTTCCTGAACCCCAAATATGAGTTATAGTATCAACTACCAACATCAAATTTCTACAGTATCTTATTTCTGCAGTTTCAGAAGCTCACTTCAAATCAGAAGCATATACTGCAGAGATTTTGGTCTCCTTAGACCGCCGTTCTGCTACCTTCAAAAACACCAATGCAACAAAACAGAAAGACATTCAATTCAAACAAAAGACCTAAATACAAACGAATGGACAAAGTACTACTCAGTATTTCGAGAACTCTGACTTACAGCCAGAGCTTGCTTTCTGCCCACATCGTTTAGTTCAATATCCAGGTGTCTAAAAGTTTGATTTTAAGATATTGCAAAGCTCATAGTTTTCATGAAGAAGAAGATAAGCAACATAATGTTTTCTTTCATTCAATAATAATCAACAGACTTGTACACGCACATATTATATGTGTACAACCAAATCTAACAAAGAGGATAAGATCTAGTCTAAGATTGTGACACATGTCACTACATCCAGCCACACAACTAATTATTAATTCCCTTATTCTTTTCTCCCCCTCTCAAACGAACATGTGGATCAACCACATTGAGTTTGACTTTAAAGTTATGAAACATAGAAATAGGGAAGAGGTTTAGTAAAGATATCTGCAACTTGTGCAGAAGAAGGAATGTAACAAACTTTCATTTTCTTGTCTTGAACCAAATTCCTTATGTAGTGAACATCAACTTCAATATGCTTAGTTCTAGCATGGTAAACCGGATTCTGAGCTAAGGATGTTGCCCCAGTATTATCACACCATAGCACTGGTACAGTTGGAAGTCTGAACTTTATTTCGGCCAATAGCTGCACAACCCACTGAATCTCAGTTCCCAGATTGGACAAGGCTCTATACTCTGATTCACAACTAGATCTAGCCACAACTGTTTGCTTTTTGGAACTCCAAGTAATAAGAGATTTTCCCAAATACACACAATAGCCACCAGTGGACTTTCTATCACTTGGATCAGCAGCCCAATTGGCATCAGTAAACCCATGCTGCTGTAAAGTATTACTAGGTATAAACTGCAATCCTTGCTTTAGAGTTCCCTGTATATATCTTAACAATCTTTTTAGGGCTTGCCAATGATCAGTGCATGGTTTCTGCATGAACTGACTTAGGGTATTAACTGTATATGCAATGTCTGGCCTTGTGAGGGTCAGATATTGTAGTGCTCCAATGGCACTCTATAGATACCAGGATTGACAAGAGGATCACCTTGATCATGGACAAGTTGTTTTCCTGCAATCATTGGTGTAGGACAGGGTTTGAGGTGTTCCATGTTTAGCCTTTTAAGTAGCTGAGATGCATAATAGGATTGTGTTAGATACATCCCTGAACTGTCTCTTGCAACTTGCATTCCTAAAAAATGAGACACTGGGCCAAGATCCTTAAGAGAGAACTTGGAGTTCAGTTGTTTGATAAACTTCTCTATTAGAGAAGGTGTGTTTCATGTGATAAGGATATCATCTACATATACTAGGACAAACATAACCTGATTTCCACACCTGAACATGAAAAGAGAATGATCTAACATAGACTGAGTGAATTCCCATCTGATCATTTGAGCTCTAAAAGCATCAAACCAAGCCCTAGGTGCTTGCTTCAACCATACAATGCCTTTTTCAATCTACACACATAGTTAGGTCTTGAAGAGTCCACAAATCCCTCCGGTTGCTCCATATAAACAGGCTCTTGTAAGGGTCCATTCAAGAATGCATTGTTAATGTCAATCTGGTTCACTGGCTAGTTCATTGACACAACCAAGTCAAAATCACTCTAATGGTGGCAGATTTTGCTACAGGACTGAAAGTTTCAGTAAAATCAATGCCATAACTTTGACTATATCCCTTAGCCACTAATCTGGCTTTATGTTTGAGTATAGTGCCATCTGGTCTCAACTTCAGTTTGAAGATCCATCTATTTCCAATTATGCTTTTCCCAGATGAAGGCTTTACCAGTTCCCATGTCCTGTTATGCATAAGATCCCTGTATTCATCCATCATAGCATCCTTCCAATCTCCTGATTCCAATTCTTCTGATACACAGGTTGGTTCAGTGGGAAATGAGTGAATATTGTTAATAGCAGCAGAATAAACTTTGGGTTTGAAGATGCCACTTTTGGATCTAGTTTGCATGGAATGAACTGGAGATACATATCTAGGTGGACTAACAGATGGTGAATTAGTAGGGACTAGTGGAAATTTGAGTGTCAGGACTGGGATTAGGGCTTTGAAATGAAGCATGTGTAGAGGTATGTGATAAGGGATTGTTCTGAGATGAAGATTGAGTATGTGAGTTGTGAGAATTTTGGAGATGGTGAGTGAAAACCATCATTATGAACTGGATAAATAGGAGAATTAGGACTTGAACTTACTTGAACATCAGCAGCATGGGCAACAACAGTGTAATCTTCATCAGTAGGTCCACTCAGGATGGTGCCTTTCTCCCCCTCATACTGAGTGGATGGAAAAGAAGGAAGAGTGGAGAAGGAAGTAAAATCAGTCAAAATTTGAGTAGAAGGACCTTGAGTAAACCCTTGGGAAAAGGGAAATAGAGTCTCATCAAATATGACACTATTAGAAATGTAAATCCTTCCTGTGTCATCCAGACACTTAAAACCTTTATGACATGAACTAAGACCTAAATTTACACATCTTTTGGTATGGAACTGAAACTTAGTGGTTTGAAAGGGCCTTAGATTTGGGTAAACAGCACAACCAAAAACTTTGAGGTGCTTATAATCAGGTTTACAGACATCAGACACTCAGTAGGGGATTTACCAGCAAGGACAGGTGTAGGAAGTGAATTGATAAGAAGGACAGAGGTTTGAAAACTATGCCACCAATATCTTAAGGGCATGCTGGCCTGTGCAAGAAGGGTGAGACCAGTTTCAACAATATGTCTATGTTTTCTCTCAGCCCTACCATTTTGGGCATGATCATGAGGACAAGAGTGTCTAAACTGAATTCCTGCAGTATCAAGATAATATTGAAGAGACCTATATTCTCCTCCTCAATCAGACTGGACACATTTGATTTTTCCAGAGAACTGAGTTTCTATCATGGCCTTAAACATGGTGAAGGCATTAAAGGTGTCAGACTTAGATTTCAAAGGGTAAATCCAAGTAAACCTAGAGTAATCATCTATAAAGTGCACATAGTAACTATAACCTTCTAGGGATTTTATAGGTGCAGGGCCCCACAAATCTGTGTGTATAAGATCAAATGGTGCAGTGGCATGATAATTAGAAGGAGGGTGAAACTGGTTATGAACTTTACCAAATTGACATGACTCACAAAAGGATAAAACACCATTAGTCTTAACATTACAATCCTTCAAAATGGAAGATAAAATATGGTTAGAGGGATGCCCAAGCCTTCTGTGCCAAACATCAGGACTAGCATTCACATTATTACAGGAAATGGAAGATTTGGAAACATAAAAACAAACAGAGAGGCATTTGGAGTGAGGGGAGTTCTCAAGATGAAGAGGGATCCTGTATAGACCATCCTGCAGTTGACCCCTAAGAAGTGTTGTCCCTGTATGCTTGTCCTTCACAAAACAAAAAAGATCATCAAACTCAACCAAAATAGAATTATCAGCTATAAGTTTGGATATACTGAGAAGATTTTTAGTGATGTGAGGCACATGAAGGATGTTGTGGAGTTGTAAGGATCCATGAGGTGTGTGCAAAAAGGAATGTCTAGTGTGTGCTATTGCCAATCTTTCACCACTTCCTACAGTTAGTGTATCATTACCATTGTAATTGGGATTGATGCTCATGTTGCTTAAATCAGCAGTGACATGGTTTGTTGCCCCACTGTCCAAACACCAGGCATTGTCACTGACTGTGCTAGGGCTAGCAACAAATGCTGAATTTGTTTTGAGCCAACCTGCATTTCCACTTGAAGTTGGTTGAAAATCCTGCTCAAATCTGCGCCAGCAATCAATGACTGTGTGTCCATTCTTTCCACATAGTTGACAAGTCATTTTAGGACCTCCAGATGATCTCCCACCATTGCCATTCCTACCACCACCTCTATTTCTTCCACCTCTATTTCCACCTCTTCCTCTGTAGTTTCCTTGATTGTTATTAGGTCTATACTGAGGTCTACTGCCTGGACCACCAGTTCCATAAGTAACCAAGTTTGCAGCAGAATTAGAGTGACCAACATTGGCTCCATTTGCAAGAGATAGTGTAGGATTGAACCTTGCAAGAAGTCTTTCATGAGTCAACAGTTGTGATTGCACTTCTGGCCAAGTAAGAGAGCCAATCCTAGAGGTAATGTTAACAATAACAGCCTCATAATCTTTGTCCAATCCTCCCAATGTAGCCAAAATCAATTCAGATTTGGATATGGGGTACCCTGCTGCAGCCAAACTATCACTATATGTCTTCATTTGAGCCAAGTAATCAGACATGGACCGCCCATTTTTCAGTTTTGGTCAAGGCACTCTTAAATTACAACATTCGAGCCTCAGATTGGCTGTTAAACAAGGTTTCCAAAGTTGTCCAAATTTCATGAGAGGTACTACATCCCATCACCTCGACTAAAGCTTGTTCAGTCATAGAACTCAACAACCAACCCATTAATAACTGATCCACAGTATCCCATTCATCTCACGTAGAAGACTGAGATAAACCAGTAAACATACCTGTGTTTGGAGGTCTGGGAATGTTTCCAAGAAGAAATCCTTTTAGTTTGTGTCCCTTTACAATTGGCAGTATGGTGTATTTCCAAAGTAGATAGTTGTCTCGATTGAGTTTCACAGTGCATGTCTGATTCAAATGGCCTTGAAAGGGAGATCCAGTTTGAGGAAATGAGTTGGGTGAGGGAGACCTCATGAAGGTAGAAATTCCAGGAAAAGATGACGGAATAGAAGGTGGAACCATTGTACTGGAGAAAACAAGCGGTGAGCTTCCACTAAATATTGGTGGAGGATAGATGAAACCCGGATAGGGAATAGATCCAAATGTTGATCTGTAGAGTGAGGATGTTACAGGTTCAGTTCCGGTAGCTCAATGGTTGCGCTGTAACTTGCCGGAATAGCGACGAGAGTAGCCGTGATGGTTGTTGTTGTGGCCGGAATAACAGAACTCGTCGGAATCGTGCTTCCATGGCTTCTTTCAGCTCCCTGAGCTTCCGGCGTTCCAGCTGTAGGATTTATCGAGGTCCCAGTACTCATGACGCTAGTCTAACTCGCTCCGATACCAAGTTTGATTTTAAGATATTGCAAAGCTCATAGTTTTCATGAAGAAGAAGAAAGCAACAGAATTTTTCTTCATTCAATAATAATCAAGACTGACTTGTACACACCATATTATATGTGTACAACCAAAACCAACAAAGAGATAAGATCTAGTCTAAGATTGTGACACATGTCACTACATCCAGCCACACAACTAATTATTAATTCACTTATTCTTTTCTCTAAAGAAAAAATTGAGCTATGAGTAATATTTTCCAATACAATAAAAATAAAAATAAAAGCTTCATATGTAAACTAATGCCTCCAGCACTAATATATTTATAATATTTCGAGCAATACCTGGATTCTATTGTCGGCATTCCACCAGGTTTCACCATGCCGAATAACTACTATTTCAGCATACCTCCGATCATAAGTCTCCACCAATTTACCATCGGCGTCGTTTTCACCAAGCTGAGGAGAAACCATGTGTTAATTTTATAGTACCTGGAGGGATATGTTTGTGAGAGAATAGCGGTATATTCGTCCGGTGAAATTTATTTGTCCTTAATGCAACTAAAAAATTGAAGCTGGGTTAGCACTTAATTAAGGGAGAAAAAGTGGACAATAAACTAATTTTTCCCGGAAAGAATATGTCCCACCCCTCAAAAAAAAAAAAATGTCCCTAATACAAACATTTAAAAAATATTCTCTAAAATCATTTCGTAGAGATTGGATAGTGAATTTGCAGTAACCCGTAACAAATCTGCAGCAAAATACTTTTAAGAAAATATTTTTTGAAACTTCTATTTTTTAAGTCATTATTATTCAAAATTTTGCCATTTAAGGCATAATTTTCAAGTTTCCTATCAAACAATGAAAACTTATTCTTGAATAATAATAAAAAGGTTAGCCCCAAAAATTAATGTGTCTCGTAATTTAGTTTGTAATAATTCAGTGTATATGAAATCTTTAAAAATTAAGTTGAAGGCAATACTATCATTACAAGATCTCTGCTTTTTTACAACTAAGTTATGCATCTTGGTAGCACATATATTTTAATGAATGGCAAGAAAAAATGTGGTGAAACATGTTATAATATTTTGTATAGTGCATGTATCATTTACCTAAAAAAATTGAGATTCTTATCTAAGTCACTCTTTTATTTACGCGATAGTATAAATTTAAGCGAAAAAAAACGTTTTTGTTGTTCAATGTATATAGTATATTGAAATTAGTACCATTATCGTTGAACTAACATTATTACATCTAAAAACTAGTTTTTTACGCCGAAAAACACTTCTTTTTTCGAGTGTAAATAGTTTAAAATCTAGAAATCTTTTTCTAGTTTATCAATGTTATATTGCTATTTATTGTGGAAATATATTGTGGTGTTTGTGATCATGGATGGACCTCAATTTGTTTTGTTTTCTTATCAAGTGTGGCTTAATTTCATTCTTTCAGTAAAAAGACTTTTCTTCTTGTTGTTCAAAGTGGCTCTGTTTGTGTTTTGCCTTTGTTTTGTTTGTTTTCTTATCAAATGTGGTTTGACTAATTTCTTTGAATAAAAAGACTTTTCTTGTTGTTCAATGTGTGTTTTTGTTTTACCTTAATTGATTTGTTTTCTTATTAAATTTGGTTTCATTTCATTCTTTGAATATGGAGAATTTTCTTCTTGTTGTTCAAATGGATGAATGTGATACACATCTATTGTGTGAAAGTGGATGAGTTTGATGCATCTCATCCCTCCATTTGATATAACTCGTCAAATCGTTGATGCACCATAATAATTTTTCTCGGTAAACCGTATATCTTTCACTTTCACCAGCACTTTATATAGTGATAAATGACTTTAAAAATGGCGAGATATATAACAAAACTATATATAGATTTATGAATTACTTATACATTTGTCCACACAATTAAAATAAATGGAAAAATTAAAGATTTATACAATAAAATCTTTGATTTTTTTGATAAAAAGAAGGATGTTTGTATGAAAAAGACCATTGCATGTTGGGACTTGGGAGCAATATTTCTTCCTCGTACGTTATATTCTGTTGGCCGTATTATATATATATATTTGCTGACAGACTTCGAAAATAAAACGTTTACACCATTTGAGTTACATATAAAAAATGTATAGTAAATATTTGTTGTAAACTGATGCATATGACCTTGTGCATTATATCAGCCCATTGGTGTGTGTTCTATTCTTTATATTTCTATATTAATTAATAAATATTCCTTTTATTGCTTTCAGAGAAGATAAATAGAGGGAGTGATTGGTGCCGTGATTTTGGGTTTTAGGCGCCGTAGAATCTTTATATATATATATATATTTATGGGGGCCGAATTATTACCATTAAAAAAAGTTATATGAAACCAAAAAAATTAAATAGATAAATAAATAAAGGATGACAAAAAAATCATCTCACTGATTTTTTCTAGTATATTTTTATAGACGTTAGGCGACTAGACCATTGACCACGCAACATCCTCTAATTGCAAATTCTATTGAATAGGTTAGGGTCATAGGTTTTGGAATATTAATATTATTATAATCTATAATCTATGGACTGTATTGCATAAGGAAACACATCCACCAGTAGTCATTCTGAAACACTTCTACTTTGGTAAAAAGTTAGTGAAATATTAATAATATACAAGATTGAAATATAATTTTGAGACATTGTAATTTCATAAAAAGGCATTTTGATTCATATTTAATTAGGTTTTGTCATTTATTTGATATGTGAATTCGATGTTGGTAAATAATGATACTTAGGATATTGACAGATTAAGAAGAACTACAAGGCACGCGAATGCGTTATTTTTAAAAAGATGTTTTGTCTCGTACGATTGTCGCTTACGAACTAACGAAAATCTCTCTCAGGATACAATGGATGTGTTTAATTAAACAATGACTTGTTTGAATCAAACTCGTTGGCACTCAGAATTTGGTTCTGATGATGCTTTCAGACTTGACAATGATTTCGTTTGCATGCATGTTCCTTTTATAGGCCGAAGTGTTATTACGGATCGATCAAGAAGTGATGGTGATTGTGAGTAAAGATAAAAGAATAACAAGTAAACAAACACAGAAACAAGAAGAACACAGATTTAACGTGGTTTCTGACAATGTGCCGACTACTCCACAGACAAACGATGATATTTTATTATCACCAGAAAGTTACATTATGTTACAATAAATACAGATGGTATTTATAGCCTTGGGAATCCAACCCTAACCGACTAAACAACCAACCCAGTAAATGACTGAAATACCCCAGAAGTAACTTAGATAAAACCCGAATAAACATGCGACGACGTGTTCCCCAAGTATGCGAGAGGCTCGACGACTTGTCTTCGCAGGCTTGCCATCGGCGGGGCCGATCAACCTGCGCCGAACTTGCCTCTAGCTGAACACCAGACTTCAGCAAATGCCTTATACATTGCTGACCAAAACATGTTTCCAAAACCAGACTCAGTAGCATAGTTTAAGTCACCATTACAAATCTCCACCTTGACTTCAACTTCATGCAAACTGACCAGATGCACAACCAAGTGCCAGAAACCCTCTTTGTCTTCAGATTTGAATACCTCAGCAGACCTCCATCTTCAACTGAGTATTCCCAGATTCAAATTAACAGCTTTGGATATTCAGTAAGTCCAGACGCAACTGAAACTTGCTCCTTGGAACTGGTTTAGTGAACATTTCAGCAGGATTCACATCAGTGCTGATTTTTTCCACTTTAACCCTCATCTCATTCCTCAGAAAATGGTACCTCACATCAATATGCTTGGTTCTCTCATGATGAACCTGATCCTTAGCCAAACATATTGCATTAAGACTGTCACAATACAATCTAGTCTGATCTTGATGCAGACTCAGATCATTGACTAGCCCTTTTTAACCATATTGCCTCATTTGCTGCTTCTGTCAGTGCCATATACTCTGCTTCAGTAGTAGATAATGTCACCGTACTCTGTAAAGTTGCCTTCCAACTTACCACAGAATCACCCAAAGTAAACACATACCCAGTCATATACCTCCTGCTGTCCACATCAGTAGCATAATCATAATCACGGTACCTTGTGACAAAACATTGAGTACCACCTCCATAAATGAGTCCAATATCTGATGTACCCCTAAGGTACCTGAATATCCTCTTTACTGCTTTCCAGTGTTCCTTTCCAGGTTGAGCCATACACCTGCTGACAACACTGACTGCCTGGGCCAAATCAGGCCTAGTATAGACAATGGCATACATTAGACTGCCTACTGCACTAGCATATGGAACCTTAGACATGTATTCTTCCTCTTTAGCTGACTGTGGAGCAAAAACAGCAGACAAATGTAGATTTGGTGTCATTGGAGTGTCTATAGGTTTGGCTGTTGACATGCCAAACTTGAATAGTACCTTTTCAATATACCCTTGCTGAGACAAGAACAGCTTCCCCTGATTCCTATCTGTAACGCCCCGTTCCCGGACACCGAGTCCTTATCCGGAAATCGAAACGTTCGGCACGCATAATATTAAATGAATAATATTACACGTAAGCCTCTACTATGTCGTATCAAATTAAAGCAAACGGAAGCTAAAAAGACTCGGGTAATTTTTTTTCAAATAACCAAGAATGGAAATACTAAAGATAGAATAGAATGTAATACTTATTACATCGGAAACCAAACGAATCCAAAAGTACAAATCTCAAAAAAACTAAAAGGAAGCTACAAGTTCCAATAATAATCCAGAACTGAGAAATAAACGTAAGTAAAAGAAGAATAAACAAGGTCTTCAACTCCGGCGTCCTCAAACGTCGTCATCAAAGTCCTCCTCGAAATCTTCACTAACCTGTTCGTCTTCTCTCCCCCAAACACATAAATAAACATGCATTTGAGGTTAGTACATTTGTACAAAGTAAGAAGTAGAAGCTACAATTCAATTAAGATTTTTATTAAAGATATTATCTTAGTGAGACCGACTCAATTTAGGGTTCACTTCGTGTCCATCAACACGTCATGACTAAACGTTTCTAACTTAGCTTATCTTTGTTACATCATTGCTCAAGGACACTATGCATGGCGTTCATCAGCTGAAGATATACTTGCTAACTAACGGTGATTAGCACCGATTAGCTCCGAGGTCTCCCCGGCATGCGTATACGTCCGATGAATTTCCTCCACTACCCTTCAGCCGTTTAAAGCCAGTAGCGTTGTTCACCTTTTATGAACGTATCACATCGCCGATATGAAATAGTGCCTAACCGAGAATAAATGATGTTTTATCTTTTATCTACACGTATGTAATTATTAATGTGGATTAACTAACCACCTAAGTGTTTTCAGAATAAAACTCACCTTAACCACTCTACTCCCTCACTTAGACAGCTAGACACCACATCTTAACAATTACACATACATTGGTGAACTCTAGTTCATCAAAGCACAAGCCCTTTCATGCCCTTCCGACGGATCCGAACTTCAACTCCCTTTAAGAGTACATTCGGTGTTTTAACTGAACGAATCGGAAGTTCAATCGAGGCTTGCTCATATTCAATCAATGTTAACGTATCAGGATTAATTGTTTAAAATAGTGAAAACACGATTGTGAAGCCAAAAAAACGAGCCAAAATGCTATAATAGTGAAAACAAGATAAAACAGGCCAGACGCCCGTTTGAAACCCTATGAACGCCCTTCTGTAATCAGACGCCCGTCCACTAAACCCCAGATGCCCGTCCGCCAAAAACAGCTACATCCTGAATCAAAAATCTAACCCCAAACGCCCGTCTGCCTTGTGCAAACGCCCGTTTGAGCTACTAGGGTCTCGAACGCCCGTCCGCCTAATGCAGACGCCCGTCCGCCTGGGTTTTCCCAAAACGCTAAATGATCAGGACACGAATTCCCATCCGTTTCTAACATAATTGGCATCGGAATTAACACAGTAAAACATAGGAAAAATATATCTAAACATACCAAATCATCTATGATCCTTTGATCAACAAAAACACAGCTTCCTAGCATTAAAACACGACCTAAACCTTATAAACGATGATTGAAATTGTAGGAAGAGCCTCTTACCTTTTAAGCAGCTAATTCCGACTTCAAACCATAGACAAACAGCAGCAAAACTGATCTTTTTTGCAGGAAAACATGTGATAAATCCAAACTTAGATTAGACTCGATCACACGCTTCTAAACGATAAAAACTACGAATTGATGAGTTTGAATCCATCAAACTCGAAGAAGAACAAAACTAGGGCTTAATCATACCTTATCAAAGCTTCAACTTTTTTGATGACACAACGTTGCTCTCTTCACAACGATTCTGGTGCTCGACTCTGATCTGAAAACCGTCAAGGATTGAATTAACAACTGATGAAAATTCTCTCAGCCCTATTCCCTTGCTTACACACGCAGAGAGCAAATTTGGAGGTGGAAAATCTGATTAGAACTTTTAGGGGCTAATTAGGTTGATTTTCCCTTAAATAGGAAAAATCCCAAAATTACCTAATTGCACTGCTTTTTCCTGAATCACCCTTATTAAACCAGATTTTCTTCCTTAAATATTTATATATATATATCTCAAAAATATACATATAAATATCCAAATTATTAAACTCCGAATAAAAGGAACTGAACCCAATATTTCGTTTTTGCAAAATGACACTCTGCCCTTTCCCGAAAATCGGAATATTACATTCTTCCCCCCTTAAAGGAGTTTCGTCCTCGAAACTTAGAACATACCTGGTAAGTCCATAAAATATGGGAACTCGCTGATCATATTGTCCTCAACTTCCCAGGTAGCTTCATCCGGTGAATGATTGCTCCATTACACCAGAACCAAAGGAATCAACCGTCTCTTAATCATCTTTTCTTTCCGGTCCAAAATTCTGATCGGTGCCTCATCATACGCAAGATTGTCTTGAAGAATCTCCGGATCAACTGTAGTCTCAACATCCGTCTTGGTCAAACACTTCTTCAACATTGAGACGTGAAACACGTTGTGGACTCTTGACATGGATTCCGGTAACTTAAGCTTGCAAGCCAACGGTCCAACTCTTTCCAGAATCTCAAAAGGTCCAACGTACCCAGGGCTTAGCCCTTTTGTCCGAAACGTTTTACTCCCTTCATCGGTGAAGCTCGTAGGTAAACTCTTTCACCAACTTCAAACACGAGAGGTCTCCTTCTAACATCTGCCCAACTCTTCTGTCTATCTTGAGCCGCCTTCAGATTCTTCTTAACTAACTGAACTCTCTCTTTAGCTTGCTCAACCAATTCCGGCCCGGTGATTTGTCTTTCCCCGACTTCGTCCCAAAACAGCGGCGTTCTACATCTTCTCCCATACAGTGCTTCAAAAGGTGGCATGCCTATACTTGCATGATAGCTGTTATTGTAAGCAAATTCCGCTACCGGTAGTTAATCATCCCATGATCCACCTACTTCCAAAACACAAGCTCTCAACATATCTTCTAGTGTTTGGATAGTTCTCTCAGATTGTCCATTTGTCTGAGGATGAAAGGCCGTACTCAAATCCAACTTGGTTCCGAAAGCTGCTTGCAAACTTTTCCAAAACCGACCGATGAACCTCGGATCACGATCCGAAACTATCGAGATAGGTACTCCGTGTAACTTCACTATATTATCCAAGTACAATAATAGTGTCGTTATCTTCTTCAAGGGCATATCAACCTTATATGGTAAGAAGTGGGCGGACTTGGTCAATCTATCCACGATCACCCAAATTGCATCATGACCGCCTCTCGTCTTAGGTAAACCGGTGATGAAATCCATGGTGATCTTATCCCATTTCCATTCCGGGATGTCCAATGGCTTAAGCATTCCTCCTGGCCTTCTGTGTTCCGCCTTAACCTTTTGGCAAGTATCACATTCTGCAACGAACTTGGCTATCTCCAGTTTCATCGAGGGCCACCAAAACCTTTCCTTCAAGTCTCTGTACATTTTAGTAGCTCCTGGATGAACTACAAAAGCAATCCTATAAGCCTCTTCCATTACTCTCCATCTTAAATCACCCACATTAGGCACACACAAACGATCCTGGTACCAAAGGTTTCCATTCTTGTCTAACACGTAACCCACCGTGGGATTTTCCCTTGCAACTCGCTTCAAGTCAACCAAAACCGGGTCTTCATCTTGCTTCTCCCGAATATCATCCATCAACTCAGACCTTGCTAACAATGGTGCCACAAACTGTCGATTTTCAATCTGATCAAAGCTTCGGATTCTCAACCCCCCTAACCTTTCTGCCACAACTTCAACACTTGGAACCGCAGACACTGGTTTTCGGCTCAAAGCATCCGCTACCACATTCGCATTACCCGGATAGTACTAAATCTCCAAATCGTAACCCTTAACAAACTCTAACCATCTCCTTTGCCTCATATTCAGATTCCCTTGGGTAAAGAAATACTTCAAACTCTTGTGATCGGTGAAGATCCTGGCCTTAACTCCATACAGGTAGTGCCTCCAAATCTTCAAGGCAAACACAACCGTTGCTAACACCAAGTCGTGGGTTGGGTAATTCTTCTCATGAACCTTTAACTATCTGGACGCATAAGCAATTACCTTCCCTCCCTACATCAACACACAACCCAAACCTTGTCCCGAAGCATCCGTGTAGACATCATAATTATCAAAGATCTCCGGAACTGCCAAAACTGGGGCTGTAGTCAACTTCTTCTTCAGCGTTTCAAAAGCCTCTTCACACTCCCTGGTCCACTCGAACTTCACATCCTTTTGAGTGAGTTGGGTAAGTGGTGTAGCTATCTTTGAGAAGTCTTGTACAAACTTCCTATAATAGCCAGCCAAACCGAGAAAACTTCTAACCTCTGAAACGGTAGTCGGTCTGGACCACTTCTCAACTGCTTCAATCTTTGCCGGATCAACCTTGATGCCATCTCCAGAAATGACATGACCCAAGAAACTAACTTGGTCCAACCAAAAGTCGCACTTTGAGAACTTAGCATACAACTGGTTCTTCTTCAAAGTATCCAACACTATCCTTAAGTGCTCTTCATGTTCCTTCTCATCCTTAGAGTATACAAGGATGTCATCTATGAATACTATCACAAATTTATCCAAGTATGGCATGAAAACATGCTGCATTAAATCCATAAATGCAGATGGAGCATTAATTAGTGAGTCCAAAAGGCATTACTAAGAACTCTTAATGTCCATACCTCGTACTAAAAGCCGTCTTCGGTATATCTGCTACCTTGATCTTCAACTGGTGGTACCCTGACCTAAGATCAATCTTAGAAAACACTCTCTTGCCTTGCAACTGGTTAAACAAATCATCAATCCTTGGCAAAGGGTACTTATTCTTGATGGTAAGATTGTTCAGCGCTCTGTAATCTATGCACATCCTCATGCTACCATCTTTCTTCTTGACAAACAACATTGGGGCTCCCCAAGGCGAAGTGCTAGGCTGAATTATATTCCTTTCAAGCATATCCTTAAGCTGTGCTTTCAACTCCTTCAATTCAGCCGGTGCCATCCTATAGGGTGCCTTAGCAACTGGTGCCGCTCCCGGTATCAACTTAATCTCAAATTCAATCTCTCTATCCGGCATGTTTCCCGGTAACTCTTCTAGGAACACTTCCGAATATTCCTTCACTACAGGGGTTTCCTCTAACTTAGGCTTCGCTTGTTCCACATCCACTGCGTACAACAAGTAGCCTTCACAACCTTTCTGACAAGCTCTTATAGCCTTAACTGCTGAAATTATAGGATGACGCTTCTTACTGGGCTTATAAACATTTCCCTGATAAGTCTTATCTGATTTTCCCGGTATCTTGAAGGTCACTCTCTTTTCTCTACAATCCAAATGGACAAAATTCTCGGATAGCCAATCTATTCCAAGAATCAAATCAAAATCCGAAAAGTCTAGAACTGTAAAGTCACTCTTGCAACGATACGTTCCAACTCGAACATCTACTTGAGGCATCAACTTGGTTACCTTAGTCACTTTTCCTAAAGGTGTTGTTAGCTCCAAAGTATTTCTTAAAGGTTCCATTGGTAAGTTAAGCTTTTTAGCTACCTTAGTTGACACAAAAGTCTTAGACGCTCCCGTATCAAACAATGCCGTGACCACTAAGTTATCTAACATTATTGTACCTGAAATAACATTGTCATCTGGTTCAGCCATCTCAGCATCCACTGCAAACACTCAAACTGGGCGACTTGGGCCGCCTTTCCCATTCCCTTGCCTTTGATTACTTGTAGGACCCTTTGTCGGACAATTCTTAGCAAAATGTCCCGTCTCTCCACAAAGATAACAGCCGTTTGTATGAACTCGGCACTCCCCGAGTGATTCCTATTGCACTTAGGGCAAAGTGGTACTCCGGTTGGAGGTTTACTCGCTGCAGGGGCTGTTGTCTTCTTCAAATTCTGTTGCGGTGCTCCACGGTTATTACCTTGGCTTGTTCCAAAACTCCTCTTGTTCCCAATAACCACTGTGGCTCTCTTTCTGAATGTCTCTACCTCTAAGGCCTTATTCAACAACTCAACCATATTCTTAGCTGTGAAACCCAACATACCGGACTGTATCTGATAGGATAGGCCTTCCTTGTAAAGGGCCATCTTTCTTTCTTCAACCTTCATCAACTCAGGGTAGAATCTTCCCAACTCGTTAAACTTGTTGGTGTACTGAGGCACTGTCATATAGTTACCCTGCTTAAGTTTCAAAAACTGACTTGCCATGTCTGCCTGCACCGTTTCTGGAAAATACTCGTTATAGAACATGGCCTTAAAGCCTTCCCAATCTGTTACCTTCCCATTACTGCTCTGTATGGCGTCGATCCAAGCTTCAGCTGCGCCCAAAAGGAAACTAACCGCCAACTGGGCCATCTCAGATTCAGGAACATGTATATTCCTGCAAGCCTTTTCGAAGCCTCTTAGCCATTCTTCGGCCTTGGAATGTTCCACATTCCCATAGAAATCCAGAACTCTGTTTCTTCTCAACCTCGTATACCAATCAATCGGTGGGGCTTGCTCAAGCGTCGGTCTAACCGGTGGGGCTTGTGGATAAACTAGAGGGTATCCATAGGGTATCTCTTGCTGCTGGTACTGGTGTTGGTGGAAACCGTAGGGTGGGTAACCAAAGCCTTGTTGGTGATCAAATCGAGGTGAAGGTGGTATAGTAGGTCGAGGAGTGTGACCCACTGGAGGAGGGTAAAAGGTCTGATGCTGCTGATGGTGAAAAACTGGTGGTGATGGGTGGCTCACCGGTGGAGTGTAAACACTCACTGGAGGGGGCATGCTGACTGTGGAATGTCTCCCACTACCGTGACCCGTATATGTGCTTCTCCTGGTTCTCCATAGATGTAGTTATACCTTGGTGGAGGGTGGCTCACTGGTGGCGGTACTGAACCCGCTGGAACATCACTTACCAATGAAAACTGAACCGAACTTCCCACATGCCATTGTGGGCGTTGCTCCTCATGAGGTCACGGTGACAAGCCCTGCTAAGATCGTGGTGTAGGGGTCGCAGTACGAGGGGGTGGAGTGGGGCTTGGGTGTGGTGAAGGATTCTGCCTCACGAAACCGCCTCTTACAACTGGTGTCGGACTTTCACGACGAACTCCTGACGCTTCTACACCCGCTCCGGTCTAGTGAACACCATCCTGATGATCAAAGAAATCTAGATCGTTACTAAAAGATCTAAGGAAAAACTTATCTTAAAAGAAGGGAAGCCTAAAAGACGCTTTTCTCTGATACCAACTGTAACGCCCCGTTCCCGGCCACCGAGTCCTTATCCGGAAATCGAAACGTTCGGCACGCATAATATTAAATGAATAATATTACACGTAAGCCTCTACTATATCGTATCAAATTAAAGCAAACGGAAGCTAAAAAGACTCGGGTAATTTTTTTTTCAAATAACCAAGAATAGAAATACTAAAGATAGAATAGAATGTAATACTTATTACATCGGAAACCAAACGAATCCAAAAGTACGAATCTCAAAAAAACTAAAAGGAAGCTACAAGTTCCAACAATAATCCAGAACTGAGAAATGAACGTAAGTAAAAGAAGAATAAACAAGGTCTTCAACTCCGGCATCCTCAAACATCGTCATCAAAGTCCTCGAAATCTTCACTAACCTGTTCGTCTTCTCTCCCCCAAACACATAAATAAACATACATTTGAGGTAAGTACATTTGTACAAAGTAAGAAGTAGAATCTACAATTCAATTAAGATTTTTATTAAAGATATTATCTTAGTGAGACCGACTCAATTTAGGGTTCACTTCGTGTCCATCAACACGTCATGACTAATCGTTTCTAACTTAGCTTATCTTTGTTACATCATTGCTCAAGGACACTGTGCATGGCGTTCATCAGCCTGAAGATATACTTGCTAACTAACGGTGATTAGCACCGATTAGCTCCGGGGTCTCCTCGGTATGCGTATACGTCCGATGAATTTCCTCCACTACCCTTCAGCCGTTTAAGGCCAGTAGCGTTGTTCACCTTTTATGAACGTATCACATTGCCGATATGAAATAGTGCCTAACCGAGAATAAATGATGTTTTATCTTTTATCTACACGTATGTAATTATTAATGTGGATTAACTAACCACCTAAGTGTTTTCAGAATAAAACTCACCTTAACCACTCTACTCCCTCACTTAGACAGCTTAGACACAACATCTTAACAATTACACAGACATTGGTGAACTCTAGTTCATCAAAGCACAATCCCTTTCATGCCCTTCCAACGGATCCGAACTTCAACTCCCTTTAAGAGTACATTCGGTGTTTTAACTGAACGAATCGGAAGTTTAATCGAGGCTTGCTCATATTCAATCAATGTTAACGTATCAGGATTAATTGTTTAAAATAGTGAAAACACGATTGTAAAGCCAAAAAAACGAGCCAAAATGCTATAATAGTGAAAACAAGATAAAACAGGCCAGACGCCCGTTTGAAACCCTATGAACGCCCGTCCGTAATCAGACACCCGTCCACTAAACCCCAGACGCCCGTCCGCCAAAAACAGCTACATCCTGAATCAAAAATATAACCCAAACGCCCGTCTGCCTTGTGCAAACGCCCGTTTGAGCTACCAGGGTCTCGAACGCCCGTCCGCCTGGGTTTTCCCAAAACGCTAAAATCATCAGGACACGAATTCCCATCCGTTTCTAACCTAATTGGCATCGGAATTAACACAGTAAAACATAGGAAAAATATATCTAAACATACCAAATCATCTATGATCCTTTGATCAACAAAAACACGTCTTCCTAGCATTAAAACACGACCTAAACCTTATAAACGATGATTGATAATTGTAGGAAGAGCCTCTTACCTTTTAAGCAGCTAATTCCGACTTCAAACCACATAAAAATAACAGCAAAATTGATCCTTTTCTGCAGGAAAACATGTGATAAATCCAAACTTAGATTAGATTCGATCACACGCTTCTAAACGATAAAAACTACGAATTGATGAGTTTGAATCCATCAAACTCAAAGAAGAACAAAACTAGGGCTTAATCATACCTTATCAAAGCTTCAACTTTTTTGATGACACAACGTTGCTCTCTTCACAACGATTCCGGTGCTCGACTCTGATTTGAAAACCGTCAAGGATTGAATTAACAACTGATGAAAATTCTCTCAGCCCTATTCCCTTGCTTACACACGCAGAGAGCAAATTTGGAGGTGGAAAATCTGATTAGAACTTTTAGGGGCTGATTAGGTTGATTTTCCCTTAAATAGGAAAAATCCCAAAATTACCTAATTGCACTGCTTTTTCCTTAATCACCCTTATTAAACCAGATTTTCTTCCTTAAATATATATATATATATATATATATCTTGAAAATATACATATAAATATCCAAATTATTAAACTCCGAATAAAAGGAACCGAACCCAATATTTCATTTTTGCAAAATGACACGTCTGCCCTTTCCCAAAAATCGGAATATTACACTATCTCTATATATCTCCATCCCCAAAATTTTCTTTGCATTCCTCAAATCCTTCATCTCAAATTTAGCTTTGAGCATATTCTTCAGATCTTGAATGTAAGACTTGTTTGCAGCAGCTATCAGCACATCATCTACATACAGCACTAGATAGATGACTATCCCATCCTTCAACTTGTTATGATAAACACAACAATCATATGGACTCCTGCTATAACCCTGATGAATCTTATAGCTGTCAAACTTCTTATACCACTGCCTTGGAGCCTGCTTAAGTCCATATAAGGACTTTTTCAACTTGCACACATATCCTTCTTTGCCAGGAAATTGGAAACCCTCTGGCTGAGTCATATAAATCTCTTTATCTACATCTCCATGTAGAAAGGCTGTCTTCACATCCAATTGCTCAAGTTCAAGATTCTGATGTGCCACTATTGCTAACAGCACCCTGATGGAAGTGTGTCTGACCACTGAAGAATATATTTCTTCATAGTCTACCCCCTCTTTCTGACTGAACCCCCTAGCAACCAAACGTGCCTTATATCTAAAACCCTCAGCAGATGTCATTCCTTCATTTTTCTTGAATATCCATTTGCAAGTTACCACCTTCCTGTCTTGTGGTTGTTTGACCAGATCCCAAGTCTCATTCTTCTGAAGTGACTCCATTTCTTCTCCCATAGCAATAAGGCATTGGGATGCCTCAGAACATGTCACAGCTTCCATGTAAGTGTTAGGTTCAAAACCATCCACTTCTTCAGCTACCTGTAGTGCATATCCAACCATATCCTCCTCAAACCCATATCTTCTTGGAGGTCTGATATTGTTCCTCCTAGCTCTACTGAGAGCTATACCCTGCTGACCAACATCAGCAGTTTGAGTCTCTTCTGATCCTTGTTCAGCAGACTGGCTTGGATCTTGTTCTGGATCTGCCGACTGTTGACTATCCTCTGCTGACTCTTTTAATCCAGCAGGTTCTGAGTGAAGCTCCACCTGTTTGTCAACCTTCCCAGTCGCAAATCCAATTTCAGATTCAGATGTGGCTCTCACAGATGAGTTAAGCATAGAATTTTCATCAAAGACTACACTCCTGCTGAGCATAACCCTATTTTCAGTTGATGGCCATATTATATACCCCTTAACTGCATCTCCATATCCAACAAACACACCCTTCTTGGCCCTAGGCTCCAATTTACCCTCACTGACATGGTAGTAGACAGTGCTTCCAAAAAACCTAAGTCCAGAGTAGTCTGCTGACTTTCCTGACCAAACTTCAAGTGGTGTTTTAAGTTTGATCCCAGTGTGAGGCCCCCTATTGATTAAGTAGCAGGCTGTACTGACAGCCTCTCTCCAAAATCTCCTTGCTAGACCAGAATAAGAGAGCATGCACCTTGCTCTCTCCAGAAGAGTTTCATTCATTCTTTCTGCAACACCATTCTGTTGTGGAGTATATGGTGCCTAGCAATACCTTCATTCTTGCAAAATTCATCAAACTCAGATCAACAGAATTCTAGTCCATTATGAGTTTTATGTCTCTTGATCTTCCTCCCTATCTGATTTTCAATCAAAGCCTTCCACTGCCTGAAGTTCTTGAATGCTTCACACTTTTGTTTCATCATAATTACTCAAACCATCCTTGAATAATCATCTATAAAAGACACAAAATACCTGTGACCACCCAATGACTCCACCCTTGAAGGTCCCCAACAATCAGAATGGACATAATCAAGTGTCCCTTTTGTGATGTGTTAAGGGTCAATTTGTAGTGTTTTATAAGGATATATTTTATATCAATATTCCCCATATATGGATGTTTTTCGTAGAATTCGAGCTTATAATCGATTAATTGAGCTTATATATTTGCCGTTCTTTTAATTATTTGATAAACGGATTCGTTCATATCAACTTTTGTTGCTAAGTTTAGTTATTTTAAAAACCCTAGTTTTTTACCTGCTGTTTTCTGCTATTTTCTGTTTCTAGTCATAGGTTCTAGATTATAATTAATATATACCTTAGTTTTAGATAATAATTTGTGACATAATCGATACAATAACTGTACTTAATCCGATAGACGTTCGATTCCCTTAGGACGACCCGGTAACACCTTTACTACGAGCCTTGCACTTGGGGTGTTCCGGTAATTATAAATTTAAAAAGAGTTTTTACCGAACAAGTTTTTGATGATTTAAAACGTCATTTGCTCAATTAATCGATTATAAGCTCGAATTCTACGAAAAACATCCATATATGGGGAATATTGATATAAAATATATCCTTATAAAACACTACAAATTGACCCTTAACAACTTTTGTTTTAGAATTTTCTTTTGTTTCTATGAAAAAGTGCTTAATTTTCAAATTTTTTGTTATATCCCGAGTAGACAAAGACATATCTTTGCTTGAGTTTATATCATTTTTGCTATATTCTGTATATTTAGTAATTTTAGTTGTTTCACCCGACACTCTTTTTCACATGCCATAGTAAATGATGAGCTAAATGTTGAAAGCCTACCCCATTTTAGTTGGAGATTTTTGATGATTATAGCATGTTTCTTTGCTTATGTACAATTCTTGAAAAGTTTAGTAGTTTGTATTCTAGGATTAAAGTATGACATACTTGTGAATATTTGTAAGTTTGAATGTGATAAGTGAAACGTGATTAAGTCTTTGCGATAGTAATAAATTGTTTACTTGAGGTGTTATGCTCGGTGGTCCGTGCTACTAGAAAATAATCTTTTCCACTTGCGCCAAATGTAAATCTCTAAGTAAACATAATTGTAATTGTGTGTGTCGGAAGTCGGTTTATGATTTGGGTGAGGTAGGGTGTACCACGTATGTCCTATTCCACTATGATGACCAAAAGCTCACGACGCCGGTTTATAGTCGCCTTATGATTGGAGTAAGGTAGGGGATTATCTTGAAATGTCCTATTCTCGCTATGAGGGCAAAAGCTTATTCGATGTGTGTTAGAAAAGTGTGAAAAAAGTGAAAATATTGAAATATATTATTATGAATAAGTAAGGACTTAGTTATCGTTAATCTTATACCCGGTATAAACCGAAGGATATGTTGTAGGGATTATCCTCTCGAGTCCGTCGAAATGTTTTAGATATTCTCTACTATTTCTTTTTGGGATATGTATGTTTTGTAAATGCCTCGTTATAATTTTTGAATATTTCTAACTTAGATGGGAAACCGGGCTAGTTTTGGTTTGAATAACTTTCAAATTGTGGAACTTAGTGGAAGTTTATTATGGCTATGCACATACTACACGGGTGAACTTCTAAGTTATTGAATATACTTCATATTTGTATGGATGTTTATTTGTCTCGAGCTTGACTTTGTTTTGTTTTGCTCGGGACGAGCAAAAGATAAGTGTGGGGGAGTTGTTAAGGGTCAATTTGTAGTGTTTTATAAGGATATATTTTATATCAATATTCCCCATATATGGATGTTTTTCGTAGAATTCGAGCTTATAATCGATTAATTGAGCAAATGACGTTTTGAATAGTTAAAATGCAAAATCGAGTAAATATCGTGGTTTTATTATCTATTTTGTATGGTTTTACGTTTTGCTCGGTTTTGTCATCTTTTAGGTGCACAAATGTGGAATGGAAGAGGTCTAAATGATGTTTGATTGAAGATTAAAGTGGAAAGAAAGAGATACAAGAGGATGAAGATGAAATAAAGCTTGGGAAAATCCCGAAAACGACTCGTAATACGACGGGCTAATCAAAAAGGCGTTTTCGAAGAAGAGTCCTTAATGAAAGTTGTAGAGTTTTCCGAGAGCTTTTTTATGACATTCGGATCATAATTTTTGGAGGTCTACAACTCAAGATATGAATTTTAGAAGTTTCATTCCTAAATCCATAATATTCACCGACATACATAAATCCTAATTAAATAAGGATTTAATTTCAGCCGCACCGCCTTATACTATTTATATATATGCGCATGCAATACCCTAATCCCAATAATTCATTATTTACATTCACCGCATATCACAAAGAAAAGCGGCGGCCAACTTGGCTTTCAAGGCCGGTCACCCGAGCCTTGTGCTCGGGTGATCCGGGTTAGATTTAGATGTAGTTTTTCTTCCGTTTTCGATTCATGGATTCAATCATGTACCAAACTACGTGAGTTTATTTATTTAATTTATTCAGTCCTTATTCGTTTTTTATGATCTTTAATTTATTTTGTATCGTTCTATGATTTTGATGCTATTATGTGAATTAGATCGAGAGATCAGTTTGCTATTGATGTTTACAACATACGGAAGTTGCGTAGACTAGATCACCATAGAAAGATAGGATTTTTAATCATTAATTATGTGACAAGTTAATTGGTTAATTATCTAGGTTGTTAGGTCTAAAATACGAGAGTTAACCTGAATCTACACCTTCATTTTGTATGGAATATTGATCTCAACATTCGGAAGAGGAGAGATCGATAATTGAATTCACTAAGGAATTAGGGATTCATAGCTTGAGAAATAGATTCACTAAGGAATTAGGGATTTGTATCTCGTGTAAAGGTGAAACCACAATTTGAATTGAAATCATGAGATGAAATAGGATTGAAATCACTTGGTTTGTGCACTGTTTGATCCCATGTATCTTTAGTCTAGTTTAGGTTGTGTTATTTTATTTCGTAGGTTAGCTTTATTTTAATTGCTTTTTCGTTTATTTTATTTGTTCTTTCGTTTATTCGTTTTTCCTAAGTAACAATTGAAAGGAATTAATGAAATTAGATTCAACATCCCAATTCCCTGTGGATCGACCCTGTACTTACCCTACTATGCTATCAACTACCCGATATTTGGTCGGTTAGGAGTTAGTTTGCATGTTAAGTATAGGTTTATGAATTTTCTTTTGTTTTTATGATGCAAAATCCTCCCAACATGATGTGAATTTCTTTTGGGAACATGCTCCTATGTAGCTTCCCAAACATACAGTGTTCACAAAATTCCAGCTCCTTGACCTTATGTCCCCCAAGTAGATCAGACTTAGACAGAATTTGCATCCCCCTTTCACCCATATGACCTAATCTCATATGCCACAACTTAGTCAACTGTGACTTGTGAATCTCTGATGATGCAACAGCATCAGAACCTGATACAGTAGACCCTTGTAGTATGTACAATGTCCCCTGCCTGATACCCTTCAGAATCACACTTGAACCCTTATAGACATTCACCACTCCACTTTCACCCCTGAACTTGAACCCTTTGCTGTCCAGTAGACTTAGTGATATCAAATTCTTGGTCATTTGTGGAACATGCCTAACCTAATTCAATGTGCAGAATTTACCATCATGTGTCCTAAGTTGGATTGATCCAATCCCAACTATTGTTGTTGGCCATAGCAATATGACCTCCATCAACCTGCTGATAGGTTGAAAACCACTCCCTGTTTGGACACACATGATAAGATGCCCCAGTGTCCAGAATCCACACATCTCTGTGCCCTACTGACTCTGAAACTTCTAAGGCCATATCTTCTTCAGAGTTGGTGTCATGTTCTGCCAAAGCAACTGTACCCTGCTGTTTTTTCCTCTTTGGACATTCATTTTTCCAATGTCCCTGCTCATTGCAGTAATTACATATATCCTTAGCTTTAGGACCCTTGGAATTCTTCTTGAATTTCTTCTCATCAGAATTGCCTGGCCCCTTGCTGACTCCACTGGCCACCAACCCAGCAGACTGACTATCTGTCCCAGATTTAGATGGCGTAACTCTCGAGCATGGAGTGATGATCTTACATCCTCCAATGATACCGAGTCCTTCCCAACAATAAAGAACTGCACAAAGTTCTCATATGGTGCTGGCAATGACACAAGTAGAATCAATGCAGCATCCTCATCTTCAATCTTCACATCAATATTCCTTAAATCAAGCAATATTATGTTCAGCTGGTCTAGATGATCCCTCAACTGAGTACCCTCATGCATCCTTAAACTAAACAGACGTTGTTTCTACAACAACTTGTTGGTTAATGACTCAGTCATTTACAGACTCTCAAGTTTGGTCCACAACTTCTCAGTAGTGTCCTCCTCAGCAACCTCTGTGATAATATCATCTGACAAGCACAACATAATTGTTGAATGTGCTTTCTCCTCCAAACTGGCTCTCTCAGCAGCACTTCCTTCTGTTGATTTAACAAGGGACCCCATAATCCCTGCTGCTTCAACAAAGCACGCATCTTGATCTGCCACAGACTAAAACTGTTCCTTCCTGTAAACTTGTCAATCTTAACATTTAAAGTAGACACCTTTCACCAGAAAAGCTTGCGTAGATCCCAAATCTTAGCGTCAATAATGACCTTGGTGCCAATCTACCTTGCTTACAACAGATAAACAGATTTCTTGATGAACCTGGACGCTCTGATACCAGTTTGTTATTACGGATCGATCAAGAAGTGATGGTGATTGTGAGTAAAGATAAAAGAATAACAAGTAAACAAACACAGAAACAAGAAGAACACAGATTTAACGTGGTTTTTGAAAATATGCCGACTACTCCACGGACAAACGAGGATATTTTATAATCTCCAGAAAGTTACATTAAGTTACAATAAATACATATGGTATTTATAGCCTTGGGAATCCAACCCTAACCGACTAAACATCCAATCCAGTAAATGACTGAAATACCCCGGAAGTAACTTAGATAAAACCCGAATAAACATGCAGCAGACGTGTTCCCCAAGTCTGCTGAGGCTCAGCAGACTTGTCTTCAGTAGGCTTGCCATCAGCAGGCTGATCAACCCTGCTGAACTTGCCCCTAGCTGAGCACCAGACTTTAGCAGATGCCTTATACATTGCTGACCAAAACATGTTTCCAAAATCAGACTCAGTAGCATAGTTTAAGTCACCATTACACGAAGGAACCCCAATAAACGAAATTAGGTACTCCTACACGAAATGGTAAGATTCATCACCGTTCACATATTTATGTATGCATGTAGAGGTAAATCAGTTCGAAAAAAGCATGAGTCTGTTCATGAACTGATGCATGAATCCGTTTAGCTTTCAGGTCGAACCCCGTTTCATTACGATAACATTAATTGGTACGGCAACTCGTATGCAAACGATTATAAAATATTTAATTTATGAAAAATATCTAACATTCGATAAGTAGAGAAACTAACGTCATATTCCGGATATTGAGTATTTATCTGAAAATTTAACGTTCGGTACGTGACATTTAGAATAAACTCTATATTCCACGTAAACATCTTGTCATATCAGATTAATTAAAGAACATGCAGAAAAAAAAACAAGAAAGAGACTCGGGAAACTGACATTTAAAATCTTCTATTAACTAACTCAACCGATTACAACTGTTGTCATACCAGAATCATAAATACTAACTACTAACATTTGTTACAATTCAACACGACTCTAAAGGAAACTACTAACATTTATTACAAACTTTATAGCTCCATTTCTAAACTTGTTCTCCAAGCTCATAATCCATCTCGTCTTTAACATGCACATCTTTTTATTTCAAATAAAGGAGTGTATACTAGCTAGATGCTCAGTAAGGAGAAAGAATATCAAAACAGGGATTCATGCTTGTCGGATGCCGGGAAACATGACATGATTCTACTTCAAGCAGTTTGCAAACACTTCAAATCATAACTTGAAACATTAAGAAAACTATTATTAAAACATAACTTGAGACATAAAAGGAAATCTAATTTAAAACCACGTTTGAGTGATGAACATAAAACATGTCTATTAGCTACGTTCAGTTTACCGTGCACGTACGTGTTCGTTTACAATAACTATCTACTTACTATGTTTAGCCTGCTAATCAAATATACGTAAGCTATCTATCAACCCCTTCTGCACTTGTCAACTAACTGTAGCATGTTTGGGTCTTGATTGTCATGTTCATTTTACTTACTGACTTAACATGAGGGCGCAGGGTACAACTAGGCTAGTATTATACCTCCAACTTGCGACTTTGAATAAAATATACCCAAGGTACTCATATATATAATACACCACATCAAGAACGGCTTGGCTAAGCTAGTTAATCACACCTCCGACACGGAACTTTGAATAATACCCTTGGTACCCCAGAGGATTCTGTTAAGAAAAACAAAAGGAGCGATAGCGCACAAAATAAATAATGGAAGAAAAAAGACAAAACAACAAATTTACATGGTTGGTCAATGTGACATGCGTCCACGTGCGAAAGAGACGGTATTACTATAGTGGAGAAATACGAAAAATCAAACTCTTTTGAAGCCCAAAGATAAAAGTCAAAATAGGCTAAAACAATTGAAACTTTATCTTCATTTTGGTACATCTTAAAATAATAGGCTAAAGCCTCCTAAATATCAAAGGTAAGTTGGTTGCGGCAAACTTACGGCCGATGTAAGAAAAAAGAAATAAGGAAATTTGTCCCATATTCAACAAATCTCCGTATTGGGACAAAGTTCCACATTCAAAAATAACAATACTACTCTTTCTCACAAGCTTCCATGTAATCATACAATGCCAATCAAGTTCATGAACTGCTTGAATTTCGCAACTGAAAAAGGCTTCATAAACATATATGTAAGATTGTCTCTGGTACTGATATTCTGAACATAGACCTTCCTGGAAATCATCTCTTGAATGAAGTGGTATCTTACATCAACATGCTTCAACCTCTCATGATACATCTGGTCATGTGACAAGTCTATTGCACTATGACTGTCATAATGGATGGTAATATCATCTCGATGTAAACTAAGGTCACTGTACAAATTCTTCAACCACAAAGCTTCTTTGAAAGCCTTAGTCATTGCCATATATTCTGCTTCAATGGTAAAGGAAGCAACAACCTGTTGTAACATAGCTTTCCGGATAACAGCAGAACCACCGATACAAAATGCATAGCCAGTAATGGATTTTCTTTTGTGAATATCAGCATATTGGTCTGAATCCACAGACCCAACCAATGTGTCTGAATTTCTGCCAAACTCCAAACATGTGTCGGAAGTACCACGCAAGTATCTGAGCATCCATTTCACCGCATGTGAATATGTTTTCATTCACAAGACAAAAATTTGCTAACCATATATACTTATTGCATGTGATATGTCTGGACGTGTGCAAACCATAGCATACATAAGACTGCAGACTGCACTTGAATATGTAAAATACTTCATAAACATCTTATCTTCATGTGATTTTGGCGACCGAGTAACGGATAATTTAAATAGAAAAATGTGAAAAAAGACAAGCTTAAAATAAAAATAGTCATTTAGTCTTGTGGAATTTTTTTTTGGGTGAAAAGACAAAAAAAAAAAAAAAAAAAAACTATTCCTCTAGACATTTTGACCCTTCAATTACATATGGCATGTAACTGCCATTGTGATTTAATTATGGGATCTGTTTCAGTGGCGGATCTGTGTGTACTTAAGAGGGGTCACGTGACCCCACAGAGATCCGAGATTTTTTTTAGTATTAAAACGATGTAGTTTTGTTGTTAAAAAATGTCATTTTATTAATCAAAATGTAGTTTTAAGCTTCCGTGACCCCACTGAAACAATTTTTTGGATAAAAAAATATGGTTTTACGTTTGATGACCCCACTGAAAAAATTCTTAATCCGCCACTGATCTGTTTTGATGTCATTTATTGAGATCATAATCACTATTACCAGTAATTTCATTTCTGATTTTCTTCCTTTTATTATGAGAAAATTCCCACTGCAAATGAGAAGAACAAAAATTCCATCAATAATATGCGTATTTTCCTTCTTATTTTTTTTCAAATGGTTTTTGTGTTATTTTTTCATACTAATTCATTTATTCTATTTCTATCAATCTGTCATGATATTACCTTTTATTATAATTTTTATATGTATTTTCGAATTTATATATTCGGCTGTTTATGATGCCATCTAACTGGAAAATGACGTCACCTAAGTCATTAGCTATATAAGGGTGTAAAACGCGTGTCATTAGGTCATGTTGAATGTAATAGTTTTATCTTCTCTCTTATCAATAAAATTCCTTCTCTCCTCTATCCCTAATTTCTGTTAATTCATCCGGTTAATTGTTCAATTCGTGACATTTGGTATCAGAGACACCGTTCCTCCGCCATTTATCCGACTTCATCTTCTCCGTTTTTTTTATTTCCATTCGCTCTTTTGAAAAAAAATTGCAAAAGTCAGAATGGTGCTCAATCTTGCTGAAATGGAGCTCGACTGGCGTTGGAAATGGTTCTTCCGACCTCGCCAAAGGATTGGAATGACTGTTGAAGAGTATTACACTCAGTTTCGGGATTGGAAAGAGGAAATGATTAGCTTATCATTTCCAGCTGAAGAAGAGGATTATATTGATGGATTCATTGAAAATTTGAGGTGGGACATTCGATTGAGGTCATCTAACTACAGATCGAGTAGGAGTGGATTGATTAATGCTTTCTACAATGCAAAATTTGAGGAATCGATGATGTTTATTGACGAGAATCTCAAGAAGATCAAAGCAAACATGGTGTTTGATGATATGCCCAGCCGAGTCCCTGCTGATGAATTTCAAGTGGCTGTGTTGAAAGACTCTGACTACAATGTATTCGATGAAATGGACAAACCAATCTCAACAGTTTCTCAATATGAGCAACATAAATCTTCAGGGAATGAGCGTTCTTATTCAACCATAACATCATCAAAATTGGTTGTTGAGGTGACGGGTATTACACAATCAAGTGATGAAGAATTTGAATCAGCCACAACAACATATAACTCAATTGCTGAGGGGTTAGAGGTCAACAACTTGATGGATTCTGAAGAAGAAACGTGTTGGAAATAAAATTTATGTTTTGATGATAATTCATCTTATTTGCTAAAATATTATCTTAACCCCATTGATGAAGTGCTGAAGCCAGCTTTCATAGTGGAAAGCTAAAAGATGTCTAGAACTGAATGTATAAGTTTTACTAAAGTCTGATATTTGTATAGGTTACATCAGACAAGCACTGTAATTGTTAGTGTGTCGTAAAACTGAAAACTGGAAATCATTTAGAAAACTGGAAATCATCGAGACAAGCAAACTGACTCAGAATACACTTATATAAAACTGAAGAAGGTAAGTTCACTGAGAGTTACAGACTCGGTTGACTTATCTAGAAGAATGAAGAACTGAGGGTTCAAACTCAGTTATTGAAGAATGAAGAACTGAGGGTTCAAACTCAGTTATGAAGATTATAAGTCAAGACTGTAAAGTTGGACTTCAGGCAAGATTGTGGTGACCTGAACTGACTTTATAGATCTTGTATGAAGACCTAAGAATCATAAGGACAATGAATTCTTAGATGATAAATGTGTTATGGTGTACTCCGATTAAGTCAATTATAATCAGATGAAAACTGGAGTACTGATATTTGAAGAAGAGTAAAATCTCAGTTAATGCTCCAAGTCAGGAAACTGACAAAAGAAAAACTCAGTACAAAACGATAAGGTAACTCGGTTTATAAGTCGATCATCCAACAAGCGAAAGTACGGTCGAACGTTGTAAAGGAAACAATTTCATTGGATGAGTTACTGACACAGCAGGAACGGTCAGAAAATATAGCCGTTGCAAGATAGACGTTGATACAATTCAAATTGAAGCCAGATGAACGTTGGACTTCACACTATAAATAGAAGACTTTGCACAAATAACAAATATATATATAGAACAGAGCATATACAAGAATCAACAAGCAATTTTGTGCATCAGTCTATTCTATTTATCTCTGAACTATAACAAGATCATATCTAGTATTTCTTCAAGTGTTCAAGCTACAAAGAACTTATCAAGAATTCAACACTTTGAAGAACCACAAACAAGAATCAATTTATTGATTCTCAGCCCAACTTTGATTCAACATCAAAGGTTTTAGACTGTGAAGCAAACCGGGAAGGTTTCGCCAAGGACAGTTGTGACAAGCGATCGGGTAGACTTGTGTTTGTGGTGGTAGCTAGGTGAAGAGGCAATCCTACCCTCTAAGGACCGGTGGTTCAAGCATTTGAAGAGCGACAATTCTACCCGTTCGCAATTGTTTAGATAGTGACGCTAGGGATTAGCCAAGGACTATTGTTTAGGACTTTTTGTAACAAGTTCACCTCAAGAAGTTCTAGTGGAATTTTCCTCCGCACCACAGGGGAAGAGAGGACGTACATGATTACACCACCTGGAACCTCTATAATATCCGCCTTATTTACTTTACGCATTTATTTATTTATTAAGCATTTACTTATAGCATTGTGATACTTGATTGTTATACACCTCACAGTCACAACTGACATTCACCAGAATTCAGTTCACAACACTCGGTTTTCATAATAGAATAACAAGATCAATAAAAAGGCTAAAATCATATCCGCTGCCGGTTGACTCAGTTTCAGCTTAAGTCCACACAAGTTTTTAACTGAACCTTAATTTGTTTTAAATCCAGTTTTAGGGACAAGTTTATTCACCCCCCTCTAAACTTGTGTTAGCCTTTCCAAGGGACCAACAATTGGTATCGGAGCAGTGTTTCTTTAACAAGATATCATTTGCTCTTTATCTCCTCTAGTTGTTCTTATTTGAAAGCTCAGTTTTCCAATTAATCTACTGTCAGTCTTCACTCACTCATAATGGATAACAATCAATATGCAAGACAAATGCTTATGTGCAACATGGACAGATTTGACGAATATAAACGTCGTATGCAGTCATGTCTAGCAGCTACTCATGATGAAATGATGGATGTACTCACTGATGGACCAATCCAGATCACCTACATGCAAACTGAAGGTGAAAGACAAATTCGTGTTCCAAAGCCCAAATCCGAATGGACTAGTGATGATCGCAAGCGAAACAATCTCAACAATGTTGCCATGGACTTTATTCTCAGAACTCTTGACAGCAACATGTACTTGAAGGTGAAAGAATTCACAACTGCCAAAGAAATGTGGGACAAACTTCAGTTAGTTTGCGAAGGAACAGATTCAATCAAGGAAAATAAAATTTCCGTTGCAAAACAAAATTTTGAGAATTTCAAGATGAAATCTGGAGAAACCATTGACCAAATGGAGACAAGATTCAGTGCTATCATGGATGAACTAGATCTACTCAAGATTGAATACTCAAAGAAAGTCATCAACACAAGAATCTTGAAGGCATTCCAATGTGTTTGGAAGATGAAGGTCAACGCTATGGAAGAATCCGGGAGACTTGATGTAGAAGATTCATTCAAGATCTTTTCAGATCTGAAAGCTTATGAATTCAGCGAAGATTTCACAACCACAGCTGCAATTATCAAAGCTCTGGAAGAACCAAAGACCACAGCACTTGCCGCAGCATCAAATGAGACTCAAGAAAAATCATCTAACAATCTTCATGAATTGGATGAAATGGAAGAACAAATGGCTCTAATGATCAACAGAATTCGAAGAATGAAAAGTGGACACCCAGTCACTCAAAAGTTCATCAAAAGGACTCCTGAGAAAAGAAAAGACGATGAATACCTCTTTTTCAACTACAAGAAACCAGGACATTATAAAGCTGAATGTCCAGAATTGATCAAGAAGACTCCACCAAGAAGAGTTGGTAGAAGAGCACTCCTTGCTGGAGATGAATCAGATTATGAAGCTGGTACAGAAAGATTATCAGACGACATAGCTTTAATGGCACACATGGAAGATCCAAATGAGGTATGTGAATCAAACTCTGAATACTCTTCAGCTCAGATTTCCATGATAAATGCATGTTCTTCGACTGCTGACTCCAATCCAAAAAATCTAGAATTAGAAGAAACTCTTGATGAATTGATGAATCAGCTAGTAACCATACAAGCTGGTTATGAATCAATCAAAGCTGAGAAAGAAAGTCTAATTCTTGAAGTTGAAAGATTGAAGTCTGAACTAAAAATGTTGAAATTGACTAAAACTGATAAAGAAAAGATTCGACATCGATCTATCGCATCGACGACGAAAAATCGAATCGTTTGCTCAGTCAAGTTCAATTACTGGATTCAAATCAGGAAAACCATATGGAGACAAAACTGGTTTAGGATTTGATACACAACAATCTTCAAAGAATGGAACTAGCAAAGCTACTGGGCCTAGTACCAAAACTGGTATTAAGTTTGTAGGTGAGCAACTTCCACAAATTGAGAAAATTGCTGAACCAGTAAAGCCAGTATCACACAGGATAAATCAGTTTCCAAAAAGGGCAACTGCATCTACCAACAAAGGTAAATCAAATGGTAGATCAGCTGTATCCAATGGAAACCGAAACGGCAAATCAACTGCCAGATCCACAAAAACAAATAAAGTCAGGAACCAGAAAAATTACAATCAAAATAAATCCAAGAATGTCAATCATTCAAAGATTCACACATTCAGGGGGAAAGGAAGATTATATCCCACTGATGATGATTGGATTTTTTTCTGAATTTGTTAGTAAAACTGATAATGACAATCATTCCAGACCAAAAACTTATTACAAGTTTTAGTCCAAAACTCAGCAGAGGACTAATCTCAGTTCTCAGCATAAGTCACAGTACAAAGGTCAATCTAGACCTCAGTGCAGAAGGAATGAGGGTTATCACTCTAGTTTTAATAACAGAAATCAACATGGAAACAAATTTCAGTCAGAAGATCTAAGAAATCATATAAATAAGACACAATCCAAACATAGATACTATGTGAGTGTGGCTTACATATATGAAAACAAGTGCAACAATATCCGAAGAATCCCAAAAGGATATATTCCCAGAGTTGTACTGACAACTGACCCTCATGGACCCAAACTGAGTTGGGTACCTAAAAACTTCTAATTTTCATTGCAGGATATTTGGTACTTTGACAGTGGTTGCTCTAGACACATGACAAAGAGCAAAGACTGTCTCAGTAATTTTATTACAAAGGATGGACCAAAATTCAATTTTGGAAGTAAAGATAAACCTAGTTACACCAGAGGTTATGGCACCTTAATCAGAAATGGACTTACAATCAAGAATGTATCTTATGTAGAAGGACTACACTACAATCTACTCAGCACAAGTCAATTCTGTGATATGGGATACAAAGTTACTTTTGATAAAGAATTCTGCGTTGTCATCAGTGAATCGGCTTATCAAGTTGTCCTAGCCGGAAGAAGAAAAGAAAACATGTATGTGGTAGATTGGACAAGCGCCCGTTCTTGAAACTCGTTTGCTCGTGCATACCAAATCGAAATCGAGTTGGCTATGGCACAAGAAACTCAGTCATCTCAATTTTGATGGCATCAATACACTTGTTAAGAAGCAGCTAGTCATTGGACTACCAGAGATATCATATAAGAAGGACAACTTATGTGATGCATGTCAACAAGGAAAACAAACAAAAGCAAGTTTCAAGACCAAGTCTCAGCATTCAACAACCAGACATCTAGAATTGCTACACATGGATTTATTTGGACCTATTACACCAATTAGTATCAGTGGAAAGAAATATACATTGGTGGTAGTAGATGATTTTTCAAGATATACTTGGGTAATCTTTTTAACCAAGAAAAGTGAAACCAAGAAAAAGCTCACAGAACTTCTCAAGAGACTTCAGAATCAAAAAGGAGTTTCAGTTGTGAAGATAAGATCTGATAAAGGAACTGAATTCCTCAACAGTGTGATTATTGAATATTGTGAAGAAAATGGTGTCTTACACCAACTCGCTGCCACAGTAACACCACAACAAAATGGTGTACCTGAAAGAAGAAAAAGAACACTCAAAGAAGCTGGGAGGACTATGATCTGTGAAGCTAAACTACCCGAAAGGTATTGGGCAGAAGCAGTTAACACAGCCTGTTACACTCAGAACAGAGCTCTCATGAACAAGAGACATGAGAAGACTCCTTATGAAATTTGGAATGGAAGAAAACCAAATGTTTCATACTTTCATGCTTTTGGAAGCAAATGTTTCATACACAATAATGGAAAAGATCAACTTCACGTTTTTCAGCCCAAAGCTGATGGAGGAATTTTTCTAGGATATTCAAGTGTCAGCAAAGCTTTTAGAGTACTAAATAAAAGGACACTCAAGCATGAAGAATCAATACATGTATTATTTGATGAACCAAACTTCCCTGGTGAAACAACTGAAGACCAACCAGAACCAGTTTCTCAGTCTCAGTTACCAGTCACACCAGAACCAGTTTCAGTTGACATTGGAAGACTACAAATTTCAGAATGTTCAGATCAAGATCAGCCTCAGTTTCCAATTGCTCAACAATTTGAACAACTTCATTCGATTTCGGTTGAACAAGTTCAAGAACCGAGTTTTGAAGAATCGGTTGAACAAAATGCAAATCGAGTTGATACAAACTCACACACATCAATGGATGAGAGATCACCCCGAAGAACAAGTTATTGGTGAAACTCAAGCTGGAGTTCGAACAAGACATCAACTAGATGCAATGATCGCATGCTTTCTATCTCAATCAGAACCTAAAGAAATTGAAGAAGTTTTGAAAGATCCAGATTGGATATTAGTTATGCAAGAAGAACTCAATGAATTCGAGAGAAATCAAGTATGGGAATTGGTAGATAAACCAGTTCATGTCAATATCATTGGAACCAAATGGGTTTTCAGAAATAAACTTGATGAAGATGGGAACATCATCAGAAACAAAGCCAGACTTGTAGCCAAAGGATACTCTCAAGCAGAAGGCATAGACTTTGATGAAACTTATGCACCAATTGCAAGACTAGAAGCAATCATACTATTTCTTGCTTATACAGCTCACAAGAAATTCAAAGTTTATCAGATGGATGTTAAAAGTGCGTTTCTAAATGGAATTCTTGAAGAAGAAGTATATGTTCAACAACCACCCGGATTTGAAATCAAAGATCAAGCAGATAAAGTTTTCAGACTGAGGAAAGCTCTTTATGGACTTAAACAAGCACCAAGAGCTTGGTACGAAACTCTATCTCAGTTTCTAGTGGATAATGGATTTATCAAAGGAACAATCGACAAAACCTTATTCAGGATGAAGAATGGAGAAGATACTCTACTTGTTCAAATTTATGTAGATGATATCATTTTTGGATCAGAAAATGAACAGTTATGTGAGAAATTTGCAAGCTTGATGAAAAGCAAATTTCAGATGAGTATGATGGGAGAATTAAATTATTTCCTAGGATTGCAAGTTAAACAATTAGCTGATGGAATTTTCAATCACCAAACCAAATATACAAGTGAACTTATCAAAAAGTTTGGTATGGAGAAATCTACTAGAATTTATACACCAATGGGGACCAACATCAGATTAGATGAAGACAAAGAAGGTAAAGATGTTGATCAAACACTCTACAGAAGGATGATTGGAAGCTTACTCTATCTTACAGCAAGTAGGCCAGACATATCTTTTACTGTCGGTGTATGTGCAAGATTTCAGTCAAGACCAAAGAAAAGTCATCTCACAGTTGTGAAAAGAACCTTGAAATATTTGAAAGACACAGATGGAGTTGGAATTTGGTATTCGAAAGAGGGAGAATTCAAGCTGATTTCTTATTCAGATTCAGACTATGTTGGATGCAAAGTGGATAGAAAAAGCACATCAGGCACATGTCAGTTATTGGGAAATAGACTTGTGTCATGGTTTAGCAAGAAGCAAAACTCAATCTCAACTTCAACAGCTGAAGCTGAATATATAGCAGTTTGGGAGTTGTTTGCTCAAGTTTTATGGATCGACAACGGCAATTAAGAGACTATGGGATAGAAGAAGGAACAATTCCCATAATGTGTGATAACACAAGTGCAATTGCAATTACTGATAATCCAGTTTTACACTCAAGGACAAAGCACATTGATGTCCGTCACCATTTCATACGAGATGATGCAGAGAAAAAAGATATAACAGTTCTTTATGTACCTACTGAAGATCAGTTGGCAGATATCTTTACTAAGCCATTGGACAAAGAAAGATTTGCCAAGTTAAGAACTGAGTTGGGAATAATCAAAGTTAGTTAAGTCAGTTAAGCCAGAGATTCGTCAAGGGGATTAATCTTTGTTATGTTGGGTGCGCTCACTTAACAGATTAGTCATTGACATCAACAATCTCAAACTGACAAACTGAAGAATTTGACAAAACTGAATAATTTGATGGAACTGAATTATCTCTAGAACTGACCTCAGCATCAGTTTTCATTCCAATCAAGTTTAGTCAAAGGTTGATAAGATAGAATCAACAGCGGTTATATCGCATTAAATTACCACAGTTCTTTTTGTCAGAATTTCATGTGTACACCCCACGATTGTCAGACCAGTACACGTATCGGTTATCAAAACCATCATGGAATTTGAAAAGTTGTACCACTCAACCGCCAGAATATCCTACCTATTTATTCAACCTCCGTTCACACTATTCTCTATCTAAATTCAAATTATTATCAGAAAGCAAAATAGACTCTTTGCAACCCTCTGTTTCAAAAATAATTTTTTTTTGTGTTCACACTCAAAAATGGCCACTTCAGATGATTCGAAAAACAAACGATTGATCACAGAGTTGGATGAACTATCACTTGAAATGTATGAAGGTATGTGTCAAAACACCTTGTTAGCCAGCTGTGTACGAGATAAAATCGAAAAACAACCAGGATTGAACAACATCCTCGAAGTTCACTTCAAAGAAAGACGAGATGTGGAAGGCATTTTGCAATTTTGGCAAAATATGCGATTAGTCAGAGACTCCTTGACAACTACAGTTCGTGGAGATCGCATTGTTCTCAATGAAAGAGTCATGAGGTCACTCTTTGGGTTCGCGAATACAACAGCAACTTCAACAGAGTTAGCCACTCTACCATTGAAGAAGGAAGATTTTCTCGCAATGATTTCTTCGTCTACAGAACCAATCATACCTGGAATTCATATCGACAAAATCAAGCCGGAATTTGGACATCTCAGCAGATGGCTCAGCAAACACGTCATTGGAAAATCCAAAGGAATTAATATACTTTCGAAAGAAAATATTTTGCTGATGAACATAATCTGGGATAACATAGAATTTAATTGGGCAGGGTATTTAGTCAATCGGTTCAAGAAGCAACACTTAGTTTGAATTAGAAAGTGTGAAAAGAGCTCAAGGCGAAGGACAAGTAACTGATGGCAGATTCCGACTGAAGAAGACTCTTAGTGGAATCATTCAGTTTTATTTAGAAAGAATTAAGGAAGGGAAGCACGCAAGGAAAACTACAACATCGAAGGAAATCGCAAAAACAACTTCCCAACCTGAAGCAAGTCAGACAACTGTGTCTCAGCAGGAAGATGAACACAAAGGTACCAAGCAAAAAGCTGAATCCACAGAAGGAAGATCAGTTGTAAGATGTCTGTACCCTGAAATCTCAAGTGAGAAAGCACCAACTGAGGGGGAACAACAACATCAATTGACAACTGAAGTTACTCAAGAGAATGTCACTGCTGACCTTACTTCTCAGATACAACAGCAATCGGTTCAGCAATCAGCACCAGTCTTCGAAGCTGACAAAATCATTAAGCTGATGAAAATGAAAATTCAACCAGAAGATTCTCGAGATGTCAGTTTACAGATTGAAGAAAAATTACTCTTAGAGAAATTGGAAGTTAGAGATCTTTACTCTATGTTTCCTATTACTGAATTTCTTGACAACTGTTTCAAAAGATTTACCGAATTAGCCAAAAGAAGAGAATCAGGCACATCATCTAAAGACAGTTCAAAGAAAAAGGATGATGATGATCATGATAAGTCAAGAAAAGAAGCTGATGATACTATAGTTTTGCAAACAGTCACTCAATCTCAACCTCTAGCAACGCAAACTGTACCACAGCAAGAAGGATTGCCAGTTGGAAATCAGACAACTGACAATCAGCAAGCAGCTGATGAAATCAGACAACTGATGGTTATTGCTGATAATACTCAGGATAAGGATCAAATAGAAGCTACATATGATCCCTCTGATTTTCTATCAAAGGATGAATTGGCCAAAGTTCATGAAAACTTGAAAATTGTACTCAGTCAGAGAGATACACAGAATGGCCTTTTATCAAACATCTCTGGATATCTTGATTATAGAACTAGAACTGATGTTTCAGTTCATGCAAGACTAGAGATGATTCACAAATCAAGTTCAAGTTCTACTTCAGAGATTGTGTTACTCAAACAACAACTCGAAGATTCAACCGCAGTAGATAGAGAAACTCATGCTCAGGCTCATTGGCATATAAATCAGCATATCTACGGGTTAGAAACTCAGCTTAAGGAAGTACTTGCTTCTCAGCGACGATTTCCAGAAGATCAAAAAGCAACCCATGCCCTGGTAGATCATTTATATGATGCCAAAAAGGGGGAAGCTAAAGAAGAAAAGCTGAAATTACTTGGAGAAATGAAGCGACTTGAAGAAGAACTACAAAGATACAGATCAGATCCTAAATTTTTGAAGAAAGAGTTAACTGATGATCAACTTATTGAAAAATACAATCAACCTGGAGACAGAAGAGTTACTCTTACAAAGGATCTGTGGACACAGTTTATCAAAGATTACAATCCTATTAAAGCCAAGTACAAGGACAGAACAGTTGAGGAATCCTTGAACTACTTTATGTCTGATATTTACTCAAAGCAAAGAATTGCACAACATAAGAAGAATCAAAGGATTGATGATAAACTGAAGATTAAAGACAAGACTAAACAAATGAAAACCGATCTTGTAGAATTTGAAAATTACTACTTGAAAGATTCAAGCTTACCCAAGCTAATTCAATGGAGAAGATGGAAAGAAAGTAGTCAAGTTGACTACAACAAGACCTTCTCAAAGGAAGACTCCAAGCTTGAAGAAGATTTTCGCTTGTATGACAAAGCAAAAAGATATGATTCAGTCATGCAAAAAGCTAAGAAGAAGCTTAGTCTTTAATCACAATTATTTGAACAAAATGTACTTATCCGAGTTTTTGCTCATTCTAATGAAAACCGAGTTTTCCGTTTTACATTGTTTTACATTGTTTTGATCTTTAAGCTTTTCTTTTAGGGAGAGTTTTGGCATCATCAAAAAGGGGGAAATTGTTGGAAATAAAATTTATGTTTTGATGATAATTCATCTTATTTGTTAAAATATTATCTTAACCCCATTGATGAAGTGCTGAAGCCAGCTGTTATAGTGGAAAGCTAAAAGATGTCTAGAACTGAATGTATAAGTTTTACTAAAGTCTGATATTTGTATAGGTTACATCAGACAAGCACTGTAATTGTTAGTGTGTCGTAAAACTGAAAACTCGAAATCATTTAGAAAACTGGAAATCATCGAGACAAGCAAACTGACTCAGAATACACTTATATGAAACTGAAGAAGGTAAGTTCGCTAAGAGTTACAGACTCGGTTGACTTATCTAGAAGAATGAAGAACTGAGGGTTCAAACTCAGTTATTGAAGAATGAAGAACTGAGGGTTCAAACTCAGTTATGAAGAATACAAGTCAAGACTGTAAAGTTGGACTTCAGGCAAGATTGTGGTGACCTGAACTGACTTTATAGATCTTGTATGAAGACCTAAGAATCATAAGGACAATGAATTCTTAGATGATAAATGTGTCATGGTGTACTCTGATTAAGTCAATTATAATCAGATGAAAACTGAAGTACTGATATTTGAAGAAGAGTAAAATCTCAGTTAATGCTCCAAGTCAGGAAACTGACAAAAGAAAAACTCAGTACAAAACTGATAAGGTAACTCAGTTTTATAAGTCAGCCATCCAACAAACTAAAAGTACAGTCGAACGTTGTAAAGGAAACAATTTCATTGGATGAGTTACTGACACAGCAGGAACGGTCAGAAAATATAGCCGTTGCAAGATAGACGTTGATACAATTCAAATTGAAGCCAGATGAACGTTGGACTTCACACTATAAATAGAAGACTTTGCACAAATAACAAATATATATAGAACAGAGCATATACAAGAATCAACAAGCAATTTTGTGCATCAGTCTATTCTATTTATCTCTGAACTATAACAAGATCATATCTAGTATTTCTTCAAGTGTTCAAGCTACAAAGAACTTATCAAGAATTCAACACTTTGAAGAACCACAAACAAGAATCAATTTATTGATTCTCATTAACCCAACTTTGATTCAACATCAAAGGTTTTAGACTCGTGAAGCAAACCGGGAAGGTTTCGCCAAGGACGATTGTGACAAGCGATCGGGTAGGCTGTGTTTGTGGTGGTAGGCGGTGAAGAGGCAATCCTACCCTCTAAGGACCAGTGGTTCAAGCATTTGAAGAGCAGCAATTCTACTTGTTCTACAATTGTTTAGATAGTGACGCTAGGGATTAGCCAAGGACTATTGTTTAGGACTTTTTGTAATAGTTCACCTCAATAAATTCTAGTGGAATTTTCCTCCGCACCACAGGGGAAGAGAGGACGTACAGGATTACACCACCTGGAACCTCTATAATATCCGCCTTATTTACTTTACGCATTTATTTATTTATTCAGCATTTACTTATAGCATTGTGATACTTGATTGTTATACACCTCACAGTCACAACTGACATTCACCAGAATTCAGTTCACAACACTCAGTTTTCATAATAGAATAACAAGATCAATAAAAAGGCTAAAATCATATCCGCTGCCGGTTGACTCAGTTTCAGCTTAAGTCAGTTTGACTTAATCTTAGCTTTGTCAGCTTAACTCCACACAAGTTTTTAACTAACCTTAATTTGTTTTAAATCCCAGTTTTAGGGACAAGTTTATTCACCCCCCCTCTAAACTTGTGTTAGCCTTTCCAAGGGACCAACAAAACGACTAAGAAATTTGTTGGTGGCCAAGAAGATTCAGGAAATGAAGCATTCGAGATGTTCGGCGAATTGACTATGCCAATTGCAACACATTTGCAGTCCACAATTGAGCTGCAGTCATTCCTAGTTTTTTTTTATAAAGATGAGCACAATGCCTACGAAGTGTTCGTTGAAATACCCTAACCATCTGCAAGAGATGTAATCGATGAAAAGGAAGCTTTTGTGCTTGCATTTGTTGATCTGCAATCAGTTTTAAGCTCTGGATGTGAAGCTACTGTGAATGGCTCAATTAACGGTTCAACTAAGGCTTGGTTTGAAGAAGTAACATCAATTATGGAAGTCGTTCTTGGGAAAAATGTTTTGAGGAGGATGCTCACAAAGTGTTCGATAAAATGTCAAAACTAAGAACACGGGTTAGTTCATTTCATACCTCATCTAAATCCATGTTTGTACATATGAAGAATCACGAGTTGGATGTTGATTTTGGGGTTGATGGAATATTAATGTTCATATTCGATCTCGGAGGAGGATTTTCGCCCCAAATGGATAATGACGTCTTGAAAAATGATAATGAATTAGTTAAGATGGGAAGGGAAACGAATGAGAAGAAAAGAGGAAATTTTATTGCAATTGTAGAGATGACTGTGAATAAAAACAATGTGTGGAAAGTGCTTGAAAATGCTTTTACGTATGAAGAGAATTTGATTGGGGCCAACGGTTACTTGGAGTATGAATTACTTGTGGATGCGCAGTTGGATTGTATTCTGGTTTTCCATCTTGTAGAGATAGTTATTAATTGGAGAACTAACAATGGAGGCTCTATGGACAAGGTTGGGAAAGAATGGACTGGGATGGCTCTGTGGTATTGGTCTGGAAATAATACTCATAAGTGGCATCCCAATGGTTGAGTATCTCAGAAAATCTTTGGAAACCATAGAGGGAGTTTGTGAAGGAATTTACTTGAGCCGATATCCGAGATGATCGTGTTTGATCCTGGTGGATGTGGGAAGCTTGCTTGGCTTTGGATTGAAAGAGTTATCTCCTTATTGTATGATCTCTCACATGTCGACTATTTGGTAATGTGTCTTGGGTCACATATTCTAAAATACAATGAGTGAACTAGTTCGGTCGATGAGATGAAGAGAGGGGTGCATTTTGCAGCTGCCCTAGCTGTGATGATTTCTTCTGGTGACTCAAGTTCAGCAGGAATACAATATTGTTGTGGAAACCAGTTCGAACGTTGGAGCGGAAACCACATTCTCTTTCAATATGGTCACAGTTCGTTACCTCACAACTGGGACCAATGATTATATACATTTCTATCAACATAATGTCCCTACTGTGCAATTCTCTAGAGGAACTTGGAGTTTCAATCAATCCTTTTAACTTTGAAATGGGCTAAATGAAGAGCCGAAAGGCTGAGTTCTTCTCGTACAATCTGAAATGGAGATCGATGATTGTCCCTTCATCGTTGATGTGGAGAACTTTGTTTGGGATCCGGGCCGAAGTGTCAGTTTCTTATACATCCTTGAGGACAAGGATGTTTTGAGAGGGTGGGAAAGGATATAGTACTTATGGATACCACGCTGGGGATAATTGGGCTGATAATGGTACTGGGATGTTTGTATGGACAATCGCTTTGGACTCCGGATTGGGAGTTGGGAGACAATGTTGGTGCTTCACCCGTGGCTTTGGTTGTTATTGGATTAATTCCTAAGACACTGGTTTTTCTACTCTAGAACTGGAACACTACATATGGGATCCGGGTTCTTTCGTATCAGTCCCGCAGCTCTCTTGGGAGGATTTCGATGGAAATTTTCATCTCACCACCTTGAGGACAATGTGGTTGTTGAGGGGAAGGATATGTCATGATATTACATTTTATTATAATTTTTATATGCTTTTTCAAATTTATATATTTGGCGGTTTATGATGTCATCTAACTGGAATGTGACGTCAGCTAAGTCATTAGCTATATAAGGGTGTAAAACGGGTGTCATTAGGTCATGTTGAATGTAATAGTCTTATCTTCTTCCTTATCAATAAAATTCTTCTCCTTCATCCCCAATTTCTTCTCTCCTTTATCCCTAATTTCTGTTAATTTATCCGGTTAATTGTTCGATTCGTGACACAATCGATGGTCATATTGACCATTCTAATTGATATATTCTATCAATCGATTGATACGTGCGGTTTTTTTTTCCAATGTGTTTTCAACCTTTTTTTTTTTTTTTTTTTAACACAAAATCTATGTGTGACTATATGACGCAATAAGTATGGTTAGCAGATTTTTCCTATGAGTTAACTGAACCGTAACCGGGCCGAACCGCAGGTTCTGTTCACTCGGTTCACACGGTTTCTTTACGGTTCACATCACAGTTCAGATAACGGTTTTTTTTTTTTTTTACATTTTCAGAAAATACTTATTCTTTTCACTATAATAACAAGGGGGAATGAGGGAGAATGACATAAATATTTCATCAATTGAGTAGAAGGACAGTCTTTTGAAACTTTTGTATAAATGACAAAACTATTTATTTACTGTCGAAATTCACTTATGTTCGAAATTCACTGTTTATATTCACTGCCGAAATTCACTGTCGAAATTCACTAATTTTTAAAATTCATTGTCGAAATTCACTGATTTTCAGGATTCACTGTCGAAATTCACTGTCGAAATTCACTGATTTCGGGACTCACTGGGGAGATTCACTGATTTTCGGGATTCACTATTTGTCCTTCTCGCTATAAAAATTATGCAGTTGTCCTTCTCCCTATAAAAAATATGTAGTTGTGCTGTTACTTAAAAATATTTCAGATTGTGTCCTTATCCCTAATTTCCCATAATAACAAATTACTGTTAATTAAATTTGAATGTAATATAAAATAACCAAAGCGAAAGTAATATATAGTTTTTATAAATTTATTTTTATTCGGTTTTAAATATAAGTTGATTATAAATGTTGTTTTATTCAATATAATATTAATATTGTGTTATTTTTTTATATGTAAATTATGTTATTTTTTCAACGCTTGTACCGGAAATTCGGTTGCCTGTGTATCTTTTATATGTAATCGTGTCAGACATACGACACATATAAAAAGATCAAAACGAACGTAGTTCTTATAGTTTTTTTTTACTCTTTTATAGTTTTTTTATAGGTTTTTATAGTTTTTTTTATAGGTTTTTATAGTATTTTATAGTTTGTTATAGTTTTTTTAGTCGATTTTAAGTATAAGTTGATTAAAAATATTTTTTTTATTAAATATTACGTGAGAGATATCGTGTTATTAATCTTATATGTAAATTATGTTATTTTTTCAACGCTTGTACCGAAATTCGGTTGCCTACGTATTTTTTATATTTAAGCGTGTCGGAGGCACAGCACATATAAAAAAATCAAAGCGAACGTAGTTCTTATTTTTAGTCTTTTATAGTTTTTTTATAGGTTTTTATAGTTTTTTTTTAATAGTTTTTTTTTTATAGGTTTTTATAGTTTCTTATAGTTATTTTAGTCGGTTTTAAGTATAAGTTGATTAAAAATATTGTTTTATTAAATATTACGTGAGATATATTGTGTTATTTTTCTTATATGTAAATTATGTTATTTTTTCAACACCTTTAGCGGAAATTCGGTTGCCTACGTATATTTTATATGTAATCGTGTCGGAGGCACGACACCTATAAAAAAATCAAAACCAACGTAGTTCTTATAGTTTTTTATAAGTTTTTATAGTTTTTTTTTATTATAGGTTTTTATAGTATTTTATATACTTTCTTATAGTTTTTATAGTTTTTTCATAGCATTTTATAGATTCTTATAGTTTTATAGAGTTTTTTTATGTTTGTATAGTGTTTTTATGGTTTTTTTTATAGGGTTCTATAGTTTTTTGTAGTCTTATATAGTCTTTGATTCCTAATCAAAAGGGATATCTTTGGTTTCCAAAACCAAAAGGCACCCACCTGAGCCCTTTCCAAAATCAAATATTTTTAAAAGGGCCTAGGCATGGGCATTTTCGAAAATCAAATATTTTGCAGGACAGACATCAACGCTGAGCTCCACAGGACGGACTCAAATAAGTTTTCAAGGCGAACTCATCGTAATTGAGCTCTGCACGTCGGACTCATCACGTTTTTGAAAGTCAAACGCTAAGTCTGTAGGTCAGACCTCAAACAGAGCACCACAGGACGGACTCGACAAGTTTTCAGGACAAACTTGCTAAGTCTACATGACAAACATCGAAACGCTGAGCTCCGCAGGACGGACTAAAAAAAGTTTACCTGGCAAACTCATCGTAATTGAGCTCTGAACGTCGGGCTCATCACATTTGCGAAAGAAAAACGCTAAGTCAGTAGGTCAGACCTCAAACAGTGCTCTGCAGGACGGACTCGACAAGTTTGTAGGACAACATCGCTAAGTCTGTAGGATATACATCGAAGTGCTGAGCTCCGCATGACGGACTCAACTTAGCTCTGTAGGTCAGGCATCGAGCCGGGTTACGCAGGTCAAACTCAAACAAAAAGTCATATAGAAGACCAAGTATGTCATCCAAAAACCTAAAATTAATGCATGGCATATTGGGGGCTGGACACCCCACTACGGATCAAGGTACCCAAAATAAGTGCTAGAAATAAAGTTTTGGCAAGAAAACTTAACAAAATTTTCATATATCATAAGAGTTGTACATGTTACAAGTTGAATTTTCAAAATCAAAACAAATTACAAGTCAAGAGACTAAGATGCATCAGGGGCAGAGTTCTGTCCCAGCTCTGTAGAAGAGGGCAAACTTCCTGTAGTAACATCACTAGAAGGCAGCTCGGTCCTAGGTTTCGAAGAAGTAGTAGCCGAAGAAGTCGCACGACGGGACGGGAATACTTAGACACAATATTCACCCCGTCCTTGAACTCCTTTAGACGAGCTTCATTTTCTCTTGTTGGCAAGACTGTCAACAGAAAGATCAACAAACTGCACCTTAGCGTCATCAATTCCTAAAAAATAGGTGTAGTTCACTTCGGGTGCAAGCAGGGTCTTCATGACCTGGGGGAACTCCGTTGAAGCCTTGTAAGCCCACGTTACCTGATCAATCTGGCCCAGAACAACAGCTTCCAGTGCGGCCCTCTCAGCTCGGAGTTTCCCAATGGTATTCTCCAGCTCAAACTTTTCCCCCGTATACTTGTCCTCCATAGCTTGGAGGTTCATAGTATATTTGGCCTCTCGGGCCTCCAAATCGGTCTCCTGAACCTGGAGCTACTCCTTGAGAGCTCCGATCTCTTGATCTTTGGACTTAGACACGTCCTTAAGTTTCTGTCGATGGTCGGAGGCCTTCTTCTCCAAATCAGCAATCTTCTTCTTCAGCTTAGCCTCGCTGGCAGAACACGCAGCAAGTCTTGCAAAAACCTCTTGACCAACAAGAGACCCCAACACAGACAAGCTGTCAAGTATGAGCAACTCTACCAAGTTAAAGTTCATGGTACAACTTGAAAAATGAGACTTGCATATTTAATGGCCTTAAAGCCAGCATCAGATAGTTGCTAATCGGAAATCCCTAAGATCGCAACTTGCTCGGTGGCAACATCCTCTTCATCCTGAATAGAGGGATCTGAAGTGGTTCCAGGAAGTCCAGCAGATCTAGACCTCTTTCTGGGTCTACCTTCATTGCCATCACCGTGAAAAGTCTAGACACAAGTTTAGAGGGGGTGAATAAACTTGTCACCAAAAACTTGAGACCTGAACTAAACCTAGATTCAGTTTTAAACTTGTGTGGAGTTAAGCTAACTAAGCTGAGTAAAGGTCAACTGACTTTTGCTCAAACTGGGTTAACCATCAGCGGATTATTTTTCTTAGCCTTATTAAATGATCTTGTTGTATCTATGAAAAAGCTTGAATGCAAAACAGAATTCTAGTGAATGTCAGTTTGTGTTCTGTGTGCGTTTCAACCAGTTTGTATACGTGATACATCAATGCTTGAACAATCACAAAACTGGAATATAAATAACTGTAAGTAAAATGCGTAAAGTAAATAAGTAAGTAAAGGAAGAAATTTATAGAGGTTCCAGGTGGTGTAATCCTGTCAGTCCTCTCTCCAGCTGTGATGTAGGAGGAAAAATCCACTAGAACTCTTGAAGTAGATCGGTTACAAAAGTCCTAAACCGATAGTCCTTGGCTAATCCCTAGCTTCACTATCTAAGAAACTAAAGAACAGGTTGAATGGATGCTCTGCAACTGCTTCACTAGTCCTTAGAGGGTTGTATTGCCTCTTCTCCAGCTCCACCACAAACACAGTCTACCCAGACTGCAAAAACAACTTTCCTTGGCAAATCCTAGACCGTATTGCTTCACAGTCTCAACCTTTGATTAAAAATCAAAGTTGGGCTTCGAATCAAGTAAGTGGTTCTTGCTTGTAGGTCTTCAAAGTGTTGATGTCTTGATAAATATTTGTAGCTTGAACACTTAGAAGATTTCTGGATCGATAACTTGTTAGCTCGAAATGATAGCTTGAGTATTCAAACTTGCAGTAATTCGATTCCTTTTATTGTTGTTGCGCGTTTGATCCTTGTTGGGAATTCCTGTATTTATAGTATGATCGATCCAATGGTCATCTTGTTTGAATTTCGAACGTTATATTGGATTCTTCAGAATATGCTATCATATGTCAGATATGACATGTCAGACCTTCATCCAATAAAATGCTTTCTTTCCAACGTTTCATTTTTCCTTTAGTTATTTGGATGACTTCAGCTTGAAACTGAGTTTTTAGGGTATGTCAGTTTTCAGCTGCTATAACTGAGTTATTTAGTTCTAAGAGCGTTAACTGAGTTTTTACTCTTCTTCAAACTTAGTACAGTGTATTTATCTGATCATAATTGACTTGATCATAGTACACCATATAAAATCATATCTTCTAGGATATCATTGTCCTTATGTATCTTAGGTCTTCATACAAGATCTATAAAGTCAGTTCAGACCATCATAAACTTACCTGAATTCTAACTTTACAGTCTCGGCCTATAATCTCCACAAACTGAGTTTGAACCCTAAGTTCTTCAAACTTCATAACTGAGTCTGTGTCCCTCAGTCATCATTACTGAGTTTGTTTCCTCAGCCTTCAGCTTTTATAGATAAGGCAACTGAGTTTGTTCTCTCAGCAAACTTACCTTCTTCAATTACACTTGTAATCGAGTCAGCTGAGTTTGATCCTTCAGTTGTAAAACTAACTTTATTAACTCTTCAGTTATTGATGGATTTCGAATTCGAGTTTTGAAGAGAGTTATAAATAGATACAATTTGGAAAGAGACTAGCTAGCTAGGGCGGCCACTTGAGTATGTAGATGTGGGCGGCACAAAAGCAAAAAGTAAAAGTACAATCTATGTCTATGTCTATGACATAAAGTAAACTAGAGTTTGACATATTAATTGTTTATATGTATCACAATTAATATGTCTTTTACAAATAAATAAAGTGTACAAATAAAGTTATGCACGACAAAGTCTGCTCGTGATCATGAGGATCGCCGGTACGCCGATCACCTGCCGAGCCTCGGCGACCGCCGAGTGATATATTTCCACACCCCCCTCAAACTGGGCGTATATATTGATGCGGCCAAGTTTGCTACTTAGTCTCGCCGAACGTAAGAGGTGGAATAGCCTTGGTAAGAATATCGGCATTTTGATCTTCGAGGGAACATACTTTGGAGTTGAATAATCTTGGCATCAATCTTCTCCTTCGAAAGTGTCCGTCAATGTCCACATGTTTTGTTTTGTCATGATGGACTGATCCTCTCGCCATGCATAGTCTTTGAGTTATTATCACAACAGAGTGTGATAGGTTGCTTTGAATAGGTTGCTGAAGTTCAGTAAGAACTCTTTTGAGCCAAAGAGCTTCACAAATGCCTAAAACAAGTGCCCTGAGTTCAGCTTCAGCACTGCTTCTAGACACAGTAGGTTGTTTCTTGCTCCTCCAAGTAACAAGATTGCCCCATACATAGGAACAATAGCCTGTGGTAGACCTTCTATCTATGTGGCATCCAGCCCAATCAGCATCAGTATAGACCTTGATGGATCTATCAGCAGACTTGGTGAAGTGTAACCCTTGGCCAGGAGTGGACTTCAAATACCGCAGTATCCTATTCACTGCATCCCAATGTTGCTCAGTAGGGCAATGCATGAACTGGCTAACCAGACTGACACCATATGCAATATCCGGTCTTGTATGGGATAGGTAGATGAGTTTCCCTACAAGTCTTTGATATTGTTCCTTTCTTACAAGAATGTCACCATGTAGCGGTATGACCGGGGTCTACTCGGGGATACGACGGGTTTGCACCCCGGCAAAGATGCCGCTTCCTTTAGCAGGTCCAAGTACATATTTCCTTTGGGAGACCGAGATTCCTTTGATGTTTCTAGCTACTTCCATGCCAAGAAAATACTTAAGTAAACCCAAGTCTTTAACCCGAAATACCTTTGCCGCAATTCTTTCAAGTGTTGGATCTCGGCGGGGTCATCTCCAAGTAAGGATGATATCATCCACATAGACAATAAGAATAGACCTCCTCTCGGTTGGTTGTCTTGATGAACATAGTGTGATCGAATTGCATTGGTGATATCCAGGCGGCTTTGACCACGGTTGTTAATTTTCCAAACCATGCCCTTGGTGATTGCTTCGGGCCATATAGAGATTTCCTCGGTTGCACACCTTGCCTTGAGTATGAGGATTGATAAAACCAGGAGGTATAGTCATATAAACCTCCTCGGTAAGGTCCCCATTTAGAAAAGCATTTTTGATGTCCAATTGATGAAGAGGCCGGTCAAGTTGGACAAACAGAGAAATTAGTACCCGACAAGTGTTGAGCTTTGCCACCGGTGCAAAAGTTTCTTTATAGTCAATGCCATAAGTTTGTGTGAATCCCCCGGCTACCAATCCGGCTTTGTACTTGTCAATAGTGCCATCGGCGGTGTATTTGATAGTGAATAACCATTTGCACCGATCGTTTTTTTTCCTTTTGGAAGAGTTGTGAGATCCCAAGTATGATTATCCGGGAGGGGCGGTCATCTCTGTTTTAACGACGACCTTCCACTTATCATTTTGAAGAGCCTCCCGAATATTTCTAGGGATAGAGTGAGAGTCCAGGTCCTGTGTAAACATGGCAAAGACAGGAGACAACTGATCATAAGATAAATAAGAATGAATAGAATGATCAGTGCATGATCTTTTCCCTTTCCTTAGAGCAATAGGTCTGTCATCCACTTCAGTAGACTGCTGAGAGTCAATAAGCTGAGGTCCAGGCGACTCGGTTCGCAGGGCCGCCGAGGTTACGGTTCGGCGCAGGCTCTGGGTCAGTAGACTCTTGTTCAGGAGGTTGTTGAGAAGTATTAGGCTGTAGAGAGTCAGTAGGGTGCCGAAGTTCGATCTGCCGAGGATCGCAGGTTGCCGAGGTTAAGAGTTTGCTTTGAGGGAAGGGGTTTAGGTCAATTTCAATCGGGTTTCCATCGGTGAATGGCTCGGTAGGTTTGCTTTGTAATAAGGGGTCCTTTCAAAGAATTTTACATCCATAGAATTGTAAAATTTCTTTTCAATAGGGGAATAACACTTGTAACCTTTTACTCGTCCTTTGCATAACCTAGGAAAATGCACTTGTGAGCTTTAGGATCAAGTTTACTTCGTGTTGAGCATGGATATACACAAACACAAGTACAACCAAAGATCTTTGGAGGCAACGGGAAACAAGATGATGGCGGGAGTGTGTGGTCGGTAGGGTTTGGAGTGGAGTTTTGAAACCTAACACTCTGTGCGGGAAGTCCGTTGAGTAAATAAGTTGCGGTCGGTATAGCTTCACCCCACATGTATTTAGGAACATGTGTGGTGAACATGATTGATCTGGCCATTTCCAGCAGGTGCCTGTTCTTTCTCTCAGCAACCCCATTCTGCTGAGGTGTTTCCACACAACTACGATATGAACAATTCATCTATCTGTCAAGAAGGTACTGAGATTAGACTCATAGTATTCTAGAGCATTATCAGTCTTTAAGATCTTGACCTTAGTATCAAATTGAGTGGAGACCATATGATAAAATTCTTGAAAGATATGACCAACTTCGATTTGTCTTTCATTAAAAAAACCCAAGTGTTCCTGGTATGATCATCAATAAAGGTGACAAACCACCTTTTCCCCGTTATACTTTTCACCCTAGAGGGTCCCCACACATCACCGTGTATTAAGGTGAAGGGTGAGGAATGCAAATGAGGTAACTTAGCATACACGAGATTTTGTAAGTTTAGCAAATTGACAAATATCACATTGAAGGTCATTCGGATTACATCCTTTAAACAATTCGGGAGTTAAAGATTTCAAGTAACCAAAACTTGGATGTCCTAATCTATAATGCCATAACATGATATTGTCTAAAGTCTCGGGAGCAAAGCAGTGTGAGGCGGTCGGTCTTCGGTCTTGTCTTCGGCGGGGTTGACCGAAACAATCCGGCGCAAGGTTTAGCCTTCCCAATCACTTCTGTGAAGTAGGATCCTGGAATGTGCACTTGATTTTCCTTAAAAACAACAGTCAATTCAAATCTTTAGTGAGTCTACTTGACGGATATAAGATTGCGTCTAAGTTTGGAACAAATAGGACATCCTGTAGGCATATCTTATTAGTGAGTTTAACATTTCCAACACCTTTTGCACGAGAGATAGATCCATCGGCAGTTTTAATGTTATGAATTTGGTGACAAGGCATATAGTTGGTTATAAGGTTTTTATTACCAATCATATGGGAGGATGCCCCGAAATCAACAATCCATGTTTCATTGCTAAGGGAAGAGTAGAATTTACCCGTATGAGTATGAGTAGCAACATCGGTAGAGTGACTACCTTCCTTTTGTTGATTCGGGAAGGCTTTGAATGCGAAAAACCGAGCATTCATCCGGTTTTCATTCTCCTCCTCACTAATGTGTCTCGCCTTGACTTTCCCCGATAGGTTTTGAGGTTTTTGAGGAGTTAGGCTTGCCATGGAGCTTCCGGCGGTTGTCCTTGGTGTGATTTGTGCGTTTGCGGTGATCACGAACGCTTTTCCGGTTTTCTCGGTAGGCTTCTTGTATGTCTCGGCAACCTCGGCGGCCTTCCCGACGGTCGGTAGGGCGGCACCTTCGGTAGGGTTGTCGGTAGTGGATTTCGAAGCATGACTTTTCTCCTACTTTCTTCATGTTTGACCTCGGCAAACATGGATTTGAGATTTGGAAGAGGTTTGGTGGCAAGAATTCTTCCCCTAACATCATCAAGAGTAGGATTCGGTCCGGTGAGGAACCCGAATACTCTCTTCTTTTCTATGATGTCTTTATAAAGAGCGAGATCCTTGACATCATTCCATGAGTGAGTTTCTAACATATCTAAGTGTTGCCAAGCCTTAGATAGTTGATTGAAATATTGAGTTACGACATATCCCCTTGCCCGCAAGTTTGAATTTGAGCTTCTAGTTCATATACCTCGGATGTATTATCCTTCTTGGAGTAAAGATCTCCGGCATTATCCCGCATTTCTTTGGCGTATCATACATCATAAAGTTTTCACTTATCTCTTTTGTCATTGACCTCGTGAGGATGGTCATGAGTTGATTATTTGTTGTGTCCCATGCTTCAAAACCGGGGTCGGTTTCGGCGGGTGCGGGTTTAGTTCCGGACAAGTATCCCATCTTACTTTGTCCGAAATGTACATTTTCATAGACCTTGACCATAACGGATAGTTGTTACCATCAAGTCTATGGTTTGTATAAGAAGAGGAGTTGTCGGTACTCCCCGGTCGGTGAGGTGCCGAGAGTCCGCGAGGTTGAAGTAATGTCGGATGTGGAAGACATTCTTCGAAATATGAATTTTGCGGCGGAAAAAGTTAGAACACAAATGTCTCGATACCATGAAGAGAGTTTGAGAATGTGTTAACACAAGAGTAAACTTCAACTTATCTTTTATTCATTGATAATGAAGGAGTATAAATAGATACAATTTGGAAAGAGACTAGCTAGCTAGGGCGGCCACTTGAGTATGTAGATGTGGGCGGCACAAAAGCAAAAAGTAAAAGTACAATCTATGTCTATGTCTATGACATAAAGTAAACTAGAGTTTGACATATTAATTGTTTATATGTATCACAATTAATATGTCTTTTACAAATAAATAAAGTGTACAAATAAAGTTATGCACGACAAAGTCTGTTTGTGATCATGAGGATCGAGCGGTGCCGCCGATCACCTGCTTGAGCCTCGGCGACCGCCGAGTGATATATTTCCACAAGTTTTGATAATGACCAGTTTCAGTTTTGATTGGTGATCAGTTTTCAGATTAGAAACCTATCTATTACAGTGCTTGTCTGATTTAACCTATACAATAATCAGACTCTAGTAAACCTATACATTCATTTCTAGTCGTCTTTTTCCTTTTCACTATAACAGCTAGTTCCAGCACTCACTCAATGTGGTTAAAACAAATAAGCAAACAAATAGATGAATTATCATCAAAACATAAATTTTATTTCTAACAGCAAAAAACAAGCATAACAAAACAAAAGGTCAAAGGTAAGACCCTTGCAGGCAGTTTTCCTCGAGCTAAAAGCCAAGTTGCCTACGTATTATGTATCCCAAGTTGCCTACGCATTCTGTATCCCAAGTTGCCTACGTATTCTGTAATTGTTCAGGAATTAAGTCTCTCTAGTTCCTTGGGATCATTTATATAGAGGACACCTCGTCCGATTTTCTTGTCCCGTAATTATTACGATCCCAAGAAACTACAAAAGACTTGATTCCCGAACAATTACAGGATACGTAGTTAACTTGGAATACACTTATTCCAGGCTCAGTCTAAATATAATCATCAAACACTCTTTCGTTTTTAGGGCTCTATTCTTGTATTTACTGTCATTAGGGCATTACGGCCTGTATTTACATCTAGACGGTTTCCAGTGTCGTCAACTATGTATTTATCCGATTATTTTATAGATGATAGAGACGCATATAAATTTTAAAAGAGGGCAAAATAAAATACATAGTAGTGTTTTTTTCTAGATCCGATGGGGCTACTGTCCCCGTCCCATAAGACCTGGTCCGCCCCTATTTGGTATAGTTTGGTTAAAATATTTAAGATGTTAATTAACAACCGCTTTGGGAGAGATAAGCATTAAATCTTGTAGTAAAGAAACGGTTAAAGCCTAACCGTGAGGGCCCCCTCACCTCCGATCCCACATGAATGCGAGGAGAGGTTAATCATGGGACCTAGCAGTTCAGGGATGAGGCTTTGCATTAGATATCTCTTACCGAAAGGAGCCGGCCCTTTGCATTAAATCTTGTAGTAAAGAGCAATTATTTGGTAGAATTAAAATTTTAATTTTAATGCATTTTCTTGCTCAATCTGTTAATGAATTAATACTAGTGTCTTGATGCTACAATGACACCTTTCTACCCCCTCAATCCTGAAAAAAGTTAGATCAACCTTCAAATTTAAAAGGCATGTTAAGTGACTCACTTGTAAATATCACCCAAAAAAAAGACTGAAAATGGACTGCAACTTGCACATCAATTTATTTTTTAGTGGGAAAATGCATTTATAGTAGAGAAACTTAAAATAAAAAGAGGAAAAAATGTTGTAGTTAGTTTTTAGGGGTAATGTAGAGGTTGTTTATTGGAGTGAAATTTTTTATAGTGTTGAAAAAGTGTACCCGAAACGAAAAACGATTTGTTTTGAGGATGTAATTGGGAATGCTTATTGGAGTTGCCCTTAGTGTCCACAATGGTCACCATATTCCAAAACATCTTTTGGGTGCTATGATGCTACAATGGCGCCTTTCTATATCCTCAATCCTGAAAACAAGTTAGATCAACCTTCAAATTTATAAGGCATGTGATAATGTCGAAATTATCCGGGGTTGTCAGCGGTTTTTTGGTGGTGGATATCTGGCTATAAAAAGTGTATGAAAGTGGCGGCACGCAGTGGTGCTGTGGAATTCCAGCGGTGGTGCACGGTGGTGCTAATAAAAATAGAGAGAGTGGTAGAATTTGGCTTAGCCTTGTGTTTTATTCATTAAATTGTGTATATCCAAAATGGGTTACAAGGGACCCTATTTATAGGGGAGTTACCGACTAAAATTCGGTTTATTTACAAATAAGGACACAGTACATAATAGATATTATCTATACTAGCGAGCTCGTAGCAGGGCTAGGTGTTGCATGCAAGGTCGTTGGCGGACCCGATAACCGAAGGGATTCGCATACCGGCCCCCTAATCTTTCTTGGCGCCGCATGGGGCTAAGGGCTTGAAGCTAGTCCGTAGGCCCACGATCCCAAATTGGCCTGTGAGTTCCCGGACAATAACAGCCGGTGGCCTCATCCACTATTTTGGTGGCCAAACGGACCCGAATAAGGATCTGCGGACCGGATTACGATTTAGGCCTATCAATGGCCCCCTAATCCGTGTCTTAAGCATTTTCTAGAAATGTTAGGCAAGGAGTAAAGTCTGCCCGCGGATCTATTGCCTTGAAATACTATGACGGCTTGCTATTGTGGCGGATCGCCTATTAGCTTTGCCTCAATGCCTTACTCAGAGTAGGTCTTTTCCTTGCTTATGTGTCATTGATCGACTTCGCCTTTTGTGGCTGGTGCCATGAATTGAGACTGCTTTTTGCGGCTTGTGAGTCACAAATCGACTTTGCTTTTGGTGGCTTGAGAGCCTTTGGTCTTATAGAAGGCTCGCTCGATGGCGAGTTCCAAATATGTTGCCGAATTGAAAGTCGGTCTTATAAAACATTCGTTCGAAGGCGAATTCCAAATATGATGCCGAACTGAAGGTCGGTCTTATAAAACATTCGCTCGAAGGCGAATTCCAAATATGATGCCGAACTGAAGGTCGGTCTTATAAAACATTCGCTCGAAGGCGAATTCTAAATATGATGCCGAACTGAATGTCGGTTTTATAAAACATTCGCTCGAAGGCGAATTCCAAATATGATGCCGAACTGAGGGTCGGTCTTATAAAACATTCGCTCGAAGGCGAATTCCAAATATGATGCCGAACTAAATGTCGGTCTTATAAAACAGTCGGTCTTATAAAACATTCGCTCGAAGGCGAATTCCAAATATGATGCCGAACTGAGGGTCGGTCTTATAAAACATTCACTCGAAGGCGAATTCCAAATATGGTGCCGAACTGAAGGTCGGTCTTATAAAACATTCGCTCGAAAGCGAATTCCAAATATGATGCGGAACTGAAGGTCGGTCTTATAAAACATTCGCTCGAAGGCGAATTCCAAATATGATGCCGAACTGAAGGTCGGTCTTATAAAACATTCGCTCGAAGGCGAATTCCAAATATGATGCCGAACTGAATGTCGGTCTTATAAAACATTCTAAGTCGCAATTAACTTGAGCCTTTTAGTGGCTTTAATGGGCGTATAGCCTTAGCCGATTGAAGTTGTTTTGGGCGAATAGCCTTGACATCGCATGATTTGGCTTATTTGGGCTTTAGCCTCTAGCCGATTGAAGCTGTAGATGGGCGGATAGCCTTAGCTTCGTAAGATTTGGCTTCTTGGGCCTTTGGCCTCGAGCCGGTTGAAGTTATAAATGGGCGAATAGCCTTAACTTCGTAAGATTTGGCTTCTTGGGCCTTTGGCCTTGAACGGGTTGAAGCTATAGATGGGCGGATAGCCTTAGCTTCGTAAGATTTGGCTTTTAGCCCTTTGGCCTCGAGCCGGTTGATGCCCTAGATGGGCGGATAGCCTTAGCTTCGTAAGATTTGGCTTCTTGGGCCTTTGGCCTCGAGCCGGTTGAAGTTATAAATGGGCGAATAGCCTTAAATTCGTAAGATTTGGCTTCTTGGGCCTTTGGCCTCGAGCCGGTTGAAGTTATAAATGGACGAATAGCCTTAACTCCGTAAGATTTGTCTTCTTGGGCCTTTGGCCTCGAGCCGGTTGAAGCTGTAGATGGGCGGATAGCCTTAGCTTCGTAAGATTTGGCTTCTTGGTTCTTTGGCCTCGAGCCGGTTGAAATTATAAATGGGCTGATAGCCTTAACTTCGTATGATTTGGCTTCTTGGGCCTTTGGCCTCGAGCCGGTTGAGCGGACGGACTTGTTGTTGGTGAAGAGAAATCCTATTTCGGTGACGAGTTGGCCCATGTAAGAAGGCTCGTCCCGCCATTTTTGGAAGGGAGAGTTCCAATAAGAAGTGCAATCATTTAGGTTGTAGAAATAAAACCCGATGGGAGCTGATATCTTGAGAGCTCGTAACTTGCATATTTGCTTTGCTTCTTGCAATGATTTTTCCAAGTGTTTTTGAATTTGTATATTTATTTTTGCTCGAAATATTCCCAACTTTGAGTCCGTAGTTTGGGTTCGCTAGCCGGTATATGTAGGCATACCCCATGTTTTTGGCGAGGTCGAGGAAATTAAAGCATCGAACTTGCTAAAAATAATTGAGCTAAAAGCCTTACTTGTTTCGGTTGAGGTCGATGATTGAATCGAAAAAATCCGATGTGTGGCCCCTTGTTATAAGCAAGGTTGTTGCGGGCTTGGTTTAAATAAATGTTGAATTTGAGTCATTCATTGGTTGTTTGAAAATTTCCACCTCCGGCCCCCTTGTTTCAAACAAGATTGAGGACGAACTTGGTTGAAATAAGTTTTGAGTCTGCGCACTCATATGCCCGTGTGAAAATTTTCCACTCTCGGCCCTTTGTTTTTGGCGGCTCGATGACAGAATCGAAAAATTCCCAGTATGCGGCCCCCTTGTTTAGAGTAAGATCGGAGCTATGACTGTTGGGGAGATTTTGCATCATTAAAACAAAAGAAAATTTATAAACCTATACTACCATGCAAAACTACCTCCTAACCGGCCGAATACCGGATAGTTGCTAGTAAAGTTGGATAAGTACGGGTATCGATCCTCAGGGAAAAGGGATATTGAATCTAACGTCATTAATTCCTCTTTATTAAAACACATAACTAATCCTAATCTAAAACAGAAAATAAACTGGACAGAGGATTGTTAATCCAAAGTCAGGAAGGATAATTGCGAACCAAAATAAATAAAACTATAACTACGAAAAACAGTAAACTAACTAACGAACATGATAATGATTGAAGTAAATCAACATGAAACAAATCATGATCCACCATCCCGCAACCCTTAATTTTCTCCCTAGATTATCGTATAATGATTTAATTCAAGTTGTGGTTTCACCTATCAAACGTATGAATTCCTACTTTCGTAGATGAATTCGCCTATCAATCTCTATCTTTCGATTTACGGAGATTAACGCATCATAAAATAAACCAAGGTGCAAGATTTTCTAGATCTAACAACCTAGACATTCAACCTATCAACTTTCGCTTGACATAGATCAAACGTCTAATCTTTCCTATGGTGATCTCGCGTTTACACCGACTTTCGTCCTATGGTAAACATCAAACATGCACATCTTTCGATATAAATGCAATACACAAATAAACATAGGAAAAATACAATCTTTAAATTAAACTCATCCATAAAATATCCAAAGAAAGGAAATAAGAGAAAGCTGAAAAATCTCACATGGTCGCTCCGGTTTGATCATCTTCAAGCCAACACCATGATCGAACCAAAGAAGAGAAGAAACGACATAAAATAAACACCTAATCTAACCCCGGATCACCCGAGCACAAGGCTCGGGTGACCGGCCTCACTGTAGCCAAGTTGCCGCCGCTATTCTTGTTTGCTAATTTGCGGCTGAAAAATTTGATTATGGGAATTATATGAATTATCTCCTCTTAGGTTTAGCTTGCATGCGCATATATATAGGACTAAAAGGCGGCTGAATGAATACATGCTGATGTCGGCTTAATTAATCCTTTTCCAAGTAGGGTTTGCATGCGGCTATTCTTCAGCAAAGTAAGGCGGTTTATGCCTCAGTCGGTAGAGGACGGGCGTTCGGCATTGTGGACGCTCGTTCAGGCTGAACCGGACGGAAGGTGGACGTTCGTTTAGCTGCTGTTTGAACTCTCAGTACTCGATTTCCTGCCTTGAACGCTGGTTTAAAATCTTGGACGCACGTTTGAGTTCTGGACCAAATTCCTTCGATTGGAATAAAACTTTTAAAATTCATATCTTGAGTTGTAGACCTCCAAAAATTATGATCCGAATGTCATAATTAAGCTCTCGGAAAACTCTACAACTTTCATTAAGGACTCTTTTTCTTCGAAAAACGCCTTTTTGCTTAGCCCGTCGTATTACGAGTATTTTTCGGGATTTTCCAATACCACAAGTATCATTATCCAAACTTGTAACGCTCATATCTCGGGCCTCGTAAGTCGGAATGAAGTGATTCAAGATCCTGTAGAATCCTCTCTTCAAGCCCTACAACTCTTCTCTTGAGGTCGAGAGTCAAATCAGTGTATATCATATCAAGAACTGCGTCGGAAGTTCGGCTGCTTGAATGCTTCATTCCAAGCTTTATCTCCATCTTTATCCTCTTCCAAGTCAAAAACATGTATCTACATTGCATCCAAACACCACAAAAAACGTAACAATATCCAAAACCATATAAAACAATCAAATAATCGTATAAATTGATACGTTTTCATATTTAACTCTTTAAATCACCATTCACTCAATATTTCACTATAAACCTCGAATTCTATGAAAATCATACGTATATGGGGGAAATTGAGGTGAAATATATCCTTAAAAACACTACAATTTGACCCTTAACAACACCCCCACACTTAAACCTTGCTCGTCCCGAGCAAAACAAAACAAGAACATACTATCAAGAACCCACATAGACACGAGATATAGTCAAAATCATGACAAGCTAGTATTCGGCAAATCGACCTCACTCGGTGATGTGTGTGCGTAACCTACTAAACTTCCACCGATCCTCTCTTGATATAATACATCAAGCACTAACGCTTATCCGGTCAACTAAACGAAAACTTCATTCTATCTACAGCACTTACATTACCAAGAACATAGTAACCAACTCACAATTAAACTCCTTTACTTAGTGCCAAGAAAATACCTCTCGGGTCTCTACTGGGTTTAGATCAACTTGACTTAAAGTTCCAAAAAGCGTACATCTATATTATATTATTCCTATCGTCGCGTCTCAAAAGTATATCACTCTCCCCTACATTAGAGGCAGTCACCCCGAGTTCACTCAAACCCTTACTGTCCAAGGTAAACCACACTCCCCATTTGGGGCAGTATCCAAATGGACTCGAGGTGATATATACAAACAAAATTCCCGCAAAGAAATTTTATTCATTTATTTCTATTTATAGATGTATATATATATTTTTGTATTTTTTAAACTCTTTGGAAACTCTCGGTCAAATATTATTTCTAACACATTCAAGACTCTTAAAGTTTTCAAAACACTAAGGTACTGAGATTCTAACTGTGAGTATAGCACTAGTTCTTAACTTTCATTAATGCTAAATAAGTGTTATCTGCATCAAGAATTAACTTTCCTTTAACTAACCGGAAACTATTCTATATTTGGCTCTTCATCTAATAGGTTCATGAAATGAAGTTCAAGTGAGTATCGAATTACCAAATCTATGCTTAAACATGATATGACTACTGATAACAACTAAAGGGTGCCAGATTATAAAACTAGCATGCGGTTGAAATGTTACTCGGGACTAAACAATAAACAAAAAATTTTGGAAAATTAAGCACTTTTCATAGAAATACTACACTATAAGCAAATGAATGTAGATACACATAACCAACTATTCCCTCCCCCACACTTAAATTACAACATGTCCTCATGTTGTGCAGAAAAGAAATAAAAGGTAAGAGTACTTAGCTGATTGGATTTCGAAAGTGGCAGTTCTGGAAGTGTCAGCTGTCCAAATCCAGAAATGCCTGACGAACTCAGTAGACTGTGGACCATCCACCGGAAACCGATATCGTCTAAAGGTCACAAACGCTATCGAATCTATCCTGCACACTTGACAAACATGAAATACCTCGGGGATAGGGGGAAGATAACATATAAAGCACAGGAAAAGAAAGGTTATAGAGATTTTTCAAATTAAGCTCAAATAAAGATGGAAAATATACATGAAATATTACACAACAGTAGGCTAGGTGCAACTACATGAAAATATACTACAATGCAGCCTACATGATATGCAATCCTAAAAATAAAAAAAAAATAAATAAAAATGAATTCTGACAGGCTCAGGCTGAGCAGGTTTCGAGGACAACCCTACAGTGACTACGGCCTATGCAGAAACTAAATTAAAGAAAACGAGGTAGTATTACGGAAACCGACAGTTAACTACGCTCAAGAAAAAGAAAAATAGAAAAACAATGCAACTAGATGATATGCAACTAAATGATATGCAATTATATGATATGCAAAAATAAAAGAAAATAAAAGAAAAAAAACTAGCCCACTCATTTGCAACACGACATATATAATAAACGTCTACCAAATAATGACAGGTTACGATAAACGACAGTCCTGTTCATTACATGCAGTGTAGACGTGCCTTAAGACTCGTCAAAGGTGATAGCATTATGGAAACCAACAGTTAGCTATACTAAACGAATATAACTCATATGGCTATGCAGACGTAGCATACGGAAAACCGACAGTAGCTACCCACATGAACTATAAAAACAAATGAAGCACGTAAGTCTTAAAAGCTTAAAAGATTCATCGGAGCGGTATGTAGCATACGGGAACCGACATTAGCTACTGATTAACCATAAGAACTGTTGGACTTATTTCTTAGTTTTGATGATGAGTGCCATACTAGCTGTTATAGTGCAAAGGCAAAAAGATGTCTAGATAAAATGTATAGGTTTATTAGAGTTTGATTCATAAATAGGTTTGATCAAACAAGCACTGTAAATGGCTGCTGATTGTTTATCGACAGACCGATCTCTAGGTCGCAGGGTAGATAGGTCGATGCAGACCGGTCTAGAACCCGCCGAAGACCGAAGACCGAAGGCCGAGGGTTCAAACTCGGTGAATGAAGGCTAAGGGATCAAACTTAGTATTTAATGTCAAGGATATGGAATCGAATTTAGGCAAGTCCGTGATGACCTAAACCGATTACATATACCTTGTGTAGAAGGTCTAAGTTCCACAAGTTGGATGATGTTTGGAACTTGGTTATACTTTAAATGATGTAATCTAACTTCACATACAAAAGTTGGATAAAAAGATTCAACCGCATTATATTTTACGAGCAAAAATATGATGTTCACGGAGACGATTGGTTTTACAAAGCAGATCGATGAACCCGCCGATATATACCTCGATCAATTCAAGATTATTGGGAAGTTACATGGATAAGAACGACCAACTACCTCGACTTATCAAGCAAATCAAAGGCCGAGATTAAAAAGACGTTGGGATGATCCATATTTTTATCCATTGGATACAAGTCAAAGGGGTGGACAGACTGCACTGTCAAAAAGTAATCCTGACAGTGTCAGTCCTATGAATAGTGACAGAATGCAGTGCAGATGGGACAAATACAAGGAACGGTCACATTTGAATTTCAAATTCAAGTCACATGCATTCCTACCTATAAATAGAGGACTTTCAACTCAAGAAGAAGAAGATGGATTTTGGGATAAACTTTAAGTGATAACACTGAGCTGAAAAACACCCTGCTGAACTTACTGAGCTTAAAGCTGCTGATCTAGTTATTTTCTTCAAGTGCATTCTGTGTTCAAGCTGCATCAAGCATACACACTTGAAGACTGCAAGCCGCCGATTATATCATCCTAATCAAGCCGCTGCAACCGAATCATTTATTTGATTCATTCTTTATTTTATAAAGAACCCGCCGAAGACAAGAAGCATCCGTTAGGTGTGAAAGACTCGTTGGTTTGTGGTGAAGCTGGTGAAGAGGCAATTCTACCCTTCAAGGACCAAAGTGGAAGACTCGGGAGCAAAGAATCCTACTGTTCTTAGTTTTCGGTTTGTGAAGCCATAGTTATTGGTGAAGGACAAGCAACCTAGGATTCTTTGTAACGTATAACTCAAAGATTACTAGTGAATTTCCTCCAACATCACAGGAGAAGAGTGGACGTACGGGATTACATCACCCGGAACCACTATAAAAATCTCTCTACTTACTTACCGCATTTATTTTCTCGCACTTAGTCTTTATTCATATCAACTGCTCGAATCTAGCAACCGAAATCACACACTACCGAGTATCTAATACTTAGTAACATATTTAACAACAAGTAACAAGGCTTAATTTTGATATTATTCCGCCGCACAAATTCAAGCAAGGCGAATCGTCGAGACTACCGTTTATCGCGGGCTGCCGAGGTCTCGCGACTATCGAAGTATCGTTGTGCCGCCGAAGTTGCGAAATTTGTTAACTCCAAAGTTTTAATTGTTAAGTTTATTCACCCCCCCCTCTAAACTTAACTAAAGCCTTTTCAAGGGACCAACAATTGGTATCGGAGCAAAGGCTTCGTTCAAGGAATCCTACTTGTTGTGCTTGTGAAAATTCTTTAAAACTTTCTTTCAAGTTACTGATTTTCAAGACTTGCATCATGGATAACACACAGTATGCTAGAACCATGTTGATGTGTTCTCTTGATAGATTTGATGAGTATAAACGTCGAATGCAGGCATATCTTGCTGCTACTCATGATGAGATGATGGATGTACTAACTGAAGGACCACTGGAGATTACAAAGGCAGTAACAGTGGGTGACAGAATTGAGTACATTCCTAAACCAAAGAGAGAATGGAATGCAGAAGACAGAAAAGAGCAAACCTCAACAACATTGCTATTGATATCATCTACGTAACCTTGGATAGCAATATGTACATGAAAGTCAAAGATTGCAAGACCGCAAAGGAACTTTGGGATAAGATTCACTTAATGCGTGAAGGCACCGATGCAATAAAGAAGAACAAAATCGGTGTGGCCGAAAAAAGGTTTCAAAAGTTCAAAATGCTACCTAATGAAACCATTGAGCAAATGGAGTCCGATTCAATGCAATCTTGGATGAGCTTACTCTCGCCGAGTGTAAGTTATTCAAAAGAGGAAGTAAACACCAAAATCTTGGAAGCTTTACCGCAAGAGATGTTTGGAAAATGAAGGTGACCGCAATTGAAGAAATGAGAAAGCCGCATGAGGAAGACACCTTCAAATTGTTCTCGATCTTAAGGCCTATGAATTTAGCAAGAAGTTAGTGCACGAAACGAAAAGGAAGAGCCAAAGACCACTCGCATTGGCTGCTTCACATCATGAAGAAACATCGGGAGGACGGACAGATGACATGCTTGGATGAGATGCAAGAGCGCGATTGCCCTACCGAGCAAGAAGATCGAATGATGAAGACTGGAAAGGCCCCTACAAGAAATTTCACAAAGAGGCCTACTGAGAGAAGGAAAGAAGAACCAAAGAAAGATAATGACTATCTATGCTTTCATTGCAAGAAACCAGGACACTTCAGACCTGATTGTCCTGAATTGAAACAAGGCAAGGAACCTGATTATCTTTGCTTCAACCGTAAGAAGCCCGGACATTTTAGACCCGATTGTCCGGACCTACGAAGACCAAAAGTCAACAAAGGAGACATGGCAAGAAGGCTATGGTTGCCGAAGATGAATCGGGATATGAAGTGGGATCTCGAAAAAGGAAATGAGTCGATGACACACGACGGTTGCCGATATGGAGGATTATGCTTTGATGGCCAACATGGATGAAACGAGGAGGTATACAACACCGTATCTATAAACACTCCCGCCGGAAGTGATTGTGAATCAACTTTGTGGTTCAAATCCTAGAAATTCGACAACAATGAGACTTTGGATGCCATCCTTAATCAATCGAGGATAATACAATCTGGTTATGAGATTGTGAAGGCCGAAAAAGAGGCTCTTGAGTTAGAAGTTGGAAGATTGAAAGCTGAATTAAGGGTTTTCAAAGGTAAGGATAAAGATGTTGGACGAGAATCGGCATAAGTCCGTCGCACATCCAAAGCGGCCTCGCGAATCCGCTCGAACCATCTTGTTCCAATACGCATACAAATCGGAAAGCCTTATGGAGACAGAATCGGGCTTGGATTTGGAACTCGGCAATCTAACAAGAGTGGATCCGAAGGTTACCGAACCTAGTACCGAATTGGTCCTAAGTTTGTGCCCGCACTAGATCCATCTCCCGCAAGGCCGCCTTGAAGCAAGAAAACCAAATGAGAATGCCTCAAAGAAGCAAAATCGAAGTCTCGAAGTCAACGGCTCCTAGTAAAAAGAATAAATCCAAAAATAGGACTATTCTTGTACCTTCTAAGCCTACGATAGCGGACACTGCTACCAAGTCCGCCGGACCACGAAGGAAAGAAACGAAATATTCCAAGAATAAGAATCCCAAATCCAAAAATGTTGATCATTCAAGGGATACTTATCTCAGGGGGAAAGGTAGACTGTTCCCTGCTGATAATGATTGGAATATTCCTGCATCTAATGCTAGAAACAGTCAGCATAACCATACTGCTAGGGTAAAACCTAGACAATGGAATCAGCAGAGGACTTACATAAGATCTCGGCGGACTCCATATTACGTGGTCGCTCCTAACAGACAAAGACATCTATGGCTATGCAAATGTTTCTAACAACAAGAATCATTTCAAACGGCATTATGTACCAAAAGGCCGTAAAACATATGTGGTTCCTACACAACCTACCGTTAGAACTTATGGATGTGTGGAATACATGTATGAACCAAAGTATGAACCAAAGTATGACACATTTAGGAGAAGACCTTATGGAAACATACCAAGGGTCATGCTTGCCACGACCACTATGGACCCAAACGAGGTTTGGGTACCTAAAATGCATTAACTTTGTTTTGTAGGGTGTCCGGTACTTTGACGGTGGATGTTCCGGACACATGACAAAGAATAAGCACTTGTCTTACAAATTTTGTGGCAAAAGATGGTCCAAGGGTGAATTTTGGCAATAAAAATACACCTGGTTATACAAGAGGATATGGCACACTTATCGAAATGGACTTACAATCAAGAATGTTGCATATGTGGAAGGATTTGGATTACAACTTGCCGAGCACTTTGGACAATTCGTGATATGGGATACAAGGTCACTTTTGACAAAAACAAGCTTGTATTGTCATTAGTGAAAGAGGTGATCAAGTTGTACTTGCTTTGGTAGAAGGCAACAGAACATGTATGTTGTGGATTGGTCTCACTGCCTGCCGAAACTCACTCGATTGTGCATACCAAATCGAACTCAATTGGTTATGGCACAAGAAGTTAAATCATCTAAATTTTGATGATATTAATCGATTAGTGAAGAAGAAGTTAGTGGTTGGTTTACCCGAGATTACATTCAAGAAGGATGCTATCCGTGATGCATGTCGGCAAGGTAAACGAGATAAAGTCAAGTTTTAAGTCAAAGACTAAACAATCAACTAACGAGTGTTGGAGCTTATGCACATGGATCTTTTTGGACCTATAACTCCAACAAGTGTGACAGGGAAGAAATACACCTTAGTGGTTGTGGATGATTTTTCTAGATACACTTGGGTGATATTCATGAACAAGAAAAGTGAGACACTCCAAAGCTTACCTAATCTTTTGAAGAGATTACAAAATGAGAAAAGTTTAACGATCATAAAGATTAGATCGGATCGTGTACCGAATTTCTCAACAAAGTTATAAGAGAATACCGTGAACGTAATGGTGTACTTCATCAACTTGCTCGTCGTGGTACACCTCGGCAAAATGGGGTTGCTTTGAAAGAAGAAACGGGACATTAAAGGAAGCGGGAAGAACAATGATCCGTGAAGCTTTGCTACACGAAAGATATTGGGTCAAGCAAAATACGAAGATGCTATACACAAAATAGAACATCGGTAGAAACAAGAAGGCGCCGAAGACACCTTATGAGATCCGGAATGGAAGGATACCTAATATATCCTATTTCCACCCATTTGGAAGCAAATGTTTTATTCTAAATCATAAAGTTCATTTGAAAACTTTCCAACCAAAATCGAGATGAAGGAATTTTCTTAGGATATTCTTCGGTCGGCGAGCATTCGAGTGCGAACAAAAGAACACCGAAACATGAAGAAACAATCAATGTTGTGTTTGATGAACCTAAGTTTACTTGGTATGGAAGATAAAGAGTGTGAACTGCTTTGAAAATCAACAAATCACGATCCAGTTTGTGTTGAAGTTTTGGAAAGATTCAATGACCTAAAAGTTTCGATACGCCCTCGCCGAACACCCCGCGACAATGTTACCGATGCAACAATCGAAGCAATTCAAGGATCTGTCGACCCCCCTGTAGAAGAAACTACAATGCAGACCCTACCGAAGATGATCTTCCCGAAAATCAAAATAACCAAAATCCACAATGGTTAAGGAATCACCTGTTGAACAAGTTATTGGCAATGTACGGCAAGGTGTGAGGACTAGAAGACAATCGGAAGCTATGTTTACTTGTTTTCTATCTCAAATGGAACCTAAAGTTGTTGAAGAAGCAATTTCGGATCCAGATTGGATAATTGCTATGCGGGAAGAATTAAATGAATTTGAAAGAAATCAAGTTTGGACACTAGTTGAAAGGCCACTCATGCAAATATCATTGGTACTAAGTGGGTATACGAAATAAACTTGATGAATGCGGTACCATTGTAAGAAATAAGGCCGGACTAGTTGCAAAAGGCTATTCTCAAGCGAAGGAATAGATTTTGATGAAACTTATGCACTGTTGCAAGATTGGAAGCTATCGATTATTCTTGGCACATGCTTGCATATAAGAACTTCAAAGTATATCAAATGGATGTCAAGAGTGCATTTTTGAATGGTATCCTAGAGGAGGAAGTGTATGTTCGGCAACCTCCTGGATTTGAAGTTAAAGATCAAGAAGATAAAGTGTATAGACTCAACAAAGCACTTTATGGATTGAAACGAGCACCAAGAGCATGGTATGAGACTCTATCTCAATTCTTGGTGGACAATGGTTTTACTAAAGGGACCATTGACAAGACTCTTTTCGAGAATCGATGAAGGGGACAACACCTGTTTGGTACAAATTTATGTTGATGACATAATTTTTGGCTCTGAAAATGATTTACTTTGTGAAAAGTTTGCAAATCTAATGAAAAGTAAATTCCAAATGAGTATGATGGGAGAAATGAACTACTTTTTGGGATTACAAGTCAAACAAATAAAGGATGGAATCTTCATTCATCAAACCAAGTATACCAAAGAACTGCTGAAGAAATTTGGTATGGAAAACAGCACTAAGAGCTCAACTCCTATGAGTACAAACATCAGATTGGATGAAGATAAAGAAGGCAAAGATGTTGATCAGACTTTATACAGAAGGATGATAGGAAGTCCGTCGTATCTCACTTGCCGACGGACTCGATATATCCTTTGCTGTAGGTGTTTGTGCAAGATTTCAATCCAAACCTAAAGAAAGTCATTTAGGTGCAGTTAAGAGAATTCTCAAGTATCTTAAAGAAACTTTGGGAGTAGGGATATGGTATTCCAAGGAAGGAAGCTTCAAGGTAATATCCTACTCGGATTACGATTATCTTGGATGCAAGATTGATAGAAAAAGCACCTCGGGAACCCGTCGCTTAATGGGAAATAGATCGGTCTCCTGGTTTAGCAAGAAACGAATTCTATTTCAACTTCCACTTCGCCGAAGCCGAATACATTGCTTCTTTGGAAGCTGCCGTGCACAAGTACTATGGCTAAGACAACAATTAAGGGATTATGGAATTGAAGAAAAGGAAATTCCAATCATGTGTGACAACACAAGTGCAATTGCAATCACGAGAAAATCTGTTTTGCATTCAAGAACCAAGCACATTGATGTGAGACATCATTTTATAAGAGATCATGTTGAAAAGAAAGATGTGGTGGTTCTATACATCCCTACCGAAGATCAACTTGCCGATATTTTCACTAAGCCACTTGATAGTGAAAGATTTGCCAAATTAAGGACCGAACTTGGAATCATAAAGATTGACCGATATTCGGCGGTAATCGGAATTCACCAAGGGGATTAGTCTTTGCTATGTTGGGTGAGCTCACTTAGCGATTAGTCATTGGTTTCAACAATTCCATGTACTTATGTTTGAACAATTGAGCAAATGAGGTTGCCAAGGGGATTGGTCTTTGTCATGTTGGGTGAGCTCACTTGACGGATCGGTCATTGGTATTAAACTTCATCTTGTATTATCAATTGAACAAAACAAGGAGAAAACAAGGATCGGCGAGTCACCTTGTCGGCGGTACAACGCCGAAGCACATTATCGCGGACCGCCGAGCCCACCCCGCCGAGGGATACCTTGCCGGAGGGAACGTTACTCGGTCAAAATAATTAAAGTCAAAAAGCATATTGGCGGGATATTTATTTTATCCATTATTACCACGCTTAAACCATCCAACGGTTACAAACGTTATGGTGGAGTAATGGGCCACGTGTCAAGACGAAATTTATTCGATTAATCGTGGTTACCTCAATGTACGCGCTATGACAAGCTTTCAACTACCCACTTGTCTATATAATCGACCGTTACATAGCGATTCACCACTTGCATCTTCTCGCTTTATCTCTCGCAAATTCTACTTCGTGTGAACACGATTTGAGAGGAACTCTTCTTCATCTTTTTCTTATTTCAATGGCGGAAAGAGTTGAAGTTCAAATCGAATCTAGCCAAAGTGTAAGAGGCTATGTTGTTGATGCAAACCAAACAGAGTTGGCCATTAATATAGGTCGAAGAATAAGGAGGTTTGCGGGCTTGGAGAACAAGCTCAATATCGGATTAGACACAATTTCATACACCAATGTTGTTGATTTCGGAAGAACATGGTGGTGGAAGAAGGAACCGAAGCATTCAATACAACGGTGAATGCCGAGGAGCTTGTTATCTCCCCAGGTCTGGCGAGGGAAGTGTTTGGATTTGAAGAAGTGGAAAATGGTCCGGTGAATCCCGAAGCAATGGGATTGGACAAGTTGGCGTTTATAGATCAAATCAAGACAAATCAAACCACCAAATCTGTTCCTGGCATCAATTGCAGACACTTTGGGAATGAATACATTCTGCTGAGCAAACTTATTGCCAAGAACATACTTGGATTGGTTGGCAGTATGGATACTTTATCTGGGCCTAAGATAGAGTTAATGATCATCATCTGCAGGAGCATGAGATTTGACTGGGCTGGTTACTTTATTCATTATATGAAGAAAGTTGCCAAGGAGGAGAAAATAGGGAAAAGGAAATCCAAGGCCTTACCCTTAGGTTTGATGATTCAGACCCTGCTGAATCATCTGGAGGTTCCTGATCTTGAACCAGTTGCCATAAATCAGTCCAGATACAAAAAGGAGATTGATTATGCAATCCCTGGACTTGATGATGATGAAGAGATTACGAAGAAGGCTGCGATGATAATGATGATGGAGATGATGGTGATATCGGTGGTGAGCGGGTTCGGCAAACTAAGAAGATTTCCATCAAACCCGCTTTTCACCAAAGAAAACTGCCGGGAAGAGGAAGAAGAGTGCGATGATAGAAAGATTACTGAAATCTTGAAATCAAAGAGAACAAGAAAGGAAACAGCACAGACTTCTGAGTCTGCTGAGGGTCAAGTGGAGGTTACTGACCCTGCTGTAGCTGCAAGAAGAACTGTTGTTGAAATTCTTAGAGAACAACAGAAGGAAGCAAGTAGAAAAAGAAAATTGACTAGAAAAGATGATGATGATGAACCCCTATCCAAGAGGATGAAGGAAGTTGCCAAAAAGAAGAAATATGGCAAGGGGAAAGAATTGAAAGATTTGGAGGCACAGAGGGCCCAAGAAGAAGCATCAGTAGAGGAGGAAGAAGAGGCTGTTGAAGCTGAGCCTCTAACTATCATTCCACCAGTTGTTATCAGTGATTCCTCCAATGAAGAAGTTATCAAGTCCACGATGCTTTGAACGGGTTGTTTTTGAGCAATGCAGAGAGGATGTACGACGATCTACGACCCCGAGCCCGCCGTAGCATCCACCGAAGAACCACAGCAAACCACTGAACCTGAACCTGCTGTGGTGGTTGAAGAGGTGATTGGAGACTTGGTTGAAGACCCTGCAAAATGTGGCAATAGTTCGGGGGAAGAGCAATCTGCTGGCTAATCCTGCTGATGAGCATGTAAGTCGGGGGAACCAAGTGTGATACAGATGGAAGTAGTAGGTACAAATGCACCATCACAGCAACCTGCTGACTTTCAAACATCTGTAGAAGATACCTTGAATCTGCTTGTTGGAACCTTTGGAGGTCAACAAGCTACTGGAGCTGCTCCCAGAAGATCTTTTATGCCATTTGAGAGGCATGTGAAAAAGAGCAAGAAAACTGAAGAGTTTGTGGATCCCAAACTTCAAAGAAATTGCTTGATTACTTCCAGTGGAAGTTTGGGTTCTACAAAAGACAAAAACCAGCTGCTCAACCAATGACAGATTTTGAAGAATGGGTTTTTGACAAGTTAGGAGTGGAAAACTTGCTGGATCTGATTGATACAACCTTGCTGCAATCAAGACTGATGGATCTGTTTGATGAGCAACAGAAGGAGGAGGGTATCAAGTTCAGAGACCCAAGAGATGGTGATGATGATTCTTCCTCATCATCTGACTCAAGGGGAGATTTCCCCTCAGGACCAGGAGAACCTAGTGGGACTGCTTTGATAAATGATCCACCCGCACAACGTCCACCACACCGGTAAAGTCTCTGTGGGCCGGCCAGGACGGAGAAATGGATGAGGATCTACAAGATCTCACCATGGATGATCTAGAAGCCTTGATAAATGAAGGAATAAATTTGAGTACCGGTAGGTGGTGATGAACCAAGTACATTTCATGTTGTAGAGCCTACTTGCACAACCCGAAGATGTACGAATCGATTTGGATGTGGAAAAGACCACGACTTCGGTGAACCAAGTGCTAGTTCGAGGAATCCATTGGATATCAAAGAGGATTTGACTTTGAAGGAATTCTCACCAAAATCGCCATGATTCGACCAAGATTGGTCATCTTTGAAGGTTTCCAAGTGGATAATACCAATATATTCAATCCACGGGAAGTTGAAGAGGAGGTACAGTTCTTTGGGATACAAACGACTCGCACAAAGGTTGGAACAGGAGGTACGGGTTCTTTGAGTCTCAAACAAAGACCTGGACAAAGGTTGGAACCAGGTTTGGGTTTGGAGGAAACCCCCGTTATTGATGAGGCTGCCGTAGTGGAGCCTGCTTTGGAGCCAATACCACCGTAGGAAAAGATAGTCGCCGGACCGCATTAATGAGGATGAGCAATTTCTTTGGACTATAATTACGGTGATGAAGAATTTCAAATTTTTGGACGGGAAGAAGTTGTTGAAGAACCCGCACAAGATCCTATCCTTGAAGATGTTCTTGGTGCAATGGTTGAGGAAGGACCTCCCCCGCCGGGAGAGATTTGAGTAGGGCCATGGTCATCGCGGACAACAGGCACAATATAGAGTTGAGGAGCCTCGCGATGGATCTACCGACGATAGAATGGCCGGTGGAGTGCCAATTGAAGTTGTCAATGAGTTAAGAACTGTAAGAAATGACATGCAACGAGCTTAAGAACTCAATTGGACAGCAAGAACAGAGATTTGAAGAACGATGAAGATGGTCAATGAAAACGGACAATGCCGCTAATACAAATTTACTTTCAAACTTTGCTTCCACTCAAAATGCTTTGAATGATATGATATATGATGTAAGATATATCAAGCAAGGGAACACACCGAAGGACAAGTTTTTGAAAGATCAATTTACATCCATTCATCAAAAACTTGACAAACTTGCTGAAGCCGCCGAGCTCGCTTCGTCGCACAACAACTCTTGTACCCGACCCCAAATTTACCGAAAGGATCAACGACCGGAAGAGACTCGCAATCAAGGATTACTTCACTTGATACTAGAACCGGAACTATGGCGGGTCAATTACACGAGTGATAGTATCACGAAGCTATTCATGGCCTCATCTCACGTTTTGTTGATGATGTCACTAAGGGGAAGAGGGCCAATCGAGCAAAGAAAGGAGGCTGCTAGACTCTTTGCACAAAAGAGATGGACGATGATACAAATGCCTTTAGGCAACCCGCACTGGCGTAGTGCAACTTACCGATGATCTCCTATCACGGTACAAGAAAGAGTTTTACAACGAAGGAGACCCTATCGTGACATGGGATTTCATGAAGGTCTCAACTCCTTCTTGAGTTTGAAGTTTTGGGAGGCAAGGATTAGAGCTTTAAGAGCATCTACCGAGACGAAGGAGTAGCGAGAGGTGAAAAGGTGCTTGCCAATTACAAAAGCAAAAGATTCACCGAATGAATTTAAGGAGTCAGTATATGAAGTTTGGCTTCGGGGTGAATCGAGATCAATCTTGTCCTCGCTGAAGCATGGAATTGGTGGAAACAAGTCAATTCTTATATTGACTTTACACTTATTGAGAATGAATGGATGGTTGAAATGATAGAAGAGATCGAGCCTATCAAGAGCAAGCCGAGAAGGCTAGACAAGAAAGAGAAAAGAGACAATAGATCGGCTACTTTTCATTGTTTATCTTTGCGTATCTAGTTGTAATAACTGTGAACAAATGTTTATAATGAGAAATGACCGAATTTGTTCTTTGTGTTTTTATCTTTTTGCTTTGCCGATTAGGTGAGGGTAGTGGCATCATCACCAAAAAGGGGGAAATTGTTGGACTTATTTCTTAGTTTTGATGATGAGTGCCATACTAGTCATTGTTATAGTGCAAAGGCAAAAAGATGTCTAGATAAAATGTATAGGTTTATTAGAGTTTGATTCATAAATAGGTTTGATCAAACAAGCACGTAAATGGCCGCCGATTGTTTATCGCGACGATCTAGGTCAGTAGGGTAGATAGGTCAGTAGACTGGTCTAGAACCTGCTGAAGACTGAAGACTGAAGGCTGAGGGTTCAAACTCAGTGAATGAAGGCTAAGGGATCAAACTTAGTATTTAATGTCAAGGATATGGAATCAGAATTTAGGCAAGTCTGTGATGACCTAAACTGATTACATATACCTTGTGTAGAAGGTCTAAGTTCCACAAGTTGGATGATGTTTGGAACTTGGTTATACTTTAAATGATGTAATCTAACTTCACATACAAAAGTTGGATAAAAAGATTCAACTGCATTATATTTTACAGGCAAAAATATGATGTTCAGCAGACTGATTGGTTTTACAGCAGACTGATGAACCTGCTGATATATACCTCGATCAATTCAAGATTATTGGGAAGTTACATGGATAAGAACAGCCAACTACCTCGACTTATCAAGCAAATCAAAGGCCGAGATTAAAAAGACGTTGGGATGATCCATATTTTTATCCATTGGATACAAGTCAAAGGGGTGGACGGTACCTCGCACCGTCAAAAAGTAATCTGACGATGTGTCGATCCTATGAATAGTGACGAGAATGCGTGCGAGATGGGACAAATACAAGGAACGGTCACATTTGAATTTCAAATTCAAGTCACATGCATTCCTACCTATAAATAGAGGACTTTCAACTCAAGAAGAAGAAGATGGATTTTGGGATAAACTTTAAGTGATAACACCGAGCCGAAAAACACCTGTTTGAACTTACCGAGCTTAAAGCCGCCGATCTAGTTATTTTCTTCAAGTGCATTCGTGTGTTCAAGCCGCATCAAGCATACACACTTGAAGACCGCAAGTCGTCGATTATATCATCCTAATCAAGGCGCTGCGCAACCGAATCATTTATTTGATTCATTCTTTATTTTATAAAGAACCCGCCGAAGACAATGAAGCATCTCGTTGGTGTGAAAGACTCGTTGGTTTGTGGTGAAGGTGGTGAAGAGGCAATTCTACCCTTCAAGGACCGGTGGAAGACTCGGGAGCAAAGAATCCTACCTGTTCTTAGTTTTCGGTTGTGAAGCCATAGTTATTGGTGAAGGACAAGCAACCTAGGATTCTTTGTAACGATAACTCAAAGATTACTAGTGAATTTCCTCCAACATCACGGGAGAAGAGTGGACGTACGGGATTACATCACCCGGAACCACTATAAAAATCTCTCTACTTACTTACCGCATTTATTTTCTCGCACTTAGTCTTTATTCATATCAACCTGCTGAATCTAGCAACTGAAATCACACACTACTGAGTATCTAATACTTAGTAACATATTTAACAACAAGTAACAAGGCTTAATTTTGATATTATTCCGCTGCACAAATTCAAAGAAGGCGAATCGTCGGTAGACTACGTTTATCGGCGGGCTACGAGGTCTCGACGGACTGCGAAGTATCGGCGTGCCGAAGTTGCAGAATTTGTTAACTCCAAAGTTTTAATTGTTAAGTTTATTCACCCCCCCCCCTCTAAACTTAACTAAAGCCTTTTCAAGGGACCAACAAGAACAGTTATAGCTTACGAGAACCGACAGTCACTATAACATGCCTAGATGAATCATATATAAGGAATTGATCAATTATCTAACATGGATTCATAGATGGAAAAATAAAATCACATAAGTTCAGGACATCTACGTAAAAATCAATTAGCTACAGAAGCTCGAATGAAAAATCCACATCAAATAAAAGCATTGAAAATAAAATCAAGAAATTTAGAACCTGGACTGAACCCCGGACGAACGTTCACTTAGCGTTCAGGACTGGACGGGCGTTCCACCTTGCAATTCAGCCCCGGACGAGCGTTCATCAAAACAAACGCTCGTCTGCCTTGAAAACCGACCGGACGGGCGTTCAGAAAGTATAGACGCTCGTCTGGTCCTCTAAATCAGAACGATTGAAAATATTTGAACGGACGAGCGTCCAATACTTCCCAACGCTCGTTCACTGCGGATGAAGAACCGGACGGGCGTCCAACGAACGTACGCTCGTCCATACAACAAGAATGCACAGACAGCAGGAAAAACACAGCAACCCTAAATCTTATAAACACAACATAGAGCACAGACAACAGCCACAGATAAATTTTAGCACAGGGGTTAGACTAGGTAACAACTAAACACAAACTTCACGTAAAACAGATTGAGTAAAAAACTTTTGCACATTCTTAACCCTACGGTCATCGAAACACGGCAAAATAAAAAAACCTCAATTTATTCAACGCTACTTTTATTGAAAAACAAAAACAAAAAACACGTAACAAAATAGAAAAATTAATTCAATTAGATTCAACAAAACACCGATTCCCCGGCAACGGCGCCACTTTTGTTGGGGAGATTTTGCATCATTAAAACAAAAGAAAATTTATAAACCTATACTACCATGCAAAACTACCTCCTAACCGGCCGAATACCGGGTAGTTGCTAGTAAAGTTGGATAAGTACGGGTATCGATCCTCAGGGAAAAGGGATATTGAATCTAACGTCATTAATTCCTCTTTATTAAAACACATAACTAATCCTAATCTAAAACGAAAAATAAATTTGGACGAGAGGATTGTTAATCCAAAGCCGGGAAGGATAATTGCGAACCAAAATAAATAAAACTATAACTACGAAAAACAAGTAAACTAACTAACGAACATGATAATGATTGAAGTAAATCAACATGAAACAAATCATGATCCACCATCCCGCAACCCTTAATTTTCTCCCTAGATTATCGTATAATGATTTAATTCAAGTTGTGGTTTCACCTATCAAACGTATGAATTCCTACTTTCGTAGATGAATTCGCCTATCAATCTCTATCTTTCGATTTACGGAGATTAACGCATCATAAAATAAACCAAGGTGCAAGATTTTCTAGATCTAACAACCTAGACATTCAACCTATCAACTTTCGCTTGACATAGATCAAACGTCTAATCTTTCCTATGGTGATCTCGCGTTTACACCGACTTTCGTCCTATGGTAAACATCAAACATGCACATCTTTCGATATAAATGCAATACACAAATAAACATAGGAAAAATACAATCTTTAAATTAAACTCATCCATAAAATATCCAAAGAAAGGAAATAAGAGAAAGCTGAAAAATCTCACATGGTCGCTCCGGTTTGATCATCTTCAAGCCAACACCATGATCGAACCAAAGAAGAGAAGAAACGACATAAAATAAACACCTAATCTAACCCCGGATCACCCGAGCACAAGGCTCGGGTGACCGGCCTTGTAGCCAAGTTGCCGCTATTTCTTTGTTTGCTAATTTGCGGCCGAAAAATTTGATTATGGGAATTATATGAATTATCTCCTCTTAGGTTTAGCTTGCATGCGCATATATATAGGACTAAAAGGCGGCTGAATGAATACATGCGATGTCGGCTTAATTAATCCTTTTCCAAGTAGGGTTTGCATGCGGCTATTCTTCGAAAAAGTAAGGCGGTTTATGCCTCGGTCGGTAGAGGACGGGCGTTCGGCATTGTGGACGCTCGTTCGGGGGCTGAACCGGACGGAAGGTGGACGTTCGTTTAGCTTCTTTGTTTGAACTCTCAGTACTCGATTTCCTGCCTTGAACGCTGGTTTAAAATCTTGGACGCACGTTTGAGTTCTGGACCAAATTCCTTCGATTGGAATAAAACTTTTAAAATTCATATCTTGAGTTGTAGACCTCCAAAAATTATGATCCGAATGTCATAATTAAGCTCTCGGAAAACTCTACAACTTTCATTAAGGACTCTTTTTCTTCAGAAAACGCCTTTTTGCTTAGCCCGTCGTATTACGAGTATTTTTCGGGATTTTCCAATACCACAGTATCATTATCCAAACTTGTAACGCTCATATCTCGGGCCTCGTAAGTCGGAATGAAGTGATTCAAGATCCTGTAGAATCCTCTCTTCAAGCCCTACAACTCTTCTCTTGAGGTCGAGAGTCAAATCAGTGTATATCATATCAAGAACTGCGTCGGAAGTTCGGCTGCTTGAATGCTTCATTCCAAGCTTTATCTCCATCTTTATCCTCTTCCAAGTCAAAAACATGTATCTACATTGCATCCAAACACCACAAAAACGTAACAATATCCAAAACCATATAAAACAATCAAATAATCGTATAAATTGATACGTTTTCATATTTAACTCTTTAAATCACCATTCACTCAATATTTCACTATAAACCTCGAATTCTATGAAAATCATACGTATATGGGGGAAATTGAGGTGAAATATATCCTTAAAAACACTACAATTTGACCCTTAACAACGACGTAACGAGCTTGCTGGGAACAAATTCTGAACCAAAGTGTAAGCTCGAAAATTTTCCCGCGGCCCCCTTGTTTTGGACAAGATTGAGATCTTGAGTAACTTGTCGGAAACAAATGTTGAGGTCGAGCTTAGAGCTGGCCGATGAGGTCGGACTTAGAGCATGCCGAGCTGAAGGTCGGGCTTAGAGCTGGCCGATGAGGTCGGACTTAGAGCTTGCCGAGCTGAAGGTCGGGCTTAGAGCTGGCCGATGAGGTCGGACTTAGAGCTTGCCGAGCTGAAGGCCGGGCTTAGAGCTGGCCGATGAGGTCGGACTTAGAGCTAGCCGAGCTGAAGGTCGGGCTTAGAGCTGGCCGATGAGGTAGGACTTAGAGCTTGCCGAGCTGAAGGTCAGGCTTAGAGCTTGCCGACTGCAAATTCTGGAGAGCTCGTTGAGACGCTCATAGCAAAAGAGCTCGTTGAGGGCTCGTATTTGGCGACCTCATCCTGAGCGAGCGTCTTCCGGACAGTGTCATCATAAATTTGGGTCTGTTCTAAACCGTAAACTTTCCCGAATAGAATTGCATCCCTTCTTTGATGAGAAATCCCCAAATCATGTGCAGTTCATCGAACAACTTAGATGCGTAACTTTGTCTCCAGCCTTAAAGCAAGCGTAAGCTAAGCTTGCATATACGACAGCATCTCCAGGCATTCCCTTTTCATTCATGATATCAAATACCATTAAAGTACATTCAACATTTTCTCTTTTACACAAGCTTCTGGTAACGGCTCTGTATACCAAAATGCCAACCAAAAGACCTCTATATGAGAATTCGTTCAGCAAATTTATAACAACTTTTTCATTACCATGATGACAATAATATTCCGTAATCCACGAATAAACAAAGTAATTCGGAGAAAACCAGGAATTAATCACCTCAAATAATGTATCGTTAGTACTTTTTATGTCCTGGGTTTTATAAAACCCGTGAATTAACGCCTCATAAGCATAATAATCCCGTTTCAGCCCGAATTCTTGCGTTTCATGCTTAACTCTTAAAGCTGAGGCCATGTCCTTTAAGCTCCATTTCAGTAAAAAATGCACTGCCTTTTTCGACTCCGGATTTGTAGCAAGAATGAATCAAACCATTATATAAATGCAAAATTCGGAATAACACCAGCTTTGATCGTCTTCTTATAAATCAGCTCGATGCATGGTCATTCGCATCCGGGTCATCTTGATTACTCACTATTGACTTAGAAACCGTTGGGGATGGCACGAATTCCTTAAGAGCATATTTTGTGCTGCCTTGAAGTGCTTTTGCCTGGCTTCTGTCTAATGAACGAGACAATTCCGAGCTCTCTGTTTAACTTTGTCTAATGGATAGAAATGAAGAAAAAGATCCCCGTGTATCAAGATTCAACGAATATAAAACGTTGTGTTAATAATTAAGATTTATTTTTTTAATATAAAATTCTCCTTTGAATTAGACATTTTTTTTTATAGTTTTTATACGACATTTTTTTTATAGTCGTCCTTTTAAATAAAAATAATTTTTTTAACATGCATATATTCTAATAAGCATTGGTTTAAAATATAAAATACATTTTTTTTTATAAAAATTCCTTTATCGAACGATAATATACAGGTGATCCTGATAGTACTATGTACTATAGATCGTCAATTCGTTATCGAGCGATTGATTTGAATATCGGGGTTCGTTAACGACCGATTGATCTCAATCCCGAGATCCGAAATCGATTAGACGATTTCAAACCGATATATTTCCTTACAGATCATTCTGATAGTACTATGTACTATAGATCGTCATTTCGTTATCGAGCGATTGATTTGAATCTCGGGGTTCGTTAACGAGCGATTGATTTCAATCCCGAGATCCGAAATCGATTCAGCGATTTCAAACTGATATCTTTCCTTACAGATCATTCTGATAGTACTATGTACTATAGATCGTCAGTTCGTTATCGAGCGATTGATTTGAATCTCGGGGTTCGTTAATGAGCGATTGATCTCAATCCCGAGATCCGAAATCGATTAAGCAATTTCAAACCGATATCTTTCCTTACAGATCATTCTGATAGTACTATCTACTATAGATCGCCGGTTCGTTATCGAGTGATTGATTTGAATCTCGGGGTTCGTTAACGAGCGATTGATCTCAATCCCGAGATCCGAAATCGATTAAGTGATTTCAAACCGATATCTTTCCTTACAGATCATTCTGATAGTACTATCTACTATAGATCGTCAGTTCGTTATCGAGCGATTGATTTGAATCTCGGGGTTCATTAACGAGCGATTGATCTCAATCCCGAGATCCGAAATCGATTAAGCGATTTCAAACCGATATCTTTCCTTACAGATCATTCTGATATTACTATCTACTATAGATCGTCGGTTCGTTATCGAGCGATTGATTTGAATCTCGGGGTTCGTTAACGAGCGATTGATCTCAATCCCGAGATCCGAAATCGATTAATCGATTTCAAACCGATATCTTTCCTTACAGATCATTCTGATAGTACTATCTACTATAGATCGTCGGTTCGTTATCGATCGATTGATTTGAATCTCGGGGTTCGTTAACGACCGATTGATCTCAATCCCGAGATCCGAAATCGATTAAGCGATTTCAAACATTTTTATATAATTTTATTAATTTATATAATATGTAATTTATATAATTATATTGTGTAGTGATTTCAAACCCGGGGCTCGTTAATTAGTCGATTAAAGATTTCAAACCCGAGGATAGTTAGTTTTCCAAAACAAAAAAAAAACTTTAATGGGACGACAATGTCCTCCCAAATGATAACTGTCGTCCCATTAAACTGTCAACCTAAATTAAATCGGGTAGGCTCTTCTTCTTCTTCATTTCGACAGCCTCCTCTTTCTCAAAACAAAAAACCTGCGATTCATACCTCCGGCCGGCAGCCGCACCTCCTCCTGCTTCAACCACCCGCCCCTCCCCTCATCCGGTCACCACCCCAACTCGATTGAAATGTGCCCCCTCCATTCGATTGAAACCTGCCCCCTCCTCTTTGCACCTCCTCCTTGCACGCCGCCACTGCAACAACCACCATCTCCTCCGGCGAAATTCGGGTGTCATCTCCGGCCAGAAACAACACTCCTCAGCAGCACCACAACAACACAACAACAAGTATGTCCATCAATTTCTTTGTTTTACAATTTTATAATTTTTTTTATTTTGTTAAGTTGAGATTTCATTTTGCTATTTTTTTTTATTTTGTTAATTTTATTTCCAAAATGTGTATTTTTTGATGAAAGTTGAAAGTTGAAATTGATTGGTGTTGAAAGTTGAAAGTTGAGTTATTTGGTGTTGAAAGTTGAAAGTTGAAAATTGACTTGTTTGGTGTTGAAAGTTGAAAGTTGTGTTGTTTGCTTTTGGGCTAGATAAGTTTACATTGGGACATGGAAGTTGATAGTGTATGAGTATGGGTAGGTAAGCATTTTTTCGTGTATATGTTCATGTAGAGATTGATTGAGGCTTGATGGTGAGATTGATGCTTATGGTGAGATTTATTGGTGTAGAATGACTTGGTTATAAACTTTGGTATTGTTGATTTGGTTTGATCGTGCATAAGGGTGATGTTCCTACCCAAAATGGTACTGAAAATGGCTCTGTTTCAGAGACCATTGTTATTGGAAATATTGATCACACTTACACTTAGAGTGAAAGTGTTTTAAGTGTTAAAAGTCTTTGTTTATTTGTTTGAATCTTGGCCATGTATATGTGTTAGAAAAGTGTTACACTTAGAGTGAAAGTGTTTTAAGTGTTAATGAAACTAAGTATACTATAGTAGTATGAGAACATCCCTTGAAATGATATTAACACCTAACACATATGGAACTAGACATGACCTTGTGCCTTAAGTGAGATACTAACTTTTTCTTGTGCCTTAATGAAAAAAATTATACTAATGAAACTAAGTATACTATATTAGTATGAGAACATCCCTTGAAATGGTATTAACACCTAACACATATGGTACTAACTTTTTGACCTTGTGCCTTAAGTGAGATACTAACTTTTTCTTGTGCCTTAATGACAAAAACTATATTAATGAAACTAAGTATACTATAGTAGTATGAGAACATCCCTTGAAATGGTATTAACACTTAACACATATGGAACTAGACATGACTTTATGCTTAAGTGAGATACTAACTTTTTCTTGTGCCTTAATGAAAAAAAGTATACTAATGAAACTAAGTATACTATATTAGTATGAGAACATCCCTTGAAATGGTATTAACACCTAACACATATGGTACTAACTTTTTGACCTTGTGTCTTAAGTGAGATACTAACTTTTTCTTGTGTCTTAATGAAAAAAGTATACTAATGAAACTAAGTATACTATATTAGTATGAGAACATACCTTGAAATGGTATTAACACCTAACACATATGGTACTAACTTTTTGACCTTGTGCCTTAAGTGAGATACTAACATTTTCTTGTGCCTTAATGAAAAAAACTATATTAATGAAACTAAGTATACTATAGTAGTATATAAACATCCCTTGAAATGGTATTAACACCTAACACATATGGAACTAGACATGACCTTGTGCCTTAAGTGAGATACTAACTTTTTCTTGTGCCTTAATGAAAAAAAGTATACTAATGAAACTAAGTATACTATATTAGTATGAGAACATCCCTTGAAATGGTATTAACACTTAACACATATGGTACTAACTTTTTGACCTTGTGCCTTAAGTGAGATACTAACTTTTTCTTGTGCCTTAATGAAAAAAACTATATTAATGAAACTAAGTATACTATATTAGTATGAGAATTTCCCTTGAAATGGTATTAACACCTAACACATATGGTATGTCAAGTTATCGTGTATCAGTGATTTCAAATGGAACTAGACAAGTCATAGTTGTATATTGACAGAATGAAACCCGAGTTTGATAAAGGGTTGAATGAATTCATTGAATACGCACGGCAATTTCTTAACGATGAAGGTAAGATTCGTTACCCATTCAAAAAGTGTTTCAACATTGGTTTTGAAACTTTGGAGGACGTGTATGATCACTATTTCATTTGGGGATGGGCAGTTGGCTATACAACATGGTTTCACCACGGTGAAGACGGTGTATACCGTAAACGTGCATGAACAACTCAATTGGTAGTTGAATCCGGAGACGAAATGGCTCCAGTTATAAATGATTTCCTTGGTAGAGCCTCAGAAGAAGAAGTTTTACAGACAGAGTAGTATGCCAACATTGATGAACTCCTCTCCAAATTGCACGAACATGTTTATCCGGGATGCAAAAGCTCATTCGCCTTGAAGTTCTTAGCGGATTTAATGCATATAAAAGTGTTGTATAAGTGGCCAAATGAAAGCTTCGACGTTGTTTTAGCAAAACTGAAAGAAGTTTTGCCGGAAGGGTCAAATTTACCCGATTCATTCTACAAGGCAAAAACTCTTCCAAACAAATTGGGTCTGGGGTATGAAAAGATCGATGCTTGCTTGTACAACTGTTGCATTTACTATAAGGAGACTGCTGACTTACAATCATGTCTAGTGTGCAAAACGAGCCGTTATAAGGAGTCTAAAGGAAAAAAGGTAGCTCAAAAAGTGCTACGTTATTTTCCTTTAAAGCATCGTTTGAGACGTTTGTATGCTTCCCGTCACACAGCCCAGGCAATGACATGGGATAAGACGGGGCGTTCTACGGATGAGAATGTGATGAGGCATCCAACCGATGGTAAAGAATGGAAAGAATTCAACGAGCAACACCCGGACTTCGCTATCAAATCTAGAAATGTATGTCTTAGTCTGGCTACAGATGGTTTTTGCCCGTTTGGTACTACGAGTCAAACATACGGCATGTGGCCTATTCTAACACAAGTGTTGAATCCAGCACCATGGGTTTGGAACAATGAACTGTATAAACACATGTGTTTACTTATCCCAAGACCAGAATCCCCATGCAAGGACTTGGACGTTTATTTGAGGCCATTGATTGATGAGTTGGAAGAATTGTGGTCACAAGGGGTAGTTGTGCTTGATGCTGCTACAAATACTACCTTCAGAATGCGAGTTGCAGTTATGTTTTCGGTGAACGATTTTCCCGCTCGTAGTTATCTCTCAGGTTGGACTGGTCAAGGATATAAAGCATGTCTAACTTGCAACGACGATACACCTTCGGTACGGTTAGATAGTAAGACTGGATACGTCGGACATCGTAGATGGCTGCGGGCGGACCACACGATGCGAAAGAATAAGGGGTTTAACGGTAAAATTGAAACATTAAGCCCTCCAGTTGAGAAAACCATGGAGGAAATTCTTCAACAAATTAGTAACCTACCCGAATGTTTTCCGGGGAAACACAAAGAGTACGGTGGTAAAACTTATAAGCGTCCAAAATCTTGTTTGATTGGAATAAAAACACCATACTAAATAGATTGTCTTATTGGATGCCGAAAAAACTCAAGTACAATCTTGATGTTATGCACATTGACAAGAAGGTGTGTGATAGCTTATTGTCTACGGTATTGAATATTGATGGTAAGACCAAAGACACTATCAAGGCACGTAATGATCTAGCAAACGTGAAAGTGAGAAAGGAAATACATGTGATTAAACAAGGCAATAAGACCTTAAAACCGCGTGCCTTGTTCACGTTGGCACCAGAAGATCGGACAAAATTCTACGATTTCTTAACAAATGTTCGGTTTCCCGATGGTTTTGCAGGAAACCTAAGAAAGAATTTGACTGGTAAACACAAATTTAGCGGGCTAAAATCTCATGATTTTCATATCATACTACAGAGACTTTTACCAGTTGGGGTACGGAAATTCTTGAAAAAGGAAATTTATGATACTATCATTGATTTAAGCAATTTTTTCAGATAGATTTGCGTGTGCACGTTGAGGGTTAGTGATTTAGAGAATGCAAAAGAGAAGGTTTTGAAAATCTTGTGTAAATTAGAAACGATATTCCCACCGGCATTCTTTGATATTTTGATACATGTGATAATGCACTTGCCTGAAGAAGCGATTAGGGGTGGACCTGTTCATTTGAGATGGATGTAATCGATTGAACATTTTCTAGGTAAGTTGAAGAGGTATATTAGAAATCGGGCCAGGCCGGAAGGATCCATCGCAGAGGCATACGTGGCTAACGAGACCTTGATGTTTTGCTCGATGTATTTTTCGGGAAATGAGATAAAGTTCAATAGGCCCGAAAGGAACTGGGTTGAGAACGAAGATACAATCAAGAACCGTATATCATTATTCAAGACTCCTTTTCGATCAATGGGATCAATGAAATACTTGACATTCAATACTATTTTGAGAGAGAAAATTCAGTGGTATATGTTGCAAAACTGTCATGAGATCGATGAATACCTCGTGTAAGTGAGCAATCCAAACTTAATTCTTTTGTTTTTTATAATTCCATTAAAGCAAACTAGTCTTCTACACATGGAGCAGTGAACATCTTACAAAACTGTCAAGTTATTGCACGAAACAGAACCTGGACAAAGTGCACCGTCAAGAATTTACTGATTGGTTTAATTTGAAGGTACAAAATAAAGCTTCATACACTTATTGTGCACTTTTATGAGCGTTACATAAATACTTATGTATGGTACATTATGCAGATGATTGTATTGAGTAAACAGAACCCATCAGACTTGAATGACCAATTGTTAGCACTTTCCACTGGATCTTTTTCAACGGTCAAATCCTATCAGAGTTGTGTGATGAACGGTGTCAGATTCAATGCACAAAAACGGGATCGCACACACACAACTCAAAACAGTGGGGTTGCTGTCAAAGGGACCGAAGGCACTACATGGTATGGAGTCTTAGAAGACATACATGTCGTAAGCTATCCAAATGATAACACTGTTGTTCTTTTCAAATGTACATGGTTCGATACTAGTCCAGCTAAGAAGGGTGTCCGTGTATATAAGAATACAACAAGTATACGCACTACAAACACCTGGTACGAACATGATCCATTCATTCTTGGTTCACAAGCAGAACAAGTGTTCTACATAGATGATTTGTATAACGGACGTGACTGAAAAGTTGTTGAGCATTTTCAACACCGTCATATCGTAGACGCACCAAATATTAATGGTGATGTGGTTGTTGATGATTTGGTAATCGATGAAACAACCCACGGAAATTTCTGACTTGTTGTTGAACTACCACCGATAGAACCGTTCTACATGAGTGCAAATGATGTAGAAACAGATGTTGATGAAAACGATGAAAATGATGAAAACGATGAAAACGATCTCGATCAAAATGAAAAGGATGACAATAACGAGTATGCTTCAACGAATTGCGATGATGATAATAACTGTGTAGATGATGACATATACGACTCGATCCCACCAAACTATGCAAGTGATGATGAATGATGCTATAAATCTAATATTCTTTTAGTAAGTTCATTGAAATAAACTTGAATTTAAAAATTATATAATACTAGTGCTTTACTTATACTATAGCAACATAAATGTGTTCTTTATATCAATTTTTTATTATATTCAAATACTTGATCATATAGGTGAATGGCTTACGCGGGATCGGCAGGTGGTTCTCAACCACCACACGAGCATCCATTTAGGCTACCGGGCCAATGCGAGGACGGTAATTAATTAACTTTTATTTTTTTGTCTAGTATGATTATTCTTATTTCATTGAATTAACTTGACACCGATACTACAGATCATATAGCAGATAATGAGTATGAGGAATTGATACCATCACCTCCATCCCCGAAAAAGAAGCAGGGTGAACGTGGACCTGCAAAAGGTTTCACCGTCCAAGCCCTCAAGAGAAAGTTAGGGGGCTTGATTCCTCTTATATGGGATCCTAGATTTACCAAAGTTCAAAAGGTATTGGGAAGATACGCGAAGGATTTTGAGTCTGAGACAGGGAAAGTCGTGAGGTCCTATGTTCCCTGTTACGTCCCGACCTGGCGAAAGGTGGAAGACCGACTTAAACAATTAATTTGGGAAGAACTTCGGGTACTTAGCTAATCAAATTGTTAACACTTTCAAATTGTAAGTTTCATTATATTAATTTAGAAACCAATCGTTTCATTTCTTGTGTTTTCATCCATCGTTCCAACCCCTTGAGCCCATTCACCGCGATGCCATGCTGAAAAGCGCATGTACTTCATTTAGAAAATGGAAGGCTAGACTAAGGGAGGATGTAGATAAACACAACAACAAGGGGTTTCTAGGCCCTTGTCCCCAACCCAGGGATGTGTTTTCACAGAAACAATGGGAAGTGTTTCTCCGCCACCTTAGTAGTGCTGCTTTTAAGGTAAAACTTTTATTCCATTACATGTGTTACGTAGATTCGATTATTATTACTTGTTACTGCTTATGTATAATACAAAAGTACTATTTTTTTGCAGAAAAGATTTGACCAGAATAAGAAGAATCACGCCGGGAGTAAATATGTAGGCCGCCAAGGACGAACGCCTATGGCCGTTGTTCGATGGGATAGGTTAAGAAGGGTAAGTATTAGGAAATAAATCCCTACCACTTCATTTTTTTGGATTTTCATAACTAATACTTTTGTTTTTTTCAAGGGTAATGTGAGTCTGAGTGAAGATCCTACGGGCAAGATCCTATCCATGTATGGGCGAGCAAGCATAAGAATGCTGACGGTTCGTTTCTCAACAGTGATGCGGAGGCTACTTACGTAAGTGATATACGTTGTATATATTTCAATTCAATACGTTCATATTTTCCTTTTCCTTATCTTAACTGCCAACGATATATGTTGTGTTTAGAGGAGGCTGGAGGATTGGCGTACTATGATTGCACCAGGTCGACCGATGACTTTTGAAGATGATGAGGCAATCTTTCAGGGCGCCTTAGGAACTAGGCGAGATTATTTGATTGGCCTTGGCCCTACGCAATCTTCCTCCATATCCAATTCATCACAATCGGCCCAGTCATCAGCATCGTCATCTTCTTACCACCAAGGATGCATTATGCAGATTGAAGAACTTAGAAAGTCTCATGATCAGTTGGTGAAGTTAACCAAAAAACAAGAGAAGAGAAACAAAAAACAAGGGGCTCTTCTCAAATTGTTGCTGACTAATCTTAAGGCTAAGGAACCGGATATGCAAATAGAGGCCAGCTCATCATCTTCCGATGAAGATGAAGACGATTCTGAAGATGATTCTCAAGTTGACCTTGACGATGATGCGTAGACATTGTAGAGGAAACTATTCTTACTTTTGGAAACATTGCAAAACTTTGTATTTTACGTAACATTTTTTATTTATGTTTTTTTTATGAATCCCCGTTTATAAACACATATGTTATTGATTTTGAAAAAAAAACAGGATTGGATTGATTTAATAGCATGGGAGGCCATGCAGAAATAAAAAAAATATTAAAAAAATAATATTTAAAGGGACGACATGTCGTCCCTTTAAATGCATATCCGGAAATTTTATAAAATTATTTTTTTACCCAAATATATTTTAAGGGACGACATTTGTCGTCCCTTAAAATGTTTTATAAAAAAAAATTTGATTTTTCGTATTAAATTTTATTATGAAAATTAAATATATAATCTTTTAAGGGACGACATTGTCGTCCCAAAAAACATTTTATAAAAAAATTAAATTTTGTTCGTATTAAATTTTATTATGAAAATTAAATATATGATCTTTGAAGGGACGACATTGTCGTCCCAAAAAACATTTTTATAAAATTAATAATTTTTTCCCATGATAATAATTTTTTTTGGAAATTAAATAAATCATGTTTATAGGGACGACAATGTCGTCCCTTTAAATAATGCCATGTCAGCACGTTGAATTTTCTTAGAAAAGTTCGTGCCACGTCAGCATTCTTTTAAAGGAACGATTTTTTCGTCCCTTCAAATATGTCTGTTGTTTAAAGGGACAAAGCGGAAGGGACGGTTTTATAGGGACGACGTGTCGTCCCATTAAACAATTATTGGGACGAAAATGACTTTAAAGGGACGACAAAATGTCGTCCCTTCTAACCTGTTTTCTTGTAGTGTAAACTAGCAAGAATACTCTTTCTATCACGATGGCGATTTTTATCAAAAGCAAAAACAAGAATCAGATGGCTATACCTTGGTATCTCACTCCACAGTAGGTGAGAAATATGGCGACCTTGCGGCGCTTGCATCTCGGTTTTTCTGGATCGTGAAATCGTTTTCAGAAACAACTGCGACGGCGAAGTCATTGTCTTCGTCGTCGGAGGTAGTGGCGGGACGAGTTTTGAATTCTTTGCCGGAGTCACAACTCCGGCGGAAATGCTTTTTGCTAGAAAGGAAGCCGAATCTCCGGGCCGGAATCGCCGTATCTCACCAGTGAGCATTCAGCTTGAGCTGTAGCAAATTTCTGGTAGATTTCTCTAATTTTTGTATTGAATTCGTGTTTTCTTCATGCAGGAAAATGATTCTTGCATGGACGGGTAAGTCACCAACGATGTTTTTCCGGCTCCGGTCATTTTCTCCGATTAGATGAAATAAAAATCGATTGTGGGCCGAGACAGCTGGATGCTTTAGGAAGAAGATACCTCCGTTGCTTTCCTCTTTCAATCGCAGAAGAACAAGCTGGCAATATTCCACATCTCGATCTTCAGATCTCAAGAAGCGATAGGCAGACCGCAGACATAGTTGAATTGAAGAAATAATAGCACCCCATTGTAATCTAAATGGTGATATTTTAGATCTAGAAGAAAATCTTGTTGAAGACTTGGCCGGAAAACCAAAAAATGGTGGTTTTAGGCCGCCGGAAATCTCGGATCTGACCGGAAAAGTGACGAAAATGTCGATTTCCTGGTAATGGAGCCAACTGATAATGTCGAAATTATCCCGGGTTGTCAGTGGTTGTTTGGTGGTGGATATCTGGCTATAAAAAGTGTATGAGAGTGGCGGCACGCAGTGGTGCTGTGGAATTCCGGCGGTGGTGCACGGTGGTGCTAATAAAAATAGAGAGAGTGGTAGAATTTGGCGTAGCCTTGTGTTTTATTCATTAAATTATGTATATCCCAAATGGGTTACAAGGGACCTTATTTATTGGGGAGTTACCGACTAAAGTTCGGTTTATTTACAAATAAGGACACAGTACATAATAGATATTATCTATACTAGCGAGCTCGTAGAAGGGCTAGGTGTTGCATGCAAGGTCGTTGGCGGACCCGATAACCGAAGGGATTCACGTACCGGCCCCCTAATCTTTCTTGGCGCCGCATGTGGCTAAGGGCTTAGATCTAGTCCGTAGGCCCACGATCCCAAATTGGCCTGTGAGTTCGCGGACAATAACAGCTGGTGGCCTTATCCACTATTTTGGTGGCCAGACGGACCCGAATAAGGATCTATGGACCGTATTACGATTTAGGCCCATCAGCATGTTAAGTGACCCACTTGCAAATATCACAAAAAAATGACTGAAAATGGACCGCAACTTGCAATTTATTTTTTAGCGAGAAAATGCATTTATAGTAGAAAAACATAAAATAAAAAGAGGAAAAAATGATGTAGTTGGTTTTAGGATAATGTAGAGGTTGATTATTGGAGTGACATTTTTTTAGAGTGTTGCAAAAGTGTAACCGAAACGAAAAACGATGTGTTTTGAGGATGTAATTGGGGATGGTTATTGGAGTTGCCACCCTATTCCATCCTCCAAAACACATTTTGGATGCCTTGATGTTACAATGACACATTTCTACACCCCCAATCTTGAAAAAAGGTTAGATCAACCTTCAAATTTAGAAGGCAAGTTAAGTGACCCCCAAGAAAAAGACTGAAATTAGACTGCAACTTGCACACAATTTATTTTTTAGTGGGAAAATACATTTAGAGTAGAAAAACTTAAAATAAAAAGAGGAAAAAATGTTGTAGTTGGTTTTTAGGTGTGATGTAGATGTTGCTTATTGGAGTGAAATTTTTTTAGAGTGTTGAAAAAGTGTAACCGAAACGAAAAACGATGTGTTTTGATGATGTAATTGGGAATTCTTATTGGAGTTGCCCTTAGTGTCCACAATGGTCACCCTATTCCATCTTCCAAAACATCTTTCGGGTGCCTTGATGCTACAATGGCGCCTTTCTACACCCCCAATCCTGAAAAAAAGTTAGATCAACCTTCAAATTTATAAGGCATGTTAAGCGACCCACTTGCAAATATCACCAAAAAAAAGACTGAAAATGGACCGCAAGTTGCACATCAATTTATTTTTTAGTGGGAAAATGCATTTATAGTAGAAAAACTTAAAATAAAAAGAGGAAAAAATTTGTGGTTGGTTTTTTAAAAAGAGGAAAAAAATTGTGGTTGGTTTTTAGGGGTGATGTAGATGTTGCTTATTTGAGTAATTTTCTTTTAGAGTGTTGAAAAAGTGTAACCAAAATGAAAAACGATGTGTTTTGTATATGCAATTGGGGATGCTTAATTATTGGAGTTGCCACCCTATTCCATCCTCCAAAACATCTTTTGGATGCCTTGATGCTACAATGACACCTTTCTACACCCCAATCCTGAAAAAAAGTTTGATCAACCTTCAAATTTAGAAGGCAGTTAAGAGACCCCACTTGCAAATATCACCAAAAAAAAAAGACTGAAAATGGACTGCACTTTGCACATCAATTTATTTTTTAGTGGAAAAATGCATTTATAGTAGAGAAACTTAAAATAAAAAGAGGAAAAAATGTTGTAGTTAGTTTTTAAGGGTGATGTAGACGTTGCTTATTGGAGTATTAGGATATTTTTATGATTTTATTTGTAAGGGTATTATGGTATTTACGGAATGGATTAGGGTTATGAGTATGACCTATATATAGTTGTGTAGAAGGATGTAATAAGGAGACGACTCAAAAATCAATATAGCCGAATTTTCCTTCTTCTTCCTGAAGCTTTTACGTTGTTAACATGGTATCAGAGCCAGAGGTCATGAGATCAAACCCTGGTTGGAACATTATTAAAAAAAATAAAAATTGTGCAAGTGTTGGGAGAGATTGCCCACACTTGAGGAGGGTGTTGGGTAGATTGCCCACACTCTTGAAAAAAATTGTGCAAGTGTTAGACAGATTGCTAACACTTGAGGGGGTGTTGGGACAGATTGCCCACACTCTTAAATGATAAGAAATATAGTTGCGCCTTTACTAACACCAATTGGTATTAGTAAAATGGTAAGCGCTTGATCTTAACATGGTATCGGTGCGTGCCTTTTTATCTGTGGCGGCTGTCAAGGGGTGGATAGTGCACCAGATGGACGTGCATAATGCGTTCCTTCATGGTGATTTGGAAGATGAGATTTATATGCAAGTGCCTCCCGATTTTGAGAATAAAAATAAAAACTTGGTATGTCGAATGCGGAAGTCTCTCTATGGGCTTCGACAAGCACCGCGGTGCTGGTTCGCTAAGCTTGCGGCTGCGCTCAAGAGGTATGGATTTCAAAAAGCACTGTTGCCCTTAATCATCTCTTCAAAAATCGAGCCCGAGCAAGAAGCACTGTTGATAAAAGTGCTTGAAAAGAATATCCTCGCGTTCGGATGGCAAGTGGGTGATATCAGAGGAATCAGCCCCGATGTGTGCATGCATAAAATCCGAACGGAGGCAGGAGCTAAGAAAGTAAGACAACCTCAGCGAAGGCTGAATCCGCATATGCAGGAGGTTGTCAAGAAGGAAGTTATAAAGTGGTTAGACATGGGAATCATCTATGCAATTGCCGATAGTGAGTGGGTTAGCCCGACTCAAGTTGTGCCAAAGAAGGGAGGTATCACCGTTGAAAAGAATGAAAAGGGGGAAGAGATAGCTTTACGCCTTGTGACTGGCTATAGAGTATGCATTGACTATCGCAGATTGAACGAAGTCACTGCCAAAGACCATTTCCCCTTACCCTTCATTGACCAGCTTATTGAAAGACTGAGTGGTCACAAGTATTATTGTTTCCTCGATGGATATTCTGGTTACTTCTAGATAGCCATCGACCCAAATGACCAGGAGAAGACTACGTTTACGTGTCCATCAGGCACTTTTGCTTTCCGCAGGATGCCTTTCGGCTTATGCAATGCACCTGCGACTTTTCAACGGTGCATGTTAGCCATTTTTGATGGACTTGTGGAGAAATGTATGGAAGTCTTCATGGATGACTTCTCAGTCTATGGCGATAGCTTCGATGAGATCTTGGCGAATCTAGATATGGTACTTCAACGCTGTGTTGAAAAGAATTTAGTGCTTAACTGGGAGAAATGCCATTTTCTAGTTGATGAGGGGATCGTTCTGGGACACAAGGTGTCCGGCACTGGTATTCAAGTTGATAAGGCCAAAGTAGAAGCCATTGAAAAAATGTCGTATCCGAAAACTGTCAAGGAGGTACGCGGCTTCCTTGGTCATGTTGGTTTCTACAGGCGATTTATTAAGACTTTTCCACCATCGCCAAGCCCCTTTCCAACCTTCTGAAAGATGATGTTGTGTTCTTGTTTGATGAGAAATGCAAGAAAGCTTTCAATTTCCTGAAGGAAAAGCTCATAAGTGCCCCTATCTTAATCGCACCTGACTGGACTAAGCCTTTTGAATTATTATGCGATGCCTCTAACTACGCAGTGGGCGCGGTTTTAGGCCAGAGAATTGATAAAAAGTTCAGGCTCATTTACTATCCGAGCCGCACCTTGAACCCGGCTCAATGCAATTACACTACGACTGAGAAGGAATTCTTAGCCGTCGTTTTTGCTATTGACAAGTTTAGAAGTTATCTTCTAGGGTCTCAAGTTGTGGTTTGGACCGACCATGCAGCTCTACGCTACCTTATGGACAAAGCAGATGCAAAACCAAGGTTACTCAGATGGATTCTAATTTTGCAAGAATTTGACCTTGAGATCAAAGATAAGAAGGGCAGCGATAATATTGTGGCTGATCACCTGTCTCGCCTAGTAAATGAGGGTGGCGAAGATCACAAGGAAATAGGCATCGATTTCCCTACTGAGCAATTGATGAAGCTTGATACTGTTAGGCCGTGGTACGCTGATTACGCCAACTATTTAGCAAGTGGTCATTTAGAGGACATGACGTATCAGCAGAGGAAGAAGTTCTTTTCTGATTTAAAGTATCTCGTGTGGGAGGATCCTTATTTGTTCAAGGTCTGTAAAGACGGGTTGCTTAGAAGGTGTGTTCCGGAACATGAGCAATGGGATATTCTGGAGCAATGTCATAGTGGTCCCACAGGAGGACACTACGGAGCACCCAAGACAGTTGCAAAAATCCTCCAAGCCGGATTCTACTGGCCGACTCTTTTTAAGGACGCAGAAGCCTTTTGTAAAGGTTGCGATAGGTGCCAGAGAATTGGGAGGCAGAGTAATAGGATGGAAATGCCACTTAGGCCCATTCTGGAATGCGAAGTCTTCGACGTGTGGGGAATTGATTTCATGGGACCCTTTCCATCGTCGTGTGGAAATAAATACATTCTCGTCTGTGTAGACTACGTCTCCAAGTGGGTGGAGGCAATAGCCACCCAAACTAATGATCACAAAGTTGTGAAGAAATTCTTGCAAAAGAATATCTTCACCAGGTTTGGCTGTCCTAGAGCCCTCATTAGTGACGAAGGTACTCATTTTTGCAATGCGCCGCTTGATAAAGTTCTTGAAAAATATGGTGTGAGACATAAAATCGGTACACCGTATCATCCCCAAACAAGTGGCCAAGTCGAGATAAGCAACCAGAGCCTTAAAAGGATTTTAGAAAAGACCGTGAACTCAAATAGATCCAACTCGGAGTCTAAAGTTGGATGACGCGCTTTGGGCCTATCGCACCGCGTTTAAGACCCCGATGGGCACGTCACCCTTCCAAATGGTCTATGGCAAAGCTTGCCATCTTCCGGTCGAGCTTGAGCACGAGCTTATCGGGCTATTAAATTCTTGAATTTCGATAGCCGGCTACGTGGGGAGAAGAGATTATTGCAATTAAACGAGCTCGATGAATTTAGACTCGAGCATATGAGAATGCGAAAATCGGTAAGGAAAGAACTAAGATACTCCACGATGCTAAGATCAAGGATCGAGAATTCAAAGTGGGTGATATGGCTTTGCTTTATAATACCCGGCTCCATTTGTTTGCCGGTAAGCTCAAATCTAGATGGTCCGGCCCTTTGAGATTCTCGATGTCCATCCGAGTGGAGCGATCACGTTAAACGGGTATGGTGATCAACCTTTTAAGGTCAATGGCCAAAGACTCAGGAAGTATTTTGGGCAACCCAAGGAAAAGCCTGAAGTACTATACTTTCAAAAGAGAAATGAAACGGTTGAGTCGTTTATTTGTGAAGAGATTCCATCCGACTTCTTTGGTTCGGATGATGACATTTCTACATCTACCCGTGAGGACCCTTCTTCCAAGACTTCTGACCATGTCAGTATACCTACGCTTAACTTGCGCAAGCACAAGACGAAGAAGAGAGTCAGTGCTATCTGGAGAGTTAAGTTCAAACACTTAGTAGAGCACTTGACTTGTTGCTGTTACGGCCACACCCCTGTCCTTCATTCTGATTCCGATGAAGAAGTGGCCAGCAATAAACCGAAGTGGCCCGATCCGGGTTAACTTTGAAATATGTGTCAAGCTAATGACATAAAAGAAGCGCTACTAGGAGGCAGCCTAGTCTTTTAAGTATTTCTTTTTAGTTAAGCTTTTATTTTATTAGGAATAAAACCTGGGTGTTTGTGTGTTGGTTATCCTTGTCTTATTTGTGAATGCTTTATTTGCGTGCATGTTTACTCATATACCCCGTGTACCCCAAGATTATATGCTATGTCGAGTGTTGCGTATACTTTTGAGCGAGGTTTGCAAGCGATTATTTTTAGTGTTGTCCGTTCGTGATACGAGTGCGGCGGTTTATTCATGCTACGGCTCGACCACCGCCAACCTACGGCCCGAAAACCACTTCATAACCACTAAGTATTCTTTTCTTTTATTTGCACATTCGAGGACATAATGTGGTTTAAGTGTGGGGGGGTGCAATTTATGCTTTATTTCGACAATATGAGTAAGTATATGTGATCCTTGATAAATTGTGAAATTTTAAATTTTTTTTTGCACTTGGATAGTTGTAAATCTTGAGCATATGATTGAAACAAATGCTTGCTAGTTGTAGTTTCCTGACAATGATTTTATGTGACTTTGTGAGATAGTTATAGCATGTTTTACTGATTTGAGATAGTATTCATTTTACACTCACGAAAGCCTTTGATATCAAAGCAAAAACTTTTGAACTGTATCCTTTCATTATTTTAGTGATTTATCTTAGGGAGATTTGTTCTTAATAGTAACCGTGAAGTAACACCTAAGTTCAGAGCGTGTACTGTGAATATCTGACGGTTTGAATGTGATAAGTGAAACGTAACTATTGTGCTTTTAAAATGAAGTGAATAAGTGAAGTTGTTTTTATAGTTGTGTGTGTCGGAAGGTAGTCGATGATTGGAGTGAGGTAGGGCATTATCTCGAAATGTCCTATACCACTATGATGACTAAAAGCTCACGACAGTTAGAAGAAGCTACCCTATGATTTGAGTAAGGTAGGGTGTTATCACGAAACATCCTATTCTACTATGACGGGTAAGAGATCATTCTAATGTGCGTATAAAAGTGAAAAACTTAAAGACTTGGTTATCGTTAATCTTATACCTAGTATAAACTGGAAGATATGTTTTAAGGATTATCTTGATGAGTGCACGGGATGACTTTGTGTGAGACGATTACTGTCTATACCTAGGATAGTCATTGAATTATTTGAAAAGATATTTGTCTGAAAGGATTGTGGAGATTGAAAAGGACTTGTCACACATACACCGAATCTATCTCTATGTTGGTATTACTTGCTATAGTTGTTGTATCTTTTGTTACATGAGTTGGGGATCTATTTGGATTGCATATAAAGTGAGCTAGTTTTGATTGTTTTGTTCGGGACGAACAAAAGTTTAAGTGTGGGGGAGTTGTTTACGACTAATTTTACGGTTTTTATCGAGTTATTTCGTAACATTATCTTCCATGTTTTAGTGATTCTTATAGAAAATTACTCGCCAAAAGGATAAACTGAGCAAATGAGTTTTAAAGATAATAAATTGCAAAAGTGGCTGATTTATGTGTTCTTATCGTTGGTTTTATGTTTATTTGGATGTTGTTACACTTTGCAATATTTTGGATATCTTGTAGATGCATATATTCGGTCTAAAAGAGGTGTTTAGAGGCATTTTCAGGGGAGGACTTCTTCATGAAAATTGTAGATCTTTGAAAGAGCTTTCCAACGCACTTTGAATTACGTCAATCGGACTTCTACAACTCAAATGGTGGTCAAGTGGCTAATCAATTTGGGTAAGTGGAAAATCCCGAAATATACTCGTAATACGACGGGCTAATCAAAAACGCGTTTTCTGAAGAAGATTCCTTAATGAAAGTTGTAGAGTTTTCCGAGAGTTTTTTTTTGACATTCGGATCATAATTTTTGGAGGTCTACAACTCAAGATATGAATTTTAGAAGTTTTATTCCAATAAATATCTAATCGAAGGATTCAGTTCAGAGAGTTCAGACTCTATGCAAACGAGCGTCCAGGCCGACATTCAGCACAACCGACATACGCAATTTACAAGCAACCGACTTACTCCCTTATATATACAAATATTTCCAAACCCTAATTACATTATTATTGATACACACATTACGTAGGCAGCCGCATAAAAAACCCCCGCTGCACCAAACATATAACAAATTAGAAGATGATTCCTTCCATCTCAATAATCATGTTTAACAACATGATTATTGGCTAAGCACATCGCGGTGGGACAACGGATGAAACCGATCAACATCAACACCAACTAGAGGATTTTTAGCCGTACTTTTATTGAGTTAAATTTACAATTTTTCATCAATTGGATGTTGTTTTATATTGCTTATGTTTTATTCGAATCGAGAGATCGATGAAACTATCGTTTTGATTTGAATTTATATGAAAATATTATTCAAGCTTAGATCTTTTCAATTGATGCAATTAGTTGTAATTTGAGAGATCGTTTATAATTAATTGAGTAGAGTTTTGGAGACAATCTCATGATCTTGTTTTGCATGTCGTTCAATTTTACTTGAAAAAGAAAACGAAACCCTAGAATTTATTTAAAGAGATTTAATCGAATTCGTGATAGATCATTACTAAAAATCGTATCTTTAACTTGCCATCTAGTTGGGGTTGGGTTGGTTGATTGGTGGATTCCCGTTGCCTTACCGTTCCTTTTAATCCTTGATAAACAAAAATCACTCGTATCAATCGTTGATTGTTAAGTTTAGTTGTTTTAAAGTTCTAGTTGTTTTTGCATATTTTAAGTTTCCAAGTTACTGCTCATCGTAGTTACTGTTCATTATTTCATAATTAGTATAAATCTTAGTTTTAGTTAATAAGTCGTGACATAATCGATAGAATAATTGTTCCTTGATCCGATAAACATTCCACTCCCTTAGGACGACCCGTTAACATCCTATACTACGATCCTTATACTTGGGGTGTTTCGGTTATAAATTGTAAAACTCGTTTTTACCGAACATTAATCATATGGGGGAGTGGTTTAAAATGACAAAAAAGAGGGGGAAAATGAGAATGAGGACGGTGGAAATATAAATTGGGTGATAATGATAAATCCACTGTTCATAACCCCAAATCAATTGTTTGTTGCAGTGGAACTGACCTCAAATCAATTGTTTCACTATCATAGTGGAATAAGGACTTGTCATTTATACACGGAAAAAAATTCCACTGTCCTCTTTGCATATTTCTATGTTCAAATTGTCATTTTTAACAATAAACCCAAATCATAATGGGTCTGCATCACAATGAATAGATATTATATCATAATCAAGAGTGAAAATGTGTGTTCCGTCACTCGGTCATAAAAATACAAGAAATTTCAAATGATACTTTACTTTTTTCAAAATAACATAAGACATGTTTTATAAACGCATAGGACATATTAAAATATCGTTTTTTTTTTGTCTTCGGAAAATATCATTTAATAACAATAAAATATTTCATTTTAATTTATGAGAAAAAAAACGGGAAAATACGTTGGTAGTTAAATTGGTTAGTTGAGATGAGAGAAAACAAAATAATGAGGAATTGTATAGGGAGTGATTATTAGAATTGGTTGTTTTATACGGTGTTGAAAAAGTGAACCTGGAACGAAAAATAATATAACTAAGGAGCGCTATAGGGAGCCACCACTGTGGTGAGTCTTAGAGTGTTCATAATGGTCACCCTATTCCATCCCCCAAAACAACTTTTGGGTGCCTTGATGCTACAATGGCACCTTTCTACACCTTTAATCCTGAAAAAAAAATGTTTGATCAACCTTCAAATTTAGAAGACATGTTAAGTGACCCACGTGCAAATATCACCAAAAAAAAGACTACAAATGGACTGCAACTTGCACATCAATTTACTTTTTAGTGGGAAAATGCATTTATAATAGAAAAGCTTAAAATAAAAATGAAAAAATGTTGTAGTTGGTTTTTAGGGGTGTTGTAGAGGTTGCTTATATGAGTGAATTTTATTAGAGTGTTGAAAAAATATAACCGAAACGAAAAACGATGTGTTTTGAGGATGTAATTGGGGATGCTTATTGTTGTCACCCTATTCCATCCTCCGAGACATCTTTTGGGTGCCTTGATGCTACAATAGCACTTTTCTACACCTTTAATCCTGAAAAAAAGTTAGATCATCCTTCAAATCTAGAAGGCATGTTAAGTGAACCACTTGCAAATATAAAAAAAATAGACTGAAAATAGACTGCAACTTGCACATCAATTTATTTTTTAGTGGGAAAATGCATTTATAGTAGAAAAACTTAAAATAAAAAGAGGAAAAAATGTTGTAGTTGGTTTTTAGGGGTGATGTAGAGGTTGCTTATTGGAATGAAATTTTTTTAGACTGTTGGAAAAGTGTAACCGAAACGAAAAACGATGTGTTTTGAGGATGTAATTGAGGATGCTTATTGTAGTCACCCTATTCCATCCTCCAAAACATCTTTTGGGTGCCTTGATGCTACAATGACACCTTTCTACACCTTTAATCCTGAAAAAAAGTTAGAACAACCTTCAAATTTAGAAGGCATGTTAAGTGACCCACTTGCAAATATCACCAATAAAAAAGACTGAAAATGGACTGCAACTTGCACATCAATTTATTTTTTAGTGAGAAAATGCATTTATAGTAGAAAAACATAAAATAAAAAGGGGAAAAAATGTTGTAGTTGGTTTTTAGGGGTGATGTAGAGGTTGCTTATTGGAGTGAAATTTTTTTAGAGTGTTGAAAAAGTGTAACCGGAACGAAAAACGATTTGTTTTGAGGATGTAATTGGGGATGCTTATAGGAGTTGCCCTTAGAGTGTTCATAATGGTCACCCTATTCCATCCTCCAAAACATCTTTAGGGTGCTTTGATGCTACACCTTTTTACACCCCCAATCCTGAAAAAAAAAATGATCAACTTTCAAATTTAGAAGGCATGTTAAGTGACTCACTTGCAAATATTACCAAAAAAACGAATGAAAATGGACTGCAACTTGCACATCAATTTATTTTTCAGTCGGAAAATGCATTTATAGTACGGAAACATAAAATAAAAAGAGGAAAAAATGCAGTAGTTGGTTTTTAGGAGTGATGTAGAGGTTGCTTATTGGAGTAAATTTTTTTTAGAGTGTTGAAAAAGTATAACTGAAATAAAAAAACGATATGTTTTGAGAATGTAATTGATGATGCTTATTGGAGTTGCCTTTAATTGTATAGGTAGATACGAAGAAGCAAAGGGAAATCAGATTTCCATGTTTTGATTTTTTTTAAAACTAACGGTAAATGTTACAAGCCTTTTTACAAAGAAAACCCCAAAAGTAATATCAAGTCGGCACCCAAAAATGAATAGTAATGGGGACTTGTGAGGGTTAATAATAAGCTTGGCTTTGATAGTAGGCAAGAAAAGCAAGAAGGTATATGCACATTCTTTTTAAGTAAGTAAGACTAGTGAACGTGAGCCGTCAAGGCATGGCGGGCCCAACATAAATCGCTATCAACGATAATATCAAAGAATAGATCTCCAACGTTAAATAAATCGCGTAAGCTTAAACCGTAATAATTCAAGGCACAAGACAAATAGAGCAACCGAAACATATCACATTCTCTGCAAGCTACCGAAAGTCCGGTTTTTTTTACCAAGGGGAAAAAAGAAACAGCGGTAAGAAAATGGGAAAAAATGAATCGAGAACTTACACATTTGATAAATAAAAAAATACACGGTTTTTTTAATTGTTGTGTCGAAATCGAATCAAAATCAAAAATTTTCGGTTGATTGAAATCTAAAATTGATCCGCAATGTCTGTTGGAGGTAATAAAAATAAACCGTATCGAAATATACACTTTGTTGTGTATATTCAATTGTTGTGTCGAGATCGAAGCGAGAAATCAAAATTTTCTTGTTCATTGAAATTTAAAACTGAATCCGCACTGTCTATTGGAGACACTAAAAATGAATCGTATCGAAATATATACTTTGGTTCGATTTACGTAACGTATAGTCGAATTAAAAATTTTGGTTTATATATAACGCTTACCGAAATTCCGGTTATTATCGAAAGGAAAACCGAATAAATGATGTTTTAAAAAAAAAATATTTGATAAAAAAAATATACGGTTTTATTCAATTGTTCGAATCGAAATCGAAAATTTTCAGTTGATTGAAATTTAAAAATGAATTCGCACTGTCAGTTAGAGGTACTAAAAATGAACCGTATCGAAATATAAAATTTGTAGTGTATATTTAATTGTTGTGTCGAAATAGAATCGAGAAATCAAAAAAAATCGGTGGATTGAAATTTAAAACTGAATCCGCACTGTCTGTTGGAGGTACTAAAAATGAATCGTATCAAAATATACACTTTGTTGTGTATATTCAATTGTTGTGTCGAAATCGAATCGAGAAATCGAAAATTTCCGGTTGATTGAAATGTAAAACTGAATCCGCATTGTCTGGAGGCACTAAAAATGAACCGTATCAAAATATACACTTTTGTTCGATTGATGTAACGGAGGGTCGGGAAAAAAAATCGGTTTATATATAACGACATAACCGATATCCCGGTTTTTACCGAAGGGAAAAAAAAATGACCCGTATCGAAATATACACTTTGTTGTGTATATTCAATTGTTGTGTTAAAATCGAATTGAGAAAGCAAAATTTTTTGATTGATTGAAATGTAAAACTGAATCTGAACTGTCTGTTGGATGCACAAAAAATGAACCACTTTGGTTCGAATTATGTAACGGAGAGTCGGAAAAAAAATTGGTTTATATATAACGAGATAACCGAAATCCCTGGTTTTTACCGAAGGAAAGAAAAATTGAACCGTATCTAAATATACACTTTGTTGTGTATATTCAATTGTTGTGTCGAAATCGAAAATTTCCGGTTGATTGAAATGTAAAACTGAAGCCGCATTGTTTGTTGGAGGCACTAAAAATGAACTGTATCGAAATATACACTTTTGTTCGCTTTATGTAAAGGAGAGTCGAAAAAAAAAAAAAAAAAAAACCGGTTTTTATATAACGAGATAACCGATATCCCGTTTTTTACCGAAGGGAAAAAGAAAATTAACCGTATCGAAATATACACTTTGTTGTGTCAAAATCGAATCGAGAATTCAAAAAAATTTGGTTGATTGAAATGTAAAACTGAATCCGCACTGTCTGTGGGATGCTCAAAAAATGAACCACTTTGGTTCGATTTATGTAACGGAGAGTCGGAAAAAAAATCGGTTTATATATAACGAGATAACCGAAATCCTTGGTTTTTACCGAAGGGGAAAGAAAAATGAACCGTATCGAAATATACACTTTGTTGTGCCGAAATCGAAAATTTTCGGTTGATTGAAATGTAAAACTGAATCCGCACTGTCTGTTGGAGGCACTAAAAATGAACCGTATCGAAATATACACTTTGGTTCGATATGTAACGGAGAGTCGAAAAAAAGAATCGGTTTATATATATAACGAGATAACCGAAATCACGGTTTTTACCGAAGGGAAAAAGAAAGAAAAGGAAAGAAAAAAAAACTGCTGAAAAAAAATGGTAAAAAAAAAATTATCGAAATATACACTTTGTTGTGTCGAAATCGAATCGAGAATTCAAAAAAAATTTGGTTGATTGAAATGTAAAACTGAATCCGCACTGTCTGTTGGATGCACAAAAAATGAACCACTTTGGTTCGATTTATGTAACGGAGAGTCGGAAAAAAAATCGGTTTATATATAACGAGATAACCGAAATCTCTGGTTTTTACCCAAGGGGAAAAAAACGAACTGTATCGAAATATACATTTTGTTGTGTATATTCAATTGTTGTGCCGAAAGCCAATCGAGAAATCGAAAATTTTCGGTTGATTGTAATGTAAAACTGAATCGGCACTGTCTGTTGGAGGCACTAAAAATGACCCGTATCGAAATATACACTTTGATTCGATTTATGTAACGGAGAGTCGAAAAAAAGAAATCGACTTATATATATAACAAGATAACCGAAATCACGGTTTTTACCGAATTAAAAAAAAATGCTGCCAAAAAAAAAAAAAAAAATTGCTGTAAAAAAAAAAAAAAAAAATTATGTGCCACATGTCAGCCCCACAGGCTGCCACGTGGCTTCTTGTGGGCAAAGTGCCTTAGCACTTAATAGATATAAGATGCTTATGGCATGAGAATTATAACCACAAAGCTTAATTTTTTATTATGTGCTTTCTTTAAGAAAAAGATAAAATAAAATTATTCTTCACCATGAATCATGTCCAAGGAAAACTGCATCTGCAGGAGAATGAGTACCTGAAATGGACAAGTCCAAATATCTGCAATTTTATTGCTACCTTCACAAAATTTAAGTCTGTTTAAGGTTTTTCATACAGATTAAAAAAGTTGGTTAAATCGGTTATGAGTCATTAATTTTGATGAAAAATTCTAAAATAACTTTTGACTGTTATTAATTAATACAAAATAGTGAAAAGTGGGTGGGTAATAATTAATGAGGGGTAAAATGAGAAAAATATACTCCATCCGTCCCAATTTGTTTGGGACATTTTGGAACTCACAATATTTAAGGATATATTAATTAATGCGTTGTCTGGTCATTTAAAATTTGACTAATTTACCTTTTTATCCTTTCATATGTAGCATTATTTTCACAATATTTAAGGAGACATCAATTAATGAGTTGGGGCAATTTAGGCAATTAAAACAAAAACTTTAAGTCTATTTAGAGATATGAGACTTATTTTGGGACAACCAAAAAATGAATAAGTCTCAAACAAATTGGGACGGAGGAAGTAATAAATGATGCATTGGTTATCTAAATCGACTTACATTATGAGACAAAACAAAAAAACTTAATAAACTTATATTTTAGGACGGAGGTAGAAATATTGTAAGTAGGACCATTCTGGAAAAGCCTTTTCAAATTTTTTTTTTCAATTTTAATAGAGAATCACAAGAATATCTTATAATTTATTTTTCCATTCATTGTGTATATTACGTTTTCATATTTAGGTGATACTGATTGATATGTAATTAATTCTAGAAGGCTACTTGATGTGAACGCCGTGCAAAGCACGGCAGGCCCAGCGTAAATTGTAACCAATGATAATACAAAAGAATTGGTATCGAATACGAAGACATATGATTTTTATTTTTATTTTTATGGGTTTTGTTACTGATGATGCTGGATCTCGTCTGTTAACAAATCCGGGTCGACTACTTTGTGATAAAGATCTTAAACCCCGCTGAACCCTAAATCGTGTAAAAGAGGGGTAGGTGTTTTGTGTATTTTAGACTGAGTTCTCGAGTTATTTCTCTTGAGTTGCCTACGTATCCAACAATTAAATTGGAATCAAGTCTTTCGTAGTTCCTTAGGGTTGTTTATATAGGGGATGATTTATCCCTTTCCTTGTCCTACCAGGAATTGCATCATAATTATCATTATTATTTCCCTAAGGATGTACACGCCTAAATCCCTATGATTTAGGGATAATTATGGACATATTTAATGTCAATATCACAGTATTTATGACTAAGGATTCTTTCCTCCTTTATCTCTAAGATCCCATCATGTGGAATAACATCCGGGGTTGCTCTAAGCGTCCTGTGATGATCCCCTAAGGCCATTATGGCCGAACTAGGCAGCTCCTCTTCACCAAGCCTTAGCCAACCTGCGGTGGCTGGAGGAGGAGCCTATGCCGATCTCCCACCTAGGGTCAGACACCTGCCCTGGTATATCTTTTGGGACTCTTGGCCCTTAATACCCCTCATTTAGGGGCTAATCATTTATTACATGTCTTGGTAGGATGACACGTGGCGTAGTTCGGGTCGGCTATCATCATAAGCCCCCTCATATCTGATCTTGCTTTTAGTTGGTCAGATCTGCTTTGTTTGGTGGTTCGTCCGAATTATCCGACCTCGCATTTTAAGTTTAAATAGCGGCAGCTGACAAAATATTAAATAGACCATTATTACTTTTGCTGGAAACGAGGCGTCTTTCCCTCTTTCCCATAACTGACGTCGGTTATGCGTATGGGGGTTATAACATGTCTTTTCACATCAGGCTTTCCCACTTCTCCACCCATGCTATTAAATCGAAGACTTCAACTCCCCCAGAGCTTTTGCGTTTTCACAAGTAAGCATTTCTTGTCTTCTCTAATTTCAGAGTTTACATTTCTCTTCTTCCACTTTGTTTCTATTTTTCCCAGCTAATGAGGGCGAGAACTGCATCTAGTAGTTCAATTGAGAAGGAATTTGAAACCCAGTCTAAATCTGAAGTGGAAATTCTTCAACCTAGGGCTCAAATAGATACCCTGCCTTTAATCCGATGCCTGATCGTAGTGAATTTGAGCAGTTCACTGTAGAACCACAGCCTGCTAATCCCCTTAGACCCCGTGACTCTTTCGGATTTACTTCATTGAACCAGAAACTTAGAGCCCATATGAGTGCCAGGTTAGCAGTTGGTTGTTTCGGGGTAGATCCAAACTTGCACAAGATGATATCCTGCACATCTATAACTATTACAACATCGATATGGACCAATACTCTCCCCAGCTTCCTGGTGGTGCACACTTATACGCCCATCAGCCCCCTGTGGGGGATTGTACTGTATACAAATAGCAGTTCGTCTGTGGACTTAGGGTTCCGTTCTGTCCGGCCTTCCTGGCCGTTCTGAGGCACTACCAACTGGGATCTGCCAGATCGCCCCTAATGGAGTCTGGGCGATTGTCGGCTTTGTGATCTTCTATAGATTAATGGATACGAAGTTCACTGTAGACCTGTTTAGGACCTTCTATCAGCACAAAAAGGCCAGGAACCATAGCGGGTGGTATTACTTTCCACGCCGTACAGACCACCGAAGGGGCATCCCCATACTGTCTAAGGGGAAGAACATCATCCATGAATAAAAGACCGATTTCTTTTTTATCCGCCACGACGGAAACCCTGAGCTGACCGGCTAGAATTACTTTCAACTTCCAGCTGATGTGTGCCCCACTGGGGTTAGCGAGATCTTGTTGGAAGATATTGCCTGATCGGGTATCTCATTGGATCATGAACAGTGGCCTCCCAAACTAATCGAGGCAGCTCATCTGGCCGACTCCGGACCTGAGCCTTACGTGAGGCTTACTAGAGAGGAGTTTGACAATTGTAGGATCTCAGTCTTGCTGTTATTTCTCTAGCTTTTCATTCATTGCTTTTGCATTCTTCCTTATCTTACTAACATTGTTTGCCTTTTTCTTCTCAGTGGCTGACTTTGCAGAAATCTTTGATGATGCCCTTGAAGAGGAAGTTGTGCCTGAGCACAAAGAACATGTGGTGAATCCAGAGGCTCCTGGGACCGGTGGCGAACTGGATCCTGGTCTGGAAGCCAATCTTGAGGGTCCTCGTATTGAGGAGGGTCTTCAACAAGTCGAACCGGCTGCTACTGGGCAGCACACAGATTAGCAGGACGATGGCCTGATAATCTTGAATGGTTTTGAGTCTGCTATGGGAGGAAGACAGATTCAAGTGCGTTCCCGGTCTGGGCGGAAGAGGAGCAGGCCTGATCGGGGTGATCAGGATGTGTCTGGGGGGAGTTCCATTCCCCAAGCTGAGTGTATGTCAGATCTGCCAGACAAGGATCTGGCTGCTGTGGTGAGCTTCTCTTTGCTTTACTCTTTATTTTTTCCTTGTGTAACTACCTTCTGATGATACTCACTCCTGTATGGCTTTTTCAGGTTATCAAGGTTGGAAAGAAGTTTTGACCAGGCTCAACAGCTTCTCTTCCCAGAATAGATCTTTAGAGAAGCAGATCGCTGACCTTTCTGCCAGCCGCCAAAAGCACAAGGATGAGTCCCTGGCCAAAGACCAGCAGATCGCTGATCTGGAGAAGATCATGCATACTCAGCAGGACGAGTTACAAGAGCTATGAACTGCGGGTGCTGAGCGGGATGAGGCCTTGACCAAACTCCGAGATGATTGTAAAGGACTTGAGGCCGCGATACCTGCGCGGATTGCCCAAGATATTCATGACTACAAGAGCTCTGCTCACTTCACTAGGGCCGTAAAAGTTCTACTTAGCCCAATCTTAAGTCATGGGTACACCTAGGTGTGGACATGGCCAAGGAGCAGTGTCCTCAGCTGGTCATCGAGGATCTTCACATGGGGGGCTCCGCAATCCTGGGGGTAATAAGGTCTATGAGGCTAGGCTTAAGGAGTTTTAGGTTGGTGAAGATCTGGCCAAGAAGTATGCTCACAGACCTGTTGCTCAGCAAGCCAGTGCGTCTTCTGCTCAGCCTTCAAGTACGCATTTAGATCAGCCTTCTCAACAGGATCCTATTGCTGACTCTTAGGCTTAGGCTCTTATTTTTGTTGAAAAATTTGTAATAATTTCTAACTTTTTATTATCTTTGTCTTTGACAATTCATGCCTTTTTAGGCATTTGTTTTGTAGTTACTTTATCTAGCTTTTAGCCTGTTATGGATTTCTTTTTTGGCTTTTGATTTAGCGTTTTGGCTTTCATTGGCCTTCAACAACTCAGGGTCCTTTGCCCCCTGAAGTACATCTTTTTACAAGCTACGCATTTTGAATGATGTACTTCGGTATAAGCTCGGGTCCTTTGCCCCCTGAAGTACATCTTTTTACAAGCTACACTTTTTGAATGATGTACTTCAGTATAAGCTCTGATGTTTAAGCTCTGATCGTCTGTCCTGCAGACTTAGAAAGTTTGATTATTTCAGATTTTCTAATTTTATATCAGCTCTGATCGTCTACTTTGTAGTCTTTTTCAGTTTTACCCATTTATAAGTCTTACTTGCGGCTCGGTTCGTATGGTCTATCCTGCATACTAATTGAGTTTGTGCTTTGCAAACTTTCTCTGAGTCCGACTTGTGGCTCAGTTCGTATGGTCTGTCCTGCAGACTAATTGTCCTTTGCAAACTTTCTCTGAGTCCGACCTGCGGCTCAGTTCGTATGGTCTGTCCTGCAGACTAATTGAGTTTGTCCTTTGCAAACTTTAATCAATCATATGAGAATAATGCACATGCACAAAATAAAATTTATTATAATAACTGATGTTTGAATACATCTTATTGAGACACAAAATTTAACTAAATAATGCATAAGTAAAGTTTGGAACCTGTCCTAGACATAAAACTTCCTTAGGTTGGCTGCATTCCAGCTGCGTGGTATGGTCATGCCGCTTGCATCAGCCAATTGATGCGCTCCTTTCCCATGTACCTTGACCATCTTGTACGGGCATTCCTAGTTCGGGTCAAGTTTTCCTTGAGGTCCTTGGTTGCTAACATCGTTCTTTCTAAGTACCAGATCTCCCTTCTTGAAGTATGAGTGTTTAACTCAGGAGTTGTAGTATTGCGAGATGCGCTGTTTATATTTGGCCATTCTGATGAAGGCCACATTCCGAGCTTTTTCCAAGTCATCCTTTGAATGCATAAGCTCAGTTGTCTGCTGTTCTTCAGAATAGAGTTATGCTCGTGGAGATGGCAGGCCGATCTCGGCCAGAATTACGGCTTCACACCCATATGCTAAGTTGAACAGAGTTTCTTCTTTAACCGAGTTCGGTGTTGTTCTGTATGCCCATAAGATATTGAGCACTCGGTCCAGTTTTCTCCTTCTTCTTCTAGGCGTTTCTTTAGCCCAGTTTTGACCTGCAAGTTGGTCTGTTCTGTTAGAAAAAATGCGGTAATACAATAAAAGGATGATCTCCAAGGCACGTTAAACGCTTCTTTAAAGAGATGTTTTTACGATCTCTCTCGTGATACAATGGAGTACAACTTTGGAGACACTATATGTTTATACTGATGATGCTTCTGAATGAAAAAACGTTCTCATACTGAATGCCGGAGTTCTCTATATATAGACAAGTAATCGATATGGTACCACTTCGTCTTCAAAGGATATGTCCCATGAACAAGCACCAACGAAATGATGTGTCCCAATGGACAAGCACCAACGAAATGGTGTGTCCCAATGGAAAAAATCCCTCTACGAAAAGGTATGCATTCGCATGGGTTCGTTTAGGTTTCGGGGGGCGTTGCCCCCGAGCCCCCATGGGGCGCCGCCTCGACCCACCGCGACCCGACCGGGCGGTGTCGAACCCCGACTAACTCAGCGTGCAACGACACAAGTGAAACAAAAATAAAAACTGACTTTGTGAATAAAATATCTAACATTTTCCCCCTATTTTTTCACAAAAAAGTTTGTATGTAAAAAACGGCTGCATCACCTAAGTGATCGCCTACGTACCCTTTTTTGGGGATCAAGCCACCGTAGTTCATGCATACAAGGACTAAGCATCATCGTAGGAAATCATACATAAATGAAAGTAGCTTTTGGCTTTGAACTTCCACTTAGTGTAAACAACTCAAAGTCACATCAGGGCGCTATGGTGAATAAATCTTGAACCAAGGACCCTATCATGATGTTACCGGAGTTATCACACATACTATTCCGTTAAAAAAGTGTCTCTTCATTCCAACGCATTAATGGCCATGCGTACATCCCGAGATTCATGAATGCTTTAGAGACGGTCTAAATCTCATAGAAAGCGGCCTGACTTTCACACTCACATAGGTAAGTTCTTTTAAAGTGATACTCGCGAGTCACTTTTCCCAATGACAAACTTATTAAGAACTAATTTCAACCTTTACCATGCAAGAATTACTCACACTAGAGATTTTATGAATGGGATCTATTAAATACTCTAGCGCATCGATCTAGTTAGACTTTAACTTGTTTGTACCCTTTGAACTCGTTTATTTTTCAAAACATGAGTAGGGTTCCCATTAAAGCTAACTAATGTTTCATAGACCTTAATCCCATTCCTTTCGATGTTATTGCAATCATCTCTCTAGGCAGTCCTTTTGTGAAAGGATCTGCTAGATTGCTCTTTGACTCTACATAGTCAACTGTGATTACTCCTTGCTTAAGTAATCCCCGAATAGACTGATGTCTCAGACTAAGGTGTCGTTGCTTACCATTGTAAGTCTTACTTGCTACTGAATATAAAGTAGCCTGATTGTCACAATGAATCATTACGGCTGGGGACGGCTTGTCCCATAATGGAATATCAATTAATAAATTTCTTATCCATTCAAATTCTTTACTTGCATCTCGCTAATGCAATAAATTCTCGCTAACATAGTCGAATCCGAGACACAAGTTTGTTTCTTAGAACACCAAGAAACAAACTTGCACCTCCTAAGGTAAAAACCCACCCCGTTGTGGATTTACAATTCGATTCTATGTTATTCCAACTTGCATCGCCGTATCCTTCAAGAACAACGGGAAAACCACGATACCGTAAGCGTAATCAATTGTTCCTTTTATATATCTCGAACTCTTGAAACCGCGTTCCAATGTTCTTTTCCCCGGATTACTAGTAAATCGACATAACAATCCAACCGCATATGCAATGTCCGGTCTTGTGCAATGCATGGCATACATAAGACTTCCAATCACACTTGCATATTGTAACCGGTCGTAGCATCTACCGCATTTTTCATTAACTTGATACTAGGATCAACGGGTGTAGATGCTGGCTTATGATCCATATGACCATATCTTTTAAGGATATTTTCAAGATAATGAGATTGACTCAATGATATACATCCATCTTTCCTCATTATCTTTATCCCTAAGATTACATTTGCTTCCCCCAAATCCTTCATATCGAAGTTAGATTCCAACAATTGCTTGGTCTCTTTTATTGATTCCAAGTCTGGCCCAAAGATAAGCATATCATCCACATATAGGCAAATCAAAATACATGAACCATTTCTATACGTAGAATAGATACACTTATCCGCTTCATTAACTTTGAAGCCATTAGCCAACATCACTTTATTAAATTTTTCATGCCATTGCATAGGGGCTTGTTTTAATCCGTAAAGAGATTTCACTAGTTTACAAACTTTCTTCTCTTGTCCGGGTAAAACAAAACCTTCGGGCTCGCTCCATGTATACCTCTTCATCCAAATCACCATTTAGAAAAGCCGTTTTAACATCCATTTGATGAACAACTAAATTGTGAATGGATGCAAGAGATAACAACACACGGATGATGAAATTCTAGCCACAGGAGCGTATGTATCAAAATAATCTACTCCTTGACGTTGTTTGAAACCTTTTGCTACTAAAGCGAGCTTTATACTTATTAATTGAACCATCTCGCGTTCAACTTTCTTTTGAAAATCCATTTAGAACCAATTGGTTTAGAACCTTTTGGCAAATCAACCAATTTCCATGTCCGATTTGACATGATAGAACTCATTTCATCGTTGATGGCTTCTTTCCAAAAAACAAGATCACGAGAGGAAATAGCTTCGAATATGTGACAGATCATTATCATCAATCATTAACTTGGTTTGATGTGTAATATTATTTACATCACCCTCAAGTAAAATTGTCACAAATTCAGGACCAAAGGTTTTTTTCTTTCCTTTTCCTTTTACTTCTCCTTATTTCTGGATCCGCTTGTGATTCCATAGGAGAGTCATCAAGAGATTCCTCACGAACTCTCTTGGAAGTACTAGGAGTAACATTATCTCCAAGTTTCTCAACAAAGATTTATACATATGCTCAAAAAATTCAAGATCAATAGACTCAATAATATCATAAGATTCTAACTTTAGAAATCTATATGCGGTGCTATTCTTAGCATAACCTATAAATACACATTTATAAGTTTTACTTCCCAACTTAGTAATTTCGTGATTAGGCTTTCTTACATATGCAAGACAACCCCAAACCTTAATACGGCTTATGTTAGGTTTTCTACCAAACCACAATTCATACGGAGTCTTTTTAACATTTTTCTTAGGAATTCGTTTTGAATAAAACATGCACTTAAGATTGCCTCACCCCACCAATAATCGTGTAAACCGAACCGATAAGCATGCAATTTACCATATCTACTAACGTTCTATTTTTTCTTTCGCTACTCCATTTGATTCGGGTGAATACGGAGGAGTAAATTCATGAACAATACCGCCGGCCTCACAAAATTTAGATAATTCTGTTACTTGGTATTCTCCACCTCTATCCGAACGTAACACTTTAATTTTCCGGTTTAACTGATTTTCTACTTCTGCTTTATAGATCAGAAACTTGCTTAAGACTTCATTTTTACTTTTCAATAAATACACATAAGCATATTTCGAATAATCATCTATAAAAGTTACGAAATATTTATGACCACCACGAGACACTTTACTGTGTAAATCAGAAACATCAGAATGTACTAAACCAAGTAATTCAGATGTACGAACAACAGACTTATGTGGCTTACATGTTATTTTACCTTGAACACATATTTCACATTTTCTCACATTATCATACGTACATTTAGGTATTATCCCTAAATTATGCATGTTCTTGACAGATTTATAATTAGCGTGTCCTAATCTAGCATGCCACAAAGTTGAAGAGTCGACAACATAAGCAAAGTTATTTTTTATTACATTCATCTTAATCATGCCATTACAAGAGTACCCTTTGCCAACAAAGACATTGTTTTTAGTTACAATCAAATTATCGATTCATACACAATCTTGAAACCACCTTTATTGAGACGATCTCCGTAAATCGTGTTCTTTGTCATCTCGTGAACATGAAGAACTTCACCCAATGTTAATGTCTTTCCCGAAGTAAACTTGAGTTCCACTTCGCCAATACCAATAACCTTGGCTTGCACATCATTTGCCATCTTCACCGCACGTTCATCGTACTTTCCTTGTAAGTCTTAAACTCGGATCGATTATTGCTTACATGGATTGTAGCACCGGTATCCAGCCACCACCCTTCATCAATTCCAACAGAATTGGCTTCCTCCACAATCGCTACAAACTTCTGATCATCATTGCCATCAACAACATTGACATGATCTTTTGTCGACTTGTCATTCTTGCCTTTTTCCTCTTTAATGCGAGTTCGGCATTCGCGAGCGGTGTGACCAGGCTTCTTACAATAATAACAATCGCCTCGAATTTTTTCTTAAGATACCGCTTGATCTCCCTTCGAAAAATTCTTGCGTTTTTTATTTCCCCGGGTTTGCGGCCCCGAACCATATTTGCTTTTTCAGCCTCCCCGTTCGCATTTTCTCGTTTTCGAGAGTCTTCCTCAATACGTAGGTGACGCATGAGGGATTCCAAAGTGTGCTTAGTTTCATCATGTTTCAGCTTTCTTTTTATAGCCATTCCATGAAGTTGGTAATTTAGCAATAATTGTTCCAACTTGGAATGCTTCGTGCAAAGTTATCTCAAAGATTTTTAAGATTAGAAACAATAGACAAGAACTCGTGAACTTGAGTAAGAATAGACTTACTTGCGCTCATTTCGTAATCGATATAGTTAGCAATCAAAAATTTCGATTACTTGCCTCTTCAACGCGGTACTTGTTGTCTAGTGCCATCCATAATTCCTTTGTCGTCTCGATTGTCCTATGTCCATTGTACACGAATCGACAAAGGCGTTCGAATGTGTCCTCTCGCACAAGAAATCATCATCCTTGCGTTTCCTCCTTTGTTCCCGCAATTCCTTCTTGCGTTCATCGTTGTCGTCCTCTTGCTCTTCTTCAACAAAGTTGAAGATCATCACTCGAATGTAAGACAACTTGATTGTTGTCGTGAAGAACGAACCTTTTCTTGCCAAGCCGAGTAAAATTGTGTCCATCAAAACGATCAAGACGAACCAAGTCCCGATTCATGACTTGAATCGATGGTGCCACGTAATCATTCAAACTTAGATCCTTGAATGCGTACATCTCTTTAAAATTGTTAGAAAAAATGCGGTAATACAATAAAAGGATGATCTCCAAGGCACGTTAAACGCTTCTTTAAAGAGATGTTTTTACGATCTCTCTCGTGATACAATGGAGTACAACTTTGGAGACACTATATGTTTATACCGATGATGCTTCTGAATGAAAAAACGTTCTCATACTGAATGCCGGAGTTCTCTATATATAGACAAGTAATCGATATGGTACCACTTCGTCTTCAAAGGATATGTCCCATGAACAAGCACCAACGAAATGATGTGTCCCAATGGACAAGCACCAACGAAATGGTGTGTCCCAATGGAAAAAATCCCTCTACGAAAAGGTATGCATTCGCATGGGTTCGTTTAGGTTTCGGGGCGTTGCCCCCGAGCCCCCATGGGGGCGCCGCCCCCTCGACCCACCGCGACCCGACCGGCGCGTGTCGAACCCCGACTAACTCAGCGTGCAACGACACAAGTGAAACAAAAATAAAAACTGACTTTGTGAATAAAATATCTAACATGTTCGACCTGACCATTAGCTTGAGGGAGACCAACAGATGTAAAGTGTTGAGTTACGTGAAGTTCGGCACACCACTCCTTGACGATTCTGTCTTCGAATTGAGTCCCATTGTCTGAAATTAAAGTTTTCGGGATTCCATACCAATATACAATGTTCTTCCATAAAAATTTATGTATCTGCTTTCCGGTTATGGTAGTCAGTGGTTCGGCTTCAACCCACTTGGTGAAATAATCCACTGCTAGTATCAAAAATTGGACGTTGCCAAGAGCTCGTGGAAGTGGTCCCACTAGGTATACCCCCTACTGATCGAAAGGCCATGGAGAAACCATAGGGATCATGTCTTGAGATGGCTGATGTGATAGATTATCGTGCACCTGGAATGATTTACACTTTTCCACCAACTCTTTAGCATCTTCCAGCATGGTTGGCCAATAGTAGCCGAACAAGCTACACTTTCTTGCTAGTGTTCGAGCTCTAGGATGATTCCCACAAATTCCTAAATGTATTTATCAGAGGAGGTAATTTCCTTCTTCACTTGTTGCACACTTAAGCCATGGTGCAATATACGACATGCGATAGAGGACCCGTCTAGCCTGGACCTTGTCCTGAGGCAAGATGCTATCTCTGAGATAGGACACAACGGGGTCCATCCACGTACTCTCTTGCCAGATCGGCTAAACATTCCTCTGATCGTAGCTCATTTTTTTGAGGAGCTCCACCAATACCTTCCTATCTGATACGAAGTTTGACGCCAATTTTGATAATGCATCGGCTCTTCTATTCTCTGTTCGAGGTATTCGGTCAACCTGGACCTGTTGAAAATTTTCCAGCAGAGCTCGAGCCATTGTTAAGTAGTTCTTCATGGGCTCCTCCTTAGCCTCATATTCTCCATTTATATGATTTACAACGAGTTGTGAATCGCTTTATAACCGTAGACTATCTACTCTGAGCTTACTCGCTAACTTGAGCCCTGTAATTAGGGCTTCATACTCAGCTTCATTGTTAGTGGCTTGAAAACCAAACCTTAAAGCGTAGGGGAACTGTTATCCTTTTGGACTGACGAGCAGCAGACCTGCCCCTGCACTTTCTTTGCTTTCTGCACCATCAACATATAGTTTCCACTTGCTTTCTTCTTGTTTCGGCTGATCGTCCTCTAAGCGAAGAACGATCCCTTCCGCCCGGAAGTCTGCCAAAGCTTGTGCCTTAAGGGCAGTTCTAGGACGAAAATCAATATCATACTATGCCATCTCGACGACCCATTTCGCCAACCTTCCTGAGGTTTCTGGTCGTCCTAAGATTTACCGTAACGGCTAGTCGGTGATCACCGTGATGAGGTGTGCCTAAAGTAGGGTCTCAACTTCCTAGAGGCATGTACCAATGCTAATGCCAATTTTTCCGCATTTGAATATCTGACCTATGGTCCATGGAGTGCTTTGCTTACAAAGAAAACCGGAATCTGCTGTCTGTCTTGCTCTTTTACCAATACCGCGCTGAGCACTTCTTCATATACTGCCAAGTAAACATACAGGGGTTCTCCTTCCCGAAGAGCCGTCATCATAGGCAGTTTGGCTAGGTACAACTTTAGTTCTTCGAATGCCTTCTGACTTTCTTCATCCCACTGGAAAGGGCTTGCTCTTCTTAAGATTTTGAAAAAATGGTAGGGCACGCTGTGCTGATCTGGAGAGAAACCTGTTCAAAGCTGCTATTCGTCCCGTTAGCCGTTGTACTTCTTTGATATTTTTTGGCGGTGACATAGTCTTCAGCGCATCAATCTTATCTAGATTTGCTCTAATAACGTATTTGGATATCATGTATACTAGGAATTTTCCTGAGTTAAGTGCCTTCTACTCCTTGGCATTCACGGATTGGTTATGTAGCAATGCTTCTTGTAAGGATCTTCAGTTTGTTTTTTGATGGGACATTTTGATCCCCTATTCCTTTTGCTCTAAGATCCAGCACCGGAGCGCGTCCAGTCCCTTGGGGGACAGCTTTTGGGGCTGTGAATACAGCGCGAAGGCTATAATGCCATATCTCCGGACAAAACAAGACACCCTACTATTATTATTATTATCGGAAAGATTAGGGTCTTTGAGTTGCACGTTGTCAGGTGACGGGAAGAGGCGTCTGTTTGCTTCTGACCCCGAATATGAATTTTTTACGGTTACGTTTCATCTGAGTTCTCCTCAAAACTTCTAATACTTCTCTAACATCATTTAAGTATTGATCAAGAGATCTGCTCTTGATTAGGAGGTCATCCACGTACACCTCCATACATCTCCCGATTTGTTCGGCAAAAATTATGTTTACAGCCATTTGGTATGTCGCTCCGGAATTCTTCAGGCCAAAGGGCATAGTGACGTAGCAGTACGTCCCAAACTCTGTTATGAAAGAAGTATTTTCTGCATCTTGAGGATCCATTGCGATCTGGTGATAACCTTTGTAAGCATCTAGAAATGCAAACACGTCAAACCCCACTGTTGAGTCTACTAGACGATCAATCATAGGCAAGGCATAACAATCTTTTGGACATGCTTTGTTGATATCAGTGAAGTCAACGTACATCCTCCAACTCCCATCCGGCTTCTTGAACAGTACTGGGTTCACTAACCATTCTGGATAGACAACTTCTTTGATTATATTGGCCTGCAACAGTTTGGTCACCTCTTGCTTGATCGTTGAAATGCGCTCATAGGCAAAATGCCTTTTCTTTTGACGAAGCTTCCTATTCAGATCTATGTTCAACCTTTGAAATGCTAGATTTGAAGATAACCCTGGCATATCTTCTGCTCTCCATGCAAACATGTCTCTGAATTCATTTAAAAGGTTTATCAGAGACTCCTTATCCGAGGCTAGAATCCATGCCCCCACAGTACTGTTGAGTCCGCTTGTTCATCCTATAGACGAACAGCCTCTGTGTGATCTTCATAACCAGTTCTCTTCATCTTCAGGAAGTAGCTCTTCAATGCTCACCTGCTGAACCATTATCTTCCCATTTACCGTTGCTGTGTAACAACTCCTGGCTGTTTCCACGTCGCCTTTGATTTCTACGGACCCGTCCCCCATTGGGAATTTTATGCTAACGTAAGCTGGTGAGATTACAGCTCGAAGATTTATAAGCGGTGGTCTTCACATGATTACATTGTTTGCTGAGGGTGATCTAACCACTACATAATCCACCATTAGGGTCCTGCCCTTGGCTCCATCTCCGAAAGTAGTAGGGAGTTTGATTACACCTAGTGGATGAAATGGGGGTCCGGCGAAGCCGAACATAAGAGCTGATACAGGGGTTATATCTGTATTCCTCAACTTCATCTCTCTAAACACATTGTAATAGAGGACGTTCACAGCACTGCCTGTGTCCACACATATTCGCCTTGTCAGATTCTTGCTGATCACTTCCTCTATTACTAATCCTTCATTGTTTATCACCAAAGGTAGAGAATCCCTGGGACCATAGGTCACTTCTCCCGACATTCTTTGTCATTTATTCGATTGATTAGGGGCGGTAGACCTGCTACTGCTTGTGACTTCGGTTCTGCTTGCGTTGTTCAGCCCCTCTGAGATCGTGTTGACTGTGTTCATAGGGCGGTTATCCAGCTGACAATCAGGGTCTGGTGAGTGGTCTCTTCTTCTTCAAAACTCATCTCTGTTATCTATGTCGTTGTAATTTCTATGCCTGAACTCACGTCGGCCATGCGGTTCAGCCTGATGAGACCGATATACGACCTCATCCAGCTTTCCTTCCATCACCGCTGCATCAATATCTCTGATCAGATCCCGACATTGTTCAGAATCATGACCAACATCTTTGTGGTACTTGCAGAATTTGTGAGGGTCCCTCTTTTATCGGGTCCCTCTCATCGGTGGGGGGACCTTAGCTATCCCTTTTCTCTCCATAATTGTGAGGACCTGCTCGTGAGATCTGTTCAGATGGATGAAGTCTCTGTCCTACAGAGCTCCTTTCTTGCCCAGCCGAACAGAGACAAGTGCAGTTACTCTATCCCAAACTAACTTCCTTTTCTTGTCGGATTTATCTTCAGACTTGCCTTTCTTTCCTTCACCTCTTTCCATCTCTCTCTTGAGCTTGTTTGCTTCTTCTCCCTGACAATGTTTATAGGCCACATCCAAACACTTCTCCATTGTCTGAGGGAGTTTGCTATTCAACGTAGCGTGCAGCCATCCCTCTCGCAGACCTGCCACGAAAGAGGCGACCAACAGTCGATCATCTGCATCCGCACCTGTGCGGACTCTTCGTTAAAGCCCTTTATAAGTGTAGGACGGACTCATCAGGCTTCTGCTTCAGAGTTAGGAGGTGAGTCTGATTTCTCTGGAATGGACGAGCTGCGAAGAAAGCATGAACGAACTTCCGTGTTAAGGTCCCAAAGTCGGAGATCGACCTGGGAGGAATCTTGTTGAACCACTCTCTGGCTCTTCCTGTTAGCGGTGCGGGGAAAGCTTTGCACTTCATCTCGTCCACAGCATTGTACTAGTTCATAGACGAGATGTACTGATGCATGTGATCGTAAGGATCTTTAGACCCATCATAAGAATCAATTTTATGAATCTTAAACCCTGTTGGTTGAGGATAGTTGTCGATGTACTCGGTGAAGCGCGACGCGCAGAGCAGCTCGTCTGATCGTCTTCCGAGCAGAATGTCCATTTCGGCCTTAGCCGTGTTATTAGTGTTTTGGGCATTCCTTTTCACCGTATTGAGGCTAGACTCAGCATCCTGCTTCTTATAAGTTTCCTGAGGGAGAGTTGTTTCTGAGACCTTTGGAAGATCTCTCCTCTTCAGTGTTTCTTCAAAGATAACCTTGATGGTAGAGTTATCCATGTTTTTCAAGACTTCGACCAACGCCTGGTTGGCTGGATCCTGAAGGGCCGGATCAGGCTGATGAGTCTGATCCTCAGCAATATTTGTGAATTTTTTATGAGCAGCCGTAGATTGACCTTCTCCTTGGGTGGTAGCAGCCGCTTCACCCTGTTGAGTCGGATCTGCGGGATCTGCAGTTTTCTTGCCGGTATTTTTCGACGGCATGATTAATCACAAGAATTCTAGGGTTAATTTGATCGCTTTATTAGAAAAGGGCCCTCCTTCTAGCGCCAATTGACGATGCTGGATCTCGTCTGTTAACAAATCCGGGTCGACTACTTTTGTGATAAAGATCTTAAAACCCGCTGAACCCTAAATCGTGAAAAAGAGGGGTAGGTGTTTTGTGTATTTTAGACTGAGTTCTCGAGTTATTTCTCTTGAGTTGCCTACGTATCCAATAATTGAATTGGAATCAAGTCTTTCGTAGTTTCTTTGGGTTGTTTGTTTATATAGGGGATGATTTATCCCTTTCCTTGTCCTGCCAGGAATTGCATCGTAATTATCATTATTATTTCCCTAAGGATATACACGCCTAAATCCCTATGATTTAGGGATAATTATGGACATATTTAATGTCAATATCAAGGTATTTATGACTAAGGATTCTTTCCTCCTTTATCTCTAAGTTCCCATCGTGTGGAATAACAGCCGGGGTTGCTCTAAGCGTCCCGCGCTGATCCCCCAAGGCCATATGGCCAAACTAGGCAACTCCTCTTCACCAAGCCTTAGCCGACCTGCGGTGGCTGGAGGAGGAGCGTATGCCGATCTCCCACCTAGGGTCATGGACCTGCCCTAGTCATCTTTTTGGACTCTTGGCCCATAATACCCCTCATTTAGGGGCTAATCATTTATTACATGTCCTGGTAAGATGATACGTGGCGTAGTTCGAATCGGCTATCATCAGTTACATTGTAAATGTATTGTTTATTGTAAGCAAGGAACATGTTGAAAGCGATTTTTAGAGGAAAAAACATTGTGAACCACAACCAAATAAGTAACTTGAAACAAGAAAGTAGCACTAATTAATCTGGAATGATATATCTACTTAATTTCCTCTACATAAAAGGTATATGAAATGGTTTAATCCATGGGAAAAATCTCTTACTGATGCTTTTAGCAACAACAATATGGCACCATTTTCTTTTGCTAGCTAATGTTGCAACACATAAGATTAATCCATTGGAAAAATCTCTTACTTATGCTTTTACATCATAACATATCATTAGAATTCAAAAGCACATGAGAAGTAATGAATGTGATACGCAATCCAAATTCAAAACATTAGATTAAATTTACTGATATGATTTTAGTATGATTCAGCCCTTTTTGTTCAGTATGAAACCTAATTCTGCTTATGTATATGCTACACTTGTCAAGCCATAACTACAAGTATCTTATTTAATTATGAAACTACAACAAAATAATAACCTTGCAGTAACAACAATATGGACGTTGTAACACACCAGATGAACACTGTAGCCAAAAACCAATAAAAAGATCATCAAAAGCCAACGCAACAAACTTATACGAAGAAAAATACATGAATGAATACATAACACATACATTGACACAAAATGAGAGTCCATAAAGAAATAACATTCTTGTTCCACAAAAAATGCAAAAAAAGTCGAAGATAATTCACCTCTTATCCTCAACATACAGTTGACGAAAGCAGTAAACTGAGCATTAACACAAACACAATCACTTTGGCCATAAGAGAATACAAAAGGGTGGAGGATTATTTCACCTCATACAATCAAGCAAGTTTATGTTTTGTAAACATCAGACATGTCAAGATCATATATATAAAACTTTACAAAGTGGAGTACAAATGGATCACATCATGAGAAAAATGAATTTTTTTTTAAGCATAGTAGCTTCTTCCGATTGAATGTTCTGGAAAAAAATTGTATAAGGAATACATTAACTATTAAGAGGCAGGAAAAGATCACCATACTAATTTATATCACAGATCCAAACCAAAACTCACAAGTCCAAACCAAGTTTTCTTAAATCACATAACCAAAAGAAATTAAAGAATAGAATGAACTGTACTTTGTAAAGTAACTAATCTTTTATAACTGGAATGAAATGTGATGATTTAAGTAAAAGGAAACAAGGAATGAACTGTATTTGTTAAAAGTGCATCAACTTACTCAATACACAAGACAAAACCAGTAATTCCAACAAACAGAGCAGAACAAAAAGAGGAGAAGTACATTCCCAACATGAATAAATAGACTGTAACGCCCCCAGACCCCGGGCCTGGTAGCGCTAAATGAGTCATAAATGTCCGGTCAACTGCTTAGACCACCGTCCTCGCTTGGTCTAAAAGAGCTAACCCGGGTTGACAAGACCATTATGTCTCACACTTATATGGGGGTGAGCATTCTCTTATTTTACCGATGTGTGACTTTACATTCTCCCCCCTTATAAGGGACTGGCGTCCTCGCCAGGACGGCCGAGACAGTTTCCGGATCGTCCCTACCAGAGGTAACTAGAGGCCATCCTTACACCGTCTTCTTGTACGGTGCAGCGCATAGTTCCGTCTGATAGTCGGCTCTGAATACTATTCTGTAACGCCCCCAGACCCCGGGCCTAGTAGCGCTAAATGAGTCATAAATGTCCGGTCAACTGCTTAGACCGCCGTCCTCGCTTGGTCTAAAAGGGCTAACCCGAGTTGACAAGACCTTTATGTCTCACACTTATATGGGGGTGAGCATTCCCTTATTTTACCGATGTGGGACTTTACAACATACATACATAAATAAAGAGAACAGAGTAATACAGAACCCAAATCCATAAATTTCAACTAATAACACATCAAAGAAACGGAGAAAGAATGACATTTACAGCAAGAAATAAATATGCATCTACACATAATAAATAAGCAATACAGGGAATAGAGGAAATTACCTGCAAAAGCAGTTTTGACTGGTTGCTTTTACAGAGAGAATCTGAAGAGTGTAAAACGGAGTTTGGTGACTATAAGGACAAAAAATAACCTTGTTTATAAAGACTTCAAGGGAAACGATTATGAACTGAAAAAACGAAAAGTTAATGCTATTAACCATTTAAAAACCTTCAATCAAATATTCATCGTGTAAAAAACTTCAATCAAATATTCACCGTGTAAAAGCCTTCGATCGTCACTTTTACACCATTTCTCTTTGTATTTTGTCTTGGTATCAGAGCTTGTCTGATCCACACCACTACTTTTCCTTTTTTTATTTTTCGGCTTCCACACAGCGACTTTCCCTCCTTCCATGGCCACCGAACAGCTATCAAACCTCACCGCCATTAACCCTGGCCTGCAAACTTCACTCAAATTAAACTCATCCCATTTTCCTTGGAAGCTTCAAATCCACTCTCTTCTTATAGGATACAACCTTGAAGGGTATGTTGATGGATCTAACTGCCCACTAGCCACCATTGATGCAAAACAGAATCCAAAACATGACTTGTGGAAAAGTCAGGACAGTTTGATATTGAGTGTTATTGTTGGTTCAATCTCTCCCGACAATGTTTCGATCATCTCCCATGTCAGATCCTCCTATGAGGCATGGGAAGTACTAGCAAATACCTATGCCAAACCGTCATGAGGATGTATCCGGCACTCATGGAAAATATACGAAATATCCTCATGGGCTCCCAACCCGTTTACGCTTTTCTCAACACCACTAAAAGAAAAGCTGATAAGCTGGCGGCGCTTAATTGGTGATTCAATCGACCTAGAAAAACTAACTAACATTGTTCTTGAGAATTTAGGGCCTGAATTTTCTGATCCATCACGAGCCGTACAGGCTCAAGATTCGACGATCACCTTTGAAGAGCTTCACGAGAAGTGATTGAGCTTTGAAGCTGCTCAAGTTGCTGCCCAACCTCCTCTGCAGCATTTCCAACCGATGGCTTACGCCGATGTCCGTCCTGCACAACATGGTCTTTGACCACAACAACAGGAAATCCGGTATCCACCATGGCTCAACCCAGCTCAGCCTTGGCACAATTCACCCTGCAGGCCAACTGCTGCCAGGCCAAATTGGAATTCCAACTCACTGGCCGGTGCTGCTTCCGGTCCCCCAGTCCAACGCCGACCCCATATTGGCACATGCCAGTTCTGTGCCATTAAAGGCCACTCGAACAAAAAATGTGCAAATCTATCTTTTTATGCTACTAATATTTCTAGTTTGTCTCAACAGGGATTCGCACCATGGAAACCACGTCCCCAGGATAATACTACCAATACTATTTCTGAACCGTGCCTTTTAGATACACGGGCCTCGCATCACGTTCCTGCCGACTTGGCCAATCTCTCATTCCATTCCCCTTATACCGGCACGGATGACCTAATGCTTTGAGATGGTACCATATTGCCTATTACCAATATTGGTTCTATTTCCTTTCCCCACCCTCCACTACTTTCCAATTGCATGATGTTTTGTGTGTGCCTGACATTAAAAAAAAATCTTATTTCTATTTATAAATTTTGTACCTCTAATAACTGTGATGTTGAATTCTTACCCACTTCTTTTCGTGTGAAGGACCTCAGGACCAACAAATGCCTCCTCCAGGGGGATGCTAGAGACGGTGTCTATGTCTGGCCCAAACCACTCATCCTAGCCTTTGCCAATGTCACAGCTACCAAGGACATCCGGCATCAACGTCTGGGTCACCCCGCAACCCCTATTATTCAGTTTATTATTTCCCGCAATAATTTGTCATTCTCTCATTCAACTTTTTAAACCATTGTGAGGCTTGTTTTTCCAATATATGTCATTACCGTTTCATGTATCCACTGTGCACTCCACACGCCTACTAGAAATTTGTTTTAGCGATGTTTGGACTTCCACCCATTTATCTGTCGAAGGCTCCCGTTATTACGTTATTTTTGTGAACCATTTCACAAAATATATATGGTTTTATCTCTTAAATCATAAATTTGACATGTCGTCAATTTTCCCAAAATTCAAACTAATTGTTGAAAACTACTATTCCACCAAAATTAAAATACTTTACTTTGATAATGGTCGTGAATATATTCGTCTTGCATCTTTTTGTCTGATTCAGGTATCACACATCTCATCACCCTGCCACACACCTCTAAACATAATGGTTACTCTGAAAGACGACACTTACACATCGTTGAAACTAGCCTCACCTTACAGTCCCTAGCCTCCCATGCCTCCCTAATTGGCCATATGCCTTTAAATTGTTGTCTACCTCATCAACATAATGCCCACCCCTACCCTAATTATGAACTCACCATATGAAAAACTTTTTGGGTCCCCCATAATTACACCAAACTCCATACCTTCGGGTGTCTATGTTATCCATGGCTTCGTCCTTTTAAGTATGATAAATTAGACTCTCGTTCCAAACCATGTATTTTCTTAGGATACTCTCTTACTCTGAGTGCGTATTATTGCCTTGACCTCTCAACCTCACGCATATATACCTCTCGAATCGTAAAATGTGTTGAAAATATCTTTCCCGTCGCTCACGGCTTGAACACACCTCCTCACCCTCCCAATACTGGTGAATGGACCGATTCCCTCGCCCTTCCCATACCCCCATAGACTCTACGTCCTCCTCTTCCCTGGCCTATCCTTCATCCGCATCCTCCCACCCGAACCCATCCGAACCCCAACACCTACTTAACTCGCCTTTCCCACCAACTCACCCGACCCTCCACTAGCAAACCACCCCATGGCTACCAGATCTAAGCATGGAATTTGTAAGCCGGTTCAAAAACTCAATCTCCATATGTCAATCTCTGCTGAAGTTGAACCCCACAATGTTAAACAAGCTCTTAATAATCCTACCTATTTGGTTGCCATGCATGATGAATATGATGCGTTAATTCGTAATAATACTTGGGACCTTGTCCCACTTGATCCTACGTATAATGTTGTTGCATGCAAATGGATTTTTAGGATCAAACACAATGCTGATGGCTCAATTGATCATCATAAAGGTCGGTTCCTGGCCAAGGACTTCACTCAGTGCCCGGGTATTGATTACTATGATACATTTAGCCCGGTCGCCAAGCCCACACCAATTCACATTTTAATTACCCTTGCTCTTGTTCATGGTTGGCCCCTCAGCCAACTAGATGTTAACAATGCCTTCTTACATGGTAATCTCGCTGAAACTGTTTATATGGCCCAACCACAAGGGTTCCTTGATCCGTGTCACCCGTCCCACATCTGCCGCCTCAAAAAGTCCATTTACGGATTAAAGCAGGATCCCCGCGCTTTGTTGAAATAGTGTCCTAAAACCAATCAGGTTTGACCGGATCCGACCGGGTCTGGTCAATTACAGTCTATTTAGTTCATGTACTATTATTAGAGTTGCCACGAGCCGGGCCGAACCGAATACTTAATATTTAAATTTGATCTCGTTTATGAAGAGAACATGTTTGTGTTCGTTTGTGTTCGTTTGTGTTAGGAACATTTTATTATGTTTTGATGATGGCCATACTAGCTGTTATAGCAAGCCTGAAATAAGTTAGAAATTCTCTGTATAAGTCTTTACTTAGAGTCTGACATATTGTATAAGTTAAGTCAGACAAGTATTGTACTAGTTGGTAGGACAACAAAGAAAAGCAAACATTCGGCGAAGTGAGGCCAGCCAAGCAACAGCAGAGAAGTAGTGAAGACTTAATTGTATGACTTATAACCAAGGAAGTCTGTGATGACCTTGGATAAGTCTAAGTATAATTCAAGTGATGAAATTCAATGTTCAAATATGGTGTACACTGCTCTCACCCAAGTCAATGATCAGTGAAGTACAAAGGTTCTCCTTAAAACTGAAGTAATGAAGGAAACAGTGAATCGGCAGAGTAAACTGACTTTCGGCAAAGTGAAAGCAATAACGGTGAAGGAAGATCTAAACAGAAAAGTCAGATGGATCACTCGACCGGTCAAAGAACGGCAAAGTAATCCTTATCAGAACGGAATTGAAAAATGATGAAGATTCAGAAGATCATGCATTTAATGCACAATCAATAGAGGATCAATCAAGGACGGATTTTCTACTACACATTTGAAGGAAAAATCCGATTACTGAAATCAATGAGGATAAAATTAAGGGGGAATCAAGAATAAAATCAAGGATTATTCCCCTCATAAATATAGCCAATGGATGGAATTTCAAATCAAGGACACTCAAGGCTATAAATAGAAGGCATTGACAGACAGATAAAACAATGATTAAGAAAACCAAAAAGGAAGCAGAAACTCAGTCAATTTGAAAAGCCTTCTCTCTGAACTTACAAGGATTTATCTAGAGATCAACTCAGACATCAGAACTACAATTTCATATTTATCACTGAGATTGATCAATCAAGTTTGTGAATCTCACTCACAATAAACTGAAGCAACTGAATCAGAAGTCATCTGAGAAGGAGTTGTGCTTGTGATAGCTGCTGAAGGATTTGATCTCAAGGAGCAGTGAAAGAGACTGAATCAGTGAAACTGTTGCAGTCAAGGAGTGATAATCTTGTAGATTGTGAAGCTTGGGAAGCCAAGGACAATCATACTATTGTATCTGTAAAAATAATAGTGAATTCCTCCAATCATCACAAGAGAAGAGTGGACTAAGGGATTACACCACCCTAAACCACTATAAGCCTTGTGTCAATTTACTTTCTGCAATTTACTTTACTGCATTCATTTAAATTGCCACATCATAATCGATATCTGTGATTGTCCAAACTACTTTGAAACAACATAGTAAGAAGGGACTTATCCGCTGCCCAAAATCTTTTAAATACAAGAAAAGTTTTTGAAACTCCACTATAGTCATTCACCTCCCCCCCCTCTGACTATAGTTTTACCCTTCTCTGGGACCAACAGTTGGTATCGGAGCAGTGTTCCTAGTATCAGAACCTGTTCAGATCTAATTTCTGGTAACAAGGAGATCACATATTTTCAAAGTAGTTTTCAAATATGAGTTTTCTATTCATTCACATATAAACCTATTACTTGTGCTTATGGATTCCTCAAACTTTATGTCAAAAGTACATGTTTTCAATGTTAATAATTTTGATGAATATAAAATAAGAATGCTGTCTCATCTTGCGGCAACTCATGAGGAGATGCCGGACGTAATCAATGATGGACCAATCATGATCATGACTGTGGTATCCACAGGAGCAGATCAAGGAAAGGAGATAGACAAACCTAAGAAAGATTGGACCAAGGATGACAGGAGAAGAACAAATCTAGACTTTGTTGCAAAAGATATGATTTTGAAGACTCTAGATAGCAACATGTTCATGAGAATCAAAGACTGCAAAACAGTAAAGGAAATGTGGGACAAGCTAGCTTTGATAAATGAAGGATCTGAAGCAGTTAAAGAAAACAAATTATCTGTTGCAAAACAGAAATTTCAAAATTTCAAAATGAAGACTGGTGAATCCATTGATCAAATGGATAACAGATTCTCTAGCATCATCTGTGAACCGCAACAGCTTGGACACACATATCCCCAGAAAGAAGTATGCTTAAAGATCTTAAGAGGCTTACCTGAAAGATGGAAGATCATAACATCAGTAATCAGAGGAACGACAAACCTTGCAAGCACTGACTCTCTGACACTGATGTCTCAACTTAAGGCTCATGAATTCGAACTGAACGGTGAAGATGGTGCTCCGGCAGAGACACAAAAAGTCACTGCACTAATTACACCCCAACAAAGTAACTTTGCCGATTGCATCAGCAAAGAGACGCATGAACTTAAAGAACAGGTAGCTTTATTAGTTAAACGCTTTGACAGGTTTGGCAAAAAGAAGCCATTCAAAGGAAACTACTCATCATCAAACAAGAGGTCAAGCTCAAACAAAGACATGAAGAAGAAATATGATGAATACAGATGTTTCAACTTCAACAAGAAAGATCACTTCAAGGCTGATTGTCCTGAAGACAATGATAAAGATGATGAAAAGAAGAAATATAAAACATCTGAAAGAGGAAAGGCAAGAAAGCACTCAAGGCTCAATCTAGCAGTGAAAAGAATGAAGAATCATCTGATAATAACTCAGATAACAGTGATGAAGAAGACAGCTCAGACAATGAAAAAGCATGTCTATGCCTCATGACCAAAGAATTTGATGAAGATGAAGGTGATAGCTCAGACATTGAGAAAACAAGCCTATGTCTAATGGCAAAAGAATCAGATGAAACTGAGGTAACATCTAGCTCTTACTCTTCATCAAATGCATCCACATCTAACACTGCACAATCTTCTATTCTCCCTTTGGATCTAGCAGACCTAGTTCAAAATCTCATGACTAAATTTGATGAAATTGAAATGAATCATGAAATTCTAGAAAAGGAATGCAAGGATCTAAGAAAGGAAAATAAAAGATTAAAGAAAGAACTGGATAAAGCAAAAGCTGAACTAACTAGTAAGGAAATCTGCTCAAATGATCAACAAACAGCAAAAGTTCATACATCTGTTGTTGACAGATCAGTTGAGGAAATCCCCCTACCAGTTAAGACAACAAATGAACCAGTTTACAAACCCTCAAAAAGGTTTGGATCCAGATATGGTCTTGGCTACAACAGTCAGGATGAGAGTAGAAACAATGGTCAACACAATTCTGAATCTAGGATCAACATTGAACCAAAATTCAGAAAGGGACAGACCATGGTCTCAACCACTCATCCTGTACCGGTGAAGTCAAAACCCAGTGCCGTAAAACAGCAGACTAAATCTTCAATCAAGTCAATCAAAAGCAAAGGCTTTCTGAAAGGTAAAGGAATACTTTATCCTTCAGAGGATGATTGGAATGTTGCACCTCCAAAATACAAGAAGAAACCATTCCATAATATGCATCATGTGCTTAAGAAAAATCAAACTAGGTATACTCCTAAACACATGAAGCAAGTCAGGTTTCCCACTGCATATTGGAGAGTGAAGAAGGATGCAAATGCACCAAAAAGTAGAGAAAAGTATCAGAATAACTTCAGTAGAAATACTAGAAGCTATTCTGCCATGCCTTATATATATGAAGTTGATGACTTTAACTATCCAAAAAGAAGATCATTTGGATATACACTTGGAGTAAGAGGCATGACTACTAACAGTCATGGACCCAAACAGTGTTGGGTATCTAAACTTAATTAATTTGCTTTGCAGGATGTCTGGTACATAGACAGTGGATGTTCCAGACACATGACAGGAAACAAGAGATGGCTCACTGACTTTAAAGCTTTTGATGGACCCAAAGTCACATTTGGAGGCAAAGAAAACCCTGGAAAGATTAAGGGGGAAGGCACAATGCTCAAGAACAACCTGAAAATTCAAAATGTGGCATATGTCAAGGGACTTAATTTCAATCTGATGAGCATCACTCAATTTTGTGACAAAGGCTACAATGTGCATTTCAACAAGGAAGGATGCAAAGTCATTCACAATCAAACTAACACAGTAGTACTTGCAGGAAGAAGAAAAGATAACATGTATGTGGTGGACTGGAAAACAGCCAAGGCAGAAACATGTTTGTTTGTCAAAAACAAACAACAACTAGTCAAGTTATGGCATAGAAGACTAAATCACCTGAATTTCAAGACCATCAACAAATTATCAAAGAACAAGTTAGTTGAAGGCCTGTCAGAGATCACATTCAAGAAAGAAAGTCTATGTGATGCATGTCAGAAAGGGAAACAAATGAAAAGCTCTTTCATGTCAAAACCCTATCAATCAACAACAAGAATTCTACATCTGTTGCATATGGATCTGTTTGGACCAGTCACACCAGTAAGTGTAAGTGGTAAGAAATACACCCTGGTAGTGGTGGATGACTACTCAAAATACACCTGGACCATCTTCATGAACAAGAAGAAAGAAACACTCAAAAAGTCCGCCGCATTTGTTACGAATACTCCAAAATGAGAAAGAACGAAAATCATCAAGATCGTATCGTATAGAGGCACTGAATTTCTTAATGAAATTATCGAACCTATTATGAAGAAAATGGAGTACTGCATCAATTATCTGCAGCAGGAACCCCACAACAAAATGGTGTTGCAGAAAGAAGAAACAGAACTCTCAAGAAGCAGTCAGAACAATGATTGCAGAAGCATGCTTGCCAAAGAGATTTTGGGTTGAAGCAGCAAACACAGCATGTCATACACAGAACAGATCAATCATCAATAAACATCATGGAAATACTCCATATGAAATATGGAATGGTAGAAAACCTAATATCTCATATTTACATATGTTTGGATCAAAATGCTTTGTTTTGAACAGGAATCAGCTGCATGCCTTTGATGAAAAGGCTGATGAAGCAATCTTCATGGGATACTCAGACACCAACAAAGCTTTCAGAGTACTCAACAAAAGAACATTGGTGATTGAAGAATCAATACATGTAGTCTTTGATGAACCATATACAAATGGTGAAAGTCTTCAAGAACAAGAAGAAGAAGCAGCACAAAGACAAGTGTATATGAATACAACAGTACCAGCAACTATTCTGCATCACAATTTTGGAAATCAAGATGAGCCACAAGTCAATACAATAGAACAAGAACCAGAACTTGAAGCTCATACACAACATGAAACTACAAAAGCACCAAGTGAAGAACAACTTCAACCAGACCTAAATTGTCTAAGAGACCATCCTGAAGAACAAGTTATTGGAGATATTCACACAGGAGTAAGAACTAGAAGACAACTGGAACATTTGCTAACATGCTTTCTATCACAAGTAGAACCCAAAACAATAGATGATGCAATTCAAGATGCAGATTGGATCACAGCTATGCAAGAAGAACTAAATGAATTTGAAAGGATTGAAGTCTGGGAACTTTTTTACAGACGAGATATGGCTAACATCATTAGAACAAAATTGGGTATTCAGAAACAAGATGGATGAACAAGGAATTGTTGTCAGAAACAAAGCAAGGCTAGTCGCAAAAGGCTTTTCTCAAGTAGAAGGAATAGATTATGATGAAACATTTGCACCAGTAGCAAGACTGGAAGCAATTAGACTCTTTCTAGATTTTGCTGCACACAAAGATTTCAAAGTCTATCAAATGGATGTTAAGAGTTCATTTCTGAATGGACTTTTGGAAGAAGAAGTATATGTGGAACAACCCCCTGGTTTCCAACTCAAAGGAAAGGAAGACAAAGTATACAAACTAAAGAAAGCTCTTTATGGACTCAAACAGGCACCCAGAGCCTGGTATGAAACACTATCACAATTTCTGATCAAGAATGGATTCAACAAGGGAACTATAGATAAGACTCTATTCAAACTAGAGGAAGGAACAAGCACATTGCTAGTACAAATCTATGTTGATGATATCATCTTTGGATCTGAGGATGAAAAGCTATGTGAGAAATTTGCAAATCTGATGAAGATCAAATTTCAGATGAGTATGATGGGAGAACTGAATTATTTTCTTGGCCTTCAAGTAAAGCAAATGAAAGATGGAATTTTCATTAATCAAGCCAAGTATACAAAAGACTTGATACACAAGTATGGGATGGACACAAGTGGCACAGCAGATACACCAATGTGTGCAAGAGTCATTCTTGGAAAAGATGAAACTGGGAAGGATGTTGATCAGAAAATGTATAGAGGAATCATTGGATCCCTACTATACTTAATTGCAAGTAGACCTGATATAGCATTTGCAGTTGGAGTATGTGCAAGATTTCAAGCTCAACCAAAAGAATCACATCTTTTAGCAGCCAAAAGAATAATCAAATACTTGAAAAACACTATCAATGTAGGAATTTGGTATCCAAAAGATGGAGGATTCAAGTTGATATCATACTCAGACTCTGACTATGCTGGATGCAAAATAGATAGAAAAAGCACATCTGGAACTTGTCAAATGCTAGGCAGCAGACTAGTTTCATGGTTCAGCAAAAAGCAAAACTCCATCTCCACATCAACAACAGGCGAAATATATAGCGACGGAGACATACCGTTGTGCACAAGTACTTTGGATTAGACAACAACTAAGGGACTATGGAGTGGAGGAGAAAACAATTCCAATCATGTGTGACAACACAAGTGCAATATCTATTACCGAAAATCCAAAAGATTGCATTCAAGAACAAAACACATCGATGTGAGATATCACTTTATCAGAGATCATGTCGAAAAAGGAGATGTCATTCTAAAATACATACCCACTGAAGATCAATTGGCTGACATCTTCACTAAACCACTTAGTCATGAAAGATTCAGCATGCTGAGAACTGAGTTAGGAATGATTGAAATCGACTAAGTACAAAAGAGCGGCTAACTGGAGTAATCGGCTAAGTAACTTCTTCAGCTGTTCAAACCTTTGCCGTTATGGGAAATGTAGCAAGTAAGGCACTGGTATCCAGCAAAGTGACTTAACTGATTGTTAGGAACAGTCAAATGAAGCAGCTCAGTGAAAGAGTCACTACACCGGCTAAGTGGCCAGCCAAGGCATTTCACCGAAATAAAGATTGGAATCATGAGTAAATTAAAGTGTGAACATAATCTACTTTTAGACATGTGGAGAACAAGGGAGTTATGGAAGATTATTCTGTGGATGATTACACACGTGGAGATCAATTTATAATTATGGAGGTAATTATATTATTCTTTTCGAATTACAAACGCCTCGATTCCCGAGCTCTATCATTACTTCCACAATCCACTCCCCCACTTCACTCGAATATCGTGATTTACATACACAAAATCACGCCATTATGTCATAAAATCCTTCCACATTCAAACCACGTTCACACTACCCAAAACCCCCTATATAAACGGTACTTAGAGATTTTCAGAAAGTTTTACACTTCCTCACATATCATACATTCCTCTGCAAATTCATATTTCACTTAAAAAACTCTTAACCTCCAAAAATGGCTTCATCTTCCTCAAACACCCAAGCTGGGTATGAAAAATCGATTGCCACTGGATCATTCTTCCAAGAAGAACACTACTTAAATTTGTGTGGAAATGATGATGAAGCAAAACGATTGGCAGCTGGATGCAAAAGCCTAAAACTATCAACATTCCTAAATCCTCCAATAACCGAAGTATGCTATGAAAGTCTCATCTCCTTCTGGAAATCTGCAAAATACATGTCTAGGCTCACTACTGAGGAAGGTGACGAGTGGGAAGAAGACAAGATCATTGCATCTGTCAACGGCACAGAAGTGGTCATTACGGAAAATGTAATTCAAAAATACCTCAAACTCTCAAACAAAGGGCAATACAAAGCGTCCTTGGTAACACAGGATCTGGATGGATTCTGGGTAACCATCGCCAAAACGGCTAACACAGGGACCAAGAAGGTCAATTGTCTTAGATCCGCTTTAAAGAAACCATTTAGTGAATTCAGTGCCCTAATTGGCAAAAGTATTGAAGGAAAGTTGGGAGCAATTAATGCCATGACAGAAATCAGAATGCGGTTAATGGGAATCATCTACAACAATATGGAGTTCAATTGGGCAAAGTACTTCTTTTTAAGACTCAAAGAACAAATCCAAGGTGAAGTTAAAGCAGCCACAAAGGGAACAGCAGAAGGAAAGACGAAGAAAGGGCAATTCTGGGTGAAAAAGTCATATGGGATTCAGTTACACTATCTGATGCAATGTCTCAAAGTCCCTGTTGTACAACTTCACAAACTGCATGAGTCCAAAGTCATGTTTACCTATGTTAAATAGCAAAAACAAGTCAGGGGAGGGAAGAGAAAGAAAACAACAACTCATCCCTCCGGTCAAAGAAAGAAACAAAGAGTTCAACGCAATTTGGACAAGACAGCCTTTGGAAAATTAATCGATGAAGAAGAGGAAGAAGATGATGAGGCAGAACAACATGGAGAAGAAAATGAAAGTGAGGATGAACAACCTCTAAATGAGGAAATCACAGGAGACACTGGAGATGATGAGGAATCTCCAGAAGAACCTGCACAATTGTTTGCAAACGATACTGATGATTGAATTGCAGAATATCTTGAATGGAAAGAAGACGATTCCAAAAATCAGATTCGAGATTCGGATCGCATGCTTGCTGAGGAAGCATGGCTATTTAATTTTCTAGGAATCACCACTCTGGTTGGTGTACTTGATGAATCACCTCTCTGAGACTTGGTAGATGCAGCAAAGGAAAAACTGCCGCAAATCTTTAACAGCCAAAATGATAAATCAGAAGATTGTAGAGATGATAATGATGACACTGATCAAGATGATGGAGATGATCAGGATGACAATGATAATGACGCCCATCATGCTGATCATCATGACACACAAGGAGAAGAGGTTACTCCTACACCGGATGCAATTGATGATGACATTCGTCTAAGCACCTTCCTACAGCCATCCCACAAGTAGACAACACCAGCTAAGACAACCACTCAACCACTATCTGCTGCAAATCCGGCTGACAACATAACCATACTGGACACTGGCTCAGCTGCCGCCACTCCAGCCAAGACAATTCCCAGCACAGAGCAAGGGGAAAAGCAGCTCAAGCCACACCAGCATACTCATCTACACAAATTGTTGAAGACTTGGATGTCCATGTAGATGTTACTCAGCACCAAGACAGAGGACAAGAAATGGACCCGAGAACCAGTGACATCCGGCACAATCTCACTCACCAAGTTAATGGTATTTCAAATGAAACATTTGAAAAAGCAGCAGATCTACTGGCAGAAGAACTAGAGTAGCAAGACATGCATCTTAGATCCATGACCTCGGCATTCAATGACAAAAGCTACTCCATTGAGAGAAAATTTGAGGCCATTGCTGAATACATTGAGGCACAGAATATTGTTGTTCAACGCCAAGGAGATATGTTGAGACAACTCAACATTAACATCACAAACAACTTTGCAGGTCTCAGGCAACACATCTCACAGGAAAATGAATCCATGGCAGTGGCATTTGGAACAAGACTATGCAGTGTCACTGAGAAACTTACTAGTCATGATAACAGATTCACATCCATCGAATCAAAGCTGGACTCTCTGATTGGAACGGCAGAGGCAACAAATATCATCTTACTCCAGTAGAGGGATGATGCTGCCAAAAAGGGGGAAAATCAGGATAAGCCTGAAGGATCAACTATTAGACCCCCAAACTTCACTGAAGAACAACTGAGAGCAAGGGACAGAGAAATAAGAATCAGAAATGAAGCAGAAGAACAACAAAGGAGGGCTAGAGAAGAAAGAGAAAGAGCCCTAAATGAACCCTGCACTGGATTTCCTCACCCTATGCAAAGAAGAGATGATGACAGAGACATATCCGGCAATTAGCAAAGACCTGGATCCAGCCAGCAAAGAGGATCAGCAAGTCAACACAGACTTAGTACTAGATGAAATACCAGCAGAGGCAGCAGCAGCAGCAGCTCCAGATACACTGGTGGACACAGAACGTACACTAGTCACAAAAGCAAAGCAGAATATGAAGCAGATGTACTGGACCATGTAAGAGAATTCTTTAGAGTACATGAAGGACTCTATCCTCATCTACCACAAGATGAAGCATAGGCTGATTGGCTAAGCTATCAGGATGAAAGGATGAGAACCGATATGGCCAAACTCTACAATGATGTCAAGAGAGAGTTTTCACTTCTAAAACAATCCAACAAAGAAACCAAGTTCACCATACCACTTTCAAAGAAAAGGACCGAAAGACTTGCCAATTGAACAACAAGAAGATTTCAACCATATGGCAAAATTCTTCAACCCTATGGGTAGAATGGAAAAACAGGAGCAGTGGAGTCTCTACAAAAGTCTTAAGTTTGCTGACTCACATATTGCTGAAGCTAAGGAGAGACTGGAGAAGTACTTTGGAGAACCTAGGGCAAATGAGACCATGTCAGATTTCCATAGACTTTTTACCAAGAAAGTATTCAAGGGAGTATCAGAATACACTGCTATGGCATACTGGAAGTGAAAGTTTCCAGAAATTGATTGGAAAGACATTGGAGAGGTTCAGACTGCAAAGTTCAAAAGGTATAAGGCTGAATTAAGCAAAATGTAGTTTGTAACACTTGAATAAATTTTTGAACTTATTGCCTTATGATGGATGAATAAAATTGTTGAATTGTTGTTCTGTTAATTATTATGAAAAATTGGCTTACTTATGTTCAGGCTTATGAGGGTTTTGGCATCATCAAAAAGGAGGAAATTGTTAGGAACATTTTATTATGTTTTGATGATGGCCATACTAGCTGTTATAGCAAGCCTGAAATAAGTTAGAAATTCTCTATATAAGTCTTTACTTAGAGTCTGACATATTGTATAAGTTAAGTCAGACAAGTATTGTACTAGTTGGCAGGACGGCAAAGTAAAGCAGACATTCGGCGAAGTGAGGCCAGCCAAGCACCAGCAGAGAAGTAGTGAAGACTTAATGGTATGACTTATAACCAAGGAACTCTGTGATGACCTTGGATAAGTCTAAGTATAATTCAAGTGATGAAATTCAATGTTCAAATATGGTGTACACTGATCTCACCTAAGTCAATGATCAGTGAAGTACAAAGATTCTCCTTAAAACTGAAGCAATGAAGGAAACAGTGAATCGGCAGAGTAAACTGACTTTCGGCAAAGTGAAGGCAATAACGGTGAAGGAAGATCTAAACGGAAAAGTCAGATGGATCACTCGACCGGTCAAAGAACGGCAAAGTAATCCTTATCAGAACGGAATTGAAAAATGATGAAGATTCATAGGATCATGCATTTAATGCTCAATCAATAGAGGATCAATCCAGGACGGATTTTCTGCTACACATTTGAAGGAAAAATCCAATCACTGAAATCAATGAGGATAAAATTAAGGGGGAATCAAGAATAAAATCAAGGATTATTCCCCTCACAAATATAGCCAAAGGACGGAATTTCAAATCAAGGACACTCAAGGCTATAAATAGAAGGCATTGTCAAACAGATAAAACAACGATTAAGAAAAGCAAAAAGGAAGCAGAAACTCTGTCAATTTGAAAAGCCTTCTCTCTGAACTTACAAGGATTTATCTAGAGATCAACTCAGACATCAGAACTACAATTTCATATTTATCACTGAGATTGATCAATCAAGTTTGTGAATCTCATTCACAATAAACTGAAGAAACTGAATCAAAAGTCATCTGAGAAGGAGTTGTGCTTGTGATAGCTGCTAAAGGATTTGATCTCAAGGAGCAGTGAAAGAGGCTGAATCACTGAAGCTGTTGCAGTCAAGGAGTGATAGTCTTGTAGATTGTGAAGCTTAGGAAGCCAAGGACAATCATACTATTGTATCTGTAAAAACAATAGTGAATTCCTCCAATCATCACAGGAGAAGAGTTGACTAAGGGATTACACCACCCTGAACCACTATAAGTGTTGTGTCAATTTACTTTCTGCAATTTACTTTACTGCATTCATTTAAATTGCCACATCATAATCTATATCTGTGATTGTCCAAACTACTTTGAAACAACATAGTAAGAAGGGACTTATCCGCTGCCCAAAAGCTTTTAAATACAAGAAAAGTTTTTGAAACTCCACTATAGTCATTCACCCCCCCTCTGACTATAGTTTTACCCTTCTCTGGGACCAACAGTTCGTTAATTAAACAAACAGAAAATCATGTTCGGGTTTGGCTCGGTTATAGAAGTGTAATATTCGAGCTCGGCTCGTTTCGCTCGTATAGTAATAATTTTCCTTCTCTAATATCAGTAAACGAGCCGAGCCAAACCAAACACATGTTGCTTGAATTCGAGCTCGTGATAGTTTGTAGTATATTTTTCTTTTCAACTTTCAATAGGTGAAATGTATATACATGATATATGGCTCGCGAACTTAATCGAGCGCTTGCGAGCTTGGCTCGTGTTCGTTCGTTAATAAAACAAGATTGATTATTAGTTTGAGCTCGATTTGTTATCTCTCACAAACAAACGATCACGAGCTTTACCGATCCGAACACGAGCTTGTTTGCAAACAGCTCGGTTCGTTTGCAGCACTAACTATTATTATTATGAATAATAAAAAAGCACTACTGTTATTATATATTGTGTTTATTTAATGAAGCAACTTATTATTGCATATATATGATAACATCCTTAGTATTATACTGTGACAGAGAAACCATGATAGTGATTATGGTTGATGAGATCTCGAATCACTTTAATAAGTTTGATACTTAAATGTCTTTAGTCGTATGTACTATATATTAAATAGGACATTAATAGTACGGATAGACTAGCACGTATTGGATGTCTTCTATCTTATTAAGATAGGGGTAGATCCCGTCAATCGCAGTGTATGGACACTTGGACTGTACGTGGACGTATATTAGAGATTGTGTATGTTAGACTGACCCACTTACTTTATTAAGTGTCGCAGTATGTGGCGGTTGTGTAATTATCCTAAGACCGGAGTCCTCATGACATCACAGTGTACATTGTCATACTTTGATGCTATTGAGGTTTCCCCTATTCACGGGGCAATAATGTGGTAGTGCTTGGGTGTGATATTGAAGCATGCGTAGGATTCATGTTGCTCGTCCGGAAATCGCTTATCCTAATGTTAGGCGTAAATATCCGAAAAGGGCCATTTTATAAGGAATGTCTAGCTCTCGTGAATCTTTGCAAAGTGGGAGTAAATGAGTTACTTCGAGAGAGAATGATATCCAGATTATAAGCTACGGTCGTTTATGTATTGACACTCGAGATACGACTGTATGGATATTATAACAGTGATATGATTCTATTTACACAGTAACCATTTCACATGAAATGTAGTAATCATTGCATTTGACACTTCCAATGATTGAGGGTCATGACGTGTTGGTAGACGCTCTTCATGATCATTAGGTATGCAGGGCATTTTAGTGAATGTTCTTTATTTCTACGGCCAACATATTCGGAAACCTATCGGGTCACACACATAAGAACATCTAGTCGGATTAAAATACGGTTATAGTGATAACCAAATAACGAAACTTTTTTATCTCAACTATAAAGTGTTATAGTGATGAATTGATATTGTGGTATTTATTTATTATGACTAAATATAATACAAAATATTAATTATGTTGATTAATTTTATATATGAGGCGAAATTTATGTATTAGATACACATGGATTTTGCATTTTAATTAATAGATTATTTAATATAAGATATTAAATTAAAAGAGATAGATCTGGAAAAAGTATTTCTTTATTTTATTAGGAAAATTTTTTCCTTCTCCCGATTCCAAGCAGGAAGCTTCTCCCAATCAGATTGGGGCATAGGGGCACAAGTCACACTATTTATATGGTGAGGGTGTCAACCTTTTTTGTACCATCACAATTAGAAGAGTTCTAATTTACTAGAAAATAAAAGAGCTTCCTATAGAGAGAGAGAGAGATAGAGAGAAAATGTTGGTTCAGCAACTGAGTTTTCCTGGTAGCAATCCAATGCGGGATTCCGGCGGGAAGTTCGTGTGGATATCGGTAGAGGCCGAACGCTTGGGCGGCTCTGCGCACTATACTCTTTTGAGGACGAAAAACTTCGATCTTTTAGATCAATCAAGGTATATTCTTTGTCTACTACTTCTATGTTTGTTGTTTAAACAAAGTCGGTCATGGGAAAAGGAAATCAAATTTTAAATTATGCTGCGTAAACGTCTTGATTTCCTAACATGCTTGGTATCAGGAGTTATGTCAATTTCTTTATCGATATGGCTTTTTGAACTCTCAGTCCGATGCATCCCTTTTTATTTATGCGCAACCCACGTTTACTCTATATATTTTTGTCTATGTTGATGATCTGGTTATTATAGGAAGCACCCCCACTGTAGTTAAACATATTATTTCCACTTTATCTGCTCGATTCTCGGTCAAGGATATTGGTGATCTTCATTTTTTTTCTAGGCGTCGAGGTTACCCCTAACACATATGGTCTCCTTTTATCTTAGCGTCGCTACATTTACGACATCCTTTCGAAGGCCAATATGCTTGAAGCTAAACCGTGATCGACTCCCAAGCGAATTGATATATCCTCTCTAGCCCAAGACACAGGTGGCCCTCTCCCCGGCCCTTCTATCTACCAGTCCCTCATTGGTAAACTTCAGTATCTGCACTTTACTCGACTGGATGTGTCCTTCGCGGTCAACAAATTGGCTCAGTTTATGCATGCCCCCACCAGTATGCAATGGTCCTTTTCCAAGCGTTTTTCACGTTATTTGGTGGGTACCATTGGCCTTGGTCTCCAGCTCTATCGGGATTCCTCTCTTACTTTACATCTATGATGCACCGACACTTCAATATGGTTGCCGTGCGCCGTGTCCGACACAAGACACGCTCCGACACGCTCCGACACCGTGTCCGACACATGTCGGCTGATTAAATTAATATTATTTAAAATTTAAATATCCGACAAGCTTACGACACACTGCCGACACTCCTCGACACTCCTGAACCCTATTTTTAATTTTTTTTTCTTTATTTATGTTTTTTTAATGGAAACGTTAAAATACACGAATTTCATTTCTATAATAGTTAAATAAATAATACGCCGTATCAAGTTAATATGTTTTTTTGTTGATACGCAATCATTTTTACAAATTGTAATATTTTGAATGTCAATCGCAATTTCTTTTTCCACCGTATAAAGGTCGAATATCTATTCTAGATATTAATAGAGTTTATGTAATATCTATATTATTTTGCCTTGTTTTTTTTTCATATGTTTACGAATATTTTTTTGATAAATTGAATTTTATTTACATTATATATATGTGTGTGTATATATATATGTATATATATATGTAAAAATATGTATATATATATATATATATATATATATATATATATATATATATATATAACGTGTCGGTAGCGTGTCGTGTTCTTAAATTTTGGAATTAGCCGTATCGCCGTGTCCGTGTCGTGTCGTGCGACGTGTCCGTGTCTGTGCAACATAGATTTACATGCTTTATCAGATGCTGATTGGGACGGATATCGAAGCAATTATTCATCTACGGGTGCTAATGTTGTCTATATTGGCCGTAATCTCATATGTTGGAGTACAAAGAGACAAAAATATGTTGCACGCTCCTCTACTGAAGCCGAGTATAAGTTTGTCGGCTGTGTCTGCTAAGCTCCTAGGGAATAAACTAATAAATAGGTCATCCGTCGCCTCTAAGCTTGACAGTACGTCTCAGTGCAAAATGCCATCAGACTGCTGATGAACTCAATTGGATCTCTTTTGTTCTAAACGATTTGGGTCATTCTTCATCTACCCCTCCGATGATTTATTGTGATAATATTGGGGCCACATATCTCAGTGCAAAGCCGGTTTTTCACTTTCGCATGAAACACGTAGATATTAACTTTCACTTTTTCGGGAACCGGTTCAAGACAGAAAACTCTGTGTCACACATGTCTCATCTCACGATCAGCTTGCGGACCTTCTTACTAACCACTGGAGAAAGGTGTTTTTCAATCATTGTTGGTCAGGCTTGGTCTCACCATCCGAACTATGATAATGAACAAGAGGAACATAAGGAGAAGCCAAACCAGTACATTATCATCATTATCCCACAGAGTACGCTAGTTAAAATATAATTCCCATTGAAGTCGTACAGGGTCAGGAAGGGAGTCAATAAAGGGAAATGATTACTTAGAATTGAACATCACGATTAAGAAAAAAATCATGGGTAGTAAGGTCATAAAACTTCGATCCCTTTTTGCCAAATGGATAGCCAACAAAGATGCATTTGCAGGACCACGAATCAAACTTATCTTTTATAAGAAGCCGATTGGCCGCATAGCACAAGCAACTAAAAAATCGAATCGTATCTTAAGAGGAAGGGCGACCAAAGAGACATTCATAAGGCGTTTTTCTGGCCAAAACAAAGGTAGGTGTCAAATTTATCAAATGCACAACGGTGAGAACACTTTCACCCCAAAAATACTTGGGCAACTTAGCTTGAAAACGCAAATCATGAGCTACATTAAGAGTATGACGATACTTAGTGCTGGTCCCTTGAAAATGCTTTGGTTAAGTTTAGAGGGGGGTGAATAAACTTAACACTTAAAACTTTTGGAGTTAACAAACTCAGCAAGGTCGCAGCTGCCGATCGCTCGCAGTCCGTCGACCACTCGCAGTCCGTCGACCGTTGATGTAGCTGAATTTGTTGCAGCGGAAAATATTTAGTTTAAGCCTTATTACTTGTTGTTAAAAGAATGATGCTAGGTATTGGATACTCAGTAGTATAAGTGTGTGATTCAGTTGCTAGTTTCAGTAGGTTGATGTGATCAGTATACTAAATAACAGAAAGTAAATGCAGAAAGTAAGTAGGCAAGATTTATAGTGGTTCCAGGTGGTGTAATCCTGTCACTCCACTCTTCTCTTGTGATGTTGGAGGAAATTCACTAGAGATCCTTGAGGTTGCAGTTACAAAAATCCTTAAGCTGTTTGTCCTTCACCAATGACTACGGCTTCACAAACTGAACACTTGAAACAGGTAGGATTGCTGCTCCAAAGTATTCCACTGGTCCTTGAAGGGTAGGATTGCCTCTTCACCAGCTCCACCACACACACAACAGTTCTTGACACCCAAAAGATGCTTCTCTGTCTTCAGCAGGATTCGTGTAAAAGAAAGATTGAATCAAGTAAATGATTCAGTTGTCAGCAGCTTGATCAGGATGAAATGATCAGCATCTTGATGTCTTCAAGTGTGTATACTTGATGTAACTTGATAGCAGGTTATGCTTGAAGATATTTCTTGATCAGTCAGTTAAAGCTCAGTGTATGTCAGCAGGGTGATTTTCTTGATTTAACTTGATAGCTTCGTATGGATCATAAGCTCATCTATTTTTCATTTTCATCACTCGTATCTGAATCAGGAGTCTTCTATTTATAGGTGAGAAACCTGTGACTTATGTTTGAATTTCAAACATAGCCGTTTCAGACTTGTCTCCATCTTGACTTGCTTTTTGTCTCTGTTCATAGGACTGACACTGTCAGTCAGCTTTTTGTCAGTTTTCAGAATGTCCACCCTTTGACTTGTATCCATTGGATAAAGTTCCGAATCTTTCCAACGTTCCTTTTATCTTGACCATTGATTTGTTGACAAAAACAAGGGTTGTAATCCATCCTTATCCTTTTAATCTTCCAATGTAACCTTTGATTAAATCGAGAATTATACTCAACAAATATCTGAAGTATGTCAGCTGGTTTAAGTCTGTTGTGTTTTAATAACACTTCAACTGACTTCTTCTCATCTAACTTTTATTGTGAAGTTAGAGTGCACCATTTTGAGCATAACTAAGTTTCAGTCACCACTTAACATATGGAACTTAGACCTTGTACACAAGGTATATGTAATCAGTTTAGGTCATCACAGACTTCCCTAAATTCTGATTCCATATCCTTGACTTTAAATACTAAGTTTGATCCCTTAGCCTTCAATAACTGAGTTTGAACCATCAGCTTTCAGTCTTCAGCAGGTCCCTAGTAAGTCTACTGACCTAGACACTCTACTGACCTAGACAGATCTGCTGATAAAGTCAGCTGACCTACTTACAGTGCTTGTTTGATCAAAAATATACAAAGATCAAACTCTAATAAACCTATATATTTGATCTAGACATCTTTTTGTCTTTGCTCTATAACAGCTAGTCTGGTACTCATCATTAAAACTTGAAATATGTCCAACACTTGGTTCAACCCGACCATTTTGTTGGGCAGTATCAACACAAGAGGTGTGCAAAATGCCTTTATCCACAAAAAATGGGCGTAAACTGAGAAACTCTTGTCCGTTGTCACTATGCAAAATCTTAATCTTTTTATTGAATTATGTTTTTACCATGGTATAAAAATCACAATTAATTGACCAACCTCATGCTTTCCAACCATTAAATAAAACCAAGTATAACAAGAATAATCATTCACAATAGTACGGAAGAAACAAGCATCACAACTAGATAAAACCTTATTGGGTCCCCAAATGTCACAATGAATTAAATCAAAAATAGCATCATCTTTATTCGAACTTAACGGAAAAGAGTTTCGAGGTTGTTTACTCATGTAACACACTTGACAGTCAAAAACACAACCTTTCTTTAAAAGACCACTAATAACCAAACCAGGTAAAGAAGAGACAGCAAACGTCGAAGGATGATCCAAACGCCGATGCCATAAAAACCTGGAACTAATAACCGCCTCTGTATTTGCCTGAAAATCATGAGCATAAACCGGCCGGAATAGATAGACCCCATTAAAATGCACCCCACTCCAATCACGTTCCTCGAGATATGGTCATGTGTAACACATTAACACATAGCTCGTTAGTAAATATAACACTACAGGCAGACCCGTCCCTGGGCATAGGCCAACAATGCCACAACTTAGGGCCTCCGAAAAATGATAGAAAAAATTTAGTGTCCTGGTTTTTTCTTTTGATCCAATGAGTTTATTAGTCTAAAAACGTGATATATATTTTAAACCGTTTATTTTTTTTCCGAAATACCCTGTTTTGATAAATTGGTTAAGGGCATCTAAACACTTATGGACGGCCCTGACTACAGGGTTGAATGTCAATTAAATGTGACACATATAACACATATCGGAAATTCAAGACCTCCTAAAGAAGTGTTTTTATCACAAACAGTTAGGGAAGGGGGAGAATTGCGTTTAGATTTTTGGGAAGGAGGTTAGTTGCTTTTTGTAGCTAGTTTTTATATATAATACACGATATGATTTTTTACACACACACACACACACATATATATATATATATATATATATATATATATATATATGTGTGTGTGTATAATAAAAATAAAAATGAAACAGAGAATTTCTCTTGCTTTTCAAAGAGAAAGAAGATATATACCACAACCGTACACGTTTAAGCGGTGCATGCCATGTGTCTATTCCTCCGTAATGCATTTTGTACTTTATTTGTGTCGGTCTATGTGAAAATTTAGCCTAAAAAAAAGTAGAAGAAATTTAAAAAAATGTCAAAGAATTGGTTGAAAGAGGGAATGAAGAAAGGAAGACAACTGTTTGGGAAAGTAGAATCAAATAAACAAGATTTCCCTATCCTTAAAGGCTACCCTGCTGCTCAAGACTTTGCAAAAGAAACAGTCGGGTCGGATCATCATCTTAAACAGAAGATGAAAGCTTTGAAGAAGGAGTTTAAGATTTATAGATGGAGCCCCGATGAACCCACCAAGAAACCCTATCTCCATTCTTTTTATGTTGACATATCTACATGTGGCCCTATGGTACGGTACATACACACTTTCCTCTCTTTTTTTTCTCTAATTTCGTTTAATTACTATTTTTTTTTAGTTTGGGAATTAAATAATGTTAGTAAATGTAAAATGTTAATAATGTTAATAAGGGATTAAGTTCAAGTTTTGCCCCAGAGACATATATTAGTGGTAAACAGAGATGCGTAAACGAGCCGTACCCAAATAAGTATAAGATGTTTGACTATGAATTATTACCGAGGCAGTTGTCAAAAAAAAATGCATGTATTAAGGATATAAATTAATATTTTAATTTGAATGTCAAAATAACTAAAAAAACTCTTAATCTATAATTAATAAAATGTTGTATTTATTCTCTCGCTCCTTAATAAATAAAGGTAAATGTATGAAAAACACAATAGCTGCTGCATTGGAAATGTAATCCTCTCAGTTATTTTGGAACAAATCCTTTTTACAACTGTCTCCGTTAACGGAACGGAGGGAGTAGAATTTGTTTAGTATACGAACAACGCGAAATAAATTTTGTGGATGAGTTATGTCGGTTAACATTTGTGTTTACGAACAAGAACACTAGAACATATACAAGCATTCGTGAGCTAGCTCATGTTTATTCAACAATAATATATTTGAATTTGATTCGTTTGGCTTAACAAACAAAAAAAACACGACCTTAATTGTGTGGCTCGAATCCGAAAGACTATGTTCGTTAACAACTGTTGTGGTAAAAGAGTAAGGATGTTGCGGTGACACCCCTGTTTTTTTAGCTTGTTTGTGAAAGTTTGATACCTTATATAGATTTGTCTCAGAAAACAAATATAGACACTCATTACAAATTGGATCATTGAGTGGTAATAATTGATTTACATTCTCCATTACAATGCCCGCCTAAGCTTGAGGCTCCATTTTTTTCTTATCAAAGACATATTATTTTTCAGTAAAAAAAAAGACATATTATTATTGAATATATTGACATAGACACAAGTGAGTACTAGTCCCAATATGAACAATCTCTTACCCCCTCGATAATTTATTTCCCTATGGTTTTTGTTTTTTCGAAAACAAAATATACGCGTGTTGGTCCTTTGGAAAGGCTAACACAAGTTTAGAGGGGGGGGGGGGTGAATAAACTTGTCACCAAAAACTGATCCTGAACTGGAAAAGTCCCCGGAACTGAGTTTCTCTGAAACTTAAGCTGATCTTCGTTCCTGTCCCTTTAACTTGTGCGGAGTTCAGTTAGCTTAACTGAATATAAGTTATTACTGACTTATATTTAGTCTCGTTAACGCGGCGGGATAAAACTAGCCTTTAGTGCAACGGGTGTGTAATTAGAAAACTAGACCTTCTATGTAACGGTTAAGTGCGACTCGTTGTCTAGTGTTTGCCGAGAGATAATGCAATAAATAAAACAAACACAGATGCATAAAGTAAATCAACACAAGATTTGTTTATGGAAGTTCCGGGTGGTGTAATCCCGTACGTCTCCCCTTCTCCTGTGGCGTAGGAGGTAACACTAGAAAAATGAGATAACCGTTACAAAATTCTAGCACTATGACAGTCCTTCACGACACCCTAGTTTCACTGTCTACACAAAATGAAGAAAGGTGAGATTGCTCCCTTCACTCTGCACACTGATCTTTCGGAGGTGGAATTGCTCCTTCACCAGCTCACCACTAATACCAACACACAAATCCTCGGTCGCACCAACAACAGCGTAGCAACACCGTATGAAGAAAAGTAGAATTGCTCTCTTCAAACTATGCACAGCCAACCCTTTTTCACAAGGTTAGGTCTAGAATTAATCAAAGATTAATTCAGTGAGCTGTTTGATTCTTCTGGATCTGACTTTGTAGCTCCAAGATGCCTTCATTCCCCCTTGATGGGTTACTGGATCTTCCTTTGAAGTTTTCCAGGCAATGTTGTTGGCTCCCCTTTATCTGGATAAATATGATCTGCTTTTTATGGATCTGGATTTGGATCTTTGAATGTATGCTTGTAAAGCTCTTTTTCTGATCCTCCTCTCTCTCTTACTTCAAGTGATTTTCTTGTATATTTATAGGGGTGATGTGACGATTACTTGCTCTTGTAGCCGTTACACTTGTCATTTAGCCAACGTTCATATGTACGATCTTTTGTCGTATTGATAGCTTGAATTCAATCAAGGCCTTAACTCAGTTTTCTACTCTTCTTCAAAACTGAGTACCTTGTTTATTTAATATCTGACTTCGATTGGCTAAGTCGAGTACACCGCTCGGTTTCTTCTTTTCCAGTGTAACTCGATAATTTTTGTCCTTAAGATTATTCGCTTTATATGATCTATAACTCGCTTTCGTCACCACGGACTTGCTCGAATCTTGACTTATAGTCATGACTTAATCGACTTCTAACCGAGTTTGCCACCTCGCTTCTTCAATCTTCAACAACCGAGTCCGTGTCCCTCGCTTCTTCGCTTCTAGATAAGCCAATTGAGTCTCGTGTCCCTCGGCGAACTTATCTTCTTCGGTTTCGACATAACCGAGTTTGAACCCTCGCCTTCTTCAAGTGCATATTCGCTTTTCTTGTTATAACTCGCTTTCCTTGTTGTGACCCAAATTGTTCGCCTAGTTCCTATTCTATTACAATGCTTGTCCGAAACAACCTATACAAAGTTCGGACTCTAGATAGAACTTATACATTTGTCTCTAGACCATTTCTTGCTTCTTCTTTTATTATGCACTATAACAGTTAGTTACGACTTCATCATCATGGGTTGTAAGTGATTTGTCTAATTTCGTGACGAATCATCATCAAAACATAAATAATATTTCCAACAATTTCCCCCTTTTTGATGATGTATCATAACCCTCCCTAAAAGCAATAATAAAAGAATAATGCAAGAAATCATAACAAACTATTTTAAGATAGCAAAATAGAACAGCCAAGTTTATCACAAGAACCAAAATGGAACAGACTGAGTTAAAAAAAAACTGAATTAGATTACAACTTTTCATTTTCTAGTGCCATTAACTTTTCTCCAAAAAGAATGCTTCTCTTCGTCTCCAAAAGTCTTCTTTCTTTTCTTTCTTCAACTGACTCACCATCTCTCGGCTTGATTTCCATATATTCATTCAGCAATCTGTTTCCTTCTTCATTCTCTTGGTTTATGAACTTACTCAGAGTTTCTTTGAGTTCTTCTCCCATCAATTTCTCTTCTTCTTCTGAGATAAGATTTTCCTTCTCCTCTTTTCTTTCAGATTTCTTTTCAATTTCCCCTTTTGTTTGTGTCTCCTTATCTGTCAGTTTTTCAAGAGATTTGACACATTACAAGCTTCTTTCTAATACTCAACACTGCTTTAACTGCGGCTTTCTCATCATCCTCGGTTCTTGTATCTTTAAAATCTCCTTCTGCAATCAGCTCTTCAAACATACTGTCAACAACTTCTTCATTAATTTGAGTAGTTAGTAGATTAGCGTCTACTTGTCTATCTTGATCTTCTATCAGTTGTCTGGCATAAGCCTCTTCGGTCTTTTCTTCTTTAGCTGCATCATCATCACTTACAGCTTCATCTTCCCCTTGTTTGAAGATAAGCGATAGCGATCTTCAAATAACTTTCGTAGGGTGATGATGTTTGAGTATTTGTTCAATCTCGAATAATGTATTCTTCCAATTAATTCATGCGGTTTGAACATTTTCTCCCGTAGATTTTGTATTAAACATTCAATGAATTCTTTCGTATTCTTCGGTTTCTCGGCTTCGCTTCTTGAACCGAGAGATTCTCCAAATGCTGATTTGCTTATGGATGCCTCATGAGCTTGTGACGAGGATCCAGTTTTAGGATAGTAAAAGTGAGTATCATGAACTGTCAGTTCCTTTTCATACTCAGTTTCACAAAATTCGCATCTTCAACGCTCTTCTTCTCTCTGTTTTTCAGTGTATTCCCCAAACATAGTAGTGGGAAATTCACTCCCTTCAGATTCTTCATCAATTTCAGTCTCTTCAGATTCTTCAATCTCTCTTTCAGTTTCTTCTTCCATTTCTATATCATCTTCAGTTTCATCATCAGTTTCAGCATCACTTTCATCAATATTGATTACCACTTTAGGTTCGGCTTTCATTGCCTGAAGTTTGTTCCATAACCTCTTCTGTCTCCTCAGAGTTCTTTCATCTAAGTTCACAGTTCCACTTGAACTGGAGTCTGAAGCTTTACTCAATTCCTCTTCTTCAATGATTTTCCTTTTCTTTGTTTCAGTGGACACTGATTTGAGTTTTGCTTTGGCTTCTGTAACTTTTGATATGGAAAAATGATCTAGTATCCTTTGCACTAGATAAGGAAATCCCTTTTTCAGTAAGAACGATTCTCCAGTATCTTCTCTTTCTTTGACTCTTTCTTTCTCGTCTGAAATTTGCTTTATCAACTGATTGAGAACAAATTTGTTCCAATTAAATCTCTTCTCAAACCAAATAGCATAAATCATCTTCATTTTGTCAGTTGAGAGAGTATAGAAATTTCGAGCATGACCAATGACGTTTCTGGTCAGAAGTATCGTCAAGAATGCAAACTCTCCTTTCTGCTGATAAATAGTGCCACTGTAATTCTTCTCCTTCTTGTTGATTGCCGTGATATTCCAAAGTTTGTCTTTTTCTTCTTTCCTAAAAGTGAAAGATGGAGAGCCTCCAATTATATCTAGACGGAACACAAGGGAAAGTAACTGTTCATCAATGGTGAAGCTTTTGTCTTGAACAGTTGTTTTGAAGCTTCTTCCATTGTTGATGATTTCGGCATTTCTGTAGAAATCTCTAATGCCGTCTGGACACAAAGTAGTGACCTTTGTATCAATCAAATTCTCCAGACCTCGAATCTTTTTAATCTTCTTTGTGATTTGAATTGAAAGAGTGGAGTTCGAGAATTTTTGACAGAAGTTGTCCAAGCTGGTGGTGATTCCACGTCTATGTTGTATTGCTCCATTGATCTTTGAGTTAGGGATCCTTGAATGCTTGATTTTGGGTGAGCAGGATTTTGTCAAGATTTTGCAATCGTTTTCAAATGAGAGTCGTGTCACAATCAATGAGATTATGTAGGGATGTACATCTACTTTTTCTCCCAGATTGACACGTGGCTTCGAGTGATTTGCCATGTCAGTCCAAACGTCAGATGGTAGCTGGAAAGTCTTTACTTCTTTGACAGTTTTGTCCTTCATCAGCTTTTGCCGTCTCAGTTTTGTATGGAAGTCAGTTTTCTGTGGATTTGAAATATAAACTGACTTTTCCTGCAAAAAAAAGTTTAAGTTTTCCTCAGTACCCATATCTTCTTGGGTCCGGCTGGATTAGTTACTGAAGTATTACTTCCAGTTTCTTGGTTGAGAGAATTATACCTTCTCAACTCTTTTCTAGATAAACCACTACGCTCAACCTTAGTTGATTTCACAAGGATTCTTTTAGATTTAACATTTTTAATTTCTTTGTGTAATCTACTAGGTCTTCCAGTATCTTGATTTCTAATATTTGTACTTTTTGAAGTCTCAAGACTGGGTAGGGGTGGGGGATTATCATTGCCTTTGTCAACTTTGCTGAGCATTGTCCTTTCAGCAAAATATGACAACTCAGTTTCTAGAAACTCATTCCAATCTTTTGCTTTGTCAAGTTCTTTGTCTTTTTGTTCCAATTCCAAGGACAGTTTTTCGGTTAACTTGACAAGATTAGAGTTTCTCTGACTGAGTTCAGCAAGTGATAACTGAGTGGAAGAATGTACCTTTTCTTGATGATTCGATATAGTTTGTACATTCTCTTGTTGCTGTAATGAGTCTTCTATATCAATATCTATTTGCAACAATTCCTTTCCTTCTTCTTTTGAGATGTCTCTCAGTGATGGAACTCCTCTGGATTCTTTAAGGTGATCATTGAAGTTTGTATCCACTTCATCATTGAGTTGAGGTTCTGGATTTGTATAAAGATTTGTCGTACTGAACCTTTCGATCATTTGATCCTGAAAATCAGATATATTTTGCAAACAATTAATTAAGGGATGGGTAAGCCAATTTCTAGCTTTAGATGTAGACATTGAAACTATATGAACTGATGCAGTGAGGGGTCTTCAACAACTGGTTTGAAATGTATCTTGTATCTCTTCCAGAAGGAAGATTTGCTCCAATACTAATTGTTGGTCCCTTGGAAAGGCTAACACAAGTTTAGAGGGGGGGGTGAATAAACTTGTCACCAAAAACTGATCCTGAACTGGAAAAGTCCCAGGAACTGAGTTTCTCTGAAACTTAAGCTGATCTTCGGTTCCTGTCCCTTTAACTTGTGCGGAGTTCAGTTAGCTTAACTGAATATAAGTTATTACTGACTTATATTTAGTCTCGTTAACTGGCAGCGGATAAAACTAGCATTTAGTGCAACAAGTGTGTAATTAGAAACTAGACCTTCTATGTAACAGTTAAGTGCTGACTCAGTGTCTAGTGTTTGCTGAGAGATAATGCAATAAATAAAACAAACACAGATGCATAAAGTAAATCAACACAAGATTTGTTTATGGAAGTTCCGGGTGGTGTAATCCCGTACGTCTCCCCTTCTCCTGTGGCGTAGGAGGTAACACTAGAAAAATGAGATAACCGTTACAAAATTCTAGCACTATGACAGTCCTTCACGACACCCTAGTTTCACTGTCTACACAAAATGAAGAAATGTGAGATTGCTCCCTTCACTCTGCACACTGATCTTTCGGAGGTGGAATTGCTCCTTCACCAGCTCACCACTAATACCAACACACAGTCCTCAGACTGCACCAACAGCTGTAGCAACACCGTATGAAGAAAAGTAGAATTGCTCTCTTCAAACTATGCACAACCAACCCTTTTTCACAAGGTTAGGTCTAGAATTAATCAAAGATTAATTCAGTGAGCTGTTTGATTCTTCTGGATCTGACTTTGTAGCTCCAAGATGCCTTCATTCCCCCTTGATGGGTTACTGGATCTTCCTTTGAAGTTTTCAAGGCAGTGTTGTTGGCTCCCCTTTATCTGGATAAATATGATCTGCTTTTTATGGATCTGGATTTGGATCTTTGAATGCATGCTTGTAAAGATCTTTTTCTGATCCTCCTCTCTCTCTCTTACTTCAAGTGATTTTCATGTATATTTATAGGGGTGATGTGACGATTACTTGCTCTTGTAGCCGTTACACTTGTCATTTAGCCAACGTTCATATGTACGATCTTTTGTCGTATTGATAGCTTGAATTCAATCAAGGCCTTAACTCAGTTTTCTACTCTTCTTCAAAACTGAGTACCTTGTTTATTTAATATATGACTTCGATTGGCTAAGTCAGAGTACACCGCTCGGTTTCTTCTTTTCCAGGTAACTGATAATTTTTGTCCTTAAGATTATTCAGTTTTATATGATCTATAACTCAGTTTCAGGTCACCACAGACTTGTCTGAATCCTGACTTATAGTCATGACTTAATCAGCTTCTAACTGAGTTTGCCACCTCAGTTCTTCAATCTTCAACAACTGAGTCTGTGTCCCTCAGTTCTTCAGTCTTCTAGATAAGCCAACTGAGTCTGTGTCCCTCGGCCGAACTTATCTTCTTCGGTTTCGGCATAACCGAGTGTGAACCCTCGCTTCTTCAAGTGCATATTCGCTTTTCTTGTTATAACTCGGTTTCCTTGTTGTGACCCAAATTGTTCGCCTAGTTCCTATTCTATTACAATGCTTGTCTGAAACAACCTATACAAAGTTCAGACTCTAGATAGAACTTATACATTTGTCTCTAGACCATTTCTTGCTTCTTCTTTTATTATGCACTATAACAGTTAGTTACGACTTCATCATCATGGGTTGTAACTGATTTGTCTAATTTCGTGACGAATCATCATCAAAACATAAATAATATTTCCAACAACTCGCATACACTTTTTGTCCCTACTAAGATGCGAACCCAAATACTCAGGTTAAGAGGCCACAATGATTACCACTAGACAATGCCTCATTGGCCCATGGTTAAATTCAATTGAAATAATCAACTATTTTGGTTAATATGTATAATTTTGTATATACTTTTCTCAAACACAATATTGTTGAAACACAGACGAGAAACTTGCAGTTTAAGCAAGATAAAACAGAAGCAATGCAAACATAAAGTATGGCGGAAATTGATAAAACACAGAAACAAAATGAAAACACAGTGATTTAACGTGCTATCCGGCGTTGTGCCGACTACTCCACGGACAGAAAAAGATATATTTTATTATGCACAAAGTTACAAGGTATTTCACACACTTGTGAAATTAACACTCTTGAAAGACACTCTTGCATTGATTACAACATTGGTATTTATAGGCACAAATCTCAAACCTTACCCGTCAAAGATCTTTGTCGGAATTGTCATAAATACCCAGATGTGGACCCCAGCTCCAGTTGTTATCCACCAGATGAAACTCAGTTCAAAATTGACTCTCCCAGACTTGTAATCAACTGCTCAGAAGTAGAACTCAACTATACTTTGCAAAACTCAACAGACCAAAACTGACTGCTGACTTCAGAAGAAACTCAGTTGCATTTCATCAAACTAACTTTCACAAAACTGAATATACTTAATTATAACTGACCATCTTTCTCAGTCTAAGTTTTACAGATTAGTTCCACCAGTTTATTCATCAGTTTAGAGGTCAAGTCACCAAAAACTGACAAATCTCCACCTTGACTTGAACTCTCATTCATAGTCAATCAGATTGCATAACAAGATGTACTTGTACCAGATGCATTTGTCAATGCCAGGATGTACAGTACCAGACTTCTTTTCAGAATCCACTCAGTAGATTTGCCCTCAACTGAGTATCCAGATTTCAGTTTATAAGCTTTGAATATTCAGCAAGTCCATACATTAGACTACCAACTGCACTAGCATAGGGAACTCTTGACATGTATTCCTTCTCCTCTGCTGATTGTGAAGTTAAAAGTGACAAATGAACATTTGATTCCATAGGAGTATCTATTGGCTTAGCAGCTGACATGCCAAACTTTGATAATATCTTCTGTATATAGCCCTGCTGAGATAAAGACAGTTTCTTTTGAATTCTATCTCTCTAGATCTCCATCCCCAAAATTTTCTTGGCTGCACCTAAATATTTCATTTCAAACTCAGCACTGATAAGGTCTTTCAGATCCTGAACATCAGACTTCTTTCTTGCAGCTATCAGCATGTCATCCACATATAACACAAGATAGATGTATAATCCATCTTCCAACTGACTGTTGTAAACACAGAAATCATAAGGACTTATGTTGTAACCCAACAAGATCATGTAATTGTCAAACCTTTTATACCACTGTCTAGGAGTTTGTCTCGGTCCATACAAGGACTTCTTCAACTTACACACAAGATTTTTCTTACCAGGAACTTGGAAACCCTCTAGCTGAGTCATGTATATCTCTTTGTCTACTTCACCATGTAGAAAAGTTGTCTTCACATCTAACTGCTCAAATTCCAAGTCCTGTTGTGCCACCATTGCTAGTAACATTCTGATTGAAGTATGTATGATTACTGCTGAGAATATCTCATCAAAGTCCAGCCCTTCTTTCTGACTGAACCCTCTTGAAACCAAACGTGCTTTATACATAACTCCTTATGCCTCAGTTATCCATTCCTTCTTCTTCAAGATCCATTTGCATGTAACAACTCTCCTATCAGCTGGATGTTTAACTAAATCCCAAGTCTGATTCTTCGGTAATGACTCCATTTCATCTCCCATGGCAGGAAGCCATTGATATGCTTCAGAACATGTCACTGCTTCCCTGTAAGTAGAAAGTTCAAAACCATCCACTTCTTCTGCAACTTGAAGTGCATATCCAATCATATCATCAAACCCATACCTCTTGGGAGGTACCCCAACATTGGATCTTCTAGCACTGCTGACAGCTATACTCTGCTGACCCACGTTCTCAGTTTGACGCTCAACTGACATTTTCTCAGCTGACTGGCTTGGACTCAGTTCTGGTTCAGTAACCAGATCAGATGAGAACTGATTTGGATGAGTTGATTGTTGCATTCCAATTGACTCCACCTGAAGCTACACCTTACTGTCAGTTTTCTTAGTTTCAGTCCTGGTTTCAGTTTCAGTTATCCTTCCCACTGATGAACTAAGCATTGAATTTTCATCGAAAACTATATCTCTGTTGAGAATAACTCTATTTTCTGCTGATGACCAAATTATGTACCCCTTTACTCCATCACCGTTCCCCACAAACACTCCTTTCTTGGCTCATGGTTTCAATTTCCCTTCACTGACATGATAGTAAATTGTTCTTCCAAATACCCTTAGATATGAGTAGTCAGCAGGCTTGCCTGACCACATCTCAACTGGTGTTTTGAGACAGATCCCTATATGAGGAATCCTGTTGATTAAGTAGCAAGCTGTGCTTACAGCCTCTGCCCAAATCTCCTTGACAACCCATCATGAGAGAGCATGCATCTTGCTCTCTCCAGAAGAGTTTGATTCATTCTTTCAGCTACACCATTTTGCTGAGGAGTATTCTTGACTGTATGATGTCTGGAAATACCCTCATATCTGCACAACACATCAAACTCATTCCAGTAGAATTCCAGACGATTATCTGTACGAAGCCTTTTGATCTTCTTCCTCAACTGATTTTCAACTAGAGCCTTCCATTGCATGAAGCTTTTGAATGCCTCACTCCTGTGTTTCATCATCACCACCCAAGTCATCCTTGAATAGTCATATATGAATGACACAAAATATCTGTGACCACCCAATGACTCCACCTTTGATTACAATCAGAGTGAATGTAATCAAGTGATGACTTTGTGTTGTGTACCCCTTTTGAGAACTTGCTCCTATGAAGCTTTCCAAACACACAATGCTCACAAAAGTCCAGATGCTTGACCTTACACTCTCCAAGAAGATCTTTCTGAGAAAGAACCTGCGTCCCATTTTCACACATGTGACCAAGTCTTATGTGACACAATTTTGTAAGTTGTGACTGATGAATCTCAGATGAAGCCACAGCAGCAGAATCAGCAACAACTGACCCTTGTAATATATACAGAGTCTATTTCTTGACTCCCTTGAGAACCTCAACTGAGTTTTAATAGACACTCAATTTTTCACTTTCCCCCTTAAAACTGAATCCCCTGCTGTCCAAAGAACTGAGAGATGCCAAGTTTTTGGTCATTTGTGAAACATGTCTAACTTCATTCAGTTTACAGAATCTTCCATCATTTGTCCTCAACTGAACTGAGCCAATCCCAACTACCTTGCAGACCTTGTTGTTTGCCATAGATATATGACCACCATCTATTTGCTGATAACTTAAGAACCACTCTCTGTGAGGGCAAATATGAAAGGATGCCCCAGAGTCCAGAATCCACACTTCAGTTTGATGTGCCGACTCTCCTGCCACTTGGACCATGTCCTCATCTGAGTCGTGCTCAGCTGCCACAGTTGTGCCAGAACTGTTCTCATGTTGTTTCTTCCTCTTTGGACAATTGGACTTCCAATGTCCCTGCTCCTTACGGTAATTGAAAACATCTATGGATTTAAGGCCTTTGGACATTGTCTTCTTGTAATTTTTCTTCCTAGACTGACCATGCTCTTTTCCACTGCTGCTACTGACTATCGGTCGAGCAGCCTGAATGTCTACCCCAGCTTACCTTATGTCTCGGCTCCCGACATGTAAAGCTGACCTTACATCCTCTAAAGCAACTGTATCATTCCCAACTATGAAGGACTGCACAAACAACTTATAGGAAGCTGGTAATGAAACCAGCAACTTCATCCTCAATCTTTACATCAATATTCCTGAGATCAAGCAATATTATGTTTAACTGATCAAGATGATCTATCAGCTAAACCTCCTCATGCATCCTCAGGATGAATAGCCTCTGCTTCAGCAGCAACTTTTTGATCAATGACTTAGTCATATACAGAATTTCAAGCTTTAACCATAACTTGGCATCGGTGTCTTCCTCAACAACTTCTATGATAACATCATCAGAAAAGCACAACATGATGGTTGAATGTGATTTCTCCTTCAGACTGGCATAATCTGCAGAACTGGCATACCTCTTTATCAGATAAAGGAGTCCACAATCCTTGTTGCTTTAACAAGGCCCGCAACTTGATTTGCCACAAACTGAAATTGTTTCTCCTTATAAATTTATCAATCTTTACGTTCATTGCCGACATCCTTCTAATTAAAGAACAACCCTTTGATCACAAAATCCTAGCACCAGTCACCGGTCTTGGTGAAGAACAACTCTGTTCAACCTGCAACTCTCTGAATCTTGAACCTGATGCTCCGATACCAGTTTGTTGAAACACAGATGAGAATCTTGCAGTTTAAGAAAGATAAAACAGAAGCAATGCAAACATAAAGTATGGCGGAAATTGATATAACACGGAAACAAAGAGAACACAGTGATTTAACGTGGTTTCCGGCTTTGTGCCGACTTCTCCATGGACAGAAAAAGAGATATTTTATTATGCACAAAGTTACAAGGTATTTCACAGACTTGTGAAATTAACACTCTTGAAAGACACACTTTTGCATTGATTACAACATTGCACAAATCCCAAACCCTAACCGCAAAAGATCTTTGTCGGAATTGTCATAAATACCCCAAATGTGGACCCCAGCTCCAGCTGTTATCCACTAGGTGAAACTCTGTTCAAAACTGACTCTCCCAGACCTGTAATCAACTGCTCAGAAGTAGAACTCAGCTATACTAAAACTGACCATCTTTCTTAGTCTCAGTTTTACAGATTAGGTCCACCAGTTTATTCATCAGTTTAGAGGTCAAGTCACCAAAAACTGACAAATGTTTTATTTATTCGATATGCTTTCCAACTATAAAATATCTTAATCAAAGGAGTAATGATACATCTATTACGTATGAATTACATGTTTATTAAGAACTTTTATCATCGTTTGATTATAATAAACTGTGCCCAGGACATTGCCTAGTGGTAAAAGGCCTGGGTGCTTTAAAAATGCAGCTGGACTTTAAGCTGGAGTGTGGAGATTCAAACCCTCTAAAGGTGTTCGGACCCCGTAAATGGAGGACTTCTTTCGGTTTTTTGGTATTATAGCAAGACCATGACTATAAGCCAATAGGTTACCTGATTAACATCTTTTCTCCTCTATGAGACATTAGAGTAGGGACCCTCATGGTTAGGAATTAGCCTTTTTTTTATAATAAACACATATCAATCAGTGACTCATACACTGTAATGTCTAATTTGTAGACTGAGTTGACCGTAATTTATTATTGTATAGTCATTCTTTGTACTAATCTTTGTAAACAACCATTTCAAAATACTTGTGTATATAGGTTTTGGATGCATTGCAGAAGATAAAATCAGAAGATGATTCAAGTTTGAGCTATAGAAGGTCATGTAGGGAGGGCATATGTGGATCATGTGCCATGAACATTGATGGTACTAACACTGTGGCATGCCTCAAACCTATCGATACAAATACAAATGTGGCTACAACCATAACTCCTCTTCCACATATGTATGTTATCAAAGATTTGGTGGTTGATATGACCAATTTCTACAATCAATACAAGTGAGTTTATTTACAAGCATGTCCTTTTTCTACAATCAATATCACTTACACATGCATATATACTGTTAAAGTGTGCAAGATGTTAATTATCTACCTTCCCATCAGCTTAAGTTTTGTGAAAGATGATAGTTTAACATGGTATCAGAGCCAGAGGTCATGGATCAAACCTTGTTGTCAACATTATTTTCCCCATTTATATTGTGCAAGTGTTTGAAGAGATATCCCACACTTGAGGGGGCGTTTTGAAGTCTTTAGGATTGTGCAAGTGTTGGGAGAGATGACCCACACTTGAGGGGCGTATTAAAGTGTATAAGATGTTAATTATCTACCTCTCCATCAGCTTAAGCTTTTGGGAGAGATGGTAATTCAACATATACTTATCGTTGTTTTTGTCGGTATATGAAGAAGAGTAGAAATAATCATATCCACTTATTGTCTATTAAAATTTCACGTGACACGTACAACGATTAAGTGATCAATCTCGTTTATTTATAAGTAGAAGTGGTTTGTGAAAATTGGATTGTTGCAGGTCAATTGAACCGTGGTTAAAAACGAAAATGTCACCAAAAGATGGAAGAGAGTATAGGCAAAGTCCAGTGGAAAGAGCAAGACTAGACGGACTTTACGAGTGCATTCTATGTGCTTGTTGTAGTGCTTCTTGTCCTTCCTATTGGTGGAATCCGGAGGAGTTTCTTGGACCGGCTTCATTGCTCCATGCTTATCGCTGGATTTCTGACAGGTGATCGATCTATGCGAAATCTCACTGTCATATCATGACTATATATATAATATGAAACCCCTTATTTTATGCTACGTAATCACTGAGCCCTACACAATCATATCATAAACCCTAATTTACTGTCACTTATTTTATATTGCATAATATTTTGAAAACCCTAATTTAATTTTACGTAATTACTTGAAAACCTTTCACTTTTGCAGTCGCGACGACTACAAAGAAGAGAGACTGCAAGCATTGACGGAGAATGAGAAAATTTTGTACCGATGCCGGACTATAAAGAATTGCAAATCGACATGCCCAAAGAGCTTGAATCCTGCAAATGCCATTCACAAGATGAAGACGAGACATCTACAGTCTACACCAGTTGAACAATATGAAGGTCATGACTCTAAAATGTTGGAGGTTTAACGATACTTCATACTTACTAGTTACTAGCTTCTAAGCAGTGTTCATGTCTTGATGTTTAATAAAATATAATGTAACTGTGGATTTAAAGAAGTTGCCGACGTTTTTGGTTGAAACCGGATCTTTTATTGAATAAAACAGTACAACTTAAAACTATGCCTGCAGGGCTATCTTCAAGTCTCTAGCCGTCTTAATCGCTTTTGATATGAAAATCACTATCGGAGGCGGCATGTTGTAGTGGTAGTCTTCATTGCGTCAAGCCGTCAATACCAAATGCCCCTAACTAGTTCTCGAAAAAGAAACATCTAAAACTCAATGTTATCCTTCTTGTACATGTCTATACCAAGACACTTATCAAGCAGGGACGGACCTAGCATGGAGGAGGGGTGCATGGCCACCACTCAAATTTCGGTGTGAAATTACTAGTATACCCCTCCAATATTATTAAAAATCTGTGTATGTATATACTTTCGAACATTTTTAATAAAATTCTCCTTGCAGCTCTATTGAAATGGTGTCCAAGTATTGAACTTACAGTCAAGTGCTCAAATCCCCACTGCTGCATTTTTTTTTTATCCTTTTTTGTTTGTTTTTTATTTCCCATTTCTAAATTTATGTTTTATTTCTCCTTTTCTAGTGTTTGATATTTATTTTTTCCCCTTTTCTTATTAACATTTAAGAATTTTTCAAGAAAAATTTTCGCTACCATATTTAAGTTAAATTCGGTCCCCACTGAAAAAAATTTATGGGTCCGTCACTGTTATCAATCCAATGCGGGATGCCGTGAATGTTGACAAAAGTGCTCCACCACCGATGATGTATCACTTACTTTCATAAATCACCTAGTTGCAATCCGTTATCGCATGCTAATGGTTTATCTAAAACTCCGCAAATCGCACATGTGATGTCATTAATGATATTCCTGGAACAAAGTACGGATGCCACGGGAAAGGCAACAAAGGGGGACGTTGCCTTGAATGGGCCCCTTAATGCCCCAAATAAACTTACAGTCGTGGGTGTCGCTGTAACGCCCCGTTCCCGGACACCGAGTCCTTATCCGGAAAGAGCACTCAGCACAGATATTATCAAATAAATTCAATAATATATGTAAGCCTTACGTCATACATCAGAACTAAAGCGACGCGGAAGATAAAACGACTCGAGAAACAAAAGATCGAACACACGGTTTTCAATGCTGCGAAACTAAATCCAATAAAGAAAACTAAATCATCCAACATTCAAATCCAAAAGAACTCAAACGGTACTAATCCAAAAGAAAGACAACATTGTTTGAACTTGAATCAACAACTTTATTGAAAGAAACCAAAACTAAAGAAACTTAGTCTTTGAGAGCTCCATCTCACACGTCATCGTCGAAGAACTCGTCAACATTAGAAACATGTTCATCTTCTTTGGGGAAAGAGAGACAAACATAAAGTAACGGGGTAAGTACATAAGTACTTAGTAACGCGTAGAAGATCGTATAACATCGGTCTCATAAAGAACTAAAAGCAACGCCGTCTTTTATTAATTCATTCCATTATTAACCCTAGCTAACTATCATATTATGTTCATAGCATAACATGAGGTTCCAAAGTTTTCTAGCTTAGCTCAAGTTTGTTACATCATGAATAATGAGGGCACTACGCCTAGTAATAGGATGTACTAGGACAACTGGGTGCAACCTACTTAGAGACACGCTCTAGTAACCCCGGGAATATCTGAGTCCCGATAGTGTGATGACCGGCAGAGTGCACCAGACGCTTTATCTAGCCAATCGATTGACCGGCGTGGGTACAGTCTACTTTGTCTAGTCAGAGGACACGTCGCAATATTGTACTATGTCTTACCAAGCATTGCATGATGTTTAAGATTATTAATCTAACACGTATGTTTGATTAGATGTTTAACTAGCCACCTAAGTTGATTCACATAAAAGTCTCACCTATCAGTCTACTCCCTCTTCTTAAGACCACTAGACTCTAGCAAAACCTAGCACATACACAGACATCGATAAACCCTAGCTTATCGAAGCACAAGGTAGGTCCAAAGCTTTCGACGGTCCCACACTTCATCTTTTTAGGGAATTCATATGGTGCCGGAACTAAACGCGTCAAAAGCAATTTCAAGGCTTTGTCACATAGGTTTAAGCATTAAGGACATAATTATAAAGCCTGAAACCAAGATGACACGACAAAATAGTAAAAATGGAATAAACAGGTCAAACGCACGTTCGACACCCTATAAACGCACGTTTGCCTTGAACGAACGTTTACTACTCCCCAAACGCCCGTTCGTGAAAAAAAGCCACATCCTGTATCAAATGTCAAACCCTCAAACGCTCGTCCATAAACCCCAAACGCTCGTTTGAATTGTGACGATCGCAAACGCCCGTTTGCCCTTATGCAAACGTTCGTTTGCCTGGGATTTTCCCAGAAATCTGCAACTGTCAAAATACGATTTCCAACCCAATTCCTCCCCAAACTCCAACTTAAACAGATCATAAACAATGAAAATAAACATACAAATTGCTCTATAACTTTACAACACCTTAATCATACGATAAAAACACCACGTTACCTTAAATTGCGAGCTACTACGATCCACGCTACCAAAACCTTGAAAAGGTTAAACTTTAGAACTCCGAACCTACAATGATTCGAACCAAAACTGATCACTACGAAAATTAACTCAGAAAAACTCAACCTTAACAATGGTGATTAAACCCTAATCACCAAGAACGATGAGGGGAAAACTTACGTTAACGGATTTAGGGATTGTCGGTATCAAAAGCTTCCTCGCCTTGAGATGATCGCTTTTCCCTTGAAGAGTCTGTGGAAACGATCAACGGATTAGCCTAGAGATTCGAAAGTCTCTCCTCTTCTTTTTTTCTCAACACTTGCGCCACTCTGATGATTTTACGTAGAACTATGATTAGGTTAATTTAGGATTAGTTTTTCTTTTATAATCCCAATTAATTAATTAAATCCTTATTAACCTTTTTTTCTTCTTAAATCCTTTAATTAAATAACATAATATTCTGATTTTTGTTAAAAGACCGAATTTTCCCTTTTTCAAAAATCGGGATATTACAGTCGCTAGCAATAATAAGAGGTTGTTTCTAACGGACGTAGGCACTGTTGACAGAGAAGTTACCTGAAGAGTTGGGGTTTCAAACAACTCTTCCATCATCATTGAACTCAATAGTCGGGGTTTCAAACAGTTCCATCATCATTGAACTCAAAAGTGTCTCGAAATTTATCAACAACAAAGCATATATAATGCCATCTATAGGAGCAATTAGGTTTCGGCCAAAGGGGATCCATATTTAGTTTTTAGGAGTTGCACCCATAACTTATCCTCATCTTTAATTAAATAACATGTCAATTTAGCCGATAAGTTGATGTTCATATACCGAGCTTGGCTGATCCGGTCAACTACTTAAACCATCGTCCTCGCTTGGTCTAAAAAGGCTAACCCGAGTTGACAAGATATTTATGTCTCACACTTATAATGAGGTGATGTTTCTCCCACCTTAGCTAAGATCGAGTCCATCATCATTGACTTGTTAATGACAGCGTGTAGATGTTGTGTCTGATTTGCTATTGAATTTTCCATGTTCGTGATGCCAATAAGAGGGGCATAGGGTTTATCAGTAATAACTATAAATGAGAAAATTTGTTTTGGCAATGTACGTTTCTTTGCACAAAAAAAGATTATGTAAACACTTACTCGAGGTCTCACTTATCAGATTCCATTGTGGAATACACACATTTTTTTGAAGAATTTCATTGTTCCCATCGCTTCTTATTTAATGCTTATGAAAGTTGTTCTGTGTTTTTCGTGTTCTTTATATACACATCCGAGGGCGGGGGCCATTCCCTTAACACGTATTGATGATAATTTGACTCCAACAGAAATTGAACAAAAACTATCGAATTGGCCTATTTCTTGCATGTACCAATTGAAATATTTTGATAACTGGTAGATTCCCGCTTTATCAGAAGATAAAAACATAAAAATCTCCTCTTGCAGAAGGAATTTCTTCAGTGCAGGGTAGAGGATTCGAAATGTGTAATCTGGTGAGGGTTAAAGGGACTCCTCCCCTTCCCCGACTCATGCCACGTGAACTACCTTAATTACCCGCGGTTCAATTCTATATGCTTGTTAAACAACTGGGTTCGATCCATGTTGAGAGATACTATGAAATTGTTGCTACAACGTTTCCGCAGGAGTGTTTTTCATTTTTGTTCTTTATGGGTATAAGAAACATAACAACTTTGTATTATTTAATTAAATCGAGGGTATAAGTGAAAATAATAATTATAAATGATGTATCGGTTTAGTATTCCATATGAACATCACATAAACACCATTCTTAATGATCTTAATCATATTATAAAACCATTATCATGCTAGCCATGAAATCATTAGTTTAAACATTTTACACATGCTGAATTCAGAAACCACATATTGACTCAAAATTTCATACATTCTCTTTATGTATATACTATATATATACCATAAAAATCACAGCATATATAGACTCTGCAGTCCCAGTGCATGTACTGGAGAACTTTTTGTTAGAAAAAATGCGGTAATACAATAAAAGTATGATCTCCAAGGCACGTTAAACGCTTCTTTAAAGAGATGTTTTTACGATCTCTCTCAGGATACAATGGAGTACAACTTTGGAGACACTATATGTTTATACTAATGATGCTTCTGAATGAAAAAACGTTCTCATACTGAATGCCGGAGTTCTCTATATATAGACAAGTAATCGATATGGTACCACTTCGTCTTCAAAGGATATGTCCCATGAACAAGCACCAACGAAATGATGTGTCCCAATGGACAAGCACCAACGAAATGGTGTGTCCCAATGGAAAAAATCCCTCTACGAAAAGGTATGCATTCGCATGGGTTCGTTTAGGTTTCGGGGGCGTTGCCCCCTCGACCCACCGCGACCTGACCGGGACGGCACTGATGAACGCAAGAAGGAATTGCAGGAACAAAGGAGGAAACGCAAGGATGATGATTTCTTGTGCAGAGGACACATTCTGAACGCACTGTCTGATTCTGTGTACAATGGACATAGGACAATCGAGACAGCAAAGGAATTATGGATGGCACTAGACAACAAGTACCGCATTGAAGAGGCAAGTAATCAGAAATTTTTGATTGCTAACTATATCGATTACGAAATGACTGCAAGTAAGTCTATTCTTACTCAAGTTCACGAGTTACTGTCTATTGTTTCTAATCTTAAAAATGCTGAGATAACTTTGCCTGAAGCATTCCAAGTTGGAACAATTATTGCTAAATTACCAACTTCATGGAATGGCTATAAAAAGAAACTGAAACATGATGAAACTAAGCACACTTTGGAATCCCTCATGCGTCACCTACGTATTGAGGAAGACTCTCGAAAACGAGAAAATACTGAACAGGAGGCTGAAAAAGCAAATATTGTTCAGGGCCGCAAACCAGGAAATAAAAAGCGCAAGAATTTTTCGAAGGGAGATCAAGCGAAATCTTCTAAGAAAAAATTCGGAGCGATTGTTATTATTGTAAGAAGCCTGGTCACACCGCTCGCGAATGCCGAACTCGCATTAAAGAGGAAAAAGGCAAGAATGACAAGTCGACAAAAGATCATGTCAATGCTTGTTGATGGCAATGATGATCGAAGTTTGTAGCGATTGTGGAGGAAGCCAATTCGTTGGAATTGATGAAGGGTGGTGGTGGATACCGGTGCTACAATCCATGTAAGCAATAATCGATCCGAGTTTAAGACTTACAAGGAAAGTACGATGAACGTGCGGTGAAGATGGCAAATGATGTGCAAGCCAAGGTTATTGGTATTGGCGAAGTGGAACTCAAGTTTACTTCGGGAAAGACATTAACATTGGTGAAGTTCTTCATGTTCCCGAGATGACAAAGAACCCGATTTCGGAGATCGTCTCAACAAGGTTTGGTTTCAAGATTGTGTATGAATCGATAATTTGATTGTAACTAAAAACAATGTCTTTGTTGGCAAAGGGTACTCTTGTAATGGCATGATTAAGATGAATGTAATAAAAAATAACTTTGCTTATGTTGTCGACTCTTCAACTTTGTGGCATGCTAGATTAGGACACGCTAATTATAAATCATGTCAAGAACATGCATAATTTAGGGATAATACCTAAATGTACGTATGATAATGTGAGAAAATGTGAAATATGTGTTCAAGGTAAAATAACATGTAAGCCACATAAGTTCGTTGTTCGTACATCCGAATTACTTGGTTTAGTACATTCGATGTTTCGATTTACACGGTAAAGTGTCTCGTGGTGGTCATAAATATTTCGTAACTTTTATAGATGATTATTCGAAATATGCTTATGTGTATTTATTGAAAAGTAAAGATGAAGTCTTAAGCAAGTTTCGATCTATAAAGCGAAGTAGAAAATCGATTAAACCGGAAAATTAAAGTGTTACGTTCGGATAGAGGTGGAGAATACCAAGTAACGAGAATTATCTAAATTTTGTGAGGCCAGCGGTATTGTTCATGAATTTACTCCTCCGTATTCACCCGAATCAAATGGAGTAGCAGAAAGAAAAAATAGAACGTTAGTAGATATGGTAAATTGCATGCTTATCAGTTCTGGTTTACCTGATTATTGGTGGGGTGAGGCAATCTTAAGTGCATGTTTTATTCAAAACAGAATTCCTAAGAAAAATGTTAAAAAGACTCCGTATGAATTGTGGTTTGGTAGAAAACCTAACATAAGCCGTATTAAGGTTTGGGGTTGTCTTGCATATGTAAGAAAGCCTAATCCTGAAATTACTAAGTTGGGAAGTAAAACTTATAAATGTGTATTTATAGGTTATGCTAAGAATAGCACCGCATATAGATTTCTAAAGTTAGAATCTTATGATATTATTGAGTCTATTGATGCTTGAATTTTTTGAGCATATGTATAAATCTTCGTTGAGAAACTTGGAGATAATGTTACTCCTAGTACTTCCAAGAGAGTTCGTGAGGAATCTCTTGATGACTCTCCTATGGAATCACAAGCGGATCCGTAAATAAGGAGAAGTAAAAGGCAAAGGAAAGAAAAAACCTTTGGTCCCGAATTTGTGACAATTTTACTTGAGGGTGATGTAAATAATATTACACATCAAACCAAGTTAATGATTGATGATAATGATCCTGTCACATATTCGAAGCTATTTCCTCTCGTGATGTTTGTTTTTGGAAAGAAGCCATCAACGATGAAATGAGTTCTATCATGTCAAATCGAGACATGGAAATTGGTTGATTTGCCAAAAGGTTCTAAACCAATTGGTTCTAAATGGATTTTCAAAAGAAAGTTGAACGCGAGATGGTTCAATTAATAAGTATAAAGCTCGCCTAGTAGCAAAAGGTTTCAAACAACGTCAAGGAGTAGATTATTTTGATACATACGCTCCCGTGGCTAGAATTTCATCTATCCGTGTGTTGTTATCTCTTGCATCCATTCACAATTTAGTTGTTCATCAAATGGATGTTAAAACGGCTTTTCTAAATGGTGATTTGGATGAAGAGGTATACATGGAGCAGCCCGAAGGTTTTGTTTTACCCGGACAAGAGAAGAAAGTTTGTAAACTAGTGAAATCTCTTTACGGATTAAAACAAGCCCCTATGCAATGGCATGAAAAATTTAATAAAGTGATGTTGGCTAATGGCTTCAAAGTTAATGAAGCGGATAAGTGTATCTATTCTACGTATAGAAATGGTTCATGTATTTTGATTTGCCTATATGTGGATGATATGCTTATCTTTGGGCCAGACTTGGAATCAATAAAAGAGACCAAGCAATTGTTGGAATCTAACTTCGATATGAAGGATTTGGGGGAAGCAAATGTAATCTTAGGGATAAAGATAATGAGGAAAGATGGATGTATATCATTGAGTCAATCTCATTATCTTGAAAATATCCTTAAAAGATATGGTCATATGGATCATAAGCCAAGATCTACACCCGTTGATCCTAGTATCAAGTTAATGAAAAATACGGTAGATGCTACGACCGGTTACAATATGCAAGTGTGATTGGAAGTCTTATGTATGCCATGCATTGCACAAGACCGGACATTGCATATGCGGTTGGATTGTTATGTCGATTTACTAGTAATCCGGGAAAAGAACATTGGAACACGGTTTCAAGAGTTCGAGATATATAAAAGGAACAATTGATTACGCTTACGGTATCGTGGTTTTCCCATTTGTTCTTGAAGGATACGGCGATGCAAGTTGGAATAACATAGAATCGAATTGTAAATCCACAACGGGGTGGGTTTTTACCTTAGGAGGTGCAAGCTGTTTCTTGGTGTTCTAAGAAACAAACTTGTGTCTCGGATTCGACTATGTTAGCGAATTTATTGCATTAGCGAGATGCAAGTAAAGAAGGCTGAATGGATAAGAAATTTATTAATTGATATTCCATTATGGGACAAGCCGTCCCCACCGTAATGATTCATTGTGACAATCGAAGCTACTTTATATTCGGTAGCAAGTAAGACTTACAATGGTAAGCAACGACACCTTAGTCCGAGACATCGCCTATTCGGGGATTACTTAAGCAAGGAGTAATCACGAGTTGACTATGTAGAGTCAAAGAGCAATCTAGCGATCCTTTCACAAAAGGATCGCCTAGAGAGATGATTGCAATAACATCGAAAGGAATGGGATTAAGGTCTATGAAACATTAGTTAGCTTTAATGGGAACCCTACTCATGTTTTGAAAAATAAACGAGTTCAAAGGGTACAAACAAGTTAAAGTCTAACTAGATCGATGCGCTAGAGTATTTAATAGATCCCATTCATAAAATCTCTAGTGTGAGTAATTACTTGCATGGTAAAGGTTGAAATTAGTTCTTAATAAGTTCTGTCATTGGGAAAAGTGACTCGCAGTATCACTTTAAAAGAACTTACCTATGTGAGTGTGAAAGTCAGGCCGCTTTCTATGAGATTTAGACCGTCTCTAAAGCATTCATGAATCTCGGGATGTACGCATGGCCATTAATGCGTTGGAATGAAGAGACACTGTTTTTAACGGAATAGTATGTGTGATAACTCCGGTAACATCATGATAGGGTCCTTGGTTCAAGATTTATTCACCATAGCGCCCTGATGTGACTTTGAGTTGTTTACACTAAGTGGAAGTTCAAAGCCAAAAGCTACTTTCATTTATGTATGATTTCCTATGATGATGCTTAGTCCTTGTCTGCATGAACTACGGTGGCTTGATCCCCAAAAAGGTACGTAGGCGAAACTTAGGTGATGCAGCCGTTTTTTACATACAAACTTTTTTGTGAAAAAATAGGGGGAAAATGTTAGATATTTTATTCACAAAGTCAGTTTTTATTTTTGTTTCACTTGTGTCGTTAAACGAACCCATGCGAATGCATACCTTTTCGTAGAGGGATTTTTTCCATTGGGACACACCATTTCGTTGGTGCTTGTCCATTGGGACACATCATTTCGTTGGTGCTTGTTCATGGGACATATCCTTTGAAGACGAAGTGGTACCATATCGATTACTTGTCTATATATAGAGAACTCCGGCATTCAGTATGAGAACGTTTTTTCATTCAGAAGCATCATCAGTATAAACATATAGTGTCTCCAAAGTTGTACTCCATTGTATCCTGAGAGAGATCGTAAAAACATCTCTTTAAAGAAGCGTTTAACGTGCCTTGGAGATCATACTTTTATTGTATTACCGCATTTTTTCTAACACTTTTGAAGGCTCTTAGTCTAGCATGCACTTTAGATCATGTTTCATAGGTAATAAAAATGGATATACGGTTTTCCAAGAATATAGGATGTTTGAACTTAAGATTATGAACACTGACCCGGCCAAATGGAGCAACCGGACTGGACCAGAACCGGAACCGACGGTTTTAAACAGTGCCGGTTTGGGCCGGTTTGACGAACCGCCGGTTTGAAAAACCGGCGGTTGCCGGTATGTGCCAGTTCACGGTTTATCCGGTTTGCTCCCGGTTCAGATCACGGTTCCGGCCACGGTTTTAAAATACCATAATTTTTTTTTCTTCTTTTCATTTTCATATAATACTTATTATTTTCATTACAATAACAAATTATTATTCTTTTCACTATAATTACTAATGCGAATGTAATATATATTCTTTTTAAATAGTTTTCTATTCGGTTTTAAAAATAATATTAATATTGTGTTATTTTATTTATATGTAAATAATGTTATTTTAAAAAATTGTGTTATTTTTTCAACGCTTGTACCGGTAATTCGGTTGCCTACGTATTTTTTATATGTAACCGTGTCGGAGGCACAACACATATAAAAAATCAAAGCGAACGTAGTTCTTATTATTTATTTTTTTAGTCTTTCATAGTTTGTTGTAAAGGTTTTTACAGTAGTTTTTATTATTGTTTTTTTTTAAAGTCTTTTATAGTTTTTTTTATAATTTTTTGAGTCGGTTTTAATTATACGTTGATTATAAATGTTGTTTTATTAAATATTATGTGAGATATTGTGTTGTTTTTCTTATATGTAAATTGTGTTATTTTTTCAACGGTTGATAATCAAAGAAATGAGTAGAAGATGTAAGAATTGAGAGAAAATTGGTGTAGAATTTTTGAAATGGAATGAGGTAGTATTTATAGGAATTTTGTGGGGTGTTTGGAAGAAATAAAAAAAATAAAAAAATAAAATAGCCGTTGCAAATTAGCCGGTTTCATCCGGTTCCGGCCAGTCCGTTTCCAACCGGCGGTTCCGGTCCGGTTTCGGTTTCAAAAATCCCAAACCGGCACCCAACCCGCCAACCGGCGGTTCCGGTTTTTATTGGCCAGGTCTATGAACACATACAAGACCATGAAAATCTGGAAGAATGTGAGTTTCTGAACGAAGTGCAAATGAGAAAAGTGAAAAGAAATGATGCAAGAACTTGTTTTTATGGGTTCTCGAACGAAGTGTTACATTAGAAAACCAAATGGAACTGCTGGAAGTTGCTACAACCGAAGGAAGGAGTATGTTTGTTTCGAAATCCACCTGGTTACGACGAGTGACACAACATAATTTTACACCATTAATTATCATAAGTTTATATTATAATCAATGTGTCATACATATTTATCAGTGGTGTAAAAAAAATATTGTCACTCGTTTTGGCTGTCGGTAGCATTTTTAAAAGTGACATGCTGACATATGGAACAATGAATTAATCGAAAGAGACTCTTAATCCATATTTTAGAACTTTCGTATGTCTTGTAATTTTTCTAGATGACAAGTTTGTTATGTATGAATGAAATGAAATAAACTAATTTATTACCGCATTTGAAATGTAAAATAACGGAATAAAAGAAAATTAAGGTTGGTGGGATGGATAAAGTAGGGTATGGTGCATAAAGTAGGATAGGGTGGAAAATGTGGAGTTGGCTAGGGTGGGGTGGGGTGGGTTAGCCCTACCCCACCACCCAGTTTACTCCACCACACACTCAACCTTTCTATACCCACACTTCATTCCCTACCACTCGCCTTATCAATCATCTCAACGCACCTCGTTACCCACACTACCTCAACCTACTCTACCACCCCTACCCATCCCTCCTCACCCTACCCTACAGCACCTTTCCCTACCCTACGTTACCTTACTACCCCACCTCTACCTTTCATACCATAATCTACCTAACCACACTCTATCTAACTATACACCTCCTCACCCCACCATATCCACCACCCCACCCTACCTTACCATACACACCACCCTACCATCCCACACCTCGCCTCACCCTACATTATGACACCTCACCGCACCTTACCTCTCTACGCACCATGCTCTACCTTACCCTACCATCCCAACCTACATATTCACTCTCCTACCTAACCCTATATATCACACCCTACCCTAACTCAGCCCACCCTATCCTACCCTATTTACCCTACCTTATCTCACCCCAACCCCTACCCTACCCACCACACTATCTTACATTACCCTGCCTTATCCCATCCTATCCTACCGTACCACCCACCCCACCTCACCACCCACCCCACCTCACCACCCACCCAACCTCACCTTCATCTTACCCACCACCAATGTATTTTGTCGATTTTTATTTCATTTCATCCGATTTCGAAAGAATGGAAATAATAATTTTTCATTCTACTGGAATAAAAATAAAATTTCGTTTCATTGCATTATCTGATAAACATACAAAAACATTAAAATGGAATGAAAAATCAATGTCCACGTAACAAACCTGCCATAAGTATTGAGGACCAGTAATATTTCCTTTTATGTATGTTATGGAATTGGCGCTAAAAAATTTCATTAATGAATTATTTTTTTTCCACGTAAAAGAGAGTTTAGCAGAAATTTCTCCACTTTTAACGGTTAAGCCCATTTTTATAATTTCTGAATCATTGATAATCACTATTTCCATCTAAAAATAGACAACTACTATTTCCCAGGAAATCTAAAAATAGACTACTGCTACATCCCAGGAAATGATGGATTAAGGAAATGATGGACAATTTTTTCTAATTCTTTCTCTTTTTTTTTCATTTCTACATTTGATATCTTTCAATTTCAAACAACAAAGAGAAGAAGAACAAGAAAGAAAAAAAAGGGGTCAAACCATTTCAATTTTTCTTAATTTCCCACCAAAAGATTTTACATTTTCTACTGATTTTAATCCACAAAGCCATTGACATAATTAATTCAAAAATTGACCCCTCCAAAAAAAAAAACAAAAAAAACAAAAAAAAAACTTATTCATGGGAATTCAACATTCATTCTTCCATTTCAAGAAATATTCTTGATAATTATAGTTAGTATTAATTCTCTTTTGTTTTGTTCAAAGGGCATATGTCTGATGATATGGGGGATAATAACCCAGAGAAAAAATCAGGTTGTGGCCTATTAAGTGTATTTTTTGGACGTAGACCCCCAAGACAAACTTCTCTTGATCCAATTTCAATTCCAACAGCAAATATAAATGGTATTACAAAAGCTCAAAACACCCCGAATTCGAAACGGCGGAAAAACGGCTCGAATGAAGCGTTTCTTGATGAAGAAACAGATCAAAATCAGAACTTGCAGCAGAAACAAACGGATAGGATCATCGCGAGGCCCGGACCGAACCATGCCCGGTCCCCTCCTCCAGCAAATCTAGTATATAATCAACAACAAAATGTTCCTGTTGGATATAATAACAATCAAAACCAGGTAGCAAGAAGCGCGCCGCCCGGTCAAAGTTATGGCGGTTTAGGGAAAAAAATGGCACAAGGTGCGGTCGGTTTATCGGGTGAGCTTGATAGTATGATCCAAGATCATCAGAGATCAAAAGGCGCGGCTTCATTGGTCCGAGCTTCGTCCGGGAATGTGATGTTGCATGGCAATTTAGGAAATTTAAGGCAAGGTGGAGGAGGAAACGGGAATTCGAATTTGAATTCGACTACGGTTCTTGATTACCTACCAAGAACCGCAAGAGAAGAGCCAATGCCGGCTAAGGCGGCAGAGGTGAAGGTTATAAGCAATGAAAAGACACGAAAACCGGAATCTTTATGCCGTGCGCTTTCCACGAGGATGGATCCCGAGGAGTTGAAAATCCTCGGGAACGAAGATTATAAGAATGGAAGGTTTGCAGAAGCTTTGGCTTTGTATGAAGCAGCGATTTCTATTGATCCTAATAAAGCTTCTTACCGAAGCAACAAATCCGCTGCGTTAACAGCTTTAGGACACCTTCTTGAGGCTGTTTTCGAATGCAGAGAAGCAATACGAATCGAACCTCATTATCAACGAGCCCATAACCGTCTCGCCACTCTTTATTTGAGGTACAAATCTTCAAAAAAATTTCTACATTCTCAATGTTCAAAACTTCTTGTTATGTGTGTGTGTGTACTTTCGCGTGCCAGATTGGGAGAAGCGGAAAAGGCAATGTACCATTACAAACACGCGGGAGCAGAAGCTGATCCCGACGTGTTAACCAAGGCTAAAAACCTTCAATCCCATTTAAACAAATGCACCGAGGCGAAAATGCAAAGGGATTGGAACAACCTCTTGAAAGAAGCCGGTTTTGCTATATCAGCCGGTGCTGATTCTGCTCCACAGGTTAGCTAGCCTTCGGTTTTTCAAACGCAACTCCGTAAAAAGATATCCCTTTTCTCTATTCCACGCGTACATACACTTAAACGGTGTATTACCGGCCTAACATGCCGTGTTGTTTTGGTTTTGATTGATGAAGATATTCGCTTTAAAAGCCGAAGCTTTGTTAAAGCTTCAAAGACTTCAAGAAGCTGAAGAATGTTTAAAGAACAGCCCTAAATTCGAGGATGATTCTTGTACGAAATTCTTTGGACCGATCGGTTTTTCAACCATGTTAGTCATCCGGGCTCAAGTTGATATAGTTGCTGGCAGGTTGGTATATATATATATATATACATATACATACATATACACGATCAAAAACAGAAAAACCGAACATTCAACGTCTAATCGGTGTTTGACAGGTTTGATGAAGCGGTAGCAGCAGCTCAACTAGCTACGAAGTTAGACTCGAACAACAAGGAAGCAAACATGTTAGTACGAAAGACACGAGCAGTGGCAGCAGCTAGATCAAACGGAAACGAGCATTTCAAGGTAGGGAGATATTCAGAAGCATGTAATGCGTACGGGGAAGGACTAAGCCATGATCCTACAAACTCGGTTTTGTTGTGTAATCGAGCTGCCTGTCGTTCGAAACTAAGCCAATACGAAAAGGCACTCGAAGACTGCAACGCTGCCCTTAGGGTTCGACCGTCTTATAACAAGGCCAGGTTAAGGAGAGCTGATTGCTACTTTAAGGTATAGTAATAATCCACAACAACAAAACTTACTGTAATAACACGAGCGTTTTAACGCGTATATTGACATATTCTGATTGTAAAATTATTTTTACAGTTACATAAATGGGAAGCTTGCATACAAGATTGCGAGGTACTACGAAAAGATTCACCGGAAGACGAGGAGGTGAACAAGATGCTAAAAGAAGCACAAGCAGAGCTCAGGAGCAATTACTGATTATTGCTACTATATATACAACATCAAAGACTTGAAGAAAATGTGCTAAATTACCATAATGCCAAAGTGATGAGCTTAAAAGAAAATGGCAATATGGGGAAAAATGATGAGGACAGAGTGCCTCTTTTAGCTAGTGAAAAGGAGAAGAAGGTGAAAATGATGGCAGCTTTAGGGGGGGACATATTACATTACATTGTTTATCTACTTAAAGGGATACTTTTTAGGACAAAAGGGGGAAATGTACAGTTGGTTTTCTTTTGTAATATTTTGTGAAAATGTTTGGAAAGAAAAAAGGTTTAAGAATATTGTGACAGTTTAAATTTTCATTCCCCACCCCTCCCCTTTTTTCTTATTTCCTATGTTTGCAATACTCAGGCTGAGTCCCTATTTTCTATCACTGTTATTTATTTTACATTATCTTTAAGATACAGAGCATGTTTGGTATAGAGAAAAAAAAAAAAAAAAAAAATAGTGGTGAGAATAAACATAAGAAAAGAAAAGGAATTGAAGAAAACATAGATTTTTTTTATAAAAAAAACCTTTTTTTTTTTTTTTTGAAAAATAATCTTTTCTTTTCACAAACAATTGATTAAAAAAATGTAAGAAAACATTGATTTTTTTTTATAAAAAAAACCTTTTTTTTTTTTTTATTTAAAAAAATAATCTTTTCTTTTCACAAACAATTTTTTATTTTATTTTCTTTATTTAAGTTTTTTTCAATTGAAACGTTAAAATAGAGTAGAAATCGATATCGAGTTTATATGTTTGTTGTTGAAAACAATCGCATTTTTTTTTGAAAAAAAACCGTATGAAGGTCGAATGTTTATTCTAATATTCATAATTATTTTCTCAATGTAACCAAACATGACAATGGTGTATTAAAAAATACAAAATAATTTTTTTATATATATATATAACGTGCGGCGGCGTGTCGTGTCGCTTAAATTTTGGAATTAGCTGTAAGTCTTTTCTTAGTATCAAACATTCCCTAAATATTCTCCATCACTTTTATTCAATTTAAATGACATTTATACAGACTACAATGCAATAAATCTTTTATTCAAAGAGAAAATGTCTACAATTTGTTCATCTGTGACTCTGTGTTAAATACACTATATGTAGCACACAAGTTAATAAATTATGTATTTTTAAACATCATATTAGACATAATATTACATTATAGATGGATCTAAAGAGCTCCACTCGATTTACTATAAAACCACCGTTGCACCATAATTCTCCTCTACCAAATGACGCTTAACCACATATAACGCTCACCCGAACATAAAGAGCAAATGTACACTTCAAGATATAAACGTACATTTTGAGACATGAAGCCTCTTAATTATAACATACAAATGTACATAAGGCTAAAAAAAAAGGCTTAAGAATAGGCTTCCTATTGTTGCTTTAATGTTGGGTTTAACCATATGCTTTAATGTTGGGTTTAAATTTCGACTTTTCAAACGTCGTTCTATTATTCAACCATATGCTGTAATGTTGGTTTTGAATTTCGACTTTTCAAACGTAGATCTAATTATTCAACCATATGTTAAATTTAATTTTAAATTTGACCTTACGGAGATTGAAAATATACCTTCAATTATGTTGATTTTAAATTTGATTTTTTAAATTCTTACCAAATAGTGTGTCACTATGAAAAATGTATCATTGCAAATCATAAATATTGTGATGATTATTCATAATATCCCCATTGAAAGTAAATAAATAAAAGTGAAATGATAAATATGTGATATGACACATACTTATACAACTTTCACACCACAGCATTTATTATTCAAGCAGATTGAAGAAAATAAGAAAATGAAAAATCCCAAAAATAAAAATTAAAAAAAAATTACATCACAGAAACAAAAGAAGAAGAAGACAAATCAGAGCCGTCGATCATAAGATCTTTACCAGAACAAACGTTCCTGATTGCAGTAAGCTCATAAGGCGATGTGTCCGTAGCCAACCATTGCTCTACTTCAAATTCCTGCTGGCTACACCCCTTGTGGACCCCAGTACTAGTCACCTCCACATAGTTAACGTACCATCCATGGTGCGGGCCGGATCCATCGGAAGTCAGATTCAAAGCGCATATCGGCCCAGTTAAACACGGGCCTCGTCCACTGAATATATCCAAGTTACCTCTCTCGAAGTAGTTGTAACCTGGGCCCATAAGCCCACCCCATGTTTCCAGATTCTTGATTCTTATACCATAGCCATCTCCGTCGTAGAAGGTCACCGTGACGTTCGAATCCGTACCCGCTCTTAGGATCGAACCCGTTCGTACGTAAACCGTATATACACAATCTGGATCCTGTAAAATCAGATTTTTTAGTTTTTTACATTGTAATTACGGAAGAAGAAAAAAAAAATCAAAGATTTAAGATGTAGAATAATGGAGAGAAGAAATTAATTAAACTTACTGCGGATTTGGAAATGGCGAATAAAGAGAAGAGGACGAGGAGAGTGAAAAGGAGGGGTTTGAATGGGGATGCCGCCATGGCTTCTCGAGCTCTCCTTCTTGCTTTTGTCGTGTGACCAGATCAGATCCTGGAGTGGAGAGAGCCTCCTGATTGGGGGGGTGGCTTTCAAGGAGATAGTGGAAGGGTTGAAATTGTGTGGTAGTTTGACATGGACAGATATATCTATAATTGGTGCATTGATCAATTATTGTTGGTTTATAAATAAATAATAAAAAAAAAAGGACTTTTTAGAATGTTTTCGTGGATAAATGATATCCATTTTTTCCGAGCATAAGTAAATAAATGGATATCATAAATGTTAATTAAGTTATTTGTTACTCTTAACAAAAAAAAACGTTATTTTGTTATTATAAATTTTTTAAAGTATGCCCAATTATTATTTATTTATTAATATGAGAGATACTAAAAAAAATACTACATCTGTACCAAAATATAATTCAGTTGGACTTTTTCACACAGATTAAAGTTGTTTAAATTAATTATGTGTTATTAATTTTGATTAAAAAAAATCTAAAATGGCTTTTGACCATGAAATAATGAAAAGTGTGAGAATGTATAATAAATGAGTGGTGAAGGAGAAAAATGTAATAAATGTTTTATTAGTTTTCTAAATGAACTTACATCATGAGACAAAATCAAAAAACCTAAATGGAATTACATTTTTGGACGGCGTATTACTCATTAATGTAATTTAATGTACTCCCTCCGTTTCAAAATAACTGATGCAGTTGTCAAAAACACGCATATTAAAGATGTGAGTAATATTTTAATTTGAATGCCAAAATGACTATTAAAAAAAACCCTAGTCTATAATTAATGTTATGTTGTATTTATTATCTCACTCCTAAATAAATAAGGGTAGATGTAGGAAAAAAATAATAAATATTATATTGTAAATGTAACTACCTCGGTTATCTTGGAAACAAATCTTTTTGACAACTGACTGAGTTATTTTGGAACGGATGGAGTACTTCATTAATTATATTTAAAGACATTTATGTAATTAATTATTAAAGTCAAAACACCAACTCATATCCTTAATACTACATCCGTTCTAAAAAATAAGTTATAATATTTTTTGATTTGTCCCATAATATAAGACATTTTACGTTACCAATATAACATTTATTGCCCCTTTCTTTATTATACCCGTAATTTATTATGAATCCAACAACTTTTCATTATTTAACAACTATTGCATTAATGATAGTCAATTATATTTTAGACATTCAACCGCTTCATTAATTTGTGTGTAAATTCCTATTATGACTTATATTTTGGACGGAGGTAGTAAATGTGATTTACGAAATCTTCTAAGTTACTCCATCCGTTTCTAAAATCTGAAGCAGTTGTCAAAAAACGGTTATTAAGAATTTGATATAATTTTATGATTTTAAGGATACAATCTATATGATGTAATTAATGCAGTCTTTCTTTTAAATTATTACCTAGTATTAAATAAGAGTAAGTAGGAAAATTATCGCTAAATACTGTTTTGGAAAATATTCTGCATCAGAAAAATGAATAAATTTTTTTATCAAGTGAATCAATTATTTTAAAACGGAGAGAGTAAATAAAAGAATTTATAAGAGTACATTGTAAAGTTTAAAGTATGTTAGTGAACTATTATAAAAAAACGGGGCCTATTATCAATACAATCATTATGAAGTTTGAAAAGTTATGAAATTGACAATAAGTTATGGTAGTATGATGCACCGACACTTCAATCTGATCGTCGTGCGCCGTGTCTGACACACGACACGACACGTTCCGACACGCTCCGACACGCTCCGACACCGTGTCCGACATGTGTCGGATGATTAAATTAATATTATTTAAAATTTAAATATCCGACACACTGTCGACACTTCCCGACACGGCACCGACACACCCCGAGTCCCGACACTCCTGAACCCAATTTTTTATTTTATTTTCTTTATTTAAGTTTTCTTCAATTGAAACGTTAAAATACATGATTTTCATTTCTATAATAATTAAATAAATACGATGTATCAAGTTTATATGTTTGTTGTTGATAAACAATCATTTTTACAATTTGTAATATTTTGAAGGTCAATCGCAATTTCTTTTGGCACCGTATGAAGGTCGAATATCTATTCTAGATATTCATGTAGTTTATGTAATACCTATCTTATTTTGTATAGTTTTTTTAGATGTTTAAGAATATTTTTTTTGATAAATTTACATATTATATATATATATATATATATATATATATATATATATATATATATATATATATATATATATATATATATATATATATATATATATATACGTATCGGCGGCGTGTCGTGTCCTTAAATTTTGGAATTAGCCGTATCGGCTTTGTCCGTGTCGTGTCGTGCGCGTGTCCGTGCAACATAGTTATGGTATAACAGAAGTATCTTTTTGGTATTCAAAATTTAAAGGTACTATAGATCAAATTATTTTAATTGAAACAAATACTTTATTATTTAGAGACTGTATTTTCACATAAAACATGTTTTATACATTCCAAGGGCGAGAGTGGGCTTCGTTCTGACATTTAACACACATATCATTCTGACTCTAAATGAGTCAGGAATTGTATATTATTCAGACTATGTTACAAGCCTGGAACATTATGTTTTCCAGACCAATTTTTTGTCTGAATAAAGAGACATTATTATGTATGATTGAGAAACAATACGGACCGTTTTACAGGCCGAAAAATTAACGTTTTCCGCTCCTATTACTAGTCAGAATATGACCACGGCGCTCTGAAAATTTCTAAAACGTATCGGACCATTCTAGATGCCGGACATGTAATGTTTTCCTGACCACGTTCGGGTCACAATAAGCTAAATTATTCTGACCACGTTTGAGTAGGTATAACCCTATCTCAAGTAAAAATATAAAAATTCGAAAACGTATCAGACCATTTTAGAGACCAAACATGTAATGTTTTCATGACCACGTTCGGTTCAGAATAAACTAAATTGTTCAGACCACATTTGGGTAGGTATAATGTCCTACATTCTGACCAAACTCCAGTCAGAATGTAGGCGCGTAAATATATTATCTTAGCAGATAAATAAGGGTAATAATTAGATGATATCTTTGTTATGTACCGCGCGTGATAATACTCGCTTACTGTAACAACTCATTCCATGATAAAATGGCAACCTGTTTGGTAACATGATAAAATGACTAATTGAACACATAAATTTCACGTCACGATGATATCATGTATTAAAGAGCAGAAGAAATACTACAAGATAAAAGAGCATAAAACAAAAACAACAATAAATAAACAGAACCAATAAAACTTAGAACTAAAAGATGGAACAACATATTTCACAGACCACCGTAGTGAAGAAATCAATATTTAGGAAAGATGTGTTTTCATTATGATTAATCACTCCATCAGTACAATCTTTAATAGTAATCAAGCCTAACAGACTAATAACAAACAGATATTTTTTCTTATCCACATTACACATGTCACACTACACAGTTGACACTTGTCATTCTATAATTATCCAACTCAGTATTTTTAATTCTCAACACCCCCCTCAAGCTAGAAGGTGGGGAGACAACATTCAGCTTGCTTTTGAATATCTGGAACTGAGTTGAGGGCAAGGCTTTTGTAAGACAGTCTGCTATCTGGTCTGAAGATGGAATATACTGAACTGAGATGTCTTTCTTCTGGACTAGATCTCTGACATAGTGCACATCCACCTCTATATGCTTTGTTCTGGCATGAAATACAGGATTTTGTGCAAGGAAGGTGGCACTGATGTTGTCACACCAATCCACTGGTGTTCTGGGAATCTTCAAGTGCATCTCCTTCAAAAGATGCTGCATCCACTGAAGTTCTGATTACAAATTTGCCAGGGATCGATATTCTGATTCAACACTGGAACGTGATACCACATTCTGCTTTTTTGAACTTCAGGACACCAAGGACTCACCAACATAAACACAGTAGCCCACAGTAGACTTTCTGTCAGTATCATTACTTGCCCAATCTGCATCTGAATAACTACTGATATGCAATGTATAACTGGGCTTAAAATGCAGACCCTGATCTATAGTGCCCTTGACAAATCTTAACATTCTTTTCAAGGCATTCCAGTGGACATCAGTGGGTGACTGCATAATTTGACTAAGAGAGTTTACAGCATAAGTAATATCAGGTCGTGTGAGGGTTAAGTACCGTAAACCTCCTATGGCACTTCTATATAATCTGGGATTAGTCATAGGTATACCTTGGTCAGGTTCATAGTGTCTACCTGGAACCATGGGTGTAGGACAACTCTTGACATGCTCCATAATTAACCTCTTGAGTAATTGGCCCGCATAATGCCTCTGTGTTAGATACAACCCAATGTTGTCTCTGTAAGCTTCCATCCCAAGGAAGTGAGTTATATTACCCAGATCTTTCAGTGCAAAGGTAGTATGTAAAGTTTGGATAAATCTATGTATCATAGTAGGCGTATTTCCTGTTACCAGTATGTCATCAACATACACTAATACATACACCAGTGCCTGATTTTGTCTAAATATAAATAGAGAATTGTCAGATTTGGACTGCTGGAAACCCCACTGTATCATCTGATTCTTGAGAGCATCAAACCATGCTCTAGGAGCTTGTCTCAACCCATACAGTGCTTTCTTGAGTCTGCACACATAAGTAGGTCTGTCTGGATCCACAAACCCTTCAGTCTGTGGCTTAAATACTATCTCATGAAGAGGTCCGTTTAGGAAGGCATTGTTGATATCAACTTGCTTGATGCCTCAGTTTAGAGTGACTGCTATGGCAATGATAACTCTGATAGTGGAAGCCTTGGTTACTGGACTGAAGGTTTCGGTAAAGTTTATACCATAGGTCTGTAAAAACCCCTTGGCCACAAGTCTTGCTTTGTGTTTGAGCACTGAACCATCTGGTTTTAGCTTCAGCTTGAATATCCATTTGTTTCCAACTAGTTGTTGCCTGGGGCTAGGTGGTACAAGTTCCCAGGTGTTGTTCATCATTACAGCTTTGTACTCTTCAGTCATAGCATCTTTCCATTGAGGTACAGATAGGGCATCTGACACTTTAACTGGTTCAATAAGATGAGCCTCTGAGGATGACTCAACAGTGGCAGTATAGGTTTTGGTCTTAAAGATCCCACTCTTGGATCTGGTCTTCATAGGATGTGTGATGACTTTTGTAGTTTGTGTAGTGGTAGGTATCACATTCTCTCACTCTTCTTGACTGTCTGGTGATGGTGTCAAGACATAGATGGCCCTTGTGATCTATGGGTGTACCTAGGTAGACACACTTGGTGGAATGGAAATTGAACTTATGGTTGTGATAAGGTCTAAGATGGGGAAAACAGGCATATCCAAAAACTCTGTTAATAGTATAGTCAGGTTTGGTATGAAAAAGGGTTTCAAAGAGAGTATGGAAGTGAAGAACAAAGGAAGGAAGGATGTTTATGAGAGTGACAACATGTTTGAAGGCTTCCCACCAGAATCTGAGAGGCATGGATGCTTGAGCTAGGAGGGTGGGGCCAAGTTCAACTATGTGCATGTGCTTCCTTTCACTCCTACCATTTTGAGCTTGAAGATGAGGATAGGAGTGTCTAAATATGATACCATACTCTTTTAGGATAGGAACCAAACTTCTATATTCACCTCCCCAATCTGTTTGGAGACACTTAATGGTGGTCTGGAACTGATTTTCAACCAGAGTTTTGAACTCTTTAAAGATGGCTAAGGCCTCAGATTTATGTTTGAGAGGGTATATCCATGTGAATCTAGAGTTGTCATCTATAAAGTGTATATAGTAAGCAAAACCATTAGTAGATTTTATTGGTGCTGGGCCCCAAATATCAGAGTTGATTAAATCTAACACAGCTGAAGCATGAGAACTAGAAGAAGCATAAGGTAAAGCATGGCCTTTGCCAAACTGGCAGGCATCACAAAACTTCATTTCATTAAAAATAGTGACATTACAACTGGACAAGACTTGGTCTAAGACCTTCTTAGATGGATGTCCTAGTCTATTGTGCCACACATTGGCATCAACTTTCAAACTACTATGACTAACAAGAGATGATGGAAAAGATAGCTGGTTGGTGGAGGAACTGGAGGAGAGCTTGGATTGAATGGAGTTCTGTGAATCAGCAGCGGTAGTAGCAGCAGGAGTAAGTCTGTAGAGACCATCAACAAGTGCCCCTACTAACAGTGTCTTCCCTGTAGTCGGTGTGTTAAGGGTGTTTTTATATGTTTTATAAGGCTATATTTTATGATAATTTTCCCCGTATTTGTATGATTTGCATAAGAAACGAGTGTTTAACGGAAGTATTGAGTGAATGAGGTTTTTAACGAGCTATTCGCAAAATTTGTTGATTTTGGTGTTTTAATCTTGATTTTATGATTATTTGAATGTTATTACATTTTGCGATGCTTTTATGTGTTATAGATACATGTTTGAGGCTCAAGAGATGATCAAAAGTTGATTAAGTTCGAGCTAATTGATGATAAAAGAGATAATGAAGGAATGGGATAGAGGAAAAAGAGATAAAGATCAAGAAATCAGAATTCGATCATATTGAACTGGCGTCCGGGTCCCGTCCAGTGGGACGGGCGTTTGACATCCTGGACGAGCGTCCAGGAGGAGCTTTTACATTCAGGATGTTCAGATTTTTCCTGGACGAGCGTCCAATTTAAAGAAGGACGGGCGTCGATCCATGGCTCGGCCCGACTCGAAGAGTTTACACAAGTTGGACGGGCGTTCACCCTTCCGGACGGGCGTCCAATAGCCGACATAGCGAACCGACTTTGAATTCTATATAAAGCCGCATATTTTCATACCAGACTACACAATACTAAAAAAACCCTAATCCTAGGGGCGGCTTTAGGCTGCGATTTTCCTTAGTTTACAAACAGTTTTTCTTTAGATACTTTTATGCACTTTTATTCAAACAATTCCAAGTTTCAAGAGGATGCTTAGAGGCTAAAAGCCTTGAACGAGCGTTGTGAAGCCGTCCGACTCAACAATTCAGTTCCGTTCTTGATTATTTTGTGAGTTTTTAATATAAGTTGTTTCTTTTATCATGCTTATTGTTATTTATGCAATTTCATATCGAAAGATCGTTGCTTGTTGATTGTTTTATTTGATGAAAATCATCTAAACGTTAGATCACCATGATAAGAGAATAGTTATTTGATCTATATAACGAGAGTTAATAGGTTAGATTTCTAGATTAAAAACGTTAAAGTTTACATCTTTGGTTAGAAGAAGCGTTAATCTTAGATCGAAAGATAGAGATTAATAGATGAACTATCTAAGAAATTAGGGTTCGTACTTTAGATGAGATGAATCACAACTTGGTTAGAAATCACGAAATAATCTGAATTGGAATTGAATGTTGATAGGATAGGTGGATCAATTGCTCGTTTGCTCGTTATAATTTGATCAAATCCCTTAGAACTTGAATTGTTTAGTTAATCAATTTCCTTTATTGTATACTAGGTTTAGTTTAGTTTAAATTGGTTCGAAACTATCTTTCCTGGCTTTAGATCTTATCTTCTGTCCAGTTTCATTTATTGTTATCCTTCGTTTTAGTTATTCCCTGTTTAGTTTATTTGCTGTTTAGTTTTAGTAGTCGTGACATAATTAGTTAAACAAAGACTAGGATTCCCAATCGTTAGTTCCCCGTAAGATCGACCCGGTATCAACCTCTTGACTACGATCCTTGCACTTGAGGTATATCGGATTTAAATTTAATACTTGTTATAAAATCCGTGACAAGTTTTTGGCGCCGTTGCCGGGGAACCGGACGGTTGCCTAGTTTTTGTTTTTAATTTCGTTTTAATTCCGTTTTTAGTTGATAATCGTTTAGGTTAGTGGGATATTAGAGTTTTAGTTAGGGATTAAGATCTTCTCTTTATATAGTTCCCTTGTGATTAGTTCTTTCGTTCTATCTCTTTCTTTTTTTTTTTTTTTTTTTTTCTTTTTCCCGCCGTTCTTCTCCATTCCCGCTTCGTTTTCCATTCCAAACGGGCGTCTGGACCGGGGACGCCGTCGGTCTAAAATTTTCAACTCGAACCGTTTTTAACTTTGGACGAGCGTCCATCCAATTTGGACGTCCGTCCACATCTTCAACCTATCGGACGAGCGTTTGGATTTCCAGACGCCCGTCTTGTTCAAATTCCAGCCAGACGCCCGTCCAGGTTTCTGGACGTCCGTCTGTGCCCTTGTCTTAACTATTTTTCATTTCTTTTTCTTTCTTCTCTAGGCTTTAATTTTTAGTTTAGGCTTTTAATTTCTTAGTCTTTAGGTTGCTTTCACTTGTTTTTGGTCCGGTTTATGCAAACTCGGAGTCAAAAGGGACCGTTACTATACACCCCTGACCCCGAGCGAACCGTAGTCCGGCCAAACAGGCGGATTTTCCGTTCTCGGTTCTGGCGAGCAGAGCCGAGCAAGATCTTGAGGATCAGTTAGCCAAGGAGATCACTGATTTTGTAATAATGGCTGCTAATGATAGACGTACGTTGGCAGACTACGCCATGCCTGGCGCAGTCACAGTCAACCCGGCTATTGTCATTCCAGCCATCACTGCACAGACCTTCGAGCTAAGGCCGGGACTTATTCAGATGATGCAGCATGCATCTATTTTCCACGGTTACCAGTCAGAGAATCCCCATACTCACTTACATACGTTCTTAGAGATATGCGGCACCACACGCATCCAAGGAGTAAGTGAGGATGCCATCAAACTGAAACTCTTTCCGTTTTCGTTGAAGGGAGAAGCTAAGGAGTGGTATAGCTCTCTCCCCTCTGAATCTATTACCACCTGGGCCGAACTCGAAAAGGAGTTCTTGAGTCAGTACTTCCCACCTTCAAAAACAGCCCAGTGTTTAAACGAGATTTTCACTTTCTACCAGAAAGAGAATAAATCCTTCTTCGATTGTTGGAAAATATTCAAATCTCTGCTTAGAAAGTGTCCCCACCATGGCTTGCCACTGCAACGGCAAGTCAACACATTCTTTAGTGGATTGACCGAGCTTACAAAAGGCATGGTCAATAGTTCATCGGGTGGGGCGTTTCTGAAGAAAACGCCTGATGAGGGATGGGCACTGTTTGAGGACATTGCAAAGTACAACTACGCCCCCTCTTATCAAGCCATTCAAGCACCTCCTCCTCCTAAGGTAGAGGAGGTAAACATGCAAAGTTTGATCGCCATGCTGCAGAAGCAGATGGCAGCATCTCAAGTTTCAAATCCGATAAATCAAACTTCTTCTTTTCCACAGAACCCTCAGGTTCTGTACTGCGAAAACTGCTGTCAAACTGGCCATATGAATGGCCAGTGTCAATTCAATCCCCCTGCACCTTATCAAGTGAATGCTGTTCATGATTATGGACAGTATAATCAAGTCACATGTCAAAATTGTGACGAGGTGGGGCACACTTCTCGATTCTGTCCTATGAACGGACAGAATGCTGAAGTGAATGCATTCTATGGCCAGAACAACCAAAGGTCTAATCAAGTTTCTGGCCAGAATAATTTCCAAAACCACGGGTTTAATCAATCTTCCAGTTTCAATCCTAATTCGAATTTTAATTCGAATCAAAATTTCAATAGAAACCCTGGTTTTAATCAGAACCAAAACTCAAAATTTTCCAATCCTACTCAAAGATTCAATCAGAATTGGCCTTTCAATTCAAATTCTCAATTTCAAAGTCGGCCCAGCCAGCCCTATGCTCAAAATTTCCAAAACTCTCAAGGCCCCTCCCAATCTAACAATCTTGAAGCTAAATTGGAGGAGCAAAATAAAAGTATCCAACTCCTGATGACTACAAATAAGAACCTTGAGAGGCAAATTGGACAACTGGCTGAACAGTTAGCTTCAAGACCCCCAGGGCAACTGCCCAGTTTCACTGAGAAGAATCCAAAGGGTGGTCAAGTTGCTCAAACCGACTTGAACAACGGCCAATGTACTGACCTCGTACCATCAATTCCATACGGTAGAGAGGAGGCCAGTGCAATGAATTTAAGAAGTGGTACTCAAGTTAGTGGTCCTTCCCACCAGGGAAACCACTAGCCCCTCCCCGCCAATGATAAGGCGGGGGGGAAGCCGAGCACCTACACTCCCCTTGGCCGAAAAGAGAATACTCGGGTGGCCGATCCCCGAGAGGTGAAAAAGTTGGAAGTCCTCGGGTGGCCGATCCCCGAGGAGTGAAGAATCAAGTGCGAAGTCGGGAGGCCGATCCCCGACTAATAAAAAGATTGAAAAAGCTGTTCGGTGGAAGGATCGGAAGACAAAGTCGGCTGCATCTTCAAAGAAAGTCTTTTCTGAGAATGATCTGAAAAAGCTTCCATTTCCACCAAGAAAGAGCAACATCCCTTTAAGTGAAGATAAGAAGTATGAAAAGGTGTTGAATCTTTTGAAAAATACTCAGGTAAATCTTCCATTATCAGAGGTCTTGGTTGAAATGCCTAAGTATACAAAATTTATCAAGGATGTTGTTTCTTCAAAAAGGAAGTTGTCAGACATGGAAAGGCTGATTGGTGAGGATTGTTCAATGATCAATTATGAAGACTTACCAACCAAGAGAGGTGACCCTGGAAAGTTCGTGCTTACAGTGTTAATGGGAGGCCTGGTCTTCCCTAACTCTTTGTGTGACCTCGGGTGCATCTATAAGCCTCATGCCATTGTCTCGTATGCAAACAAATGGGTTTAATTGATCTCCTAGAACCCACTACCATGAATTTGCAATTCGCCGATAGATCTTCTAAGAAAGCGGCGGGAATCTTAAAAGACGTACTAGTTCAAATCGACAGATTTACCTTTCCCGTTGACTGGTACGTCCTGGACATTGAAAAAGATGAAAATGTCCCCCTGATTCTTGGAAGACCTTTTCTGTCTACAGCTCGAGCCCTCATTGACTGCGATGGCGGGCGAGTGACGATCCGTGTTGGTGATCAAGAGGTAAGCTATAATGTCTCCAGATCCACTCAAATACCCTCTGGGCCTCCAACCGGTTTTTCCATTGAGGATACCTCGATGACTTCGATGATTTAATGGAAAAGCAAGTCATGGCCGTGGCAACCGAGTATGAGCGATTGGTTGATAATTTGAATAATCATGGTGTGGTAAGTCTAGAGCAGTTAGAAGCCGAATTCAAGATGAGTTGTTGAGAGGAGAAGCTTTGGCAGTGGGACCACTAAGTAAACTCAGCGATGTTGAGTTGAAAAGTGGAGATCTTAAGTCTAGTTTAGAAGACCCCCCTGCAGATTTAGTGTTGAAGCCGTTGCCTAAACATCTTAAGTATGTGTTTTTAAGAGAAGGTGACAAGCTTCCTTTGATTATATCTGCCAAACTTTCTCGTATGGAGGAAATGAAGTTAATCAACGTCTTGAAGAAAAACGAAAAAGCCTTTGGATGGCAAGTAGGAGATATCGAGAGGATATCTCCCGACATCCGTATGCATAAGATCAAGACAAATGAGGGTGCGAAATGTGTTAGACAGCCCTGAGAGGAGGCTCAACCCTCATATGCAAGAGGTGGTTAAGAAAGAAATCATCAAACTTCTGGACATGGGAATCATCTATGCCATCGCTGATAGTGAATGGGTTTCCCCGACTCAGGTAGTTCCCAAGAAAGGTGGAATTACGATTGAGAAGAACGAGAAGGGAGAGGAAATAGCATTGAGACTTGTCACTGGTTACAGAGTCTGCATCGATTATCGAAAGCTCAATGAGGTAACCATGAAAGATCACTTTCCCCTTCCATTCATTGACCAGATGCTTGAGCGTCTGGCGGGACACGCATTCTACTGTTTCCTGGATGGATATTCAGGATACTTCCACATACCCATTGATCCAGCTGACCAAGAAAAGACCACTTTCACTTGCCCTTATGGTACATTCGCTTACAGGCGAATGCCATTTGGTCTCTGCAATGCTCCAGCTACATTTCAAAGATGTATGCTGGCTATCTTTGACGGGCTAGTAGAAAAGTGTATGGAAATCTTTATGGACGATTTTTCGGTCTTTGGTCGATCTTTTGATGATTGTCTTGACAACTTGATCAAGTGTTATCCGGATGCGTGGAAAAGAACTTAGTGCTCAATTGGGAAAAATGCCATTTCATGGTTGATGAGGGAATAGTTCTTGGCCACAAAATCTCCGCCAAAGGTATAGAAGTTGACAGGGCAAAAGTAGAAGCTATCGAGAAGATGAGTTATCCCAAGAATGTGCGTGAAGTGAGAGGCTTTCTTGGACATGTCGGTTTCTACAGAAGATTCATTCAAGACTTCTCCAAGATAGCCAAGCCCCTGTCTACTTTACTTAAGGAAGACGTTGAGTTCAATTTTGATGAGAGCTGCAAGCGAGCGTTTGAGGAGCTTAAGGACCGTTTAATCTCTGCTCCAATTCTTATATCGCCTGACTGGAACCTACCTTTCGAGCTTATGTGCGACGCATCAAACTATGCAGTTGGTGCTGTTTTAGGACAAAAAATCAAAGGGAAATTCCAGCCAATCTATTACGCCAGTCACACATTGAATCCTTCACAAGTTAACTACACTACTACAAAAAAGGAATTATTGGCCGTAGTCTTTGCTATGGACAAGTTTCGTAGTTACTTGTTAGGAGCTCAAGTGATTGTGTGGACTGACCACGCTGCTTTGCGGTATCGATGACTAAGAAAAGAGGCCAAACCGCGCCTACTACGTTGGATACTGACCCTACAAGAGTTTGACGTTCAGATTAAAGACAAAAAGGGTAGTGAAAACGTAGTGGCTGATCACGTTTCGAGAATGTTAAGTGAGGAAAAGGATGATCCAGACGATATAGATCTTTACTTTCCTCTAGAGAACATTATGCTTATCGACGGTTGTCCTCCTGATGTTCCATGGTATTCTTCCATTGTCAATTACCTTCATGCCCGATATCTCGATCCAGAATTGTCCTATCAGGAGAAGAAAAAGTTCTTCTCTGATTTGAAATCTTTCGTTTGGGATGAACCTTATCTTTTTAAGATCTGTAAAGATGGTTTGCTTAGAAGATGTGTTCCAGAATCTGAGCAACGCGATATTATTGAGCAGTGCCACAGTGGACCCACTGGAGGTCACTTTGGTCCTGGAAAACCGTTGCTAAGATCTTCCAATCCGGTTTCTATTGGCCCACGATCTTTAAGGACACAGAAGCTTTCTGTAAAGCTTGTGATAGGTGCCAAAGAACCGGTACTCTGACAAGGCGTTTTGACATGCCTTTGAAACCCATCTTAGAATGCGAAGTCTTTGATGTATGGGGTATCGATTTTATGGGACCATTCCCATCATCTTGTGGTAACAAATACATCTTAGTCTGCGTAGATTACGTGTCTAAATGGGTGGAGGCTCAAGCCACTCCTCACAATGATCATAAGACGGTCATGAAATTTCTAAAGAAAAACATCTTCGTGAGGTTTGGATGTCCACGTGCCTTGATCAGTGATGAAGGAACGCATTTCTGCAACCGACCCCTAGAGAAAGTTCTTGAAAAGTATGGTGTTCGTCATAAAACCGGCACACCATATCACCCGATGACTAGCGGTCGGGTTGAAAGGAGCAACCAAAGTATTAAGAAGATCCTGGAAAAACGGTCAACGATCATAGAAAAGACGGGAGTTTGAAGTTGGATGATGTACTATGGGCATATAGACCGCCTATAAGACTCCTATGGGTACATCTCCATATCAAATGGTTTATGGTAAGCCATGTCATCTCGCGATCGAGTTAGAGCACGAGAGCTTATTGGGCTACAAAGTTTTTAAACTTTGATTCCCAATCTTGTGGAAAACACCGATTGCAACGGCGGTTGCATGAGTTGGACGAATTCGGACTCCGGGCCTACGAAAGCGCCGGGATCGGTAAAGATAAGACGAAACTCCTCCACGACGCTAAAATTAAGAAAAGAGAATTTCAAGTTGGGGAACAAGTTTTATTATACAATTCCAGGTTACATCTGTTCCCTGGTAAGCTGAGGACACGATGGTCCGGTCCCTTTGAGATTCTCCAAATTATTCCTGGAGGCGTTTTAGAACTACGAGGTTATGGTGACCAACCGTTTCGAGTGAATGGTCAAAGGTGTAAGCACTACATTGGTGAACATAAGGAAAAGCCTTTGATTGTTCGTTTCCTCGATATCCTCGGGTGTGGTGCTACAAAAGACGAGGAATTTGACGAGTTTCCACCCGACCTGGTTTCAGAGGATGACGGTAGTGGTCGATTTGAAGAAGTTCTAGCAGGTAGTTGGGATATGGAAGAGTATGAGAGGGAGCGTCAGCTGAAACGTCATCAGAAGACTCAGAAGATGAAGAAATCAACCATGGGGAGGTTCAAACGTGTTTGGAAAGCTATCACGATTTCACCCCATGTGTTAAATGTCTTTTTCGCGACCGAACTACGATCAAAGTCTAGACGAGGTAGTGGCGGGCGAAAAAGTCAAATGGCCTGATCCAGGCTGAGCTTTAAACAGTGTCGAGCTAACGACATTAACCAAAAGCGCCACTAGGGGGCAACCTAGATATCGTTATATTAGTTGTTTTTGTTTTGTGCTTTTGTAGTTTTAGTATTTAAGTTTAGTTTACTAAGTTTTGCTTTTGTTTATATCTGTCAGTTAGTTGTGCTTTCTAGATATGGATTTCGGAGTTCTACCAGAGGAGTTACCTTTCCTTAGGAGGATCCCACTTATCACTGTAGATGACGGACCGGGAGGGACTATCGTTTTGCACGTAGACTTTGATATTAGTACCCGCATCAGGACTGTCACCTATGTTCTTATTGTTCCCCGCTGTTCGGGAGGTGGAGACTTCACTACCGAGGAGTTGCGGGCGGCTCTAGGACGTCCGTACACAATCCTCGAATGATCCAATGCGACGATTTAGCGCTAGTGCCGCAAGCCGAACATTTTCGAGGTGTTGATGTAGCTGGTGAGGACTGGGGTTTGCGGATGAGTATGACTTCCCTCCGGCGATTGACATGCTCCGCCGTCTCATCCGGGTGATAGATTGGTCAGAAATTTACGATGACTAGCGTTGTTAGGTTGTTTCGTCGAGCCAACGACGTAAAACAAAAGCGCTCGGTGGGAGGCATCCCACTATGTTGTAGTATTTTCTTTATTTGTTTGTCCACGTTTTTATTTGTTATTTGAAATTTTGTATGAGTTTATTATAATGAAAAAAATTTGGGTTTGATTTAAATGAAAATTTTTAAAGTTTTGCTGAATTCTACCCTGGACGTGCGTCCATGCCTTGGGACGCCCATCTGATATGTATTGCACTGGACGAGCGTCCACACTTCCTGAACGCCCGTCCGTCCTTTGGAAACCTTGGACGAGCGTCCAAAATTCTTGGACGCCCGTCTGATAAACTCCCTTCAACTCTGTACGTGATTTGGACAACTGGACGCACGTCTGAGATTCCAGACGCCCGTCCAGTTCATGTGATCCCCAGCTGAACGCCCGTCCATTATCATGGACGCCCGTTCGAACCTGCATCTATATATATCCCCTGCTTCCATTTTTTTATTCGAATCAGAAAATTTGAATTGCATAACCCGACTTTTGCCCTCCTTCGCCCTAAAATCTTCATTTCTAAACCAAATTGGGCGATTCAAGGCCACACAAACAGCTCTCGATCCCCTCTTTTTGATTTTTCAAACGCAATCCACCAACATACAACCGTTGTTTCGAATCAGCAACCTAGCTGGTGCGGTTTTCTTTGAAGAAAAATCAAATCTTTGGGTTCGTTTTGGCGTTATTTGGGCCTCAAATCCGTTTATTCATCATCCCATCATCGTACTTGGTAAGATTTTATAAGCTTTTCGTGGATTATTTCACATTTTTCCTGAGTTCGATCTTCGAGTCAACTCTTCTACATAAACTTGCCTTATTTGTTTTCTTCTCCGTGTTTGGTTTCTTTTTCTTTCTTGGTTGATGATCTGGGATGGTTATGAATGATGATGGATGGGCTGCATTGTGGTTTGGTGTTGTGTTATTTGGGAAATCCCGTTTGGACGATAAACGGGTGGTTTTGTTTGATTTTGGGGTTGGGTTTGTTGTTTGTGTAGCCTTAGTTCACCATGGTTCGTAAAGCGGTAATAAAGAGGCATGGTAATGGGGTTGCTACTGAACCTGCTAAAAAAAAAAAGTGTAGACCCCCCATTAGTCAATCCGAACCGAGGCATTCATATTGGTGAACGTCAGAATCCTCCCAGAGGTCAATCTAGGGTCCCTTTGCGAGATGAGTCGGAGTCGGGATCGGACACCGATGATGAGCCCTTAGTGAGGAAGATGCCTAGAGTGTCGGAGACTCGGGGTGAGAGAGATGCAAATGAACCGAGGGGTGGAGCTGAGGAAGCAACTGAGGAAGCTGAACCGGTTAGACAGGCTGTGAGGCCTCCTATCCATATTCCCTTGGCTCGTAGGTTCATAAATCCAAAGGCTTTCGAGGTGTATAACAAGCACTACGTCTCGAGGACGATGTTGATCGAGAGAGCCGTTCTAGAAACTCAAGTTGATCCTTTATTTGTGAAGTTATTGAGGGATAGGAAGTGGGGAGCTTTGATGGTAACCCCGAGGACCCCGGTGAATGCTACATTAGTCCGTGAGTTTTATGCCAATTGCTCGGAAACGGATTTGGAAGCCGGAGTTGTGACGGTTCGGGGAGTAAAGGTGCCATTTACGCCCAAGGTTATTAACGAGAAGTATGCCTTGGCACCTTTTGAGGGGTTGGACTATAAGGAGGCGATTAAGGCTAAACGGCGGATGCGGTGAGGATCCGTTGGAGGAATTACGGTTGTTGGTGTGCCCGGAGGTGCCGTGGACACTTAGGCCGGGCGGAGATAGGAAGGAGTTGGTGACTACTAGTTGGACAGAAGATTGGAAGGTCCAATGTCGGTTTATCCAGAACAGGTTGTTACCTAAGAATAACCTGACGCATTTTCACATTGGCGACCTTGGGATGCTATACGCTCTGAATTTCAAGCTGAATGTCGATGTAGGACAAGCCATCTTTGATGAGATCTCTACGAATCAGAAGGTATATACGCGGTGTTTGATTTGCCCGCATTTGATCCACAGTCTCTGTCAGGACGCTAGGGTTCCCGAGTACAAGACCGATCATAAACCGAAGAATCCGAGGTTCTTGCAACGGGAAAAAGTGAAGTCTTCTGGTCAGATCCAGACTGAGGCTGAGGCGGGTGAGCCTGGTTCGTCTTCGGCACCGCATCGACCATCCTCCCTTCCTACTTTATCTCCCTCAGTCCGGATGAGGTTGAGTATGGGCAACAGTGTGCGGAACTGGATGGAGGATATTCGGACTTCCCAGAATAACATATTGACTGTTTTGAAGTGTATGAGTGAGGGCCGGCCTGTAAGGGATGACAGAATCTTCGCTCCGAGCGTTATCGATTACACTTATTCAGACGAGGTTGAGCGGGCGATTGCGGATGTCCTGGACGAGTCTGAGTCGTCGTCTGATGAGGAGCAGTCTGACTCTCCTTCGGGTGGACCACCTCCGGTGATGATTCTGCGGCACCGGGGCGATCCACGATCCTATTTTTCCATTCTCATTTTGATTTGTCTATCATAGCTTATGGTTGTATATTTTTGCTACTTTTGATTACTTGATTCGTTGTATTTTTCATTTAGCTACTATTTATTCTTCCGATTGAATCATGTAAGCCATAAGGCACCGTCCTTTCCTTTCTACTTTGTTTACAACTTTTGGATGTGTTTCATGTTTCATCTTTTGCTATTACTCGTTTTTGCTATATCTTTCATTTTGGTATAATTCCCCGTTTTCCCCGAGATGTTTCCGTGTTTGTCAAGTAGTGCGGGTGTATATTTTAGCGGTTTTGTCGAGCTACATTGTATGGTTACGAGTTCTAAGTGTCACTACGTAGGCTCCGGCCTGACCATCGATTCGAGTATCTGTTACAATCAGCTAAGTTCTTTATCTTTTCTTTAATTCTGCACAACATGAGGACATGTTGTCTTTAAGTGTGGGGGAGGGGAATGATTTGATATGTATCTACACATACATTTGCTTAATTCGTTATGAGTCTATGCAAAATGAGCTAGAATTTTCAAAATTTTCGACATTTTTGTTTTTGTTTTGTCCCGAGTAGGCAATTCGATTCAATGTTCGTTATTTTTATAGTCATCCAAGCTATATATCATATGTTTGATAAGTTAGTTGTTTCACCTGAGATCTATTTTTCACGAGCCATAGTGAACGATGAGCTAATTTATAAAGTTATACCCCTTTTCGACGAGTGATTTCTGATTTTCTTATAAGTCACGTGCTTAGTGCTACGTACATATCTTGAGATTTATGATAGTTTGTATTTAGATCCGAAGTATGATATACTGTGAATATCTAAGGTTTGAATGTGATAAGTAACACGTAACTTATTGTCAAATGAAAAAGTTGAAAAAATATGAAGAATTAAGTGGGTGTGTCGAAAGCTAGTCGATGATTTGAGTGCGATAGGGTATACCACGTATGTCTATACCACTATGATGACTAAAAGCTCACGCTATGATGACCAAAAAGCTCACGACGATCGAAGAAGGCGCCTTATGATTGGAGTAAGGTAGGGCGTATCTCGAATGTCCTATTCTGCTATGACGGGCAAGAGCTCATTCTGATGTGTGTTTAAAAGTGAAGTAATTAAATCAACTTGAATAAAGAAGTGTTATGAAATGAATGAAAGACTAAGTTATCGTCTATCTTATCCCCAGTAGAAACTGATAGATATGCTGTAGGGATTATCCTCTGAGTATTTCAGAAAGGCCCTAGATATATTCGATCATCCTTTTCGGGATATGTCACGTTTGTAGGGTACACCTTATGAGTATCATTTGTTGCTAGTCTACGAGGGGGTATTAGCTAGTTTTGCTTTGAGTTTCTCAAGTTTGGATTTAGTGGAAGTTTGTTATGGCTTTGCACACACACAATGGTGAACCTCTGATTTATTGGATCTATGCTATATTGACTGAGATGTCTGTTTTTGTCTCGAGCCTTAGCTTTCGTTTTGTTTTGCTCGGGACGAGCAAAAGCTTAAGTGTGGGGGAGTTGTTAAGTGTGTTTTTTATATGTTTTATAAGGCTATATTTTATGATAATTTCCCCCGTATTTGTATGATTTGCATAAGAAACGAGTGTTTAACGGAAGTATTGAGTGAATGAGGTTTTTAACGAGCTATTCGCAAAATTTGTTGATTTTGGTGTTTTAATCTTGATTTTATGATTATTTGAATGTTATTACATTTTGCGATGCTTTTATGTGTTATAGATACATGTTTGAGGCTCAAGAGATGATCAAAAGTTGATTAAGTTCGAGCTAATTGATGATAAAAGAGATAATGAAGGAATGGGATAGAGGAAAAAGAGATAAAGATCAAGAAATCAGAATTCGATCATATTGAACTGGCGTCCGGGTCCCGTCCAGTGGGACGGGCGTTTGACATCCTGGACGAGCGTCCAGGAGGAGCTTTTACATTCGGGATGTTCGAGATTTTTCCCGGACGAGCGTCCAATTTAAAGAAGGACGGGCGTCGATCCATGGCTCGGCCCGACTCGAAGAAGTTTACACAAGTTGGACGGGCGTTCACCCTTCCGGACGGGCGTCCGGCGGCCGACATAGCGAACCGACTTCGAATTCTATATAAAGGCGCGTATTTTCATACCAACTACACAATACTAAAAACCCTAATCCTAGGGGCGGCTTTAGGCTGCGATTTTCCTTAGTTTACAAACAGTTTTTCTTTAGATACTTTTATGCACTTTTATTCAAACAATTCCAAGTTTCAAGAGGATGCTTAGAGGCTAAAAGCCTTGAACGAGCGTTGTGAAGCCGTCCGACTCAACAATTCAGTTCCGTTCTTGATTATTTTGTGAGTTTTTTAATATAAGTTGTTTCTTTTATCATGCTTATTGTTATTTATGCAATTTCATATCGAAAGATCGTTGCTTGTTGATTGTTTTATTTGATGAAAATCATCTAAACGTTAGATCACCATGATAAGAGAATAGTTATTTGATCTATATAACGAGAGTTAATAGGTTAGATTTCTAGATTAAAAACGTTAAAGTTTACATCTTTGGTTAGAAGAAGCGTTAATCTTAGATCGAAAGATAGAGATTAATAGATGAACTATCTAAGAAATTAGGGTTCGTACTTTAGATGAGATGAATCACAACTTGGTTAGAAATCACGAAATAATCTGAATTGGAATTGAATGTTGATAGGATAGGTGGATCAATCGCTCGTTTGCTCGTTATAATTTGATCAAATCCCTTAGAACTTGAATTGTTTAGTTAATCAATTTCCTTTATTGTATACTAGGCTTAGTTTAGTTTAAATTGGTTCGAAACTATCTTTCCTGGCTTTAGATCTTATCTTAATCTTCAGCTTTCATTTATTGTTATCCTTCGTTTTAGTTATTCCCTGTTTAGTTTATTTGCTTTGTTTAGTTTTAGTAATCGTGACATAGGTTAGTTAGTTAAACAAAGACTAGGATTCCCAATCGTTAGTTCCCCGTAAGATCGACCCGGTATCAACCTCTTTACTACGATCCTTGCACTTGAGGTATATCGGATTATAAATTTATTATTACTTGTTAATAAAATCAAGCAAGACTATCCGCATAAGACTTCATCAAGGCTAAGTAATCAGCCATACTTTTCGTCCCCTTAGAGGTTTTGGTGAGGGCATTTTTGAGTTCCAACATACGAGCTTCAGATCGACTATTGAAGAGATCTTCAAGGGTTTTCCAGACAGTTGAAGCAGTTTCACATCCCATAATTTCAAGCAGTGCTTGCTCCGTCATGGAGCCAAGAAGCCATCCCATAAGTAATTGTTCGATTTGATGCCATTCTTCAAACGCAGGGTTTGGAACATTGCTCATCAACACAGCACCACCAGGTCCCGGATAGGAAAGAAATTTGGAAGGTTTGGGGGTAATTCCCAGTAAATACTTCTCCAATTTATGACCACGGATTACTGGCAGTATGGTATACTTCCAGAGCAAGTAGTTGTTTCGATCGAGTTTCACAGTGCTGACCTGATTCAGATAGCCGGAGAAAGGGGTTTGAGCTAGCGGTGACAGGGATGATACCTTTGGTGGGATTGGTGAAGAAGGGATCATCGATGTCAGAGAGAGGCTGGGAATAACCAGGGATAACGAAGAACACGGCCGGAGGAAGGTCAGGGATGGGTCAGATCTGGTCATAAAACTGGAAGTAAGGTCGAAACGCGGCGGAGTGAAGGTGTTTGTCACATTGGTAGTAGTACGTCTTACTCCGATTTGAGTGGTGGAGGAGATAGGAGGTGGAGTGGCGGTTTCAGTTTCCGGAGCAGTGGTCTGCTCCATTCCCGCTCTGATACCAAGTGAAGAAATCAATATTTAGGAAAGATGTGTTTTCATTATGATTAATCACTCCATCAGTACAATCTTTAATAGTAATCAAGCCTAACAGACTAATAACAAACATATATTCTTTCTTATCCATATTACACATGTCACACTACACAGTTGACACTTGTCATTCTATAATTATCCAACTCAGTATTTCTAATTCTCAACAACCGTTGAGTTAGCGGGCCCTACCGATAAGGCGCTAGTATGAACAAAACCGATAAAACATAGAACTAGAAGATGGAACAACATATTTGACAAACCACCGTTGAGTCAGCGGGCCCTACCCATAAGCCGGTAGTATGTAGTTGATGATTTCGCACACAACACATGTTTGACAAAAATTTCCCTTACAATTTATCAAAGCCACAAAAGAGGAAAATGACGGTGATGGTAGCGGCAAGGAGAATGAACCTTCAAAGAGTAGGGTTGACAGACTCATGCCCGCAAGGTCTTCGACAAAAGTCCCATTTGAATCGTACAATGACAAACGAAATAGGGTAAGTGAGTTAGAGATTCTTGATATGTCGAAGGCTCCATTTATAGATGTACCCTCTTCGATAGTAACAAAATCTTCTTCACAGGCCTAACTTACGGCGAGTATATATATGGCTTCTACATAATCAATTACTGGCTTTGCATGAATCTTATTTGATCCTGCTGGAATTTCTTTCACGCAAGAACGTGGAGCATTAGTTTGAGAGTTAAGATGTTTGTTGAACTTGTATCATTTTCTTGGATCTTTGACATGGTTTCCAAGAGAGATATGCTTTGCTCATGTGATCTACTTGACAATTAGGTGAGTTCCATCAGTGTAAGTTATGCATCTAGTTTTGCGATTCCAGTCCAATGTGTATTCACGTTTGAGTCTTTACGGTGATGGTGGGGTTGATTATATAACTAAGAAAAAAAAATACCATCTTGAATACATATTGGGGGAGTGAACATATGATCGCCGTGGAACACATACTAGCAAGAATGACTAGGTCAATCGCAGTATAGCGCGTAGCGAGTCAAAATCGATCCCACTTGAACTATATTTTAACGATGTCAACCATAATGTAAACCAATAGGCCAACGAAAGGGGCGGTCGATGACCAATTTAATGTGAGAAATAATGAACGGTGTCACAAATAAAAGAACACGCCAATAAAATATTCAAGGATTTAAACGATATTATTACGGGGTTAACTAAACAGATTATCCAATTAGTCTACCCAATCCAAAATACCATGCCAAATCTACCCAACCATCGTAAACCCTCTCTCGTATTAAGTAATGGTGCAATTCCATAATATGGTTCTAATTCGTGTACGGACAAAAGAACCTTATGGATAATTAATTATCTACCGTGTACGGGTGAGATTAAGTTAATTAAACACAATTAAGTGCTATGGAACGCCAACAATTACGTTGAAACCTCACCCCTGAGACCCCACATCCTAGATGGTGATTTTAAGTGGGTGATCTAGTTACCTATGTCCAATTTATTCCTTCAACTTACGGTTCCATGAGAATAAATTACGACCGCATGCATAAAGTTGTCAAGATTCTACACATGAATAATTAAAACAAGTAACTAGAATTAATTAACACGAAACGCAACGCACTGAAAATCACTACCGTACCGATATACCGCCTCGGGGCCAGACTAGGCACTCATTGATGTCGCTGGTGGCCGATCTTCAGTGCCGAGCCGCTTAGGTTTGGATAGATTTGGACATGCATATTAGATTAGGTAGATAATAATTTTCTCATCGTTTGGTTAACTAAATATTTAGCCTAACATATTGTGATTAAGCATGCAAAGATTCATGGTTGAACAATTTAAAAGATAATATGATCATATACCTTTGGTGAATTAGTCTGGAGAGCTTCTTCCCAACGTCTGACACGTTCTAGAACCGTGACAAAATAACACCGAATAAACAACAAGAATTTTATTGCTGAAGAACAAGTAGACAATAATTACATAAAAACTAAAAGTAGAAGTGTATGGTAGAAGTATGGTCTATTTCCTATAGCTCTAGCTAACTGCTTTTATACGCTACAATTGAGGTAAATTTTGACTTAAGAACATATTTCTACTATATATGGGAAAATAAAAGAAAACTCTGATGAATCTTGCTGAAACCGACTTAAAAACGGGTTCCCTTTCCACCGAAGCTTCTGAAAATTTTACGGAACCTTCTGCACTATACGGAAGCTTCTGTAATATTTATAGAACCTTCCGTAAACTCGGAATTCTGAAAACTTTGGCCCAGCTTCCCTCTTCAGACCCAATTCAGTAATTCTTATAATGTTAACTCGAATAGCTCTTAACCCGATCCAACTTTCGCCCAATAACTCCGGAAACTGTAAATATTACGCACGAAATGAGTAGATTCCGAGTCTCGACAAATAACACGAGAAATATACAAAAATACGTATTAAACTATATAAGTTAACCCAAGAAAATACGTATGAAACCATATAAGTTAACCCAAGTTGTGTCCTCCACACGTTTAGCTAAAGTAACCCATAATTCTACACATATTAAGCCATTATACGCACAAATTTGCGGTAAATTAACGATAAAATATGTCACAAAATTAATTCAAATCAACATATCACCACTCACAATTTTTTTGTATTTCACCGAATTCTAATGCTGTGTGTAAAAGTTGGAGTGTGGCTTCACCAAATGTCGTAGGTTAAAGTTTTAATATCTATTTATATTAATGAACACGTACACTACAAGAAAACAGGTTTAAAGGGACGACATTTTGTCGTCCCTTCAAAGGCATTGTCGTCCCAATAAAAGTTTAAAGGGACGACAGGTCGTCCCTGTAAAGCCGTCCCTTCCGCTTTGTCCCTTTAAACAACTGCCATCTTTGAAGGGACGACAAATCGTCCCTTTAAAAGAATGCTGACGTGGCACGACATTTTCTAAGAAAATTCAACGTGCTGACATGACATTATTTGAAGTGACGACAATGTCGTCCCTATAAAGATGATTCATTTAATTTCAAAAAAAACATATTATCAGGAAAAAAAATGTATTTTTTTTATTAAAAAACTTTGTTGGGAAGACAATGTCGTGCCTTAAAAGAATATATTTTTATTCTTCATAATAAAATTTAATACGAAAAAAATTTAATTTTCTTATAGCAATGTTTTTTGGGACGAGACTGTCGTTCCTTAAAAGATTATATATTTAATTTAATTATAAAATTTAATACGAAAAATTATTTTTTTGTAGAAAACATTTAAAGGGACGACAAATGTCGTCCCTTAAAATAAATTTGGGTAAAAAAATAATTTTATAAAATTTCCAGAAATACATTTAAGGTCGTCCCTTTAAATTTTATTTTTTTTTTGTTTTTGCATGGCCTCCCATGCTATTAAATCAATCCAATCTTGTTTTTTCCAAAATGAATAACAGATGTGTTTATAAACGGGGATTCATAAAAAAAAAAAGCATAAACTAAAAATGTTACGTAAAATGCAAAGTTGTGCAATGTTTCCAAAAGTAAGGATAGTTTCCTCTACAATGTCTACGCATCATCGTCAAGATCAACTTGAGAATCATCTTCAGAATCGTCTTCATCTTCATCGGAAGATGATGAGCTAACCTCTATTTGCATATCCGGTTACTTAGCCTTAAGATTACTCAGCAACAATTTGAGAAGAGCCCCTTGTTTTTTGTTTCTCTTCTCTTGTTTTTTGGTTAACTTTACCAACTGATCATGAGACTTTCTAAGTTCTTCAATCTGCATATTGCATCCTTGATGGTAAGAAGATGACGATGTTGAAGACTGGGCCGATTGTGATGAATTGGATATGGAGGAAGATTGCGTAGGGCCAAGGCCAATCAAATAATCTCGCCTAGTTCCTAAGGCGGCCTGAAAGATTGCCTCCTCTTCTTCAAAAGTCATCGGTCGACCTGGTGTAATCATAGCACGCCAATCCTCCAGCCTCCTCTAAACACAACATATATCGTTGGCAGTTAAGATAAAGAAAAGGAAAATGTGAACGTATTGAATTGAAATATATACAACGTTTGGCACTTACGTAAGCAGCATCCGCATCACTGTTGAGAAACGAACCGTCAGCATTCTTATGCTTGCTCGCCCATACATGGATAAGATCCTGCCCCAAAGGATCTTCACTCAGACTCACATTACCCTTGAAAAAAACAAAAATATTAGTTATGAAAATTCAAAAAAAATGAAGTCATAGGGATTTATTTCCTAATACTTACCCTTCTTAACGTATCCCATCGAACCACGGCCATACGCGTTCGTCCTTGGCGGCCTAAATATTTACTCCCGGCGCGATTCTTCTTATTTTGATCAGATCTTTTCTGTAAAAAAATAGTACTATTGTATTATATATAAGTAGTAACAAGTAATAATAATCGAATCTACGTAACACATGTAATGGAATAAAAGCTTTACCTTAAAAGCGCAGTACTAAGGTGGCGGAGAAACACTTCCCATTGTTGCTGTGAAAACACATCTTTGGGTCGGGGACAAGGCCCTGGCAACCCCTTGTTGTTGTGTTCATCTACATCCTTCCTTAGTCTAGCCTTCCATTTTCTGAATGAAGTACCGGCGCTTTTCAGCACGGCATCGCGGTGAATAGGCTCAAGGGGTTGGAACGATGCCTGAAAACACAAGAAATGAAATGATTGGTTTCTAAATTAATATAATGAAACTTACAATTTGAAAGTGTTAACAATTTGAATAGCTAAGTACCCGAAGTTCTTCCCATATTAAATCTTTAAGTCGGTCATCCACCTTTCGCCAGGTCGGGATGTAACAGGGAACATGGGACCTCACGACTTTCCCTGTCTTAGACTCAAAATCCTTCGCGTATCTTCTTAATGCCTTTTGAACTTTGGGAAATCTAGGATCCCATATAAGAGGAATCAAGCCCCCTAACTTTCTCTTGAGGGCTTGGACGGTGATACCTTTTGCAGGTCCACGTTCACCCTGCTTCTTTTTCGGGGATGGAGGTGATTGTATGAATTCCTCATACTCATTATCTGCTATATGATCTGTAGTATCGGTGTCAATGTTAATTCAACGAAATAAGAATAATCATACTAGAAAAAAAATGAAAGTTAATTAATTACCGTCCTCGCATTGGCCCGGTAGCCTAAATGGATGCTCGTGCGGTGGTTGAGAACCACCGGCCTATCCCGCGCAAGACATTCACCTATATGATCAAGTATTTGAATATAATAAAAAAAAAGTTAGTATCTCACTTAAGGCACAAGGTCCTTAGTATACTTTTTTTCATTAAGGCACAAGAAAAAGTTAGTATCTCATTTAAGGCACAAGGTCATGTCTAGTTCCATATGTGTTAGGTGTTAATACCATTTCAAGGGATGTTCTCATACTAATATACTATACTTAGTTTCATTAATATAGTTTTTTTCATTAAGGCACAAGAAAAACTTAGTATCTCACTTAAGGCACAAGAAATAGTTAGTACTTAATTTCATTAGTATACTTTTTTTCATCTTGAGTATACTTTTTTTTATTAATCGTTTAATATAGTATGCTTTTTTTTCATTAAAAACTAATACTATTTCAAAAAACTAAGTCTTTAACACTTACCACTCATAGTTCTTCAATGTTAGACAATTTATGTTCTTCATCATCATTCTAGACATATCATCATGTTCTTCAACACTTTTCCAAAATATATACATGGCCAAGATTCATACACTACTAGCTACTTGACGAAATAAAATTTCAAGTCAATAACACACAAGTGTAAGTGTGATCAATATAACACACAAATTTTAACACTTAAAACACTTTCACTCTAAGTGTAAGTGTGATTAATATTTCGAATAACAATGGTCTCTGAAACAGAGCCATTTTCAGTACCATTTTGGGTAGGAACGGCACCCTTATGCACGATCAAACCAAAACTACAATACCAAAACTACAATACCAAACAACTCAACACCAAACAACTCATACAATACCAAATCAACAATGCTTACCTACACCATACTCATACACTATCAACTTCCATGTCCCAATGTAAACTTACCTAGCCCAAAACCAAACAACACCGAACAACTCACCATCAAACCAAACTCACCACATAAACTTGCTCCAATCAATTTCAACTTACCAAGCTCCACATAACTTTATTTTCCATCAAACCAAACTCACCACATCAAACCAAACTCACCACACAAACTCACAACACAACTTTCAACTTAACAAAATAAAAAAAAATTAACAAAATGAAATCAAAACTTAACAAAATAAAAAATGAACAAATGGAATCCAATTGAACTAATTTGAACAATTGAACTAATTTGTCAAAACAAAAAGCTAAAAGCAAATGCATTGGGTCAAAATTTGGGTCACAATTGAACTAATTTGACAAAAAAAAGAAGCTAAAAGCAACTAATTTGACAAAAAAAAAACTTACCGGAGGAGGGAGGAAGAGCGGTGCGGTGGAGCTGTGGCAGCGCTGTTGTTGTTGCGGCTGCCGGAGGAAGAGTGGTGCGGGTGGGTTGTTGAAGGAGGGGCGGGTGGTGACGGGGAGGAAGGGAGGGGCGGGTGGTTGAAGGATGGGGCGGCTTTTCTTTTTTTTTTTTTGAAGGGGAGGGGGGATTCGAAGAAGAAAGGAGAAAGAAATGAAGAAGGAGAAGACCGCCCGATTTATTTAAGGGCTGAGATTTTTTGGGACGACATGTTCTTTTTTGGGACGACATTGTCGTCCCATTAAAGATTTAATAATATTAATATAAATAACATTATTAATATTATTTAATGGGACGACAAAAGCTTTTTTAGGACGACTATGTCGTCCCTTTATACCAAAAAAATATTTGGCGGCCAAATTCCCCCCCCCCCCCCCCCCCCCCAAATTTCATAAAAAAATTTGATTTTTCATTTAAAGGGACGATAATGCCGTCCCTTTAAATAAACTATTATAAAAAAAAAATTATTAACTCTAATATTACATTTTTTTTGATTAAAAACCGTAATATTAATATTATAATTATAACACTATTTTTTTCGATAACGATAACGATCTAACTCATTCGCTCGATAACGAACCCCGAGATTCAAATCGATCTCGATAACAAACCCTTAGATTCAAATCGATTGCTCGATAACGAAAGCTGAAATTCAAATCGATCATTCAACAACGAACCTCGACGCTTAACTCATTCGCTCGATAACGATCGATCAAGCCATAGTAGATACTACTATCACAATGATCGATAACGATAACGATCTAACTCATTCACTCGATAACGAACCCTTAGATTCAAAGCGATTGCTCGATATCGAACCCCGAGATTCAAATCGATCACTCGATAACGATCCCTGACTCTTAACTCCTTCGCTCGATAAAGATCGATCGAGCCATAGTAGATAGTACTATCATATTGATCGATAACGATGTAACTCATTCTCTCGATAACGAACCCTTAGATTCAAATCGATCGCTCGATAATGAAAGCCGAAATTCAAATTGATCATTCAATAACGAACCCCGACTCTTAACTCATTCGCTCGATAACGATCGATCGAGCCATAGTAGATACTACTATCACAATGATTGATAACGATAACGATTTAACGCATTCGCTCGATAACGAACCCTTAGATTCAAAGCGATTGCTCGATAACGAACCCTGAGATTCAAAGCGATTGCTCGATAAAGAACCCTGAGATTCAAATCGATCGCTCGATAACGAACCACGACTGTTAACTCATTCGCTCGATAACGATAGATTGAGCCCTAGTAGATAGTACTATCACAATGATCGATAACGATCTAACTCATTCGCTCGATAACGAACCCCGAGACTCAAATCGATCTCTTAATAACGATCCTCAACTCTTAACTCCTTCGGTCGATAACGATCCATCGAGACATAGTAGATTGTACTACCACAATGATCGATAACGATGTAACTCATTCGCTCGATAACGAACCCTTAGATTCAAATCAATCGCTCGATAACGAACCCCGAAATTCAAATCGATCGTTCAATAACGAACCCCGACTCTTAACTCATTCGCTCGTTAACGATCAACATAGTTAACTCCTTCTACTTTGCTCGTTAACTCCTTCTACTTAAATCAACAGAGTTATCGATTTCGGATCTCGGGATTGAGATCAATCGCTCGTTAACGAACCCCGAGATTCAAATCAATTGCTCGGTAACAAACTGACGATCTATAGTAGATAGTACTATAAGAATGATCTGTAAGGAAATATATCGGTTTGAAATCCCTTAATCGATATCGGATCTCGGGATTGAGATCAATCACTCGTTAACGAACCCCGAGATTCAAATCAATCGCTCGATAACGAACCGAGAATCTATGGTAGAGAATACTATCAAAATCACCTGTATATTATCGTTTGATAAAGGAATTTTTATAAAAAATTATGTATTTTTATATTTTAACGCAATGCTTATTAGAATATGCATATTAAAAAAATTGTTTTTATTTAAAGGGACGATTTTGTCGTCCCTTCAAGTAAAATTTATATCTTGTTTATTAACACAACGTTTTATATTTCAAAAACATTTAATTTACACATATTATTTTCTGAAAAATATTTAATTTCCTTTAAAGGGACGACATTTGTCGTCCCTACAAGCAAGTTTTTTTTATAATTTCTATTATACACATATTATTTTCTGAAAGATATTTAATTTCCTTTAAAGGTACGACATTTGTCGTCCCTACAAACAAAAAATCTTATATATTTTTTCATATAACATATATTTATTTGAAAAGGGTTTAATGGGACGACATTGTCGTCCCTTTAAATAGTTCTGTCCACGTGGAAATCCAAGCAGGCACGGTGGGGTTAATATTTTATTTTTTGGGACGACATTGTCGTCTCATTAAAGTTTCCCTCCGAAAAATTCGACCAAAACTTTAACTACGTTTGAATTCATTTAAAGGGACGACGCAGTCGTCCCAATAAATATGTTTAAAGGGACGACAATGTCGTCCCTTTAAAGTTTGTCCCTTTAAACACAATTTCTTGTAGTGATATAGGTGTAATAAGTAAGAGCACTTATTCTAGAATTTGAAAATGATGTTAAATTTGTATTTTTCAGATAAAAAACTTTTAGACCCTCTTAAAATACAAATGCATCAAAATTTGTTAACATAATGTGCATTTAACAGATTTTGTACCTCATACTCAACATCTCAATTGGCACAAATGGTATCTTTAATTTTTCTAAGATGTAATTTTTCAAAAAATCAAAAAAGCCCTACACTGTTATAATGATTAATAATAAAATTTCGGAACTTAACGGAAGCATATTAATAATATTATATTTTAATAAAACTATATGGTATTAATCTGGAAAAAAAATGGATTTAAGTGGCACTATGATGATACATGTGGATCCGGCAGTGTAAAGATTATGATGCGGTTGATTAGAGAATATGTAAAATATAAATAAAAATAATAATTTTTAGTCCGTAAAATATGAAATCATTTAAAAGACATTGATGATAAATGTTCTAAATGCTAGATAAACTCGTAACATATCACTATCTATTTTGATTTGTCCAATCTCGCTTGTATTAAATTTTGGATCCCTTTTCTATTACATTGTGATCCCATATTTATAGGCTAAGACTATGTCGGTTTCTGTTCATTGACAAGACAATTAAGAATACATAATTAAAGATAAATATGCATGCAATACAAGTGTCCTAGCCAGCTATCAGGATTGGCCAGCTGGATCGGTAAGCATGGCCAGCAGAAAGCAACGAACAGCGGACTCATATATGCCTTGTCTTTGAAATCAGCATGACCATATGGGTAGAAATCACACGGAGAGGAGGAGTCCGGCTTATGACTAGCGGACAGGATCCGGCTTACTGTTGGCGGATAGGACCCGGCTAATAAATGGCGGATAGCATTTAGCTTGTGATCGCGGATAGATGTGATAGAGGCCCAATATCTATGTTAATGGGCCATGTCAGTAGGCCCAATCTAGATGAACAGGGACCCATTGCGCTTCGGGTATATCAATGGCCCCTTACTCTGTGCCTGGCGGGTCCGCCGAGGCGGAGAGTAGAACTTGAAGAAGAAATTGGGAGCCGCACACCTTTGTGTTGTCGCTCGTGACAGAGGTATGCCGATAATGTCCTACCGGGCTTGAAGTAATGTTGGTGAAAACCACCAGCTATATGCTGTACATTTGTAGCGGACAGGCTTGATTGCCGATAATGTTCGATCGGGCTTGAATCAATGTTAGTATCGTGTGGCGAATTACCGATTATATGCTGCGCATTGTAACGGACAGGCTTAATCGCCGACAACGCTCTGTCGGACTTAATCAAATGATAGCGCTCTATCAGATGTGGTTGTCGAATAGGCCCCAGCGGGCATTGACAGATGTTGGCCGCTTGAAGAAATATTTGTAGATAGTGATAATCTGAGGCAGTGTGCTTGGACAAGTTGATGGTCGCCAGAGGGGATTTGAACGGTTGGAGATGATAAACGGACATATCGGTTCATGAAACGTCACATCAGTCACGTGCACTGACACGTCGCTTGAACTGAACCGTCCTTTGCTCTGATTGGCTGAGGAGAATCGGTAACCGTTCCAGTCATTATTACATTTGAATTTTGAAATCCTAAACGTCGTTCCCTCTCGATTTCCACCTATAAATAGGGGCTTCCACCCCCAGTCTTCCACTTTTCCCCTTTCTTTCTTCTAAGAATTTTTCCGGCGGTTGTATCAGGAAACTCCGGCGATTGCAAGCAGGTTCCGGCAAGCGTAATTCCAAGCCAAGATCAACACTTTATCTCTTCTATCAGCGACCATGTACGAATTTACACATTCCTTTTATCTTTTGATTCGATTCTGTCTTGATTTCACCTATTTCTCTTGCTAGAAATCGCAACGTTGAGAATTTGCTCTGTAATTTATTTGTTTTCCAGATGAACATCATGAGCCCATCATATACGTTTTTCCCTTGCGTTTGTGACCCTTTTTTTCCCTCAGAAATTTCTTCGTATGCATATGCTCTGATTGTTTGTGTTCGCCAATGCATGATCATTTGTAGAGGTTTGAATGTGTGTTATTTAGGGTTTTCTGGGTTGTGTTTGGGGTTTTTCTGGGTATTTGGGGATTTTTCTAGGCGTGATTTTGCTAAGGAAGATGGAGGGGCGAGGTGTCGGGGTGTGATTGCTCTCACCTCGGCCCGATTTCCATACCCGGGTGATTAAACTGATCCACCTTGCCCTTTTTCTTTTCCAGAATGTCTTCAGAGCATACAGAATCAGACGAAGAGGCCAGGGCCGCTGCGGGCTATGGCTCGGATGAGGCGAGCATGGAAGATGCTAGCTCGAGCGACGTCGAAGAGGAGATGGTCGAGAAAAATCTAGAACCCATTGATGTAGAATCCGACCCAGAAGTCACAGTAATCGGTGAGGGCGCTACTAGGGGCGAGGTCGATGATGATGACCATATAGTGTTGAGCGGACTTATTGCAAGGATGGAGAAAGTTATCACTCCTGGAGCCGCTAGACGTAGCGCTAAGATCAAGGAAGCCGTGGAAACCGCCGAGGCGTCGGAGAGGCCAGAAAAGTCTCAAAAGGTCATTGTATCTAAGAGGAAAGCCGTAACGGATGAGCCCATAAAGAAGAAGATGGCGCCCAAAAAGAGGTCCGGTGCCGTAGAAAAGGAGCTCGCGGAGCAAAAGCGGGCAGACAGCGATCTCATAGCTCGATGGAGGGAGTTTCGAGATCGGGAAGATTACACCCTGGCGGTGGGCGCGTATGACATTCCAGAGGATTATAGGTTTGTCAGCATGGGTGCGACCAATGTATCCTGGACCTGTGGCCGTGAACAGGAAGATTTCTTGTGGTTACACTATGACCACCTCGTTGCCGGAGTCAGACCTCCCTTTGACCCATTTTTATGTTAAGTTCATGGAGGAGCTGAGGGTGATGCCTTGTGACCTCAGTCTGGGAGTAGTCCGCGTGGTTATGTCCTTTATCATAATCGTTTTGTTGATAAACAATATAGTTTTAGGCTCCGATGATCCCACTGAAAATATAGTTTTAGGTTTCGATGACACCATTAAAATAAATTCATGAATCCGCCTCTTGCACTAAAGATAGTATTAAATTTGCAAATTGATAGTGGTTAATGACCACCAAACTTAATATTTATCTTAATCGTTGAGAATTAATCCAAATCTAAAAAATCACCACCATAAAATTTATCATTAATTGAAATATATAAGGAAAATGCTATGTGCACTACACAAATGTGTAGTGCACAAACCACTACCTTCTTGATATCCATTGATTAAAGTGATTAATTATTTATTGTGATGGGTCCCAACAAAATATGTGGTGTTGATTGTGTTGTGTAAGATGTTGTGATAGAAGAAGTAGTGGATGTATCACTACTCAATATATAAACATCACAGATGTTTCATTAATAATAATTTAATATTATAGTTGGAGTTAAAACCGGGAAGTTCTTGTGTGGTGAGGGAATTCGAAATGGAGTGACGAGTGAAATAATTAGAACTACACAGTTTAAATACAAAATGAAACTATGTGGTGTATACGGTGCCACATTTGTGGAGGCACTACACAAGAACTTCCCGTTAAAACCGGACGTGGCGCAGATGTTATAACCGGCCGACACGGCTTTGAGTGGTAGTTGACTCAATTAATAATATGATGATATGATATTGTTGGTCCCTTGGAAAGGCTAACACAAGTTTAGAGGGGGGGTGAATAAACTTGTCCCCAAAAACAGGATTTAAAACAGATTAAGGTTCAGTTAAAACTTGTGTGGAGTTAAGCTGACTGAGCTGAGTTTAAGTCAAACTGACTTAAGCAACAACTGAGTCAACCGGTAGCGGATTAGTTTAGCCTTTATCAGATATGAATTAACAAACAGATTGTTTACTTGATTTTAGAATGGATATTAGATAAATACTACTGCAATAAAGTAAATGAATGCGTTAAGTAAATAGACAAGAATTATAGAGGTTCCAGGTGGTGTAATCTTGTACGTCCTCTCTTCCCCTGTGATGCGGAGGAAAATTCCACTAGAACTTCTTTGAGATGGCCCGGTTACAAAGAGTCCTAAACTGATAGTCCTTGACTAATCCCTAGCTTCACTATCAAAACACTTGTAGAACAGGTAGAATTGCTGTTCTTCAATTGTTTGAACACTGGTCCTTAGAGGGTTGAATTGCCTCTTCACCAGCTCATCACAACCATAGTCTCCCTGACTGCACTCAACTGTCCTTCACACCTTCTTGGTGTTTCGCAGTCTAAACCTTTGATAAAATCAAAGTTGAGACTTGAATCAATAACAATGATTCAATTGTGATTTGAGCTTTTCTTCTAGATGTATAAATTACGCTCGGCTCTTTATTTCTTCAAATGAATGATCTTGATTTTCCTTGAATGCTTAAGAACACTTGAAGAAATTTCTTGATCTTGCAGTTAAGTATTTAGCAGGAATTCTTTTGGATAGGCTTTCCCCCTCAATTTTATCTTTCTTGACTAGATTGATTCTTTTTAATTCCTCCTGCTCTCTCCTTGTTGTTGTAGAAGCAGTCTATTTATAGGGTTAATCTAACGGTCAAATTGATGCCATTCAATTTCTTGTAGCCGTTAGTGGTCCTGCTTCTTGCTTGTACGATTATGTCAGAACGGATAGATTATCCTCCAATCATAATTCTTGAATTGCAACGGTTGAATCCTTTTTCAGTTTTAGTCAAACCTTAGTTGTAAAATTGATTTACTGTGAACATTATCAGTTCTCAGTTTCTAAGAGCATTAACTGAGTTTTTACTCTTCTTCAAAATCTCAGTACTCAAGTTTTCATCTGATTATAATTGAATTAATCAGAGTACACCACAAACAAATATATTCTAAGAATTCATTGTCCTTATGATTCTTAGATCTTAATACAAGATCCATAAAGTCAGTTCAGGTCATCACAATCTTGCCTGAAGTCTAACTTTATAGTCTCGACTTGTAATCTTCATAACTGAGTTTGAACCCTCAGTTCTTCAATCTTCAATAACTGAGTCTGTGACCCTCAGTTCTTCAGTCTTCTAGATAAGCCAACTGAGTCTGTGTCACTCGGCGAACTTATCTTCTTCAGTTTTACGTTGGTGTGCTCTGCTTTAAATGATTTCCAGTTTCCCGCTAACTCAGTTTCTTGTTAACTCAGTTTCTTGACATAGAAATATTACAGTGCTTGTCTGATTTAACTTATACAAATATCACACTCTATTAAATCCTATACATTGACATCTAGACATCTTTTTGCTTTGCACTATAACAGCTTGTTATGACACTTCATCAATGGGGTTTAGAATCAAGAATAAATAAGAGATGAATCATCATTAAAACATAAATTTTATTTCCAACAATTTTCCCCCTTTTTGATGATGTCAATACCCTCCTTAAAAGCAATGCAAAAAGATAAACAAGATACAGTGATTAACACAGTGAACTGAGAAATGAAGAATTTATTTGATAACTGAGTTAAGTGCTGGGTAATAAAATACAATACAATAAAAAGAACTAAAAGGCAGTTTCTTTTTACTTGATAGTTAAACTAAATTAATTATCATAGGCTTCCGCAACAGTTCTCATAGCATCATTTGTTGCTGTGCTTTCAATTCCATGAATGCTTGACCATATATTCCAAGATTCCGATAAGTTGTGCTTGCTGAAAAATTTGCTTTTGAAAAGAACTGCGAAAGTAAAGACAGTTGTCCTTAGTCTTTCACTGGTGGCTATTTTCAGTAGATTCTGAATAAATTCAGGTTCAGCCTTTTCAACTTTATCTGATACTTTATCAAGAGTACCATTCTTTTCCCATTTCTTGAGTTTGTTAAAGTAGTGCATAAGCATCTTCTGCATGTGTAGAAATATTTCAAGAGATTCTTCTTTTGATACTCCTTCTCTTTCTGGTAAATTTTTGAATAGACTGTAGAGACGAGAATCCAAACCAACTCTTTTGTCCGTCGGCTCTGAGTATTTAACAATCAGTTCCATCTCCTCATCAGTGAATTCTCCTCTAGATTTCTTCAGTTCATTCAGTTTGTCATCAACGTTTGTAAGGACTTGTGGCATCTCGGTTGCATGGACTTTTAAGATGTCCAAACTTTCCCCATTATTGACATCATCTTTATGAATCAGGCTCTTGATGTAAGCGTTCAATGTTTGTTGAGTTGATGCCAAAATGGTTTGAGCTACAACTGAGTCCTTCATGCCCTTTTCCATTAAAATCATTCTGTCTACCGGATTATTGAGAATAACTTCCCATCTGTCTTGAGTTTCATCTCTTCTTGTGTCATTTTCAATGGTTGTTTTGCGAAGCTCAATCAGAGTGTTTTGACAGTTATCAGTGATGATATCCATTTTATTTTCAAGATTGCTTCTTTCATCTTTGCTAGCTTCTAAGGATTTTAGAACCTTTCCAAATAAGCTGTTATCGTCTTTCGGAATTCTGAGTATCTCATTATGATAAAATTTAATGAGATCAACCTGAGTAGGTAAATCTTTTGAGCTTCCTGCTCGTTGTTCATTTACTTTGTTTGTCTCAGCCTCAGTTGATTTGGCTTGTTTTAGATCAAGTAGGTAAAAACTTGATGCACGTAGATCAAGTGAAATTAAAATACTTGACCACCAAAACCAATACTAGCAAGAGGACTAGGTCCATCGTAGTATAGCTGTAGCGAATCAAGGTCGATCCCACAGGGAACCAAATTGTGGATCATTTATATACAAACAAGTAATCATTCATGTCAAGGACACAAAGCGGTCTATGACCAAAAAAAGACAAGAAAGGTAAATGACACGACTCGACACAACACATAACGTAATTAGCCTCCCCAATTATCATGTTATCGTTTGGATCTAGAGATTCTATATAATTAAGCTAGACTCGACAACTATTAATCCGATTCGTATTTCTTTTATATTGGCTACGGGAGTCATCCCCTAAACTAGATCTAGCTCCGGGTAGGCCATCCAGATCACTATGCTACATCACGTGACTTCGCTTTTTCGGCCTCCATCTCATATGACTCGCACGCTTACAAAACTAGGGATGCCGATATTAACCGTATTCCTCACCTAGGCAACATTCCTTTGTTCAGGCGTACTTCCTAAGCGATCGCATCAGTCTCCGTCCCATTAACACTAACTTTTAGGTATCATGTTAATCTACGATTTACGTATAACTAGGTGCATGCAATTCCCGAATACAGAACAGATCTAGATCTCGCTGAAAGTCCCGGAAGATCAATTCATGAGCCGACCTAGGAGCCCTATATTGGTATTTCCTAATAATACGCTAATTAAAACAGACGAGCGACGTAGCCGTAGCCATACCTACTAAGATAAGAAATTCTAGGTGGACAATCACACCATAAAGATGTGGCTAGATTGACGCGGGGAAAACCTAAATCTTAGCGTTTCTACATACGTAACGGATAAAATAGAAACTCATAAAGCAATTATATAGATCTACTAAAAACACGGTTGTCGATCATACCAAAGTCATCTATAGGTCACCGGATAACAGATCTGGGCGTTTGGATCCTTATAGACAAGGAACCCCTACTGCCCCATATTGTACCCTTAGATCTACATCGATCGGTGAAGAACGAACAACCTCAAACGATAAACAATAATTAGGGACTTAATTACAAAGAACTAAGAACAAATAAATACAAGAACTTACATTATTGCAGATCTTGCATGAAAACTGCTCTAAGAAAAACTGAAGATTTTATTATAAACTGAGAAGTGTAAAAAATATGTATTGTGTAAAGAAGTGTGTTTATGGCGTGTATAGTATGCCTTTATTTATAGGAGTTCAAGCTAATTAAGAGATATACTTCAAAATGTCAAAACAAATAAGAGATAACTCTCGGCCGATCTCCAAAATAAGATGAAAAATGCGCCCCCCTCTTATGCGTCCCTATGGTTGGCGCCAACTCTTCTTACTCCTCTTTTCATGCTTATCCGATCTTTATCTTGAATTTCCTTTGATTTATCTTGAGATTTAATCCTTCCATTTTGTATTTATCCTCCATAATTATCCAAATCTGCAAAATAGATATTTATCCCAAAATAAATCATATTTAAATAAAACGGATAAATATAATAAAAACGGATAAATACCGATTTATAAATAAAAACAGATAAATACCAATAAAAATGGATAAATACCAAATTATATTTTATAAATCACAAAACATTAAATAATCCATATAAACATGTGATTTAATATAAAATACATATTATTAATCTCGATTTAAGGTCAACGTTGATGACTTTTACGGGTATATTTTGACCGTCATCAACTACCCCCCACTTAGATTTTGATCGTCCCGAACAAAGCATCAAATAGTGATTCCCCAAGACACATTTTCCGTGGTCAAATCATACTTACACAAGAAACTCGAGTCAACTCATACCACTTATGCTCATAAGGTACCCATTATTCACTACTTGCTATGAATCGAAGTGATGTGTGCATGTGCATTCAGTTTTATACTTTCGTGGCAAGATTAAAGTTTATGCTAACTTCGCAGTCTCAACCTACCAACATCAGCATTCCCACTTCTTAAGCCTCGCAATGGGTAAAGACATTGTGCAATAAGCAAGAGCGTCATCTAGAAGGTTTTTGGACTTGGAGACCGAGAAAAATACTCGAAACCTCTTAAAAATTGAATTTTTTCTCACATTTTCATATTTTTCAAGCATTAACACATCTCAAGAAAGAAACTTGCTTTAAAAGTAAATTATGCATTGCAAGAATCCCCTTTCACGGATTGGTCAATATCATGAATATTACCACAAGCACGAGGCTACTTTGGTAATGTTACTACAAGCCCAGTGTTTAACGCTTTGTCAAAACACAGATTATTCTCACGCTTATTACTCCGCTTTGATGGCCAGAAGATAAGAATACATCAGCAGATAAATATCGACTCTAGGTCTGCATAACCAATCATCTATGCAATGTACACATAATTTCTTCAGTTATTATGATTTGTGCGGAAAAACTCGATTCAAAGATTGAGTAATCGAATAATAAATAACTACTTGCAACAATCGGCATGAATATCCTTAAATTTATATTCACATAAGTATAAAATGATCACGTACTCATGCAACTTGGTTCCTTCCCTATCAATTCTTAGCTAGGAACTCACAATTCTAAGGGTACGAGATAAATAATATGGCATTTATTCAATTTTTTCAATTTTTCACCGTTTCATTCAATTTTCAATTATAACATATCATAGCATATCATAGCTAAGTCTCCTACCCCCCACTTAAACATGTCATTGTCCCCAATGACAAATAAAAATGAGAATTTAAGAAAAAGACTTAGCTCTGGAAACGGCTCTCAAGTAGATGCAGATCATCGGAGCACGTCGTGGAGAAGCAAGTGTAAACCTGTTTAAGTAAACCAAACAGAAACTCCACGAGATCGTTAATAACATGTCAATGGGAGTTACAAAATAATGTGGCAGTAATTAGATATAAAATATCCAAAAACAAATTAAGCCACTTTATTCCATACAACCAATGACAAGTAAAACCAAAGAGTTAAAACTACTCATTCAGACGCAAAAAGAAAAATACTAAATAGAAAGAAAGATAAACAAGCAACTAAAGATGGTAATCTTCATCTATAATCTCCACCGCTTAAACATGCTTAAAACCGGGTGGAGAAGACAAAGATCAAAAAGCATTACCCCATGGGAGAACACAAGGTTTACTGGAATGATAAGATATTTAATCCAGCTTAAAAGAGAAACTTGGTCAGGTATAACAGATCGGATGTGACCAATTGGTAAAAGATAGGATCAGAAACTCGGTGCAGACGCTTCACGTTTAGATTGGATATCAACAACTTAGGGAGATGTAGCTTCTCCTCGAAATTACTAATAACCCAATGTATCACGTAAAAGTCCTAACTGTCATCAATACGGTCAGATCGGTGCGATGGCTTAGAACAAAACTTATCATCTCGAAATGCCGGAATAGGCGTAAAAGTGTGAAATTTAAAACTTCCGGTAGAAAGATAAGTTGCATTTTGATCGAACCAAAAACTTTTATAATCCAAATAGGGTCGGGTCGAGCTACACGTACCCCAACTAGGATCATGAAAACCAAAATGATAAAAGATAAACATTAAAACTTAGCAATATTTCAAATTCCGCAACACAAAGGTATTTTGTCAACAAAATGGAGGTTTAGAGTATGATGGGTTTAGAAAAAGATATACATAAAGATGGTAAGAAAAGATAAAGGGTGGGTAAGGAATTGTGTGTTGGGTGGGTATTAGTTTGGGTTAGGGTGGGAGAGTGAAATAGATGGAAAGAAAGAGAGGGAATGGAAGAATGGTTAGAAATGTGAACAGTGAGGCAGATTGGTGAGAGAATAGAAATGTTGAAGGGTGAAAAGGTACAAAGGAAAGGATAAGGGTAGTTGCAGAACGAATTGCACACAACTTTGGATTTTCACTCGTATCGCCATTCTCAAAAGTTTTGGAAGTTGACCAAAATTGTTCTTGTTCGCACCAATCTCTCTCTGTTATATTTTCAGTAATTCTCAAGCTCTCTTAATGCTTCCATCTTAAGGCTTATTGCTAAATTTCCTTTTCTTTAGAAATTTCTCGACTCTCCTACGGAACTCTACTTCACGTGGCCTATATTGAGTAAAAAGGTTTTGCACATCCTTAGCCTAATGGCCATCGGAACACGGCAAAATAAAAAACCTCAACATATGTCACGTTACTCTTATTGGACAAAAAACTTAAAATCCTAAAAAGAAATCCTAAGGGTTTTAAAGAATTAGTTCTGAGTTTAAAGTCCTCAGCTCGACTTTCCAAAAATTATCCTTATCAGTCATCCTTCATAGTTCGCCAGACTTTGACCCTTTGAGCACTATAAGAGGTGGGCTCGTCGCTTTTGCGGATTAATACCCTTCCCTTGGTTGTGAGACCTAGGAAACGACATCTATCCATACCATTTATACAAAGCTCTTACCTCGGCTCTCGTTATAGGAATGAGTGAATTCTAAGGAGATTTAGTCCTAAGGACCCATTTTAATCACATCCTCTATAATGCTACTTCATTATGCTCTCTCAAAACTCAACTTCTTCTTTAGATTGAGAATTGTTAAAAACTACACAAATTGTTGCTCCCATGGCCAGTAGAAGCAATCTCATGTATAGGACAATGAGATTTTGACAGAACTACGAGGAACTCTTTATTCACTGCTTCCATTCAACAACTACATGTTTCCCTACACCCTCTAGATGAGACAGATTTGGGGCAGAACCTTCCACACTAATAAAATTAATCTTACAAACCAACTCCGGGCTAAGATTCATACTCAGGTTCATGTAAAGACTAGCTTATGTTCAAAAGATCAAAAGATAGTAAAATATAAGCAAAAAAGGTAGTACCTTGCCATCAACATTGTACCACGAATAGTTCGAACCTTAATATTTATTTTCTCGGAGCCATCTTGGTGTTTTAAAGGTGTTTCTTCCATTGCTTTCCCATCGTAGATTCGTAGCTCCACATGCTGCTGGGTTATTTTCTCAGCGCCCACGAAAAATTACTGACTCAAATTATTATTTCCCTGGTTTCTGCAAACAGAAGAAAAACAAGACGGACCGTAGACTGATTTTAACATGGTTTCCCATGCTGCTATCAGACCTACGGATTAAACATACGGAGATAAACGGACACGCGAAATTCCGTAAAACCGACCAAAGCTTGCGCGGCGCGAAACGCCTCGGCGGGAGCAAAACCAGCTTTTTAGAATCGGAATTTTTACACGAAAGGAACAACCGTAGGGACTCAAAAACGTATAAACGGACTCTAAAACAGAAAACTTGACATGAATAAAAAAATTATTTATATATAAAATTGACCGTTGGTTCCCCGGAAACGGCGCCAAAAACTTGATGCACGTAGATCAAGTGAAATTAAAATACTTGACCACCAAAACCAATACTAGCAAGAGGACTAGGTCCATCGTAGTATAGCTGTAGCGAATCAAGGTCGATCCCACAGGGAACCAAATTGTGGATCATTTATATACAAACAAGTAATCATTCATGTCAAGGACACAAAGCGGTCTATGACCAACAAAAGACAAGAAAGGTAAATGACACGACTCGACACAACACATAACGTAATTAGCCTCCCCAATTATCATGTTATCGTTTGGATCTAGAGATTCTATATAATTAAGCTAGACTCGACAACTATTAATCCGATTCGTATTTCTTTTATATTGGCTACGGGAGTCATCCCCTAAACTAGATCTAGCTCCGGGTAGGCCATCCAGATCACTATGCTACATCACGTGACTTCGCTTTTTCGGCCTCCATCTCATATGACTCGCACGCTTACAAAACTAGGGATGCCGATATTAACCGTATTCCTCACCTAGGCAACATTCCTTTGTTCAGGCGTACTTCCTAAGCGATCGCATCAGTCTCCGTCCCATTAACACTAACTTTTAGGTATCATGTTAATCTACGATTTACGTATAACTAGGTGCATGCAATTCCCGAATACGTAACGGTCTAGATCTCGCCGAAAGTCCCGGAAGATCAATTCATGAGCCGACCTAGAGCCCTATATTGGTATTTCCTAATAATACGCTAATTAAAACGGACGAGCGACGTAGCCGTAGCCATACCTACTAAGATAAGAAATTCTAGGTGGACAATCACACCATAAAGATGTGGCTAGATTGACGCGGGGAAAACCTAAATCTTAGCGTTTCTACATACGTAACGGATAAAATAGAAACTCATAAAGCAATTATATAGATCTACTAAAAACACGGTTGTCGATCATACCAAAGTCATCTATAGGTCACCGGATAACGTATCCGGGCGTTTGGATCCTTATAGACAAGGAACCCCTACGCCCCATATTGTACCCTTAGATCTACATCGATCGGTGAAGAACGAACAACCTCAAACGATAAACAATAATTAGGGACTTAATTACAAAGAACTAAGAACAAATAAATACAAGAACTTACATTATTGCAGATCTTGCATGAAAACTGCTCTAAGAAAAACTGAAGATTTTATTATAAACTGAGAAGTGTAAAAAATATGTATTGTGTAAAGAAGTGTGTTTATGGCGTGTATAGTATGCCTTTATTTATAGGAGTTCAAGCTAATTAAGAGATATACTTCAAAATGTCAAAACAAATAAGAGATAACTCTCGGCCGATCTCCAAAATAAGATGAAAAATGCGCCCCCCTCTTATGCGTCCCTATGGTTGGCGCCAACTCTTCTTACTCCTCTTTTCATGCTTATCCGATCTTTATCTTGAATTTCCTTTGATTTATCTTGAGATTTAATTCTTCCATTTTGTATTTATCCTCCATAATTATCCAAATCTGCAAAATAGATATTTATCCCAAAATAAATCATATTTAAATAAAACGGATAAATATAATAAAAACGGATAAATACCGATTTATAAATAAAAACAGATAAATACCAATAAAAATGGATAAATACCAAATTATATTTTATAAATCACAAAACATTAAATAATCCATATAAACATGTGATTTAATATAAAATACATATTATTAATCTCGATTTAAGGTCAACGTTGATGACTTTTACGGGTATATTTTGACCGTCATCAACTACCCCCCACTTAGATTTTGATCGTCCCGAACAAAGCATCAAATAGTGATTCCCCAAGACACATTTTCCGTGGTCAAATCATACTTACACAAGAAACTCGAGTCAACTCATACCACTTATGCTCATAAGGTACCCATTATTCACTACTTGCTATGAATCGAAGTGATGTGTGCATGTGCATTCGCTTTATACTTTCGTGGCAAGATTAAAGTTTATGCTAACTTCGCATCCTCAACCTACCAACATCGCATTCCCACTTCTTAAGCCTCGCAATGGGTAAAGACATTGTGCAATAAGCAAGAGCGTCATCTAGAAGGTTTTTGGACTTGAGACCGAGAAAAATACTCGAAACCTCTTAAAAATTGAATTTTTTCTCACATTTTCATATTTTTCAAGCATTAACACATCTCAAGAAAGAAACTTGCTTTAAAAGTAAATTATGCATTGCAAGAATCCCCTTTCACGGATTGGTCAATATCATGAATATTACCACAAGCACGAGGCTACTTTGGTAATGTTACTACAAGCCCAAATGTTTAACGCTTTGTCAAAACACAGATTATTCTCACGCTTATTACTCCGCTTTGATGGCCAGAAGATAAGAATACATCAGCAGATAAATATCGACTCTAGGTCTGCATAACCAATCATCTATGCAATGTACACATAATTTCTTCAGTTATTATGATTTGTGCGGAAAAACTCGATTCAAAGATTGAGTAATCGAATAATAAATAACTACTTGCAACAATCGGCATGAATATCCTTAAATTTATATTCACATAAGTATAAAATGATCACGTACTCATGCAACTTGGTTCCTTCCCTATCAATTCTTAGCTAGGAACTCACAATTCTAAGGGTACGAGATAAATAATATGGCATTTATTCAATTTTTTCAATTTTTCACCGTTTCATTCAATTTTCAATTATAACATATCATAGCATATCATAGCTAAGTCTCCTACCCCCCACTTAAACATGTCATTGTCCCCAATGACAAATAAAAATGAGAATTTAAGAAAAAGACTTAGCTCTGGAAACGGCTCTCAAGTAGATGCAGATCATCGGAGCACGTCGTGGAGAAGCAAGTGTAAACCTGTTTAAGTAAACCAAACAGAAACTCCACGAGATCGTTAATAACATGTCAATGGGAGTTACAAAATAATGTGGCAGTAATTAGATATAAAATATCCAAAAACAAATTAAGCCACTTTATTCCATACAACCAATGACAAGTAAAACCAAAGAGTTAAAACTACTCATTCGTACGCAAAAAGAAAAATACTAAATAGAAAGAAAGATAAACAAGCAACTAAAGATGGTAATCTTCATCTATAATCTCCACCGCTTAAACATGCTTAAAACCGGGTGGAGAAGACAAAGATCAAAAAGCATTACCCCATGGGAGAACACAAGGTTTACTGGAATGATAAGATATTTAATCCAAATTAAAAGAGAAACTTGGTCGTGTATAACAGATCGGATGTGACCAATTGGTAAAAGATAGGATCAGAAACTCGGTGCAGACGCTTCACGTTTAGATTGGATATCAACAACTTAGGGAGATGTAGCTTCTCCTCGAAATTACTAATAACCCAATGTATCACGTAAAAGTCCTAACTGTCATCAATACGGTCAGATCGGTGCGATGGCTTAGAACAAAACTTATCATCTCGAAATGCCGGAATAGGCGTAAAAGTGTGAAATTTAAAACTTCCGGTAGAAAGATAAGTTGCATTTTGATCGAACCAAAAACTTTTATAATCCAGCTAGGGTCAGAGCTACACGTACCCCAACTAGGATCATGAAAACCAAAATGATAAAAGATAAACATTAAAACTTAGCAATATTTCAAATTCCGCAACACAAAGGTATTTTGTCAACAAAATGGAGGTTTAGAGTATGATGGGTTTAGAAAAAGATATACATAAAGATGGTAAGAAAAGATAAAGGGTGGGTAAGGAATTGTGTGTTGGGTGGGTATTAGTTTGGGTTAGGGTGGGAGAGTGAAATAGATGGAAAGAAAGAGAGGGAATGGAAGAATGGTTAGAAATGTGAACAAAGTGAGGCGATTGGTGAGAGAATAGAAATGTTGAAGGGTGAAAAGGTACAAAGGAAAGGATAAGGGTAGTTGCGTAACGAATTGCACACAACTTTGGATTTTCACTCGTATCGCCATTCTCAAAAGTTTTGGAAGTTGACCAAAATTGTTCTTGTTCGCACCAATCTCTCTCTGTTATATTTTCAGTAATTCTCAAGCTCTCTTAATGCTTCCATCTTAAGGCTTATTGCTAAATTTCCTTTTCTTTAGAAATTTCTCGACTCTCCTACGGAACTCTACTTCACGTGGCCTATATTGAGTAAAAAGGTTTTGCACATCCTTAGCCTAATGGCCATCGGAACACGGCAAAATAAAAAACCTCAACATATGTCACGTTACTCTTATTGGACAAAAAACTTAAAATCCTAAAAAGAAATCCTAAGGGTTTTAAAGAATTAGTTCTGAGTTTAAAGTCCTCAGCTCGACTTTCCAAAAATTATCCTTATCGCTCATCCTTCATAGTTCGCCGTACTTTGACCCTTTGAGCACTATAAGAGGTGGGCTCGTCGCTTTTGCGGATTAATACCCTTCCCTTGGTTGTGAGACCTAGGAAACGACATCTATCCATACCATTTATACAAAGCTCTTACCTCGGCTCTCGTTATAGGAATGAGTGAATTCTAAGGAGATTTAGTCCTAAGGACCCATTTTAATCACATCCTCTATAATGCTACTTCATTATGCTCTCTCAAAACTCAACTTCTTCTTTAGATTGAGAATTGTTAAAAACTACACAAATTGTTGCTCCCATGGCCAGTAGAAGCAATCTCATGTATAGGACAATGAGATTTTGACGAACTACGAGGAACTCTTTATTCACTCGCTTCCATTCAACAACTACATGTTTCCCTACACCCTCTAGATGAGACAGATTTGGGGCGTAACCTTCCACACTAATAAAATTAATCTTACAAACCAACTCCGGGCTAAGATTCATACTCAGGTTCATGTAAAGACTAGCTTATGTTCAAAAGATCAAAAGATAGTAAAATATAAGCAAAAAAGGTAGTACCTTGCCATCAACATTGTACCACGAATAGTTCGAACCTTAATATTTATTTTCTCGGAGCCATCTTGGTGTTTTAAAGGTGTTTCTTCCATTGCTTTCCCATCGTAGATTCGTAGCTCCACATGCTGCTGGGTTATTTTCTCAGCGCCCACGAAAAATTACTGACTCAAATTATTATTTCCCTGGTTTCTGCAAACAGAAGAAAAACAAGACGGACCGTAGACTGATTTTAACATGGTTTCCCATGCTGCTATCAGACCTACGGATTAAACATACGGAGATAAACAGACACGCGAAATTCCAGAAAACTGACCAGGCTTGCTGGCAGCGAGAAGCAGTCTCGCTGGGAGCAAAACCAGTTTTTTAGAATCTGGAATTTTTACACAGAGCAGACAACCAGAGGGACTCAAAAACGTATAAACGGACTCTAAAACAGAAAACTTGACATGAATAAAAAAATTATTTATATATAAAATTGACCGTTGGTTCCCCGGAAACGGCGCCAAAAACTTGATGCACGTAGATCAAGTGAAATTAAAATACTTGACCACCAAAACCAATACTAGCAAGAGGACTAGGTCCATCGTAGTATAGCTGTAGCGAATCAAGGTCGATCCCACAGGGAACCAAATTGTGGATCATTTATATACAAACAAGTAATCATTCATGTCAAGGACACAAAGCGGTCTATGACCAACAAAAGACAAGAAAGGTAAATGACACGACTCGACACAACACATAACGTAATTAGCCTCCCCAATTATCATGTTATCGTTTGGATCTGTAGATTCTATATAATTAAGCTAGACTCGACAACTATTAATCCGATTCGTATTTCTTTTATATTGGCTACGGGAGTCATCCCCTAAACTAGATCTAGCTCCGGGTAGGCCATCCGATCACTATGCTACATCACGTGACTTCGCTTTTTCGGCCTCCATCTCATATGACTCGCACGCTTACAAAACTAGGGATGCCGATATTAACCGTATTCCTCACCTAGGCAACATTCCTTTGTTCGTGCGTACTTCCTAAGCGATCGCATCGCCTCCGTCCCATTAACACTAACTTTTAGTATCATGTTAATCTACGATTTACGTATAACTAGGTGCATGCAATTCCCGAATACGTAATCGTATCTAGATCTCGCCGAAAGTCCCGGAAGATCAATTCATGAGCCGACCTAGAGCCCTATATTGGTATTTCCTAATAATACGCTAATTAAAACGTACGAGCGACGTAGCCGTAGCCATACCTACTAAGATAAGAAATTCTAGGTGGACAATCACACCATAAAGATGTGGCTAGATTGACGCGGCGAAAACCTAAATCTTAGCGTTTCTACATACGTAACGGATAAAATAGAAACTCATAAAGCAATTATATAGATCTACTAAAAACACGGTTGTCGATCATACCAAAGTCATCTATAGGTCACCGGATAACAGATCTGGGCGTTTGGATCCTTATAGACAAGGAACCCCTACTGCCCCATATTGTACCCTTAGATCTACATCGTTCGGTGAAGAACGAACAACCTCAAACGATAAACAATAATTGGGGACTTAATTACAAAGAACTAAGAACAAATAAATACAAGAACTTACATTATTGCAGATCTTGCATAAAAACTGCTCTAAGAAAAACTGAAGATTTTATTATAAACTGAGAAGTGTAAAAAAAATGTATTGTGTAAAGAAGTGTGTTTATGGCGTGTATAGTATGCCTTTATTTATAGGAGTTCAAGCTAATTAAGAGATATACTTCAAAATGTCAAAACAAATAAGAGATAACTCTCGGCCGATCTCCAAAATAAGATGAAAAATGCGCCCCCCCTCTTATGCGTCCCTATGGTTGGCGCCAACTCTTCTTACTCCTCTTTTCATGCTTATCCGATCTTTATCTTGAATTTCCTTTGATTTATCTTGAGATTTAATTCTTCCATTTTGTATATATCCTCCATAATTATCCAAATCTGCAAAATAGATATTTATCCCAAAATAAATCATATTTAAATAAAACGGATAAATATAATAAAAACGGATAAATACCGATTTATAAATAAAAACAGATAAATACCAATAAAAAATGGATAAATACCAAATTATATTTTATAAATCACAAAACATTAAATAATCCATATAAACATGTGATTTAATATAAAATACATATTATTAATCTCGATTTAATGTCAACGTTGATGACTTTTACGGATATATTTTGACCGTCATCAAGTATTCTTTGGACTGTTAATGCAAGAGTCTTTTTGTGATAAAATCGACCTTTCTTGACATCAGTTTTCTTCTTGGGTGTGTCAATTGATTGTGCCACTATTTGATCAAATAGATATCTTTGCCAATTAAAACTTTCTCCAAACCAAATCACATATAGCAAATCCAATTTTGCTCCAGATAGATTGCTAAAGTTTCCTGCATTTCCAATTATGCAATTAGCTAACATCTTGGTGAGAAAATTGAATTCTGGTTTGAGTAGACTTGTGCTCCCGGTCTGTAAAACTGCGGATTCTGCATCAATTGCTATGTCTTTCCATAGTTTTTCCTTCTGTTCCTTAGTCAACTTGATGGCTGACGTTCCTCTAGATTTATCGAATCCAAAAATTTCTGCAATTAGGTTTTCGGTAACCTTGATCTGCTTACCATTGACAGTAGTGGTAAAAGTGTGTGTGCTCTCTCCTTCTATAGATGTACTTCCAAATTCATAGAAGTCTCCAATGCTTTCCAGACATACACTTTTCAGATCGATGTTGAGTACGGCATCCAAACCTTTGATCTTCTGAATTTTTGCTGTAATTACTTTGGCTAAAGTTTGATCGGTATACTTGGAAATGAAATGATCAAGTGAAATGATCATTCCAGGTTCAACAAGAGTAGAAGCCATCATTTTCTGGATTTGATTGAAAAATGGGGGTATGGAAAGTAGATTCAAAATTCGAGTGTAAAGAATTATAAAAGAAAATTCTGGATTATTTATAATTTGTAGCAAGGGTAGTTAAGAATTGAGTGGGACTTACGTCTTGTCATAAATGTTTTGAGATTGCGGAAAAGAAGATGAGTGGAAAAGATGTACGGTTGAGATTAGAAAAGGTCACGTCTTTTTCTGACGTACGTAGCTAGAAAACAATAAATATAGTAGATGCGGTGTAATTCCAGCTGTCATACGATCTATCTTGTACTTGTACTGAATTCAAAAACTCAGTTGTGAACACAACTCAGTTTTGTGAATCACACTTCTTCAGTTCTCAGTTAATGATACTTCTCCTGCAAAACAAAATGAGAAATTTTTGGTACCCATATCTGTTTGGGTCCTAACTGATTAGTTTTCGATGATATGATTTTATTTTTAACTCTATACCTCTCTTGATATCTTGACTGAGTAAAGTCAGTTTTTGCAAACTTTTCCTGTTTTGTCCTTACAGTTCTTAGTTTGTGATACTGATGTGATGGTTCATTCCAGTCTTCAACAGTGGGAAATAGTCTTCCTTTCCCTCTGAGTCTACCTTTCCATGAATGATCTTCATTTTTAGATGGATATGAATTGAATATTTTTCTTACTGATCTCGGATCAGTTTTGCCTTTTTCAGCCTTCTAAGTCTTTCTGTAAAATCTGTTGGCTTGGTGCATTTTACCAACTGATTTATCAGTTCGTACATTTGGCTGTGCTGAGTTTTTGTCAGTTCTAATAACTTTATCAGTTTTCTGAGTTCCTGACTTTTGAGTAGTCACAAATTTTATTCCAACTGATCTTAGTCTAAACTTAGAATTATACTGATTATCAAACCCTAAACCAGATCTATCTCCAAATGGTTTTCCAGGTTTGAATTGAACACTGGGAGTTGGATCAACTAATGATTATGTAATTTTTATTACTTCTGTCAGTTCATCAGTTGGTCGATTTACCATGGTTCCATTATTAGTCTTGATTAAATTGATCTCAGCATTCAATCTTGAAATTTCTGATTTCAATAACTTTTTCTCCTTTTTGACATTCTCATAATTCTTTTGAATTACCACTAATTCCTTTATGAGTATGTCCAAGGTTTCATTGAAATCTTCATTTCTCTGATTGTTCATGGCAGCGTGAGTGTTGGATGTAGATGTAATTACCTCATGGTGTTTGATAGATAAATTTTTTGTTGAGGAATCGTCATCAGTTAAGACTTGCTTTCCATTATCAATAGCATTTGTTTGTGTTGTTCCTAGCAGTATGATTTCCTCATCACTTTCACCTCCATAACTCATGGGTAGAACAACATCTTTGCCTTTAGTCAAATTTTCTTCTATGTGATCAGCTACTCGTAGTAACTCTTTTTCTACTTCTTCTGAAAGATCACTTAAGGATGGAAATCCTCTGGATTCATCATCAACATTAGCATTAAACTCAATGTCTTCATCATAACTAAAATGAGGTTCCGGATTTGTATGTGAGCTCGTGGTACTGAATCTTTCAAATACTTGATCCTTTAAATCAAAGACAACATTCTGCAAATAGTCAGTCACGGGGTTATTCAGCCAATTTCTAATTCTAGATGTATCCATTGTAATAAAGTTCAGTAAAGGGTTTTCAACAACTGGTTTGTAAGATATCAACAATTGCTCTAAGCAAACAACTGATATTTAAACTCAGTTCTGGATCTCTTCGTAACAGAAGCACTGCTCCGATACCAATTGTTGGTTACTTGGAAAGGCTAACACAAGTTTAGAGGGGGGGTGAATAAACTTGTCCCTAAAAATAGGATTTAAAACAGATTAAGGTTCAGTTAAAACTTGTGTGGAGTTAAGCTGACTGAGCTGAGTTTAAGTCAAACTGACTTAAGCAACAACTGAGTCAACCGGCAGCGGATTAGTTTAGCCTTTATCAGATATGAATTAACAAACAGATTGTTTACTTGATTTTAGAACGGATATTAGATAAATACTACTGCAATAAAGTAAATGAATGCATTAAGTAAATAGACAAGAATTATAGAGGTTCCAGGTGGTGTAATCCTGTACGTCCTCTCTTCCCCTGTGATGCGGAGGAAAATTCCACTAGAACTTCTTTGAGATGGCCCGGTTACAAAGAGTCCTAAACTGATAGTCCTTGACTAATCCCTAGCTTCACTATCTAAACACTTGTAGAACAAGTAGAATTGATGCTCTTCAATTGTTTGAAACACTGGTCCTTAGAGGGTTGAATTGCCTCTTCACCAGCTCATCACAACCACAGTCTCCCTGACTGCACTCAACTGTCCTTCACACCTTCTTGGTGTTTCACAGTCTAAACATTTGATAAAATCAAAGTTGAGACTTGAATCAATAACTATGATTCAATTGTGATTTGAGCTTTTCTTCTAGATGTATAAATTACGCTCGGCTCTGTATTTCTTCAAAATGAATGATCTTGATTTTCCTTGAATGCTTAAGAACACTTGAAGAAATTTCTTGATCTTGCAGTTAAGTATTTAGCAGGAATTCTTTTGGATTGGCTTTCCCCATCAATTTTATCTTTCTTGACTAGATTGATTCTTTTTAATTCCTCCTGCTCTCTCCTTGTTGTTGCAGAAGTAGTCTATTTATAGGGGTTTATCTAACGGTCAAATTGATGCCATTCAATTTCTTGTAGCCGTTAGTGGTCCTGCTTCTTGCTTGTACGATTATGTCAGAACGGATAGATTATCCTCCAATCATAATTCTTGAATTGCAACGGTTGAATCCTTTGTCAGTTTTAGTCAAACCTTAGTTGTAAAACTGATTTACTGTGAACATTATCAGTTCTCACTTTCTAAGAGCATTAACTGAGTTTTTACTCTTCTTCAAAATCTCAGTACTCAAGTTTTCATCTGATTATAATTGACTTAATCAGAGTACACCACAAACAAATATATTCTAAGAATTCATTGTCCTTATGATTCTTAGATCTTAATACAAGATCAATAAAGCCAGTTCAGGTCATCACAATCTTGCGTGAAGTCTAACTTTATAGTCTCGACTTGTAATCTTCATAACTGAGTTTGAACCCTCAGTTCTTCAATCTTCAATAACTGAGTCCGTGACCCTCGCTTCTTCGCCTTCTAGATAAGCCAACCGAGTCCGTGTCACTCGGCGAACTTATCTTCTTCGCCTTTTACGTTGGTGTGCTCTGCTTTAACCGATTTCCGCTTCCCGCTAACTCGCTTTCTTGTTAACTCGCTTTCTTGACCTAGAAATATTACGGTCTTGTCCGATTTAACTTATACAAATATCGCCTCTATTAAATCCTATACATTGACATCTGATACATCTTTTTTCGTTTCTTTGCACTATAACAAACGGTAGTTATGACACTTCATCAATGGGCTTTAGAATCAAGACTAAATAAGTGATGAATCATCATCATAACATAAATTTTATTTCTAACAGATATGATATGATATCCCTTAATATATATATATATATATATATATATATATATATATATATATATATATATATATATATGATGACAAGCGGTCCTTATAAATACCCTTCCAGAAAAAAAAAAAAAAAAAAAAAAAAAAAAAAAAAAAAAAAGTGGTCCTTATAAATGCATGGTAGTTCTTCAACAACAAAAAAAGAAAAGAAAAAAAGAATGGTAGTCTATTTATGAAAAGATTAATAGGACGTTAGTTTTCAAAAATATAATCTTTCTGTTCAAAATATAAATATGTTTGAACTTGTTAGGGGCTTTTAATAGTTTTAGAACCTCATGTTTTATCATTGTATCAAAATTAATCTTTATCTTTTAAAATGATAATTTTAGGACATCATGTTTGTCTTTTTTTATTCAGTTTTAGGACAATTTCGAAATTTCCATCTAAGTTAACGCCAAATTTCACTGAATATTTGAAATTGTCCTAAAACTGAAAGAAAAAAAAAAAAAAAAAAAAAAAAAACACAACATAATGTTCTAAAATAGTTATTTTAAAAGATAATGGTCAATTTTGACAAAAAGTTAAAACATGAGGTCTTAAAAATATCACTTTTTAAGAGAATTTTGACACTTTTTAGGACCTCATGTTTTAACATTTTGTCAAAATTGACTCATATCTTTTAAAATAACAATTTAAAGATATGTTTGTGTTTTTTTTTATATTATAGTTTTAGGACAATTTCAAATATTCCGTCCAACTTAACACGTGTTTTTTGTTAACTTAGATTTTAAATTTCAAATCGTCCTAAAATCAAAAAAAAAAACACAAACATGAGGTCCTAAAATTGTCATTTTAAAAAATAATGGTCAATTTTGACACAATGATAAAATATGAAATCCCAAAACTGTTAAAAGCCCGAATAATGGGAGCGATTAGAAGGATATTTTCGTGACAATAAAAATCAAAGAGCCGAACGTGTCCGCCTATTGCAAGGAATTGAAAATGCTCGCTGATCAGTTGTCCAATGTCGGAGCTCCGGTCTCCGACCACCGCCTCAGTGAAGCTTATGAAGGTGTACCCACGATCCTTCAGCAAAGTGATCCACTTCCGAAATTTTACGAAGCCCGTTCCAAATTAATTCTGGAAGAGACCCGTAAATCCGAAAGAGCTGCTGACGGTGGCGAAGATACAGCCCTCCTCTCACAAGGCGGTTCCGGTCAACAACACACCAGAAACACCTCTTCCGGTCCTCCTCACAGCAGCAGCCAGCAGCAACAGCGTCCATGGTGGCCAATGTACTCACCTTGGATGACCTGGGGTCAACAATGGTCAATTCCTCCTTGCCCTTATCCAACAGCTAATTAGGCTCGACCAAATTCAACCCAGCCCAACATTTTAGGTGCCCGCCCATGACAGGCCTATAACACACAGGTAGCAACTCCACTGCGCTATACTCCAACCGACAATGAATCCCCAATGCACACGATGTCTCTCAACATCCTAGATGATAATTGGTATTTTGACACGGGTGCTACCTCTCACATAACGAGCTCCTCTGATAATCTCTCGTCCCATTTTAATTTGAGCAAATTAAATCGAAATATAATTGTTGGTAGTGGCGAGCACATTCCAATTCACGGTCATGGACGCTCCTCCCTCCCACCACCTCACCCACCGTTATCCTTAAATATTGTCCTTCATGCTCCGAAACTTATTAAAAAATTAATTTGTGTGCGCCGTTTTACCGCTGATAATAATGTTGCTGTTGAATTTGACCCTTTTGGGTTTTCTGTGAAGGACCTTCTAATGGGGATGTCACTCATGAGATGTAGCAGTATCGGGGCCTTGTATCCCCTCACCTCTTCCCTCAGCACAGATATTATCTTATATTTCTCGATGATTATTCGCATTTTTTGCGGACATATCCCATTAGTAAAAAATCACAAGTGTTTCTTGTATTCACCTTGTTTAATACCTTTATTAAAACACAATTTGCGGTTAATACAAAATGCTTCCAATGTGACAATGGAAAAGAATTTGATAACGATTCATTTAAAACAATATGCTCCCAAACTGGCCTCACTTTCGTTTCTACTGCCACACACCTCTCCACAAAATGGCAAAGCCGAACGCATACTCCGTACCGTAAATAATTTAATTCGTAGCCTCCTCGCTCGTGCCTCCGTCCCTCCCTCCTTTTGGCATCATGCCCTCGAAATGGCCACCTATCTCTTAAATATTCTTCCAAATAAATCCTTAAATCATCAATCTCCTACTCAAATTCTTTTCTGCCGTGATCTCTCCTACACACACTACGCATTTTTGGGTGCCTCTATCATCCCCTTCATCCATCCACTAGTATCCACAAACTTCACCCTCGGTCTACCCCGTGCGTTTTTTGGGTACTCCTCCAATCATCGAGGATACAAATGTGTTAGAAAATAATTATTTCTCGTCATGTCATCTTTGATGAGTCTCAATTTCACTTTGCCAAAATACAATCCCCACCCCCGGCACATTATGATTTCTTAAATAATGATCTACATCCTTTTATGGTCCATCATCTACAACCTTCAGGCCCAGCCCAACCTCCTGCACCTTCGGCCCGATCCCCTGAGTTGCATCCCACCCCTCATTTGGCCCAATCTAATACGCAGCCTCCCTCTCCAGAAAGCCCAGCTCTAGCTCCACTATTCCACCTCTTTCTTCGCCCCTAAACCCAATTCACCGACCTAGCCCATAGCCGATCCCTCTGCCAACTGAACTATCACCACACGAGGCATGCGTGGAATCTTCAAGCCTAAGCAGCCCTACAATCTTCTTACTTCCACCGTCCCTTCCCCTTTTCAATCCCAAAATGGTCTTATCCGACCCGAATCGGAAAGCCTCCATGACCGATGAATTTAATGCTCTTATTAAAAATGGGATGTGGGATCTTGTACCTAGGCCACCGAATGTAAATGTTACTCGTTCTATGTGGATTTTTCGCATTAAAAATCACTCTGACAGTTCTTTTGAGAGGCATAAATCCCGTTTTGTCGGTGATGGTAGGTCTCAACAAGTTGGAGTGGTTTGTGATGAAACTTTCAAAATAGTGGTCAAACCGGAAACCATTCGGACGGTTCTCAGCCTTGCATTATCCAAGTCTTGGCCCATTCATCAACTCGACGTCAAGAACGCTTTCTTACATGGCCATCTTAATGAGACTGTATATATGCGTCACCCCATGGGTTTTCGCGATCCATATCACCCGTCTGTGTGTCGACAGAAGAGGTCACTCTATGGACTGAAACAGGCCCCTCGAGCCTAGTATCACCGATTTTCTGACTATGCCTCCTCCATTGGATTCTCACATAGCAAATCTAATCATTCACTATTCATATACCACAAAGGTTCCGACATGGACTACATTTTACTATATGTTGATGACATCATTCTCACTGCCTTCTTAGAGCGACTTCGACAATCTATTATGAGACTTCTCGCCTCCGAATTTTCTATGAAAGATCTTGGTCCCCTTAGCTATTTTTTGGGCATCTCTATTACACGCCATTCTGGAGGACTCTTTCTCAGTCAAAGAAAATATTCCGAGGAAATAATAGACGTGTCGTATGCAGTCTTGTAAACCTGTTTCCACACCTATCGAGACTCAATCTAAGCTTTATATATACGTCCGGTTCTCCTTATGACGATCCTACTCACTTCCGCAGCCTTGTCGGTGCTCTTCAGTACCTTACTTTCACTAAGCCTGACATTTCTTATGCCGTGCAACAAATCTGTCTCCATATGCATGATCCTAAGGACACTCACATGAATGCTCTCAGACGTATTCTTCGTTATTTAAGGAACACTGGACTTCGGGCTCCATCTCTACAAATCTTCCGCTTCCTCCCTTCTCTCCTACATCGATGTTGATTGGGGTGGCTATCCTACCACTCGTCGGTCCACCTCCGGCTATTGCGTATTTCTCGGTGATAACCTCATCTCTTGGTCCTCCAAACGCCAACCCACTCTGTCTTGCTCTAGTGCCGAACTTGAGTACCGAGGTGTCGCCAATGTTGTATCTAATTCATGTTGGCCACGCAACCTACTTTTGGAACTTCACTGTCCAATCCATAAGGCCACCATGGTATATTATGATAATATCAGTGCACCAAACACGTGCAACATCAGCGCACCAAAACACGTGGAAATGGATAATCATTTTGTCCATGAAAAAGTTTCTCGTGGCCAAGTTCGTGTACTTCATGTCCCTTCCAACTACCAAATTGCAGATATTTTTACCAAAGGGCTCCCGCGCGTCTTATTTGAAGACTTCCGTGCCAGTCTCAGCATACGCGAACCTCCCACTTCCACTAAGGGGTGTGTTAGAATATGTAAATATCATAAAATATTTTGTAAATATTTCCTTTCCATACTTAGACCACAGTCAAAGATTTGTATTAATTGTATCCAGATTTGTAGCCTTGTAATTGTATATAATTGTATACAAATCACTGGAAATAGGAAACTTCTTGTATGCTATCTCTATATGCACCGAAGTCGGAGTATATTCGGAACTTCTATCTTATACAAGGCTTCGATCAACTTACGGGTCACATCGGAATATATTCCCTCACCACACAAGAACTTCCCCTGGAAATATCAGGGAAAATCATTTCCTTTCAGAACTTTTACATACAATTTTTATAAATGGACGAATGTTATTATTTACAGATAAAAGTATAAAATATGCTTTAACTACGTAAATAGATGTAAAATAATGAAAACATGTGAAGTGATAATAAATTATGTGTAAAATAAAAAATTATACAATAAATATTCAATTGATATTTTAAACAGATTTATATTTTGAGACAATAAAAGCCAAACGAACTTAAATTTGGGACGGAGGGAGCACTACCTCCGCCGCAAAAAGTGTATATTTTTTACATTTCACACGTATTAAGACATGTGTTGTGTTTAAATACTATATTGACATTTTTACTAGGGGTGAGAAAAAAAAAAAAAACCAATCCGAACCAAAAACCAGCCCGAACCAAACCAAAAAAACTAAACTAGTAACAAACCGAATGAATCGGTTTGGTTTCAAACCAAACCGAATAATACTAGTTTGGATTTGGTATTTTTATTTTATCCCAACCCAACCCGAACCAAAACCGAAATCATTAATACAAAAAAGACGTATTTTTGTTATTGATACATATGCATATAAGATAACCCTAAACCAACTCATTCCATTCATCATTAATCAAAAATATCGACACCTCTCCTTTCTCTGCTCCATTTCAGCTTCCATTATAATTGTTTGCCTCATACACCATGTTAGTGACCCTTCTAATATGCTATCATCATCGTTAATGTTCTTTTTTCCCTCTTAGTAATTTTATTGTAGTATTACATCAATGGATTCTTAATCCTGAATGTTTTCTTCTTTGCTTAATCTATCGAGTCTTTGGGTAAAACAAATGGTGAGCAAAGAACATAAAAAAGATGGGTTTCTTTTTTCAGTTATTGTCTATTATTTTTCTCATCCTTTGTTGTAGCTGATTGTTTTAATCCACTGTTGACAAAGTATAACTTTGTTCAAGTGTCTCTGGGTGAATGTTTTGTCTTGCAAATTGGTCTTCAAAGTTCTAAATGATCAGATATTGTCTTAAATCATTACACTTTTGTATTCATTTTTTTCATGGATAACGTTCTCTTCTAATCTTTTTGTTTTCATGTCCGGTCTATTATGTTTTGTAGAATAATCATGCATCATATATTCTACATATCTTTTCAACTAAATAAATGAAAGAGTAACAACATTTGCACCAAGTATGTTTTTTACAACAACATACACTTTAGATATAAATTACGATGAAATTGCTTATTTTGTCATAAAAATATCTCTTTTAAAAAACCAGACATGTTAAAACCGAACACAAACCGAATCCAACCCGAAACCGGTTCGAACCAAACCATTGGGATTACTTTAGTTTGGGTTACAAAGTATAGCCCCCAAACCTACCTCGCGCTTTCCAAAACCGAACCGAACCAGCCCAAACCGCGACCCACGATCACCCCTAATTTTTACCCGTCATTTTATAATAAATAATTGTTTGAGATTTGAAATCGAGTGCAATAAATAAATATTTGACTAAATGTATTTTTGAAAAAAAAAATATTAAATGATGCATTGGTAGTATAAAGTGGCATTTTTTATGAGACAATTTTATTCTAAAGATACTTTTCAAGGGACGAAGCATTAAGCAAAAAAAGAAGGTCTCTATATACTATTATATATATTATTTTTCATGATATGTACCATAAAAGATGGTATTTGGTAGAGATGTGTAATCATAATGTATTACATTTGGAGTTCTGTATGTAAAATGTGTGAAGGATATAAATTGAAGAATATGAATGTGCTGATGAAATAAGGAGTTTTCAAGTTATTAGATAGCATGTTTCTAAAATAAAATAAAAAATATTATTAGATAGCATAAAATAAGAGTTTTCAATTTCTCATTTTGTATAAGATAATGATTTTTCAAGTTGTTACATAACATTAAATTGAGGTATAAATCACTGGTTTAATATATATAAATATATATATTATATATATATAAATGTAAGTATTTATAAACCATAAAGCATTTATTATATATTTCTCCTTCTACCCCTCATTTATTATATACTCAACTATTTTTACTACTTTGCATTAATACCAAATAGGTCATTTTAGTCTTTTTAATCAAAATTAATGATAAATAACAAATCTAACTAACTTTCTTAATATATATATATATATAAAAGATATATATATATATAATATATATATATATGATATTTTTCTTCCTTTCTTGCAAAAATGTTGAACTCCAACATAAATGGCTTTAATGTTCTATCCTAGAGATTAATGTACGATTTTAAAGTCAAAAGTTTACCTCAATTGTTTAATGTACAAGGGTTTCATATACACCTTTTGTTATCAAGAGAAGTTAATGGGGGAGGGGGTCGAAATTTCACACGCGGGCTAAATTCAAAATTATCATTACATTACTCATTCCTTTTTATTACTGAGCTATGCCCCTTGGATGTAAGATTTTTATTTCTTGTTAGAAGCAATGTTGTACGAGAGTAGAGAGGGGAGGGGAAAGGATGGGAAGAAGAAGGGAGGGGGGCGTTGATGCTATATGTATGAATAGCTAAACATGGAGTCAATTAATGAAGTTAGGCAAATTTTATCATATTCCGGCCATAAGTATGATTTGGTGATTCGAACCTAATCAAATTTCTTCATTTCAAGTTGGTCTAATCTGTTTAGAAAAAAACACCAAGTTTAAAGTTTGTGAATGGTGTAAAAGGTAATGACATGGTGGGTCTTGGATCGGCATAAAATCACTCTAGTTTGAAATCGACAAAGTCAACTTGAACACAAAAAATAAATAATCGCAAATTTGAAAAAATTGTGTAAAAGAACCGTTTATTGTACTACCGTCTCCCTACATTTTTTCATGGAAAAATCTCTTTGGCTTTTGGATATTTTGGTTGCGTTGTGGCATTTTTTAGATCTCATAAATATTATCTGGGTAACAGTTTTGTAACATAATTAGGAGAGAATTTAGAAAAAAATTTGAGGAACAGAATTAGGAAGCAAGAGAGAAAGATGGATTTAAAAAAGCGTTACAACCGGTGGTGAACCCAAGAAAAAAAGGTGAGAAAAATACTCAACAACCAAGTTTCAAACACGTGCGTGACCTTAAGATATATAGTAAAGCTTCTAACCAATTGAACTAAATGGATAATTACAACAGAAATTATCTGAAATAATATATATACACAGTTTTAATATTATTAGAGGGTATATTAGTAACTTCGCAGAGAAATTTAAGTGGGGTCCATGCACCCCACCTCTACCATGCTGGGTCCGCCCCTGATTACAACAGACTTGTCCCCTTATTACCTACTAAGTCCCGACTTGAAGTGGTATGTGCAACAACCAACAAAACTAACTAATAGAGTGACGCCACCTAACAGTTTGTCGACATCATTACTACACCTAGCTCGAAATAACAAGTTCTTAACACATCGGCACTCTGTATATTTACTTGGGGGCGTCATGTTTATTGATTTTTTTTTAATGTAGCTCCACAAAATTGCTTCTGATACCACATAGCTGGAAAAAAAAGATTTTTTACAACTTAAGTCTCTAAATTTTCGTAAATACTGTTTTCTCCATATTTTTCAAGTATAAGACACACAAACACACATACGCACGCACGTGTTGGGAAAATTAGTAGTGTAGTACCAGTTTGCTATTTTTTTTTCGAAAATGTAATAACATAAAATTGTAAAAGCAGATTGCATGCATGATGAACACATAAGAACGAACACTTATTCGTAGACTGATGCGCGTAGAACGTTGTCCTTAAGATATTATTGCTCCGACTATGTGCACACGGATATGGCAAGATACAACAGTCTTTACCTCTTCTAGTTCTGCACTTGAATGTGAAGAGGGCGGCGAACTAATCCGGCCTTGAATATCTCTGACTTTATCCAATGTTTATGCAAAAAGATATGAAAAATGCTTTTTATTTTGGCAGATTTTTGGTATGCAAAAGTGGAGAAAAATCCGTCTTTTTTTCATTCAAAATAAAAGGGAATATATAGGCAGAAGAAGCAGCCTTTGGTAGAGGAAGTAACATTTCAAAAAGAGGAAGTTGGGAAGTTATTTGTTGGTTAAAACCAACCAGAATTTCGAGGTGATGCTTCAAAATTTCGAAGTGCTGCATCACTTCATTACATCAGAATGTCGAACTGGTGCATCAGTTCATTTTACAGATTAACATTGATTCATAAAATTTACTGTTGAGCTGGCCCAAAATATTAATACTGACCCAGCCCAAAGCATAAGCCACAAGCCCGAACCGAACCGAGCCGGACGGACGGCGGCGGCGGCGCGTGTGAATCAACAAGCATCTACGTCCTCCACCCTTCACAAAATTCTCTTGCCCTTGGGGCTTGCCTCTTAATGAAAATCTCTCACTTATATAGTGAGTATCTTTGATTTCTATTATCTGTGTGGGACAAATGGAACACACTTCCATTACAACACCCACATAAATTACTCTACCTTTAGGCATTAATTTCTCATTCACCCGATATCGGAATCGAGTGATTCAAAAGCCTTACATCAACTACTATCTTAGTAGTTTCCAAAAATGTTTTTAGCTTCCGAAATTCATTCCGTAATTCATCGAAATCCGGACCTGAAGTTGACTGTTCGTCACTTACACTTAAACCCATTTCGGAGCTAAAACACCATAAAGTTTCAACAGCACGCGCACACACACACACACGCAAGTTGGTTGACCGGAGGCAAGACCAAGCTTGGACCGAAAATGGTGAAAGGGAATGCGGGGTAACGGTTTACTGAGCACATCCGCCAATTGATTAATGCTAGAATCATGAGCCACTTGATGATTTCACGCGAAACCTGACCGCAAATAAAGTGATAATTAATAACAATATGCTTTATACAACAACATTATTGTCACAAAAAATGACCGGCGTCTAAAAAGAACACCGACTGGCAAAGTAATTTATTGAATGCGTTAAAAAATGTGGTGTTTCGAGCAAGGAAAATTATGTGTACACGGAATTTGTCCACACAGTGTACATACAAATGATCCAAATCATTCAATGGTTTTAATGAAAAAGAAATGAAAAAATAACATCAACCCTTTCAATTTAGTTTTTCCGACTTTTTTGTGTGGATAAAATGTGCATAATGACTTTCTTTCAAACAAATAATAGAACCCCGGGCTAAAATACATAATGCAAGGCCTGCCGCCCGGTCTATAACCTCTTAAGGGCATTCACACCAGATGCATCATTTTTTATCTTTAAAATAATATAAAATAATACATATCCCTATTTTACAACACCTCAATTCAAAACACTCCACAGCAGCATCTCTATCATTATCCCTATAACATTTCAAATACTATTAAATAATATTTATTCTACCTCACAACCCTATTCATGTTGGAAAATTAATCAATCTAACATGTTGTTTAACACGAAATTCAAGCAAAAACGAAAACAGAAAATAGGACAGAAAACTTTTTGACTGAGGCGAGTGTAGCACTCTGTCCTTAAGACGTTTTTGCCCCGATTATGTGCACACGGTAATGGCAATCGTCTTCCAAGATACAACAGTCATTCCTTCTTCGGGTTGCTGCACTTTATTGAGAAGAAGACGGCGATCCAATCATGTTATATAAATCTCTCTCTGACTCAAAAATATATGCAAGGTTTATTTTGGATGTCATGAAAAACATAAGAAGCCGGCCTTTTAAAGGAATGAAATTCTTATGAAAAATTGCAGCCTCATTTTCACTTGTGTGTTAGGATTTTATAGGAGAAAATGGAGGTTATTTACTAAGGGTTGTATCCTTTCAAAAAGTGATTCAACCGAACAGGTGCAACCCTTGTGGTTGCAACTTTTCACCAAATCGATGTAACTCAGTTGTCACATGTCCATTCGAATTTTCCTTCCATTATTAATTTTTATTCAAAATTCTCCAACAATTCATACACATTAAATATTTATTATTTCATTCCAGCAGCATCCTTATTTTTATCCCAATCATTTTTTATGATTAAATATGTTTAGGGACGTGAATAGTGCATCCTCAAATGTGGGGATGCACTGTTCATATCCCTAAAAAAAAATAGGGATAGAGTCTCTTCTGTGGTAACTATTTGAGGTAAACTCTATTTTTTATCTTTATTTTAGAGATAGGACACCATATAAGGTTTTTGCTACGAATGCCCTAAGAACTGTCATAATTTAGGGCTTTGTGTTGGAGTTTAGTTCTTTAGAATAATCCTTAAGGCATCAACTATTTTGACCATAATAATAATAATCGTACACTTAAATATTTTTATTAAAAAATATAATAGTCATAACGGCGATTCATGCGATCGACCTGGATGTATTAATATTCTCTTTTAATCCACTCAATGAACCATATCAATATCTCATTCCTTCATTTTATTCTGAAAATATATATAAACTTGAAAAACCTTAATGTGTGCCTTATGGACCCTGTTACTACAAAATGGGTAAAAGCCTGAATAAAGTCTCAAGTCTCAACTATTACCAACCTTTGGACATCCAACAAGGTATTGACCTAGCGATTAACATCAGGTCATAACCCGACAAAATGATCGGGCTTCGAGCCTTCTCGAGGACTAAAATGCTTAGGATGGGCCATGTTGTATTATCATTGGGTATATTTTTTTGGGAAGTTCAACGTGACACTACGAAATACTTTTGACAGCACGAGTACTTATCAAATCTACATGAAAAGAAACATCCTTGTTATTGATATTACTTTTTCTACAAAAACGCAAGTGACAATGACCTTTTTTGAATTATTATTATTATTTTATTTTATTATACAGAAATGGACAATGATGAGTAATGTCACTAAGTTGTGTCGTTTCCACATATGTGGTGTCAAAATAATTTATGGTGTCAGGAAAAAAATATGATGCCAGAAGGAATCCTGTAATGCTAATAAAACCCGTTTATTTTTAGTGCTAGAAAGTTTCTTATATATTGTTTTTTTTAGCTTAATTGGGTAACTTAGTTCGTTTATTTATTTTCTTCGGCTTTTGGGAGCTTCTTCTTTGGAAGAATCTCTTTTCCCTTCTCTTCGATTGAAGTATTGCATTTGGGTTTTCTTACATTTTTGTGGCACTTGGAAGGTACTTTTCTCTCTACATGTGTTTTCTTCTTCCGAAGCGACGTTCCTTTTGTTGGCTTTTCAGATTCATTGGGCAAATGTTTACCGGGGTGCTTCGCGGTGGTCATATTTCATGACCGGTCTGCTTTCTTTTGGTGCTAGAGGCTGATTGATGTGTTGATTTGGACTTATCAGAGGGGGAAGACTGATTTCTAAAGCGGATTTTGGTGTTTTCCGGCCTTGGTTGGTGGTTGTGTAGTTTTTCTTCGTAGGTTTTTAGTTTATGGTTTGTTAGGTGGTTGCCGGTTTCAGTGGCTACCGCCAGTAAGTGGCTGTTTGAAACTGTTGTTTCTTGTCCTGGGAAGTCTTTTTCGATGAAGGAGATCTTTGTTGCCTCTGATATGACAAATGTCTCTTGTATTATCATATTACCAAATTAAGTTCTGTATAGCGAGGTAGAATTCGGTGTAATTAATACCCATATTATTATTATTTATTACTACATCCGTGGTCCAAAATATAAGTCATCCTACACTTTTCTGCTTACCCCACAATATAAGTTATTCTCCATTACCAATCCAACATTTATTGCTCTTTCTCTATCTTACCCTTAATTTATTATGAATCCAACAATTTTCATTACTTAACAGCTTATTGCATTAATGATAGTCAATGGGTATTTTAAACATTAACCTTCAAATTAATCACATTCAACCAATTCCTTAATTTGTGTGAAACTCATAGGATAACTTATATTTTAGATCGGATGTAGTACGAATAAGTGACAAAGAGATCGAATATTAGTATTTTATAATTAAATTAGAAAAATAAATAAAGCGTAACTTATTAAAGGTTTAATTATTTAATTAAAATATCAGTCCATATTCGTTATCTTCCGTCCCTTAAAAAAAGGGGAGGAGAGCCAAGCTCTTCTTACTACATTATTCATTAGTAAGACTAAGAGTTCTTGGAGAGTTTTTGAGAGGAAGAAATGTTGGCATAGCTCTCAAGCTTTATGAGTATGAGTCCTTTGAAGTGCCCCTTATGCCCTGGGCGACACACGTGCTACAATGGCCCCGGCTACTATCTTTAAAAATAAAATTGGTTTTTCGATTGTGTGGATCACCGCTACAGACCGGATACGTAGACGGCTTGTGTTCAAGACAGTCAACCGCAAGATAAGGTTTCGATCGTTTAGATCATTCGGTAAAGATTTTATCTCTTTTATTCACGTGTTCTTATTGTTAAACGGAGTCTATTTTAGACAAAGTATAAATCGCCTTTTGAATTTATGTTGTGTTATGTAGTTGATTTCCCAATAGTGGTATGAGAACCACATTGTTTAAAACTTAATCATGCAAAACAATCATCGTTTTATTAAAATCACATAATTTTTTGTTTCTATTTTTTATTTACATAAACACGTACGTACTTTAATCATAGTTTATGATCGATAGTTAAATTAAAACATGTAGCCTGACAATGTCTAGAATTGAACCTATCTAGGTGGCACCTCTTTAGTGGCTCAACATTAGGTACGGAGAGAAACGGTGCTTGGTGTTCCAGTGGCCGGACTAGAATAGCCCGGCTACTCGCCCCATCCCCTTCCAGATCGACCACTTCTCAAGACGAGCTTCCAATAGTCGTGGATATATCCGGGTTCACTCCCGACCTCTGAAGGTCGGTCAACACCAGTACTCTATTCTACCCATGACCGATCCTGTCGGTCGGGTTAGATCCCTCTCAGACCTACCACTCTACTTACATATGTCCGAGCTGATTCCAGCTCGGCTACTCTCCTCGTCAGGTCGGCTCAAGCACAGAAGGTTTCAACTAGTCTAGCCCTGGTCGTCTAAGTCGTCCAGAGTCAATCCTTAATCATATTTCCCACGTGTACAACACACGGGTAACTATGGAAAGAATCTTGAGTCGTAAAGGCTCCAATCTTCATCACTTAATACAAATATTTGAATACCATAATTATCTCCTAAAATCAAGGAGATTAACTAATCATAATCCATTTCCTTAGGGAACACGCCAATCAGTGTCCATCACAGACATGCCGCACGATAACCCTAGGGCACAAACCCCTCTATATAAACGATCCCTAAGAAACTACGGAGACTTGATTCCAATCCCAGCATTGGATACGTAGGCAGCTTGATCACTATCAAGTGCAGTCTAAAACACCCAAAACACCCCTCTTCTTTCATAGTTTTATATACTCAAAGAGCACCCTTAGGTTATCATCAAGAGAAAGAACCCTAAAGCTTACCTTGATGATTTTTGGATCATCAATTGGTGCTAGAAGGAGGGCCTCTAGTTTGATAATCTCAGGAAAAGCTCTAGGATCAACCATGGTGACCACACGACAACAAGCCGCTAACGTCAGCGGTGCCAACAACGCAACTGAATCGGATGCCAACAACCAGAACCATCAGCATAAACCAGTATCTCTCGACACTACCCAGCAGGAGTTGGTGGGTCAACTCACGGCTTTGGATGATACCACAAAAGAAAATGTTCTCAACGCCGTCTTGGCAGAAGAGGACGAAGATGACGAAAACTGGGAGAGTTTAGAAGAAGAAGACCCCCTTGACGAAAACTCGCAAGATCAAGGTCAGCCGAATGGAGGTTCATCTGGGGAAAATTCACAGGATCAGGAGCCGGAGGAGGAAGAAGACCCTAATGATAGGTCGTGGAAGCAAACGCACTCACCACCAAGACGTCGAGGAAACATGAAAGATGATCGGTGCTCCTCATCAGATCTGAGAAAGCAGCTGGTTGTACCCCAAGCAATGGAGGCAGCTCGCGCCGAGCTAGACGCTATAGTCGGAAGAAGATCTGTGCTCCTGGCTCTCGAATCCTTTTTTTCTGAACAGATTGACAACTACCCCTGACCGACAAGGTTCAAGATCCCGAAGTTAGAGCCCTATGACGGAAGCAAGGACCCTCAGGACCATTTCTTCCAGTACCTTACGCACATGAACCTCGACTGTGCTCCTGAGAAGATGAAGTACAATGCGTTTCCGGTGTTGCTCACGGGCCGAGCCCGTGAATGGTTTAAGAAGATACCGCCCATAACTATTTACAACTTTTACACTTTAGGGAAAATGTTCCTCAACGCTTTTATCGCAACAAAACCTTTTCAAAAGAATGCTACCCATTTGTTCTCTCTCAAACAAAAGAAAGACGAAACCGCACTATAGTATCTTAAGCGGTTTAGCGAGAAGTCGCTTCAAGTACGAGACACCGACACCACGTTCGGATCGCGTCCTTTGTGGCAGGGCTACGTGAAGGCAGACTGTACGCTAAGTTGAGCGGCAAGCTCCCTGCATCCATGGAGGAATGCATAGAGATGGCTTTTAAACATTGTCAAGGTGAAGAGGCTAACAGGATGAAGCGAGAAATGGAAAAGTCAGAGTCCAGGAAAGATAAGGTCGATGATACTTCTGACAAGAGAAAGAGGTTGTCTGGAGATCGAGCGATCGGATCTTTGGGGGGACGACCCAAGAGGAAAAGCACCGTGCAGCCGCGAGACTTCGCAGCATTAAATAGGCCTCGTGATCAAATGCTCGCCATTATAGAACGAAAAGGGCTAGCAAAAACCCCTACACCTCTATGAATCCCCCAAGAAAGAAGGGATCAGAGCAAGTTTTGCACGTATCATCAAGCACTGGGCACGATCTGGATAACTGTAGGGAGTTTCAAAGAGACATGGATGCAGCGATTGCAGAAGGAAAGTTGGACGAAGTCGTAGAGCGACCCCGATATGGCGAATGTCTCGGATTTTATCTAATGAAAAACAAACAAGTAATAAAATAATCCGGTTTACCCCAAGTACATGGATCGTAGTATAGTAGTTACAACCGGAGTCGAATCACAGGGAATCGAGGTTGGTCTAGTTCTTAATTTCTCTAAAGTTGTCACGAAAAATAAAGCAAAACAGAACTAAAAAAACGAAAACAATAAACTGGACAGAGGATCTAGAATCCAAAGCCAGGAAAGATAGTTACGAGCCAAACTAATGAAAATAATTATATTCTAAAAGGATAATAAAATTACTAAGATGCTAACAAATAAATTGAAAACGAACAAGCAATGATCCACCGATCTCACAACCCTCAACTTCCTCTCTAGATTGTTTAGTGAAGATTTAATGAAGATTGTGGTTCACCTATCAAAGGTATGAATTTCTAATCTCTTAGATAATTCGCCTATTAATCTCTCATCTCTCGATCTTAAAGATTAACGATTTCATAACAAAGGTGTAAGATTTCTCAATCTAGCAACCTAGAAATTAACCTAACAACTCTCGTTATTTTTAGGTTAAAAATCTAATCTTTACTATGGTGATCTAAGTCTAACAACGATTCTCATCAAACGTTAAACATCAAATCGCAACCATCTCTCGATTTAAATTGCATAACAATATGAACATAATAAAGAAACAAACTTTATTTAAAACTCACAAAACAATCCCAAAGAAGAAATCAAGATGTTGCAGAGATGGCTTCACAAAGCTCGTTCAAATCGCCTAGCCTCTACTCATCGTTGGTATATAAATAAAAAGTAGATGAAAAGATGTTATTGGGAACAGAAAAACGCAGCAAAGGCACCCCCAAAGGGGCCTGGGGCGGCCAGGGATCGAATTATATATTTTAGGGTTCAGAAAACGCGACTATTTATAGGTTTTTAAGTCGGTCCTTGCTATGGCGGCGGCTGGACGCCCGTCTGAGGTACTGGACGCCCGTCCAGAGTCTTGAACGCCCGTCCATTCTGCATAAAATCTTCGAGTCGGGCCGAGTCATGTCGACGCCCGTCCTATGTAAATTTGGACGCAAGTTCAGCACAAATCTCAATACTCTGAATCAGGTGGCTCCTCTGGACGCCCGTCCACTCCCTCAGACGTCCGTCCAGACTGGACGGGGACAAATGCTCGTCCATCTCCATTTCTCCATTGCAAGTTTGACTTGCATCTTCTTCCTTCCGTTTAGATCTCCTTTTATGACATGTTCGCGTACCTACAAAACCATAAAAACACGCAAAGTGTAAAACCATAGATAATTACCAATAAAATCACGAAATTAGCTCAACTTTGCATTCAAATCATTCCCATACACATTCTTTCAATAAATCATTTAAACACTTACTTTTCTATAAAAAGTAATAAAACACAAAGGAAATTGCTACGAAATAAAGTCGTATAAATCGTAAAAATCACCGTTAACAACGAACGTCGAGGGCGACGAGATTACCCTCAGAGGAACTACAATCAGGATCGTAGTCGGCAGGGAGAGCCTCGGCGAAGAAGAGATTGGTCTCCAGATAAAGAGCAGCAGGTGGAAAATCGGCCGGTCAACACCATCAACACTATTGTGGGAGGACCTGGCAGTGCTTTCGAGGTCAGGAGCTTAAACGCCCGATCAGGAGGCGTCCAGCCAAGCAGAGGAACTCAGATTCCTTTTCAAGAAGTAAGTTATGGACCTAGGGACCCACTCCCCTTGGTCCTAAACAATGAAGGACCGGTTATCAAAGTTGTAGTTAACAAGAATTTGGTAAATAAGGTTTGCATCGACACTGGTAGCGCCATCAACGTCATGTACTTTGTAGCCTTTCAGGCCATGGGCCTTAAGGAGTCTGAGTTGACTCCTATTTCTGCACCTTTGTTCGGATTCGCTGGTTCTCCTTTTCATCCCCAGGAATGGTTCGGCTCGCAACAACGTTCGGAAAGGAATCAGTGGGAAGGACTCTCATGGTCAACTATGTTGTGGTCAAGTCATCATCAGCATACAACATCATCCTAGGAAGGCCTGCTCTGGTTGATCTACGGGCCGTGTGCTGGATATACAAAAACCCGAATCCGGATCCGATCCACAATTGGATCGTCATATCTGATTAACAGCACCGATCGAGACACTCGATCTTGCACAACGGAAGCTACGAATAAATTCACATGCGATTTTACCACGATTTGATTCGCATAAATAATTAATACAACTATAAGAAGGTTAAATATTTACCTCAACGGAGAGGAAGAAATAGTCGACCAAAGAGAGAAGCCGTAGCCTTCCGGATTGTATCTCCTAGCGACGAATGGTGGACGTCGATGCTCGCCGCAGAACCTCCTCGAATATGCACACTTAATGACTAGAACAAGAAACTAATTTTTCTCTTCTTTTTAATTGATAAGTGGCAAAATTTGTGATGATTTATTGTGTTGGGAGAACTCTCTTTATATAGGAAAATAACTAGTCAAGAGAGTTATCTTTTTCACACCACAATTACCTATTCCCACAAAGAAAAGATATTTGCCAAAAGATAAGAGATAATTCCCAAAAAATCAATATCTTTATCTCTTTTCCATTAATTATCCAACAAATAGATAATTAATTAATTACACATGTGACATAATCTATGAAAATTTCTTTTCCTAATTTTATCACATGGGCCGCCACTTTCAACATTATTTTAATAGAAAATGTATTTTCTATTTTACATATTATTTACCAAAGTAAATAATATTGCATATTCATTAAATAGACCAACTATTTAATTTATTGTCGAGTTTCGACAAAACGAGAAAACACTCTCGTGTTAGGAGCCAACCCGGGGACCATGAACCTATAACCAGTAGCTACAATAAATTGAATAAAATATTCATCGTACATAATATTTCTACTCAATTTATTAATTCCGGGATTACGCCAACATAAACCCGAAAATGAACTCTATCGATTATAGATATAACTTATTCTCAAAACGTCGAGTCGAGTCAATAAGTGTCCATTGATATAATCATTACATAAAGACTAAACTCCATAGATCTGTAATGAAGCGGGATTATTTCCATAAACCTTCTTCAATACATCTTATCCTTATTTACTATTAACCCACTAGTGATCAATTAGTTCATAACCAATACGAACTCCGTGGATCGATCAGTTTCTAGGATTAACAAATAAGGGGATTGTCTTTCTACTTCCCGTAGGAAGGAATGGATTCCTTATCTGTGAGACACACACTTCTCACTCATTCCAGAATAGTGCCAACATGAAAGTGATTCGGACCGCGCCTCTTAGCGATCCCTAACAAACACATCAAACCATATCTTGAAACAAGTACGAGTCTGTAATCATTTCAGGATTAACGTTAATCCATATATGATCATCTTATGATTTATTAAGATTTCTCAATCACGGAATTATATGAGAAACGCAGATTAAATCGGTCCAGTCCTATATGACTCTCATCATATATAATTGCCATACTTAGACAACCAATGTCGATGGTCCGGATAATACGGACACACCATAAAGTGTTCTGGGCGCATTAATGATGGTTTAATCAATAGACCCCATACTTTGATTAAATTCACCACGGACTAATAGTCAAGTGTATCACCATAAACTTAATCCTCATGTGTGTCACACACTAAGTTATATGGCTACATATGATACGACTTAGGGTTTTTAGCAGTGTATTAAATATAAGCCCAAAGCAAATAATAAGATGAAATAAAATCTATCATTTATTAAATAAAAACAATTACATAAATTGTCTTTCGGGCATTACACCTAACAATCTCTCACTTGCCTATAATGACAAGCAACAATTGTTTTTAGAGCACACCCTAATACATTTATCTATCTACTACACATTTCTCCCACTTGCTCTAAAGCAGATGAGACATGTCTCTCACTCCCATACCCTCTAAGTGCTTGTCAAAGACATTAGATGCCAGTGTCTTGGTAAGCGGATCAGCTAGGTTGTCCGCTGAGGCGATCTTTAGGACCGAAATGTCGCCCCTGTGCACGATCTCTCTGATCAGATGGTATTGTCTCTCTATATGCTTTGACATCTTGTGACTTCGTGGTTCCTTGGAATTCGACACCGCTCCATTGTTGTCACAATAAAGTGGTATTGGATCATTTATATTCGGAATTACTTCCAAATCACCAAGAAACTTCTTGAGCCATACCTCTTCCTTAGCTGCCTCGAGGCTACTATGTACTTGGCTTCTATAGTTGAATCGGTAATGCTGGGTTGCTTTACGCTTCTTCAAACTACGGCTCACCTCCAAGAGTAAACACTGAGCCTGAGATCGACTTACGATCATCCTTATCTGACTGAAAGTTAGAATCAGTGTAGCCTACGATATTCAGGTCTACACCTGAATACACAAGCATATAATTCCTCGTTCTCTTTATATACTTGAGGAGATTCTTTACTGCTGTCCAGTGTTCCATGCCTGGATTTGATTGAAAACGACTGACCAATCCTACGCCGTAGTAGATGTCCGGTCTTGTACACAACATTGCCTACATTAGACTTCCAACTGCAGATACGTAAGGAATACGTCCCATGCTCTCTAGTTCCTCAGGGGTTTGAGGACACTGTTTCTTAGAGAGAGCTATGCCGTGTCGGATTGGTTTGCATTCTGCATACTATAACGCAACATCATCTTATCAATGTAAGATGCCTAGGACAAAGCCAACATCTTGTTCTTTCGATCCCGAATGAGATGGATCCCTAGAACATAGCTTGCATCTCCCAAATCTTTCATTTGGAAATGCATGGCTAAACAACTTTTAACATCAGACAACATCCCCTTATTGTTTCCAATTAGCAGGATGTCATCCACATACAATACCAAGAATGCCACATTTTCCTTAACGATGCATTTGTATACACAAGCCTCATCAGGATTTTGTTCGAAACCGTAAGACTTGATGGTCTCATCGAATATGTGGTTCCAAGACCGAGAAGCTTGCTTTAACCCATAAATGGATTTGAGCAACTTGCACACTTTGTGCTCTTGGCCTTTCTCAATGAAACCTTCTAGTTGCTGCATATATATTTCCTCGTCAAAATAGCCATTTAAAAAACCCGTCTTAACATCCATCTGCCAAATTTCATACTCTAAGTTTGCAGCAATCGAAAGAAGAATACGAATGGACTATAGCATGGCCACGGGCGAGAAAGTCTCCTCATAGTCAACTCCATCTCTCTGGGTGTAACCCTTTGCCACTAGCCTAGCTTTGAAGGATTCAACCTTCCCATCCACGCCCCTATTTCTCTTGTAGATCTATTTACTGCCTATGGGCCGTACACCCTCAGGCCAATCCACAAGTTTCCAGACTGTGTTAGAGTACATGGACTCCATTTCTTGGTTCATTGCGTCAATCCATTTATCCTTGTCAGAATCATCCATAGCCCTCCGAAAGGATAGCGGATCATCCTCCGCTCCATCAGAGACGGCAATATTTGCCTCCTCTTGTATGCCATACCGAGTGGGTGCCCGAACCACCCTTTCGGTACGTCTGAGCGGTCTAGGATTCTCTGGATCAACTGTGGCATTATCAGTGTTATTTGTGACAGGTGGTGTCACCAGTGGTCTGACGTGTCAGAAAGTAACTCCTCGAGTACTAATTTACTTCGAGGTTTGAAGTTTGTCACATACTGATCCTTGAGAAACGTGGCATTAGTTGAAACTATCACCTTGTTATCTTCTGGATCATAAAACAAACCTCCTCTCGTTCTTTTAGGATAGCCCATAAACAGATATACTTTCGTATGTGCTTGCAATTTTCTAGTCTTGTCTTCCAGCACATGTGCAAGACATCCCCATATGCGAAAGTGAAGTAAACAAGGTTTACTCCCTTTCCATAGTTATTTGGGTGTCTTTTCGACAGACTTTGACGAACAACATTCAATATGTCGACCGCTGTTTGTAAAGCATATCCCCAAAAGGAAATCGGCAGTGATGCGTAGCTCATCATTGACCTGACCATGTCAATTAATGTTTTGTTTCTCCTCTCAGCAACACCATTTTGCTGAGGTATCCTGGGTGTGTAACACTGGGAACATATCCCATGTTCCAAGAGGTAATTAGTGAAGTCAGTATCCAAGTACTCGCCTCCTCGATCAGAACGAAGGCACTTTAATAATTTTCCCAGTTGCCTTTCGGCCTCTACCTGGAATTCCTTAAACTTGCTAAAAGCTTCGGACTTCCTGTGCAAAAGATAAACATATCCATATCTCGAGTAGTCATCGATGAAAGTCATAAAATACTCGAAACCACCTCTAGCCTGTACATTCATCGGACAACACAAGTCTGAATGCACTAATTCCAAAGGTTCTTTGGCTCTTTTTCCCTTTGATGAGAAGGGTCTTTTAGTCATTTTTCCCTCCAGGCAAGATTCGCAAACTGGGAGTGTGTCAACAGATAACTCACTCAAAGGATCACCCTTGGCCTGTCGTTTGATTCTTTCCAAGGAAATATGACCAAGTTTTAGATGCCAAAGGTATGTTTTATCTTCGTGAGAAACTTTCTGTCTTTTAACAGATTTCTGATGTTCTACTTTAAAGATTTCAGTGTTAAGCAGTGGAGTTTCTATTGGTTTAATAAAATGCAATCCATTTTCCAAATTCACAAAACAAACATCACGTCCATTTCTGGAAATGGCGATTTTATTACTATTAAAAGAAAGAGAATAATATTGTTCTTGCAACATTGAAACTGAAATTAAATTTCTACGAAAATGCGGAATATAAAAAACTTTGTCTAAAACTAGAACTTTATTTACACACTTTAATTTATCTACTCCCACTGCTTTTAGCTGAAACCACTGCACCATTGCCTACTCTCATCGACTGCGTGCCGTCCTCCAGCTCCATGTACGAACTAAGGATCTATAAAGAAGAACAAACATGGTTAGTAGCTCCAGAATCTAGTATCCAAGTCGATACATCTTTAGCCACTGTATAGGATTCCAAGACTAATAATTCAGAATTACATGTCTTATCCTTGCCCTTGTTCTCAAGGCCTTTCCCTTCCTTAGCCTCTTTGAGGTATGCTGGACAATGACGCCTCCAATGTCCTACCTCATGGCAGTGGAAACATTTCCCCTTGGGCTTGGAAGTAGCCTTTTTAGCCTTCTTCTTAATTGGCTTTGCACGTTTCTCTTCATGTTTTGTCTATTTTGCCTGCTTTGCCTTAGGATTATTCTTGACTCCAGAGCTCGATGCCTTAGCTTCAGCCATGTGGGCCTCGGCTTTTACTTCCCCTTCTCGGCTTCTCCCAGAGGAGATAGCTTCGAACACTTGCAGTTCATTAATCAACTGAGTCAGATCAAATTTGAGTTTGTTCATGACATAGTTACTCTTGAACTAGAGGAACTCAGGTGTAAGTGATTCTAAGATCATACTCACTTGAGTTGCATCGTCAAATCTAGAGCCATGAGTCTCAGCATCAGCAAAGTAGTTAATCATGTTCATCACATGACCAGTTACCGACCGACCTTTCCTCATTTTGGCATTTATGGCCAACTTGACGGCCTCATGTCTTGCTTGATCAGATGGGGCACCAAACATGGAAATAAGAGAGTCCATGATTTCTCGCTCACTCTCTATGTTCGCATGCTTGGTCCTTATGATCTCCGACATGGAGGCCAACATGATGCCACGAGCCTTATTGTCCGCCTCTACCCATCGCTTATGGTCATCGCGTATAGCTCACGAGGCGTTCATGGGAGGAGTCGGCGGACAAGCCTCAGACAGGACAAACTTGACGTTTTCGAAGATGAGCACAACGTTCATGTTACTTTTCCACTTGTTAAAGTTGTTACCGGTCAATTTTTCATTCAGTAGATTAGTTACTTGAGAAGACATTATGTTGTAGAATAATATGACAGAAAGAAATCAAATCATACACCACAACTAGTAATATTTTAGGAATAATAAACGTGATGTTATGCATGCAGTTTATCCTACCATTCCAAGGATTTAATCTCACACCTCAGTGCCGCCGACGGGTAGGTCAAAGAGGTGGCGATTAAATTGAGACAATCTCTCTCAACAATTAACTGAGAATCAGACATCCCGTTTTAATTGTTGATTACCTTCCTTTTTCAGCCAAGATATTTCCCAAAAAATACCTTTTAGAGTGTGACCTACCGTTTCAGATTTTTAAGTAGACCCCGAGTATGCCGCCGAAGGGTAGGTCAGTGACCCGACGAGTACTCAAAATCCTATCCTTTTGGAAACCAAGCCTTGAATTTTGATAGCGGTGAAGGCCATCCGAAAAGGGCCGAAATCAAAGCGGCACGAGGCGTCACCATTCTCTCACGGTGCTTGTGTCAACAATAGAGGCCGTGGGGTCGGTTGTCACTTTCCCCGCTCCCACTCGTTATTTTGAAATTAGGTAGTCTCATTAGGATTTTAGAATTTTTTTTAATAATCCAAAAACAATAGATCGTGAATATTTAATATAATCCTCCCACTAGTTCATCGGTTCCAAATACCGTCTAACTAGCATCACTATATCCATGATCCTCCAATTTTTTTTCTATGGATTAAAATTTTTTTGTGCAGACACTACACATATAAAATTCACAAAGAATTTTATTATCCTAATATTTCACGATAAAAGTTTTAGGATTGTAGAATTTTTCCAATAAATCGAAAAATAATAAATTAAGAAAAACAATCACTAACTTATCGGTTCCAAATACCGTCTAGTTGGTGTCTAATTTTTCATGATATTCCAATTTTTGATTATCAAAATTCTAATTTATGTAGACACTACATAACCTAAACCCCGAAGAATTCTTAATCCCAAATTAAGTTTATCATGTGAATTTTATATCCCGATAAAATTCCGTTTCCTTTAATTAATTTAATTTATTTTTAATCTAAATTAATTATCGTGTTGATACATGTCTAATTAATTTCAATATTAATTTTCTACATGTATCCATATGCTATGAGTAGAATTCGTGAATATGATGTATGACATGGTTATATCACATAAATAATCATATAAGAAAATAAATGCGAAAAATAAACCACTGAGATGGACTTTTGGTACCCCCGTATATAATCAATAAAACAAATAAATAAATAAACCCTAAAATTATTTGTAGCCGCCGTCGGGTATAAGAAATTTTCTGCTCCATATCTTCAATAAAAAGCCCTTATAGTTGAATTGGTTGAAGCTCCTTCTTCCTTCATCACCATCCAAGTTTGATTCCCGTCCCCCCTTTTTTTTTCCGAGCAGAATTTTTTTTTTTTTCGTTTTTTTTTCCGAGCAGATTTTTTTTTTCGAGCAAACGTGATTAATTTTTCTTTTCGAACAAAAAAAAATTTCAAAATCAATCCGGCCAAAGGGATTCAAACTCAAGTCTGCAAACCATTGAAATTGTGACTTGACTACTACGCCAGCATTCAGATTTGATGAAGACAACATCCGATTTAAATAAATAGGGATCGGCCGATTTAAAATATATGCAAGAAATTAAATTGCAAAATTAAATTACATGATGTCCTATACCCGGGAAAAACGGGTTTACAATAGATATAACGGTAAACATGTACCAACCCCAATCCATCTCGCCAACCAAAACATTCAATCACATAAATAAAAATTTAAAAGATGCAATTTTATTCTATTCCACTCCTTATTAATTAATTATACAATCAAGATCGCAAAATCGCTTTAATCTTGCTCTGATACCACATGCTGGATATACAGAAACCCGAATCCGGATCCGATCCACAATTGGATCGTCAGATCTGATTCACAGCACCGATCGAGACACTCGATCTTGCACAGCGGAAGCTACGAATAAATTCGCATACGATTTTACCACGATTTGATTCGCATAAATAATTAATACAACTATAAGAAAGTTAAATATTTACCTCAACAGAGAGGAAGAAATAGTCGACCAAAGGGAGAAGCCGCAGCCTTCCGGATTGTATCTCCTAGCGACGACTGGTGGACGTCGATCCTCGCCGCAGAACCTCATCGAATATGCACAAGAAAAACACTAGGTTTTTCTTCTCTTAATGACTAGAACAAGAAACTAATTTTTCTCTTCTTTTAATTGATAAGTGGCGAAATTTATGATGATTTATTGTGTTGGGAGAACTCTCTTTATATAGAAAATAACTAGTCAAGAGAGAGTTATCATTTTCACACCACAATTACCTATTCCTACAAGGAAAAGATATTTGCCAAAAGATAAGAAATAATTCCCAAAAAAACAATCTCTTTATCTCTTTTCCATTAATTATCAAACAAATAGTAATTAATTAATTACACATGTGACATAATCTAGGAAAATTTCTTTTCCTAATTTTATCACATGGGGCGCCACTTTCAACATTATTTTAATAGAAAATGTCTTTTCTATTTTACATATTATTTACCAAAATAAATAATATTGTATATTCATTAAATAGACCAACTATTTAATTTATTCTCGAGGTTCCACAAAATGAGAAAACACTCGCGTGTTAGGAGCCAACCCGGGGACCATGGACCTATAACCAGTAGCTACAATAAATTGAATAAAATATTCATCGTACAGAATATTTCTACTCAACTTATTAATTCGGGATTAGCCACCATAAACCCGAAACTGAACTCTATCGATTATAGATATAACTTATTCTCAAAACATCGAGTCGAGTCAATAAGTGTCCATTGATATAATCATTACATACAGACTAACCCTCCATAGACTATCCGTAATGAAGCGGGATTATTTTCGTACACCTTCTTCATACATCTTATCCTTATTTACCATTAACCCTTTAGTGATCAATTAGTTCATAACCAATACGAACTCCGCGGATCGATCAGTTTCTAGGATTAACAAATAAGGGGATTGTCTTTCTACTTCCCACGAGAAGGAATGGATTCCATATCTGTGAGACACACACTTCTCACTCATTCCAGAATAGTGCCAACATGAAAATGATTCGGACCGCGCCTCTTAGCGATCCTTAACGAACACATCAAACCCTATCCTAAAACAAGTAGGAGTCTGTAATCACTTCAGATTAAGGTTAATCCATATATGATCATCTTGTGATTTAATAAGATTTTTCAATCACGGAATTATATGAGAAACGCATATTAAATCGGTCCAGTCCTATATGACTCTCATCATATATAAATGCCCCACTTAGACAACCAATGTCGACGGTCCGGATAAGACGGTCACACCATAAAGTGTTATGGACGCATTAATGGTGGTTTAATCAATAGACCCCATACTTTGATTAAGTTCACCACGGACTAATAGTTCAAGTGTATCACTATAAACTTAATCCTCATGTGTGTCACACACTAAGTTATATGGCTACATATGATACGACTTAGGGTTTTCATCCGTGTATTAAATATAAGCACAAAGCAAATAATAAGATGAAATAAAATCGTCATTAATTAAATAAAAACAATTACATGAATTGTCTTTCGGGCAGTACACCTAACGCCGTCCTTTCTTTCCTAGCGTCAGGTTTTTCTCCACCACTTCCACAAGCATCTTTCGGGTCGACTTGCTCCTGAAGGGGAGCAACAGATAAAATACCATCCCCTTCCACCACAGGATCCTCCACGGTCAGGATCCGGACAACCGGCGTCGGCACGTCCTAGCGTACCACCACTTCTCTGTCCGCTCCGGCTAGCAGGTCAGCAAAATTAGCCACTTTAAGTATAAACAAAACGTTAGTCAGACAAAGGCAAAATACAACTGCAAAAGCATAATTACGACAACGAAGGTAAATCGCAAAGAAAGAAGATCCTACAAGTCTTCCACTCGGCCTTAATAAACTCCACGTAGGGGTCTGGCCCCGTATCCCCTAGCCGAGCTGCCGTAATCAGCTCATCATACAAGGTCTGCCATTCGATTGAATACCCGGACTCTCGGATCTTCTCCACTAAGGTATCCGATAATTCTGGACGTATGTCTTTGTCCAAATCGGCCATATTCCACACACTTAGCTCCGTATGGCCCTCGTGACGCACATGGAAGAATCTCTCCTTCCACCGTTTGAAAGAGTCTTTACCTAAGGGAAGTATGTGGATGTCAGCCGACATCCCCTGCCTCTTAGCAAAGTAGTATCGGTAGGGATGATCCGTTACCCCTACCCGGTGGTAGAAGTGTCTAAACTTCTTCACGTTAAACTTCAGGTTCAGCAGCCGGCACCAGACAGCAAACCCAATAATGGCCCTAATCCCATTGGGGGCTATCTGGGAAATGCCAAACCCGTAGCGCCGAAGCACAGCAAGTAGTGCTGAACAGAAGGGTAGTCTCAGACCCACTTCAAAATACTCCCGATGGACCGTGCAAAAACCCTCCGGTGGATTCGGGGCAAGTAAGTGCGGTTCCGAAGGCAGTTGTGGGGCAAATCTTGCCTTGTCAATCCCATACCGCTCACATATCTCGTCTAGGTCTTTTTGACCTAGGATGGACCCAACGTCCCTACTATCTGCAATAGCCATTTCGGAGAAATCGAATTCAGATTTCCGGCGAGGATAGGGCTTATATCTAAAGAAAAGGAATGCCAAATTACAAAGCGAAAATACAAGAAATACTTACTTGAAAGAATAATAAATTTGGAGATTGAGAGGCGGAGAATAACAATCGGTAGCAAATCTTCTGATTTTAATAGCCCACGTAGTTGTGAAACGATTGATATGACGGGGTTATAACCCCCACTTACCTCGAAAAACGGCCTCAGTTAAGTTAGTGGCCAACGACGCCTCGATTCCTGGTCCAACTGTAATGACATCACAACTAGCCTTTCCACCTAGTAATGCGAATTCAAATCCTACAAGTTAAACATCCGAGTCGAGCCACCGCACAGGCATATCCGAGCCGACTAACCAAAGCTCGGCTGGATCTGGGGGCTTATGACGATGCCAAGAATTGAACCTACCTAGGTGGCACCTCTTTAGTGGCTCAACATTAGGTTCGGAGAGAAACGGTGCTTGGTGTTCCAATGGCCGGACTAGAATAGCCCGGCTACTTGCCCCATCCCTTTCCAGAACGACCACTGCTCAGGACCGGCTTCCAAAAGTCGTGGATATATCCGGATTCACTCCCGACCTCTGAAGGTCGGTCAACACCGGTACTCTATTCTACCCATGACCGATCCTGTCTATCGGGTTAAGTCCCTCTCAGACCTACCATTCTACTTACATATGTCCGAGCTGATTCCAGCTTGACTACTCTCCTCGTCAGGTCGGCTCAAGCACAGAAGGTTTCAACCAGTCTAGCCCTTGTCGTCTAAGTCGGCCAGAGTCAATCCTTAATCATATTTCCCACGTGTACAACACACGGGTAACTATGGAAAGAATCTTGAGTCGTAAATGCTCCAATCTTCCTCAATTAATACAAATATTTGAATACCATAATTATCTCCTAAAATCAAGGAGATTAACTAATCATAATCCATTTCCTTAGGGAACACGTCAATCAGTGTCCATCATATACACGCCGCACGATAACCCTAGGGCACAAACCCCTCTATATAAACGATCCCTAAGGAACTACGGAGACTTGATTCCAATCCCAACATTGAATACGTAGGCAGCTTGATCATTATCAAGTGCAGTCTAAAACATCTAAAACACCCCCTCTTCTTTCATAGTTTTATATACTCAAAGAACACCCTTAAGTTATCATCAAGAGAAAGAACTCTAAAGCTTATCTTGACGATTTTTGGATCGTCATAGCCCACCGGATTGAACCGGTAACACACTTACTATCTTTACTTTGCTAATCAGTGGGTCTTATTATAATTATATGCATCTTAGTTGCTTGTTTCACAATTTTCACGGGCTAGTAAATAACTAAACAATACAAATGAACCACTAAAAAGAAATTGAAAATCAAAACTTTATGCTCACAAGGAGTAGAAACCACGTTTTCGCAAGATTCTTATGGCCCCATGAGGACTTTTCACACCTACTTTCTTGTCAAGCTCACTTGGCATTGGTGTTAACTTTGTCTTTACATGTTGAACGAAAAGAATAAGGATATGAAATTGATCTTTTATGGGTATAGACTATTAGACTGTATAGTGGTGGTCTCAATATTCCTTACTTTTTTCCAACTTTTTAAAAGACAAGATATGTTATTTTAGTTGATGTCCTAAAAAATTTCTCATTTCTAGCTGCCATGTTTATTATTTAATGTTTACTTCACAAAAAGATTTTTGGGCGCCGAAAATTTGTAAATAAAATAAAATAAAAATTAATGCACCGTTATCTTCACTTTATTCTTCATATTCTGATATTCGCAGAATCATTGGATTGTTTTATGGCTGCAAAAAAAACGTTCGCATGTTTCTTCTTGCAGTAGAAGAAGATTTATCATTATGTCATCCGTTTCAAAATAACTGATAAAGTTGTCAAAAAAACACGTATATTAAGAATGTGAATTAACGGTTTAATTTGAATGCCAAAATTATCATTAATGTAATGTTGCTTTTTATTTTAGGTGATTGTATGTATGAACAACACTATGATTTTCATAGCTTTGGAAGACAGAAGTTTAATAACTTAAAGGGGATGCTTAACCCCTAGAGAAAAGAAAAAAAAAATGGTTCAGACATATAGAGACTCATTTTTGTAGGCCATGTTCGTACCCAGAAACGTATGTGTATTGTTATTTTGAGTTGGTTCTGTTAAGAAATAGATTATAATAGTGGATGATGTGGCATGATCTTAGAGCTTACACATCATCAATGTTCTAATGGTCTAGCTTTGATGTTATCCTTATTATTGTTAGGTATTCTACCTAGAGAATCTAGCTTGCTGTCGGTTGTCTCTTCTCCAAGAAATGTGTTCTGTTTATGTATGAGAAATATCTCAGAAGAATGAAATTAATCTGAATCATTATGAAATTATCTTTCTTCTTGTTTTTCTAAGTTGGTATCAGAGCAAGGTTCTCATGGCGTCCTCGGCTTCTTCTCCGGCTGTGACGACCATTGCCGCCACAAGCACCCTTGACACTTCGACCATGGCAGCTACTCATACTTCAGCGCCGGTCATCTCCACCGTGGTAGGGACTTCCATGGCTATTCCCGGCGTTTCATGGCCCGCTTCATTGTTCCCACCTTCAACTGCGCTGTTCCCATCTTTGACTGGCTTAACACCTCCGATTTTCTCTACTGGTGCACCATTTTCTGGGTTGTTTTCGACGATTGCTCCACCTCGCACTCCGATTACTCCATTGACAGGTTCAATTGGCTCTCATCCTCCACCCAGTTTAATTCCTAGTATGCATGCCAGTGATTCCACCTCTTTACTTAGATCTACTTGCACTGTTAAATTGAATCGGGAAAACTATCTTCTATGGAAGTATACAATCCTTCCTATTGTTAAAGGATACAAGTTAGAAGGTTTTTGTTTGGTACTGTACCTAGACCAACACCACTGGATTCTGGAATGAATCTGCAAATGTCTTCTGCAATTGAGTATTGGGATTCTACTGATCAACTTTTAATGGGCTGGCTCCTAAGCTCAATGACAGAACAAGCCTTATCCGAGGTCATAGGCTGTACCACCTCTTGTGAAGTGTGGAGTACACTCGGAAAGTCTTTTTAACTCTCATTCATAGGCAAGAATGCTTGAGTATAAAACTGCTCTCACTAAAACTGAGAAGGGAACCAGGTCTATGGGTGATTACTTGGCTCTTATGAAGTCTTATTCTGACAAGTTACTGGCTGCTGGTTAACCTATATCCAAGTCTGAGCTTATTCTGGTAGTTCTTTGTGGACTGGATAGAGACTATGAGTCTGCTATTGTCAATATTACAGCAAGGGTTGGATCTATGAGCTGGCAAGAAGTCCAGTCCCAGCTTCTTACTCATGAAAGGCTTGTTGCTAGGTTCAATCCTTCTACTGGTTCTAATCCCTCAGTTAATGTAGCACAGATGTATTCTAAAGGTTCCAATTCCTCTGATTCCATAGCTCAGTTCCAGCAATCTAATAGAGGAAGAGGTGGAAATAGAGGTGGAAGATCCAGAGGTGGTAGAGGAGGCAGGACAAATGCTAACAATAGAAGTGTGTGTCAGTTATGTGGTAAAAATGAGCACACTGTCCTGGAATGCTGGCATAGGTTTGATGTGAACTTTACAGGTCCAAGTCAGAATAACAATGCTAGACCTACTGGAAATCAAAACAGTCCTAGACCAGCTGCTTATATGGCTACTCCTCAGTCTGTGGCAGACTCTTCATGGTATATGGATAGTGGAGCAACTAATCATGTTACAGGGGGACCTGAACAATCTGCACTTAAGCTTAGGGTACACTGGTTCTGACACACTTGGAGTAGGTAATGGTGAGCAGCTCCATATTTCCCATATTGGCCAATCCAAAATTCCTATCACACACTCATCACAAGCTCTAAAACTTAATTCTATTCTTCATGTCCCTGCCATTACTAGAAATTTACTTAGTGTCTCTAAACTTACATGTGATAATGAGGTTGTTATTGAATTTAATGATTCCTTTTGTGTTGTGAAGGCCAAGAAAACAGGGATACCTCTTCTTACAAGAACTCTGGAGGGTGGTCTGTACAAGATGGGCAATCTACCTAAGAGTGTTATGAGCTCTCCTCAATCCAATCACTCCTTTCTGGACAAGTCTGCTTCTGTTTTTCTGGTTGAGTCTAGTAAAATTCAGGCTCATAATGTCAATAAAGATCCCAATGTATGGCATAGGAGACTAGGTCATCCTTCTTCAAGGATTTTGAGTCAAATCTTGCAAACTTGTAATGTCTCCTTGAATGAAAAACTTCTGTTTTGTGAATCTTGTCAGTTTGGCAAATCTCATGTCTTACCTTATGCTTTATCTACTTCTCATGCTAGTAATATTTTTGATCTTGTGCATACTGATGTCTGGGGTCCATCACCCACTAAGTCTACTGGTGGTTACACTTATTATGTGCACTTCCTTGATGATCACACTAGATATACTTGGCTCTATCCTCTAAAACAGAAATCTGAAGTGTATAACATAATTCAACAGTTTCAGAAAATGGTTGAAAACCAGTTCTCCACCACTATCAAGTGTATCCAGTCAGATTGGGGGGGAGAATATAGGAGTATTGAGTCTTACTTAAAAGATCAAGGTATCATGTTTAGATACCCTTGTCCTCATGCTCATGGACAGCATGGTAGGGCTGAAAGAAAGCATAGACATATTGTGGAATTAGGCCTTACTCTACTTGCTCAAGCCTCCATGCCACTGAGTTTTTGGTGGCATAGTTTTCAGCAGGCAACCTTGATTATAAACAGTCTTCCAACCCCTGTCCTCAACAATATGTCCCCTCATGAGTGTCTGTTTAATGACAAACCAAATTACAAGCAATTTAAGGTGTTTGGATGTGCTTGTTATCCACACCTTAGACCTTTGCAAACCACTAAATTTCAGTTCCATTCTAGTAAATGTGTTAATCTAGGAATCAGCCCTGTGCACAAAGGCTACCAGTGTCTGGATATGAGTGGTAGAATTTATGTCACTAGAGATGTTGTCTTTGATGAAAACACTTTTCCTTTTGCTACTCGTTTTTCTCAAGGTCCCAATAGGGCTGTTCATGTGCTGGATGAGTCTGATAGTAGTTTTTCCTGCCCTCCAAATTCAAGGAAACTCATAACACTCCTCCAGTTGCAAGATGCAGTACAGACACTCCAGATGTTTCTGCAGGTATGTCAAATCCTAACACTGAACTTCCTTTATACTCACCATATTCTACAAGTCCTGCATCCCTTATTGTACCTGTTAGCACTCCTGGTTCACCACTAAATTATCCATCTCAAGTAGAGTCCAGTTCATCCTCACCTACTCCTATTTCTGGTCCTACTTTAACTTCTCCCTCTTCCATATCAGATTCAGTTTCACTTTCTTCATCCTCATATGCACCTACACCCACACCTCCTCCAAATCTCAAACATGTTAATACTCATCCTATGCTTACTAGAGCAAAAAGGGGTATTTTCAAACCTAAAGTTTTTTCTGCAGTTGCTTCTACTACTGAGCCCCAAAGTGTGTCAGAAGCTTTATCATGTACTGAGTGGAGGTGTGCAATGGAAGAAGAGTATAAGGCACTCTTGAAAAATGAAACTTGGACTCTGGTTCCTCCATCATCTAATCAGGCAGTGGTGGGTAGCAGATGGGTGTATAAGCTCAAACTTAAACCTGATGGTTCTATACTGAAGCATAAGGCAAGATTGGTAGCAAAGGGTTTTAGCCAAACATATGGAGTGGATTTCACAGAGACTTTTAGTCCTGTTGCCAAAGCTCCTACCATCAGAGTTGTGCTTTCCTTGGCTGTTACTTTTAACTGGCCTATCAATCAGGTAGACATTAACAATGCGTTTCTTAATGGCCCTCTTAAAGAACCGGTGTATATGACTCAACCTGAAGGCTATGTGGATCCTACCAGGCCACATTACATCTGTAAGCTACATAAAGCCCTGTATGGGTTGAAGCAGGCCCCAAGAGCCTGGTTTGAAGCCTTAAAAACTCAGTTGCTACTTTGGAATTTCAAACAGTTTGTTTGTGACAATTCTTTGTTTACCCTCAAAACAGCAAGTCAAATTCTGATTGTGTTAGTCTATGTTGATGATATTCTGGTTACAGGTAACTCAACTACACTAATCAACAAGTTCATTCATATGCTTGACTCTAAGTTTTCCCTCAAGAATCTGGGACCAGTATCTCATTTTTAGGGTATGCAAGTATCTAGGGATTCCTCTAGTCTGTACCTGAATCAAAGCCAGTATGCCTCTCAACTTCTTACAAGGTTGGGCTTTGAGTCACTCAAACCTTGTCCTACTCCTATTGTTCCTGGAAGGAAACTTGAAGAAAATCCAGGAGAACCTTTTCGAAATGTCACCATGTACATGAGTGCAATTGGAGGGCTACAATACTTAACCTGCACTAGACCAGATATCACATTTGCTGTGAATTATCTAAGTCAGTTCATGCAGAGTCCTCATATGGAGCATTGGAAAGCTGTAAAAAGGTTGCTGAGGTACATTATTGGTACTCTTAAACATGGACTGCATTTGAAACCATCATCCTGTCTTAATCTAGCAGGGTTTTCAGATGCAGATTGGGGAGTGTCTACAATTGATAGAAAATCTGTTGGAGGCTATTGTATTTATCTTGGTGAATCTCTTATCTCATGGAGTTCCAAGAAACAAGATGTTGTTTCAAGGTCAAGTACAGAATCTGAGTATAGAGCATTAGCAAATGCCATTGCTGAAATCAAGTGGATTACCTATCTTCTGGCTGAATTACAAATCAGGCTTGCTGTTAGACCTACAATATGGTGTGACAACACCAGTGCCTCTTTTCTTGCTCAGAATCCGGTGTATCATGCAAGAACTAAGCACATAGAAATAGATGTGCATTTTGTCATAGATGAGGTTCTAAACAAGAAGTTGACAGTCTGTTATATCCCTTCTTCTGATCAAGTTGCAGACTGCATGACCAAGCCTCTTCCTATATCTTCTTTTCAGTTGTTTAGAGACAAACTCAATGTGTTTCCACCACCATTGAGTTTGAGGGGGATGTTAAGAAATAGATTATAATAGTGGATGATGTGGCATGATCTTAGAGCTTACACATCATCAATGTTCTAATGGTCTAGCTTTGATGTTATCCTTATTATTGTTAGGTATTCTACCTAGAGAATCTAGCTTGCTGTCGGTTGTCTCTTCTCCAAGAAATGTGTTCTGTTTATGTATGAGAAATATCTCAGAAGAATGAAATTAATCTGAATCATTATGAAATTATCTTTCTTCTTGTTTTTCTAAGTGGTTCAGTTTGGTTTTTTAATTTGGTTCGGGTTGACTGGTTTTTTCCTCACCTCTAACCGTGAGAGAGGGTGATGACCACCTCTAGAATTCTCTAATAAGATTTAGGACAATGTTGTTAGTTCTTTAAGAGGAGAACGTACTATTCCTTAATGCGTTTGGTATCTTGGGTTTACAATTTTAGTCAAAACAAAGGCTCAAAGTAATGCCATTAAACCCAATTTCCACGGTGTTACAGGTGAAATTAAAAACCGAATTCCAGATGGAGCTAATAGACATACCGTGAAAGACGGTTGATGACATCTCTAGAATACGTTGATAGGATAGTGTCATATCGTGTAAAAAAAAACACCGGAATCACCAACACTCTAGTAGAGGTCCTAACAAATATATCAGTTCCTTAGGAGGGGATCGTAATATTTCACATTAAAAAATTAAAATTTAAAAAAAAAAATACCAACATATAAACCGAAGCATAAATAATTTTAGGTGATACGATGTCGATAAATTTAAGTAGTTGCGGATACATTATGGTTCAAAATAACAAAATTAGATCAAAGTTTTGACCCATTACAAATTTATAATGCAATTGTTGGAAAGCAAAAATTGCAAGGCCAGTCAATATTAAAAGAGAAGATGATTGGAGTGACCCTATCGAAATGACGAAATCATTAAAAAGCAAAAATTGCAAGGCCAGTGTCATTTTTTATTGCTTTAATTTTTTGAGTTTAGGCTGGAAATTTCAAATCTATCCCTCACCCAACGCACACAACACCAATGCTGTGAAATTGATACATCTGAGGATCTGGTCCTTTTATTGAAATGCAACTTTAATCAGGTTATCAGTGACTCAGAGTGATGGACTTGCCTTTTATACCAAAGAACTGAAAGACTTGCCTTTTATACCACGGAATTGAAAGAAATCCCCTTTACGGGGTTCGAACCTTCACCCTCTAGCTTAAGGTCCAGGCCACCTTAATACCCAAACTCCTTACCAACTGGGCTATGTCCTAGAGACTCAACCATCAATTATAGATAGTCACTATTATCGGATCAAAATTTAGTAGAGTAATTTTTTGAACTTTACAACATAATGTCTTGATATTCAAAAACAAATGTAATAATTACTCCCTCCGTTCATAATTATATGTCGCAGTTGCCAAAATCAAAATTTCTTTTTTATATGTCGTAGTTATATTTCCAATACATAGTTTAATACTCTTTCCGCTTTCAATACTATTTTTCAATTTTTTAGGCTCATTCAACCAATCATTCTTTCATATTCATTACACATACACTTTCCAAGATTTTTTTTGGAATACTAATTTTCTTAATCTGTGTGTTTTTCTCAAACACGACATATAATTTGGAACGGAAGGAGTATTAATCAGTAATATTTTCAATTTCACAAAAAAACCATAAAAATTATTGTAAGTGTAATTTAAACAAAATATATAATAGTTTTTTTTACCCCATGTATTCAGACTTTGAACCCGACCATTTTGAGTGCAGACATGTAACTTTTCATGTTATTAGGCTTAAAACCCTGTCTGCTTGCGTTTATTCCAAACATTTCTCTTAAATACAGTGTCCTTGGCACTATGCTTTTTATGTATTATATGCGAATATTTCACCCCTTCTTATTATTTGGTTAAATAGGTTACATATTAATTTAATATTTCACACGTCTATCGAAAAAAATACTTGTACCTTAACAAAATATCATAATAAAGTGCATTGATAGATTTATTGAATAACAATATATTTTGTCATTGAGTAAAAATGAATCGTTACAGGAGTTTATATAGCCAGTCACAAGGCTATAAACGTAAATACAAAGATAATTAAATATAACTATTGTCTAATACGCTCCCTCAAGCTGACGGCGCTGAGCGAAGGCCAAGCTTGGAAATGAAAGCAGAAAAAGATAAACGGGGCAGTGGCTTGGTGAGAACATCGGCCAACTGATCAGCAGTAGCTACACGGGCAACACGAACAAGTCCCCTCTCAACATGCTCACGAATAAAGTGATAATCTATAGCAACATGCTTCATGCGCGAATGAAACACTGGATTGGCGCTTAGTCGAAGAGCACTTAAATTATCACAAAAGATCACTGGTGTGGTCTGAACCGAAAAACCGAGATCGGCAAGCAGATAGGTCAGCCAAGCAATCTCTGCCGCAGTATCAGCAACGCATCTGTATTCAGCTTCGGTGGACGAACGAGCGACTGAGGTTTGCTTCTTGGAGCTCCGGGAAATCGCATTCCTACCCAAGAAGACTATATACGCGAGAGGTAGAAGTATAACCTCGCTTCCCTATTCCCCCCCCCCCCCCGTCGAATCGGAGAAAGCATGCGAGCCAACGGCGAATCCCGATATAACTGCGACCCGTAGTGGCGGTGCCGGACAAGTAACGCAACACACGTTTGACTAACATCCAATGGTACTCGGTCGGAGCATGCATAAACGAGCGAGCTTATTAACGGCAAGGCGAATATCGACCCGTGTAAATCATAATTACCGTAAAGCCCCCAAGATTTGGCGATGCGAGTAGGGTTTGAGAAAGTTTGGAGAGACGACGGGATCACCAGAAAAGGCATCAGCAGGCATAGGCGTGGAGACGGGTTTGGATTCCTCCATATGAACCTGAGATAATAACTCACGAGTGTACCTGGTTTGCGTGAGGAGCATGCCCAGAGGAGAATGGGTGACCTCAACCCCCAAGAAATACGATAAGAGACCCAGATCCTTAATAGAGAACCTAGAACCAAGCTGATCAATAATACCCTGAACCTGCTCAGCAGAGCTACCTGTAACAATAATGTCATCGACATATACCAAGAGCATAGTAATACTGGTGGACGTGCGACAAACAAACAGCGATGAATCAGCAACCGAATTAACAAAACCCATAGTAAGAAGAAATTTTTTAAGCTCATGGTACCTGGCACGAGGTGCCTGCTTAAGGCCATAAATTGCCTTACGAAGCTTACACACAAATGTGGGTTTAGTAGCATCCTCAAACCCAGGCGGTTGACTCATATAGATATCTTCAGCCAGTGTCCCCTGCAGGAAGGCATTGTTGACATCAAGCTGGCGAAGGCACCAACCCATGGAAACCGCAATACTAAGAACAAGGCGAATCGTAACGGGCTTAACGACAGGACTAAAGGTCTCAAAGTAATCTAAACCAGGCCGTTGCGTAAACCCTTTGGCAACCAGCCGAGCCTTGTACTTGTCAATTGAGCCATCCGGTTTCCGCTTAATTCTGAACACCCACTTACAGCCAACAATGTTTAATTCAGACGACGGGGGAACTAAGGACCACGTATCATTGCGAAAAAGTGCACTATACTCGTCAGACATCGCAACACACCACTGCGGGCACTGCAAGGCCTGCTTAAGGGTAGAGGGCTCGGTTTCAAGGTAGCGGTTTTGTAACTGAGCTTGGAGGTTGAAGATGGTACGAGGTTTGTATATTTGGTTTCTAGAGCGAGTAGTCATAGAATGTGGTGGTGGTGGGGGAGGAGGTGGAGGAGCAGAGATGGAATCACTGCTGGAGGCATTGGATGAGGGAACAGGAGATGAAGACAAAGGAAGGCTATCGGATGGGGGGCCAGTGCTCTCGGGTTGGGGATTGGTGTTCTTGGTTGGGGGGTTTCCGTGGGGGGGAGGTGACGGACTGGAACCGCAGCAGGCTCATAATACTCAGGAGGTAATAAGGCAGATAGAGAAGGTACAGAAGGGTCTATAGGAATGGTAGCAAAAGGAAATATATCCTCCACAAAGCGAACATCGCGGGATGTGTACAGACGGGATGCAGATAGATCATAGCAGAGGTAGGCACTTTGAGTGAGGGAGTAGCCAAGGAAGACGCAAGGTTTAGAAGAGGACTCAAGTTTGTGATTATTATATGGTTTAAGCCATGGATAACACAGACACCCAAAGACGCGAAGTTTGGAATAATTAGGAGGGTCCGAGAAGAGCTTAAGATGAGGGGAGAGCATGTCAAGATTTTTTGTAGGCATACGATTGATGAGATAGACAGCTGCACTGACAGCATATGACCAATACGTGATCGGCATGGAGGCATGAGAAAGAAGAGCTAAGGCAGTTTCGGTGATGTGCAGATGACGTCGTTCAGAGATACCATTGTGCTGAGGTGTGTAGGTGGGAGACGTGAAGTGGGAGATGCCGTGGGCAGCAAGAAAGGGGCGAAGCTTTATATACTCGGTTACATTGTCAGAGTAAAGAGTTTTGATAGGAGTGTCTAACAATTTTTCGACATACGCTTTGAATTTGACAAAGGTGGAATAAACATCAGATTTACAAACTAACGGATATATGCAAATGAAGTGAGTAAAATGATCAACAAATAAAACGTAATACTTGAAACCATCAACTGAATAAACTGGGGATGTCCAAACATCTGAATAAATGACTTCCAAAGGTTTAACGGTACATAATGTCGAATCAGAAAAAGGGAGCCGGTGGCTCTTATTACAAAGACAGGAATCATAATAAGTAGAAGAAACATAAGATAATTCTAAAATATTATTTTTTGCAAGATTTTGAATGATAGGAAAAGCTGGATGGCCACAGCGACGATGCCAGGTAGCAGCCGAGGCTTTGGACGCAGAGAAGGCGAAGAGACCTTTTGAAGACCACAGATAGGCCCCATCACTGACTTGTCCCTGGTGGAGGCATGTGCCCGTCTTCAAATCCTTCACCAAAAACGAGTCAGGTAAGAATTCAATAGTTACAGAATTATCAGTACAAAATTTCTGAACTGAAAGTAGATTGCGAGAAAGAGAGGGAACACAGAGGACGTGATTTAATTTAAAGGAAGAGAGGGAGGTAGAGCCAATGTGAGTGATAGCCAAGGAGCTACCATCACCAATGACTATACTAGCCGTACCTTGATAAGGGGAATGCAGAGAGAGCAGGCTGAGCTCCTGTGTCATATGGTGAGAGGCACCACTGTCAAGCATCCATGGAGCAGAAGGATCAGAGTATGGCACAGGATAATTGGAAGCAGTATGCTGAGCAACATGAGCATGGGGAGGTGGGGGAGGCCGAGAGCTGCCTTGGTTGCGAGGTGGGCGGGGAAGATTGTTGTAGAGGGGATAAGCTGTGCAGCGGGTAGCAACGTGACCTTGGACACCACAAAGTTGGCAGAAGCCTTGATAGCCTTTGGAATTACGAGCAGTGGGATTTTTGGAGGAGTGATTGGGGGAGGAGGAAGGCTATTGGGGTCTCGGGTTGGGGATTGGGGCTTGCGGCATGATGGGTGGGGGCGGGGTGGTTGGGGAGAGGGATAATAGGATGGATTAGGAGAAACATGCATAGGACGGGGTTGATGGTAGGCAGGGAAAGCAGTATACGTAGGGGGTGTGACAGACTGACTCTGTGCAATCGACGCCTCATGCATTAACAATTTCTCGTGTAACAAAGGCATAGCAATAGTATCATCACGTGCCTGAATGACACTCACAAGATCCTTATATTCACTACCGAGATTTTTTAAAACAATTTCAACTAATTCATCGTCAGGTACTTTAGCATCTAAAGACGCCAGATCATCCGCAATAGTTTTAATGGCAGTGAAATATTGAGAGATGGACATTGTACCTTTAGTAATAGAATTCAAACGCAATCTTAGATATCGAGTACGGCCCTTACTTTGTTTCCCATATGTGTCGAGGAGGGTATCCCAAGCTTGCTTCGAATTAGTCGTGTGCTGAATAGAAGCAACATAATTTTTGTCAACCGAGCCGATAATGAGATGATGAATGAGTGCATCCTGTTGAACCCAGAGTAAATGCGCTGGATTGGACACAGCCGCACCGGCGGGACTGGTTAGAACAGCGGCCGGCTTGGGTATATCACCGGTGATATATCCTATGAGACCATGACCGGTGAGGAGGGTGGTCATCTGCAGCTTCCAAGCGGAGAAATTTTTGTCATCTAGTTTAATCGGTGCATTGACGGCAGGATTTAGGGAAACAACAGAGGGGGCTGCAGGAGGCGGAGCAGCCGCAGCGGTGGAAGACGCCGAATCGGCGGTTGAAGAAGGAGTGGCCATGGCAGCAGCGGCGGCCTAGCGGCGAAGGTGACTGCGGCAACTAGGGCTTGATTAACAGAGAAGAAATTTTGGTGGATCGAGAAGCTTTGATACCATGATAGATTTATTGAATAACAATATATTTTGTCATTGAGTAAAAATGAATCATTACAGGAGTTTATATAGCCAGCCACAAGGCTATAAACGTAAATACAAAGATAATTAAATATAACTATTGTCTAATATGCATCAATACACTTTTAAGCTATTGAATTTATTAGGACTCAGAGAAAAACTAATGGGTCTCATGTCATAATAAATGATGTAAAAATATATTGTGCACTTTGTTATTGTTATTTTGTTGTGGCGCTAACACTACTCATTAGATTCTCGTATTGTAGTATCTCAAATTGAAAAAAAGTAGCTAAATATAATGTTACACAATAATGATCTTAGTAACTTAAGCGAAACATTTTAAACCGTAATGATAATGATTGATTCAAATATTTACCGAATCTAATTTAACTCATATAGCACCATAAAGCTCAGAATATGCGTTATAGATCCGTAAACTTGATGGTGGGGGCCATAATAGACGGTGGTGATAATCACTTTCAAAGTCTTCATATGAAGGATGTCATGGTGCGGGCCATAAAAGACGGCGGTGGTAACCACTTTCAAAGTATTCGTATGAAGGACGTCACTTCTTTGATAATGATGTGTATTATCTCACATTGAAAACGTGAGGTAGAAAAGTACCTTATATATGTAACATCCCGAATTTTTAAGATTGATAAAACGGTAAATGGGATGTAAATTATATTTATTTCTTGTTTACGTATAATCTAATTAAATAATTAAAAGGAAATTAATTATATAAATGATTAATTATTAAAAAGATTTAATAATAAGTATTTAAGGAAATAATCCATTATTTCTTTAATTAATCACGTCGGCAGAAATTAGGCAGAGAGGCGACGCAATTGGCTAGGAAGCGGAAGAATGGAATCTTCAATCGCGCGGCTAATCCGTCAAGATTTTGGGCAGACCACAGAAGATGAAAATCATCGTCTCATCGCAACAAATGTTTCCACACTAATCGTTCTCAATTTCGTACGTTTTCAGTTTAGCCCTAAATTTGGAATCTTGATAGTTTTTTAGAAAAATCTGAGATTTAGTTGTGTAGAGTGTTGTATGATTGTAGTTATATCGTTTCTGAATTGTAAGTTACATATGTGTGCGTCTAAAAGCTAAAACATCCTTATAACAGGTGAGGCGTGTTTATTCTTCTTCTTAGTATGAGACTATTACACTTCCACTTGAGGCTGTGTGTCAAGGGATTCGTGTAACCCCTCACAGGGACCTAAGCTCTTGCCCTTGAGGTGTTTACCATGTCGTGGTGCAGTCCTTCACCATTCGTAGTGTTCTTTGATATTGATGTAACAAATTTACTTGTGCGAGGATGTAATACGGAGCTAGTAGAGGGTGAGTTAGTTCTACCGTTACACCTTATGTGGTAGTAATTGTAGAAAGTATTCATGTTATCTATATATATGCACTGTTATTTATTGTAACCGTTTCTTCTACCCCTTACTAAGTACGTATGTACTTACCTTATTTTTTCATTGTTCCTACCCCGAGAAGGTGGTGTATTTGTAGGTTGTTTTCGAGACCACTGAGATGTGATCCGGAAATGATGCAATTGAAGTTTATTGTTCTTATTTCAGTTGTAACTTTGGGTATAGACACTCTTATCTTGTAATGTTGAAAGATTAGTGGTTTCAGTTTGTGGTTTTGAGTTGTAATGGATAAATCGTATTTGACGGTTATAATAAGTCTTTTGATGACGCAATAGATGCAGCATGTGTTGCTTTCGATCATTTATTAGTTGTTTAGTTGCCCGAGTTTGTCGTTTTGTCTTCCGCCTTGTTCTCTGATGTTTATCTACGTAAGGATTACGTATATAATTAGATCGAATTTTAATTATATGCATGCCGGACGTTTTTTTCCGGATAAGGACTCGGAATCCGGGAAATGGCCGTCACCGTATCTAAGTTGGGGAATGATGAGTTTGGTAGTTCGTAAATATCCTTATAACCCAAGCAAGGACGATAGGTGTAACATCCCAACTTTTCAGAAAGGGTAAAATAGTAATTGGGCATACCCACTACAACCTAATTATTATTTATCCTATTCATTTAATTAAAAAGGATTTAATTAAAGGGATTTAGTTGTTTAATTAAGGAATTTAATTAAATGGCTATAAAAAGGAAATAATCCCCAAAATAATTTATTAGTTTGGAACGCATATTCTGAAGAAAAAAAAAAAGAGGAACGACGGCATCAGAAGGAGAAACGGACGCAAGAAGGTTTTGAAAAGGGAGAACGTAAACTTCAACCGTATAACCAATCCGTTCATCGTTACAAGATGCCGCAGTAGAGAAAAGTGATTAGCGCGAAAAGACGCAACTTTGGAAAATAAAATCTCTTAATTTCGTAAGTTTTCAGTTTAGCCATAGTTTTTTGTAACCGTTGAATTTGATCTTCAAAAATTCGTATCTTTCAATCTGTAGCTCTGTTTCACAGCCATGAGTAGTCGAAACAATCGTCTTGGAGCGTAGATTAATCTAAAATTAGTTTGACAGCAAGTAATCCAAGTAATCTTCTGTTTCACACACTTTTGTATTTCTGTTTTGCAAGGAAAATAGGATTTTAGGGTTTCTTGTTGATCAAATAGGTTTTGGGGTTGAGGATCAACAATTGTTGTGGTTGCTTGGCGTTTTGCTGGCAATTAAGGTAAGAGGCTTTTCCTAATGAATAATTATAGTTGTACTACGTTTAGGTTGAGTTTTGGTATAGATTGGTGGTTAGAAATCATCTTTATGTGTAGTTGTTGTCTATGTTAAGCTATGACATATTTTGAACATGTTTCCCTATTTTTTTTCTGAGTTTTTGATGGTAAACATGTTTGGTTTGGATTAGAAATCATTAAGTGCAGAAAATCATGTTTTTAGGGCTTAACAGTGTTGAATGCGCACGCATTGGACATCAATGCGCACGCATTCCTATTACAGGATTGTATGGTTTTAGACTCAGTAGGTAGAATGCGCACGCATTCATTGGAATGCGCACGCATTCGTGATTCAGGATGGAAGTCCTTTTTCACAGCAGGTACAATGCGCACGTATTCAAGGGAATGCACAGGCATTGTTGGTTCAGGTTTTTAGAAGGTTGCTCCCAGCATGAGCAATGCGCATGCATTGGCTGGGCAATGGCTTTCAGCATATGTTCTGGTCAGGGAATGTGCACGCATAGACCCCAGTTTTAATAAAACCTTGTTTAAGCTATGTAATGAGATGTTAAATGTTGTTTCATGATCTAGTAACATTAATTAAACATGAACAAGCCTGGATTGAGCTTCTGATTCGTTTAGTTTCGGCACCGAATGTACTCTTAAAGGGAGTTGAAGTTCGGATCCGTCGGAAGAGCAGGAGAGGCTTGTGCTTTGATGAATTAGTATTCATCAATGTCTGTGTAATTGCTAGGCCTTGTTTATGTCTAGTGGTCTAGGACGAGAGTAGTATGTGTGAGGGAGATTATTTGAAAACACTTAGACGGCTACTTAACTATTTAATAAATACGTACTTGACTAGTAAAAGATTAAGCACCATGTCACTCTTGGATAGGCACCAGAAAATATCGCGATGTGTGTGCTTTCCTGAAGGTGGATAACTCCGTAGGTTCACAAGACCCTAAGTACGGAGGGACTTCACTGAAACATGTGCACTATCGGAGTCTACCAGAATAGGCTTCCGTGGATATTGGTGTGATCCACCAATATGTTGCCAAGAATATCCCAAGTTGGATATGCGTAGTGCCCTTGAGTGCGGATGTAACATTGATAGGTTAAGTTAGAAACGTTTAGTCATAACATGTTGATGGACATGAAGTGAACCCTAGATTGAGTCGGTCTCATAAAGGTAATTTAATAATAATAAAAAGAAACTTTCGTGGTATAACTTAGTTATTCATTAGCTTCTCACTTTTACTAAGTACTTTGTACTTACCTCCTTTGCCTTTTCTTTTGTATGCATTGTGGGGTGAGAAGACGAACAGGTTGTCCAAGCGTAGATGACGACTTTTGAAGACATTGAAATCTTGGTGAAGCTTTTAGTTTATTTCTTTGTAAAGGTTGTACAAGACTAGTTGTATTTCTTCTCTTAGACTTGTTGTACTTCTACTTTTAAGACCTCGTATTGTATAAGTCTTTGGGTCTTTCGTCGTTGTAATTTAACTATCCATCTTTAGTATGGTTACTTTCTATTCATAGTAGCATTTATGTTTTTACCCGAGTCCTTTTAACTTCCGTTTGCTTTATTTCGATACGACGACGTAGAGGCTTGCGTATAATATTAGATTTATTTAATGCTATACGCGCCGAACGTTTCTCTTCCGGATAAGGGCTCGGTATCCGGGAGCGGAGCGTTACAATAGGTTTATATATAACCGAATCCATTATGACTCAAATATATACATGTTCAAATCTGCGGGTGGTGGGTCTAAAGGACAATATAAGATGGTAAATGATGAAATAGGACAAAAAACAAAGACGGTGGTTGAGAAGGACAAAAAAAGAAGAGATGTACAAAAATACCCTTAATGATTTCACATTAAAGTCGGGTAAGGATTTGCAGGGTGTTTGCATTTTACTACGTGTTACTACATTATGTGTTACTATGTTTGAGGGTGTTTGCATAGTGGTGTTACTACGTCGGATAGTGTTCACGGAACCAACATGAAATACGTGTTATTTCATATGTGGACTTTCACTGTGATACTACATTATGTGTAACTACATTCTTTGTATAGAGTGTGCATAATGGTGTTAGTACATGATGAAAAGGCTACAACAGGTGTTACTACATGATGTTGATGTTACTACATGACTATTATTATATGTCAATAATATTGATCGGTGTTTGAATGATAGTGTTACTACATATACATCAAATGAAGATGAAAGAAAAACCTGTTTTTACTTTATTATAGAATGAATACTTGAATAACAACCCTAAAGCAAATCATTCATGAATAAAGGTCCATAAAGGCCTGTTTTATTTCTTAGAAAAATAACAACAATCATATTTACTTTATAATAGAACTCTAAATCGTCAAGTCTAAAGTCTTGCTCAAACTGAACTCTAAATCGTCAAGTCTCTGAGCTTTCCTGTGCTGAATGTATTTGGACTGAAAGTAGGCTTCTTTAGGCATTAAATTGTCACCGGAGAATCAGGGAGATCAAATCCCCGGTTCTTCTTTCCTTTCTCAGCTCATAGCCTTGACTCACTGCAATCAAAACAACGGTTGATGAGAGTCAACTTTGCTATAATTTTGTGTGCATTTTACCCTCTATTTGTAGCCTATTCGATGTGATTTTGGGGTAGTTAAGTGGTTTTTATATACACATTTCATCATGGGTTGAATCACGGGACGATAAGACGTTTACGTCGAAAATCTCCATATTTTTGAGTGAATTGGGCACGTTTTATTGGCATTTGTCACGCTTGGGTTTTCTTGTTTTTTTGTTTGTTATAGGTGCGGCGTGATAGAGGGTGTGACGAGGATCACAACGGTACGAAAATCGTCCAAAACGGAGTTCGTATGATGAAATGACGCGAGATTCAAATTTGGCGATCGAGAAAAAAATAAATAAATTATTATTCAGTTTTTATGGGATCTCAACTTTGTTGATCAATGGAGAGTGTAGCAACAGTACTTGTGTACTCTTTTCAATGTTTGTGAATAAAGAAAAAGAGGGGGAAAAAACAAAAAAAAAGAGCAAAACAAAAGCAAAAATCAACGTACCTTTGCTAGAAGAGGTGCCCACGCCCTATTACAAGAATTGAATGAAGCGGACAGGGGACACTTTTATTTTCTTTTGCTGGGAATTTTTCAGAAGAAAATACGGGAAGTCGGCAATTGTGGTATAAAAAAGCCACAAAGGTCAAATTTTAACACAACTTTGATATCAGAATTTTATTTTTTTTGCTGCACAATTTTTCTTCCTCTTAGAAATAGATCTATTTTATTTTCTGCAACTTTTCTTCAACAACAATAGCATTTTTTTTTTTCGATTTCAACACAACGAAGTGACAATTCGAGTGGTGGATTGCTACGTTTTTCATTGGTAAATTTTATTCAATCTTTTTATCATGTTTATTATTAATTTCTTCATTAATTTCTGCACTTTTATTTTTATTATGAATAGCTAAATTTTATAATAGCTAAATTATGTGATGGATCACGAAATAGATGCTTAAACGATGATCTAGGGATGAGTAGAGCTTAAAAATTAAATCTTTTGAATTGTTGTGTCCTAAAATTTGATCTTAACGCTTCAATTAAACTGATCACTTGATTCATGATTCCACACACGAACTTTATAAATGTATTTTGCGAGGGAGTGTGCGAACTAGGATTTTAGGATTGTCATGCACGAACTAGTCGAGTTCTTCACAGCCTGTTCCTTGGTAAGGTTTTTCTAGCTAAGCCGTGAACTCGGTGGATGCGGAGCGTCTCATAGTTCCTAATCATATTAGGTCAATTAAATCCCATAGAGGGGACTGTTGAACCGAATATAGGGTAACTAGGTTGTGGTATTAGCGCTTAGGGACCAGTTTAGGAGATTGCACCCACAACACATTCAATAGAAGCCATAGGTTGGTTGGTAGCTTAAGGCTCGTCCCTAGTGATTCGGTATAGGTATTGAGAGTAGTGTTCCTGACCATAGGTTAGCTATTCCGTTTATCATATCTTTTAAAGTCCTAGTTTTTATTTTCTTAATTATAGTTAATTACTTCCACCAATATTATTTGTGAGCCTAAACTAAATACGACCGTGATTGTGATAATTGACGGATTCCTCGTGGGATACGACCTTACTCGCCGTTGTAGTACAACCGACCCGGTACTCTGCCGGTTAAAGTTGGTTTACTATAATTTGGCCATCAACGGTTATACAAAAATACGATTCGGAAAAGAAATTGAAAAGTAAATCAAGATGAATATGGAAAGAGTTAACCAAATCGTGGAACAAATAAATTCACTCTAAAGAAACGTGAAACACAAATTTTAGGTTGGTCAAAACATAAACCAAGCAATTCCAAACTAGTTAGATCCGAAAAATCAAGACAATATAAATCACGAAACTAAACTACTGGATTAAAATTGTTTCACAAATTTCTTACCCAATTGACCAACTCTCCGTAACTGAATACAGATGCAACTATCAAACCCTAGAAAACAGAGCATCAAAATTCGCCAGTTTCAAAGAGAACCCTTAACAGTGATCGAATAATCGGTGTATCAAAGAGTATAGAAAATTAGACCTTTATTTTCGCAGCGTGAAGAATAGAAAAGGAGCAGGGGCCGGCCCAGATAACTATATTTTTGTATCAACTGCTGTTATCTCGGTGAAAAGGTGAATGTACTAGCCGCTAGCCAACCCGATTTTGAGTGTTTCATTTGCTGGACTGGAGATTGATTGTGCTTATTATCATTTGACAGCTCCGAACACGAACCCTTCCTGGATGGGAAATTGGGAATGCCTCATCTATAAAAAGTTAAAGGTTGTGGAGGACTGTTTTTAATCTAAAATTGCAGTCCATACGAAAGGGGAAAGAGGGGATTTGCAGAGAAGATGATGGAGGCTAGGGTTTCTAGTAGGGGTGTACAACGAAATTGGAAAATTGGACTGACCGACTGAACCGGATTAAACCGGACCGGAAAATGATGAACCGCGGTTTTCCAATCGGTTTTTTCATTGAAGAAAAACCGAACCGGAAATCCAATTCAGTTTTCGGTTTTATCCATAAAAACTCGGTATGACCCGAACCGAACCGGTTATACTTCATTTTTTATATAATTTTATATATATATATATATATATATATATATATATATATATATATATATATATATATATAATATATATATATATATATATTTAATTTAATTTAATTTTTCACTACCTCCTACTATAAAAACACCTCACACACAACCCTAAATTTCTAAACCTTATACTTCTGCCGTTTCTATCTAAACTTAAACCTAAAATGCTTCCCAGCTGCCGATAACCGTCGTTTGAGCTCACCGGCCGTTCTTGCTTCTTCTAATATTCTTCATCTTTTGATCATGAAAGACTGAAAGCAACCTTTGAAATTGTCGTTACAACGACCACCCGCTGGCTTATGGTGCTAATAATGGTGTTTGTCTCATTTTTCGAAGAAAAAAATCAAAATTTTATGGTAAATAAAATACAGTCTGAAAACCAAAACTGAACCGAACCGGACTGTATTGGTTCAGTCCAATTCAGAAAAATGACCAATTCAGTTCATTTCAGAAAATATCAAAACCGTCACTACAGTTCAGTACAGAAAATCGTAAAAAACCGACCGGACTGGACTATGTACACCCCTAGTTTCTAGATTTTGGGATAATGGAGGAATGAATTTAAATCGTGGGAAAGTATTAGCTAAATAGTAATAAAGAGTATTTTTTTGATATACATTACTTTTTGTTCTTTATAACTATTACGTTATTTTCTTGTCCTTTTTATATAAATAAGATGTAAACCCGTCATCTAAGACATTTTCCTATAAAATCTGGGACGTTACACACATCATAAGGCTTTTACACCCAAAACTTTAAAACCCAATTTTCTAAAAGTCACTTGCACTGTTGCTCAAAATTATTTCAAAGCGTTCCTTGGATTTCGTTACATTATAGTGAGTCGTCATTTTAGACTTTACATTTACAAGTCGTAAATTCAATGAACCATTAATGATGCTCTTAGTCCACGTGAACTCTCATCCAAAAAGATAGTTCCCCAACTCAAATGACATTCATTGCCCTAGGACTGTGTAGACGATTTAAATCGAATGATGTGCCATGGTGGTTAAGGGTACTTAAAGCTGTCTGAATATGTTTTTTTTTTTGCTAGAAGGTCGTCTCAGTGAGTCGAACCTCCACACTCCAATATCTGAAGACAAAATGGTCATTACAAATCTCTTTAACCTCTGGACTATGGTCGTATTTATTTTTATTCGGCTTTTATGTAAAGGCCGGAATTCGAAGCCTAATAAGTTACAGTTTTGATTTTCTGCAATTTCATTTCAATATGTTTTACCCCACCCCATCCCCCGACAACGTGTCTGTATCTATATCAATGTAATAGATAATGTATGGATTATGGAAGATTGAGTATTCAATGGAGGCCATGAGGAATACAAGGTTGTTCTTGTAAACAACAACATACAATCTAGCACTAAAGCTAATTAAAATTTTGTTTCCCGCGGTTGAGATACAATGGATCCAAACCTTGCTTCAATAAATTCACTTCAAGCCACGTGATGTACCTATCCTTTGGTGTGATAACGTGAGAGCTACATATCTCAAGGAAAATCTGGTTTTCCATACCAGAACAAAACGCGTAGAAACTAATGTTAACCATGTTTGCGAGCTAGTGACCAAGAAGATGATAGGTATTGGCTATTATGTCTCAACAAATGATCAACTATATGATAATCTCACCAAGCCACTTCGACAACCCTATGATAATCTCGCCAAGCCACTTCGACATCCCGCTTCATTCATCTCAAATTCAATCTCTATGTGCATTCCGTACCCATAGAATCGCCCCGAGGGTATTAGCGCAAATTCAAGTTAGCAAACATATATAAACTTCCAAGATTGCATTTTGAATATTTGAGGATATGTTTTCAATTAGTCTATATTCCTCTCAAATACTTATCTCCATTGTACTAATTTAAAGGAGTCCCCATTGTAAATCTATTCAAGTTCAATATAACATTCATCTTTCATTTACTTAGATATTTTGGCACACAATTGTACCTCCACATCTCATGTTTCTTCATGTACTGAAATGTCTATTTTACTAAGAAAAAGCCACTGCCATGTGAAACTTCCAACTTGTGAAACTTCCCTTCCTTCAAGGGAAAGATCATCTTTATGTCTGTTAGTTACAATTTGCTCCACTTGTGGTCCATCTGTAAAATATGTCATAATATATGAGATTTAAAAAAAACATTCCTAATTGGTAGAGAAGAAACAATATATCACACAAATAAGTCATAACTAAATATATATTTATTATACTTTAACATTAACCACAAGAAATCCCCTTTTTTGATCAAGCTTAGATACAAAAACACTAGCTGACCAAAAACATGGGGAAGCTTAAAGATAAGGGATAAGACACTACATATCCTCCATTAACAAACCTCTGCAAATGTCCTAAAAATCCATTGCAGAAGCAACATGTGAGAGGTCTACATGACCTACAAATTAGGAGTACATACCAAAAACTAAAAAGCCAACCAAACTAGAAACAGAGATAACATAACTACATACATACATATATATATATTACAACAAACATTGTAAAGCTGCCCAATCAATCTCAACAGATGGAAACTTCTCCAGCATATGGTTTTCGGATTCATTGAATGCGGGTTGGGCGAAATCCAAGAAGGTGATACCAGATTCAGGTGAAGATGTCTCATGGGATGACCTTGATCTGTCATCAGATGTTGAAGGTGAGCTTGATGAAGCCTCCATCTTGATACCTGGATACATAGACTCACAATTTGACAAATCATTTGATTCTTTTTCCATTGGATTGTTTACTGGTGATGCAAATGTTGAGTCTTGTTTCCCAGAACTTGATTGTTTAGGAGGGTTAGCTAAGTTTTTGCAAATGGCTTCAAGCTTAGCATCAACTGAGGAAGGTAAAAGCTTGAAAGTACCAAAATCTTGACTTAGATGATATTTGAGATCTGGAAAATTAAGTCTTGCAAAGTCTCCTCTTAGCTTATAAGCAGCTTTATCATAAGCCAAAGCTGCTTCTTCAGCAGTATCAAAAGTTCCAAGCCAAAGCCTTGTTCTGTTCTTAGGTAGTCTGATCTCAGCTACCCATTTTCCCCAATGCCTCTGTCTAACTCCCCTATATAGCTTAACAGCCTTTTGGGGAATTCCAACTTGCTTCATTGGGATAGGTTTAGGACCAAGAAAGCTTTTGCTAATTTTGACATTATTGCAGTGAACTGATGGGGCTGAGCCTGAGGCTGATATTGAAGCCAAGTAATGATTTTTTTGAGATTGGAAATGCATTTGATCTTGGATCTGGAGGATCTGATGTGGGTTCAGGCCATTAAGCTCAAATGGGCTAAATTGATTCTCAAATCCCATTAGATCAAAACTTGATTCAGGGGATTTTGAGCTTGAACTAGTAGACTGACAAGAAAAAGGAGAACCAAAAGGATAGAAAGATGAAGAAGAAGAAGTTTGGGGAGAAGAAAGAGATTCATATGAAGGAAATGATGGATCTAGAGATGTAGGTAGCAAAGCACTTTTCATGTAAGGTTCAAGTGCTTTAAGAAGCTCTTCACTAAGTGGATCTGATGAGAAATCTGGACTGCTACAGTTAAAAATATCTATAGCTGTTGCCATAACTTCAAGAACTCAAAGGAACAACAATAAAAAAAAAAACCTGATTGTTGAACAAAAACTTAATCTTGAAAAGAAGAACAAAAGGAATGATAAAAAGGTTTCAAAATAAATAACCCTTTAATCTATCCTTATCAAATCTGTAAATCTATGTACCTTCAAACAAGAACACAAGATCTAAGAATCAAGAACGCAACTTGAAAGGATAGAAAAATGCACCCTCCCAGCTGTTCTAATCAAAAGAACAAGGAAAAACAAAAATCTGTGATTGAGAAAAGAAAAAAAAAAAAAAAGGAAAAAACTTTAGATCTCTGTTCTGAATCACCTGGCTTTCAAAACACCGTTTTCAAAGAGTCTGCTGCTTCTTGGTTGAAATTTGTGCAAGTATTTTGACTTGAAAAAATCAGCTCAAAATCAAGAAAAAAAACAAACAAACCCTTTAAAATTAGTTCAAATTTTCAATTGAAAGACAGAAGATGACAGAAAGGGATCACAGAAGCGGGATGATATTGAGAGAGGGGGGAAAGAAAGAAAGAAAATCAATTATACAACTCTCACTATTTCGGGTGGCCTCACTTGAAATTTTGCTCTCTTGTGAAAGGAAGTGGCTACCTCTGCCTATTTAAAGATCTTACGCCAGGATTTTATATTCACAATTTCTTTTTTTCTTTTTTATTTTTTTTTGTTGTTGTTGAGAAACACAATTTCTTTTTATTTTAGTCTTTTTTGTGTTTTCTTTAGACTGTTTCAGATATTGTCTTTGCAAAACACCAAAAAATTGTTTTGTCATCTTAGAAATTATAATTAGTCTCTAAAAATAAAATAAAAATTATAATGAGATTTTTATATCAACCGCTCTTTGTTCTTTGGATGTTTGGTTTTAAATGAATATTGTTATGAAAGCATTATAAGGAGTGAAAAAATAGTAAAATGTTCAAAAAAAATTGAACCAATACATTGTGAAGATGTGGAAAGCTTTGTACTTTTTTTTTTTTGTGTAAGTAGAAAAGATTTATATGTATAGAATAAAATATTCAAGCTTTGTACTTTATTTTTTTTTATGTGTAACGGGAAAAAGATTTATGTGTATAGAATAAATATTCATGTGCAATGAGTCAATAACCTTTTCACTCATTTTTGAATAGTGGGAATATAAGGTTTATAGGGTAAAAAATATAGATTTTTGTCCAGAAGGATAAAATTATTAAAAAATCGGGATAGAATGAAACTGTAATTTAATCAGGACAAAGTAACAATTATGAAATAACAAATATGAAGTAACAAATGTGGAATAGAGTAAATATGAAAAAACAATTGTGAAACACAAAGTAACATTAACACGTGAAGTAACAATTTCAAAGTAACAATTGTAATTTTTGTCCTTTATAATCATGAAAATGTTATTTTTGTCCTTCCAGACCATTTATTAATTTTTTTGTCCTTGTGGCCCCTTCCCCCTAAAAAATATAGTGCATAGTGATAAACTCATTAAAAGATTTCTCAAGGATAGACTATAGCTCTTAGATTCACTCCAATGATTTTTTTTAAACAACTCTTCAAACACATCGTTTTTCGTTTCAGTTACATTTTTTCAACATTTTAAATAATAATCTACTTATGTTAAAAAATAATAATAATCTTCTCCAATAAACATTCTCTATATAATCTCTAAAGCCCCTTTTTCTCTACTATCACCATTTATTACACACAAAACAAAATCTTAAATAAAACATCTCCCATATAAAAATAAGATTGAAACCGTAAAATAATACCCTTCATTTAATTTCTCATACATCATCTCTTTTGCACAAACCAATTATATCAAGAACTATTTCTTCCTTCAATAATCATTGCCCATAATAAATGAAAAACGTTATTATTATATTTTGATTTTTTTTGGCATGAAATGTTGAACAAAAATTATACTTATTGAACAAATGTTTTTCTCATCAAACTTTGTTGGATGAAGATTTAATAAAAAAATGACGAAAAAAAGAAGGGATGAGAAGGGAGAGACAAGGTTGAATAAGCTGGAGTGAGAAAAGTGACTGCAAGTAGACGTGGCCGGTTCTGGGTCTTTGGCACGACCTTCCGGTTCCGGGTCAAAAATGGAACCGCAACCGCCGGTTTCATTTTCTAGCCGGTTCCGCCGGGTCTCGGGAAACGGCGGGTTTGGCGGTTTCCCGGTCCGGTTCCGGGTCTCGGCAGTCCCGGGTCCAAACGGTTCCGATCACGGTTCTGATCACGGTTCCAATCACGGTTTCAAAAAAATCAATATTTTTTTTACAAAATTTGTATAACTTGCGCTAAAATTAATAATAAATTCTGATTGGTTATTAAACTATATATAATATTTAATTTCGTAACTATAGTTTAAAAAAACACATGGCTTGTATAATATTTAATTTCATATTTATTTATAATATTTAATTTCATAACTTATATTCTAGAATAATTTGTAAGTAAATTAAAGAATAATGCATAGTTTTCTAATTGTTTATTTTTTATGATTACTTTGTAAGTAAACTAAAGTTATATTTCATATAGTGATTACGATGATTTATACTTATAATATTGTGATTTTATATCTTAATGAATCGAGGCAAAAGTATATAAAAGTTGTTTTATTAAGCAACACCATTACATAATTGAATAATACATGAATAACGGCAGTCACAGGACACTTGAATCATTTGATACACATTACTTAACACACTACTAATACACTGAATAGTCTAATACACTTCATACTTATATTTTGAATGATTCACTTCCCCGGTAGTTTCATTAGTAACATTTTCTTTTCAAAAAAAAAAATGAAAAGCAGACACAATGATAGACATTGCAAAATAATATATTTCGAATGTGATAAAGTAAACGAATTTATTCTAAACAATTTCAAATCACTATCCGAAATATATTATAATGGTAGATAATATTATAATATGGGAGTTACAATATGAAAGATAAAAGAGAATTGTGGGTAAAAAGTGATGAAATTGATATGTATTTATAGTGTGATGAGTGTGTGATATTTTAAAATAAAAAAAAATTTATTCAAAAATTTTGAATATGTATACGTTGGAATGTTGGTCCACTTGGAGGGAATAATAAAAAATTAAAAAAAAAAAAAAATATAAAACCGCCGGTTCGGGTCCTCCGGGAAGGTTATGGCCGGTTCGACCGCCGGTTTTTCATCCGGTTCCTTGAACCGCTGGTTCCAGACCGTTCCGGGTCCGGTAGAACCTAGAACCGGATAGGACCCGTGGAACCGCTGGTTCCTGAACCTGTGAACCCGGCAGAACCGTGGACCCGCTAGTTTAGACCTGGGAACCGCCGGGCACGACCTGACAGAAGTAACAGAACCGTGCGGGTCTAACTGCAAGTGGTATATACTATTCAACTAAATTGTCCCTCAAGACCAACAAAAAAAAAAACTAAATTGTCCCTTGTATTAAAAGGTTGGGTTAGAGGTTTTTCCAGGTAGAGGGCTTGAAAAGAGGGTCATTGTAGCGTTAAAGGTATTCTAGATACTCTCAATTTATATTTAAAGGGTAAAAAAGCTTGTCATTATGGATAGTCTTAGGGCATTCATACCAGACGCACTATTTTTTATCTCTAAAATAATGTAAAATAATACATATTTCTATTTTACAACACCTCAATGCAAAACATTCCATAACAGAATCTATATCCTTATCCCTATAACATTTCAAATACTTTTAAATAATATATATTCTACCTCACAACCCTATTCATACACATTAAATATTTATAATTTCACTCCAGCAGAATCCCTATTTTTATCCCTATCATTTTTTTTATAATTAAATATGTTTTGGGGCGTGAATAGTGCATCCTCAAATGTGGGGGATGCACTGTTCATATCCCAAAAAATAAATAAGGATAAAGTCTCTGTTGTGGGAACTATTTGGGGTAAACTCTATTTTTTATCTTTATTTTAGAGATAGGGCACCTTATATGGTTTATGCAATCAAAAATCTAAGTATTTTTAATATATATATATAGTTCGATCATGTCTAAAACTACATGTAAAACTTTAATTCTGCAATGTAACATCCCAACCAAAAATCTAAGTATTTTTAATATGTATCGTTCGATCATGCCTACAACTACATGTAATACTTTAATTCTGCAATGTAACGTCCCAACCAACAATCTAAGTATTTTTAATATGTATCGTTCGATCATGTCTAAAACTACATGTAATACTTCGAACGAATTTTAACATGTCATAAGTCTTACAAATAGTAAATTCATAAAAATTAGTAAAGCTTGTTGCCAAGGTGACAAGAGGAAAATTCGAACAGTCGGCATCATTCGAACTTTGATAACTGCTTCAGTGTTCTGGTCGTTTCCTTTAATTTTCATGTGTAAAACTCCCTCAAACCGGAAACAAAGGTTCACTTTCTTTCATTCTTCGTCCCAAAGGATTTTCTAAACTCCTCCTCTTCTTTCCCAAACAATCATGCCAATTCCAAGAGTACATTAGTACATAATATTTCATCATTTTCCATTAAGCTGTGATCATAGAATTCATAAGTTATGAATTTACTAGGATATGATTATAGAAACTCAGACATTGATCTTAAGTGACAAGTAAGGTTTTAAGTGATGATCTTGTAAGTTGAGATCTTAGAAGTGCATAAGTGTTGATATTAAGAATAACATAGATTATGGAATGATCTACTGGATATGGATAATTCACTTCCTAAGTTATTAAGGATACATTCCTATTAAGATAAGGGGTCCGGATCTTCGGCTTTGATAATTCCGGCTTTTCCCAACTTTTGGGACATGGAGAGATCATAGTCGCACTTTTCAATCGTGGAGAGAGAACACACAAGAAATGTGCGACCATCATCTCGCCACGTCCCTAAAGTTGGAAAAAGCTAGGATTCTCAAAGTAGAGGATTTAGACTCATAGATAGGACAGTAAATTCCTAAGTAATTAAATATACATTATGGATTATCATAATCCATAAATTACTCAAGTTGTTGGACCGGTGCATCACGGGTGGTATCAGAGCATAAGTTTAGTTGACTTGAATATAATTAATATTTTATTCTTTTTTATCTTTCACCTAGCTAATAATACATGGTAATCCTTTCATTCAATTTATTTAATGTAGTTGTCAAAATCACATATTATGAAAATAAGTTAATACATTCACTTTAAAATTGAAATGAATAAAAAGTCCTTAGATATATTTAATGTAGCATTTTTCTGATATATCCTATTGTAATAAATAAGAGTAAAATAAGGAAAAGTCAATAAATGCAACATTGAATAATATTACCTACCAACGGAGGTTGGTTAGAGTGGAAGGGATTCTGGTCGATTAAGCAAGAGGTCTAGAGTTCGAGCCTTTGTGGATGCAGCAAACCTTGTTGGAAGAGGCCCCCACCTTTGGTGTCCGACAATACTTCGAATGATTAGTCTCGGACAATTATCTGAGGATACCTTGCGGAAGCAAAAATGATATTACATCATAAAATTGGAAGGAATCCCCCTCATTTCTCCCACCAACAAACCCCCCCCCCCCCCCCCCCCCAAAAAAAAAAAGAGAAAGAAAAACCTTATAGTTTGTTTCTGTAAGATCGTTTACCTCAATTTGTTTTTGAAGATTGATTTTGTATGATAGATAAGAGACAATCGTTGTGTTGAAACTTTCAACTCATGCTCCCCACCCCCCACCCCCCAAAAAAAACTTCCAATTTATCAACAAAAGAAAATAAAAGGGAAAAAAAACCTCAATGTTTGGAAAAAAAAATGCGACGCCCGTTTCGGCATACCGAACATATAATATTAGAAGTCTTACATCATCATTATCAAAAACAAAGCAAGGCGGGAGCTAAAGGGACTCGGAGAAAAACTTAAGAAGATCGAACAAGAGTCGCAATGCTGCCAAACATACTAATAGTTTAGATCTATTACGGCATATGAAGCTTCAAATGTTGATACAAACTCATGCCTTAAACTTACATAACTTAGTCTTACAAGTCAACATAAAATTACAACAAGTCTCGAACATTAACATGATTACACAGTTTGCTAGTACATAGAAACATCAAAGAAAGATAGCATCCACATCCATAACAACATCCAAGATATGCTCAATCCAGCATATCAAATGAATCATCATCATTACCCTACCAATATACTCTGGGAAGGAAACATATATAACTATAATGGGGTAAGTACTAGCATACTTAGTAAAGAATAGAAGACATTGAACAACATACTTTATAATATTCAGAAGTAATGCATGCAGTATTAGTTAACCATATTTTCTTTACTTTATCATTCTTACATCTACCGTATCATTCCATGTCCCATAAGATGTCCTTAGTTTCATGTTGATTTCTAGATTAGCTTATCTTTGTCACGCCAATGATCCAAGGGCACTACGCAGGATGTAGCCCACCGTGAACGCCTCAATATACAACCCTCGTACTGTATGGGCTTAGGTCCCTAATAGTGAGCAGCTTATGGGCTTAGGTCCTCATATTATCTTAGCTCGTCTCTCGATATTATTATCTTCAGCTTTAATCTTTCTCACATTGTTTTTCACTAACTAGCCCCTAGTAAAATGCTCACCTACCATCATTACACCCCATCCTACTCCGTTTAATTTCCAACCAATCCTAACACATACACAGACATTGATAGATTTTAATCCACCAACGCACAAAGTCACCTGTACTTCATTCTGCTATAAAACTATATACGGTGCAGAACTAAAAGCATCATAAACCAGTTCTTTCCATTGTCACATTATTTTATGTCTTTTAAGTCCATTAAAAAGACCACAATATCTAATGTAAGCACAACGAAAGAAAGATAATAAGAACATTCTCTCATAGTGACGTTCGCCACCCATATTCTGAACTATATAAATTATCTATGTTCCATGGTGGCGCCACCGGCACTGTGGCATCTGCCATCCACGTATATGTCTCACAACAAGGTCTCTGTTTCAAGGTGGTGTTCGCTACTCAAATCTAGAGAAGTGGGATTCACCACCACTGAAAAACAGCAACATCAGAACAATTCTGTTGTTCAACACACATGCCAAAATCCCAAATCTGCTGCACGAAAACCATTCCAAAACATCACAAATCTACGCAAAATACAATCCAAACATTATAAAGCAAGTATATTCATCTGGAACACCCATTTACCTCGATTTGCAGCCACAAAATTCTCCAAAAGCAAGCAAAAGTGAAGAAAATTGCTATCCACCAGACAAGCCAATACAATTAACAAAACTAGACTTAGAAGCATAGTGTTCAAAAGCTTCTAAACACTTGAAACTGCGATTAGGACAACTTTTGAGTTTTAGATCACCAACAAAATCCAAGACTCCAAAAGAGGGTTGTTTCCGTACTTTCTCTGATCGCCATAAAAGTTGTATCACCATGATCATCTCTTCACAGTGATTGATTCACTCTACTTTGATCTGCGGTTTGACGGATGGATTAGAGGAAATGTTAAAGATACTCTGTTTTTCTTTAAACTTAGACTTGTCCCCCTATTTTTCTGCCTTATGACAACTCCCAACTAGTGGGGAGTTTTATTTGTAAATCAAGTAACTCCCTTTGAGTCGTTTTTTCCCTAAAAATATATAGAAAATAATATTCTAATATTTAATGTAAAGACTATTTTGCCCTTAAGTAAAAATTAGAACATTACAAAAATATAAATAAAAAAGTTGAGTTACGTGACATATGTCAATAAAACATACCTTAAGGGTTGTGTAGATGTTTCAGGATTAAGATGTGTTGTGTTAAAGTCCCACCATTAATATGTTATATGCACAATTACTTTTGTATGAAAACATATCTCGAGACTGATACGAACTAGATATTTAGAATACACTCAATGACGAATTTCAAATTTTCAAAAGTTGGATATGAGATGTATATCCATAATCATAACTCAGAGATGTGAAATGAAAAACAATATCAAAAATGGAACAAATACATTCAGGTAATGAATGAAAAACACTGACACAGAACTGAAATACTACCATAAGTGAAAGTTAGATATAGTTATGTGTAATATTTCTATTAATGTCCCAATACCCGTATTCTAATTTTTTTTTTTTTTTAAAGATTTCATATCTACGTATCATAGTACGTATGATAACACTTATGTTCCGTATCCGTACAATCTAGATAATATTTGCGTATCCCTTGGATATGGCCTAGTGGTAAAAGGTTGGACGTGGTGTAGTGCCTAGCGCAGTCTGAAAGCGGATGGTGGGGTTTCGAGTCCCGTAAAAGGCCGGCTCCTTTCGGTAAGAAGCATAACAACGCAAACCCCTTCCTGAAGCTGCTAGGTCCTGATTAACCTCTCCTCACACTCCTATAGGATCGGAGGCGAGGGACCGTTACGGTTAGGTTTTTAAGATAATATTTGCGTGTATGAATTTCCATACTATGCGGTATTATGTTTTCTATAAGGGAAAAAAAAATAAAAATCATGACTAATGTGATAATGGATGCGTGAAAGCTGCATATAGCGTGAAAATAAAGCGATGCCGTCGATTTGCGGGGCCCAGACAACGAAATGAAGATGGTGATACGATCTTTGACCAATGACACGGCATTCTTACGTGGCCAGGCTATCAAACCACGCTCTAATCTTTTGTCACGCCGTGATTTATTCTCTAATTGTACAAATATCAATAGTTATTCCCACTTAAAAAAAGAACACTGGAAATATCAAGGTAATCTATAGTCTATAGATAGAAAGAAAAAACCAAAAAGGTCGGAAGCTTATAGCAATGTTATGCAACTTATAGCTTTAATAAATAATTTTTTTTGAACAATAATAAATAGGATACCAAAAAACTTATAAACAATATAAAATAAAAACTTATAGCTTTTAACTCCATGGTCTTGCTCTCTAAAATAAAAACTCAATGGCCTTAAAAAAAAAAATAATAAAGATTTGGCTAAATGGTCAAAGTTGCGGTGTCAGAACAAACAACTCCTCCCGATCGGGAAATTCTTAGGTGAGGATTCCTTACGGTGGAAACCCCGCTAGATTTGTGCAATGTGTACAAGAGGATAAAAAGAGCGCATACATGTGTACACAAAAAAAGTGCATACATTGCGTAAATCTAACGGGGTCTTTACCGTAAGAAATTGGTTCCCCATCAATTTGATATGGAAAGACAACCACCAATTGGAGTGGGAGTTTAACAGCAATTTGGTGTTCTCTTGGTGAAAAACACCACCGTTGGAATTGCTTTCACACCTAAGAAATTATTCTTCGCCCTATCTATATACCATTTGCGTAATTAAAATATGAGGTGGGGGCGGGCGCCTCCTTCTCTAAAAATCATGTTGTTTCTCCAACACTATATATCATAGATCATTTCCTCCTAGATGTATCTCCATTTAGTCGCTCCCATGAGGGGTTGGACACTTGGACCACCTTCTGTTTACGATTATCATAAACGAAAACAATCAAAAGATAAAATCGAAAGTAACTAAAGGGTGTCAATAGAATCTTAAAAATAAATTCTCCTTGTTAGGCATTGGATTTTTTTTTGAAGAATAATTAAGAAGCAATGCAAATTTCTCAATTCTTCTTCTGTCTTAATTTCTCACCAAACGGTGGCCCTATTTTGTTTTGTTATTGACAGGTGCAACTTGTGACTACTAGAGAAATAAACGTTTAGAAGAAAGGATATATACATTTAGAGGAAAAACTACCCTTTCATCTCTCTTCTATTATCAATTGAACTTTGGTGTCCTCAATCAATCTGTACACTGTAACAATAAAAAGTTTGAAACCGTGGTCGGCGCCAAAAGGAAATATGTAATTTTTGTTTTATCTAAAAAAATTATGCATTTGTAATCATTTATCGACCTATTAATTTTTTTTAAAAATATCAAGTATTGACCCGTAATTGAGCACAAAAGGAAGATTCATTGGGAAATTGGCAAAATAGTGCTGGCGGTTGTTACTTTAACCAACTTCTTTGAATAGTCAGGTGCTGCGGGCCAAATACTTTCAGCATTCGAGTGTCTTGGCAGCTAGTCTGGGATCGCGGCTTTCATTTCTATGGCGCAGCACTATGGAAGGTAGGGATCATTCTTGATGGGTTGCGCTGGAGGGTGGGGGATGGTACCTCTATCTTTTTTTTTCGTGCAGCATGGACGACGCCCCTTTTTTCGCATTCCATTTGCGGGGCATCCCATTCCCACCACGAGTAAGATTTCAAAGTTTTTTTAACCCTAATTTGTAACGCCCCGTTCCCGGACACCGAGTCCTTATCCGGAAATCGAAACGTTCGGCACGCATAATATTAAATAAATAATATTACGCGTGGCCCTCTACTACGTCGTATCGAAATAAAAGCAAACGGAAGCTAAAAAGACTCGGGTAATTTTTTTCAAACATCTTAGAACAGAAGTTAAGAACAAAAGAAGGAAATGTAAAGTTATTACATCCGAAACGAAACCAACGAATCCAAAATTGTACGAACTCCAAAGTACTAAAGGTAAACTACTAGTTCCAATAGCCCAAATCTATGAAATAAACGTAAATAAACAAATAATAAACAAGGTCTTCAAGTCCGGCGTCCTCAAACATCGTCGTCAAAGTCCTCCTCGAACTCATCATTTACTTGTTCATCTTCTCTCCCCAAACACATAAATAAACATGCATTTGAGGTAAGTACAATGTACAAAGTAAGAAGTAGAAGCTACAATATAATTAAGGTTTATTATTAAAAGATTTGCCTTACTGAGACCGACTCGATCTAGGGTTCACTACATGCCCATCGACACGTCGTGACTATACGTTTCTAACTTAGCTTATCTTTGTTACATCATTACTCAAGGACACAATGCATGGTGAAAATTCCACCACGAGATATACTTGCCAACTACGGTGATTAGCACCGGTAGTCCCGGGATCTCCCCGGTATGCATATACGTTCGATGGATTTCCTCCACTACCCTTCACCTTTTGAGCCGGTAGCGTTGTCCACCTTTTATGAACGTATCACATCGCCGATTTGAATCGGTGCCTAACCAAGAATAGATGACGTTTTAGCTTTTACTACACTTATGTAATTATTAATGTGAATTAACTAGTCACCTAAGTGTTTTCGAATAATACTCCCTTATCGGCTCTACTCCCTCACTTAGACAACTAGACATCACATCCTATCAATTACACGAGACATTGATGAACCCTAGTTCATCAAAGCACAAGCCCTTTCATGCCCTTCCGACGGATCCGAACTTCAACTCCCTTTAAGAGTACATTCGGTGTTTTAACTGAACGAATCAGAAACTCAATCGGGGCTTGTTCATATTTAATTAGTGTTATTTAATCATGAATTAAGGTTTAAAATTCAAAGCATAGCTTAAAACAACATTATATAGAAAAGCGGGGCAATGCGTGCGCGTTACTCTAGAATGCGTATGCATTGAACTGCTTTGCACTTATTCTAAGCAATCACGTATCGGGAATGCGGGCGCGTTGCTAGCCAATGCGTACGCATTCTACGCGAAAAAGCCCTAAAACCTATTTTCCAACCCTTAACGGTCTCTACTCGAATCTAAACATCTTGCACATGAATTATAGCAGAAAAACAAGTAGAAAACATGTCTTTTAAGATCCAAAACAAAACTTAATCCTTAAACATCATCTAAGCTTAAAACTTGATGCAATATGCATCCAAAACATGATCTATTCTACTCTAAACCACAATTAGATTGTAGGAAGAGCTTAACTTACCTTTAGCAAGCTTATTCCAACAAAAACTCGGAGAAACAAGACGGCTAAAACCGATCTTTCTCTTATCAAAGCTTCAACTTTACGCAATCAAAACGTTGCCTTCTTCACAACGATTCCGGCGCTCTACTACGATCCGAAAACCGTCAAGAATTGCTTTAACGACCGATTGAAAAACTCTCGGCCCTAATTTTTGGCTCACACACGCAGAGAGTATATGGAGGTGGAGAAAAATCGATTTCTAATAGGTTATAAGAATTGTGGGGATTTATTCTCCTTAAATAGAAAATCCCAAAAAAAAGATAGAGATCTTATTATCTTCCTTTATAATAAGATAAATCCCAAAAAAGGGATAAAGATCTTATTATCTTCCTTTATAATAAGATAAATCCCAAAAAAGGATAAAGATCTTATTATCTTCCTTTATAATAAGATAAATCCCAAAAAAAGGATAAAGATCTTATTATCTTCCTTTATAATAAGATAAATCCCAAAAAGGATAAAGATCTTATTATCTTCCTTTATAATATACATATATATATATTTCGAAATATACATATATAATTTAACAAATACTTAAACTCCGAATAAAAGGAACCGAACCCAATATTTCGTTTTCGCAAAATGACACGTCCGCCCTTTCCCGAAAATCGGAATATTACATTCTTCCCCCTTAAAGGAGTTTCGTCCTCGAAACTTAAAACATACCCGGTAAGTCCATAAAATGCGGGAACTCGCCGATCATATCGTCCTCAACTTCCCAGTAGCTTCATCCGGTGAATGATTGCTCCATTGCACCGAACTAAAGGAATCAACCGTCTCTTAATCATCTTTTCCTTCCGGTCCAAAATTACGGTCGGTGTCACATCGTACGAAAGATTATCCCGGAGACCCTCCGGATCAACGATAGTCTCAATATCCGTCTTGGTCAAACACTTCTTTAACATTGAGACATGAAACACGTTGTGGACTCTCGACATGGATTCTGGTAACTTGAGTCTGTAAGCCAAAGGTCCAATTCCTTCTAGAATCTCAAAAGGTCCAACGTACCTAGGGCTTAGCTTTCCTTTTTGTCCAAAACGTTTCACTCCCTTCATTGGTGAAGCTCGTAGGTAAACTCTTTCACCAACTTCAAACTCAAGAGGTCTCCTTCTAACATCTGCCCAACTCTTCTGTCTATCTTGAGCCGCCTTCAGATTCTTCTTGACCAGCTGAACCCTTTCTTTAGCTTGCTCAACCAATTCTGGCCCGGTGATTTGTCTTTCCCCGACTTCATCCCAAAACAGCGGTGTTCTACATCTTCTTCCATATAATGCTTCAAACGGTGGCATGCCAATACTTGCATGATAACCGTTGTTGTAAGCAAACTCCGCTACCGGTAGGTAATCATCCCATGATCCACCTACTTCCAACACACAAGCTCTCAACATATCTTCAAGTGTTTGGATGGTTCTCTCAGATTGTCCATCTGTCTGAGGATGAAAGGCCGTACTCAAATCCAACTTGGTTCCAAAAGCCGCTTGTAAACTTTTCCAAAACCGATCGACGAACCTCGAATCACGATCCGAAACTATCGAGATAGGTACTCCGTGTAACTTCACTATATTATCCAAGTATAGTGTCGTCATTTTCTTCAAGGGCATATCGACCTTATATGGTAAGAAATGAGCGGATTTGGTCAATCTATCCACAATCACCCAAATCGCATCATTACCGCCTCTCGTCTTAGGTAAACCGGTGATAAAGTCCATAGTGATCTTATCCCACTTCCATTACGGGATATCCAATGGCTTAAGCATTCCTCCCGGTCTTCTATGTTCCGCTTTAACCTTCGGCAAGTATCACACTCGCAACGAACTTGGCTATCTCCAGTTTCATCGAGGGCCACCAAAACCTTTCCTTCAAGTCTCTGTACATTTTAGTAGCTCCTGGATGAACTGCGAAAGCAATCCTATGTGCCTCTTCCATGACTCTCTGTCTTAAATCACCAACCTTAGGCACACACAAACGATCCTGGTACCAAAGATTGCCATTCTTATCTAACACATATCCAACCGTAGGCTTTTCCCTTGCAACTCGCTTCAAGTCAACCAACACTGGGTCTTCATCTTGCTTTTCCCGAATGTCATCCATCAACTCAGACCTTGCTAACAATGGTGCCATAAACTGTCGGTCTTCAATCTGATCAAAGCTTCGGATTCTCAACCCATCTAACCTTTCTGCAACGTCTTCAACACTCGATACTGCAAACACTGGTTTTCTGCTCAAGGCATCAGCCACTACATTTGCTTTACCCGGATGATACTGAATCTCCAAGTCATAATCCTTTACGAACTCCACCATCTCCTTTGTCTCATATTCAGATTTTTCCTGGGTAAAGAAATACTTCAAACTCTTGTGATCGGTGAAGATCCTGGCCTTAACTCCATACAGGTAGTGCCTCCAAGTCTTTAGGGCAAACACTACTGCTGCCAACTCTAAGTCATGTGTTGGGTAATTCTTCTCATGCACCTTCAACTCGTCGGGATGCATAAGCAATTACCTTCCCTCCCCGCATCAACACACAACCTAAACCTTGTCCCGAAGCATCCGTGTAGACATCATAATTATCAAAGATCTCCGGAATCGCCAAAACGAGGCCGTAGTCAACCTCTTTTTCAACGTCTGAAAAGCATCTTCACACTCACTGGTCCACTCGAACTTCACATCCTTTTGAGTGAGCCGGGTAAGTGGTGTAGCTATCTTTGAGAAGTCTTGTACAAACTTCCTATAATAGCCGACCAAACCGAGAAAACTTCTAACCTCGAAACGGTAGTCGGTCCGGACCACTTCTCAACCGCTTCAATCTTCGCGGGATCAACCTTAATGCCATCTCCAGAAATGACATGACCCAAGAAACTCACTTGATTCAACCAAAAGTCGCACTTCGAGAACTTGGCATACAACTGGTTCTCCTTTAATGTATCCAGCACTATCCTTAAGTGTTCTTCATGTTCCTTCTCATCCTTAGAGTATACAAGGATGTCATCTATGAACACTATCACAAACTTATCCAAGTATGGCATGAAAACACGCTGCATTAAATCCATAAATGCAGATGGGGCATTAGTGAGTCCAAAAGGCATAACTAAGAACTCATAATGTCCATACCTCGTACTGAAAGTTGTCTTTGGTATATCTGCTACCTTGATCTTCAACTGGTGGTATCCTGATCTAAGATCAATCTTAGAAAACACTCTCTTGCCTTGCAACTGGTTAAACAAATCATCAATCCTCGGCAAAGGGTATTTATTCTTGATGGTCAGATTATTCAACGCTCGATAGTCTATGCACATCCTCATGCTACCATCTTTCTTCTTAACAAACAACACTGGGGCTCCCCAAGGCGAAGTACTAGGCTGAATTATATTCCTCTCAAGCATATCCTTGAGCTGTGCTTTCAACTCCTTCAATTCAGCCGGTGCCATTCTATAGGGTGCCTTAGCAACTGGTGCCGCTCCTGGCATCAACTTGATCTCGAATTCTATCTCTCTATCCGGCATGTTTCCCGGTAACTCTTCTGGAAACACTTCGGGGTATTCCTTGACTACGGGGTCTCCTCTAACTTAGGTTTTACCTGCTCCACATCAACTCTGCGTACAACAAGTAGCCTTCACAACCTTTCGACAAGCCCTTATAGCCTTAACCTGAAATTATATGGTGACGCTTCTTACTAGGCTTGTAAATGTTACCTTGATAAGTCTTATCTGATTTTCCCGGTATCTTAAAGGTCACTCTCTTTTCTCTACAATCCAAGTGGACGAAATTCTCGGATAGCCAATCTATTCCAAGAATCACATCAAAATCGAAAAGTCCAAAACCGTAAAGTCACTCTTGCAACAATACTTTCCAACTCGAACCTCTACCAGGGGTATCAACTTGGTTACCTTAGTCACCTTCCCTAAAGGTGTTGTTATCTCCAAAGTATTTCTTAAAGGTTCTATTGGCAAGTTAAGCTTCTTAGCTATCTTAGTTGACACAAAAGTATTAGACGCTCCCGTATCAAACAACGCCGTAACTGCTAAGTTGTCTAATATTATTGTACCTAGGATGTAAATTCATTTATTTAAATACAAATACAACATGATTTAAATCGTGCTATAAAAGTACTCAAATAAATTAAATTAAACAAAAAGGTACCTGAAATAACATTATCGTCCGGTTCTGCTATCTCAGCATCCACTGCAAAGACTCGAACTGGGCGACTTGGGCCGCCTTTCCCACTTCCTTGCTTCGGAATATTCGAACTCCCTTTCGTGGGACACATCTTGGCAAAATGTCCTAAATCTCCACAGTAGTAGCGACCTCTGTGTATTAGCCTTACACTCACCTGAGTGATTCCTGTTGCACTTAGAGCATAAAGGTGCTCCGGTGGGTGGCTTACTCGCTGTAGGGGCCGTTGTCTTCTTGAAATTTTGTTGGGGTGCTCCCCGGCTATTGCCCTGGCTTGTTCCAAAATTCCTCTTGCTCCCGATAACAACGGTGGCCTTCTTCCTGAACGTCTCAACCTCTAAGGCCTTATTCAACAACTCAGCCATGTTCTTGGCTGTGAAACCCAACATGCCAGACTGTATCTGATATGATAACCCTTCCTTGTATAGGGCCATCTTCCTCTCTTCTACCTTCATCAACTCAGGGTAGAATCTTCCCAATTCGTTAAACTTGTTGGTGTATTGTGATACTGTCATGTAATTACCTTGCTTATGCTTTAGAAATTGACTTGCCATGTCTGTCTGCACTGTTGCTGGAAAATACTCATTATAGAACATTGCCTTAAAGCTTTCCCAATCCGTCACTTTACCATTACTGCTCTGTATAGCATCTATCCATGCTTCAGCTGCACCCAAAAGGAAACTAACCGCCAACTGTGCCATCTCGGTCTCAGGGACATGTATGTTCCTACATGCCTTCTCAAAACTCCTTATCCACTCTTCGGCCTTCGAATGCTCGACATTCCCAAAGAAGTCTTGAACTTTGTTCCTCCTTAATCTCGTATACCGCCAATCGGTGGTGCTTGCTCGGGTGCCGGTCTAACGGTGGGGCTTGTGGATAAACCTGGAGGGTATTCAAAAGGTATCTCTTGCCGTTGAAACCGGGGTTGATGTAAACCGTAGGGTGGGTAACCAAGACCTTGTTGATGGTCAAAACAGGGGTGGAGGTGGTACGGTAGGTCGGGGAGTATGACCCACCTGGAGGAGGGTAAAAGGTCCGATGCTGCCGATGAGAAAACACTTTGGTGGAGAAGGGTAGCTCACCGCTGGGGGGATAGATACTAGTTGCTTTGGGGTACGTAGGCGGTGGAATGTCTCCCACTACGGTGACTCGTATAGGTGCTTCTCCCCGGTTCTCCATAGATGTAGTTGTACCTTGGTGAAGGGTAACTTACGGTGGCGGTACTAAACCCACCGGAACGTCACTTACCAAGGAAAAGCGAACCGAACTTCCCACATGCCATTGTGGGTGTTGCTCCCGATGAGGTCGCGGTGACAAACTCCGCCGAGATCGTGGTGTAGGGGTTGCGGTATGAGGGGGTGGAGTGGGGCTCGGGTGAGGTGAAGGATTCGCCTCACGAAACCGCCTCTAACAACCGGCGTAGGACTCTCTCGACGTACTCCCGAAGCTTCGCACCCGCTCCGGTTCTCGTGAACACCATCCCGATGATCAACGAAAACCAAATCGTTACTAAGAGGTCTAAAGAGAACTTATCTTAATAGAAAGAAAGCCTAAAAGACGCTTCTCTCTGATACCAACTGTAACGCCCCGTTCCCGGACACCGAGTCCTTATCCGGAAATCGAAACGTTCGGCACGCATAATATTAAATAAATAATATTACGCGTAAGCCTCTACTACGTCGTATCAAATAAAAGCAAACGGAAGCTAAAAAGACTCGGGTAATTTTTTTCAAACATCTTAGAACAGAAGTTAAGAACAAAAGAAGGAAATGTAAAGTTATTACATCCGAAACGAAACCAACGAATCCAAAATTGTACGAACTCCAAAGTACTAAAGGTAAACTACTAGTTCCAATAGCCCAAATCTATGAAATAAACGTAAATAAACAAATAATAAACAAGGTCTTCAAGTCCGGCGTCCTCAAACATCGTCATCAAAGTCCTCCTCGAACTCATCATTTACCTGTTCATCTTCTCTCCCCCAAACACATAAATAAACATGCATTTGAGGTAAGTACAATGTACAAAGTAAGAAGTAGAAGCTACAATATAATTAAGGTTTATTATTAAAAGATTTGCCTTACTGAGACCGACTCGATCTAGGGTTCACTACATGCCCATCGACACGTCGTGACTATACGTTTCTAACTTAGCTTATCTTTGTTACATCATTACTCAAGGACACAATGCATGGTGAAAATTCCACCACGAGATATACTTGCCAACTACGGTGATTAGCACCGGTAGTCCCGGGATCTCCCCGGTATGCATATACGTTCGATGGATTTCCTCCACTACCCTTCACCTTTTGAGCCGTAGCGTTGTCCACCTTTTATGAACGTATCACATCGCCGATTTGAATCAGTGCCTAACCAAGAATAGATGACGTTTTAGCTTTTACTACACTTATGTAATTATTAATGTGAATTAACTAGTCACCTAAGTGTTTTCAGAATAATACTCCCTTATCACTCTACTCCCTCACTTAGACAACTAGACATCACATCCTATCAATTACACGGACATTGATGAACCCTAGTTCATCAAAGCACAAGCCCTTTCATGCCCTTCCGACGGATCCGAACTTCAACTCCCTTTAAGAGTACATTCGGTGTTTTAACTGAACGAATCAGAAACTCAATCGGGGCTTGTTCATATTTAATTAGTGTTATTTAATCATGAATTAAGGTTTAAAATTCAAAGCATAGCTTAAAACAACATTATATAGAAAACTGGGGCAATGCGTGCGCATTACTCTAGAATGCGTATGCATTGAACCTGCTGCACTTATTCTAAGCAATCCTGTATCAGGAATGCGGGCGCATTGCTAGCCAATGCGTACGCATTCCTACGCAGAAAAAGCCCTAAAACCTATTTTCCAACCCTTAACGGTCTCTACTCGAATCTAAACATCTTGCACATGAATTATAGCAGAAAAACAGTAGAAAACATGTCTTTTAAGATCCAAAACAAAACTTAATCCTTAAACATCATCTAAGCTTAAAACTTGATGCAATATGCATCCAAAACATGATCTATTCTACTCTAAACCACAATTAGATTGTAGGAAGAGCTTCTTACCTTTAGCAAGCTTATTCCAACAAAAAACTCGTAGAAACAAGAACTAAAACCGATCTTTCTCTTATCAAAGCTTCAACTTTACGCAATCAAAACGTTGCCTTCTTCACAACGATTCCGGCGCTCTACTCGATCCGAAAACCGTCAAGAATTGCTTTAACGACCGATTGAAAAACTCTCGGCCCTAATTTTTGGCTCACACACGCAGAGAGTATATGGAGGTGGAGAAAAATCTGATTTCTAATAGGTTATAAGAATTGTGGGGATTTATTCTCCTTAAATAGAAAATCCCAAAAAAAAGATAGAGATCTTATTATCTTCCTTTATAATAAGATAAATCCCAAAAAAAAGGATAAAGATCTTATTATCTTGCTTTATAATAAGATAAATCCCAAAAAAGGATAAAGATCTTATTATCTTCCTTTATAATAAGATAAATCCCAAAAAAAGGATAAAGATCTTATTATCTTCCTTTATAATAAGATAAATCCCAAAAAAGGATAAAGATCTTATTATCTTCCTTTATAATATACATATATATATATTTCGAAATATACATATATAATTTAACAAATACTTAAACTCCGAATAAAAGGAACCGAACCCAATATTTCGTTTTCGCAAAATGACACGTCTGCCCTTTCCCGAAAATCGGAATATTACATAATTCGAGGAGGTGGAATGTGTAGCTTATCAGGAACAATGTCAAACACGTCCTTCATTGCCAAAACTTGGAACCCTTTAACTGAGTCATGTATATCTCATTATCTACCTTACCATGTAGAAAGGATGTCTCACATTTAACTGCTCAAGTTCAAGATCCCGATGTGCCACCATTGTTAATAACACTCTGATGGAAGTGTGTCTGACTACTGGTGAGAATATCTCATCATAGTCCACCCCTCTTTCTGAATGAACCCTTTTGCAACCAAACATGCTTTATACTTGATTTCCTCAGCAAATGTCATTCATTCCTTCTTCTTGAAGACCCATTTGCAAGTGACTGTCCCCCTTTCCTGCTGCTGTTTAACCATATCCCATGTCTGATTCTTCGGTAATGACCTCATTTCATCTCTCATGGCAGCAAGCCATTGAGATGCCTTAGAACATGTCATTGCCTCCTTGTAAGTAGATGGTTCAGAACCATTCACTTCTTTTGCAACTTGAAGTGTATATCCAACCATATCCTCAAACCTCATGCCTCTTGGGAGGTCCAACGTAGGTTCTTCTAGCTCTGCTGACATCTTTACTCTGCTGACTAATATCTGATGTTTGAGTATCAGATGACACCTGTTCAGCTGACAAGTTCGGATTTAGCTCAAGTAGATGCCTTACCAGATCAAATGAGTGTTGATTGTGTTCAGCTGACTCCACCTGAAGCGCCACCTCTCTGTCAATTCTTTCAAATTTAGCCCTGGTTTCAGATTCGGCAGACCTCCTCATAGATTTGCTTAACATAGAATTCTCATTGAAGATCACATTTCTCATGAGTATGACTTTGTTCTCTGCTGATGACCAAATCCTATTACCCTTCACCCTATCTTCACACTTTACAAACACTCTTGGCTTTTGGCTCCAGCCTACCTTCACTCGCATGATAGTAGATTGTGCTCCCTAAAACCCTTAAGCTTGAGTAATCTGCAGGCCTGTCTGACCACATCTCAATTGGTGTCTTGAGATTGATCCCTGTGTGAGGTCCTATGTTGATTAAGTAGCAAGTTGGTTAATTTGGAAACACTTAGAAGGTTTTTAGTAATATGTGGTACATGAAGTATGTTTGTGAGTTTCAGATCAGTGTGTGTAGTGGGAATAACAGTGGTGCCTACATGTCTAATAGAAAGAGACTCACCATTTCCACTTGTGACAGTGTCTGATCCTTCATAGCCCTGGCTCAACTGTAGGCTGTTCAAGTATGAAGTTATGTGGTTGGTGGCACCACTGTTTGCATACAAGCTTGCATCACTTACACTTTCCGGGGAAGCAAAGTAAGCTGCAGGATTCCTGTTCCCACTAGGTCTTGAAGGCTGTCCAGAATTGAAGTTTGCTCCTGTATGATTCAAGTCATATCTGTAGTAGCAGTCAATTGCTATATGTCCAACCTTATTACAGACTTGACAAGTTGGTCTGGGTGCATTCCCTTGATATCCTCCTCTGTTTCCACCACCATTGCCTTGATAACCACCTATGTTGCTCCTACCACGATCTCTGTTGCCTCTGTTACCTCTACCTCGGCCACCATCAGTTGAGGGAGGTTTGTAGGATGGTCTGGGACTTTCAAATCGATTTACAGCAAGATTTGCTGAAGCATTGATTAGATCCAGGCCAGTACTAGGGTTAAAACAAGCAAGGAGTCTCTCATGAGTCACTAACTGTGATTGCACCTCTTGCCATGAGAGTGAGCCAATCTTGGAGGTGATGTTGACGATTACAGATTCATAATCCTTGCCAAGACCCCTAGAGTTTCTAGTATGATTTCTGCCTTAGAAATGGGGTATCCAGCCGAAGTAAGGCCACCAAATATGATTTCATGAGTGCTAGATAATCCACCATGGATTTGGCACCTTTCTCAGTTTTTGTTATGGCTTCTTTATACTCTAGCATTCTTGCTTCCAATCTATTGTTGAATAGGACCTCCAGTGTGCTCCAGACATCATACGCAGATTGACACCCTACCAATTCAACAAGAACTTGTTCTGTCATCGATCCCATGAGCCATCCCATTAGCAGTTGATCAGTGGTAATCCAGGTATCATACAAGGGATTTGGGACTTCAGATCCAATATTCCTATTAAGTCCAGGTAGGAAGCGAGCTAGGGGAGACTTAGTACCAAGATCAAATCTCTATAATCGGTGGCCCCGGATAATCGGTAAAACAATTGACCTCCAGAGTAGATAGTTGGATCGGTCGAGCTACACATTGCATGTCTGGTTTAAGCTACCACCTAGAAGAGTATTTGGTTCAGGAATGGTTGAGAGCGGTGAAAATGGCAGAATTGAACTAAGGATGCCCGGAATTGGAGGGAGAGTAGATGACAGCTGAGGAATTGATCGTAAAGCTGACTACGGGAACATGGATTCAAAGGAGGTTCCAATCGAGAATTCACCAAAGCTGAGAGTTGGAATGTGAGGTGGAGTGTTTGGGGTGTTTATAGTTCCGGTGGACGGCGGAGCTTCCGTGGAAGCGGTGGCATCAACCATAACGGCTCCGATACCAAGTTGGAAACCAGAATAATTATAAAATGGTTTTCATTAATTGATTAGAGACTGCTGTTGCAGTGTACAGATATAGCAAAGGAAAGTAACAAACTCTACACACAATCCAACATAGAATCTATCTAGATGAGAAGCGAACGGTTATAAGAAGGTTGTATTGAACATTACCTCTTATTTTTACTCTCTTTCACATAATACACTTTTATCGTGTGTGGGAGGTTAGAAATGAATGGTTGTAATGTATGTCACTTGGTACAACCTTCTTACAACAGTTGTATTATAAAATTTGTCATCTAGATAGTGGGATTGGACGAGTGGGGACCCTCAATGTTAGGGTTTAACCTTTTTGAATCTATCTAGATAGACCACCTCATCATATAGAGTAAATTACATAGATAACCTTACAAATAACCCTTACAAATATTAACTTATTTAACTCTCTGTGTACGGGTAACAAAAAAAAAAAAAAAAGTTTCATCAAGACCGCGTTGTAGGTAATGTGGATATGCATGCTTTTGTTAGGATTAAATTTACATTAGTCATTCTTTTGTGTTTATATGTTCTCCATTTAAAAATCTTCTCTTTCTTAAGTTTTGAATGCAAAATGATGCATCATCTATATAAATTTTCAAATTGAAATAATTTGTCATATCCGCATTTAAATTTCACGCGTTTAAATTTTAGCTGTATGGGACTATCATCAAACCTAAAAAGTGATGGAAAATGAGAAACTTTTGGATGGTGTATCCACATGATGTGGGTATGCCTGTTTTGGGGTGTAAAACGTGAGTGTTTTGCGGTGTAAATTAATTTACACCACAAAAAACACACATATTTTAAGTGAAATTAAAAACGTATCTACAACATACGGGTACATCACCAATATGTTTATATGGAAAATGATAACACCACCGCTTTGATCGTTGTAAATTACACCAAAAGATGGGATGAAAGGTGGGAAATAAGCAAGGACGGAATTAGGAGTTGAATATAGTCTACTAACCGACCCAAACATTACATCCTGATTCCGTCACTGAAAATAAGTTGTAGAAAAAAAATGAGCGAAAGGTGTTGATTCGAAAGAGATTATATAAATGAAATTATGTTTATATTATGGGGGATAAGTTTATATTGTACAGCGAAAGTTTGTTGCCTAAATAGTACAAATCGACGATCATTTGCGATCAATTTGGCGATGTATTGGCGATCATTTACGATCCTTGGCGATGAATTGACGATCCTTAGCGATGAATTAGCGATCATTTGCGATCAAATTGGCGATGAATTAGCGATCCATCAATTGGGTAGTATTATTTAGGCAAAAAAAACTTTGAGATCGTACTATATAAACAATTATCCCTTATATTATTGAAAAGGATAGCTAAAGTTGACCTTAATATATAATTTATCAATAGGATTATCTTTCAGTCTGATGGCTTTTCCACATCAAACTATACTTATGCGCACCATGTATGAGCTAATGCTGACCACTAATCTTTGAAATATTCAAACAATGTGATAACATGACAATGGAATAGCACACGTTAAAATAGATAATTGATGTTAATCGTAATTAGACCTGCCTTAAAAATAATTAATCGAACATTATGCTTATCTCAAACTTTTGTATTTTGTGGTCCTGACCGCTGCAATGCAATTATTTTATTGCTTGTCATGTTCTTCTCTGCTGAGTGTAGCACATGGAAAATATATTCAATAGACAGGTTGATATATATATATATATATATATATATATATATATATATATATATATATATATATATATATATATATAGTAACGGATTGCAATCGAAAACACAGAATAACATACAATCACACAAAAACAGAAAATAAGAAAAACACAGGGATTTGATGTGGTTTACGGCGTTATACCGACTATTCTATGTTAAAAAAATGAGAACTTTTATTATGCACATAATTACAAAAAGATGTACACTTCTAGGTTACAATGATTGTGGATATTTATAGCCTTGAAAACCTAACCATAGCCATCATAATGTCTTTTGTCGGAATTCTCATAGATGCCCGAATGTGACTCATCTCAGTTTAGTCACAAGACAGATGCATAACCAGTTCAGACACAAGACAGATGCATAACCAATTCAGACATGTTCAACAGACTCAGCTGATATACTCAATTAATAGACGGATCTCAGTTGACCCTTCACCCAACTGATTTCCCAGACTTGAACACTCCACTAAGCTGACCAACACTCAGATAATCTCAGATTTCAGCTCTGCCAGATTCAGACGCAGAGATTAAGTCACCAGATTCATACGCAAGAATATTTCTCTGGGTGGGCTTGATTAATGTTTTTTCAATGTTATTTATATTGCATAATTTTCTGAAAATACAAAAAATCATTTATACTATAAGATGCTCAAGTTCTTTTTTATTTTATTTTATTGTTTTCTAAATTTGAATGAATTTTTAGTGTCTCAGGCTAGGCGTGTTGTAAGACTAATTATGTGGTGAACTAGTTGGTTGGCAGGCTGAATATACAGACTATATGAGGAAAAAAACAAAAAGGGTTGGGTGGACTTAATTAGCCCTCCTTCGCCCTTGTACTAGGCCTGTCCTTGTGTGTGTGTGTGTGTCTATATATATATATATTGTAACGCCCCTTTCCCGGACACCGAGTCCTTATCCGGAAATCGAAACGTTCGGCACGCATAATATTAAATAAATAATATTGCACGTAAGCCTCTACTACGTCATTTCAAATAAAATCAAACGGAAGCTAAAAGACTCGGGTGATTTTTTTTCTTCAAATAACCAAGAATAGAAATAAAGAACTAAAGAGGAAATGTAATATTATTAAATTCGAAACGAAACCAGCGAATCCAAAATGTACGAATTCCAAAGTACTAGAAGTAAACTACAGAATCCAATAATAATCCAAGTCTATTAAATAAATGAATAATAAACAAGGTCTTCAAGTCCGGCATCCTCAAACGTCGTCATTAAAATCCTCCTCGAACTCCTCATTTACCTGTTCGTCTTCTCTCCCCCAAACACATAAATAAACATGCATTTGAGATAAGTACATTTGTACAAAGTAAGAAGTAGAAGCTACAATACAATTAAGGTTGTTATTAAAGATGTTATCTTAGTGAGACCGACTCAATTTAGGGTTCAATCCATCCCCATCGACATGTCATGACTAAACGTTTCTAGCTTAGCTTATCTTTGTTACCTCATTACTCAAGGACACAATGCATGGTGAAAATTCCACCATGAGATGTACTTGCCAACTACGGTGATTAGCACCAATAGTCCCGGGATCTCCCCGGTATGCATATACGTTCGGCAAATTTTCTCCACTGCCATTTAGCCGTTTATAGGCCAGCAGCGTTGTTCGCTTTTACTGACCGTATCACATTGCCGACATGAATCAGTACCTAACCGAGAATAGATGACGTTTTAGCTTTTACTACACTTATGTAATTATTATTGTGAATTAACTAGTCACCTAAGTGTTTTCAAGTAAGCTCCCTCACATCTCCTACTATCGTACTTAGACCACTAGACACGGACAAGGCCTAGCACATACACAGACATTGATGAACTCTAGTTCATCAAAGCACAAGCCCTTTCATGCCCTTCCGACGGATCCGAACTTCAACTCCCTTTAAGAGTACATTCAGTGTTTTAACTGAACGAATTAGAAGTTCAATCGAAGCTTGTTCATGTTTATTTAATGTTATTGAACCAAAAATATATTGAAATTTAAAGCTCAACACAAGTATACAAAAACATATCACATCTCATTAATTACAACCTAGCATTAATTCTATCACCAAACAACACCAAAACTCACCAAAACTCAACCTATCATTATAAAACTACAGTTACTCATTAGGAAGAGCCTCTTACCTTTTTAGCAGCTAAATCCAAGTCCAAACTCAGAAAAACAACAGCTAAAACCGTCCATTTTCTGCAGAAAATATGTGTGATAAATCCAAACTTAGATTAGATTCAATCACACTCTTCTAAACGACAAAAACTACGAATTTATGAGTTTGAATCCATCAAACTCGAAGATGAACTGAATTAGGGCTTACACATACCTTATCAAAGCTCCAACTTTCTGCAATCAAAACGTTGCCTTCTTCACAACGATTCCGGTGCTCGACTCTGATCTGAAAACCGTTACGATTTGACTTAGCAATCGATGAACAAAACCCTCAGCCCTAATCTTGCTCTCTCTCACACGCAGAAGATGAGTTTTGGAGGTGGAAAATCTGATTAAAAGTTTTAAGGGGCTGATTAGGCTAATTTTTCCTTAAATAGGGAAAATCCCAAAATTACCTAATTGCTCTGATTTTCCTTAATCACCCTTATTAAACCAGATTTTCTTCCTTAAATGTTTACATATATATATATATATATATATATATATATATATATATATATATATATATCTCGAAAATATACATAAATATCCAAATTATTAAACTCCGAATAAAAGGAACCGAACCCAATATTTCGTTTTCGCAAAATGACACGTCTGCCATTTTCCGAAAATCGGAATATTACATATATATATATATATATATATATATATATATATATATATATATATATATATATATATATATATATATATACTAGTCATAAACCAAAGTGCATTGCACGGGGGACCGTGAACCTCACTGTTTCATGTGATAAAAAAAATTTAAATTTCATAAACGTGCATGTGTTTCATTGCAACGAGTAATCAATAATGAAAGAAAATCAAATGCTATGTCTTGTCCATAAGTAATAAACCTGGTTTTACACAATATCAGTCATAAGTTTGTACAATAAAATATTTGAGAAAACCTTTGCACCATGATTATGAAGCAAGAAGAAGTGTAAGTTTCTTATTCTCACTATCAAAGCACCTAAACTTAACCACATGAGAAAACTAATTGAAGAACTAATAACAATATACATAACTTCAATTTTAGTTGTAAAGTGTTTTTTTTCTGGATTCATAAATATGTAACTCATCAAAAGCACATAATATGCTCCATATTAATTTATACAACTTTGATCAAATTCATAATTAGTCACAACAATGGCAAAACAATTTACACCGATTGCTATTGGTGGAACAATTATTTGACAGCAAAATAGTAAACCAACTCACTTTGCATTCCAAGAGAATTGTAATAAGGTTAAGTACTAAACAATTATTATTGCATTTATTAACAAACATACGTGCCTTTAAAGAGCAGGACGTATATGACCCGGCATGTAGAAATATATGTATAGATTATAATTATAATATTATATACGGACCTTTAGCTATTTTGATAATTATACCCAAAAGAACATTGAAAGCATAAATTTGATCTCCTAAGAAATAACACCCGAGTTTTAATGCAGGAAGAGTATGAAGAGAATCTTTTAAATTTATGTGAATTGATTTGGTTCCTTTTCAAAATTTCAATTTGAAATGTAGATTATTTTCCCTTTTAGCATTTACATTAATTCATTTTTTTCCTTTTAGCATTCATAATTGTTTGGGAATAAATTAGATTTTTTTTGCAATTTATTCAACACCGTTAAAAATCTTCTCTCCCTCAATCAACATAATCAATTCCAATATTTTAAATTTATTTGAATAGATTTGGAATTTTCCTTTTCAAAATTTCAATTTGAACTGAAGATTATTTTTCCTGTTTTAGCATTCTAATTTCTTGGAAATCAATTAGATTTTTTTTGCGAGTCATTTATTACTGGAAGGAAAAGAGGGAGAGATTCTCATATTATAAATAAAATAAAATTATCAGTCTTTCATACATATATGTTTGAATTCAAAAAATATTTCCCATCATTTATAATCATAAATATCATTCATTACAGGGAGAAAAAAAGAAGAGAATCGTATATGATAAATAAAATAAAATCATCATTCTTTGCATACACGTCTATGAATTCAAAAAATATTTCTCATCAATGATAATCATAAATGTCATTCATTACAGGAAGAAAAAACTAAGGAGAGAATGTCATATGATAAATAAAATAAAATCATCAGTCTTTTGACACACGTCTTTGAATTTAAAAAATATTTCACATCAATGATAATCATAAATGCCATTCATTACAGTAAGAAAAAAATAAGGAGAGAATCTCATATGATAACTAAAATAAAACATAAGTCTTTTTGCACACATAATTGCCCATTAGACCCACTCCGCACACGGGAATAAATAGCCAAATCACCTTAAAAAAAGAATATAAGAAAACACACGTTAAAAAATACAATGTAATAACTCATTTCCTAAAATGTCTCCACAATAAATTTATTCAACACCGTTAAAACTCTTTCTCTCCCTCAATCAACATAATCAATTTCAAATCTTTTAAATTTGTGTGAATTAATTTGAAAGTTTCCATTTCAAAACATCAATTTGAACTAAAGATTTTTTCCCTTTTAATATTCACATTAATTCAAAAAAAGAGTATTCAAAAAACGTATTCACATTAATTCATTTTTTTTGTTTCAGCATTCATAATTGCTTGGAAATCAATTAGATTTTTTTTTGCGGGACATTCATTACTGGAAAAAACAAAAAAGGAAGAGAATCGAATATGATAAATAAAACAAAATCATCAGTCTTTTCACACATACATCTTTGACTCCAAAAATAAAAAGAAAGAGAATCGAATATGATAAATAAAAAAAATCATTAGTCTTTTTCACACATACATCTTTGACTCCAAAAAATATATTACCCATCAATGATAATCATAAATGTCATTAATTACAATGAAGAAAAAGAAAAAAGAATCGTATATGATAAATAAAATAAAATCATTAGTCTTTTCACACCGTCTTTGAATTTAAAATTTATTTCCCATCAATGATAATTATAAATGTCATTCATTACGGTAAGAAAAAAAGGGAGAGAATCTCATATGATAAATAAAATAAAATCATTGGTGTTTTCACACACATCTATCTATATACTATATATCAAATCACACTAACCATATTTAGTAAAAAACACGTGCAATGCACGGGAGATTATAATATTTGAAAACGATTATTAAAGTTTCATAAATGTATACCATAATTATAAGTGAAAATACTTAATTAAAGCAAACTAATTTTCTTCTTTGGAAAAGGAAATTCTGGTAATAGGACATATAAAACAATTACAACGCCAACTATAGTTACAATTTAAAAATTCCCTATTGTTTTTGTCCACCCACCGTTATCTTATCCGCGGTGTATAATGATTTATTCCATATATTCAAATATCAACAAAATTTGTATTTTTTATATTGAGTGTAGAAGGCAATTCATTAAGTAGACAATAAAATACCGAATACAAAAGTAATGATCGATTTTTTGAATATGAACATAAAATGTATTGTTAAGGTTGAGTCAAGAAGTGAATTGATTCAATAGTCAATTTGACACCCCATACAAAAGGAACAAAAGCGGTCAATCATTGAACAATAAAAAAAGACGTACTACATCAAGCAAAACACATGAAAACAAAACTAATCAAGAAAATATGATTCTCCTAGCTAGAAGCCGCAAGAAACACCAGTGGAGCACATCCCACTTCACTCGATAAGAAACACCAGTGCAGCATATCCCACTGCACTCGATAATTAAGTAGAGGAAATAAATGTTAACAAAATCAGATTGTCTATTTTACGCAATGAGTTAGATATAAGGGAAAATTTACAGAATCTAGATAATTATGATAGTTGTAAAGGAAATTTTACAAAATCTGTAGTTTACAGTAAAATGTAGAGTATCCTGAATGTTGGAATCTTTAAAATACAGTTTTTAAATAATTTACAGTATCTACTGCTAGTGTTCTTGGTGATACTAAAAAAACATGAGAGATTAGTAAACAAATGAGCAAAAAAATTAATACACATGAGAAAAAAATAATTCATCTAAAATATTGAGTGGCCAAAACGTATTACATACATCACCAAACTGGAAAATGTGAACAATGGACACATAAAATGAGGCAAAATCATTTGTAAACGAATCTGCAAGAAAAAAAAATGATAATTAATCATCACAAAATATTAGTGATACTAAAAAAAACACATAAAAAATTAGTAAACATATATATGAGCAATAGAAAACACACATGAGAAAAAAAATAATCCATCAAAAATATTGAGTACGTAATACATCACCAAACTTACCCTCTCATCATTTAGTAGAAAATGTGAAGAATGGACACAAAAAATGAGGCAAAATCACTGGATAAACGAATCTGCAAGGAAAAAAATGATAATTAATCATCAGAAAGGATAAGTGATACAAAAAAAAAAAAAAAACACATCAAAGATTAGTAAACACATGAGGAAGAAATAATTCATCAAAATTATTGAGTGGCCAAAACGTATTACATACATCTCCAAATTAACCCTCCCATCATTTAGGGGAAAATGTGAACAATGTACACAAAAAATTTGGCAAAACCATTGAGTAAACGAATTTGCAAGAATAATATGATAATTAATCATCAGAAAGGATTAGATATACTCCAAAAAAACACATCAAAGATTAGTAAACAATGAGTAAAAAAACGCATGAGAAATTTTTAATTCATCAAAAATATTGAGTGGCCAAAAAGGAAGAGAAAACCCTCTTCAAATGATTGCACAAAAATATGTAAAACTATTATCATATTTTATGAAACATACCGGAAGGCATTCAAAAACACATAAATAATAATTAGAAGCCTTTTTTAAACTTGCAATCCATTCACCGTAAATTGCATCCATGAACAATTTCATAGTGCATATGCTTATTTGACCTCACGTTAAAGCATTCGCGGTATTTGAACAACAATAGAAAGGGCGGATTATTTTCCGGATGTATTAAAAAATTTATCTTCATAAAATCAAAAGGGATGCAAGTGTATAACCGATGCTTAAACTTTATAGGTGAGAGCCGTGGTGTGGACGTGTTTAATGAGCGGTAAATTATGGAGATTTTGAGCGGGAGGAATTCTTGCCCATCATTTAAGGAGGGAGTTATGGTTGATTTGATTTGATTTAAATTTTTTTTTTTTTGAAGATCTGATTTTGTTTTTTTATGGTAATATATTCACGGAATAGGGTGGTGGAGGATCCGCATGTGTTTTTATAGGGTTGGAGCGGGTCAATAGCGAGTAATTGGGTTAAATTGACTCGTCTATATATTATATATAGATATAGATATAGATATAGATATAGATATATATGGTAATGTTGATACCGTAACCCGAGTTAGTTTTATCATTACTACGATAGGGGTGTGGATTGTAGTAGTGAGCTAATCTCAATAATTGTTAATCTTGTAGAATATCTTTAAAGTGATGTGATTTAGGTGAAATTGGTGAAATATGATTATTTTATGCCACCGCCTCATGATGACCATAACATACACATTTTGAAAAAAAGTATATATAGTAATTTTTTTAGGGGGTCGCCATTGCTAGACAATTTACACCACGTTGTTTCAATAATGACCGCCACCATGGTGGTAGAGGTGACGACCGATTTTTCTAGACTTATCATTACTTTCAAAAACATGTTTAACTTGATATAAAAGTAAGACATAAAACGTAGTTGTTGCGTTATTTATAATAATATTAATCATTAAGGCTACTGCAAGCACACGACTTATTTTGTAGTAGTATGGATGGTGATCCCACTAGAACTAGATTATTATTTGTCGAAAATTTACTATGATTGTTAGTTAAACGAATTCAGCTTCACCTTTTTATCTATCACCGAATTAATAATTTTTTTTTATAGAATCATGTATTTCATCTTTCGATCCATTAAACCATACATGTATATAAATAGCACACTTGAATCAATTCAAAGGCATATATATATATTTTAATTAACATGAAAGATCACAACATTTATGTCCTACTCATAACAGGGTTATGGAGCGAATGAAATGATTAATAATGAATATTAATTTTATTGAGTAAACAATAATACAATATTGTATTCTGGGCACTGTTCCTAACATAGAGGAAGACAAAAACAATATAAATTAAGCTTATTACCTTCCAAATCGTCATAACTTAAGCTTATTACCTTCCAATTTTCTCTCACTCACTTAAGAAAAAAAATGCTCTTTTTTTAATCCCTGTTTCACACTCATACTATTTTGTCTTAAGTCTTTTATGATTTATATATGTTATTCAATGTTGTAGGTGTTGGTTTAGTATCAATACTTTGGAGACTTTAATTTTCCAGTGATTCTTAGCCCTCAAGTGGCACCCTCTTAGCTTTACACGTGAAATTATTTTTATTATTTATTTTTACCTTTGTAGTTTTTTTTTTAAATTTTATCAAACGTGTACCGTTAGTAATTTGTGCAGAAAATGGGTGAGCCCTCAAGAGGCCACGTGGCACCCTATTAGCTTGGCACGTTGCATTTTATTTATTTATTTTTTTTACCTTTGTGGTTTTTTTTTTTTCAATTTTATCAAACGTGTACCGTTAGTAATTTATGCAGAAAGGGGAAAAAAAAAGACCGACGGATTTGAATTTCTACTGTGTAGTGTACGATGGAAGATGTGCCAAGTTTAGCTATAAAATACATCAAAACGTGTAACTTTTTTTTTTCTTTATCAAACGTGTACCGTTAGTAGCTTGTACAGAAAAAGGGAAAAAAAAAAAAAAAATGACGGATTTGAAGTTCAACTTATTATTATCTTATCTTCTTATCTCTACCTATCTATTAAAAGTTTGGGCATGAAACCCCCACATTGAGCCACGTTCCCTTCATGCCACGTGTCCAGGTTTGTTTGTTTTTGTTTTTGTTTTTGTTTTTGTTTTGTTTTTGTTTTTTCCTTTTTGCCTACACCTATATTGTATTGTATTATATTTATTTACGGGTGTTCACGGTTTGATTTACTACTTCGGTTTTTTTCTACCTATCTATTAAAAGCTTGGGCATGAAACCCCCACATTGAGCCACGTCCCCTTCATGCCACGTGTCCAGGTTTTTTTTTTTTTTCCCTTGCCTACTCCTATATTGTATTGTATTATATTTATTTACGGGTGTTCATGTTGAAATAGTGTCCTAAACCCAATCGGGTTGGACCGGATCCGACCGGGTCGGATCATTTCTACTATTTCTTTATGTTTATACATATATTAAAATGGCTTTTCTGTTGTCATATATATGTTCTTTTAGAGAACCAATTATGAATTGTTATATGATAACGTCCTTAGTATTAAACCGTGATAGAGAAACCATGATAGGCGATTATGGTTGATGAGATCTCTAATCACTTTAATAAGTTTGATACTTAAATGTCTCTAGGTGATGTACTATTAAACGGGGCATTGATAGTATAAACGGACTAGCACGTATTAGATGTCTTCTCGTCTTTAAGGGCGGGGATAGATCTCGTCTATCGAAGTGTAGAGACACTTGACCGTACGTGGACGTGTATTAGAGAATGCGTACGTTAGGCGACCCACTTACACGGATAAGTGTCACACTATGTGGCGGTTGTGTAATTATCCTTAAGACCGGAGTCTTCGTGGCATCACGGTGTGGATTGTCATGCTTTGACACTATTGAGGTTTCCCTAGCCACGGGGCGATCATGCGGTAGTGATTGGGTATGATCGAAGCATGCGGAGTATACATGATTGGTCGTCCGGGAATCGCGTATCCTATGATTGGGATCGAATATCCGAAATGGCCTTCTTATAAGGAATGTCTTACTCTCATGAATCTTTGCAAAGTGGGAGTAAATGAGTTACTTCGAGAGAGCTTGATATCCAGATTATAAGATACGGTCGTTAATGTTTGACACTCGACGTACGACCGTATGGATATTATTACAGCGATAGGATTGTAAGTTACACGGTAACTATTTCACATGAAAGGTAGTAGTCATTGCATTTGACTCTTCCGATGATTGGGGGTCACGGTGTGTTGCTAGACGCTATCCCGTGATCGTTAGGTATGAAGGGCATTTTCGTAATTTGCACTTTGTGTCTACGGCCAACATATTCGGAAGCCTATCGGGTCACACACATATGAACATCTAGTCGGATTAAAATGTGGTTATAAATGATAACCAAATAAGGAAAGTTTATCTCGAGACTATAAAGGTTATAGTGGTAAATTAATATGGTGGTATTTATTTATTATGAATAAATTAAATACAAGATATTAATTATATTAATTATATTAATTAAAGAATATTCCGGAAGCCAATTTGTTGGTCAAAGGGGCGCCACATTCAATGTGTATGAGATACACTTGGATTGTGCAATTTAATTAATGATATTACCTATTATTAATATTAGATATTAATAAAATAAAATAATATATATATTGAATGCATGCGTGTGTGTGTTCATTGATTGCAAATTGGATTTGCTGTATGCGCACCATTTGGTATATATTAATAGATTTATATGTGTTATATATATGTGTGATATATACACATGTGTAAATTGATTTATGGTAATATAATAAAGATAAATATTCAATATAAGATATTGACTATATCTTTTAATATTCAATATAAGATATTGACAATATCCTAGATTTATTTGATATGAGATATTAAATTAAATGAGATAAATCAATCAATTATATTTTCCTTATTTTATTGGGAAAATGTTTTCTTCTCCTCCACACCTAGTAGGGGCGCCCCAACCACTATAAATAAGAGGTGGGTGTCAAGCTCTTTTGTACATCATAATTCCAAGAGCTAATAGTTCTTGTGTAAAAATAGAGAGCATCCCATAGAGAGTTGGAGAGAGGGGAAAAGGGCCGGTCTAAGCAACCGGAGTTTTCCAATAGCAATCCATGATGGGATTCCGGCGGGTCGTTCGTGTGGACTAGCGGTAGAGGCCGAACACTTGGGCGGCTCTATGCAGAACTACTCTCCTTAGACGGTCAAAGCGTCGATCTTTTAGATCAACCAAGGTAACCACCGTCTACTAACTCGTTTGTTTATTGCTTAAACGAAGTCGATCCTGGTTAAAATGAAATAAAATTTTAAATTCCGCTGCGTTCCCGCGTAGATTTCCTAACAGTTCACGATTCGATTTGCTACTTCGGTTTCTTATATTGTATTGTATTTATTTACGGGTGTTCACGGTTCGGTTTACTACCTCAGTTTTAACTCTTTTTCAAAACCAAAATATGAAATCAAAACTAAACATATATCATACACAGTTTAGTTCGATTCGGTTTATGAATGAATTGGTTTGGTTCGATTCGGTTATTCGGTCCCGGTTATTATGTAAATAATATCCAATTTATCCAAAAAAAAGAATCGTACCGATCTACAAGATTAGATAAAATGATATATGTAATACATAAACTCTATAAATATCTAAAACAAATCTTTTTTTTCTTTATGGGTGTCACGGTTTGGTTTACTTCGGTTTAAACTATTTTCAAAACAGAAATATGAAATCAAAACCAACCATGTCAAACATATAAACTTAATACGAAGTACTATTTATTAAAGTATTATAAAAATAGACATCATGTATTTTTACGTTTCTGTTGAAAAAAATAGAAATGTCTGACATCACATTGAAGGCGTGTCGGATATTAAAATTCTAATTAATATTATCTTTATCAGCCGACACGTGTCAAACTGGTGTCGGAGTGTGTTGGTCGCGTGTCGTGTCGAAAATGTGTCGTATACGACGCATGGCGCCTGTGTTGAAATCAAAACCAAAATTTGAAATTGAAATCGAAACCAACCATATATCATACACGGTTTAGTTTGATTCGGTTAGTCGGTTCCGGTTATTATGTAAATAATATCCAATTTGTCAAAAAAAAAAAAAAAAACAATCGTGCCGATCTATAAGATTAGATAAAATAATATAGATAATACATAAACTCTATGAATATCTAAAACAACTGTGCCTTTTTTTTCCTTTATGAGTGTCACCGTTCGGTTTACTCTGGTTTAAACTATTTTAAAAACAAAAATATGAAATCAAAACCAACCATGTCAAACATATAAACTTAATATGACGTACTCTTTATTAAAGTATTATAAAAGTAGACATCGTGGATTTTTACGTTTCCATTGAGAAAAATCGAAATGTCCGACATCGCATTGAAGGTGTGTCAGATATTAAAATTCTAATTAATATTATCTTTATTAGCTGACACGTGTCAAACAGGTGTTGGAGTGTGCTGGTCGTATGTCGTGTCGAAAATATGTCGTATACGATGCATGACGCCTGTGTTGAAGTGTCGGACCGTCGGTACATCATATCTTATATTTATTTGTTTATTTGATTTTTATTTATTTATATTGTTCACAAAAAAAAGACCAAGTATAGTAGTATTAGATTATGTGTCATCTTTCTCGAAAAAAAAAAAGATTAGGTGTGAGCTGTTTCCACGCTTTTATTGTGAGTCATTCGCTACATCATTTGTACAATAAAGAAAAAAAATCAAGGAATAATGTTGTGTGTTTTGAAGCCATGCCAAAGCCCTTATCATATGTGCCTAAGTTTTAGATATTTTAACTACTGAAAATATTTGCATATTATACCCATTAATTGTGCATCTATCAACGATTAATGGTTTTGGATAATATGCAAAGATGTTCTTTTGTGTACTGAAAAAATGTCTTTACTTATTTGCTGAACTTTTTCGATCAAACATGATCACCAATGATGTAATATTTTGTTGCCTTTGTAACCTACTATGGACAGTACTACTTTCCTAATATATGCATGGCTTTTTATTGTATTATACTCATCTTTAAACATATGTACGACTTAGTATTGTATTGGTTATGGTTTCAATGATGTTCTCAAACAAACTGAATATATCTAAGATTTACGTATCAAACATCTCACCTTGCTTATAGATACATTTAAATGCAATATAGAGTTTGATTTACTTGGAACGGGCATGCCGTGCCTTGCATGTCATACTCTATCACTAGTTATATCTATAAGAAGCTAAGAGGGTGAGCCCTCAAGAGGCCACGTGGCCACCCTCTTAGTTTGACATGTGGCACTTTCTTTTTTATTTTTTATTTTTCCTTGGTGGTTTTATTTTTTATCAAACGTGTACCGTTAGTAGTTTGTGCAAAAAAGGGAAAAAAAAAGGAAAGACCGGCGGATTTGAAGTTCTACTGTGTAGTGTACGATGGAAGATGGGTCAAGTTTAGCTATAAAATACATCAACACGTGTACTTTATTTTTCTTTATCAAACGTGTACCGTTAGTAGTTTGTGGATATAAGAAGCTAGGAGGGTGAGCCCTCCAGAGGCCACATGGCCACCCTCTTAGCTTGACACGTGACACTTTTTTTTTAAAATTTTTTATTTTACCTTTGTGGTTTTTTTTGTTTTATCAAACGTGTACCGTTATTAGTTTGTGCAGAAAAGAGGAAAAAAAGGAAAGACCAACGGATTTGAAGTTCTACTGTGTAGTGTACGATGGAAGATAAGTCAAGTTTAGCTATAATACATCAACACGTGTACTTTTTTTTATCAAACGCGTACCGTTAGTAGTTTGTGCTGAAAAGGGAAAAAAGGAAAGACTGACGGATTTGAAGTTTTACGTGTAGTGTACGATGGAAGATGGGCCAATTTTAGCTATAAAACACAACCACAAAAATATAGCCAAACAAATATCCGTGCCAAGAATGTGTGCCCACATGTGGCCACATGGAGAACACATTAAATGTTTTTATTATTTTGAACAACATAACGTCGGTGGAACCGACAGTCGTTTGCAGTACGAGCGTCACTAAAATTTACGTTGGAATACCAAATCACTTGTTATACTTTTCAGACCATTTGACACATGTTTTTTTCCTTACCAAATAAATGAACACGAGATCAATGACGTACTAATTAATGATAAGAAAGAGAAATGTCGTATAGAAAATGAGTGAAACACATTTTCAAGCATATTAATGATCTGGAAGCTAAGGCGTCCCAGGAGATTTGACCATGTAGTTATTGTGTGCTTATTGTTTTTCTATAATGTTTCATTACGTAAAGTCAAAGCTAAAGGGATCGACTTTATGACATTGTTCTCCGATAAATCATATTGTGGTTTATTTTGTATGTGAAAACTCCTGATAGGGCTGGAAGAGAAGTGATTCACAATCTTCACGTCTCTAAGAAAGAGTTACCTCTTGCAAAGAATGTGATATGTTTCTGTTGCTCTCTTTGTCTTGTGCCTTGAATTTCTTACGTTTTAAGATTTCGCAATTTATTTCACGTTGGGGATCTATTCTTTGGTATTATCGTTGGTAACGATTTTGTTGGGCCTGCCGTGCTTTGCACGGCTCACTTTCACTAGTATATGTTATTCAGTGTTGTAGGTGTTGGTTTAGTATCAGTACTTTGGAGACTTTAGTTTTCCAGTGATGAAATTAAACAATTAAGGGAAATTCTTGTTTGTCTCTTGATGGTAGGCATTGAGTGGGTTGTTGATTTGGGGACTTTATGTTTACATGAGTATGAAAATGGCTCAATACAAATCATTTGTTGATTGTACTTACATAATGTAACGCCTCTGTCCCGGACACCGAGTCCTTATCCGGAAAATAGACGTTTGACACGTGACATTTAGAGTAAACCCTAAATTCCACGTAAGCCTCGTGTCATGGTGGAAAGCATAGAAGAAAAGAAACAATCAATAGACTCGGAAACTGACACTTAAGACTTTCCATTAACAAACTCAACCGATTTCAACTGCTGTCAATCTAAAACATAATAACTACTAATATTTATTACAACCCAACTTATCTGAAAAAAGGAACCCCCCGAACCTCAACGAACTCCATGGCTTCTTTAATAAGCTTGCTCTCCATACTCATCATCCAACTCATTTCTAACCTGCATTTCTCTTTATTCCAAATAAAAGGAGTGAGCACCAGCTGTATGCTCAGTAAGGAGAAAGAAAATCAAAAGAGAGATTCATGCTTCTCAGATTCCAGGAGACACGACATTAATCTACTTCATCCAGTTCACAAACATCTTGAAATTCATTACTTGAAACATTTAAGATAACTACTTTTAATACATAACTTGAAACATAAGAACATCCACTTTAAAGCCAAACTTGACATATAAGGAGAACCACTTGGAAGCCAACTTTAAACCATGCATAGAAAACATGTCGACTAACTACATTCAGTTCATCTTGCACATACTTGTTAAGTTGAATTACTTACTTGATCAAACTTAGGTAAGCTATCTATTAACCCACACTTTACTTGTCTGCTAACTGAAACATATTCGTGTCTTGTCTGTCTTTCTGTCACTTGCTTGCTTAACATGTCTATATTCTTGTCTTGACTGTTCTGTTCATGTTTCTTTCTGACTTGACTTGGGCTTGGTGCAACACGGGTAATATGACTAGCGTACATCCAATGTGCGTTTGGGTCACGGTACCCCGCTCGGTACATCGTCCTGTGACGACATGGGTAATACAACTTACCATACATCCGACATGGTCCTACACTCAGTACCATGGTACTCCACTCAGTACGTCGCAAGGTCATTAACTATAAGCAAATAGAAGCCCATAAAGCACATAGATTCATGTTAAAGTCCATACATACATGAGCATTCAGAGACCGTACCAACACCGAACTCCGATCCTATCTCCACTACTCGTAAAATAGACGCATAAAACATAAGAGAAACTAGAAAGCATAATAACTTTCTTAAAACATAGTTTGGCAAATACCCGGCAACACATAATTTTGTCTACTTTCGTGCAGCTTAAGAAAAACAATATTAAAACAACTCAAAGGCATAATCTTTAAACTAAAAACGGAACATTTTGATAAGAAGAATTCCTTACCTTAAAGACGAGATGAACATCATCTTAGTTTCAAATCTTACGTGAATCTATCAACCAACAACGAATCTAACAACGATTCTCCTTTTTTTTTATCATCCGTCAATTCCGAATAAACTCTAATGATTAAAGAGTTTTTTGTTGATAAAGACTACTTATCAACTTAATAGGACATTCATGACGGACTAACAAATTATTTGGTAATAAGGAAAAATTAGTTTTTAATGAGCTAATTTACCCCCAATTAGTATTTTTGTGGTTTCTCAAAAAAAATTAAAAAATCCTATGTGGCCACCACAAAGATGTGGCGTAATTTGAATTATAAAGCCCTCATCAGCCACTATTCTCACTAGATCTGTTTGTTTGTTTTTTTTTTTTTTTTGGTTTTGTTTTGCTTTGTTTTTTTTTTTTTTTTGTTTTGTTGTGATGAAAAAGCTCATGTAACATTTTTTCCTTTTCGTTTTCAAAAAATATTTTCTCTTCATAAAAAAACAGACCCATTAAAGAGAGTTCACACATCTTAATGCATTTTTTTTCGTTTTTAATTTTGTGTGATATCACTACATATACAATTGATAATTCATCGACAATTGTCACTACACTTACAACATGAGTGATAATTTCAAACAATTATCACTACATCGATGTCACTGAAAATTCATTGACAGCTGATTTGATTTATATAAATTGTAACTAAAGATGTAGTAACAGTACTATACCTAATTTGGTTATGTAAAGTGTAACTGAAGATGTCTTGAAAACCTATAATTATCATTGTATCTTCATTTGTCAGTGCATGTTCGATTGCCACTGCATTGTTTTGCAATACAATGTCACTGCATATTCAACTTTCACTGCATCTCCAATTGTGCCCGTCACTGCATGCTAAGATCCAAGAAACTTCAATATCACTACATCCATCGTCACTGCAAGTTTATATCCTAGCAACTTCAATGTCACTACATCCATTGTATGTCACTACATCCCTTGCGATTAACAAAATCCATCGTCGCTGCATGTGTAGATCCAACCAACGTCAATGTCAGTACATCAAATGTATGTCACTGTATATGTTGTGAACTATTAAAAAAATCGAATTTCAGAAATTACGTCACAAAAATATTAAATTGATATCAAAATAAAGAAGATAAAAAAAGTTGAATTATGGTGAAAATATAATGATGATCGAAGATGTATATCAAATGATATGGATGTAAAAAAATCAAATAGGAAACTTAGTATCCCTTTAAAAAAAAGATAATATTTTCTAATTTTTTTAAGATGTGCGTGAGTTTTTTTTGTTCATTTGTTATTTTTTTTCTCAGCCGCTAATTTTAAGGACAATTTGTACATTTTTATTGCATTTGTCCTTTTAACCATTAAAAAATTAAAGTTGTCATATTTGTCAATTTTTGTAGCTTCTTTATCATTTTGGCCACTTCCCCATGATTAAAAATGTAATATTCCGATTTTCGGAAAAAGACGGACGTGTCATTTTGCAAAAACGAGATATTATTATTCTGACTTCTTTTATTGGAGTTAAATTATATAAGATATTTGTATATATATTTCGAGATATATGTATGAATTAAGGAAAAGAAAATCTGATTAGTAAGAGTAATTAATGAAAAACAAGGATTTAGGTTAATTGTTGGGATTTTTCCTATTTAAGGAAAAAAAAAAACCCAATCAGTTTCCTAACCTTTTAATCAGATTTTTCTTCCCCAAATTTTTGTTCCTGCGTGTAAGCCTTGAGAGATAAGGGATGAGAGACTTTTTCAAAATTCTGAGTCGATTCTTAATCGTTTTCAGTTTCGAGAGAAGCATTGGAATCTTCGTGAGAATGGCGTCGTTTTAGTATCAGAAAGTTGGAGTTTTTCTCAAGGTAATTAATTCGACCTATCAGAGTTCTTGGTTGAGTTTTGAGGATGAAAATTCATACCTTTCGTAGTTTATGTGTGACCGATTTTAATGCGAATTCGAATAAATCATATAGGTTTGCTGCAGAAAAGAGATCGTTCTTGCTGCTGTTTTCCTGAGTTTTTGGAGTTGGAATAGCTTGCTTAAGGTAAAAAGCTCTTCCTACAATCTAGTTATGGTTGAGAGTAGCCATATCATGTTTTTAACGCGTGTTGTATCAAGTTTTTGACTTAGATGGTGTATAAGAAGTTAGGTTTGATTTGGATCTTAAAAGCTATGTTTTCTGTTAAAATTCATGTGCAATATGTTTGGATTTGAGTAGAGATCGTTAAGGGATGAAAATCAGGATATTAGGGTTTTCCTGCGCTGAATGCGTATGCATTGGCTAGCAATGCACACGCATTCCTATTACCGGATTGCCTAGGTTAGTTCCAGCAGGATCAATACGTACGCATTCAAGGGAATGCGCACGCATTGTTGGTTCAGAGTTGTTCAGGATGCTCCTAGCATGAACAATGCGCACGCCTCAGAGTAAAGTTGTACTCGAGGAGTTACTTTCTGACGAGGTCAGACCATGGGTGACACCTAGTGTCACGGATAACAACACTACTGATACACCTGACGACCCTGACACTCCTAGACCACTCAGACATACTGCCAGAGTGTCTCGGGCACCTGTGCGGTACGGTATGCAACCAGAGGCGAAAGTCACCGTCTCTGATGGAGTGGAGGATGATCTAATGTCCTATCGTAGGGCTACGGATGATTCTGATAAGGACATGTGGGTTGATGTGATGAATCAGGAGATGGAGTCTATGTACTCTAACTCAGTCTGGAAACTTGTAGATTGCACTGAGGGGCCATAGGCAGTAAATGGATCTACAAGAGAAAGCGAGGAGTGGATGGAAAGGTTGAAACCTTCAAAGCTCGGCTAGTGGCCAAAGGCTACACACAGAGAGAGGGAATCGACTACGAAGAGACCTTCTCCCCTATGGCAATGCTGAAGTCCATTCGGATCCTCCTTTCGATTGCTGCATGTTTAGATTATGAGATCTGGCAGATGAACGTTAAGACAGCCGTCCTTAATGGCTATCTTGACGAGGAAATATATATGCAGCAACCAGAAGGATTCATCGAGAAAGGCCAAGAGCACAAAGTGTGCAAGTTGCTCAAGTCCATTTATAGGTTGAAGCAAGCTTCTTGGTCTTGGAATCATAGATTTGATGAAACCATCAAGTCGTATGGTTTCGAACTAAACTTTGATGAGCCTTGTGTATACAAGAAGGTCGTTAAAGATCAGGTGGCGTTCTTAGTGCTGTATGTTGACGACATTCTGCTAATTGGACCCAATAAGGGGATGTTGTCAGATGTGAAGAATTGGTTAGCCACGCAGTTCCAAATGAAAGATTTGGGAGAGGCGAGTTATGTTTTAGGGATCCAAGTTATACGGGATCGGAAGAACAGGATGTTGGATCTATCCCAGGCATCTTACATAGATAAGATGTTGTTGCGTTATAGCATGATGAATGCAAAGAAGGGTTTCCTACCAACCTGTCACGTCATTCAACTATCTAAGAAACAGTGTCCTCAGACACCTGAGGAAATAGAGAGTATGGGATGGGTACCATATGCTTCGGCTGTTGGTAGTCTGATGTACGCTATGCGGTGTACTAGACCAGATATCTGCTACGGTGTGGGCTTGGTCAGCCGTTTTCAGTCAAATCCAAGCTTGGAGCATTAGACAGCAGTGAAGAATCTCCTCAAGTATCTTAAGAGAACGAGGAATTATATGCTTGTATATTCGGGTGCGAACCTGGATATAGCAGGGTACACTGATCCTGACTTCCAGTCAGATAAGGATGATCGTAAATCGACATCAAGCTCAGTGCTTACTCTGGGAGGAGGATCAGTAGTCTGGAGGAGAGTCAAGCAGTCCAGCACAGCCGACTCGACTATGGAAGCCGAATAGGTAGCGGCCTCTGAGGAAGCTAAGGAAGCGGTATGGCTCAAGAAGTTCATGGGAGATTTAGGAGTAATCCCAAATCTAGAACATCCGATACGTCTCTACTGTGACAACAATGGGGCCGTGTCGAATTCTAGAGAACCTCAGATTCACCAGAAGTCAAAGCATATAGAGAGGAAATACCATCTGATCAGAGAGATTGCTCAACGATGAGACATTTCCGTCATGAAAATCCCCTCAGCCGCAACCTTGTTGATCCGTTCACAAAGACGCTTTCCATAGAAGTCTTTTTGAGGCACTTGGAAAACATGGGTATTAGGGACATGAGTCATTTGCTTTAGAGCAAGTGGGAGATGTAGTTCTTGCTATAATAAATATAGGGTGTGCTCTAAAACAATTATTACTTGTCATTCATGCAAGTGGGAAATTGTTAGATGTAGTGTCCGAAAGACAAATTATGTAATTGTTTTTGATGACAGATTTTATTATTCATCTTATTATTTGCTGTGTGCTTATAAATTATACACTACTGCAAACCCTAAGTATATTAGTATGTAACCACTTAACTCAGTGTATGGCATGCACGTGTGGATTGAGTTAGTGGTGATATACTTGAAATGTTAGTCCGTGGCGAACTTTATCAGAGTTTAGGGTCTCATGATTAAAACACCAATAATGCACCCAGAACACCTTATGGTGTGATAGTCTTATCCGGACTGTCGGTAGAAGGTACCTAAGTGGGGCATTTATATATGATGACATTCATATAGGACTGGACCGATTTAATATGTTTTTCTTGATATAATTCTATAACCAGGAAATCTTATTAAATCATTAGATGATCATATATGGATTGACCTTAATCCTGAGGTGATCACAGGATGCTGCTTGTCTCGGGGTAGTGTTTGATGTGTTAGTTACGGGTCACTTTGATATGTGATCCAAGTCACTTCTCGTTGGCACTATTCCCTGATGAGTGAGTAGTTCTGGTTTTCATAGACATGGAATCCATTCCTTCCTGCGGGAAGTGAGAGACAGTCCCCTTATTTGTTAGCCCTAAGAAAATAATCGATGGACCCAGTTCATATTAGACTAATTAGCTACTAGTCAGATATGTGAACTAATTGATCACTAGGGGGTTAATGGTAAATAATGATAAGATATTCTGAGTCGGGTTCACGGAGACTTCCCACTCGGAATGGACAGTCTATGGAAGGTTAGTCCATATGTAGTGATTATATCAGTGGACGCTATTTACTCATAGGGTTGAGTGTAAGTATATATCTATAATTGGTAGAATTCAGTTTCGGGTTTATGGTGGCGTAATCCCGTAATTAATAATTTAAGTATGAATATTCTGTTCGATGAATATTTTACTTAATTATCGGAGCTACTGGTTATAGGTCCATGGTCCCCATTGTGGCTCCTGTAATTCGGGTATTTTTCTTTTTATTGGGCCTCAGTGATAATTAATTGGCTGGGCCAATTAATTGATATATGAAATATTATTTAGTTGGGCTAAATAATATAATACACAGAAAAGACATTTTCCGTGGGCCTAAAACCCTAGGTGTGGCGCCTCCCATTTTATAAAGTGCAAGAATTGATTTTCTTGTGTGATTAATTATTTATTAGTTAAATAATTAATTAATAAAAGATAATTGATTTGTAATTGATTGATTGAATAATTACAATCTTTTATAAATGGAATTATCTCTTATTGTGATTTCTTTTTAATTATTTATTTAATTAATTACAAACTTGGAGGCCAAGAATTTACTCTCCTATATATAGAGAGTTCTTCCAAGACATATGAGAGAAGAATTTTTCGACATACACACACAAAAATGGAGAGAAAAACTTGTTTCTTGTCTTAGGTTTCTGGTTGAAGAAAAACTTGTAGTTTTTTCTTGGAAGCATATCAAGGAGGTTCTAGTACCAAGAATTGGTGTCCACCAACCACCGTTTGGAGAACACATTGGAAGATCTTGGCTTCTCTTCCTGCTATTGGTAAGACATACTAAACCCCCTTGTAGGAATTTAGATCCTTTATTTATGAATTGTAATTTGTAAATCGTGATCCATCCGCTGCGCAAAGAAACTACATCCTTCATGTGGTATCGGAGCCAGGTTTCACGATTTATGAATTATATTCATAGATAAACGATTTAAAAGGAGTGTAATTGCTTGTAGAAATTTTTTATTTCATGCGTGTATAATTTTTGGTGTGATTGGTTGTTGAGGTTGAATAGATGGATTGGGGTTGGCACTTGATTACCATTAGATCTATTGTAGTTTTTTCGATTAGTATCGATTAAGCATAGGAATTGTAATTTAAATTTTATGCAATTTTTATTTCCGCAAAGTTTGTAAATTTTATGTAATCGATCCGGGTTCAAGACATGAAGATCTTGAAGATGAAGATGCTGAATCCCAAGAATATTGGGAGAGAGAGGGGGCCGGCGATGATCTTTTTTTTGGTAAGGTCGGATATTTTTTTAATTAAAAAAAAACGGCTGAATTTTTTTTCCGGCACTTATATATATGTTTATATATTAAAAAAAATTGGATCGGCCCCCTTCTCTCCTTCGAAGCTCGTGGCTCGTGGTTCATGTAAAGGTCGATTCAAGATGCGGATGGAGATTTGAAGATTGTAATTTAATTATTTTTATTCCTAGAAAATATGTTAGATGCGGGGTGCCAACGGTCCATCTTGATGTTTTTTTCCGCACTAGTATGCATGCTTAGGATATATGTGTAGAACCGGAAAATTGCCATGACATGCATCATATCATGAATTCCATTCCATATGCATATATTAATTCGAGGAATTAGTTAGGCTTGTATACAATACGCGATTAGTTTTAATTAATTGTATGATATTAATTAGAAACTAATTAGGGAAACCGATGATTTCGGGTTTTGTCAATCGTCATGGTTAGGTGATGGATTCTCGGTGAATCCCACCTTGCGAAAGCATAGGGAATAAAAATCCCGAAACCTCGACGAGACTGCGTTTTGTCCGTAATGTCTACGTAAAAATTTGATGTTAAGGGATTGAACAATTATGGGCGAATATGGTTCGAAAATGGTCAAACCATGGTTGGGTGGTCAACTAAGCCACGGCTCGATCAACTTAACCCTCCACGCGTGGCATTTGCACGGGGGTTTGGCAAGGCTGAGCTTTCCGATGGGAAACTACGGCTCAACGGAGCTCCCCTAGCACTGATCCGTCCGACGGCCACATATGTTCCAACGAATAGGTCGGGTGGGCTACCCCACATAACGACACCATTCGGGCCCATGATTTATTGTTCCTTAAGGATACATCAAGTCCAACAACAAAATCAGTAAACCCACCACTTTTTCAAAATATTGAGTGGGAGCGGGGAAAGCGACAGCCGACCCCACGGCCTCTACTGTTGACACAAGCAATATGAGAGAATGGTGACACCTCGTGCCGGCCTGGGACCGGCCTCCCTAAGGAAGGCCTTCACCGCTATCAAAATTCAAGGCTTGGTCTCCAAAAGGATAGGATTTTGGGTACTCATCGGATCATTGACCGACCCTAAGGCGGCATACTCGCGGTCTACCTAAAAATCTGAAATATTAGGTCACACTCATTATGGGTATTTTTGGTAATACCTTGGCTGAAAAAGAATGGTAATCGGGGATTAAAAATTGGATGTTCGATTCCATTTTAATCATCGAGAGAGAAATATCTCAATTTAGTCATCACCTCTTTGACCTACCCTAAGGCGGCACTCAGGTGTGAGACTAGATCCTTGGAATTGTAGGATAGACTATATATTTAGTTTATAGTTCCTAAAATTTATTAGAAGTGTATAATTTGAATTTAATTTCTGTCATTTATTTACAGCATCATGTCGTCGCAAATTTCTTTACTGTTGAATGATAAGTTGACCGGAACCAATTTCGCTAAGTGGAAAAGTAACTTGAACGTTGTGCTCGTCTTAAAAAATGTTCAACATGTTCTGACCTCGAACATTCCAGCACTTACCGCCCAGTCCTCAAAAGCCGACAAAGAAAATCGGCAGAAGTGGACTGAGTCTGATAACAAGGCGCGGGGCATCATGCTAGCCTCGATGTCGGAAATCATTAGGACCAAATGTGAAGGTTTTGCAACTGCTAAGGAAATCATGCATAGCCTTACCTCCATGTTTGGCGCACCTTCTGATCAAGCCCGACACGAAGCTGTCAGGATGGCTGTTAACGCGAAGATGAGGAAGGGTCAGTCGGTGACGGGTCATGTGATGAACATGATCAATTACTTTACTGATGCCGAGACTCACGGTTTTAAGTTTTATGAAGTGACTCAAGTGAGCATGATTCTCGAATCACTCTCACCTGATTTCCTCCAGTTCAAGACCAATTATGTCATGAACAAGTTTAAGTTTGACTTGACACGATTGAGAAATGAGCTGCAAGTGTTCGAGGGTGTCTACTCTAACAGTAGAACCCGTGAAGGGGAAAAGAAGGCCGAAGCCAAAGTGGCTGAAGCCAAATCATCAACCTCCGGAACACAGGGAAAGTCGAAGGTCAAACCTGTAAAAGAACAGAAATCGAAGCCCATGAAGAAGAAAGGGAAAAAGGCAACTCCTTCCAAACCTAAGGGTAAGTGCTTTCACTATGGAGAAGTAGGGCATTGGCGTAAGCATTGCCTGAAATATCTCAAAGAGGTGAAGGAAGGAAAGGGCTTGGCAAACAAGGGGCAAGATGTCTTTTATATTCCGTATTTTAGAAGAAATTTAATTTCTATGTCTGTTTTGCAAGGACAATTGTATTCTTTATCTATTGAGTATAATAAGTGAAGAGAGTTTGAGAATGTGATAAACACAAGAGTAAACTTCAACTTAGTTTATTCATTGATATGAGAGGTGTATAAATAGATACAATTGAGAGAGACTAGCTAGCTAGCTTGGGCGGCCACTTGAGTATGTAGATGTGGGCGGCAAGCATGCAAAAAGTAAAAGTAAAAGCTATGTCTATGACATAAAGTAAACTAGAGTTTGACATATTAATTGTTTATATGTATCACAATTAATATGTCTTTTACAAATAAATAAAGTGTACAACTAATATAATACACGAAATAGAGACTAGCCGAACATGTTACTCGGCGGAGGCATAAGAGCACCTGGCGAGGGGCGGAGGCTCGGCACCTGCTGGAGTAATATTTCCACACCCCCCTCAAAATGGGGCTTTGTATATGTTAATGCGACCAAGTTTGCTACTTAGTCTCTTTGAACATAAGAGGTGGAATAGCCTTGGTAAGGATATCAGCATTCTGATCTGCTGAGGGAACATACTGGAGTTGAATAATCTTGGCATCAATCTTCTCCTTCAAAAAATGTCTGTCAATGTCCACATGTTTTGTTTTGTCATGATGGACTGGATCCTCTGCCATGCATAGTGCTGAGTTATTATCACGGCGAGTGTGATAGGTTCTTTGAAGAGGCTGTTTGAAGTTCGGTAAGTACTCTTTGAGCCAAAGAGCTTCACAAATGCCTAAGACAAGTGCCACGAGTTCGGCTTCGACCTTGCTTCTAGACACGATAGGTTGTTTCTTGCTCCTCCAAGTAACAAGATTGCCCCGTACATAGGAACGTGCTTTGTGGTCGACCTTATCTATGTGGCATCCGGCCAATCAGCATCAGTGTAGACCTTGATGGATCTATCAGCAGACTTGGTGAAGTGTAACCCTTGGCCAGGAGTGGACTTTAAATACCTCAGTATCCTATTCACAGCATCCCAATGTTGCTCAGTAGGGCAGTGCATAAACTGGCTAACCAGACTGACACCATATGCAATATCCGGTCTTGTATGGGATAGGTAGATGAGTTTCCCTACAAGTCTTTGATATTGTTCCTTTCTTACAGCAATGTCACCATGTAGCAGGGTATGGCGGGGTCTCTGGGGATACGACGGGTTTGCACCCCGGCATGCCGGTTTCTTCGGCGGTCCGGTACATATTTCCTTTGGGAGGCGAGATTCCTTTGATGTTTCTAGCTACTTCCATGCCAAGAAAATACTTAAGTAAACCCAAGTCTTTCACACGAAATACCTTTGCCGGCGAGTTCTTTCAAATGTTGGATCTCGGCGGGGTCATCTCCGGTAAGGATGATATCATCCACATAGACAATAAGAATAGACCTCTTACGGTTGGTTGTCTTGATGAACATAGTGTGATCGAAATTGCATTGGTGATATCCGGCGGCTTTGACCACGGTTGTTAATTTTCCAAACCATGCCCTTGGTGATTGCTTCGGGCCATATAGAGATTTCCTCGGTTGCACACCTTGCCTTGAGTATGAGGATTGATAAAACCGGGAGGTATAGTCATATAAACCTCCTCGGTAAGGTCCCCATTTAGAAAAGCATTTTTGATGTCCAATTGATGAAGAGGCCGGTCAAGTTGGACGGTAGAGAAATTAGTACCACGACGGTGTTGAGCTTTGCCACTTTGGTGCAAAGGTTTCTTTATAGTCAATGCCATAAGTTTGAGTGAATCCCCTGGCTACCAATCGGCTTTGTACTTGTCAATAGTGCCATCGGCGGTGTACTTGATAGTGAATAACCATTTGCGGTATTTGTCTTCTTGCCTTTTGGAAGAGTTGTGAGATCCCAAGTATGGTTATCCGGGAGGGCGATCATCTGTTTTAACGACGACCTTCCACTTATCATTTTGAAGGGCCTCACGAATATTTCTAGGGATAGAGTGAGAGTCCGGGTCTGTGTAAACATGGCAAAGACGGGAGACAACGATCATAAGATAAATAAGTATAAATAGAATGATCGGTGCATGATCTTTTCCACTTTCCTTAGAGCAATAGGTCGTCATCCACTTCGGGAGGCTGGCCGAGAGTCGATGGGCGGGGTCCGGTAGACTACGGTTCGATGGGTTCTTTGAGGTTCGATTCGGCGAGCTGCGGGTCGATGGTTCTTTGAGGCTCGGTGGGGCGATGAGTATCGGTAGACTGCGGGTCGACAAGCTGGCGAGTGTCGATAATGTGAGTATGCGGATCTTTGAAGGTTATGAGTCTGGCGAGGAGTAGGGCTGGCGATGGTTCTCGGGATTCTGCGAGGAAGAGTTGGATCAAGAGAAGAAGGAAAAGCTTCTATTTCAATGAGGTTTCCATCGTGTGTTGTCTCGGTAGGCTTCTTTGTAGTAGGGAGTCCTTTCAAAGAATTTTACATCCATAGAATTGTAAAATTTCTTTTCGATAGGTGAATAACACTTGTACCCTTTTCTGTCTTTGGCATACCCTACTAGGAAAATGCACTTGTGAGCTTTGGGATCAAGTTTGCTTGTGTTGGGCATGGATATAAACAAACACGGTGCACCCAAAGATTTTGGAGCGGTTGGGCAATAAGATGAGGGCGAGGAGTGTGTGGTCGGCGGGGTTTGGATAGGAGTTTTGAAACCTAACACTCTTTGGGAAGTACGTTGATTAAGTATGTGGCGATCGAAATAGCTTCACCCCACATATATTTAGGAACATTTGAGGTAAACATGATAGACCTAGCCATTTCTAGTAGATGCTGTTCTTTCTCTCGGCAACCCCATTTCTTTGAGGTGTCTCAACACAACTACGATATGAACAATTCCCTTATTCACCAAGAAATTGCGAGATTGGACTCATAATATTCAAGAGCATTGTCGGTCTTCAAAATTTTGATCTTAGTGTCAAATTGAGTAGAAACCATGTTGTAAAACTCTTGAAAGATGGATCCAACTTGATTTATCCTTCATTAAAAATAACCAAGTGGTTACGGAGTGGTCATCTATGAAGGTAACAAACCACCTTTTTCTGTTATACTTTTCACTCTTGAGGGTCCCATACATCACTTGTGAATTAAGGTGAAAGGAGAGGAGGGCAAGTGAGGTAATTTAGCATACACGAGATTTGGTGAGTTTGGCAAATTGACAAATATCACATTGAAGGTCATTAAGATTGCATCCTTTAAATAATTCGGGAGTTAAAGTCTTTAAATAACTAAAACTTGGATGTCCTAATCTATAATGCCATAACATGATGTTGTCTAAAGTTTGGGAGCGGAGGCTGGCGAGCGCGATTCGGTCTTCGGTCTTACGTCTTCGGCGGGGTGGACAATAAACGATCTGACGAGCGCATTGGCTCTCTCCATTACTTCTTGTGAATAAGTATCTTGGAAAATACAACGATTGTCTTTAAAAGTGACTATCCAATTTAGGTCCTTAGTGAGTTTTGGCGATATAAGATTACGATCTAGCTTTGGAACAAACAGGACATCATTCAGATAGATTTTATCAGTAAGTTTAACAATTCCAAAACCTTGAGCACATGAAAGAGATCCATCAGCAGTTTTAATTTTATGAGTCTGCTGACAGGGTTTGAGGTTATATAACAGGTCTTTATTTCCTGTCATATGAGATGAGGCCCCGAATCAACTATCCGGGTGCCATTATTGAGTTGGGAATAAGATATACTGTCTTGGTATGAGTGGCAATGCACAGTGAGAGAGTTATCGGTCTTACGCCATTTGAGAAACTCTTTGAAGAGAGCTAGCGAGAATCCACACTATCACCGGTGATTCCGGTCTGGCGAGAGTGTTTGGACTCGGACAAGTCTTCCATCTTGCTTTGTCCTGAGTTATACTTTTTCATAGATCTTGACGACCCAAGGTTATTGTTGTAATCAAGTCTGTGATTTGTATATGGAGTGGAGTCAGTAACCTCAGTCTGTTGAGATTTACTTAATGAGTAGGATGCTTCAGATGAAGACATTCTTGATAAAAACGATACTGAGTTTTGCAGCGGAAAATTAGAACTCAGTAGGCTCGATACCATGAAGAGAGTTTGAGAATGTGATAAACACAAGAGTAAACTTCAACTTAGTTTATTCATTGATATGAGAGGTGTATAAATAGATACAATTGAGAGAGACTAGCTAGCTAGCTTGGGCGGCCACTTGAGTATGTAGATGTGGGCGGCAAGCATGCAAAAAGTAAAAGTAAAAGCTATGTCTATGACATAAAGTAAACTAGAGTTTGACATATTAATTGTTTATATGTATCACAATTAATATGTCTTTTACAAATAAATAAAGTGTACAACTAATATAATACACGAAATAGAGAATTTGAACATGTTACTCGGCGGAGGCATAAGAGCACCTGGCGAGGTGAGGCTCGGCACCCTGCTGGAGTAATATTTCCACAATAAGATTGTTATTTTGAGAAATGGACGTAACTTGTGTTCTGCAATGTTAGAAAACGGACTGTATGTCATTAAACCAACCGATACTCCACTGCTTAATACTGAAATGTTTAAAATAGCACATCAAAGTTCTGCTAAAAGGCGAGAAAGTAATATTTCCAGGCGGAATTCCAGGCACAAGCCGAAAGGCAGCTAGGCAAGTCTTTGAAATGCCTTCACTCTGATCGCGGAGGTGAGTACTTAGATACTGAATTCACTGACTATTTTTTGGAACAAAGGATCTATTCCCAACATTCCACGCCTAGAACGCCTCAGCAAAACGGAGTTGCTGAGCAGAGAAATAGGACATTGATAGACATGGTCAGATCAATGATGAGCTACGCGTCACTGCCGGTTTCCTTTTGGGAACATGCCCTAGAAACAGCGGTCCGCATTCTAAATGTGGTGCCATCAAAGTCTGTCGAGAAAATTCCCCTTGAGTTATGGAGTGGGAGTAAACCTAGTTTGCGTCACTATCATATTTGGGGGAGTCCTGCACATGTGCTAGAAGACAAGACTAGCAAATTGCAAGAACGAACGAAAGTATGTCTGTTTGTAGGGTATGCAAAAGGGACACGAGGAGGTTTCTTCTATGATCCGGAAGATCAGAAGGTAATAGTTTTGACTAATGCCACTTTTCTCGAGGATCAGTACAAGAAGGACTTCATGCCTCGGAGTAAAGTTGTACTCGAAGAGTTACTTTTTGATGAGGTCAGACCACGGGTGACACCTAGTGTCACGGATAACAATACTACTGATACACCTGACGACCCTGATAGTCCTGGACCACTCAGGCATATTGCTCGAGTGTCTCGGGCACCTGTGCGGTACGGTATGCAACCAGAGGTGAATGTCGCCGTCTCTGATGGAGTGGAGGATGATCTAGTGTCCTATCGCAGGGCTGTATATGATTCTAATAAGGACGTGTAGGTTGATGCGATGAATCAGGAGATGGAGTCTATGTACTCTAACTCAGTCTGGAAACTTGTAGATTGCCTTGAGGGTGTCAAACCCATAGGTAGTAAATTGATCTACAAGAGAAAGCGAGGAGTGGATGGAAAGGTTGAAACCTTCAAAGTTTGGCTAGGGGCCAAAGGCTACACACAGAGAGAGGGAATCGACTACGAAGAGACCTTCTCCTCTGTGGCAATGCTGAAGTCCATTCGGATCCTCCTTTCGATTGCTTCATGTTTAGATTATGAGATCTGGCAGATGGATGTTAAGAAAGCCTTCCTTAATGGCTATCTTGACGAGGAAATATATATGCAGCAAACAGAAGGATTCATTGAGAAAGGCTAAGAGCACAAAGTGTGCAAGTTGCTCAAGTCCATTTATGGGTTGAAGCAAGCTTCTCGGTCTTGGAATCATATATTTGATGAAACCATCAAGTCGTATGGTTTCGAACAAAACTTTGATGAGCCTTGTGTATACATGAAGGTCATCAAAGTTCATGTGGCGTTCTTAGTGTTGTATGTTGACGACATTCTGCTAATTGGACCCAATAATGGGATGTTGTCAGATGTGATGAATTGGTTAGCCACGCAGTTCCAAATGAAATATTTGGGAGAGGCGAGTTATGTTTTAGGGATCCAGGTTATACGGGATCGGAAGAACATGATGTTGGCTCTATCCTAGGCATCTTACATAAATAAGATGTTGTTGCGTTATAGCATGATGAATGCAAAGAAGGGTTTCCTACCAACCCGTCACGGCATTCAACTCTCTAGAAAAAATGTCCTTAGACACATGAGGAAATAGAGAGTATAGGATGAGTACCATATGCTTCGGCTGTTGGTAGTATGATGTACGCTATGCTGTGTACTAGACCAAACATCAGCTACGGCGTGGGCTTGGTCAGCCGTTTTCAGTCAAATCCAGGCTTGGAGCACTGGACATCAGTGAAGAATCTCCTCAAGTATCTCAAGAGAATGAGGAATTATATGCTTGTATATTTGGGTGCGAACCTGGATATAGCAGGGTACACTAATTCTGACTTCCAGTCAAATGAGGATGATCGTAAATCGACATCTGGCTCAATGTTTACTCTGGGAGGTGGAGCGGTAGTCTGGAGGAGCGTCAAGCAGTCCAGCACAGAACTCAACTATGGAAGCCGAATTCATAGCGGCCTCTGAAGCAGCCAAGGAAGCGGTATGGCTCAAAAAGTTCTTGGGAGATTTAGGAGTAATCCCAAATCCAAAACATCAGATACGTCTCTACCGTGACAACAATAGGGCCATGTCAAATTCCATAGAACCCCGGAGTCACCAGAAGTCAAAGCATATAGAGAGGAAATACCATCTGATCAGAGAGATTGCTCAACGAGGAGACATTTCCGTCACGAAAATCGCCTCAGCCGACAACCTTGCTGATCCGTTCACAAAGACGCTTTCCATAGAAGTATTTTCGAGGAACTTGGAAAACATGGGTATTAGGGACATGAGTCATTTGCTTTAAAGCAAGTGGGAGATGTAGTTCTTGTTGTCATAAAGATAGGGTGTGCTCTAAAACAATTATTACTTGTCATTAGTGGAAGTGGGAGATTGTTAAATGTAGTGCCCGAAAGACAATTTATGTAATTGTTTTTGATGACAGATTTTATTATTCATCTTATTATTTTCTATGTGCTTATAAAGTATACACTACTGCAAACCCTAGGTATATCAGTATGTAACCACTTAACTCAGTGTATGGCATGCATGTGAGGATTGAGTTAGTGGTGATATACTTGAACTGTTAGTCCGTGGTGAACTTAATATGAATTTATGGTCTCATGATTAAAACACCAATAATGCGCCCAGAACACCTTAGGGTGTGATAATCTTATCCGGACTGTCGGTAGAAGGTACCTAAGTAGGGCATTTATATATGATGGCATTCATATAGGACTGGACCGATTTAATTTGTATTTCTTGATATAATTCTGTAATCAGGAAATCTTATTAAATAATTAGATGATCATATATGGATTGACCTTAATCCTGAGGTGATCACAGGATGCTGCTTGTCTCGGGGTAGTGTTTGATGTGTTAGTTACGGGTCACTTTGATATGTGATCCAAGTCACTTCTCGTTGGCACTATTCCCTGATGAGTGAGTAGTTCTGGTTTTCACAGACATGGAATCCATTCCTTTCTGCGGGAAGTAGAGAGACAGTCCCCTTATTTGTTAGCCCTAAGAAAATGATCGATGGGCCCAGTTCATATTAGACTAATTAGCTACTAGTCAGATATGTGAACTAATTGATCATTAAGGGGTTAATGGTAAATAAGGATAAGATATTCTGAGTCGGGTTCACGGATACTTCCCACTCAGAATGGACAGTCTATAAAGGGTTGGTCCGTATGTAGTGATTATATCAGTGGACGCTTATTTACTCATAGGGTTAAGTGTAAGTATATATCTATAATTGGTAGAATTCAGTTTCGGGTTTATGGTGGCGTAATCCCGGAATTAATAATTTAAGTATGAATATTCTGTTCGATGAATATTTTACTTAATTATCAGAGCTACTGGTTATAGGTCCATGGTCCCCATTGTGGCTCATGTAATTCGGGTATTTTTCTTGTTATTGGGCCTCAGTGATAATTAATTGGCTGAGCCAATTAATTGATATGCGAAATATTATTTAGTTGGGCTAAATAATATAATACACAGAAAAAACATTTTCTGTGGGGCTAAAACCCTTGGTGTGGCGCCTCCAATGTTATAAAGTGCAAGAATTGATTTTTTTGTGTGATTAATTATTTACTAGTTAAATAATTAATTAATAAAAGATAATTGATTTGTAATTGATTGATTGACTAATCACATTCTTTTATAAATGAAATTATCTCTTATTGTGATTTCTTTTTAATTATTTATTTAATTAATTAGAAACTTGGAGGCCAAGGATTTACTCTCTTATATAAGGAGAGTTCTTCCAAGACATATGAGAGAAGAATTTTTCGACATACACAAACAAAAATAGAGAGAAAAACATGTTTCTTGTCTTGGGTTTCTGGTTGAAGAAAAACTTGTAGTTTTTTTTGGAAGCATATCAAGGAGGTTCTAGTACCAAGAATTGGTGTCCACCAACCACCGTTTGGAGAACACATTGGAAGATCTTGGCTTCTCTTCCTGCTATTGGTAAGACATACTAAACCCCCTTGTAGGAATTTAGATCCTTTATTTATGAAATGTAATTTGTAAATCGTGATCCATCTGCTGCGCAAAGAAACTACATCCTTCAGTTTTTATGTATGACTATTGGATTTTAATTATTATTTCTATATGTTGTTGGTTTGTTATATGTTGTTGGACTATTTCCTAAGAAACTGTTTTCTTTAACGATTATTGTTATAAACATATTGTATGGAGCTTGAATTTTGATATATACACGTGTGGTGATTTTATAGCATTAATGTTTTATAGATGCATGTTTTATGGTTGAAAACCCGAAACCAACCCAGACTAACCCGAAACCAACCCGAACCAACCCATTGGGTTTATAGTCATTTGGTTTGGTTTGGGTTTATTTTTTCTTGAATCAACCCGACTTATACTATGTAAAAACTCAACCCAAATCAACCCAACCCAACCCAAGCTCAGCCCTACCCTATAGAATGACACCGGCTGAATTGAAGGAGTTGAAAGCTTAACTTAAGGATATGCTTGAAAGGAATATAATTCAGCCTAGTACTTCGCTTTGGGGAGCCTCAGTGTTGTTCGTTAAGAAGAAAGATGGTAGTATGAGGATGTGGATAGACTACAGAGCGTTGAATAACCTCACCTTCAAGAATAAGTACCATTTACCAAGAATTGATGATTTGTTTAATCAGTTGCAAGGCAAGAGAGTGTTTTCTAAGATTGATCTTAGGTCCGGATATCACCAGTTGAAGATCAAAGTAGCAGATATACCGAAGACGGCTTTCAGTATGAGGTATGGACATTATGAGTTCTTGGTCATGCCTTTTGGACTCACTAATGCTCCATCTGCATTTATGGCGTCATGCAACGTGTTTTCATGCCATACTTGGACAAGTTTGTTATAGTATTCATAGATGATATCCTAGTATACTCAAAGGATGAGAAGAAACATGAAGAACACTTAAGGATAGTGTGGGATACTCTGAAGAAGAACCAGTTGTATGCTAAGTTCTCAAAATGTGACTTTTGGTTGGATCAAGTTAGTTTCTTGGGTCATGTCATTTCTGGAGATGGCATTAAGGTTGATCCGGCAAAGATTGAAGCAGTTGAGAAGTGGTCCAGACCGACTACAGTTTCAGAGGTTAGAAGTTTTCTCGGTTTGGCTGGCTATTATTGATAGTTTGTGCAGGACTTCTCAAAAATAGCTACACTACTCACCAAGCTTACACAAAAGAATGTAAAGTTTGAGTGGACCAGTGAGTGTGAAGAGGCTTTCCAGACGTTGAAGAGGAAACTGACTACAGCCCCAGTTTTGGCAGTTTCGGAGATTTTTGATAATTATGACGTGTATACAGATGCTTCGGGACAAGGTTTATGTTGTGTGTTGATGCAAGGAGGAAAAGTCATTGCCTACGCATCTAGACAGTTGAAAGTGAATGAGAAGAATTACCCAAATCATGACCTAGAGTTGGCAGCGGTAGTGTTTGCCCTAAAGATTTGGAGGCACTACTTGTATGGAGTTAAGGCTAGGATCTTCACCAACCCTAAGAGTTTGAAATATTTCTTTACCCAAGAGAATCTGAATATGAGGCAAAGGAGATGGTTAGAGTTCATAAAGGATTACGACTTGGACATCCAGTACCATCCGGGAAAAGCAAATGTGGTTGCAGATGCCTTAAGCAGAAAACCAGTGTTTATAGTTGCAAGCGTTGAAGATGTGGCAGAAAGGTTAGATGGGCTGCAAATCCAAAATTTTGATCAGTTTGAAGATCGGCTGTTTGTGGCACCGTTGTTAGCAAGATATGAGTTGATGGATGATATTCGAGAAAAGCAAGATGAAGATCCAATTTTGGTTGATTTGAAGCGAGTAGCAAGAGAAAAGCCTACACTGGGATATGTGTTAGATAAGAATGGGAACCTATGGTACCAGGATCGGTTATGTGTGCCTAATGTCGGTGATCTAAGGCAGGGAGTTATGGAAGAGGCACATAGGAATGCTTTTGCAGTTCATCCATGAGCTACTAAAATGTATCGAGACTTGAAGGAAAAGTTTTGGTGGACCTCGATGAAAGTGGAAATAGCTAAGTTTGTAGCAGAGTGTGATATATGTCAGAAAGTTAAAGCAGAACACAGAAGGCCAGGAGGAATGCTTAAGCCATTGGATATCCGTGAATGGAAATGGGATAAGATCACAATGGATTTCATCACCGGTTTACCTAAGACAAGAGGCGGACATGATGCGATTTGGGTGATTGTGGATAGATTGACCAAATCTGCTCATTTCTTACCATTTAAGGTTGTTATGCCCTTGAAGAAGATGACCACACTATACTTGGATAATATAGTGAAGTTACGTGGAGTACCTATCTCTATAGTCTCGGATCGAGATAGTCGGTTCATTAGTCGGTTTTGGAAAGGTTTGCAGCATGCTTTTGGTACGAGATTGGATTTGAGTACGGCCTATCATCCTTAGACAGACGGGCAGTCAGAAAGAACCATCCAAACACTTGAGGACATGTTGAGAGCCTGTGTTTTGGAAGTAGGCGGATCATGGGATGATTACCTACCTGCAGCGGAGTTTGCTTATAACAATAGTTACCACGCAAGTATAAACATGCCTCCGTTTGAAGCCTTGTATGGGAGAAGATGTAGAATGCCACTGTTTTGGGATGAAGTCGGGGAAAGACAAATCACCGGGCCAGAAATGGTCGAACAAGCTAAGGAAAGAGTTCATTTGGTTAAGAAGAATCTGAAGGCAGCGCAAGATAGACAGAAGAGTTGGGCAGATGTTAGAAGAAGGCCTTTAGAGTTTGAAGTCGGTGAGAGAGTTTATCTACGAGCTTCACCGATGAAGGGAGTGAAACGCTTTGGACAAAAGGGAAAGCTAAGCCCAAGATATGTTGGACCTTTTCAGATTCTGGAAAGAGTTGGACCTTTGGATTATAAGCTTAAGCTACCAATCAATGTCAAGAGTCCATAACATGTTCCATGTTTCGATGTTGAAGAAGTGTTTGACCAAGACGGACGTTGAAACCACAGTTGATCCGGAAGTTCTTCAAGATAATCTAGCTTATGATGAGAAACCCATCAGAATTTTGGACCGTAAAGAAAAGATGGTTAAGAGACGGTTGACTCCCATGGTTTTGGAGCAATGGAGCAATCATTCACCGGAGGAAGCTACTTGGGAAGTGAGTTCCGAGATTTCATGGACTTACCATGTATTTTCTAGTTTCGAGGACGAAACTCCTTTTAAGGGGGAAGGAATGTAATATTCCGATTTTCGGAAAAGGGCAGACGTGTAATTTTGCCACCAATATTGTTATTCTGAATTCTTTTATTGGAGTTAAATTATATAAGATTTGTATATACATTTCGAGATATATGATGAATTAAGGAAAAGAAAAGATGATTAGTAAGGGCAATTAAGGAAAAACAAGGATTTAGGTTAATTGTTGGGATTTTTCCTCTTTAAGGAAAAAAATAAACCCAATCATTTTCCTAACCTTTTAATCAGATTTTTCTTCCCCAAATTTTTGTTCCTGCGTGTAAGGCTTGAGAGATAAGGGCTGAGAGACTTTTTCAAAATTCTGAGTGGATTCTTAATCGTTTTCAGTTTAGAGAGAAGCATCGGAATCGTCATGAGAAGGGCGTTGTTTCAGTATCAGAAAGTTGGAGCTTTTCTCAAGGTAATTAATTCGACCTATATGAGTTCTTGGTTGAGTTTTGAAGATCAAAACTCATACCTTTCGTAGTTTATTGTTTGGAATCGTGTGACCGATTTTAATGCGAATTCGAATTGATCATATAGGTTTGCTGTAGAAAAGAGATCGTTTTGCTGCTGTTTTCCTGAGTTTTTGGAGTTGGAATAGATTGCTTAAGTTAAGAAGCTCTTCCTACAATCTAGTTATGGTTGAGAGTAGCTAGATCATGTTTTTAATACGTGTTGTATCAAGTTTTTGGCTTAGATGGTGTATAAGAAGTTAGGTTTGATTTGGATCTTAAAAGCTATGTTTTCTGTTATAATTCATGTGCAATATGTTTGGATTCGAGTAGAGATCATTAATGGATGAAAATCAGGATATTAGGGTTTTTCGCGCTGAATGCGTACGCATTGGCTAGCAATACACACGCATTCCTGTTACAGGATTGCCTAGGTTAGTTCCAGCAGGATCAATGTGTACGCATTCAAGGGAATGTGCACGAATTGTTGGTTCAGAGTTGTTCAGGATGCTCCCAGCATGAACAATACGCATGCATTGGTTGGGCAGTGTCTTTCAGCTTAGGTTCTGGTCAGGGAATGCGTACGCATTGAGAACAATGTGAATGCATTGTTTGAACAGAGAGTTACAACAGGTTTATAGGTAGGGAATGCGCACGCATTCCATAAGGATGCGCACGCATTGCCCTAGTTTTCAATTAAATGTTGTTTAAGCCTTTTAATGAGATGTTAATGTTATAATATGACCTAATAACACTAATTAAACATGACCAAGCCCCGATTGAGTTTCCGATGCGTTAGGTTCTGGCACCGGTCGTATTCTTAAAGGGAGTTGAAGTTTGGGACCATCAGAAGGGCATGAAAAGGCTTGTTCTTTGATGAACTAGAGTTCATCAATGTCTGTGTACATGATAGGTTGTAAGGTCTAGTTGTCTAAGTGAGGGAGTAGAGTCGTTAAGGTGAGATTTATTTTGAAAACACTTAGGTGGCTAGTTGATTCAAAATAATAATTACATAAGTGTAGTAAAAGATAAAACGTCATTTATTCTCGGTTAGGCACTTTTTCATATCGGCGATGTGATACGTTCATAAAAGGTGAACAACGCTACTGGCTCAAAAGGCTGAAGGGTAGTGGAGGAAATTCATCGGATGTATACGCATACTGGGGAGACCCTGTATCTAATCGGTTCTAATCACCGTTAGTTAGCAAGTATATCTTCAGGCTGATGAATGCCATGCGTAGTGTCCTTGAGTAATGACGTAACCAAGATAAGCTAAGCTAGAAACGAATAGTCATGACATGTCGATGGGCGTGAAATGAACCCTAGATTGAGTCGGTCTTACAAAGATAATCCTTTTATTAAAACTTAATAATAAACCTTAATTATATTGTAGCTTCTACTTCTTACTTTGTACAATGTACTTACCTCAAATGCATGTTTATTTATGTGTTTGGGGGAGAGAAGACGAACAGGTAAATTTGGAATTCGAGGAGGACTTCGATGACGACGTTTAAGGACGCCGAAGTTGAAGAGCTTATTTATTTACATTTATTTATATTTTAGACTTGGATATTGTTGATGGGATCTTTGTATTTTTACTTCATGGTTTTTGGATGTTTCTTACGTTTTGGATTTCGTTGGTTTCTCTTCCAATGTAATAATGTTACAATTCTATCTTTAGACATTGAGTTTTCTATTCTTGGATATTTGAAAAAAAAAAATTACCCGAGTCTTTTACTTCCGTTGCTTTATTTTGATACGACGTAGTAGAGGCTTACGTATAAAGTGAATTTATTTTTATTTTATAAGTGCCGAACGTTCCTTTTCTGGATAAGGACTCGGTGTCCGGGAACGGGGCGTTACAGTTGGTATCATAGACAAGCATCCTTTTGGCTTCCTTTCTTTTAAGATAAGTTTTCTCTAGACCTTTTAGTAATATTCTGGTTTTCTTTGATCATCAGGATAGTGTTCACTAGAACCGGAGCAGGTGCAGAAGCTTCAAAAGTTCGGCGTGAAAGTCCGATGCCAGTTGTGGGAGGCGGTTTCATGAGGCAGAATCCATCACCTCACCCGAGCTACAGTCCACCCCCTCACACTACTACCCCTACACCACGATCTCAGCGGAGCCAGTCAGCACGACCACGGCATAATTCTACTCCACGACCTCGACCAAGGTACAACTTTATCTATGGTGAACATGGAGAAGCACCGGTACGTGTCACCGTGTTAGGGGACATTCCACCAATCTACGTACCCCCAGCAACCAGTATCTACCCTCCACCGGTCAGTGTTTATCCACCACCAGTGAGCCATCCCTCTTCACCGATTTTCCATCAACAACAACAGCAGACCTTTTGCGCACCTGCAGTAGGTCATACCCCTCGACCTACTATACCTCCTTCACCCCGCTTTGACCATCAGAAAGGCTTTGGTTATCCACCCTACGGTTTTTATCAACCACCGCCATACCAACAACCTTATCAGCCAGAAATACCTTATGGATACCCTCTAGTGTACCCACCAATTCCACCAGTTAGACCGGTTTTTTAGCAAGCACCGCCAGTTGATTGGTATACCCGGTTGAGAAGGAACAGAGTTCAAGACTTCTTTGGGAATGGGGAACATTCAAAGGCTGAGGAATGGTTAAGGAGTTTTGAGAAAGCTTGCAGGAACATAAATGTTCCCGAATCTGAGATGGCCCAGTTAGCAGTTGGATTTCTTTTGGGTGCAGCTGAAGCTTGGATTGACGCTATACAGAGCAATAATGGAAAAGTAACAGATTGGGAAGGCTTCAAAGTTCTATTTTACATCGAGTATTTCCCAGAAACAGTGTAGGCAGACACGTCAAGTCAGTTTTTAAAGCTTAAGCAGGGTAATTACATGACGGTATCTCAGTACACCAAAAATTTTAATGAGTTGGGAAGGTTTTTGTTAGTAATATTGTCCGCAACGGAAGCGATTTATGGATCTAGATCTATATAATATGCGTAATAAAACAACTAGATCTATTCTACAAGGGGGATGTAGATCATACCTCTTGAATCTCTAAATTCAAGTTGAAGAACCGCAAAGGATGAATGTGAAGATGTGAAGAGCACCACGCCTTCCGATCGTGTGATCCAAGCAATTCCCGGTGGAAGGAATTCTCGACTCGAACCCTTCCGATATGCTACCGGAAAAATCTCCAAGATTTCTCCTCTACTCACCCTTGGCCGAAAATATTTTCTTCTCTCTACTATAGGGAGAAGTCGAATTCTATGTGTGTATTGAGGCTTGAGAGAACTCTCTTTATATAGGAGAGTAAAACTTAGCCTCCAAGGATTTTTATTTATCAAACAAAATAAATCCTTTAATAAAAGATAATTCCATAATATTCTAGAACAAATCTAGAATAATATTTATCTTTATTATTTACCATAAATATTTATCCAATAAATATTTTATGCACATGTCTTATTAATTAATTTAGGAAAACAAATTTCCTAATAATACATAAAATATGCGCACCTTTTACTAAAAGAATAGGTCACACGCATCTTTTATCCTTTTTGACCAATTAGGTCAAAAAAATGGTCAACACACCAATTCGGGCCGAGTCCACGAAAAATGTCTTTTCCGTGTATTTAATTATTTAGTCCAAACTAATTTAATAGTCCACTAAACAATTAATTCACATATCGTTTTAATAAAGTCCAACAAGAACTAAATTAATATTATTAGGATTCGATGTCCGAGAATAGCTATGCTATATTAGGAGGCACGTCGGGGACCATGGACTAATAATCAGCGGCTCCGATAAATCAAATAAATAATTATAGGATAATTATATTCGATAAATCAATCACAGGAATATGCCACCATAATCCCGTGACTGCACTCCTCCGATTATAAGATTATATTTATCTCCTCACGAGAATAATAATAAGCGTCCATTGATATAATCATTACATATGGATTAATCCTCCATAGATCGTTCATTCTAAATCGGGAAGTTACCGTTAACCCTTTTTAGAACCTCTTATCCTTATTTACCATTAACCCCCTAGTGATCAATTAATTCATACAACTCACCGGTAGCTAATCGGTGTAATATGAACTCGTACGATCGATCGGTTTCTAGGATTAACAAATAAGGGAACTGTCTATCTACTTCCATAAATGGAAGGAATGGATTCCGTATCTGTGATAACACAGACTACTCACTCAATTCAGTACAATGCCAAGATGGGGTAATTCAGACCACGGACTCGGTGTAATCCTTAACCGTCAAGTCAAACTTCATACCGATTCAAGCGGTTGATCGTGATCACCTCGGGATTAAGATATATCCATAAATATGATCATCCATTGATTCGATAAGACTTCTCGATTACGGAATTATATCGTGAACTCCAATCAAATCGGTCCACCATATATGATATATCTATCATATATAAATGCCCCATTAGGTTCTCTTAACCGAAAGTCCGGATAAGACAATCACACCTATTGTGTTACGGGCGCATTAATAGCACGTTAAAGGAGAGACCCGATACTCTCGATTAACTTCACTACGGGCTAATTGTATTTTAAGCACATCTTCACTAACTCAATCCTCCTGTGTATATACCATACACTGAGTTAAGTGATTACATAAACGATATACTTTAGGGTTTTCTGTAGTGTAAATACTATTGTCACATCGGTGAATATGAGAATAATAAATATGAATAATAACATCATTTCATTTATTAAATGAAACAATTACAAAATTGTCTTTCGGGCATCACACCTAACAATCTCCCACTTGCACGAAAGCATGTGATTAATTGTTTTAGAGCACACCCTATTATTTAAAATAGATCAAACTATCACTCCCACTTGCTCTAAAGCAAATGAGACATGTCTCTAATACCTATAGTCTCCAAGTGTCGACTAAAAGCTTCAATCGACAGCGTCTTGGTGAATGGATCAGCAGGATTATCGGCGGAGGCGATTTTCTTGACGGAAATGTCCCCTCTATCGACAAAATCGTTGATCACCCAGTATTTTCTCTCTATATGCTTCGACTTACCGTGCTTTCGAGGTTCTCTAGAGTTGGCAATGGCCCCATTGTTATCACAATAGAGAGTAATAGGATCTTCGCATTCGGGACAACGCCTAATCCGCCGATGAACTTTCTTAACCAAATCGCTTCTTTAGCCGCCTCCGAGGCCGCTATGAACTCGGCTTCCATTGTTGAATCGGCCGTGCTTTGGATTGCTTTTGGCTTCTCCATTCTACGCACCGCCACCAAGCGTAAACACCGAACCGAGGTAGATTTAGAATCATCTCTCGTCCGACCGAAAATCGAATCGGTGTACCCCGCTAGCTCCAAACTCCCACTCGAATAGACGAGCATATAATTTCGGTTCTCTTCAAATATTTGATGAGATTCTTTACTCGCCGTCCGGTGCGGTTGCCCCGGATTTGACCGAAAACGGCCGACTAATCCAACGCCGTAACAAATGTCGGTCTCGTACACCTCATAGCATACATAAGACTACCAACGGCCGAGGCATATGGCACTCTTCCCATAGCTTCAACCTCTCCGCGGGGGTTTGAGGCCCCGAGACTTAGATAGGTAAACGCCGTGACGGGTTGGTAGAAAACCCTTCTTTGCGTTCTCCATACCGAAGCGTGCCGACCTTATCTATATAAGTTGCTTGGGACGAGCTAACATCCCGTTCTTACGATCCCTTATAATTTGGATCCCTAGAACATAACTCGCTTCTCCCAAATCTTTCATTCGGAATTGCGTGGTCAACCAACTTTTCACGTCGGACATCATCCCCTTATCGTTGCCAATTAGGAGTATGTCATCAACGTACAACACTAGAAATACAACACTATCTTTGATAACCTTCTTGTACACACAAGATTCAAAAGTGTTGTTCGAAATCATAAGACTTGATCGTGTGATCGAATCTATGATACCGAGGAACGAGATGCTTGCTTCAACCCATAAATGGATCGAGCAACTTGCACACCATGTGCTCTCGACCTTCTTCAATGAATCCTCTCGGTTGCTTTGCATATAGATTTCCTCGTCAAGAAAGCCGTTTAGAAACGCCGTCTTAACATCCATTTGCCGATTTCATAATCCGGACATGCGGAATCGAAAGGAGGATGCGGATGGTTTTCATCATGGCCACAGTGAGAAGGTTTCCTCGTAGTCTATACCCTCTCGCCGTGTGTAACCTTTGGCTACCAGCCGTGCTTTGAAGGTTCCAACCTTCCCATCTACTCCTCTCTTTCGCTTGTAGAGCCATTTACATCCAATGGGCCTTTCACCCCGAGGAAGTTCTACAAGTTTCCGGACCGAGTTAGAGTACATAGACTCCATCTCTTGATTCATTGCGTCAATCCATTTATCCTTATCGTGATCCGAAGGCCTTCTTATAGGTCGGAGGATCATCTTCCACCCCATCGAGGCGACTACGTTTGCCTCTAAATCCATGCCGTACCGAGCCGGTGGCCGAACCACTCTCGTAGTACGTCCGGGTGGAACAGAATGTCGGAAGTGGCTTGTTGTATTATTAGTGTTGTTTACGGGAACATCGCAGCCACAATAGGCCTGATGTCATCGGAGAGTAATTCCTCTAGTACAATTGTACTTCGAGGTCTGTGGTCTTTCATATAACTTTCCTCCAAAAACGTAGCGTTAGTCGAGACTAGCACTTTGTTATCTTCCGGATCGTAAAATAGACCACCACGTGTACCTTTTGCATAGCCAACAAACAAACATACTTTCGTACGTGATTGTAGCTTGGTAGTCTTGTCCATCAGCACGTGTGCAGGACAACCCCATATGCGGAAGTGACGAAGGCTTTCGCGATGTCCGGACCACATCTCAATGGGTGTCTTTTCAACAGACTTTGACGGTACTGCATTCAAAATGTAGACCGCTGCTTCTAAAGCATAACCCCAAAAGGATATAGGTAGTGAGGCGTAGCTCATCATTGATCTAACCATGTTGATCAATGTCCTGTTTCTCCTCTCAGCAACTCCGTTTTGCTGAGGTGTCCTAGGCGCTGAACGTTGGAAACAAATTCCTTTTTCGACCAAGTAGTCAATGAACTCGCATCTAAATACTCACCTCCACGATCCGAGCGGAGGCATTTCAATGACTTGCCTAGTTGCCTTTCGGCTTCGCTTGGAACTCCTTGAACTTTCCAAAAGCCTCGGACTTTCTATGCGACGGATAAACATAACCGAATCTCGAGTAATCATCAATGAAAGTCACAAAGTACTCGTATCCGCCTCTAGCTTGTACGTTCATCGGACTACAACACTTTTGGCTTTTTGCGGCACAAAAAAATGCCGGGAAATGGAAAATAAGTGCCGTAAAAAGCAATCCCGACACATAAAACGGCGGTTATATAAGTGACGGCAATTCTATTATTAAAATGCGGCGTCGCCAATGTTTTGCGGCATTTTGTTGTTTTGCCGGGATGTTTTTATGCCACATAATCAAAGTTATGCATGTAATATATGTTGCACTTTTCTGTCGGAAAGTTTTTATGGCGCATTCCTAATGTGTCGGAATCTTTTTATGACATATTTTTCGGCGCTTGATTAATGTGACGGACATAAATTTGTGGCATATGAAAGACACTTATTTTAATTGCCACACGTAATTTGTGTCAAATTTGCCGACACTTTTCATTTAGTGGGACACATGTTTGTGGAACTATACCGGCATGCATTCCATTTGACGTAGTTTTTTAAATAGTACCGACACTAATTTTTATTGCTGCTATTCACGACATTTGTATGGCACATTGTATGATACATATTCAAAATGTCGGTTTTGTTTTAATGGCACTTTTGTGACATATAATATGTTTGTCGGATAATTATTTACGGTCTTTGTTACGTAGTCTTAAAGTAACTAAATTGTTGACCAAGTTTATGTCACTTTATCAATATACGACTGAGAGTACTAGTATTCTCGACATTCATATATATCAATAATCCACATTTTAACAAAGACATAGAAGGAAATAAACTTATTCAAAATATTGAACATATAGGTTGAGGTTGAAATTGAGGGAAAAGACAACAAAACACTGAAGAAAAATTGTAATCCAAACATTCAATCCAACAATAAGTTCTAATTATCTAGAAAAATGAATACAATGTTTAAAAGCTTAATGCATTCAATACTCAAAAGACGCAACTATTTTCCTCCTGAAAAGAACAAGCGTCCAATCTCAATTACTTTCAATCCCAATAACATGAATATGTCCTGCAAAAGGTAAATTAAATGTTATGAATAATTGTATAATTGATTAGAAAACCATAGTAATATGTATGATATGCATGTATATTTTACCTTTCAAATGCAACTCTTCTGTCTCTTTTTCAACTTCATTGCTCTATCCTGCATCCATTGAGAAGAAAAGAAATAATTGTTCATGACAACATCTATCCATATACAAGTGCTTTCTTGTATCAACAAAAAGTAATTTTCTAAAATATCAGCAAAAGAATATCAAAGAATTTAATAAATAATAAATAAATTTCAAGTGAGTTTAACATTTGAGCAAAGACACGCATATTGTGGTCAAGCATTCAACTATCAAAACATGAAATAATAGAAACAAGAGAAATAATGTTCAACATGCAAATTGGTTGAATTCATTCGACTATCAAAACATGAAATAACAGAAACAAGAGAAATAATGTTCAACATGCAAATTGGTTTAATTACTAGATAATTTGTTTTAATTTTATTATGTTTATTTTTATAAAGTTTTACTGTATAAATATATTTTTACCGGATAAGAGGGAGAAATATCATTTCATTTAAACAAAAGACAAGCTTTATTGATTTAAAGGATTTTTTTTACATTTTTGTTAAAGTAAATATATTTAATAAAGTAGAACTAGTTTATTTCACTATATCTAGTGGGCAATTGGTTATCTAACGTATTTGATTATTTATGAACAACAAAAAAAAAAAACTAACCAAATTTTTTAAAGATAATGATATTATTCTTCAGTTTAGAAAAAAAAAAATAAAAAAACACAACTACACGAGCTAAAGACGTGTGAATTTTATCCCATATTATTCTTTCAATAAAATAAAAATCAAAAACAAAAAAAAAACCCACAACCCCACAACCTGAAGAGCTCAAGATGTGCACTTTTATCGTAATAACATTCCAAAGGAACACTAATGAACACTCAAATTTTAGTTTGTGTCCCATTACATGAAAAAATTAAACGGTAATTCAAATAACAAATGAACAAACAATATAATTAATTAAGGAGACCCCGCTAACTGCGGCAAGAAAGCAGAATATTGAATGAGGCAGGACATTATTCAATAAAGGCATTTTTGGAGGATATTTACTCTACTAGATCCAGATTTGCTCTCATTGGCCAAATTGTTTTCTTTTGAAAATACAATTAAAATAAAACAAAGATGAAATCAATTAAACCAAAATAAATTACCTTGATGGAGGTAAAATGCAATTCAACCCAAAGACGTGAGTCATCACCTTCGGGCGATACTAGTTATCAAATATGTGAATTCTGCAACAATTGTGGAATTTTTTTTTATAGAAGAAAAGTGCTTTGAAGGGGAGTGTGGAAGGTGATAATCTTTGAATGTGCTTTCAGGAAATTGTTTACACAAATATAGTTGATTTTTTTTATCAGTTTTAAGAAGTTTAATTCTTAATGGGAACTTGTGTTTTGAGTTTTGGAGGGTAAAATAAGGCGTTAAAATTTTGGCAAAAAAAAAAGCGCTAAACAAAAAATTAGAAATAGAAAAACAACAACGACTTAATTGAGTTAGTATCCCACGTTCTCTTTTTTACCATATTTTTTTTTAATGAAAAACTTTTTTTGACTATATGTTGTCAAGCAGGAATACTTGTTTTTTTGTTTTTTTTGTTTTATTTAAAACCAGTACGTGTTTTTGTTTTTCTTTACAAATACATATATTTTTGTTTTTAAAAATCATTTTGATTTGTTGCTTTATCCGGTACAATTCATGGTGTCATATTGTCGTGTAATATTATTGATAATATTATTAATGTTCTGTCCATAATAAAATTATCACACTTGAATTAGCAATAACAATTATAACTTGTACAGTAACTATATGTATATATATATATATATATATATATATATATATATATATATATATATATATATATATATATATATATATACACATATCACATGCACTCCATAATATAGATCACAACAATTATTTGCATACATCTGACCACTGTTCATATGTAACGCCCCGTTCCCGGACACTGAGTCCATATCCGGAAAAAGAACGTTCGGTATGTATAATATAAAATAAATTATATATTATACGTAAGCCTTCACTACATTGTATCGAGTTAAGCAAAAAAAGGAAGCAAAGACTTGGGTATATTTTTTTTTCAAACATCCAATAATAGAAACTCCAAAATCTAAAAATAGAAATGTAACTTTATTACATTGGGAAAAAACCAAACGAAAACGTATAACGTACGAAAAGCTTTAAAAGAAACAACAATGGAAACATAAATTTCTCCAAAAGAACAACAAGTCTAATGTATCATCAAAACATATAACGAAATAAATGCTTCAACGTCGGCGTGCTCAAACTTCGTCGTCAAAGTCCTCCTCGCAATCTGGATCTACCTGTTCATCTTCTCTCCCCCAAACACATAGAAAAACATGCATTTGAGATAAGTAAAATGTACTCAATAATAGGTAGTAGATAATATTTATAATTAAAAGATTATCTTTATAAGACCGACTCAATCTAGGGTTCACTCCATGTCTATCAACATGTCATGACTATACGTATCTTGCTTAACTTATCTTGGTCACGTCAGCATTCAAGGGCACTACGCTTGGCGTTTACTTGCTAACTAACAGTGAACACCTGATAGCTCCGGGGTCTCCCCGGTATGCATATACGCTCAATGAATTTCCTCCACTACCCTTCAGCCTTTTGAGCCAGTAGCGTTGTTCACTTTTATGAACGTACCACATTGCCGATATTAATCGGTGCCTGACAAAGAATAGCATGACCAAGCGTTGTTCACCCACCCTATTTAAAAATTGACTTCCCTCACCTCAAAACCTACGCTTTGGGGATGAGGTTTGTCAGCTTATATAGGTTTGAGCTTAGATTTTTTACATAGTATCATAACTACCTATTTATTGTGCAATTGATGGGCCTCTTAATTTTTTGGCCTTATAATGTCCTGTATATTTCTTGTGTGCCATGTGGCCCAGGCTCTTTATATGCCCACACTTGATGAGCGTGTTAAAGTGTCTCACATTGGGAACTTGTAATTGTTTCACCATATTAAGAGTTGGACTTCCCTCACCGCAAAACCTAGGTATTTGGGATGAGACCCTTCATGTTATATGAGTTTGGGCATAGATTTTCTACAACGAAAGATCGGGAACATTGTGCATTCAACGATTTTTTTTCTTTCATGCGTTCTACCTATAAAAACCCAGGTTCTCTTAAAGAAAAAAGTAAATACAATTTTAGCCAAATTGATATTGTTTTGAATTCAATTAGATCAATTATTTACAAGTGAAATTATTTTTTAAGTGTGTAAAAAAATATTAGCTGACTAATGACCTGAAATGTGATTTGAACTACTACAAACAGTCGCACAAACAAGTGAGTCAGTGATGAGTGACCAAATACACCAAAGTAGTGGTGTAGTCAATTATTGAACCATGAGTCGATGATTTGAACCTTGGTAAGATGCATGTGGATTATTGTTCTGACTTATGATATATATATATATATATATATATATATATATATATATATATATATATATATATATATATATATATAAAGAAAAAAAAAAAAACGCTGAGTTTGGAGAAATAAAAATAGCTTGAATTAAGTGCATTAGTAAAAAAAAAAAAGTCATGTTAAACAAAAAAAGGTCTTTGTAGGTTAAAAAAATAAAATTAATCGACAAGTGATTTAAAAAAAGGTGGGACACTACAAAGTTAGCCCTTTTTTTTCGACAAAATATTTGAGATTTCTGAAAATTTAAAAGAGAGTGCCCATTAAGAGTTAAACTCTTTAAACATTAAGAAAAGAAAAAAAAGAAATCTTCAAATATTTCACGCACAATTTTTTGTCTGGCATTACTCCCACTTTTTTCGCCACTACAAATTTTTTTATCCCCAAAAATTATTGCCATCTCTTCCAGAAAGAAAAAAAAAACAAAATTTTTATCGCAACCACAAAAATTCTACAATTATCATTACTGTGTTCCAAACTTGTTCTATCGGCGTTGAATTTGAAGAACTTAAATCGAAACTGAATTGCATTTCATCCCCATTAAAGTAAGTTATTTTAGTCTAAGAGACTGTTTGTTGACATAATTAAGCAAAAATAAAGATAAAAAAAGTAGGACTGCATGATAAATAATTTGAACGCGTGTGGTCTGAAAATACTCCAAATTTATTTTGCACAAAGAATTTTAAGCGATGTAAAGGCTGCTTATGGTTTAATTATTTCTTCGGCAATTGGCCCAAGCGAATCCACTTTCTTTACAATGACATTATCTATTTATGGTTTTTTTTCTCCTTTTTTTAGAGGTGTTTTTTTTTTTTTCTTGAAAGGGTTTTTTCTATTTTTTTTTCTCATTTTGAAAGGGTTCTATTTTTATTAGGACTTTGTTTTTGTTTTTGTATTTCTTGTGTTGGCCAAAGTACCATTAACATAAAATCAGGGGCGCCCCTGTTGGGGGGCCAAGGGGGCAATGGCCCGGAGCCTTCCCGAAAATCAATGAATTTAAGGGCCCCACGAAATTTTGACCTAATATTATATATATACTTGTATTTATATGAACAAGGAATGTATTACCTTAATGGTTAGCACTCAAGTATTCTAGACATGAGACTTGGTTTTGAATCTTGCTAGCTACAATAATTTTTGTTTTTTTAAACTAGGACTATGAGCCAAATAAGTAAGAATATTTCCTTCCAAACCCATGACTATCACACGCAGTTTTTTTGTTTTATTTTTTATATATTTTTTGGTTATTGTTTTTTTTCGAAGGGCGAGGTCCTAAATTTTTTTTTTGGCCCCGAGCCTAAATTTGGACAGTGACGCTCCTGCATAAAATATACTTAATTGTAACCCAGAGCCTCCGGATCGAGTCCAAATGGAGACAAAAGTGTGTCCGTGTGTTTTTTTCATATCCTTAAAAAAAATGCGCGTAATTGTTTCTTCGGTAAAGCGCGCCCTGAAGCGAACCCACGTTCTTTAGAGCCGCGTTATGTATTTCAGTATTTTTTTTTTGTTTAAGTAGTTTTTTTTTATACTATTTTTATTATAACATTGTTTTTAATGTGTAAGTCATTAACAAAAAAAGGACGGTAGAAAAATTATATATATATATATATATATATATATATATATATATATATATATATATATATTGGGCATTGTAATATACTCCTCCGTTTTTATTTATATGTCGCGAGAGAAAAAAAATCACACAGATTAAAAAAAAAAAAATTAATATGTCTAAAATATAGTATTGGAAATGTATTTTTGTTTATTGAAAATGTAAATACTTTGTTGGTAAAGAGGTATTTAGTATTGTAAATGTATTTTTTTATTGGAAATGTAAAGAATTTATTGGTAAAGGAGAAAAAAATATTAAATGATGTATTGAAAATGTAAAATGACAGATAAATAAAAAGATCAAATTCTGAAATGCGACAGATAAAAAAACGGAGTGAGTATTAAACATTACACTTTAATAATCTTATGATACTTTCAAGTTTCAATACTAAAAAAATTGAATGCGATATAGTTAGTTTTAATGTATATAATTTTTTTAATAAATGAGTCAAAGTTTCTAATATTTTACTCTCATTTGTTGTTAATGAAATATTTATTAGGGGAAATAGGCCGGAAGGACAAACAAGTTAATAAATTAGGATCAAATGACAATTTCATTTTTTGCGGTTACAAAGGATTATTTCATTATTAATGGACCAAAATATCAATGAAAAAGTTAAAAATAATCACATAAATATTGAGCATTTAAATCCGCCCATTAAGTTGGAGTAATTATAGGGATTTAAAACATCCCAAAATGATTATCCTAGTTTCACAAATATATATATATATATATATATATATATATATATATATATATACATTAGCCTAAAACCGTTGCGATGCATGAGATAGTATAAAACTTGTTAATGATATCGGGTGATTACCGGGTTTGGGACAAAATTAACTTTATTTTTCTTCTTCAATATGTATATATAAAATGAGAAAGCATAATGTGGTGTTTTATATATTATCACACATGTTATATTGTTATTGTTATCTTTGTAGGTATCTAAGCACCTTGAAAAACAATGTTCATTGTAGAAGTCATCCAGAAGGATCGATAGCAGAAGGTTGGGTAAGGGTTCAAAACTTGAAGTCGGTCGCTCATTGGGAAAATAGAAGTTGGTTCATCTAGATGATGTCTCTTGGCTCCAAGCACATAGATATATGCTTGCAAATACAGAAAGTGTTAATCCTTCCTACATGTGATCTATTGACACTTTTATTATTATACCATCCTAACAACAACCTACAAGAAGATGAATATGGAAACATTGATGTACAAAATCATGTAAAAAAATCTGAAAATGGTCCATGTAATAGTGGTCGAGCATCGGGAAACGTTGACGCACAAAGCCATTTTTGCAACATGGTAACTAGAAGGGCTTGTTTATTGTATCCAAGCAAAGAAGAAAACAATTTACATGAAAGCATAAGCTTTACCATTCTAACTTTACCATTGCACGTTGACGGGATTCGCAACATGGTAACTAGAAGGGCCTGTTTATTGTATCCAAGCAAAGAAGGAAACAATTTACATGAATAGTATAGGCTTTGCCATTCTATCTTTACCACTGAAATCATGAAATTTGATTCACAGCGAGGAAAAGGGGAAGGAACATGTGGGGGATAAAGGGCTTTTTAGTCGGTGTACAAAGATTAGGAATGTAATCGTGTTGATACTCTTTAAGGATCAAGCTCGACTCGACTAAAAAAGCTTAGACTCGAAACTTGATTCAAGCTCGATCGAGCTATAAAAAAGGATGATTGTACACGACTCGTTAAGTACTCAAAATAACTCAACGCGGCTCGTAAACTCGATTTTATTTTAGAATTTATTTATTTCATAATATATGTCAAGATTGAGTTCAACTCAGGTAATAAATAATGTTTTACATAATAAATTATATAATAATAAATTTTATAAATATAATTAATCGAATAATTATTTAATGTAGCTCGACTACCCAGTGAGATACTCGGTTACTATAGTTTGATGCTCGGAACCGGCTCGGTTAACTATTCGAGTAGCATGACTCGAGCTCGAACTCTAAAAAATCGAATCAAGTCAAACTTCCCTACGAGTCGAGTATGAGTAGCTTCGCTAACTTACAACCATAACAAAGATGAAGTCAATTACATCGCATCTGTTGGCCACGTGCTAACAGCCCACTAGCAATCCACTTGACCACCCGTCTTTTCATTTATACAAATGCACAAGCATACACCTTCTTACGAGAAAAGCCTATCAACGTGGCTTACCCAAGGGATTATCGGATATCTTCTTATACTATGTACATAGGAGAAATGAAGATATACATGATTATATGATTTATGTGTCATGTTTTGTTTGAATTTATAATGAAATACCATTATAAGATACATATTATTTATTATAACAACATTTTTAATTTTATGACACGTTTTGATATAGTGTCATATAAACGCTTTATGTTATAGCAAAATACAAAAACACCATAGCTACTTTCGTTTTTAATGCATAAAAAGTGGCAACTTCAGAAATGTCCTACATTTGGTGGTATTATGTTCAAATGCCGCGATGTTGTCACAAAACTTCTGACATATATATAGAGTGTCGTAAAAGTGACGTATTTTATACGACATAAAAGTAAACCGCCACAAAAAATGACACACATTTGTGACATAAACAATGATTGCCGGTTAAATGTTGAAAATTCGCAGCATAAAACAATATGTCGCCAAAACGCCATACTTTCACGGCAATTAGTAACTTATGCCGGAAAGTTTACAACATTTATCAAAGTGCCACAAAGAATGTGTCGCCAAAGGTCTGTTTTGTTGTAGTGAATGAAGAACATACATGGTTAGTAGCTCCAGTATCAAGTATCCAAGTGGACACATCTTTAGCTACATTAAAAGATTCCAAGAATAGTAATTCCAAATTACCTTTCTTATCTTTCCCGGCGACGACCTTGACTTTGCCATCTTTCACATCACGAAGGTATTCGGGACAATGGCGTCGCCAATGTCCTACCTCCTTACAAGAAAAGCATTTGCCCTTGGGCTTGGACTCGTCAACTTTCTTGGCGACCTTTTTCTTCATTGGCTTGGGCACGGGTGCAACACTACCCTTCTTCTTCGGTTTCGCCTTAGGCTTGTTTGATGACACGGCTTCGGCCATATTGGCTTCGACTTTCTTATCCCCTACTTGGACCTTATCTTTCGATAGCGAGGCACTCGTAGATAGTCGGTTCATTCGGATCGTGTCATGGTCAACTCATATTTGCCCATCGATATGCGAGTTTTGAACGGGATAAACTCGAGAGTCAACGATTCCAAAATCATTGATACTTGAGTTGCTTCATCGAACTTTGATCCATGAATACCGGCGTCATTGAAGTAACCGATCATATTCGAACATGACCATTCACCGCTTGACCTTTCTTCAATTTCGTGTTGACGGCCAACTTTGATGGCATCGTGTCTTGCTTGGTTGCTAGGTGATCCAAACATCGTAGTAAGTTTCCGCATGATTTCTCCCCGTGAGACTCAAACTCTTCAATCTGGGTCCTAATAACCTCCGACACGCCGCCGGGATGATCCCACGAGCCCGGTTATCCGCCGATCCGGCGATTACGCTGTTCGATCTCGGCTTTACCGGTTTTTGGATCGCCGGCGTAGGGCATTCGAAGTAAGTACATGTTGCACATTCTCATACGTGAGCACCACGTTTAAGTTACTCTTCCATTTCTTAAAGTTGTTTCCCGTTAATTTTTCAGACAGTAAAGCAGAAATTTGAGCAGACATTTTGCTGAAAATAAAATGACATGTATTAATTCAAGTTTAACACTACTATATAAAATTTTAGGAATTGTAAACTAAAAAATAAGTCTACTCTACCATTCCAAGGTTTTAACCTCGCATCTCAGTGCCGCCTTAGGGTAGGTCAAAAAGATGACGGTTAAATCGAGACAATCTCATCAATGAATAACTTGTGAGAATCAAACATCCCACGGGAATCGAACATCCCTTTATTCATTGACTACCTTCCTTTTTTAGCCTAGATATTATCAAGAATACCCATGATGAGTGTGACCTACTATATCGGTTCTCTTAGGTACGCTCCGAGTATGCCGTCTTAGGATAGGTCAGTGACCCGACGAGTACCCAGAAAACCTATCCTTTCGGAGACCAAGCCATGAATGTTGATAGGGGCGAACACCATCCTTAGGGGGACGAAATCAAAGCGCCTCGAGGCGTCACCCTTCTCTCACTTACTTGTATCTATAGTAGAGGCCGTGGGGTTGGGCATGTCGCCTCCCCCGCTCCCACTCAATAATTTGGAAGTGGTTGTGGGTTAACTAACCACGTCTTTTTGATGTTATCATAAAAGCTCATCAAATCAAGGATTCCGAATGGTGTCGGTAACGTAGGCAAGCCTACCCGTCCTATTCGTTGGAACACATGTGACAGTCGGACGAAATCGGGTCAAGACAGCCTCATTGAGATAAGAAGGAATCACCCCTCCGTTCTCCGGTGTAGCTTAGTCTTGCCGGACCCCCGTGCATACATCACACTAGGAGGGTTAAGTCGGTCGAGCCTAGCTCAGTTGACCACCCAACCTATAAGCGAACCGTTTTTATCCAAGATTTTTTGTTCTTTTACCATCATTCAATCTCGTAGACACTACGAATTGAAAACGTGATCTCGTTTGGGTTTTAAGGCGGTTCACCGAGAACACACACCGAAAAGCCTAACGATTTCATAACCCGTCCTCGGATCATTAATTAGTTACTAAATTCATTAATTACCACGTATTAATTAAATTTCAACTAATTACACGAGTTTGAATACATTCCTATTTTAATTACCAAAATTAAAATTCTACATGTATGCATGGAGTGGATTTATGATATGATGCATGTCATGGCAATTCCGATTTTATATCTATTTTATGATCGAACACATAAAAAATAAATTGCGGAAATTTAAACACCGAGATGGATTGTTGGTACCCCCGTAACTAATCTATCCTAGGAAAAATAAATTAATCAAGATTAGAAGATGATGATCAACTCCACAAATTTTGGCGTCGATCAGAGTCTGTTTCAATATCCGTTTGATGCTGCGAAGAGGCTGCTGTAACAGAAAAACGCAGGATTCACAGAAACACTACCTGTGTCTTCCTCGATTTTCTGGGAGAGTTTGGACCATTGAAACGAAAATCCGACCGTTCAGATTGATCAACTTGGAGTTTTGGACGTACCATAAAAATTTCAGGTCGATCGGGATTCATCTCGATTCCCGATCTGCCTCAGGAAGTCCTTGATGCAGTGCAGTCAAAGTCAGATTCAGCAGCAAGTTTGGCGGTTTACTGGAGAAAATTGGTAAGTCAAAGCACCGATCCAACCGTCCATATTGAAGTTCAAGGAGTGAAGATATGATCTGGAAAGTTTCGTCCCGATCCGAGTTCGTTTGGTATGCCGATCGTCGAAGAGTTCGAACAGCTGCAGATTTAGTTAGAAAGTAGTAAACCCTAGTTAAGGTTTTGGTTGTTTTTTATTTTCTAATAGATTAGATACGGGGGTGCCAACGATCCATCTCGGTGTTTAAATTTTCCGCATTTATTTTTTATGTGTTTGATCATAAAATAGATATAAAATCGGAATTGCCATGACATGCATCATATCATAAATCCACTCCATGCATACATGTAGCATTTTAATTTTGGTAATTAAAATAGGCATGTATACAAACTCGTGTAATTAGTTGAAATTTTATTAATATGTGGTAATTAATTTAATTTAGTAACTAATTAAAGATCCGAGGACGGGTTATGAAATCGTTAAGCCTTTCGGTGTGTGTTCTCGGTGAACCCTTAAAAAGCCCAAAGAGATCACGTTTTCAATTCGTAGTGTCTACGAGATTGAATGATGGTAAAAGAACAAGAAATCTTGGATAAAAACGGTTCGCCTATAGGTTGGGTGGTCAACCGAGCTTCGCTCAAACGACTTAACCCTCCTAGTGTGATGTATGCACGGGGGTCCGGCAAGACTAAGCCAAACCAAGAGCGGAGGGTGATTCCTTCTAATCTCAATAGGGGTTTGTCTTGACCCGATTTCGTCCGACTTGTCACATATGTTCCAACGAATAGGACGGGTAGGCTTGCCTACGTTACCGACACCATTCGAATCCTTGATTTGATGTGCTTTTATGTTAACATCAAAAAGACGTGGTTAGTTAACCCACAACCACTTCCAAAATATTGAGTGGGAGCGGGGGAGGCGACAAACCAACCCCACGGCCTCTACTATAGATACAAGTAAGTGAGAGAAGGGTGACGCCTCGAGGCGCTTTGATTTCGTCCCCCTAAGGATGGTGTTCACCCCTATCAACATTCATGGCTTGGTCTCCGAAAGGATAGGATTTCAGGGGTACTCGTCGGGTCACCGACCTATCCTAAGACGGCACACTCGGGGCGTACCTAAGAGATCCGATATAGTAGGTCACACTCATCATGGGTATTTTTGGTAATACCTGGGCTTAAAAAGGAAGGTAGTCAATGAATAAAGGGATGTTCGATTCTCGTGGGATGTTCGATTCTCACAAGTTATTCATTGATGAGATTGTCTCGCTTTAACCGTCATCTCTTTGACCTACCCTAAGGCGGCACTGAGATGTGAGGTTAAAACCTTGGAATGGTAGAGTAGACTTAATTTTAGTTTACAATTCCTAAAATAAATATAGTAGTGTTAAACTTGAATTAATATATGTCATTTTATTTACGACATTATATCCCTTACTAAATTGCTTAAAATTTATAATTGACTAGTATTGACTTCGTTAAAAAGTGGAAAGTAACTAGGACGTTGAACTAGTTAATCGATAATGCAAATTATTTTTCAAAAGAGATATTTTCTCTTAAGCCTTTTAAAAACCAAAGTGACATATAGGCATGTCACTAGTGTCATTCGTGTCAAACGGAAGACAAACTTAGTTTGATCAAAGGTGATTTCGGACTTTGAAATTCTTCTAGTGAATTTTCAGTGTGTAGTGACTACACACGTAACCGTTCTAATTGAAAAATCGGAAAATCATGAACTCTGTTGCTAGTTAGACGATATTTGGAATCGATGAACTAGTGGGAGTTTTATGATTTGTATTTTTACGGAAACATTAGAACCGTGTAAGTGTTTACACGAGAGATTTTCAAATTGAAAATTTGGAAAATCATAAAATGAAGCATTGCTGGTTAGACGGTATTTGGAACCGATAAACTAGTGGGAGCTTTAATGTTACGATTTGTTGTTTTTCTAGTATATTTGAAAATCCGACAAGTCCGGACAAGTAACACTCGAAATAGACATCCCACGGTTCAAGAGTAGTGTCTACTCACACGAACTGCTAGTTCAAAACTCGTTTCCATTTACGGAAAGTCAAGAATGGGAGAGTATGTCTAAGAGTGTTAGTCATCTAAAACTCGAGTTGATTTTAAGGCTAAACCGAAAATTAATAAACCGAAAACCATAGGATAAGGATAGTGATTTCGGATCACCAACCTATGAATCCTTGGTGATTTTCTCGTAGACTATGTTCTTTGGAAGAACAAGATAGTTATGCATTAACGATTAATAGACTAGACAACGGGCGTAATTTTAGCTATAAATAGTGGGAGTGATATGAGGAAATGAATCTCGGATTCAATCCTTGGATATCGCGGAAAATTTATTTTCTGTTTAAGATTCGTTGGAACGAATGGATTTACCTTCTATTCGATAATTTGTTTGTCGTATAGAAAGTGAATATACCATTTGTAGTATGAATCCAAGACTCGGACTTTTGTTTGATAAAGTCAAAACCACTTAGAACTGCTGAAATATGTATATAAAACACATCTTAAGAACTCGTTAAAAGCAATTGGTTTCTATATTTAGATAAACGCTTCTTCATATTCCATAGTTAGTGCATAGTCCCTAAAAGACAAGACCCGAAGACGGCTCGGGGTGATTCCTTTCTCCCGGTCCGGTTATATTGTCTCAAAGGTTCAATGACTAAGTTTCCTTTCAATCGGAAAAGGATAATGGTTATAAAGAAGTAACATAGCTTGTTTATGACGACCTTCGGGGTCTGATGAAAGATACAAGCTAGTAGGAGCTTCCAAGTAGTGACTTCTTGTCTGATAACTATTCGAACACTCCGGTCAGTTTATCCAAAATATTTTTGAGGTTTCTCTGTTTTCAACAGAGATAGAGTATTCTATACTCGAAATGGGCCATCACATAGTCCTAGGGACGATGCTCGGCCTTTGCCTCATAGTGAAATGTTTTCACTAAGTGAGAAACCGTTAAATTCCCTTATATAGTTTTTAGATGTGCTACAATACACTGCTTAACTCAATAAAGATATTAGAAGCAAAATATCGGTTTACATTGAAATGTAAGACCAACCAGTCTACCTACAATATGCTTTGGAATTTACGGATAAGGTGTGGATTCGGTTCACCCCACTTCCATAAATATAAGCATTTAGCACACGGTGCTTGAAGGTAGGTCTGGAAATTTCGCAAACACGTTCGGTCAGTGACCAATTATATATCTTGTAGCATTGAGAAAAAGGTGTGTTATCAGATTCTTGAAATCGGGAAGGGACAGTTATACTGTTGCGTCCTTTCTGATAGAGTCTATGAACGACAAAAAACCTTAAACCTTGAAGTACGTTTACTCAAGGCAGTTACTAACTGATTAAAATCAAACCACATCCAACATCGGTTGTTGGTGATAACACTAAATACTGCTAAACTAAATCAGAATTTCGATCCACCCAGAATGTAGTGGGAGTATGGTTTATCCATTACCCATTACGGGTTCGGCGGACTTTATAGTCTGAGGATCGATTCATGACCTATGGCTCTTTTGTGAGCAGTATAGGATTCTTGTTAATAGAGGTTGGTTTAATAGCCATAACCCTGTGAATGGAGTTCGGTACTCCAATTCGTTCATGCTCTTTAGAACCACCCGAGCGTCTCAGGCCCGGTGGGAGTAATTGGATCTACATGGAAAAGAGTAGAATGAGTTCGGTATTGCATGATTTCGTTCAAAAGCAGAAAATAGGGGTGATTCCCTGAGACTTTCTTGCCAAACAAACGGAGTCCGGATTCATTCAAAACGAAGGGGTATTGACTTATAACTCATGACAGGATGACTGTCAAGGCTTATGTCCTTTGTGGATAAAAAGCAAACCTCTCGGTCATTGGAAGTCATATATTTCTACAATATGTGGATTTGACCAGAATATTGATAAGTCTTTTATAGACTGGATATCAATTTTAGTACAGTAGTGAATATATAAATTAGTGTTTGTGAAGGCTAACACTGCACCAGTTGGAATCAACATGGGTGTGTTATCTGAAGTCAGAATCTGACAATACCACAATTCTCTGCAACAGAGATTTGGACAACATTCTTAAGAGTTTGACTCGGTCGAATTCATTAGAATCAGTCACTGGTTTCCCATCCATCTTATTGGTTAAGATGATGCATCTGTGTATGCAACATTCAACGAGGAAGTTCTACCCTATGCCTCAGGAATGACTCTCTAAATCTTCGGATCAAGAGAAATGGGATAGATTCTCTTTCTAGTAAGAGATGGTCAGGTTATTGAACGTCAACTTTGATCGAATCTTAGATTCGGCGGTTAACAAAGGAAGTTTAGTATGTCCTTTAGTATCTTGAAGAGAACGAGGAACAATATGCGGACATATTCATGTGTGAACTTGGATATATGTGATACACTGATTTTGACTTTAAGTCAGATTGAGGATGATCGTTAAGTCGATCTCGGGCTCAGTGTTTACTCAGTACCACATGATTTGATGGACCGGTAACGTTTCGATTCTACGGATCGTCTCGAGCCGACAACTCGACTAATCATTAAGACCCATGACATTTAGATGTAGGTACTCACCGAGTCACTGACCTATCCTACGACGGCATACTCGGAGTGTACTTTGGAATCTTAAATGGTTATGATATGCTTAATGGGTACTAGAATACGGGATGGGTCTCCATTGCTTTAGAGCAAGTGGGAGATGTAGTTTGTTGTATTTTAAATAATAGGGTGTGCTCTAAAACAATTAATCACATGCTTTCGTGCAAGTGGGAGATTGTTAGGTGTGATGCCCGAAAGACAATTTTTGTAATTGTTTTATTTAATAAATGAATTGACGTTATTATTCATATTTATTATTCTCATATTCACCGATGTGACAATAGTATTTACACTACAGAAAACCCTAAGTATATCGTTTATGTAATCACTTAACTCGGTGTATGGTATATACACGGGAGGATTGAGTTAGTGAAGATGTACTTAAAATACAATTAGCCCGTAGTGAAGTTAATCGAGAGTATCGGGTCTCTCCTTTAACGTGCTATTAATGCGCCCGAACACAATAGGTGTGATTGTCTTATCCGGACTTTCGGTTAAGAGAACCTAATGGGGCATTTATATATGATAGATATATCATATAGGGCGGACCGATTTGATTAGAGTTCACGATATAATTCCGTAATCGAGAAGTCTTATCGAATCAATGGATGATCATATTTATGGATATATCTTAATCCCGAGGTGATCACGAGTCAACCGCTTGAATCGGTATGAGGTTTGACTTGACGGTTAAGGATTACACCGAGTCCGTGGTCCGAATTACCCCATCTTGGCATTGTACCGGATTGAGTGAGTAGTCCGTGTTATCACGGATACGGAATCCATTCCTTCCATTTATGGAAGTAGATAGACAGCTTCCCTTATTTGTTAGCCCTAAGAAAATGATCGATCCCGGGAGTTCACATTTGACTAATTAGCTACTAGTCGGTTATGTGCACTAATTGATCACTAGGGGGTTAATGGTAAATAAGGATAAGAGGTTCTAGAAAGGGTTAACGGTAACTTCCCGATTTAGAATGAACGATCTATGGAGGATTAATCCATATGTAATGATTATATCAATGGACGCTTATTATTATTCTCGTGAGGAGATAAATATAATCTTATAATCGGAGGAGTGCGATCACGGGATTATGGTGGCATATTCCCGTGATTGATTTATCGAATATAATTATTCTATAATTATTTATTTGATTTATCGGAGCCGCCGATTATTAGTCCATGGTCCCCGACGTGCCTCCTAATATAGCATAGCTATTCTCGGACGTCGAATCCCGATAATATTAATTTAGTTCTTGTTGGACTTTATTAAAACGATATGTGAATTAATTGTTTAGTGGACTATTAAATTAGTTGGGCTAAATAATTAAATATGTGAAAAAGACATTTTTCATAATCTTGGCAAAAATTAGTGTGTTAGTCGAAATTTATGTTGACTAGGTCAACAATGAGAATTTCGGCCAAAGCATTGTTTTAATAAACAAGAAATTAGTTTTCTTGTGATTAATAAGACATGTGCACAAAATATTTATTGGATAAATATTTATGGTAAGAAATAAAGATAAAGATTATTCTAGATTTGTTCTAGAATATTTTGGGATTATCTTTTATTTAATAGGATTATCATAATTGATTTTGTATTAATTATAAAATCCTTGGGGCTTAAGTTTTACTCTCCTATATAAAGAGAGTTCTCCCAAGCCTTAACACACATGAAAATTTCGACTATCAACTCTTAGAGAGAAGATAGAAATTTCGGCCAAGGGTGATTGGGGAAAAATCTTGGAGATTTTTCCGGGTAGCATATCGGGAGGATTCGAGCCGAGGATTTCCTTCCACCGGGAGTTGCTTGGATCACACGTACGGAAGATCGTGGTGCTCTTCACATCTTCTTTTCTATTGCGGTTCTCCAACTTGGATTTTGAGATCCAAGAGGTATGTTCTACAACCCCCTTGTAGAATAGATCTAGTTATTTTATTACGTGTATTATATAGATCTAGATCCTTAAATCGCTTCCGTTGCGGATGGTATTACTAACAGTTTTATCCGGAGCTTATAAAGGTTGAAGTGAGGAAGATGGCACTCTACAAGGAAGGATTGTCCTATGAAATAAAATTTGGTATGTTAGGGTTCACAGCCAAGAATATGGCTGAACTTCTGAATAAAGCATTAGAGGTTTAGACCTTCAGGAAGAAGGCCACCGTTGTAACGACCCACTCCCGACCCCTAGGTCTACTGAGGTCATTCTAGGAGCAGGTTGCGAGGCTTTCGCATCGACATCAATAAAATACCATAAATCCCAAATATTGATATAAATCCATCAAAACAATTACAACATTTCACTAACTAGTTACATCAAGAATTACAACAAATGGAATCCCAAATTGATTAAAATCCACAACACGAACCATGTCATCAATTTTTCTAAGGCATATCCACCATGTAGTAATCTTGATAAATATCATTGTTCCAAATTTTCCGATCTCTTATCCTGGGTTAACCGCCTGTATTTATTTTTAAAAGAAAAGAAAAGGAAAAAAAAACAAGAAGAAATAGAGTCGTCAGCAAAAACGCTGGTATGAGCCATGTGCGATGATGTTACAGTTTAAAATATATAATTTCAAGAGAAAGCTAGCTTTATGATAATAACAAATAAGTACAATAATTATATATACAATGAAAACAAAAGATGCACTAGTTGATCATTACTTGGACGTAAGTAGTGTCATCATTACATTATTATTCCTTGAATTTACGTGGTGATTATTACCAGGTCACTTGACACCGACTTGACCTAGTCGATGAGTCAATACCAACCGAACTCCAGTACATGAACACGATTTTCCACCGCACTTCAACAAGCAAGCTCTTGCCTGACAACTCCGGCCGATTGTCGTGGGAAAAGATTCGACTTTCACCCAAAGGAACCTCCCAAAGGGCTCCAAATAACCCCACGCCCTCCGATCCATGACACAACCGTCAGCCCTTGCTTTCCCGGCCGTGGCATGAATCTTCGGGGGAAAAGGTACCGTCCCCACTCCTACGAGTGAGCACTCTAGCTACTGTCGGAAAGACTTCGAGTCAAGAGGCCCCGAGACCGGTGACTAGCCGTTCTCCTTAGAGCAGTAACTCTAATCTCCCTAGCCACTAGAGCTTAGACACTTTCGTGCCACTAGCAAGCAAGCAAGTCAAGTCCAAGGATTAAGTCTCAATTTACAAGAAAAATGTGCACTAGCACTAATCGATTAATCGTTACGACTAGTTTTATCTTTACGATTACAGCCTAGGTAACAACTTTCGAGTTATGTCGATAAGTCAATATAATACAAAATATTTATAATAATAATAATAACATAAAAACATTGTTGCTTTGAAAATATACGAGTTTAGGTCTATTTGATAACAACAGACAATTCTATATAAACATAAATATTATTGAAAATAAATCGATAAAAGACACACTTTTACTTATATATATAAGAACTCACATTTGTATTATGGCCAAATGAAACGTTTTTTTTATTGATGCAACTATGTAACAAAACTAATTATTAATAACACATTTTTCACTAACGAAAATAAGAGTAACAATTTTATATCTATATATGTATCTAATAGAAAATAAATTGATAAACACACATGGGCTTTTTATGAAAATACAACTCACCTGTTATGCGTATCCGTCGTGTAGACATTAAGTGACATACATTTTTTCCTCTCAAAGTCCCAAAACCAAATTCGTCTTTATTAGAAAAGGAGCTCTTTTAACCCAAAATACAGTGTTTGAGCCGACTCCTAAATCCATTTTTCCAACTCCCGTTTATATTGAGTCGCAGAAAAACTGTCACTTAGATTCTTCCCACACTCCAATCGATAACAAGCCATAGAACTGCTCTTATAATCGAAAATAATAATAACTATGGGCGTTGTGTCGAAGCTTGCAGGTAGTGCTAAAGGTTTATTTCAGAAAACCCGGTCGAGATCGATTACGGTTCAAAAGAGTAATAACCCAACATGATGGTTTAGAGCTGATTGATGCATTTGGATGTATGACAAAGTTGAGTTTGTTGATGGCGTTAAAAGATTAGGCTCGGTTAAGGTCATGACGAGCGGCTATATATATAAAGACCTATATATGGTATTGGTGGAAAAGATAACTTCAGCAATTGAAGATGATATAAAAGCTACATATGTTAGTGTTGAAATGCTGATGAAAGAGAGGGAAATTGGGATAGCATGAAAACTTTGTGGAATTTATACTAAGTCGGAGGCAGAGAAATAGTGTTGAGTTCCAGTGGTGTGTTTTTCCCAGTGATATATATATACTAGTCAATAACCCGTGCATTGCACGGGCACATAGGAGGTAAGATAAAGGCGAAGGGGTGGGTAGCCGTATGCCATACCCCATTACACCCTACCTTTCTTCCCGCCCTACCCAACGCTCCCATTCCCTACCCACCACCTTATCCTACCCTACCCTACATCATCATATCTTAACCTCGACATCCTACCTATCTAACCCATTACCTACTCTACTCCACTATCACCCACTCTTTCCCTACGCTACCTTACCCATCATACCATCTTACCTTACCCATCACCCCACCCTCTACCCGACCCTACCTACAACCCCATCGTACCATACCCACCACCCGACCCTACCATACCCACCACCCAACCCTACCCTATCCTACCCTACACTACCAACCCTACCTTACACACCACTTCACCTTACCCTACCAAACCCTTCCCACCCTTACCCTACCCTACCCACAATTCGACTCTACCATATCTTACCCACCACACCACCCTACCTTACCTTACCCACTACCCCAACCTACCTTACCTTACTCTACCCTACCTTACCCTACCAACACTACCTTACCCACCACTTCACCCTACCTACCCTACCATACCTTACCCACTGCCACCCCTTACCTTACCCTAACCACCACCATCCCACCCTACCCTACCCAGCACCCCACCTTACCCTACCTTATCCACCACCATACCATAAACTACCCACCACCCCATCTTATTCAAATACGCTTCCTACATACCTTACCTACCATAGCATTAAATTAGGTGACTAATTCTTAGGGGATGATCTAATCTAAAAATATAGCGTATTAATTGGCATATTTGAATTTAGTTATTTTTCAAAATATAATTTAATTTCGAATATTCGTATCAATGGATGACTCTTACTTGTACATAATGATTTGTTTAACATAGTTGAATTTATTTATGTTCTATATAATTATAATTAATTTTAAATAGTTTTAGAGGATTATTTTCTTTTGGCATATTTAAATTGTTTTTTTTTAAATGTAATTTAATGCAAGAATATTTCACATCGAATGCATATTTATTTAATCTAAAAACATTCGCACTACACCACAAAAAATTGAATTAAGTTATTCTTAAAAATATAATTCATTGTATGAATATTTGACATTAAACGGAGTGGCTATTTTGCAGGGAATGACTTTAATGTAAGAATATTTCAAATTAATTGGCAACCTTGAATATAGTTATATTTTAAAATATAATTTAGTGTAAAAATATTTGAAATTAAATGAGGTATCTAATTTTTAAGGTTCCGAAAAAATAATTTGTAGGGGATGACCTAATCTAAGAATATATCGTATTAATTAGTATCGTTGATATTAGTTATTTTTCAAAATGTAATATAATAGGGCATCTAATTTGTAGGTATGACATGAAAGTAATAATATTTTGTATTAATTGGTAATTTAAAATATAATTATTTTTAAAACCGTAATTTAGTGTAAGAATATTTGGCATTAATTGAGGTGGCTAATTTGAAGGGATGTATTTAATGCTAAAATAATTCTCATTAAATGACATATTTGAGATTAGATATTTTTCAAAATGTAATTTAATGTTACAATATTTTGCATTAATTGGTAAAATCTAATTTATCCATTTTAAATATTACAATTTAATGCAAAAATATTTCGCTTTAATTGCCATAAATTTAAGAATATTTGACGTTAATTTTAAAGGTTATTTTATAGAGATGTATAAAATATTTCTCATTAAATTATATAAAACCACAATAAGTATAATAAAACACACTTAGCATCTTCGATCACGTTGTAATATTGAATCGAGGAATATTTTGCATTGATTGGTAAAATTGAATTTATCATTTTTGAAACATTATAATTTAAGGTGATATTTTGCATTAAATGACATGAATTCAATAATTTTTGTAATTGATTGGAATGAATAATTTATAGAAATGTATTTAATGTGAAAAGATTTATCATTAATTTATAGGGATGTATTTAATGTCTGCACGCTACGCATTAATGGAATATTTGAGTTTATATATTTCTTCAAAATGCAATTTAATATTAGAATATTTTGCATTAATTGGTGAATTTGAATTTATAATTTTTTAAATATTACAATTAGCTAATTTTCTTGAGATGACATAAATGAAAGAATATATGTATTAATTAGCGAATTTGAATATAATTATTTTTAAAAACAAAAATTTAATGTAAAAATATTTAACATTAATGTGAGCCGAATTTATTCCCGATTTTTATTAGGAGAATCAAATTTTAAATAATTTTTCTAATTAGGGCCGAATTTATTCCCTATTTTTATTAGGAGAATCAAATTTTAAATGATTTTTCTAATTAAGGTAGGTGAATTTTTTAATTATGGTAGGTTTTTTTTTTTGAAAAATTAGAAAATGTGAGCCAAAGTTATTCCATATTTTTATTAGGAGAATCAAATTTTAAATGGTTTTTCTAATTAGGGCCGAATTTATTCCCTATTTTTATTAGAAGAATCAAATTATAAGTTATTTTTCTAATTACGGTAGGCGAATTTTGTGGTTAATATGATGAATAATAAGGCAAAGGGTCACATTATTTTTTTTCTTTTTTGGTAGAAGAAATAAGCACATTAAGAAAAAGCACGTTCAGAAGTAGAAATGAATCACCTGAAATACTAAATATGCCAATGAAGTAGATTTGGAGAGTATGAACCCCTTATGGCCATATGACTGAACTGTGAATCCATACAGAAAGTGAACACGATTACACCTATGAAAAATCAAGAAATTGAATTAAATTGAGCATGCTATTGAATCACATAAAAAAAAGCTAAGAAAATTTTAGCAATGGTTGTTTAGTGAAAGATAGCCTATCAAGAAAATGCATAAATACAGCAAAATATTACTTGTAGACATGACAAAAAAGAGAAAATCTATGCCTAGCATCATTGTTTTGTACACAACTTTTCGGTCGGTTGTATAATTAAGCTAATAAAACATTAAAAATCCCTAAACAATCAATAATCTATGAATCCCTTTAAAATATTTAAGGGCAACAAATGCAATGATAGGTTTACATAACCCAACAAAGTGTACCTTAGAAAAAAGTATTTTATACTATAATGACTATACTTTTTTTACCGGAAAACTTCTTAAAAAGGATGGAATTTTTCAAAACATCAACTCAAGCGAGAGACTTACTGAATGTAAATACAAATCATAAGCAAAAAATCAAATAAAATAAAAAATAAAAAATCAAGGTAGGGAGGAAGAGGAAAAGCAATTACCATATGAAAGGATTTTCGATGAGTCTTTCTCCGTTTCAAAACTGAAAATAATCCATAACCATCTTGATCTAAATCAACAAAATTAGATCATGAATACAAAACTCATAACCACAATGAGCCAACTAACTCAATCAAGTAATATTCAACTAAAAAATCATGTTTCCTATAACAAATTTGAGCGAAAAGGGGAAGATGATACATTGGAATTAGAAAGAAATGGAAGACGTTGCTAATGCTAGGATAACGATGTTATTCAATGCTTCAAAATCTGATTTGGAGGCTGCAGATTGAAGGAATAATTCAAAATCAAAATCATGTAAAGGTAAGACTCATACAGCTATAATGACACAGTTATAGTGAAATTACGAAAACACTTAACTTCATATGTTTGCTTGCGATTTCAAAGTTGAAATCCCACATCCATCTTCTTGTACTCGCCAACCTGAATTCCATGAAGGGATTAGCACCAATAAATAAATAAATAATTAAAAGAGAAGAATTCCAAGAAGGGATTAGCACCAATAAATTAAAATAAACAACCTTTATAATCAAAAGAAAAAGAATTGCATCGATCAAGAGAATATTTAATGGGTGAATTCAAATAACTTTATGGTGTAAGGAATCCAAACTTGCATCCTGTGTTTCAAAGGTACAACCCTAAAAAAAATATAAAAAAAAACGTTTCCATATTTTCAGCCGGGAAAAATGGAGAGGTACCGCGTTATTTTATTTTACGCATAAATGCAAAAGATCTTGAACAAATGTGAAAGCTGCCATTATTGATATAATTTTTTTAGTGCTTTGACCAATACAATTATTAGGAGATCTACAAAAAAAAAAAAAAAAAAAAAAACAAAAACAAAACAAAAAAATGTACGCATAAGTTCAAAAGATTTGAACAACTTCCATTAATGCTATAATTTTTTTTATTGCTTTGACCAATACAATTATTAGGAGAGTTAAAAAAACCCATAAATTCAAAAGATTTTGGAAAAATTTGAACAACTCCATTAATGCTATAATATTTTTTTTATGTTTTGACCAAAACAATTATTAGGAGATTTTTTTTTATGGGAAAACCGGGTTTGGGTCGGGTAATTGAGGATAAACGGGTTAAATTCACTCCTCCATATATTATATATATATAGCACAATTTACCGTAACCGATGGTCAAAAGGAAAATAGTCTAAATCATTTAGAGCAATATTTATGTTTATAAATCATTCAGAGCAATCATTTAGAGCAATATTAATTATAATAAATGATTTAGTAAAAAGAAAATATGTAACATAAATCAGAATTCACGTTTTCCTTTTAATGAAAATTTAAAAGGCCTTTTACTACTATTTTTTTTAATAGCATAATAAATGATTAATTAAAGTTTAAAATTAATATATATATAGCTAAATTTTCTAACATTCGGATTCGATGATCTAAACTGGTGTCGATTTTCTAACACGGTAATATCCCAAAATTTGGGATGTTACAGATCTCCCCCTCTTAAAAAGAAGTTCGTCCTCGAACTTCCCTCCACATATAATAATATATTTGTGGCTAGACCTTCGAAAACATGGCTTTGTAGCATTTAATAATAAAGTATATTCTAAAATATAGAAATTTAAAATATATTTGTGGCTAGACCTTCGAAAAATCATATACGTACATGCGAGACACTTGTCCCAATCCTGGATCAAAATATTAAAACTTAATAAGGACAAAGTCTAAATGTCACGACTTATGCGCTAAGATATTCATTCCTTATCTCTTTTTTTTTTAGTTCCCCTTGATCAATACCTAGTTGATCTGAAAAGTCATTTCACTAAACATATTCTATGAAATCATTTCCTAATGTCGATTTATCCCTCTAGCTAGACTATTCATTTAATCCTACTTGTCCAAATTACATATTCTTGTAGAACTCCCGAGAAACTAAACCTGGCTCTGATACCACCTGTAACGACCCACTCCCGACCCCTAGGTCTACTGAGGTCATTCTAGGAGCAGGTTGCGAGGCTTTCGCATCGACATCAATAAAATACCATAAATCCCAAATATTGATATAAATCCATCAAAACAATTACAACATTTCACTAACTAGTTACATCAAGAATTACAACAAATGGAATCCCAAATTGATTAAAATCCACAACACGAACCATGTCATCAATTTTTCTAAGGCATATCCACCATGTAGTAATCTTGATAAATATCATTGTTCCAAATTTTCCGATCTCTTATCCTGGGTCAACCGCCTGTATTTATTTTTAAAAGAAAAGAAAAGGAAAAAAACACAGAAGAAATAGAGTCGTCAGCAAAAACGCTGGTATGAGCCATGTGCGATGATGTTACAGTTTAAAATATATAATTTCAAGAGAAAGCTAGCTTTATGATAATAACAAATAAGTACAATAATTATATATACAATGAAAACAAAAGATGCACTAGTTGATCATTACTTGGACGTAAGTAGTGTCATCATTACATTATTATTCCTTGAATTTACGTGGTGATTATTACCAGGTCACTTGACACCGACTTGACCTAGTCGATGAGTCAATACCAACCGAACTCCAGTACATGAACACGATTTTCCACCGCACTTCAACAAGCAAGCTCTTGCCTGACAACTCCGGCCGATTGTCAGGGAAAAGATTCAGACTTTCACCCAGTGAACCTCCCAAAGGGCTCCAGCCAACCCCACTGCCCTCCGATCCATGACACAACCGTCAGCCCTTGCTTTCCCGGCCGTGGCATGAATCTTCGGGGAAAAGGTACCGTCCCCACTCCTACGAGTGAGCACTCTAGCTACTGTCGGAAAGACTTCGAGTCAAGAGGCCCCGAGACCGGTGACTAGCCGTTCTCCTTAGAGCAGTAACTCTAATCTCCCTAGCCACTAGAGCTTAGACACTTTCGTGCCACTAGCAAGCAAGCAAGTCAAGTCCAAGGATTAAGTCTCAATTTACAAGAAAAATGTGCACTAGCACTAATCGATTAATCGTTACGACTAGTTTTATCTTTACGATTACAGCCTAGGTAACAACTTTCGAGTTATGTCGATAAGTCAATATAATACAAAATATTTATAATAATAATAATAACATAAAAACATTGTTGCTTTGAAAATATACGAGTTTAGGTCTATTTGATAACAACGACAATTCTATATAAACATAAATATTATTGAAAATAAATCGATAAAAGACACACTTTTACTTATATATATAAGAACTCACATTTGTATTATGGCCAAATGAAACGTTTTTTTTATTGATGCAACTATGTAACAAAACTAATTATTAATAACACATTTTTCACTAACGAAAATAAGAGTAACAATTTTATATCTATATATGTATCTAATAGAAAATAAATTGATAAACACACATGGGCTTTTTATGAAAATACAACTCACCTTATGCGTATCCGTCGTGTAGACATTAAGTGACATACATTTTTTCCTCTCAAAGTCCCAAAACCAAATTCGTCTTTATTAGAAAAGGAGCTCTTTTAACCCAAAATACAGTGTTTGAGCCGACTCCTAAATCCATTTTTCCAACTCCCGTTTATATTGAGTCGCAGAAAAACTGTCACTTAGATTCTTCCCACACTCCAATCGATAACAAGCCATAGAACTGCTCTTATAATCGAAAATAATAATAACTATGGGCGTTGTGTCGAAGCTTGCAGGTAGTGCTAAAGGTTTATTTCAGAAAACCCGGTCGAGATCGATTACGGTTCAAAAGAGTAATAACCCAACATGATGGTTTAGAGTTGATTGATGCATTTGGATGTATGACAAAGTTGAGTTTGTTGATGGCGTTAAAAGATTAGGCTCGGTTAAGGTCATGACGAGCGGCTATATATATAAAGACCTATATATGGTATTGGTGGAAAAGATAACTTCAAAGAATTGAAGATGATATAAAAGCTACATATGTTAGTGTTGAAATGCTGATGAAAGAGAGGGAAATTGGGATAGCATGAAAACTTTGTGGAATTTATACTAAGTCGGAGGCAGAGAAATAGTGTTGAGTTCCAGTGGTGTGTTTTTCCCAGTGATATATATATAGTAGTCAATAACCCGTGCATTGCACGGGCACATAGGAGGTAAGATAAAGGCGAAGGGGTGGGTAGCCGTATGCCATACCCCATTACACCCTACCTTTCTTCCCGCCCTACCCAACGCTCCCATTCCCTACCCACCACCTTATCCTACCCTACCCTACATCATCATATCTTAACCTCGACATCCTACCTATCTAACCCATTACCTACTCTACTCCACTATCACCCACTCTTTCCCTACGCTACCTTACCCATCATACCATCTTACCTTACCCATCACCCCACCCTCTACCCGACCCTACCTACAACCCCATCGTACCATACCCACCACCCGACCCTACCATACCCACCACCCAACCCTACCCTATCCTACCCTACACTACCAACCCTACCTTACACACCACTTCACCTTACCCTACCAAACCCTTCCCACCCTTACCCTACCCTACCCACAATTCGACTCTACCATATCTTACCCACCACACCACCCTACCTTACCTTACCCACTACCCCAACCTACCTTACCTTACTCTACCCTACCTTACCCTACCAACACTACCTTACCCACCACTTCACCCTACCTACCCTACCATACCTTACCCACTCGCCACCCCTTACCTTACCCTAACCACCACCATCCCACCCTACCCTACCCAAAGACCCCACCTTACCCTACCTTATCCACCACCATACCATAAACTACCCACCACCCCATCTTATTCAAATACGCTTCCTACATACCTTACCTACCATAGCATTAAATTAGGTGACTAATTCTTAGGGGATGATCTAATCTAAAAATATAGCGTATTAATTGGCATATTTGAATTTAGTTATTTTTCAAAATATAATTTAATTTCTGAATATTCTGTATCAATGGATGACTCTTACTTGTACATAATGATTTGTTTAACATAGTTGAATTTATTTATGTTCTATATAATTATAATTAATTTTAAATAGTTTTAGAGGATTATTTTCTTTTGGCATATTTAAATTGTTTTTTTTTAAATGTAATTTAATGCAAGAATATTTCACATCGAATGCATATTTATTTAATCTAAAAACATTCGCACTACACCACAAAAAATTGAATTAAGTTATTCTTAAAAATATAATTCATTGTATGAATATTTGACATTAAACGGAGTGGCTATTTTGCAGGGAATGACTTTAATGTAAGAATATTTCAAATTAATTGGCAACCTTGAATATAGTTATATTTTAAAATATAATTTAGTGTAAAAATATTTGAAATTAAATGAGGTATCTAATTTTTAAGGTTCCGAAAAAATAATTTGTAGGGGATGACCTAATCTAAGAATATATCGTATTAATTAGTATCGTTGATATTAGTTATTTTTCAAAATGTAATATAATAGGGCATCTAATTTGTAGGTATGACATGAAAGTAATAATATTTTGTATTAATTGGTAATTTAAAATATAATTATTTTTAAAACCGTAATTTAGTGTAAGAATATTTGGCATTAATTGAGGTGGCTAATTTGAAGGGATGTATTTAATGCTAAAATAATTCTCATTAAATGACATATTTGAGATTAGATATTTTTCAAATTGTAATTTAATGTTACAATATTTTGCATTAATTGGTAAAATCTAATTTATCCATTTTAAATATTACAATTTAATGCAAAAATATTTCGCTTTAATTGCCATAAATTTAAGAATATTTGACGTTAATTTTAAAGGTTATTTTATAGAGATGTATAAAATATTTCTCATTAAATTATATAAAACCACAATAAGTATAATAAAACACACTTAGCATCTTCGATCACGTTGTAATATTGAATCGAGGAATATTTTGCATTGATTGGTAAAATTGAATTTATCATTTTTGAAACATTATAATTTAAGGTGATATTTTGCATTAAATGACATGAATTCAATAATTTTTGTAATTGATTGGAATGAATAATTTATAGAAATGTATTTAATGTGAAAAGATTTATCATTAATTTATAGGGATGTATTTAATGTCGCACGCTACACATTAATGGAATATTTGAGTTTATATATTTCTTCAAAATGCAATTTAATATTAGAATATTTTGCATTAATTGGTGAATTTGAATTTATAATTTTTTAAATATTACAATTAGCTAATTTTCTTGAGATGACATAAATGAAAGAATATATGTATTAATTAGCGAATTTGAATATAATTATTTTTAAAAACAAAAATTTAATGTAAAAATATTTAACATTAATGTGAGCCGAATTTATTCCCGATTTTTATTAGGAGACTCAAATTTTAAATAATTTTTCTAATTAGGGCCGAATTTATTCCCTATTTTTATTAGGAGAATCAAATTTTAAATGATTTTTCTAATTAAGGTAGGTGAATTTTGTAATTATGGTAGGTTTTTTTTTTTGAAAAATTAGAAAATGTGAGCCGAAGTTATTCCATATTTTTATTAGGAGAATCAAATTTTAAATGGTTTTTCTAATTAGGGCCGAATTTATTCCCTATTTTTATTAGAAGAATCAAATTATAAGTTATTTTTCTAATTACGGTAGGCGAATTTTGTGGTTAATATGATGAATAATAAGGCAAAGGGTCACATTATTTTTTTTCTTTTTTGGTAGAAGAAATAAGCACATTAAGAAAAAGCACGTTCAGAAGTAGAAATGAATCACCTGAAATACTAAATATGCCAATGATGGTTTAGAGCTGATTGATGCATTTGGATGTATGACAAAGTTGAGTTTGTTGATGGCGTTAAAAGATTAGGCTCGGTTAAGGTCATGACGAGCGGCTATATATATAAAGACCTATATATGGTATTGGTGGAAAAGATAACTTCAGCAATTGAAGATGATATAAAAGCTACATATGTTAGTGTTGAAATGCTGATGAAAGAGAGGGAAATTGGGATAGCATGAAAACTTTGTGGAATTTATACTAAGTCGGAGGCAGAGAAATAGTGTTGAGTTCCAGTGGTGTGTTTTTCCCAGTGATATATATATATATATATAGCACAATTTACCGTAACCGATGGTCAAAAGGAAAATAGTCTAAATCATTTAGAGCAATATTTATGTTTATAAATCATTCAGAGCAATCATTTAGAGCAATATTAATTATAATAAATGATTTAGTAAAAAGAAAATATGTAACATAAATCTGAATTCACGTTTTCCTTTTAATGAAAATTTAAAAGGCCTTTTACTACTATTTTTTTTTAATAGCATAATAAATGATTAATTAAAGTTTAAAATTAATATATATATAGCTAAATTTTCTAACATTCGGATTCGATGATCTAAACTGGTGTCGATTTTCTAACACGGTAATATCCCAAAATTTGGGATGTTACAACCGTGGTTATTGGGAACAAGAGAAATTTTAGGACAAGTCAATGGAATAACCGAGGAGCACCACATCAGAATGCTAAGAAAACGACAGCCCCTGCAGCAAGTAAACCTTCAACCGGAGTACCGCTATGCCCTAAGTGCAATAGAAATCACTCAGGTGAGTGCCGAGCTCATGTAAACGGTTGTTATCTCTATGGAGAAACGGGACATTTTGCTAAGAATTGTCCGACAAAGGGGAGCTCGAGTAATCAGAAGCAAGGAAATGGAAGAGGCGGCCCAAGTCGCCCAGTTCGAGTCTTTGCAGTGGATGCTGAGATGACTGAACCAGACGATAATGTTATTTCAGGTACCTTTTTGTTTATTTTAATTTATTAGAGTACTTTTATAGCACGATTTAAATCATGTTGTAGCTGTATTTAAATAAATGAATTCACATCCTAGGTACTATAATATTAGACAACTTAGCGGTAACAACATTGTTTGATACGGGAGCGTCTACCACCTTTGTGTCGTCTAAGATAGCTAAGAAGCTTAATTTACCAATGGATACCTTAAAAAACACCTTGGAAATAACAACACCCTTAGGAAAAGTGTCTAAGGTAGCCAAGTTGATGCCTCAAGTTGACGTGCGAGTAGGAACGTATCGTTGCAAAAGTGACTTTACGGTTTTAGACTTTTCAGATTTCGATGTGATTCTTGGAATAGATTGGCTATCCGAGAATTATGTTCACTTGGATTGTAGAGAAAAGAGAGTGACCTTTAAATTACCTGGGAAATCAGATAAGACTTATCAAGGTAATGTTTACAAGCCAAGTAAGAAACATCACCCTATAATTTCAGCCGTTAAGGCTATAAGAGCTTGTCAGAAAGGTTGTGAAGGCTTTTGTTGTACGCAGTGGATGTGGAACAAGTGAAGCCTAAGTTAGAGGAAACCCATGTGGTACGAGAGTACCCTGATGTGTTCCCAGAAGAGTTACCGGGAAACATGCCAGATAGAGAGATAGAGTTTGAGATCAAGTTGATACCAGGAGCGGCACCAGTTGCTAAGACACCCTATAGAATGGCACCGGCTGAATTGAAGGAGTTGAAAGCTCAGCTTAAGGATATGCTTGAAAGGAATATAATTCAGCCTAATACTTCGCCTTGGGGAGCCCCAGTGTTGTTCGTTAAGAAGAGAGATGGTAGTATGATCCCCAGTGAGCAGCGTATTATGTTTCCTCTTATTTGTCGACACCTACACACGCTTCCCCCCCTTTTTTAATATTTTATTTGATCCCAAAACACAATACATATATCTATTAGTTGGGTAATTATTTCCACAAGCTATTTGTGTCGATCAAAATCCTAATATTTAGCTAATTACTTTAATTATTGGATCCCAATAATATCTCTAAATAATTATCTTTTTAAATTAAAAGAGTCACAATATCGGTCAAACATGTCTTTTCCGGTGATTTATTAAATCCTTAAAAATCACTTATCTACGAATGACAAAATTACTCTTAATTAAAAGTTCGGGGTTTTACACATAAATCCGAAACCAGATCAAACCAAATCGAATCGAACCAATGGTTTTATCCAGAAAACCGTGTGGTTTGTTTTTCAAAATTAGAAACCGTATATAATGATTTAGTTTCATAAATAGAAAAAATCAACAGAACCTGATTATGTTCACCCCTACTTTAAATTATTATCACGGTGATTGTATTGCGATGAATCCAAATCACACATATACACTACTACGGTACGTGACATGAAGAATAAAAATTAATCACACTCATCTTTTTGGTATAACCAGAAATACCCCATAGTTCTTCTCATACAATATAGCTTAAGGTTTTTTCCGGGAATCCAATTCTATCAAAAAAAAGACAATACTACTTTTTGTATCTAATTAGATCGACTAATTTAATCATACCGCATGAATAAGTAATCCTGTTTAGAGGTTAGACCATATTTTTATTGAAGAATGAAGGATAATGACAGATTTTTGGAATATTTTTTTTGGGAAATTAGGGATAATGACATAATCTAGAATATTTTTAAGTAACATAACAGCTACATATTTTTTATAAGAAGAAGGACAACTGCATAATTTTTATAGCGAGAAGAACAAACAGTGAATCCCGAAAATCAGTGAATCTCCCCAGTGAATCCCGAAATCAGTGAATTTTTACATTGAATCCCGAAAATCAGTGAATTTCGACAATAAATTTTGAAATTAGTGAATTTCGACAGTGAATTTCGGCAGTGAATTTAAACAGTGAATTTCGAACACAAATGAATTTTGACAGTGGATAAATAGTTTTGTCCTTTATGTAAAAGTTTCAAAAGACTGTCTTTCTACTATATGGATGAAATTCTCATTCCCCTATTTCTTTATAGGGAGAATGACAACTCTTATAATTTTTATAGTCTGAACGATAAAATACAAATAAATAAATAAATAAAAAAAACAGCGAAGTGCTCCAGTTTTTTCTTTTCCTTTTTTTTTTTTTTTTTTTTCCTTTCCTTTCCGATTTTCAAACACTCATATCTTTTGATTTAGAAATTCAAACGCGATAAAAATTTCACTGGATTTTATTTTTTTATTCTCTTTGTTTTGAGACTTGGTTTGATATAATTACATCGTTTTTCGTGAGATTCACTATCGAAATTCACTCAGTGAATCTCCCTTGTGAATCCCGAAAATCAGTGAATATCGATAGTGAATTTCGACAGCGGATTTTCTGAAATCACGTCGGAATATGTTGAATGTGGTCTCAAAATAAAAGGGCATGAAATAATCATTGGTGATTTTTTTTTCTTCCCAAATTTAGAGTTCTAGACTGAGAGATATGAGTGTTTAAAAAAGTTAGATTAGAGAGAAAGTGTGTTGTTTTTATTTTTATTTTTAAATGCTCTAGAAAAATAATAGAAAAAAAAGTTTTGTCATTTATGCAAAAGTTTCAAAAAACTGTATTTCTCCTAATTGATGAAATGTTGGTGTCATTCTCCATTATTCCTCCTATATTTATTACTTGATGAAATCTATCAGATTAATATTTAGACTAGTTTTATTTAATATATATATTCTTAAATGATGGTAATATGATATGTGTGATTGTGTGGAATGCATAGATATTCTAGTCTTCCATGTACTTTAATGTCACATCATCATATTATAAACATAAGCTTTATAACATTGACCGCTACTTATAAACCTTTTATCTATTTCACATCAATCTTTATGATAATAATAAAAGCCCAGAGGACATGGCATGGTGGTAAATAGTTAGGGTGCCTTAAAAGACCAACTGAATCATAAGCTGGAGTGTGGAGGTTTGAACCCTGTAAAGTGGAGAATTCTTTCATTTCTTTGGTATATAGCAAACTCATTACTCAGAAATATTAGGTTACATGATTAACATTTTACTCATTTTGTGGGACATAGGAATCGGAAAACTCGTGGTTAGGGTTTAACCAATTTTTTATAATAATAATACTAAAAAAATCCAACATGACACCTCGAAGAATTTAAAGCTTTTGTCATCTTCTCTCCTACTTACGTACACTTTTCCAACGATAAAAAGCTTTTTACAAAGCTTAGAACATCTTCAGTTATGGAGTTTTTAAAAGTCTATAACTATGCAATGTCATCAGTTTATAAACTTTCTCTACAATACATAAACCTTTTAAAAAGGTTTATAATATGGACCCGCTACATATGAATATTTTTTTTTACTACACACAACATTAAAAAAAATCAAAAAACTAACATGGCAGGGCATGAATCGGTTGGTCTAGCTATAACTTTTCCATAAAGCTTTGATGATGTGGACAATCTACAATGGTTGTAAAGCTTTTGCAAAACTTAAGCTTTTGAAGTGTACTCTTATAAACCTTTTTTTTTTCATCTACTCCATTGTAAATGCTTTGGGTAGACCAATGCCTGAGGTGAATCAAATCACAATTTTTACGGAATAAATAAGTCGCACGATCAATATCCATAAAGTCATTGAAGGCGTGACGTTCATTTGGGATACCGACCTCTTATTTGAGAAAGAATACCGGACACGTATATAATTAAAATTTAATCTAAATATATATATATATATATATATATATATATATATATATATATATATATATATATATATTATGCCTTACATCATTACCATCAAAATACAAAACGGAATAATAAAATTGATAGACTCTAAAAATTAAAACGACAAATAATGTCGATTAGAACACTACAAACAACCGTAACGTGTCACAACTTACATATAAAAACATCACACAACCCAAGGTTTTTCAAGTTTAACTACATCATCAAAAATTTAAATAACTGAAATGTCCAACACATAAGGTAAGCCATAACATGAATATTAAAACAGATCATCAACATTATAAACAAGCTCATACATCCTCAACGTAAGAGTCGTCTTCCACCTGGCAAACTTTTCGAGGAGGGAAAACATACAATAAAAGGGGATAAGTATGAAAGTATTTAGTAAATGGGAAAAGCACCAAATCTAAATAATACCAAAACAATACAATAATAATTCTACCAAGTATGTATTTAAGAACACTTCCCTTTATTGGTCTAACTTGTAAAACTCAACCATCAAAGGAATTTGTTACACATAAGACTCAAGGTCACTACGCATGGTGAAGTGCATCACGACGCCTAGTCAACCTCTCATACGGCATGAGTCCTACCCAAGTGGAGTCCAACTCCAAGTTGCGAAAAAGCTCAAGGCCTAACCAAAAGTCAGCGTGTTTTATCTTTTAAACTCTCATGTATGATGAGAGTCAACCCGGGTATCATTTCATATGTGTTTCGTACCCCGTTATACCTCGTTTTGTTTGATTTCGGAGACATTTTGTTGTATTTTGGCATATTTTGCACCATGGTTTACATTATGAGACCTAGTTTTGTCTCCTTAGTGTCTTGCGAGGATTATGTGTTGTATTTGTTGTGATTATATGCAGGATATAAGTTGATACTGAACCTGGTAAGAGAGGATTTAGTGATGATATGTCAAGTTTGAAGGATAGAATTATATGGCCAAAGCTTAAATGTTCGAACGGATCAAATATCTTTGATGTTTTCACACTACTTTCACTTAACTACATTTTTATCAACTTTAAAGACGGTTTCTGGACTAGACTTCTGCATGAAAGTAGTAGACAATTGAATTAGCTTCCCAACTCATTTTGATTCTTAAATCAGAGGTCAAATTACAAAATTATTGCTGCATTAATTACTAAAGGTGTGTCAATCCAGGCGTGCGCCTAGAAAAGGCAGGCGCATGCCTGCGATGGAACGGAGAATTTCCCGGAATCTCAATACTGTTACAGCCGTAGTATAGCATGCGAAATAAATAAATAAACAGGAAATTAAGAACACTTTTTATTAATCTGAAATAAAATTATTACAATACTGTAATTGAAAAAGAAAAAGTAATGAAATGATATCTCCAACTGAGGCAAGATGGAACTCTGTCCTTAAGACAAATTTGCTCCGGCTTGTACCCCGGTTTATGAAATTGTCTCCCAGGATTACTCAGTTACCTGTTCAGAAAGGAGGTACTTCTATTTCTGAACCACTTCGAACTCTGATGATGCCCAGAAACTCTTCACTATGAATGCATAAACTATTTTATGCAATGGAATGTATGAATGCTCTTGTATTGCTTGAATACTTCTGTGTTTATTCCATCTTGTGAGGACTTGTTTATATAGAGGCTCAGATTGTAATGGAAGAGTCTCTGCAATTAATTTCATTTATTGCATAACTCCCACTACTTCCACTTTACTCCAAGTATTGATGGTAACAGGTTCAAAGATGAAAGGTCTCAGAAGAATAAGAAAAGGCTCAGCTGACTGAGACATTCAGTCTGCTGAACGTGCCTTGGCCGAACGGTCGCCCATCGAACCCTCACCGACTTCTCCCCGCCGATGCCGAGTTCGCCTCGGATTCATCATTTGCCGAATGCGAGTTCTCGCCTCGCCCAATCGACTCATGCTTGAATGCGAGTTCCGCCTCACCGACTCATGCGCCGAATGCGTCGAGTTCGCCTCGCCGACATGCCGAGTTGGTTCGCTTTTGTCCACCGATCGTCTCTCGGTGACTTGCCATCCCGCTGACTTTGTCCAAAAGATAATACTAGCCCTCAGGCCCAGGCCCAAGCTCAAGGTCAACGGTCAACGGTCACGGGCGGGCGGCGTCGGAGCGCGCACGTGGGTGTGGTAATTTTAGCAGAACATCGTCTGTCTAAAACCATTTTGAACTCTCTCCCCCTTTCTATAGGAGCTTATAACAATCATCTACTATCATCATATAAATACTTGACATTGGAACACTCACGTTCCAATGTGGGATAAAGTTTTACACTACATTTCTTCCCGTATCTCACAACAACTTAAAGCGTTAATATCTCATTCACCCGTACTCCGAATTGAATGATTTTAAATCCTATTGTCAACTACTTATCATGTAGTCTCCAATGATTTAATAAAAGTCTCGATAACTTTAATAACAGTCTATCGAACTCGCTTTTTAAAATAGTTGTCATAAATGATTAAAAAATCGACAAAATCATTTTGCTCTATTTTCTCCAACAATCCCCCACATGAATGGATATTAATGCATATGCTGACTCTGAAGAGATTTCTGACAGAAAATTATTGCATCAAGAGAGGTAGCTTCTGGCTTTGAATCTGCCTTAGTGAAATACTATCGGATCTACTCGGCTAATCAGTGAACTATGTCTTGAACTGTTCAGCCTTTATTGTAAAACCAGACAATAGTACTCACACAATATTTCTCTAAGCACCGTATTTAGTTCTCATGATTGTGTTCATTTTGGCCACTAATCACCCCTGATTTCAGAAAATGCGTTAGAGAATTGTAGCCTCTGAATTCTCACATAAGCTGCCCCACTTCACACTTACGTAGGTGATCTCCTATCAAGATTATTCTCCCATACCCCACTCGAATTTAACCAAGTTATAGGAATCATTAAAAGTTTTCACTTAACTTTTACACCACTGACAGATAACACTTTTATTCACAGAATGGGTAAGTGTTCACTGAACCTTCATAACTTAGTTGTCCCTTTGAACCATGATCTTGGGATATCCAGTCAACATGGTTGGGTTATCATTACAAAGTTTATGTCGTAATAGGCTGAAGTCCCATTCCGAGTGTCAATTTTGACATTTGATCTATAGGTAAACCTTTTGTAAGAGGATCCGCAAGATTCTCCTTCGATCTAACAAAATTGATGGAAATCACACCATTAGAGATCAGTTGTTTAATATATTGTGTCTGCGACGTATATGTCGAGACTTACCATTATACATACTGTTTTGTGCTCGACCTATAGCCGATGGACAATCACTATGTATGCTTATATGAGCAATAGGTTTAGTCCAGCATGGAATATCCTCTAGGAAATTACGAAGCCATTCAGCTTCTTCTCCTGCCTTGTCTAATGCAATAAACTCAGTTTCCATCATGGAACGAGCTATGCATGTTTGCATTTTGGATTTCCATGACACCAAAGCACCACCAATAGAGAATACATATCCACTTGTGGCCTTAGAATCTTTGGAATCAGATATCCAATTTGCATCACAATATCCTTCTAATACTGCTGGATATCGTGTATAACATAATCCCAGATTCATTGTAAACTTTAAGTACCTCATTACCCTTATCAAAGCTTTCCAATGATCCTCATTTGAATTTCTTGTAAACCTGCTCAGTTTATTCCCTACACATGCTACATCTGGTCTAGAACAATTAGTTATGTACATCAGACAACCTATTATATGTGAATATTTCAACTGAGACACATGTTCACCTTTTGTTCTTGACTATGTGTAAACTTAAGTCAATTGGAGTTTTCACAAGACTCTCATGAAAGACATTAAATCTTTTTAGAACAGACTCAATATAATGAGACTGTGTCAAAGCAAGTCCATCAGACATTCTAGAGATTTTAATCCCCAAAATTACGTCTGCAACTCCCATATCTTTCATATCAAAGTTTCAAGTCAACATCTTCTTAGTATTCATGATTATATCACGAGTACTACCCATGATCAACATGTCATCAACATAAAGACATACTATCATAAAAGAATTAGAAGTGTTCTTGATATAAACACATTTGTCACACTCGTTAATTTTAAACCCATTTGACAACATTGTCTGATCAAATTTTTGGTGCCACTGTTTTGGCGCTTGTTTTAGCCCATACAGTGATTTAACGAGTCGACACACTTTGTGTTCTTGACCTGGAACTACAAAACCCTCGGGTTGTTCTTTGTAAATTTCCTCCTCTAATTCACCATTTAAAAAAGCAGTCTTAACATCCATTTGATGGATTTCCAAGTTATAGACCGCAGTGATCGCAATAAGAACCCTTATTGAAGTGATTCTAGTTACCGGTGAATATGCATCGAAGAAATTAAGACCTTCTTTTTGTCGATAACCCTTGGCTACCAATCTGGCCTTATATTTATCAATATCCATCAGCCTTAAACTTTTTCTTGAAAATCCACTTACAACCAAGTGCTTTATGCCCTGGTGGAATATTAACCAACTCCCAAGTGTGATTTTGCAAAATGGAATCTATTTCACTTTTGATCGTTTCTTTCCAGTAAGGAGCTTCTGGATTTGACATAGCCTCAACATATGTTCTTGGATCATTTTCTACCATATAGGTGAGAAAATCCCGACCAAATGACGTTGAAGTCCTAGCCCTTTTACTTCTACGTGGTTCGATTTCCTCATTTTCTGAAGTGTTATCCTCTAAGGATTCATGTGTCCGCTTATTTGGACTCGTGTCTTCATTGTTTCTGTCTTTGTTTGGAAAGACATCCTCAAAAAACACAGCATTTCTTGACTCCATGACTGTATTCACATGTACATCAGGGATGTCAGATTTGTGCACTAGAAATCTATATGCACTACTGTTATTCACATAACCGATAAATACACAATCTATCATTTTTGGCCCAATCTTTATTTGTTTAGGTTTAGGCACTTCTACCTTTGCTAAAAACCCCCACACTTTCATGTATTTGTAGCTTGGCCTATGGCCTTTCCACAACTCATATGGGGTCTTATCCATCTTTTTAGATGGAATACGATTAAGAATGACATTTGCTGAGAGGATCGCCTCCCCCAGAAGTTCTGAGGTAAACCCGAACTTATCAACATAGCATTCATCATTTCTTTCAATGTGCGGTTTTTGCTTTCAGCAACACCGTTTGATTGAGGTGTATACGGAGCAGTAGTTTGATGAATAATGCCAGATTGTGAACATAGTTCATTAAACGGTGCATCATATTCACCACCTCTATCACTACGAACCTTTTTGATTCATTTGCTAAGTTGATTTTTGACTTCATTCTTATAGTTTTTGAAAGCCTCAATTGTCTCATCTTTGCTACTTAGCAAATAGACATAACAGTATCTTGTAAAATCATCAATAAATGTAACAAAGTATTTTTTACCGCCTCTCGATTGCACAAATTTTAAATCACACAAATCTATATTAATTAATTCCAACGGTTCTGTGTTTCTTTCCACTGATGGAAACGGTGCCTTAGTCATTTTCGCTTCGACACATATTTGGCATTTATTAGTTTCATTAAACTTTAAATTAGGTAATAAATCTAAATTCATCATTCTATGAATTGATTTATTATTCACATGTCCAAATCGATTATGCCATAAACAAGAAGACTCAAGTAAGTACGCAGAAGTAGATGCAATTTTATTAGCCTCATCGTGCACAACATTCTTAGGCATAATAGCCATTACATTAAACTTAAACATACCCTCGGTGAGATATCCTCTACAAAAAACATTTCATTTTTGGTCAGAATGACCTTATCAGAACCAAACACCATCTTGAACCCAGCCTTGCTTAACATAGCACCAGAAACTAGATTCCTACGAATGTCAGGAACATGGAGAACATTGGTCAATGTCAGCTTCTTCCCAGAAGTCATCTTCAGAATCACATTGCCTGTTCCCAGAATATTTGAATGAGAAGAGTTTCCTATCCACAGTTTCTCACCATTTCCAGCCTTATAGGTTGAAAAAATTGCACGGTCAACACATACATGTCTTGTGGCTCCAGTGTCCACAAACCATTGCCTTGGATTTCCCACAGAATTGCATTCTGTCATCACAGCGCAGAACATGTCATCATCACCATCAGTTTCAGCCACATGTGCCCATGGCTGAAATGGCTTCTTTCCACGGCACTCAGCTGCACGGTGCCTAAATTTGCCACAGTTGCGGCATTCACCATTAAACTTGTACGCAGTTTGTGGTTTCTTGGACGATTCACCAATTTTCTTGGAAGACTGACCCGTTTTCTTCCTCTTTTGATTTTTGACCTCAACAACATGAGCTTTGGCCTGTCCAACCTGCACAGAGCTTTTCTTTTCGGACCCTCTATTGTCCTCCTCAATACGGAGTCGGACAATCAGATCATCCATAGTCATATGCTTTCGCTTGTGTTTGAGATAACTTTTATAATCCTTCCATGAAGAATGTAGTTTCTCAATTACACAGGCTACTTGAAAATTCTCAGTAATAATCATACCCTCTTCTATGAGTTCAGATATAATTATTTTTAGTTCCTCAACCTGTTTAATTACAAGTTTGGAATCTACCATCTCATACTTTAGAAATTTACCTACAATAAATTTCTTAGCACCTGCATCCTCAGTTTTATATTTTTTATCCAAGGCAAGCCACAGTGCTCTAGCAGACTCAAACGTACAATATACACCATACAGAGTATTGTCTAAGCCGTTTAGAATGTAATTTGTACATAAAAAATCACTATGATTCCAAATCTCAAGAGCAAGCAAAGCCTTGTGTTCGAGGTTGTCTGGAGACACACATGGTTTCTCTTCAGTTAGCATCCTGGCTATTCCAAGTGTAGTCAAATAGAACAGCATCTTTTGCTGCCAACACTTGAAATTCAGCCCGTTAAATTTCTCTGGTTTCTCTCCATGAGAAGAACCAGCCACATCAACAGTTGATTGTGTCACACTAGTAGTAGGCACAGTTGCATTTGATAGTGGATTCAGACATCCACTCGCCGCAGCATCAGTATTTGGTGTCATTGATGCATCAGTGACAGCAGCCATTTCTGTTCAGAAAATAAAAGATCAACATTTCAGTTTTGGTTCGAAAAATCGAGACCAAACAGCAGCAAGAAAAGATTTACTGAATATCAAAACTGATATTCAGTTTGATCGGTTTTTTTTTCCTTTTTTATTTTTTTCCGAACTGAACTGAATATCAGAACTGATATTCAGTTTGATAAAAAAAAATGTTCAGAAACGAACTGAATATTTATTTTCTTCTCGCATACAGATACTTTTCAGAGCATAAGAAAGCTTTGAAAAATTTGTCTTAAGATTGTTACAGCCGTAGTGTCGTATGCGAAATAAATAAATAAACAGGAAATTAAGAACACTTTTTATTAATTTGAAATAAAATTATTACAATACTGTAATTGAAAAAGAAAAAGTAATGAAAGGATATCTCCAACTGAGGCGAGATGGAACTCTGTCCTTAAGACAAATTTGCTCCGGCGTGTACCCTGGTTTATGCAATTGTCTCCCAGGATTACTCAATTACCTGTTCAGAAAGGAGGTACTTCAATTTCTGAACCACTTCGAACTCTGATGATGCCCAAAAACTCTTTACTATGAATGCATAAACTATTTTATGCAATGTAATGTATGAATTCTCTTGTATTGCTTGAATACTTCTGTGTTTATTCCATCTTGTGAGGACTTGTTTATATAGAGGCTCAGATTGTAAGGGAAGAGTCTCTGCAATTAATTTCATTTATTGCATAACTCCCACTACTTCCACTTTACTCCAAGTATTAATGATAAAAGGTTTAAAGATGAAAGGTCTCAGAAGAAGAAGAAATGGCTCAGCTGACTGAGACATTCGGTCTGCTGAATGTGCCTTGGCCGAACAATCAGTCTGCTGAACCCTCAACTGACTTCTCCCCTGCTGATGCTGAGTTCGCCTCAGCTGATTCATCCTTTGCTGAATGCTGAGTTCTGCCTCAGCTAACTGACTCATGCTCAATGCCGAGTTCTGCCTCAGCTGACTCATGCTGAATGCTGAGTTCTGCCTCAGCTGACATGCTGAGTTGGTTCAGTTTCGTCCAGCTGCCTGTCTCTGCTGACTTTCCATCCCGCTGACTTTGTCCAAAAAGATAATACTAGCTCTCAGGTCCAATCCCAAGGTCAAGGTCAACGGTAAACGGGCACGGGCGGGCGGCGGCGGCGCGCGCGCTTATGTCAATTTTAGCAGAACATCGTCTGTCTAAAACCATTCTAAACTCTCTCCCTTTATCTAGGAGCTTATAAAAATCATCTACCATCATCATATAAATATTTGACATTGGAACACTCATGTTCCAATGTCGGATAAAGTTTTACACTACTTTTCTTCACGTATCTCACAACAACTTAAAGCGTTAATATCTCATTCACCTGTACTCCGAATTGAATGATTTTAAATCCTATTGTCAACTACTTATCATGTAGTTTCCAATGATTTAATAAAAGTCTCGATAACTTTAATAAAAGTCTATCGAACTCGCATTTTAAAATAGTTGTCATAAATGATTAAAAAATCGATAAAATCATTTTTGCTCTATTTTCTCCAACAAATACTTCCAGGCACACGCCTCAAGTTTCCAGGTGCACACGTGGGCTAAAAAGTGGTTTTTTGTACACTAACTCCCCTTCCACTCTAAATACCAGTTGCTTAGATTGTCATATTCATTCTAGATCAGTTTTTGGGTTTTCCACCGCCAAACCCCATTAGTTTAGATCCAAAGCTTGATTTTAATCCGTTTTAGTTTTATGCACGGATCGTTGTTGTTCGAAGACTCTTGGAGATGTCTTGTAGATTGATAGCAGAATCCTTGTTGATATCTTGTAATTCCGTTTTGCTACATAACTGATACCTTAATTTCTTTCTTGTTTCTTGATTGCGTTTATGTTGAATTATTGTGTTTCGAGTAGATTAATGAGTAGGTAATCCCTCGATAGTCGAGTTATTTGAAGGTCTTCAAAATCAAACCCTAAACCGTTAATGGAAATATTTTGAAGTTTTGATTGCTAGATTCTTCGCTATGTGGATATTCTAAAACATATGTTTGATGACTTTTATTGAATTCGTGACTCGATAATCGTAGTTCACACATACTCTTTATACATGTACTTTGCGAGAGAGTGCGGGAACTAGGGTTTTAGAAGCACCATGTAAACCGATTGAGTTGTTTAGATCCAGTTTCTTGAGTGAGGTTCCTTGACGTAAGTTGAACGTCTCAAAGATATTATATCATGTCAAGTAAGTTAAATCCTTAAAAGCGGAGTAGTGAATCTAACATAGGGCGCTAGATTGTGGTATCAATGTCTAGTTAGCCAGAATTATGTGATTGTACACATTAACAAATGCCAAGAACAATATAAGTCGATCGTAAGCACTTCCGGACATGAACTAGGGTTTTATAGTAGTTGATCGGATCATTTCTCAGCTATTCCTTTTACATAGCTTCAACTCTCGTTTGTAATATAGTAGTTGTAGTAATAGAATCGGTGATTAACATTACCCCTCTGCAACTATTGTGTTGATCGATCTAAACAAAGAATTGTTAGGTGTGATGCCCGAAAGACAATTTTGTAATTGTATTATTTAATAAATGAAATGATATTATTATTCATATTTATTATTCTCATATTCACCGATGTGACAATAGTATTTACACTACAGAAAACCCTAAAGTATATCGTTTATGTAATCACTTAACTCGGTGTATGGGATATACACGGGAGGATTGAGTTAGTGAAGATGTACTTAAAATACAATTAGCCCGTAGTGAAGTTAATCGAGAGTATCGGGTCTCTCCTTTAACGTGCTATTAATGCGCCCGTAACACAATAGGTGTGATAGTCCTATCCGGACTTTCGGTTAAGAGAACCTAATGGGGCATTTATATATGATAGATATATCATATGGGCCGGACCGATTTGATTAGAGTTCACGATATAATTCCGTAATCGAGAATTCTTATCGAATCAATGGATGATCATATTTATGGATATATCTTAATCCCGAGGTGATCACAAATCAACCGCTTGAATCGCATGAAGTTTGACTTGACGGTTAAGGATTACACCGAGTCCGTGGTCCGAATTACCCCATCTTGGCATTGTACTTGGATTGAGTGAGTAGTCCGTGTTATCACGGATACGGAATCCATTCCTTCCATTTATGGAAGTAGATAAACGCTTCCCTTATTTGTTAATCCTAGAAACCGATCGATCGCGCGAGTTCATATTACACTGATTAGCTACCAGTGAGTTGTATGAATTAATTGATCACTAGGGGGTTAATGGTAAATAAGGATAAGAGGTTCTAAAAAGAGTTAACGGTAATTTCCCGATTTAGAATGAACGATCATGGAGGATTAATCCATATGTAATGATTATATCAATGGACGCTTATTATTATTCTCGTGAGGAGATAAATATAATCTCATAATCGGAGGAGTGCGATCACGGGATTATGGTGGCATATTCCCGTGATTGATTTATCGAATATAATTATTCGTTCGTAAGATAATTATTTATTTGATTTATCGGAGCCGCCGATTATTAGTCCATGGTCCCCGACGTGCCTCCAATATAAGCATAGCTATTCTCGGATGTCGAATCCTAATAATGATATTAATTTAATTCTTATTAGAATTTAATTAATCGATATGTGAATTAATTGTTTAGTGACTATTTAATTAGTTGGAACTAAATAATTAAAATAAGTGGAAAATATATTTTCCATAATAATTGGCAAATTAGTGTGTATGACAAAAATTAATTGACTAGGTCAATTAAAGATGAATTCACGCCACATGCATATTTTTTGGTAACAAGAATTAGTTTCTTGTGTATTAATAAGACATGTAATGCATAAAATATTTATTGGATAAATATTTATGGTAAATAATAAAGATAAATATTATTCTAGATTTGTTCTAGAATATTATGGAATTATCTTTTATTAAAAGGATTTATTTTGTTTGATAAATAAAAATCCTTGGAGGCTTAAGTTTACTCTTCTATAAAAGGAGAGTTCTCTCAAACTTAATATACACACAAAATAAATTCCCTAATGAATTTTAGAGGGAATTTTCGGCCATAAGCAAGAGGAAAAAGCTTGGAGTTTTTTTCGGGTAGCATATCGTAAGGATTCGAGACGAGGATTTCCTTCCACCGGGAGTTGCTCGGATCACACGTACGGAAGATCGTGGTGCTCTTCACACCATCTCATGTTCTTTCCATTGCGGTTCTTCAACTTGGATTTAGAGATCCAAGAGGTATGCTCTACATCCCCCTTGTAGAATAGATCTAGTTGTTTTATTACGTGTATTATATAGATCTAGATCCTCTAAATCGCTTCCGCTGCGGATGGTATTACTAACAGTGGTATCAGTCGCCAAGGTGATCTATATTTATACGTATAAAATATTAGATCTAGGAGTGGTAAAACATGTAGATTTTTTGTCCCAATTTTTTTTATTGGGGCCGATGCACATGTATGTATTTTTTATGTTATGAATGTCTTGGTTGAAGAGATGGATTGTGGTTGGTCCTGTTTACCCGTAGATCTATTTTGTAGCTCTTTTGATTAGCATCAATTGAGCATAGGATGTGTAATTTATTTATGTCATGCGAAAAATTGTAAAAGGTAGTACCTTTTGTATTTTATTTTTGATCCGGGTTCGAGACGACGAAGATGATGTGTTGAAAATGATGTTGAAGATCATCGAAGGTAAAACGAGGAGGCCGATATTGTTGTTTTATTTTTCAGCACATCATCGATCTTCATCACCGTAAAACGGGAGAGTATATGATCATCTAGATCCTCGATATTGTTGTTTTATTTTTATAATTGGCTCGGCAGATTTTTTTTTTTTAGGGTTCACGGCTGTTGTTTTGGATGCGGCGGAAAATTTTTTTTATTTTTATTTAGGAATGCGGCAGCTTATTTTTTGGGATATGGCAATTAATTTGACCAATAGGTCAATTGGTTTCATAATCACTGCCGGCAATAGATTTATAAAATTTATAAATTAAAAAAAAAAAAAAAAAAAAAAGGGTTTCGGCCGAGACTTGATATTAAAAAAAAAAAGGAAGTTTTTTTTATAAAACAATTGATAATATAGATATATTTTTAATATATTGGTATATTACGGCCTCCTCTCCTCGTCGTTCGTGGTTCGTGTTAAGATCGAAGGTTTGAGATCCGGAAGTTTCAAGATCAAGATCGAAGATCGAGATTTGAAGACTAAGATTTAATTTTTTACTTTTCCTTAGAAAATAGGTTAGTCGGGGGTACCAACAATCCATCTCGGTGTTTAAATTTTCCGCAATTTATTTTTTATGTGTTCGATCATAAAATAGATATAAAATCGGAATTGCGCTATGACATGCATCATATCATAAATCCACTCCATGCATACATGTAGAATTTTAATTTTGGTAATTAAAATAGGCATGTATACAAACTCGTGTAATTAGTTGAAATTTAATTAATACGTGGTAATTAATAAATTTAGTAACTAATTAATGATCCGAGGACGGGTTATGAAATCGTTAGGCCTTTCGGTGTGTGTTCTCGGTGAACCGCCTTAAAGCCCAAACGAGATCACGTTCTTCAATTCGTAGTGTCTACGAGATTGAATGATGGTAAAAGAACAATAAATCTTGGATAAAAACGGTTCGCTTATAGGTTGGGTAGTCAACTAAGCTAGGCTCGACCGACTTAACCCTCCTAGTGTGATGTATGCACGGGGGTCCGGCAAGACTAAGCTACACCGGAGAACGGAGGGGTGATTCCTTCTTATCTCAACGAGGCCGTCTTGACCCGATTTCGTCCGACCGTCACATATGTTCCAACGAATAGGACGGGTAGGCTTGCCTACGTTACCGACACCATTCGGAATCCTTGGTTTGATGAGCTTTTATGTTAACATCAAAAAGACGTGGTTAGTTAACCCACCACCACTTCCAAAATATTGAGTGGGAGCGGGGAGGCGACAGCCAACCCCACGGCCTCTACTATAGATACAAGTAAGTGAGAGAAGGGTGACGCCTCGAGGCGCTTTGATTTCGTCCCCAAGGATGGTGTTCGCCCCTATCAACATTCATGGCTTGGTCTCCGAAAGGATAGGATTTCGGGTACTCGTCGGGTCACCGACCTATCCTAAGACGGCACACTCGGGGCGTACCTAAGAGATCCGATATAGTAGGTCACACTCATCATGGGTATTCTTGATAATATCTAGGCTAAAAAAGGAAGGTAGTCAATGAATAAAGGGATGTTCGATTCTCGTGGGATGTTCGATTCTCACAAGTTATTCATTGATGAGATTGTCTCGATTTAACCGTCATCTCTTTGACCTACCCTAAGGCGGCACTGAGATGCGAGGTTAAAACCTTGGAATGGTAGAGTAGACTTAATTTTAGTTTACAATTCCTAAAATAAAATATAGTAGTGTTAAACTTGAATTAATATATGTCATTTTATTTACAGTATTATATCCCTTACTAAATTGCTTAAAATTTATAATTGACTAGTATTGACTTCTTTAAAAAGTGGAAAGTAACTAGGACGTTGAACTAGTTAATCGATAATGCAATTATTTTTCGAAAGAGATATTTTCTCTTAAGCCTTTTAAAACCAGAGTGACATATAGGTATGTCATTAGTGTCATTCGTGTCAAACGGGAGACAAACTTAGTTTGATCAAAGGTGATTTCGAACTTTGAAATTCTTTTAGTGAATTTTGAATGTGTAGTAATTACATGAGTAATTTTCTAATTGAAAAATTGGAAAATCATGAAGTATTACTAGTTGGACGATATTTGGAATCGATGAACTAGTGTGAGCTTTATTTTTTGTTGTTTTTCTAGAACATTAGAAAAGTGTAACTGACTACACACGTAACCGTTCTAATTGAAAAACCGGAAAGTCATGAAATGTCGCTAGTTGGACGATATTTGGAATCGATGAACTAGTGGGAGTTCTAATGATTTGTTGTTTTTCTGGCAATATTGGAACTATGAGATTTTTTTTTCTAAATCGAAAAAATCGGAAACTCATAAATGAAGCATTGCTCGTTAGACGGTATTTGGAACCGATAAACTAGTGGGAGCTTTAATATGATTTGTTGTTTTTTCTGGTATATTAAAAAATCCGAGAAGTCTCGACGAGTAACACTCGATATAGACATCCCACGGTTCAAGAGTAGTGTCTACTCAAATGAACCGCTGGTTCAAGACTGTTTCCATTCACGGAAAGTCAAGAATGGGAGAATATGTCTAAAAAGTGTTAGTCATCTAAACTGAGAAAACTTTAAGGCTGAATCAAAAATTAATTAACTGAAAATCATAGGATAAGGACAGTGATTTTGGATCACCAACCTATGAATCCTTGGCGATTTTCTCGAGCTAAGTTCTTTGGAAGAACAAGGTAGCAATGCATTTAACGATTAAAAGAGTAAACAACGGGCAGTTAATTTTAGCTAGAAAAGTGGGAGTGATATAAGGTAATGAATCTCGGATTCAATCCTTGAATATCGCGGGAAAATTATTTCCCGTTTACGATTCGTTGGAACGAATGGGTTTACCTTCTATTCGATAATTTGTTTGTCGCATAGAAAGTGAATATACCATTTGTAGTACGAATCCAAGACTCGGACTTTTGTTTGATAAAGTCAAAAACCACTTAGAACTGCTGAAATATGTATATAAAACACATCTTAAGAACTATTAAAAGCAATTGGTTTCTATATTTAGATAAACGCTTCTTCATATTCCATAGTTAGTGCATAGTCCCTAAAAGACAAGACCTGAAGACTGGCTCAGGGTGATTCCTTTCTCCCAGTCTGGTTATATTGTCTCAAAGGTTCAATGACTATGTTTCTTTCAATCGGGAAAGGATAATGGATATAAAGAAGTAACATAGCTTGTTCATGACGACCTTCGGGGTCTGATGAAAGATACGAGCTAGTAGGAGCTTCCGAGTAGTGACTTCTTGTCTGATAACTATTCAAACACTCCGGTAAGTTTATCCAAAATATTATGAGGTTTCTCTGTTTTCAACAGAGATAGAGTATTCTATACTCAGAAACGGGCCATCACATAGTCCTAGGGACTGATGCTCGGCCTGCCTCATAGTGATATGCTTTCATTAAGTGAGAAACCGTTAAATTGCCTTATATATGTTTTAGATGTACTACAATATACTGCTTAACTCAATAAAGATTTTGGAAGCGAAATAACGGTTTACATTAAAATGTAAGACCGAGAAGTCTACCTAGAATATGCTTTAGAATTTACGGATAAGGTCTGGATTCGGTTCACCCCACTTCCATAAATATAAGCATTTAGCACATGGTGCTTGAAGGTAAGACTGGGAATTTCATGCATACGTTCGGTCAATGACCATTCGTGATATATCTTTTAACCTATTGAGTATAAAGGTTAGATATAGGATTCTTGAAATTGGGAAGGGACAGTTATACTGTTGCATCCTTTTCTGATAGAATCCATGTTCAGAAAAACCTTGAACCTTGAAGTACGTTTACTCAAGGTAGTTACTAACTGATTAAAATCAGGCCACATCCAACATCGGTTGTTGGTGATAACACTAAATACTACTAAACTATATCAGAATTTCGATCCACCCAGAAAGTATTGGGAGTATGGTTTATCCATTACCCATTACGGGTTTCTGCGGACTTTGTAGTCTGAGGATCGATTGATCACCTATGGCTCTTTTGTGAGAAGTATAGGATTCTGATAATAGAGGTTGGTTTAATAGCCATAACCCTGTGAATGGAGTTCGGTACTCCAATTTTGTTCATGCTCTTGTAGAACCACCTGAGCGTCTCAGGCCCAGTGGGAGTAATTGGATCTACACGGAAAAGAGTAGAATGAGTTCGGTATTGCATGATTTCGTTCAAAAGCGAAAAAATAGGGGTGATTCCCCGAGACTTTCTTGCCAAACAAACGGAGTCCGGATTCATTCGGAACAAAAGGGTATTGCCTTATGAACTTATGACGGATGACCGTCAAGGCTTATGTCCTTTGTGGATAAAAAGCAAACCTCTTGGTCATTGGAAGTCATATATTTCTACAATATGTGGATTTGACCGTAATATTCATAAGTCTTTTGTAGATCGGATATCAATTTTAGTATAGTAGTGAATATATATACATATATTAGTGTTTGTGAAGGATAACACCGCACCGCCTTGGAATCAACATGGGTGTGTTATCTCGAAGTCGAAATCGACAATGCCACAATTCTCTACAATAGAGATTTGGACAACATTCTTAAGAGTTTGACTCGGTCGAATTCATTAGAATCGATCCGGTTTCCCATCCATCTTATTGGTTAAGATGATGCATCCGTGTATGCAACATTCAACGAGGAAGTTCTACCCTATGCCTCGGAATGACTCTCTAAATCTTCGGATCAAGAGAAATGGGATAGATTCTCTTTCTAGTAAGAGATGGTCAGGTTATTGAACGTCAACTTTGATCGAATCTTAGATTCGACGGTTAACAAAGCAAGTTTAGTATATCCTTTAGTATCTTGAAGAGAACGAGGAACAATATGCGGACATATTCATGTGTGAACTTGGATATGTGTGATACACTGATTTTGACTTTAAGTCAGATTGAGGATGGTCGTTAAGTCGATCTCGGGCTCAGTGTTTACTCAGTACCACATGATTACATGGACCGGTAACGTTTCGATTCTACGGATCGTCTCGAGCCGACAACCTGACTAATCATTAAGACCCATGACATTTGGATGTAGGTACTCCCCGAGTCACTGACCTATCCTACGACGGCATACTCGGAGTGTACTTTGGAATCTGAAATGGTTATGACATGCTTAGTGGGTACTACATTACGGGATAAGTCTCCATTGCTTTAGAGCAAGTGGGAGATGTAGTTTGTTGTATTTTAAATAATAGGGTGTGCTCTAAAACAATTAATCACATGCTTTCGTGCAAGTGGGAGATTGTTAGGTGTGATGCCCGAAAGACAATTTTGTAATTGTATTATTTAATAAATGAAATGATATTATTATTCATATTTATTATTCTCATATTCACCGATGTGACAATAGTATTTACACTACGCGTAAAACCCTAAAGTATATCGTTTATGTAATCACTTAACTCGGTGTATGGGATATACACGGGAGGATTGAGTTAGTGAAGATGTACTTAAAATACAATTAGCCCGTAGTGAAGTTAATCGAGAGTATCGGGTCTCTCCTTTAACGTGCTATTAATGCGCCCGTAACACAATAGGTGTGATAGTCCTATCCGGACTTTCGGTTAAGAGAACCTAATGGGGCATTTATATATGATAGATATATCATATAGGGTTGGACCGATTTGATTAGAGTTCACGATATAATTCCGTAATCGAGAATTCTTATCGAATCAATGGATGATCATATTTATGGATATATCTTAATCCCGAGGTGATCACGAAATCAACCGCTTGAATCGGTATGAAGTTTGACTTGACGGTTAAGGATTACACCGAGTCCGTGGTCCGAATTACCCCATCTTGGCATTGTACTTGGATTGAGTGAGTAGTCCGTGTTATCACGATACGGAATCCATTCCTTCCATTTATGGAAGTAGATGTAACGCTTCCCTTATTTGTTAATCCTAGAAACCGATCGATCGCGCGAGTTCATATTACACCGATTAGCTACCAAGTGAGTTGTATGAATTAATTGATCACTAGGGGTTAATGGTAAATAAGGATAAGAGGTTCTAAAAAGAGTTAACGGTAATTTCCCGATTTAGAATGAACGATCATGGAGGATTAATCCATATGTAATGATTATATCAATGGACGCTTATTATTATTCTCGTGAGGAGATAAATATAATCTCATAATCGGAGGAGTGCGGTCACGGGATTATGGTGGCATATTCCCGTGATTGATTTATCGAATATAATTATTCGTTCGTAAGATAATTATTTATTTGATTTATCGGAGCCGCCGATTATTAGTCCATGGTCCCCGACGTGCGCTCCAATATAAGCATAGCTATTCTCGGACGTCGAATCCTAATAATGATATTAATTTAATTCTTATTAGAATTTAATTAATCGATATGTGAATTAATTGTTTAGTGACTATTTAATTAGTTGGAACTAAATAATTAAAATAAGTGGAAAATATATTTTCCATAATAATTGGCAAATTAGTGTGTATGACAAAAATTAATTGACTAGGTCAATTAAAGATGAATTCACGCCACATGCATATTTTTTGGTAACAAGAATTAGTTTCTTGTGTATTAATAAGACATTGTGCGCATAAAATATTTATTGGATAAATATTTATGGTAAATAATAAAGATAAATATTATTCTAGATTTGTTCTAGAATATTATGGAATTATCTTTTATTAAAAGGATTTATTTTGTTTGATAAATAAAAATCATTGGAGATTAATTTTTACTCTCTATAAAAGTTAGAGCCTCTCAAACTTAATATACACACAAAATTCGAAATTCCCTAATGAATTAGAGAGGGAATTTTCGGCCATAAGCAAGGAGGAAAAAGCTTGGAGTTTTTCGGGTAGCGATATCGTAAGGATTCGAGACGAGGATTTCCTTCCACCGGGAGTTGCTTTCGGATCACACGTACGGAAGATCGTGGTGCTCTTCACACCATCTCATGTTCTTTCCATTGCGGTTCTTCAACTTGGATTTAGAGATCCAAGAGGTATGCTCTACATCCCCTTGTAGAATAGATCTAGTTGTTTTATTACGTGTATTATATAGATCTAGATCCTCTAAATCGCTTCCGCTGCGGATGGTATTACTAACAAGAATGATGATGACTTTGATACTTAAGTAGATTGCTTATGGAATACGACATTGCTCGCCATTCTATAATACAACCGACTCACTACTCTGCTTGTCAAAGTTGGTATCGTACAAATAGGCCACGAAGATTTTTCCGATCCACTTCAGCAAATTGACAAAATTATTGTATTCCTGATTCCACTTGCACTATCTATAAACTATATATATCCAACCTGCGATTGCATCTGCAATTTTAATATTTTTTTCATATCATACAATCCTTCCTCAGAACACAATTTTACGATCCATACGACGATTCCTTGGGAAACGATACCATGAATCCTAAATTTATACTCCCTCCGTCCCATTTTATTTGTCATGTTTGACTTTTCACACATATTAAGAAAAGTGTAGTTAATGCTTTGAATCATATTAAATAATCCAATATTTTTACACTTATGCCCTTTAAGTTGTTGTTTGAGGATTTAATGCTACACACTTTTTATTGTAAATATTATAAAGAGTGAAGGGTATTTGAAGAAATTTAACAATTAATGCACAAAGTTGACACTTATTTTGGGACAAACCAAAATGGAAACATGGACAAATAAAATGGGACGGAGGGAGTACATGGATTCAAAATTGGAAAAAGAGAGGAAAAAACGTTACCTTTCATATGGTTGCTAGAAAATTACATCATGGTCTCCTCGAAGCTCTGATCGTGTTGATTATTTTTGTAGTTGGATGAATTACTATGATTTTAAGTTTCTTTAATTATTAATATAAAGTTATTTCCTTAAACTCTTAATTAACTATATTTGACCAAGTCATCAAGAAATCTTTTTTTTTTCAAATTAGAATTGTCATCAACAAATAAATAGCAAAAACTCAAAACTTAACAAAAGACTTTTATGCCCTTATAAAGAAGTACATGATATTGCAAAATGTCTTACATTAATGACTATTTCTTATAATTTGAACATAACATTCTTTCGAAACGAATATTTTACTTCATTTTGCAAAGACTTCTAAGAATAAAATGTTCCTTATAATATGGTAAATTTCGGATATTAATTCTGACCATATGAAAACATGAATCTCAGACGATTAAACACACATCCTACACATTCTTCAACATCACATTTGATCTCCACGCATGATCGTATGTACCTTATTGGGAAAACCCTAGGCTCGTTTGAATTGATGGAATGTAATGGAATATAATGAATTATTCTCCTTCCATTCCAACCATTCCATAGCTTTTGCAAGGGAATGCAAATGGAATCAAAATAAATTCCATTCTTACATTTCCAAATATGTCAAATTGATGGAATAGAATGAAAAAAACATTCTATTTCATTACATTTCATCAATCCACGATATGATATTATGACGAACCTCGTCCTAATGATAATTATACAACTGTCAGTTAATCTGAAACTTATTTAAAAAATGGATCAAGCCAACGTACGCATTCACAAAGCATGCCCACGCATGTACCTACCTAATTATAAACATGCTTTAATGATGAAATATATCATTACATTAAGAAGATAGAAGACACATGATTTGTGCAAGTGTAATCGTATTAATAATGTCTCAATCACTTATACTACGACTAAATATATTTAAGAATTAATGTTTACCATGAATCAAGAGCTGATCAGTCATAATCCCATTTATGATTTCTCTATCACAATGGGACTTTATTATTTACTTTTTTTTTTTCTTCCAAAAGATGAAAGCTTGCATTAAAGAGAGGGCTTACAAATCCAAGAACACAAAGATTCATCAAATTGGATGCCCTGACCCGGAAGGAAGGTGTAGACAGCAAGATTATGGGCAATCTTATTGTCCTCCCTGCAATCTCATCCCGCCAAGAAGTTAAAGTAGCATATGGAGAAACGAAAAGACCCCCGCTAACTCCAGCAAATTTCCAAACATCTCTAGCAAAGGGACAAGAGATAAAGAGATGGTCTATAGATTCAACTCCATCATCACAAGCCAAACAAGGGAGTCAGCAAAACCAAAACGTTTTTGCAAAATGTTTTTAACAGGCAAAATAGAATTGAAGCATTTCCACAAAAAAGAAATTAATTTTTAGAGGGAGAGACTATCAACATTTAGAATAATTGTATTTCATTGATTCAACTGAACGGAGAGAGTATAAATATATGGGAAATTAGGGATAATGACACAATTTGGAATATTATTAAGCAATAGGACAACTACATATTTTTTATAGGGAGAAGGACAATTGCATAATTTTTATAGCGAGAAGGACAAACAGTGAATCCCGAAAATTAGTGAATCTCCTAGTGAATCCCGAAATCAGTGAATTTCGATAGTGAATTTTGACAGTGAATCCCGAAAATCAGTGAATCCCGACAATGAATTTTGAAAATTAGTAAATTTTGACAGTAAATTTCGGCAGTGAATTTAAACAGTGAATTTCGAACACAAGTGAATTTTGATAGTGGATAAATAGTTTTGTCCTTTATGCAAAAGTTTCAAAAGACTGTCCTTCTACTCAATTGATGAAATATTTATGTCCTTCTCCCTCATTCCCCCATAAATATATAGGGTTCGCTGACTTAGTCAATAAGTCAATACAAGATAAATATGACAATAATAATATTTAAAGTACATATAATATTCAAACTATATTATCATCGACACGCCCCCGCAATCCCGTGGAAAGTGGTTGAACATGGAGATTGGATTTTAAACTGGCAAACGAGGCCGAGCCAACGGTTTGGTGAGGACATCAGCAAACTGATCCTTCGAGGAGATAAAAGAGATTCCGATCGAGCTTGCGAGCTGCAAGTAATTCGCGGACATGGTGGAAGTCGATCTCTATATGCTTCGTGCGGGCGTGAAACACCGGATTGTGAGCAAGATAAGTGCCGTCAATATTATCACACCAAAGAGTAGGCGGGGAAGGCAACGGAAGTTGCATCTCAAGAAGAAGACTGCAAAGCCACTGAAGTTTGGCGGCGGTGTTAGAAAGAGTCTTGTACTCGGCCTCAGTGCTACTCTTTAAAACCGTCAAGTGTTGCTTATTACGCCAACTAATGAGATTGGCACCAAGGAAAATACAATATGCCCCAAATGAACGGCGATTATCACTGTCAGCAGCCCAATGAGAGTCAGAATAAGCCCGGAGCGAAATAGAGGACCGGCGAGAGAAGAAGAGGCCAACAAATATAGTGTGCTTAAGATACTGAAGAATACGTTTAACGGAAACCCAATGAGCCTTGGTGGGTGAATGCATGTACTTAATAAATTTGTGGACCGAGAAGGAAATATCTGGTCGAGTGAAACTGAGATACTGTGGACCACCAACAATAGTACGGTAAAGAGATGGATCGGCACAAGTAGGGGCCATCGTCAAGTGTAAGACGGGTAGAGGCCGACATAGGTGTCTGACAAGGCTTGGCCTTGTCCAGAAAGGCACGCTGCAGAAGCTGAAGAATATACTTGCGCTGAGTGAGAAATATCCCGTCAGAGGTAGGAAGCACCTCAATGCCAAGAAAATATGACAGAGAACTAAGATCCTTAACCGGAAAGTGCCGACCAAGATAAGAAACAACATGCTCAACCAGAGAAGACGATGAACCAGTAATAATAATATCATCCACATAAATCAGAATATAAACACGAGCACCATCACGAGAATAAATATATAATGAGGTGTCAGCTTTGGAGCCGACAAAGCCAAACTGAGTCAAGACATCAGTGAAACGAGATAACCAAGCACGGGGAGCTTGACGAAGGCCATAAAGGCTGCGGCGAAGACGGCAAACATAATCCGGATAAAGGGTGAACAAATCCCTGGGGCTGCTGCATATAAATGGGCTCAGATAAATGCCCGTGGAGGAAAGCATTCTTAATATCCACCTGGCAAAGAGACCAACCCTGTGAAACGGCAAGTGACAAAAGAAGACGAATAGTGACCGGTTTAACGACCAGACTAAATGTGTCAGTGAAATCAACCCCTTCGGCCTGATGAAAATCCTTGGGCACAAGGCGAGCCTTGTGATGCTCAAAACGCCCATCGGCATGACGTTTAGTGCGATAAACCCATTTATTGCCAACAATATTCACACGAGAATGCGGAGGAACAAGATCCCAAGTTTGGTTGAGCAACAACGCGTCAATTCCCTCTCTCATAGCATTACGCCAATTCGGGTGTTTGGAGGCTTCAATTTAGGAAGAAGGGTCCACGGAGTCGGTAGAAGCAACTAGAGGTTTAGGTTGCGGGCAGCGGATAAAGTTAGGCCGAGAGATAGGTTTGAGGGAATTGGTTTTGGTTTGAGTAACCATGGTATGAGCGGGAGCAGGAGGGGAAGGAGACAAGTCGGGAGAGGCTGAGGCCGAAGTGGACGCAGGGGAGGTGGGAGGGGAAGGGTTGGGAGCGGGGGCCGAATATAGTGGGGCCGGGTTGGAGGGAACCGACATGGGAGGTGGATTTTGTGGAGGTGCTGGCAGGAAGACAGGAAGCGAGACTGCGAGTGTATCAAGAGTTGTTTTTTAGGGAGAAGGCGTATAGGGAAGACGGATTCATCGAAAACCACGTGGCGAGCAATGTAGATACGGCCAGAGGCAACGTTCAGGCATTTATAACCGTGGTGGGAAGGACTATAGCCAAGAAAGATGCAAGTTTTAGAGTGGAAATCAGTCTTGTGATTGTTGTCGGGACGGAGATTAGGCCAACACACACAACCAAAGACTCGAAGGAATGTATAGTCAGGAGACCGGTGGTGGACCATTTCGTAGGGAGACTTATAATGAAGAACTTTGGTGGGAAGCCGGTTGATAATGTAAGTGGCAGTGATAAAGGCGTCCTCCCAATAGGGAAGCGGAAGATTAGATTGGGCAAGAAGAGAGAGGCCAACTTCAACAATTTGACGGTGGCGGCGCTTAATGGCAACAACTTGTTCGTGTGTGTGGGGACAGGAAAGGCGATGCCGGATGCCAAGAGATGTAAGAAGAGTGGAAATGCGACGGTACTCACCACCCCAATCGGTTTGGATGGACTTTAGTTTGGTATTAAATGGACGTTCAATCATAGCAAGAAAGTCAGGAAAGATATATTTAACATCTGATTTATTCTTCAGGGGATAAAGCCATAGATATTTTGTGAAGTCATCCAGAAAAATGACATAATAACGGGAACCATAAATTGAGGGCTCAGAACAGGGGCCCCAGACATCGGAGTAAATCAGGTCCAATGGGGCAGTAGAGGTAAACTCAGAAGTGTATAAAGGAAGACGGTGACATTTTGCTAACTGACACGGGGCACAGACAGACGGAGTTGCCTTAGTAGGAGTGAAGGTTGGAAGGATTTTTAAGGCTTGACGGAGTACGGAATAATAACAGTGACCGAGACGCTGGTGCCAAGTGACGGAGGAGGTGGTGAAGGATGCTAGAGCTTGAACATGAGCAAGAGGAGGGTGAAGCGGAGTGGAGAAGTGATATAAGCCATCTTTTACAAAACCCCTAAGGTGGGTGTGACCGGAGTAATCTTTTACAAGAAAGTAAGACCGATGAAATTCAAAGTACACGGAGTTATCCGAAGCAAATTTATGTACTGATAAGAGATTTCTAGTGATGGAATGCGTAACAAGAATATTATATAAATGAAATGACTGGGAAGGGGAATATACAGAAGAAGAGCCGTAATGAGTAATAGGTAAACCTGTACCATCGCCTACATGCACTTTGTCGGGCCCGGCATAGGGTGCAGATGAGAGGGTGAGATTGCAACGGTCATGAGTGAGATGATGAGTGGCACCGGTATCCGCAATCCAATCAGAACTAGGATGTGTGTATAGAGAAGCCGCATGTGACGGGGAAGTCCGAGGTGGTGGTGACCAAGAGGACGAGAGGTGAGAGGAACCAAAGCGGTAGGGACATGACGGAGCAATATGGTTGGCCTGATAACAAATTTGACAGGAAATAGGCGCAACAACATGATGGTACAACGCCCCCGTTCTCAAGAAAAATTCGAACCATAGACACTGTTTCGTCGAGCAGCAATTGAGGGGGAGCAGAGGTGGGGGTCGTGGGAGACGTCGATTTGACAAAATTAACACCAAAACGCAGCAGTTTGGTCGTGGCACAATTCAAAAAAATTTAACCATCCAAATAGAAATTCCACTGTTTATATTTTAGTAATAGGTGATATGTACACGACCTCCAAATTTCATCACGATCGGAATTTGTTTTGATATCCGATCGTTGCAAGAAAGGTTCAGCTGAAACACCAAATTAAATCCCAGCAGTTCGGTTTCAGGAATATTCGGAGAAATTGAACCGTCCAAACATCAATTCCACCATTCAGATCGTAGAAGAAAGTGATAAAAACAAGCCTTCAAAATTTCGTTACGATCGGAGTTTGTTTCAATATCCGACCGTTGCAAGAAAAGTTCTGCTGAAACACCGAATTACAGCAGTTCGGTCGACGGATGATTCAGAGAAATTGAACCATCCAAACTTCAATTCCACTGTTCAGATCGTATAAGAACATATTACGAACACACCCTCAAAATTTCATCACGACCGGAGGCGGTTTCAGTATTCGATCGTTGCCTGAAACTTTTTGCAGAAACACAAAGAAAAATCTGGGTTTTTTTTTGGAAAAGAAAAGAGTTAGGGTTTAGGGAAGAATTGACATAACGAGAGAGAGAAAATCGAGATGCTTTGCTACCATATCAACATTTAGAATAATCGTATTTCATTGATTCAACTGAACGACGAGAGTACAAATATATAGGGTTCATTGACTTAGTCAATAAGTCACTACAAGATAAATATGACAATAATAATATTTAAAGTAAATATAATATTCAAACTATATTATCCTCGACAGAGAAGCCCAAATCATCTTCCATAATTTAAGATTTAAACAAGAACCGGAAGAAGAACAATTAGACGGCTTGGATAGCTCAAAATAGTAATCGTAGGCCGTTATTGATCGAGTTTGGCTTGATCCCATGCGTGGTTGAAAATAAGATCCTGGTCTGAAATGGGTACTGGAGTAATTGGCCGAAAAGAGGGGTTCTTCGGGATCCAAGGGTCTTTCCACACCTTCACAATCGACCGTTTCCAATAGAAAAACAGGTACAAGACTTCAGAAACGGTTTAGCAGAGGCCAAGCTTTTCCATATAAAAGAGGCACTAGAAGGATTTGTTGAGATATTTTCCTTTAAGAACCAATAAGTTAGGATTATTGTAAAAACGGCAGAGGGTTTTAGCAAGGGTCACAATATTAGCAGCTTCAAGATCCCTAAAACCTAGGTTGCCTCTACCTTTAGGAAGACAAAGATTTCTCCGGCTAACCAGTGATGACCGGATCTATTTTTATTAGAGAACCACTAAAATTAGCCATGAGAGAGTGTAGTTTATTAATAATACTTTTAGGCAGTCTGATGCACGACATGGCTAGGTTAAGAATAGCAAAAAGAGTTGAAGAAAGAAGGAAAGCTTTTCCCCCGGGACTTAGCAGCTTATATTTCCAAAATTTTTTAATTTGCTTTTAAATTTATCTATAATATAAGAGAAAATCTGGTTTTTAGCCCTCCCAAAAACGATTACCTGAGGGCGGACGTGGTGGAGTAGATGGACGAGATGGGCACTGTGCCGCGAAAGTAGTATATCCAGGTACGGTTGGTGCGATAAAAGCCCTGCTTCGAAATTTAATAACTTTTCATGCAGCTCTTCAAATGAAATGAGAGAGTCACGAGCTTGCTCCGCATGAGATATATCAGCATATTCCGGCCCCAAATTATTCAAAACCAAATCAATCAAATCATCTTTGTCAACAGAAGCACCGAGTGCCGCAAGCTCATCAGATTTAGCCTTAATGGACGACATGTTGGATATGACTATTTTGTAGTCAAAATTGTTGGCTGCAATAAATGCTAGCGTACTTGATAAGTAAGATTTCGCAATCCGGCTCGATCAAATACAATTTATAGAAACTCGAAACCTTAGGCAAAACTCACTTTCTAACTAGCAGTGGACCGGGTCGATCGTAGGTAGTGCGTTCAGAGTCCGAGGTCTATTCCACAGAGAGATTGAATCGAATATAAAACTTGTGTTAAAATCAGAGGGCAAAGAGTATATGAACAAGACAAAAGATCAAAGCTTTTACTATTTTACGGCATAAACAAGGATCTGAATCAAAAACTCTTATCAATATCAAATTTCATCAAACCAATGATCTACACAAGTCAAAACAATATTGAGAGAAAACAAATCGAAATTAGGAAACTTACAATAATGACGATCAAAATATTGTAGATCAAGAAATCTGAATCCCAAATCTTCAAAAGATACAACCTTAAATTCATACAATGATCCCAGACACGAACACCACCAAGCTATCGATCGAATATCGTATTCTACTCTATATACAAAAATCTAAACTAAGAAATTGAAAAACAGAGCCTAGTCCAGAGCTCTAATCCGACTATTTAGATGTCAACTTGTCATGACAACCGCCGAAGCGGCTGGGTTGAGCACCTAAGCCGGCTTCGAACTCAGTCCAAGCCAATAAAAATCAGAATATCTCCCTTTCTTAGGTTTAGATGCTCTTATATAGAGCAAAAATCGCGACTTTGACCTAGTTGGGCCGACCAACTCGGGCCCAACTTGACTCAGCTTCAGTAAATCGGTGATAACTTTCTATGCCGAGCTCTGATTTGAACGATTCAAGATGCGTCGGAAAGGTCGTTCAATTACCTACAACTTTTTTGAAGACGACTTGACCAGAAAATGCCTCCAAGATGGGTCACAGTAAAGATTAATGGACAGGTACGGTGAATACTGCTGTCGGGGCCAAACGCCCTTTTGCCCTCCTGGTGCACGCTCGTTTTCCCATTTGATCTGATGACGTCAAGGGTTCTTGAGATCCGAACGAGCGTTCTCTTGAATGGTGGACGCTCGTTCACCTTATATGAGTTTTCTCCAAATCGAGCTTAACCCTCCAAACGATCGTTTGGGGGTAATTTGAACTCTCGTCCGTCTGAAAATCTAACTTTCAGTATCAATTGATTTTTCTGTGAACGCCCGTTTGAACTCTCCAAATGCCAGTTTGGGTAGGGCTTGATTCAAATGCCAGTTTGGGTAGAGCAAACGCCAGTTTGCCTTGATTTCACTCCAAACTTGATTTTCCTTCACTTTTATGCTACCTTTGTGCCACGAGCATGTTTCACAATCCAAACATTGCCTTCTAGGTCCCCGAGTCACCTAAGTCCTACAATAATATATACGAACAAACACCACGCGTAATTCCGCGAGACAAAAGCGCTCGAAAAAGAGATAAATATCGCTAAAAAGATGGAGTTTACTATCGATGTGACAGTTTAACTCCCCATGCGTATAACTCTTGATATTACTCTTACACAGGTCTAGAACTACCCAAAACATGCCAATAAAGTAATAAATGGGGGTTAAACTGCACACCAAAGTACAGTAAAGTTGACTCCCATCAGTACTATTGGAAGAAAAAAACATGGTGTAGTATTTGTTGAAGAAGAAAAGTGTGGCAACATTTTTTTAGAATTTTTCTACTTTGTATTAAATGTTGCACATCCTTCCTGTTAGTATGAATATAGGCTTTTTGCTTCTTGAAAGATGCAAGAGCTGAACGTGAATATTCAGCAAACATATATCAACTAGCAGTGTGTAAAAATAGAGTGAAAAGTATGTCAAATTGTTGTCCAAAAGTGAGTGATATTTTTCTGTACTTGTTTGAAGCTCCTTCGACTTCAACCTTGTCGGTTGGTTCGTCAATCGGAGTGATAGATTGTACACGGTTCTTCACATATTGGGCTGCTGTTATATTGGTGAGATCTTTCCACAACTCTTATACTCTTGTATTTTTATTGGTATTTTGGAGTAGTCCGTGTGGTTGTACGTGGAACACTTGTATCTCTTATTTGCTGACTAGTGCAGATTTTGTGGGCTCCGGCCTCGTGGTTTTTACTCTCTCACATTGAGAGTGGTTTTCCACGTTAAAATTCTGGTGTTACTCTATTCCGTTTTATTTCATAACGTGGCTTTCTACTAGTATATTATTCCGTTGCGCTTACTAGTGGGAAAATACTTGTGGGTGTTTGCGATAATTTTCATGTTACCGCGGCGTTTTTCCCAACAATTGGTAGCAGAGCCTGGTTAGTAGTGTTGTCGGATAAAGTAGTTTTTTGGTGTATTTGATTTATTTTAAATGGAAGCAAATCTAAACATGATGATCACTTTAAATGGGTCCAATTATGTTTTATGGAAAGATAAAATGGAGGACTTATTGTATGTGAAAAATTACCACAAGCCTGTGTTTGATGCGGAAAAACCCGAAGATAAAACCGATATTGAATGGGATTTGTTATATAGGCAAGTATGTGGTTATATAAGACAATGGGTCGATGATAATGTTTTGAACCATATAAGTGGCGATAAAAATGCTAAAACTTTATGGCAAAAACTGGAAGATTTATATGCCCGGAAAACTGGAAATAATAAGATGCTTTTGATTTATAATTTGATGAATCTAAGATATCAGGAAGGAACTCCTATGGCTGATTCCCACGACTCCGGTAAGAAGCTGAGAAACATCCATCCCAACACTTCAGTATCAAACTTGATACCCATAGCAATAAGTTGATTCTGAATATCAGGAAGGAACTCCTATGGTTGATCATTTGAATAATTTTGCTGGTATTCAGAATCAACTTATTGCTATGGGTATCAAGTTTGATACTGAAGTGTTGGGATGGATGTTTCTCAGCTTCTTACCGGAGTCGTGGGAAACTTTTAGAAGTTCTCTCTCTAACACAACTCCAGATGGTATGATGACCATTGATCTCGCCAAGACAAATGCTTTGGAAGAGGAAACCAGAAGGAAAGCACATGGTATTTCGACACAGTCACATGTTCTGGTTGCAGAGTCGAGGGGGAGAAGTCATAGTAGAGCACCCCAAGCATAGAGGTCAGAGTAGAAGAAAATCTAAAGGCAAATACAATACCTTGAATGTAATCATTGCGGAAAGAAAGGACACATCCAGAGATACTATTGGAAATTGTAAAAAAAACAAGAATAATGACAACAGTGATAAGAAAAATGATGAAAAGCAAGAAGACAATATAAATACTGCTTCTGCTGATTTTCTTATTTTTCAAGAAGTTGATGATGTCAATCTTGCAAATGATGTGACCAGTTAGGTCGTTGATAGTGGTGCGTTAGTCCATGCTACTTCGAGAAGAGAATTCTTCACATCTTACACTACAGGTGATTTTGGTGATGTGAGGATGGCACATGATTCTGTTATAAAGCGTGCATGTGTTGGAGATATTTGTTTGAAGACGTCTAACGGTACCAGACTAATTCTCATAAAAGTTAAGCATGTTCTAGATATCCGGTTGAATTTGATTTCGGTTGGCAGTCTGTGTGACGATGGGTATGACAGTTTATTTTCACGTGATACGTGGAAACTCACAAAAAGGTCTTCAGTTGTTTCTAGTGCTGGATATACAGAAACCTGAATCCGGATCCGATCCATAATTGGATCGTCAGATATGATTCACAGTACCGATCGAGACACTCGATCATGCACAGCGGAAGCTACGAATTAATTCGCATGCGATTTTACCAAGATATGATTCGCATAATAAATTAATCTACAAGAAGGTTAGTAGATTTACCCAACCGGAGAGAAGCCGTGATCTTCCGGATTGTATCTCCAAGCGACGACCGGTGGACGTCGATCTTCGTAGTAGAACCTCCTCGAATATGCTCCAAGAAAAATCCTAGATTTTTCTCCTCCTAATGGCAAGAACAAGAAACTAATTTTTCTCTTCTTTTTTTATGATAAGTGGCGCCAATTTGTTATATCATTGTATTGGGAGGAACTCTCTTTTTATAGGAAAATAACTAGTCAAGAGAGAGTTATCATTTTCACAATACAATTACCTATTTCCATAAGGAAAATATTTTCCATAAAATCAGAGATAATCTCCATAAATGAGATAATGATTAAAAAATCAATCTCTTATTTTTCCATTAATTATCTAACAAATAAATAATTAATTAATTACACATATGACATAATCTAGGAAAATTTCTTTTCCTAATTTTCTCAACATATGTGGCGCCTATTTTGCCATTAATTTTAATAGAAAATGAATTTTCTATTTTACATATTATTTACCAAATAAATAATATTGCATATTCATTAAATAGACCAACCATTTAATTTATTCTCGAGGTTCCACGAAACGAGAAAACACTCGTGTTTTAGGAGCTAACCCGGGGACCGTGGACCTATAACCAGTAGCTACAATAAATTGAATAAAATATTCATCGAACAGAACATTTCTACTCAACTTATTAATTCCGGAATTACGGCACCATAAATCCAAAACTGAACTCTATCGATTATAAATATAACTTTTTCTCAGAAAGTGGAGTCAATAAGTGTCCATTGATATAATCATTACATATAGACTAACCTCTATAAACTATCCGTAACGAAGCGCGATTATTTCCGTAGACCTTCTTCATTACTGTTAGGAACATTTTATTATGTTTTGATGATGGCCATACTAGCTGTTATAGCAAGCCTGAAATAAGTTAGAATTCTCTGTATAAGTCTTTACTTAGAGTCTGACATATTGTATAAGTTAAGTTAGACAAGTATTGTACTAGTTGGTAGAACGGCAAAGTAAAACAGACATTCGGCAGAGTGAAGCCAGCCAAGCACCACCAGAGAAGCAGTGAAGACTTAATGGTTTGACTTATAACCAAGGAAGTCTGTGATGACCTTGGATATGTCTAAGTTATGGTTCAAGTTATGATACTTAATGTTCAAATATGGTGTACACTGATCTCACCCAAATCAATGATCAGTGAAGAAAACAGTGAATCGGCAGAGTAAACTGACTTTCGGCAAAGTGAAGGCAAAAACAGTGAATGAAGATCTAAACGGCAAAGTCAGATGGATCACTCAACCGTTCAGAGAACGGCGAAGTAATCCTTATCAGAACAAATTGAAATATGATGAAGATTCAGAGGATCATGCATTTAATGCACAATCAATAGAGGATCAATCAATGACGGATTTTCTGCTATACATTTGAAGAAAAAATCCGATCACTGAAATCAAGGAGAATATAATTAAGGGGGAATCAAGAATAAAATCAAGGATTATTCCCCTCATTAATATAGCCAACGGATGGAATTTCAAATCAAGGATACTCAAGGCTATAAATAGAAGGCATTGACAGACAGATAAAAAAACGATAAGAAAAAGAAAATCAAGCAGATACTCTGTCAATTTGAAAAGTCTTCTCTCTGAACTTACAAGGATTTATCTCGAGATAAACTCAGACATCAGAACTACAATTTCATATTCAGCACTGAGATTGATCAATCAAGTTTGTGAATCTCATTCACAATAAACTGAAGCAACTGAATCAGAAGTCATCTGAGAAGGAGTTGTGTTTGTAATAGCTGCTGAAGGATTTGATCTCAAGGAGCAGTGAAAGAGACTAAATCACTGAAGCTGTTGCAGTCAAGGAGTGATAGTCTTGTAGATTGTGAAGCTTGGGAAGTCAAGGACAATCATACTATTGTATCTGTAAAAACAATAGTGAATTCCTCCAATCATCACAGGAGAAGAGTGGATTAAGGGATTTCACCACCCTGAACCACTATAAGCCTTGTGTCAAATTACTTTCTGCAATTTACTTTACTGCATTCATTTAATTTGCCTAGATTATAATCTATATCTGTGATTGTCTAAACTTCTTTGAAACAACATAGTAAGAAGAGACTTATCCGCTGCCCAAAAGCTTTTAAACACAAGAAAAGTTTTTGAAACTCCACTATAGTCATTCACCCCCCCCTCTGACTATAGTTTTACCCTTCTCTGGGACCAACAATTGGTATCGGAGTAGTGTTCCTAGTATCAGAATCTGTTCAGATCTAATTTCTGGTAACAAGGAGATCACATATTTTCAAAGTAGTTTTCAAATCTGAGTTTTCTATTCTTTCACATATAAATCTATTATTTGTACTTATGGATTCCACAAACTTTATGTCAAAAGTACCTGTATTCAATGTTAATAATTTTGATGAATATAAAATAAGAATGCTGTCTCATCTTGCAGCAACTCATAAGGAGATGCTGGAAATAATAAATGATGGACCAATCATGATCATGACTGTGGTATCCACATGAGCAGATCAAGGAAATGAAATAGACAAACCCAAGAAAGATTGGACCAAGGATGACAGGAGAAGAGCAAATCTAGACTTTGTTGCAAAAGATATGATTTTGAAGACTCTCGATAGCAACATGTTCATGAGAATCAAAGATTGCAAAACAACAAAGGAGATGTGGTACAAGCTAGCATTGATAAATGAAGGATCTGAAGCAGTTAAAGAAAACAAATTATCTGTTGCAAAACAGAAATTTCAAAATTTCAAAATGAAGGCTGGTGAATCCATTGATCAAATGGAAAACAGATTCTCAAGCATCATCAGTGAACTGCAACAGCTTGGACACACATATCATCAGAAAGAAGTATGCTTAAAAATCTTGAGAGGCTTACCTGAAAGATGGAAGATCATAACATCAGTAATCAGAGGAACCACAAATCTTGCAAGCACTGACACTCTGACACTGATGTCCCAACTTAAAGCTCATGAATTCGAACTGAACGGTGAAGTTGGTGCTCCGGCAGAGACACAAAAAGCCACTGCACTGATTGCACCCAGCAAAGTAACTTTGCCGATTGTATCAGCAAAGAGACGCATGAACTTAAAGAACATGTAGCTTTATTAGTTAAACGTTTTGACAGGTTTAGCAAAAAGAAGCCATTCAAAGGAAACTCATCATCAAACAAGAGCTCAAGTTCAAACAAAGACATGAAGAAGAAAGATGATGAATACATGTGCTTCAACTGCAACAAGAAAGGTCACTTCAAGGCTGATTGTCCTGAAGAAAATGATAAAGATGATGAAAAAAAGAAATACAAAGCATCTGAAAAGAGGAAAGGCAAGAAAGCACTCAAGGCTGAATCTAGCAATGAAAAGAATGAAGAATCATCTGATAATAACTCAGATAACAGTGATGAAGAAGACAACTCAGACAATGAAAAAGCATGTCTATGCCTCATGACCTAAGAATTAGATGAAGATGAAGGTGATAGCTCAGACATTGAGAAAACAAGCCTATGTCTAATGGCAAAAGAATCAGATGAAACTGAGGTAACATCTAGCTCTTACTCTTCATCAAGTGCATCCACATCTAACACTGCACAATCTTCTATTCTCCCATTAGATCCAGCAGACCTAGTCCAAAATCTCATGACTAAATTTGATGAAATTGAGATGAATCATGAAATTCTGAGAAAGGAATGCAAGGATCTAAGAAAGGAAAATAAAAGATTAAAGAAAGAACTGGATAAAGCAAAAGCTGAACTAACTAGTAAGGAGATCTACTCAAATGATCAACAAACAGCAGAGGTTCATACATCTGTTGTTGAATGATCAGTTTTGAAAATCCCCCTACCAGTTAAGATAACAAATGAACCAATTTACAAACCCTCAAAAAGGTTTGGATCCAGATCTGGTCTTGGCTACAACAGCCAGGATGAGAGTAGAAACAATGGTCAACACAACTCTGAATTCAGGACTAACAATGATCCAAAATTCAGAAAGGGACAGACCATAGTTTCAACTATTCCTCTTGTACCGGTGAAGTCAAAACCCAGTGCAGTAAAACAGCAGACTAAATCATCAATCAAGTCAACCAAAAGCAAGGACTTTCTAAAGGGTAAAGGAAGACTTTATCCTTCAGAGGATGATTGGAATGTTGCACCTCCAAAATACAAGAAGAAACCATTCCATAACATGAATCATGTGTTTAAGAAAAATCAAACTAGGCATGTTCCTAGACACATGAAGCAAGTCAGGTTTCCCACTGCATATTGGAAAGTGAAGAAGGATGCAAATGCACCAAAAAGTAGAGAAAAGTATCTGAATAACTTCAGTAGAAATACTAGAAGTTATTCTGCCATGCCTTATATATATAAAGTTGATGACTTTAACTATCCAAAAGAAGATCATTTGGATATACACTTGGAGTAGGAGGAATGACTGCTAACAGGTATGGACCCAAACAGTGTTGGGTACCCAAACTTAATTAATTTATTTTGTAGGATGTCTGGTACATAGACAGTGGATGTTCCAGACACATGACAGGAAACAAGAGATGGCTCACTGACTTCAAAGCTTTTGATGGACCCAAAGTCACATTTGGAGGCAAAGAAAACCCTGGCAAGATTAAGAGGGAAGGCACAATGCTCAAGAACAATCTGAAGATTCAAAATGTGGCATATGTCAAGGGACTTAATTTCAATCTGATGAGCATTAGTCAATTTTGTGACAAAGGCTATAATGTGCACTTCAACAAGGAAGGATGCAAAGTCATTCACGACCAAACCAACACAAGTACTTGCGGGAAGAAGAAAAAAGATAACATGTATGTTGTGGATTGGAAAACAAAGAAAAGCGAGAAACATGTTTGTTTGTCAAAAACAAACAATCAACTAGCTGGATCTGGCATAGAAGACTAAACCACCTAAATTTCAAGACCATCAACAAATTATCAAAGAACAAGTTAGTTGAAGGCCTGCCTGACATCACATTCAAGAAATAAAGTCTATGTTATAAATTTCAGAAAGGGAAACAAATCAAAAGTTCCTTCAAGTCAAAACCCTATCAATCAACAACAAGAATTCTACATCTGTTGCATATGGACCTGTTTGGACCAGTCACACCAGTAAGTGTAAGTGGTAAGAAATACACCCTAGTTGTGGTGGATGACTACTCAAAATACACCTGGACCATCTTTATGAACAAGAAGAAAGAGACACTCAAAAAGCTGCCAGATTTGTTAAGAAGACTCCAAAGTGAGAAAGAACTAAAAATCATCAAGATCAGATCAGATAGAGGCACTGAATTTCTTAATGAAATTATCAGAACCTATTGTGAAGAAAATGGAGTACTGCATCAATTATCTGCAGCAGGAACCCCACAACAAAATGGTGTAGCAGAAAGAAGAAACAGAACTCTCAAAGAAGCAGTTAGAACAATGGTTGCAGAAGCATGTTTGCCTTAGAGGTTTTGGGCTGAAGCAGCAAACACAGCATGCCATACACAAAATAGATCAATTATCAACAAACATCATGGAAAGACTCCATATGAAATATGGAATGGTAGAAAACCTAATATCTTATATTTACATATGTTTGGATCAAAATGTTTTGTTTTGAACAGGAATCAGCTGCATGCCTTTGATGAAAAGGCTGATGAAGCAATCTTTATGGGATACTCAGACACCCGCAAAGCATTCAGAGTACTCAACAAAAGAACATTGTGATTGAAGAATCAATACATGTAGTCTTTGATGAACCAAATACAAATGGTGAAAGCCTTCAAGAACAAGAAGAAAGCAAGACAAAGGCAAGTGTATATGAATACAACAAGATAAAGAAACCATTCTACATCACAATTTTGGAAATCAAGATGAGCCACAAGTCAATGCAACAGAAGAAGCACCAGAACTTGAAGCTCATGCACAACATGAAATTACAGAAGCACCAAGTGAAGAACAACTTCAACCTGACCTAAATTGGCTAAGAGATCATCCTGAAGAACAAGTTATTGGAGATATTGATAGGCTAAAATTGGGTGTCCAATCTTACCGGCAGTGTACCGGGTCAATTGTAGTCTAGTAAGTGGTCAAGGTCGTATCCCACAGGGATGTGAGGTCAAACACCAATTAGTTATTATTATCTTGATCTAAGTCGCAGTTTTAACATAAAGGTGATAGTTTTATGCTACTAATAAAATTAATGTTTAATAATAAAGATACTAACCAAGACAATTTCATTGAACAACAGTCTCTTTCAGTTTTAAGGATGAGATTAATCGACCAATTAAGGGTATCCAATTGTGTGAAACGGTGCACTCCGTATTCTAACAACTTCCCCTCATACGAGTGTTCGAAATTGTTCTATGCCTCCTCCTTGGTTTAAGAGCAATAAACCTAATGATTTGACATGATAAGCTCTTGAGTACAATTAATCTTTCCCCGGATAAGAAAAAGGGTTCCGTCAGACGGCCAATTTTACCTTCCGGTTTTTCTACCTCGTTCTCACACCTAATATCTCCGTTCGGTATCAATTAAGTATGTGTGTGCTAATATTGGTTAATTACTCCAACATAAGCTATCAATCAATTTAAGTAGAAAAATATTCAACATAATCGAATTTAAAATATACAATACATAATCATCATCCGGTTAACTAAAAGAGACCAAAATAGTTCAACTACAATGCCTTGGCTAGTTACAAGTCTAGCCACTCATTACTACGAATACTAACATATTAAAATTAGCATTCATAATAATCAGATTGTCAATACAAAATAATACTTGAATGTTACCGATTACAACCGTTGAAATTGCAAAGGTAAAGCTTTGTTCATCCTCTTAGAACATCAATGGAGTTTTCTCAAGCTTGATGTTGAGCTCAGCTCCTTCCCATCAAATAACCCAAGAGATTAAACTATCATTCTAATGATTAAAATTGTGGTTTAAATAGCTAATAATGAAACTAAATTTGTGGCTCTAATAGCCTTGGAGCAATGGTGCCTGCAAGATGATATAATGAAGATGAAGGCCCAGCTCACCTTTTTTGTTTCCTTCGTTCATATATATATATATATATATATATATATATATATATATATATATATATATATATATATATATATGACTGAATATGAATAGTAGTGAATAGTAGAAAAAGGAGAATAATTGAAGGGTCCACTTGCAATTTGTTAGTTGTCAGGCGCATTAAATGCTCAAATATTTTGCCAAATATTCTCCAAATCTTGCCAAATCTCTCCAAATCTAGCCAAATCTCTATATATTCCGGCGTAGACCGGGATTCTTCCGGTCTGCGCCGGATCTTGTCAACTTTTAATTTTTATTTATCATGTAACGGAATTTTTAATATAATTATTCTGATAATTATAATTTTGTATCAATCTAGCTTTATGTCATGACCCCAAGACGTCACCACGTGGTATCTGTAACAAAACAAAACGAGAAAAACCACGGGTAATTCTGATAATAAAAATAGGCTGATAAGCCTCAAAATATGACAAAATAGTGGGATTTTATTATATCTACTATATATAAAAACAAACCGTATTATCACGATATTTATTATATTTGATATAAAAAATCACTAAAAACTTAAGAAATGGGATAAAAATATAGCAAAATACAGCATCTGGTTGATATACATCAACCATTCTCCACTTATCTTTTCCTCGTCCTCGAGCAATCAAAGCGATAAACTATAAGGACACAAGGGAGATAATGTAATTAGCTAGATTAAGATTCTAATGCAGTGATGTACTCAGTTAGCATCATGATCATATGATGATTTTGTCTTTCTAAGAGATTAATGGAGGAAAGTAGGTATAACTATCAGATTAGTTATCAAACATTATATAGATGAAATTCTACATGCATTACTTACTAGATATAATCAAAGTCTTAGAAATATGTCCAATCGCCACTTATAGATATCTAGAATCAAGGATTAAGTCAAGTAGTTGGCAAAGTGGCTTATAACGTTCAGGCTTAAGGTGTTGGCTAATCGAAAGGATAAAAAGGAAAATCAAAAGAGAAAGAGCAAGTCGTACGTACTTACACCTTCAACTCTCGATAAAAAATATCTCGATCGGTAACATCTTGGTACTGTCGAATAAGGTTGCAAAATTGCCTCCAATAACTCTTATTTCACACACATATATACAAATGGTTCCTAGTTTATTGGTTGGAACCAATTTATTACTAAAACAACATTTAATGAACAATTTTTCGGATTTTTTTTTGAATAATATAAAAGATATAATTTTGCTAAATGACCTCAAAATGATAATGTACCAATCTCAACTCGTGCCATTTTAATGCATCGACTCTTAGTTCTGATGTCGTCGCCGCTATCCATAAGTACATACTAAACTTGCGGGATGCTAAGGGAATGTAGACCAAATCAGGCTAAGGGTCGGTTATAATGTGGTTAAATACGATGGCTAGTTCGAGTGGGGTCTCGCCACTCTACAAGGCTGAGATGAGGACAAAAATGGAAATTATGTTCGGGTAGGCCATTTGGCTATGGTCGAGTCAAAGTTATGCCAAAAATCGTCATCCCTAATCCGATTCCAGAACCATGATTCGTCTTGAAAGAAAGTATTTCTAAAAGTTAACTATAAATGCAAGTATACTTGTCTAATTTCATAAATAAAATATTTGATAATAATTATTTAATTATACTTACTCAAAAATCATATTAAAATCAAAGATAGACAAGTATTATATCATCATAATGCATCGTGTTTACTCACTTTATTAAAAACTTATTCTTTCAAATACACTACATCAAGTGTGTCAATTATAGCTTATCATGTTTGGAATACTTAAGAACGATTGAAAACTAAGTGCTTTTCTTAATATTTTATGGTATTTCTGTTTTATTGACTAACTACGGCTCCACTCCCCACTTACGAATCTGCATTTTCCCCAATGTGGAATGAGTGTAAAAGGAGTAGTTAGGAAATAAAAGGGATTAAAAATAAATAATAGGATGATAATTAATGGCCAAAGAAAGGATTATGTAATTAGAGTGTGCAGGGAGGGTGGGCGGGTCAAAGTTATAAAAGTGTGTGGAGTGTAACACTGTAGTATAAGAGATAGATAAACACACCACATAAACTTTTATTGATTGAAGCACACAACAGTACATAAAGTTACATAATAAAAGACATATGTCACACATTATTAGAAATTTAAACAGACTAGATCATAATAACACGAATTTTGATTCAATTTTATGCACAAAAATCTTATGAAAATTTCATATTGTGATATATAAGTGTAATGTGTGACATGTGTGACAAATTATTAGTTCAAACCACTCAAAAATTATACACACATATAAAATAGCAAATTTCATTCAACAAGACCTAATAAAATTTATTCAAATAAAATATCGTCTTAGCAAAATAAAATCAAACAAGTACTTAAAATAAAAACAACATAGTCAAATATAGAACAATTCAAAAGATAGAACAAAATGAAAATAGAAAGAGTTGATGATGATGATGATGATGAGATAAAAAACATGAAAAGACATAGTTTATGTGATCAAGTCAGGTAAATTCAGAGAAAATCATCGTCCTCTTCATCTGGTGCAGTGCTCGTTCCTCCCATGGCAGCAAAAGTCTCTAGATGCTCAGTCTCAGGTCGAACAAACATATGGTCATAGGGGCCACGTTGACCAGAAGTGGTCACGTGCTAGAAACCTGAAGTAGTACGCTCAGCAGTAGTATGGATGGAACCATGCAAGTCCATGCTAGTGAAAACAGAAGTAAGCTCACCCATAGAGAACAGTGGATCCATCCCTGGAAAGAAACCAACACCTGTGTCCATGCCTGTAGAAAACTGAAATGCACCACCAGTGGAAAATGGGATATTGGGCTGTGACTGGTGGGTTGAGTAATTGGGTAAGGCAGGTGTCCACTCAGGGGCTGTGTACTCGACTTCTTGACATCTAGGAAACTGACTAGCAAATTGAGAACTAGAACGGCATGCACTGACAAGAAAATCTCTCTGTCCACGCAAATCTTTGCGGATGTCATTTTCCCATCTCCTTTGGCCTTCAGAAGCAGCCATAACATTGGACTTAATAGCCACTTGACTGCCTCGGATATACGCAAATTCGTCCACAACATAGCGTCTCCAATCAGTTTCAGACATGGACAGTGGAGTAGGGGAACTAAGAGGTATACTTGACTGACTTGTTGGTTGGGTAGATGTAGGTGGAATTGGAGGAGTGTCTGTAGCAGAGGTTTTGGCTTCAGAAATGAAAGGGCCAATGTCTGACTCAGTAAAAGGTTTCATCTTGTCACCCGGAAGAATAGGAACATTATAAGCATAGCATAGACGCGTGATGAGTTGAGGGTAAGGTATGACACCTTTGTTCAAACGCCTCTTACAAAAATCTTGAATCCTTTTGTGTATTATCCTGCCTAAATCAACAGATTGTTCTTTAAGGATGGCATAAGCTATACACGCTTCTTCCCTAGTGAGGGTATTTGCATTGGCGGTAGAGTAGACATTGTGGGATATGAACGCCTTAAGGACCTTAATGTCCTTAATAGCATCAACCATATTAATGCGTCCTTCCTTCTTATAACCTTTAGGGACCAAAAATCTCTGAGCTTCATCGGATATTTTATTCAAATCTTTCTTGTTTTCCAGATTCCATATCTTTCTATAGATCTCTTCATAAGAAAAGTTCGGGGCTTTCGAGATCAGGTTGAAGGATTCAGGGGTGAAGGGTATTTCTCGACCTCTCAGGGTAATAGAAGTAACACCTAGAGGGGGTTCAACATCTACATCCTCTTCACCTAATTCTTCATCGTCTATGACTTCATGTGGTGTGACTGTGACAGTGGCAAAGAACTCGGCTACCAGCGTGGCGTTGAAATATTCATCTAATGGTCCACAAGCCGTCTGCCAGTCATTCTTAGCAATTGCTACTTGAATACGCTCACTCACATGCTCAAAATCAATAGCTCTTTCCTCTCTAAATAAGCGGCATTTGAAGTACTCATTATACACTTTCTTAACATCGGACTTGGCGGTTGTGGCAAAGGATACTTTCGATTGTGCATTGGTCATATTGCCAGGAACCGAATATTGGTCAATCCCATCCTCCGGTTTCTTAGAAAAAAATAGGAAAATATATGATTTTTATACCTTATAGTGGCCGGAAAATATGGAGAATGGTGGCGGCGGCGGTTGAGAGAGAGTTGACACAATGAGTAGTCTACACACTTTTCCCTTTCCAAAAGTGCTCCAATCCTCAAATAATGATGATTTCTTTTGAAGAATTGTAGAGGAATTGAGAGTATGGGGTGATAGGTTTTGATGAAAATTCGTGGGGATGGAGAAAAATGGAAGAAATGGGTTGGAAAAAGGGTTTAAAGTGGTGTAAAACCGCATTAAATGGAAAGGCTGGCATTTTCGGTAATTACCGTCCGATTACCGGATTTTTCGGTAGTCTACCGGACGATTACGTAGAGTCTCTGAACCTAAATTTGCCATTTCGATAATTACCGAAGGATTACCGAATCCACTCGGTATTTACCGAGTGAGTTACCGGAATTCCAGATTTTTGCCTAAAACTAGTCTACCTCACCAAAATGCTTATCAACAATATACATACCAAACTTTTCAAATTCAACCAACTAGATTCCATGGTAAAAACACATATACAATCACATTTTCAATTTTCAAATCATCAAATCATCATCAAACTATTCACCATCTGACATAAATAAAATATAATTTATACTATTGAATCAAGTAGATACTACACCCCACTTATTCACATAAGCACATAGCAAGTAAGCATAAGTATTAAGAAACATAAAGTGCTTAATGAGTAAAGGAAAGATAGTACCCGGAGTTGCTAAATTTATAGTCTATAGCTAGACTATAGATATGCTTTTTAGAAAGATTGAGGACTAGTGAGGAGCATAACCTCACTATCCTTTGGAATACTGTCACCTTCAAAATAAAGTTTCACCCGATGTCCATTGGCTATGAAAGTAGTCTCGCCGTCACTCAATTCAACTGCACCTGATGCATATACTTTGGTGATCTCGAATGGACCTGTCCACCTAGATTTGAGTTTCCCTGGAAACAATCGCAACCGTGAGTTGTACAAGAGTGCCTTGTCACCTACATGGAACTCACGACGAAAGATTTTCTTATCATGAAAGGTCTTCGTTTGTTCCTTGTAGATACGAGCATTCTCGTATGAATCTTGCCGAAACTCATCTAACTCTGTGAGTTGGAGTAGTCTATGTTCTCCATTCGTTTTGGGATCAAAGTTAAGGAATATAATAGCCCAAAATGCTCTATGTTGTAACTCAATAGGTAGATGGCACGATTTTCCAAAAACTAATCTATATGGTGAACAACCAATAGGCGTTTTGAATGCTGTGCTATACGCCCAAAGTGCATCGTCTAACTTAGTGGACCAAGTCTTTCTATTGGTGTCAACGGGTTTTTCAATAATTCGTTTAACTTCTCGGTTTGACACTTCTACACTCCATATTTTTCAATAAGTTTGGTAAATGGCGAATTGGAAAAGTGTGAGACTCTATCACTAATGATAGCACGTGGTGTGCCAAAACATGTGAAAATATTTTTCTTTAAAAACTTCATGACTACACCGGCATCATCAGTAGGTTGTGCTTGGGCTTTTACCCATTTAGAAACATACTCTACCATAACCAATATATACAAGTTACCATTTGCAGGTGGAAATAGACCCATAAAATCGATGCCCCAAACATCAAATAGTTCACATTCTAGTATGGGTTGAAGAGGCATCTCGTGTTTCTTTGACACATTTCCAAACCTTTGACAATCTACACAAGACTTCATGAATTGATGTGCATCTCTATCAAGAGTAGGCCAATAGAAACCAGACTGTAAAACTTTGTACGCAGTTTTCATTCCACTATGGTGACCTCCAACCTCTTGGCTACGGAAAAATAATAAGACACTTGAAATTTCATTATCGGGAATACATCTTCTAACAATTCCATCCGAACATCTCATGAAGAGATCAGGTTTCTCCCAATAATAGAATTTCAATTCATGAAAGAATTTTTTCTTCTTTTGCCATGACCAATGATTGGGAATATATGCATGTGTAAAATAATTAACGATGTTACCGAACCATGGTGAATTCTCCTTAGGATAAGTTTGTGATTGAATGAGTTGCATCATAGGAGGGGCATCCACCAATAAGAGTTGTTCGTCGGGGAAGTTATCCTGAATTTCCTTTCTTGTACCTTCTTCCTCCTTGAACTCCATTCGGCTCAAATGGTCGGCTGCGACGTTCTCGCTTCTATTTTTATCTTTAATTTCAATGTCGAATTCTTGTAAAAGGTCATTAAATCTTGCTTTCTCCATTGCTTCTTCATCATCACTATCCGCATTAAGATGTCGGTTTTGGCTCAAGAAATCGTTAATAATCATCTCTTCTTCTTCACTCACATATCTTTCTTCATCTTCATCCAATTCATCCTCATAATACCTATCATTTAGGTCTTCTTCCACTTCACAATCTCGGACAATTTGCCTATCATCATTTCCATAGGTTCTTCCACTTCTAGTGATGATAGCATTGACTCCCTTAGATTTCTTTCAGTGCTGCTTGACAATCCTCCCGGAGGTCGACTATTCCTTCTCTCACCTACTCTACTCATGTGCTCTTCCATGTTACGTACCGAAGCTTCAATAGTCTTCATTCTTGTATCATGTCCGCTCATATAAGTCTTCAAAGTACCAACATCTTGAGTAACCGTTCCCATGGAACTCATTACCGTATCAAAGTTCTTAGCTTGAGTAGTGACAACACCCAAAAGACTTTCCACCAAAGCTTCCCATCTATCGATTCTCTCATTGGTTAAGGTTATAGGTACACTTTGGGTGGTAGGTTTTTGGTAGGTTTGAGATGGAGATTGTTGTCTTTGATATGTGGATGGATTGTTGGAATAAGGTCTATTTTGGAAATTGGAATTAGATGGATTCTTTTGAGGTAGTGAAAATGAAGGGTTCTTGGTTTAGATGGATTTGGATTAGCGGGATTATCATTGGCATCTTCAAAATTTTCCGGCATTTCTTCTTGAGTAGATGTTCCTTCCTCAATTTCCAAACGTCTTTGGGCTTGAGAAGCTCTCTTTTATCTTCCTAAATCTCGAAGATAAGTGTTTATATCCGAAACAATAGGATTGTTGGGCTCTTGACCACGTCGAGATCGGGTTATCCACTACAAGATAGAAACAACAAGAAAACAATAAAACAACACTTGGTGACTTACCAAGAGGTAAGCACCAAAGAAACAAAATAGAAATTAGGTTAGAAAAAAGTTTTGACTCATTCTCAAGAATTTTGAACTAATACAAGTATCAACCGTTACACATCCCGGCAACGGCGCCAAAAACTTGATCGGTTAAAAATGGGTGTCCAATCTTACCGGCAGTGTACCGGGTCAATTGTAGTCTAGTAAGTGGTCAAGGTCGTATCCCACAGGGATGTGAGGTCAAACACCAATTAGTTATTATTATCTTGATCTAAGTCGCAGTTTTAACATAAAGGTGATAGTTTTATGCTACTAATAAAATTAATGTTTAATAATAAAGATACTAACCAAGACAATTTCATTGAACAACAGTCTCTTTCAGTTTTAAGGATGAGATTAATCGACCTATTAAGGGTATCCAATTGTGTGAAACGGTGCACTCCGTATTCTAACAACTTCCCCTCATACGAGTGTTCGAAATTGTTCTATGCCTCCTCCTTGGTTTAAGAGCCCTAAACCTAATGATTTGACATGATAAGCTCTTGAGTACAATTAATCTTTCCCCGGATAAGAAAGAGGGTTCCGTCAGACGGCCAATTTTACCTTCCGGTTTTTCTACCTCGTTCTCACACCTAATATCTCCGTTCGGTATCAATTAAGTGTGTGTGTGCTAATATTGGTTAATTACTCCAACATAAGCTATCAATCAATTTAAGTAGAAAAAGATTCAACATAATCGAATTTAAAATATACAATACATAATCATCATCCGGTTAACTAAAAGAGACCAAAATAGTTCAACTACAATGCCTTGGCTAGTTACAAGTATAGCCACTCATTACTACGAATACTAACATATTAAAATTAGCATTCATAATAATCAGATTGTCAATACAAAATAATACTAGAATGTTACCGATTACAACCGTTGAAATTGCAAAGGTAAAGCTTTGTTCATCCTCTTAGAACATCAATGGAGTTTTCTCAAGCTTGATGTTGAGCTCAGCTCCTTCCCATCAAATAACCCAAGAGATTAAACTATCATTCTAATGATTAAAATTGTGGTGAAAATAGCTAATAATGAAACTAAATTTGTGGCTCTAATAGCCTTGGAGCAATGGTGCCTGCAAGATGATACAATGAAGATGAAGGCCCTGCTCACCTTTTTTGTTTCCTTTGTTCGTTCATATATAATGGAATTAGACTATTTTAGGTATTCCCATTTTGTCTTCCATTACTTTTGGTTTTCAATCTACCCTTCCTTCCCCTACAAAGACCACCCCGATGGTTGCATGTTTGCTTTCTTCTCGTTTGTTTGTGCGTTGCCGATTCACTTTCTCGTTCTTCTCGAGACTCCGTTCTTCAAGTGCAGGTTTGGCGAAGACGATTGCGGTGGAGGCTTCTCCAACGAAGAACACTTGGTAAGCACCGGTATAGAGTTACCAACTCATCTCGTTATGGACATGAATCTTCAAATCCATACCCACACCACAGGGAGAGGTTCATCCTTTTCTTTTTCTTTTTATCTTCTATAAGCTTCATGCAATGCCCTGTTTTTGATGTGGGATCATGCATGAATTGAATCTTAGATGCTTTAGAAATGCATGTTTATACATGTATATATGGGGAATGGGGATATTTTAGTTTGCTCTATTTTGTCGGTTGGCCTTTCAAAATTTGAATGATGCGGTTGTGAGAATATATATATATATATATATATATATATATATATATATATATGACTGAATTGAATATATGGTTTTTCTTTTTCTTTTGAATAGTAGTGAATAGTAGAAAAAGGAGAATAATTGAAGGGTCCACTTGCAATTTGTTAGTTGTCAGGCGCATTATGCTCAAATATTCTCCAAATCTTGCCAAATCTCACCAAATCTCTATAAATTCCGGCGTAGACCAGGATTCTTCCGGTTTGCGCCGGATCTTGTCAACTTTTAATTTTTATGTATCATGTAACGGAATTTTTAATATAATTATTCTGATAATTATATTTTTGTATCCATCTAGCTTTATGTCACGACCCCGAGGCGTCACGACGTGGTATCTGTAACAAAACAAAACGAAAAAAACCACGGATAATTCTGATAATAAAAATAGGCTGTTAAGCCTCAAAATATGACAAAATAGTGGGATTTTATTATATCTACTATATATAAAAACAAACCGTATTATCACGATATTTATTATATTTAATATAAAAACATCGTTAAAAACTTAAGAAATGGGATTAAAATATAACAAAATACAGCATCTAGTTGACATACATCAGATATTCACACAGGAGTAAGAACCAGAAGACCATTGGAACATATGTTAACATGTTTTCTATCACAAGTGGAACCCAAGACAATAGATGATGCAATTCAAGATGCAGATTGGATCACAGTCATGCAAGAAGAACTAAATGAATTTGAAAGAAATGAAGTCTGGGAACTTGTTGACAGACCAGATATGGCCAACATCATTGGAACAAAATGGGTATTCAGAAACAAGATGGATGAGCAAGGAATTGTTGTCAGAAACAAAGCAAGACTAGTTGCAAAAGGCTATTCCCAAGCAGAAGGAATAGATTATGATGAAACATTTGCACCAGTAGCAAGATTGGAGGCAATCAGACTCTTTCTAGCTTTTGCTGCACACAAAGATTTCAAAGTCTATCAAATGGATGTCAAGAGTGCATTCCTGAATGGACTTTTGGAAGAAGAAGTATATGTGGAACAACCCCCTGGTTTCCAACTTAAAGGAAAGGAAGACAAAGTATACAAACTAAAGAAAGCTCTTTATGGACTCAAATAGGCACCCAGAGCCTGGTATGAAACACTATCACAATTTCTGATCAAGAATGGATTCAACAAGGGAACTACAGATAAGACCCTATTCAAACTAGAGGAAGGAACAAGCACATTGCTAGTACAAATCTATGTTGATGATATCATCTTTGGATCAGAGGATGAAAAGTTATGTGAGAAATTTGCAAACCTGATGAAGAGCAAATTTCAGATGATCATGATGGGAGATTTAAATTATTTCCTTGGCCTTCAAGTAAAGCAAATGAAGGATGGCATTTTCATTAGTCAAGCCAAGTATACAAAAGACTTAATACACAAGTATGGTATGGATACAAGTGGCACATCAGATACACCAATGTGTGCAATAGTCATTCTTGAAAAAGATGAAACTGGAAAGGATGTTGATCAGAAAATGTATAGAGGAATCATTGGATCCCTACTATACTTAACTGCAAGCAGACCTGATATAGCATTTGCAGTAGGAGTATGTGCAAGATTTCAAGCTCAACCAAAAGAATAACATCTTCTAGCAAACCAAAAGAATAATCAAATACTTGAAAAACACTATCAATGTAGAATTTGGTATCCAAAAGATGGAGGATTCAATTTGATATCATATTCGGACTCGACTATCTTTGGATGCAAAATAGATAGAAAAAGCACATCCGGAACTTGTCAAATGCTAGGCGGCAGACTAGTTTCATGGTTTAGCAAAAAGCAAAACTCCATATCTACATCAACGGCAGAAGCAGAATATATAGCAGCAGGCAGTTGTTGTGCACAAGTACTTTGGATTAGACAACAGCTAAGGGACTATGGACTGGAGGAGAAAAAATTCCAATCATGTGTGATAACACATGTGCAATATCTATTACTGAAAATCTAGTGTTGCATTCAAGAACAAAGCACATTGATGTGAGACATCACTTTATCCGAGATCATGTTGAAAAAATGAGATGTCATTCTAAAATACATACCCACTGAAGATCAATTGCTGACATCTTCACTAAACCACTCAGTCGTGAAAGATTTAGTATGTTGAGAAATGAGTTAGGAATGATTGAAATCGACTAAAAACCAAAGAGCGGCTAACTGGAGTAATCGGCTAAGTGACTTCATCTGCTGATCAAACCTTTGCCGTTACAGGAGATGTAGCAGGTAAGGCACTGGTACTCGGCGAAGTTAACTTTACTGATTGTTAGGAACAGTCAAATAAAGCAGCTCAGTGAAAAAGTCACTACACCGGCTAAGTGACCAGCAAAGGCACTTCACCGAAGTACATATTGGAATCATGGGTAAATTAGAGTGTGCACATAATCAACTCTTATACACGTGGAGAATAAGGGAGTTATGGAAGATTATCCTGAAGATGATTACACACGTGGAGATCAATTTATAATTATGGAGGTAATTATATTATTCTTTTCAAATTACAAACGCCTCGATTCCCGGGCTCTATAATTACTTACCACAATCCACTCCCCCACTTCACTCGAATATCGCGATTTACATACACAAAATCACGCCATTATGTCACAAAATCCTACCATATTCAAACCACGTTCACACTACCCAAATCATCCGATATAAACTACACTTAGAAATTTTCAGAAATCTTTACACTCTTTTGCAAAATTACAAGCCCTACTTTTGATTCTCTCTGAAAACTCAAAGTATTCTTCTCTAAACATCAATCAATTATCAATGGCCTCATCTTCCGCAATCTCTCCCACTGAAAAATTCTATGAGAAATCCATCATCACTGGCTCGTTTTTCAAACCTGAACACTATCTCTCTTTCTGTGACAATGATGCAAAAGCTCAATGCTTGGTTGATTGCTGTTCAAATCGGGGGTTAATGACATTCCTAAAACCCCCAATCATTGGAATCTACTATGAAAATCTGTTCGCATTTTGGAGAAATGCCAAGTTTGTGCCCAGCACAAAGAAAATTGAGGTCGATTGCATAAAAAGTTCAATATTTGGGAAAGGGGTAGTCATAACGCCTGGACTTCTCAACAGGTTCCTACAACTACCAATGATAGGTCCAGCTAATGTAAAGTTTGTGAAGATTGACATCATGAAATTTTGGGCTGAGATAGCCAAGAACCCCAAAAGAAACAGCAAAACATACAACCTCCCTAGATCAACACTAAAACTTCCGTTTGCCGAATTTGCACCGGTCATAACCAAAAACATCGAAGGAAGAAAAGGGTCGATGGAGAACCTAACTGAGTTAAGGATCAAGCTAATGGCAATCATCTACGAAGGTACTAAATTTGACTGGGCAACATTTGTATTTAATAGGTTGAAAGACCTGATTCGAAAGGAGATTGATCTGTCCATTACGGCACCAAGCAAGGGTTTGGAGAAGAAGGATGATTTCTGGGAGAGGAAATCATATGGATTCCCTCTTCAACACTTGTTTAACGCATTGAAGGTAAAACCCACAAACTTGCAGCCTCCACACAGGTCTAAGGTAATGTTTACCTACATCAAGGCATCCATGAAACCCAAAACCATTGCTGGGAGCAAAAGAAAACAACCTGAAAGCAGCAGATCAGGAGTGGGACGAAGAACCAGATCCCAGATGACTCAAGAGAACACCTCAATGACTGGTACCAGCAACATGAATGACCCTGTGACAATCAGTGATGATACAGCAACAGAAGAAGAAAAACAACAAGAGGAAATCACCTACCTGGAGGAAGGTGAGGAAGGATATAGAATTACTTCATCTGAAGACGAAGATATGGATGAGGAAGAAGCTGAGGCAGAGGATGAACATTCTGAAGGTGACCATCTTGAAGCTGATCCAGAAACCATGGAGACATCTGATGATGATCTAACTCTTCAAGAGGTACTTTTCAAGAGCCTCAGCAAAGTTGATGAACAGCCGAGTGAGCCAGCTGATCAAACTCACTTCGCTGAATTTGTCAACTGCCCCACTATTGACCAAGGGGGAACACCAGCAGAAGAAGATGGAAAAGCAAGTATTCCTCCACAACCTCTCAATGACACTAAGGTTTAAGAGGAACAAGAGGAAGAACAAGAAACGGTGGAAGCAAAAGAAAAAGAGATAGAAGGTGAACATGAAGAGAAGCAAGAAGAAGAGGATGAGGAGAACAACGAGAAAGAGGAAGATGGAGATGAACATGAGGTCAATATGGCACCAGAGGAAATTAATCCAGAAAGAATCCTCAACCTGGACATTCAACCTCTCATTATGGACATGGAAAGGCAATATCACAGCAGGCAAAACCTGAAGACTGCCTTAAGGAGTGGAGCAACCTCCTTCAGCCACAAGATTGAAGCCCTCATCAGCCATATCAAGATACAAGATGAGGTCATGGAAAGACAAGGAAACTTGCTTTGCAACCTCCAGGAACTTATTCCTCATCATGTCCAAACCAACCTTGAGTTTCACGCTGAAACGATTGACAACAATCTCAAACCGTTGGTGGACACTCTAAATGCTCACACTCATCAAATTCAGCATCTGAATGAGATAATGGAGCACTCTAGGAAACAACTTGACACACTTCTTAAAATTGGTGAGGCAAACAACAAAATACTGGAGAGAAAGTATGGTCCTCTCCCTGAGTCTGAAGCGGCAACTGCAGATCTTGAAGCACTTTTTGGTGCTGCCAAAAAGGGGGAAGGAAGCGCAAAGCCTGAAAGCTCTAGTAAAAAGGAGGCAAGCCCAACAAAAAAGGGCAAGGGCAGTAAAGGCAAAGGCAAAGGCATCAGGTTTGAAGAAATGAAGAAGTAGACCTTATACTTAATTTGAATTATTTATATTCTGCCTTTGTCTTTGAATAAAAAGATGCAATATCTTATTGCCCTTGAATGGATGAATAAAATTGTTGAGTTTCATTCTGTTAATTATTATGAAAAATTTGGCTTACTTATGTTCAGGCTTATGAGGGTTTTGGCATCATCAAAAAGAGGGAAATTGTTAGGAACATTTTATTATGTTTTGATGATGGCCATAGCAAGCCTGAAATAAGTTAGAATTCTTTGTATAAGTCTTTACTTAGAGTCTGACATATTGTATAAGTTAAGTCAGACAAGTATTGTACTAGTTGGTAGAACGGCAAAGTAAAACAGACATTCGACAGAGTGAAGCTAGCCAAGCACCAGCAGAGAAGCAGTGAAGACTTAATGGTTTGACTTATAATTAAGGAAGTCTGTGATGACCTTGGATAAGTCTAAGTTATGGTTCAAGTTATGATACTTAATGTTCAAATATGGTGTACACTGATCTCACCCAAATCAATGATCAGTGAAGGCAAAACAGTGAAGGAAGATCTAAACGGCAAAGTCAGATGGATCACTCAACCGTTCAGAGAACGGCGAAGTAATCCTTATCAGAACAAATTGAAATATGATGAAGATTCAGAGGATCATGCATTTAATGCACAATCAATAGAGGATCATTCAAGGACGGATTTTCTGCTATACATTTGAAGAAAAAATCCGATCACTGAAATCAAGGAGAATATAATTAAGGGGGAATCAAGAATAAAATCAAGGATTATTCCCCTCATTAATATAGCCAACGGACGGAATTTCAAATCAGGATACTCAAGGCTATAAATAGAAGGCATTGACAGACAGATAAAAAAAACGATAAGAAAAAGAAAATCAAGCAGATACTCTGTCAATTTGAAAAGCCTTATCTCTGAACTTACAAGGATTTATCTAGAGATCAACTCAGACATCAGAACTACAATTTCATATTCAGCACTAAGATTGATCAATCAAGTTTGTGAATCTCATTCACAATAAACTGAAGCAACTGAATCAGAAGTCATCTGAGAATGAGTTGTGTTTGTAATAGCTGCTGAAGGATTTGATCTCAAGGAGCAGTGAAAGAGACTAAATCACTGAAGCTGTTGCAGTCATGGAGTGATAGTCTTGTAGATTGTGAAGTTTGGGAAGTCAAGGACAATCATACTATTGTATCTGTAAAACCAATAGTGAATTCCTCCAATCATCACAGGAGAAGAGTGGATTAAGGGATTACACCACCCTGAACCACTATAAGCCTTGTGTCAATTTACTTTCTGCAATTTACTTTACTGCATTCATTTAATTTTCCTAGATTATAATCTATATCTGTGATTGTCTTAACTGCTTTGAAACAACATAGTAAGAAGGGACTTATCCGCTGCCCAAAAGCTTTTAAACACAAGAAAAGTTTTTGAAACTCCACTATAGTCATTCACCCCCCTCTGACTATAGTTTTACCCTTCTCTGGGACCAACAAACTTTTATCCTTATTTACCATTAATCCCCTAGTGATCAATTAGTTCATAACCAATACGAACTCGGCCGATCGATCAGTTTCTAGGATCAACAAATAAGGGGATTGTCTTTCTACTTCACGTAGGAAGGAATGGATTCCATATCTGTGAGACACACACTTCTCACTCATTGCAGAATAGTGCCAACGTGAAAGTGATTCAGACCGCGCCTCTTAGCAATCCTTAACGAACACATCAAACCTTATCTTGAAACAAGTAGGAGTATGCAATCACCTCAGGATTAAGGTTAATCCATATATGATCATCTTGTGATTTAATAAGACTTCTCAATCACGGAATTATATGAGAAATGCAGATTAAATCGGTACAGTGCTATATGACTCTCATCATATATAAATGCCCCACTTAGACAACCAATGTCGACAGTCCGGATAAGACGGTCACACCACAAAGTGTTCTGGGCGCATTAATGGTGATTTAATCAATAGACCCATACTTTGATTAATTTCACCATGGACTAACCGTTTAAGTGTATCACCATAAACTTAATCCTCATGTGTGACACACACTAAGTTATATGGCTACATATGATATGACTTGGGGTTTTCAAACTCCGTACCAAATGTAAAATACGGAAAACCTTTTGAGCACAAAAAAAATAATAAAATGAGAATAAATCGAAAAGCATCATTTATTAATTATAAAAATAATTACATAAATTGTCTTTTGGGCGCTACTTCCAACGGTGATGATCTATTAACTACTACTAAGTATTTGGTATGTTTGTATAATAAAGCCTCTCTGTTCAGGTAAGAAATCCTTTACACTTTTCTTGACTCAAGCGAAAGTTATTATTGATATGGCTAATGCAAATCTTCTTGGTGATATGAGATTAACAGTATAGCTGTGACTATAGGCTATGGCTAGCTATAGGTAGCACTACAGTCACAATATCATACACAGAATTGGTACTTCTTGTTGCATTCACTATTGACATCTTGTAAATCAAAATTCTACCAGAAGTTGCAGAAAATTCCATTTCCACCCCCCACAACATCTTTCAACCTTATCCAAAACTAGACGAGAGCCCATTGTTCGAGTTGTGGCATAAGAGGTTATGTCATATGAGTTTGAAAGGTATGACACAAGAAGGCAACTATCAAACACACTCAAAAAGTCTTGTCCAAGAGAAATCTATTATCTTGTTCTAACAGTTTGCATTTGGATAAATGTGCACATTGTCTTGCAGGGAAGCAAAATAAAGTTTCTTTTAAAACTCACATACCTTCAAGAAAGTCAGAAGTACTTGAGTTGGTACATTCTGATGTTTGTGGTCCAATGAAAAGAAGGATGCTTGGTGGTTCCCAGTATTTTGTGACTTTTATTGATGATAATTTGAGGAAAATTTGGGTCTACACTTTGAAGACAAAAGATCAAGTGTTGGACGTTTTTAAGCTGTTTCAAGTCTCGGTTGAGAGAGAAACTGGAAAGAAGTTAAAGTGTATTCGAACAGCAATGACGGTGAATACACTTGTCTGTTTCATGTTTACTGCAAGCAACAGGGTATCAGATATGAAAAAACTCCGCCTAAAACTCTGCATTTGAATGGCTTGGCTCGAGATAATTAACAGAACACTAATGGAGAAAGTCAGATGTTTGTTTTCACAAGCTGGATTACCTAAATCCTTTTAGGGTGAAGCTTTGAGTACAATGGTGCATGTACTTAATTTGTCTCCATGTGTTCCTTTGAAGATTGAGGTTCCTCAGAAGGTATGGTCAGGTAAAGATGTATCTTACCATTATTTGTGAGTTTTTGGTTGTAAAGTTTATGTTCATATTCCTAAAGAGAGAGTTCTAAGCTTGATGCAAAGACTTAGCAGTGTATTTTCCAGGGTTCTGGTCAAGATAAGTTTGGCTAAAACTATATGATCATGTTGAAAAGAAAATAATCAGAAGTCGAGATGTTGTGTTTTCAAAGAATGAGACTTTGCAGGATATTGACAAGAAGATTTCAACACCTCGAGCTAATGATGGTCTATCTATGTCAGAGATAGTTCTTCCTACACCACTAGAGGAACATGATGTAGTTGATGTGCTAGGATAATCATCAGGGTGAGCCTGATGCAGTTGATCTTGATCATGTTGATGATGATGTGGTTGAAGAACCACTAACAGAGGAGGTTCAGCCAGTTATTCCTATTAGGTCTGCTAGAGAGAGGCGTTCTTCCACTAGATACCCCGAAAGTGTGTTTGTGATGCTCACATATAGTGGTGAGCCTAAGAGCTATGATGAAGCCTTGGACGATGAACATAAAGATAAGTGGCTTGATGCTATGAAAGATGAGATGAAGTTTTTGCATGATAATCAAACCTTTGAGTTGGTGAGACTGCCGAAAAGAAAGAAAGCTTTGAAGAATAAATAGGTCTTCAGAATTAAGAATGAAGAAGGTAATTCTACACCTCGGTATAAAGCAAGATTAATGGTCAAAGGTTTTGGTCAGAGAAAGGGCATTGATTTTGGTGAGATCTTCTCTACGGTTGTGAAGATGTCCTCTATCCGGACTGTTCTTGGCTTGGCAGCTAGTCTTAATTTAGAAGTTGAGCAGATGGATGTTAAAACAGCTTTTCTTCATGGTGACCTTGAAGAAGATATCTACATGGAACAGCCAGAGGGTTTTCAAGTAAAAGGAAAGGAGAATCTTGTGTGCAAGTTGAAGAAGAGTCTTTATGGGTTGAAGCAAGCGCCTAGACAGTGGTACAAAAAGGTTGAGTCTGTCATGAGGGAGCAAGGCTACCGGAAGACTACTTCTGATCACTGTGTTTTATTAGAAGATTTTCAAATGATGATTTTGTCATTCTTTTACTCTATGTTGATGATATCTTGATTGTTGGCATGAATGCTTCAAGGATTGACAGTTTGAAGCAGCAATTAAGTAAGTCTTTTGTTATGACAGACTTAGGACATACAAAGCAGATTTTGGGGATGCAGATTCCTCGTGATAGAGCGGCCGGGAAAATTTATTTGTCACACGAGAAGTACATCAAAAAGGTTCTTCAGAGATTTGGCATGAATAATGCCAAACCGGTCACTAGTCCACTTGCGTCTCATTTCAAGCTAAGTATCAAGCAATGTCCTGATTGTGTGCAAAGGACTTACTAGCAATAGGACTTGGTCTATTGCAGTAGAGTACTTGCGAGTCAAGGTTGATCCCACAGAGACTCGTAAGAACGTCAAATTATCAAGATTGAGCTTGTCACAAATATGGTCTACGACCAACTATATCTAGACAGTAGTGGCCACAAACTAACAATAGTACGCTAGCTCACACGGATGCAAACAAGAGTTTCTAATGTATTAGTTCAATTATGAGTAATTAGTTATTCCCTCACACATGCAATAGTCCTCCCCATCAGTGAATTTTAATTCATTGTTCAGCTACGGGTACAACTCCTAACCCTATCTACTCCGACCATGTTAGTAGATAATATATACGCAAGCTACCCTCCTTAATTGGTCCGTAATAGCCATACGCATAAAGAACTAGAGTTGCCGGTATTGAGCGCTAACTCATACCGCTAACCCGCCTAGGCAGCTATCGACACTGATTGGCACGTTCCTAGGGTCCATCGAGACAAGGTCCTAATTAACATTTCACTATCAGTACTTCGTGCTAATTTACGATGACATGAAAATAGTTTATCAGGCTACTAACATGTAAATTAAATCCGTCGATCAACGTAGCTGGTGCCGATTATCATGAACTAGTAATTTACAAGGTATTCAGATCCAGTGATATAGACCATCAAAGATCTGAAGAACGCAATCACTACTTCATGATTTCTTCACCAATGAATTACAACTATAACACATAGGGTAAAATAAACTAACTACTACATAATTAAAATAAATAAACAATTAGCACATACTAGTGGAATAGAACAACGACAGATCTACATCTCGGAAAAGACAGAAAATCATATCCTTGAAGACGAGTGTAGATATCTCACTAGGCGGTGACTCCGTTGTCTCTCCGACCAGAACTCATAAAATAATAAAATAAAGAACAAAGAACTTTTATTGCATAATACTTGTAATAGTTGTGTGGTACATTGAATTCTCAGGCGAAGCCGCTTATTTATAGCTACATAAACCGACTTAGAAACACCTAGATCTACCCCTCATCCAAGAAAATGCATTTCGGATGATTCTGGAGCCTCGGTAAGTCGGCGGCAGCTCCCGGTTTACCGGGGGAATTTTTGTCTTTTTCTCTCTACCGACTTAGTTGGAAATTTCTGGAATACCCTAGGCCCAATCTTTTCGTTCAGTCCACTCAAGATTCGTCCATGATGCTCAGCCCAATATTTCATATCCTAAAAATAATCAAATTTTGCACAAAATAATATCGAAATAGGGAAAATAAACGCTAAGTGCAAAGTACTCAACTCACGAACCCGACATATGATATTCAACTCAAATGGTTCATAGTTATTGGTCGAAACAACTATTTTTAGCTCATAATGGACAGAATGTTGATGCCGTAGGATAGACTATTTTAAGCGTCATCAACTACCCCCCACTAGCCCTTTGTTCGTCCTCGATCAGAGTATCAAGGTGGAATGTACCTCCAAGAGCAATCCCTATCAACTACCACATATTCAATAAAGATTTCTGGCAGAACATACATCAAGCGGCAATCCATAAGCTCCCCATTAATCACTACTTACCATGCATCAATGTGTCGTGTGATAAATCAGTCGTGATGGTGCGTTCGTTAGGAGAATCAAGTTGTATTAACCCCACAATCTTAACTCACCTGTGCATACACTTGCTCATCTTGCCTTCAGACTTGGTTACACAACATGGTACCTTAATCGGGACGGGCGGACTCGGGGACTGAGTATAACTCTAAAGTCCACGTTTGTTTCTTTTTATGCGAGGGTCATGTTACGAATTTGCTTCCTTACTGCATTTTTTTGCATATTTTTTCCTTCTTTTTTCTTTTTTTTTGGCGATTTTCTCACTATTTTTTCTCCCTCTCTCTCACAAGCCCGTTTTGTCCCGGTCACCTCTCGTGGCATTCAAGTTGCTTCCCTTGTCCTACAACAATTTGTAAAAGTATATAGACAGACAAATAATGATTCCCGGTTAAAACAACTTATCATCTAGTCTTAAACATTATCACTCAGATTAAGTGCTCTAATATTGAGTATAATGATTGAATAACAATTAATAAGTCACTACTTCCTGCAACATAATATGTGCTCATTCTTCCATACTAAATTGAATATGCTATAGCTAACTTCAAATTGAACTTAGGATCCTTTTCTACCGCTTCCTTACTCGAAAACGTGCAATAGGCAAGCTAAAAACAATGTTAAGTTTTCAAAAAATTTCCCTTTATCGATTATCCATCTAAGACTGCCTACCTCCCACTTATTATAGACATTGTCCCCAATGACTAATAATAAATAAAAGTAAAGGCACTTAGCTCTGGAATCGGTCGGCTGAGTCAAAGTGAATCCTAGAGCAGATTCATTAGCTCCTAGGTCACCTGCTTTCCAAAATACTCCCGAAAACTGTGAGTAACTGATAACGCCCTAATTGGTACCAATAATTGTATATTTATTCACCCTGAATTCTGCTCAAGAGAGGATATATAGGCTCGTTATTATGTGTAATATGTGTTAAATGCTATGTGTGTGTTTCTAGGATTGTAATACTGCATCTATGGTATTTTCCTGAGGTTTTGGTACTGTTTTATCTCATTTTGCATGTTTTATAGGATGTACCGAATCTGAGTATTGGAGAATGGATCTGGACCAAAAAGAGTATATTGGGCCGAGTGATTAAAGTCCAAGAAGAAGGCTGCTGAAGAAAAAGAAGAAAAGTGGGCCCGGTTTACCGTGGTCTAGGGCCGGTAAACCGAGGACTTGTTGGACACGAAATTGATTCTGCCACCTCTACTAGGTCGGTTAGGGTTTTAGAGAGTCTTAAGTCGGTCATTGTATCTATATAAGGCCACATTATCAGTGATAGGGCGGACCCGTTTTCCGGCCCTGATTCGTCATCCGGTCCACCATCCTGCCGGCCGGATTCCACAGGAATCGATCATCTGCCCCTGTAGCGTGGGGATCAGATCCCTTCGAGCCCATCCTGGTGAATAGGATGCGAGCCCAGGTCGGATGCGGATAGTTATCTTGCGGATCGAGCCCTCGTCATATACCTGCTTATATATAGTCCTTAATTGTAATTATATCCAATGTAATCTATTCACGTCCAATAAATAGGGCTTGTTGTAACCTCATTAAGGGGAGGATCTCGGATGATATAAAAGACAAGGCTAAGCCAAATTCACCAACTCACTCTATCAACGTACGTACGGAACCACCTCCTTCACATGAAGCTCCACAGTGAGCAACCACCAATAACACCACTAAAATAGCCAGATATCCACCATAATACCACCGCTGACACCCCAGATAATTTACACGTGACCAGTTGGCTCCGTTACCGGGAAAGGAGAGATTTTTCACCCGTTTCCGGCGTACGGTTCATCCAGTCATTTGCAGAAATCACGGCGGCTGAAGGAGGAGCTTCATCTTCCCTAGGTCACTCCTCGCTTTCTCCAGCAAAAGCTCTCGGCTCTCACATGCCCACGTTCATAATCTTGACTCAGTGCAGAAATCACCTCAAAATAAGGTAACCTCTTCGATCTCATGTCCAAAAACACGAGTTTGTGTTTGAATCATCACCTCTCTCGTGGTCTTTGCGCAAAAAGACTCGTCGGAGTTGGCATTGTTCGTTTTCCGGCCGTAAACCTAGTATCAAGGCTTTTGTTCTGTTGCTTATAACTGTCCGACCAGCAAAGTAACCAAGGACACGTGAATCTGTAGGGTTTACTCTTGAGAAATCAACACTCTCGACAGTATCACGTTGAAGAAATAGGAGATAAGGTCATGCATGTTGTTTTGATTGTTATTATACGATATCTTTTGGTCATTAGCTTGCTACATGCTCAAAACGAAACTCGTGCTATCATATCGTACTGCATTCTGTGAATTTGATAAAAAGAAGTTGGAGGATCGTCTGAATATTATGATTTTTGGGACTTCACACTTGAGAAATCACAGTTGTCCCCTGAATTCCGACATCCGTACACCGGCTCCGTCGCCAAACTCATCGGTTAATTCCTTTTCAACAGTATCCCCGACAGCCGCCTGTGCTCCCAAGAAGTACAAACTTGGTAAGTGTCAGAGGCAGTTGAGGGTCAAAGTACTATATGATTTTAGCGTAACCACCCAATCAGAGTTTGACAGATGGAAGGGACCAAAGAAAAAGTCCACGTCCCACCTACCCCAAGGAAGGGATCCGCAAGGGACCCCCACCGCCATGACGGCGCGGACCCTATATTGGAAAACCCCACCGCTGAATGGGGCAATGCACAAACAGATGCCGGATCGAAGTTGGACACCGACGCCAGAAATATAATAAATCGGAGGAGGTCCAGTTCTAAGAACGACACGGGAAACTCAGTTTCAGTTCACTCCGCACCAACACGCAGAAGGAACACAGTAGGGACCTCGAAACTGCGTAAGGGTAAAGAGACCGACCCGTAGAGAATTCCAGGGGTAGAAGGGATCCCAGAGGCTAGATCTCCGGAAGCAAAAGCGGCGTTGGCTTACGCCGAGTATGTGAAACAGATGTATACGGCTAACTTACGTCTAGCCGCGTGTAACCTACCTCTCATGACCATTGACGAGCAGATCCCTGCCCCGCCTGAACTTAAGGGAGCAATCGCATACAAAGAGCCGCCGGCTCCCACTCACGACCCGACCAGGGTCGAGTGGGAAGCAAGTGAATATTCTTCAGCGGGACAGAAAAGAAAACATATGCATGAGAAAAGCGGGGAAAGAGCGTCGGCCCTGGAATAGTTAGGCCGCCTTGAGAAAAAGGCTTTGCAATCAGCGGCTAGGTCCTTCACCGTCTGAGAAAAATGCAATACCGCACCATGAGGGCAGGGACCCCGTGATGCACGGCTCATCATAAATGAAAAAAGAGCGGAGCAAGACAGGGAGTCAGAGTACTACACGGACTCGGAAGATGTTATCAAAAGAAGGATGGTACCGTCAGAAGTATCATACCCGCCACTAACGACATGATGGAAAAAATGGAAAGAGAGATCTCAGAATTTAAAAAATCAAAACAGGGTGGGAAACCTAAGCCGACTCAAGGCATCGATGTCCTCTCGACGAGATTCTGGAGTCGCTACCTCCCAAGGGCGTGCAATACTTGCAATATGTTTACCTGCCTCCTGGAATGGATAGCTGCATTCCAAAGCCGGACACTCTTAGCCACATCGAACAAATCGGCATGATGTGTGGCATTCGTAGGAAGTATGCAGGACCGGGCCGTGACATGGCTCCGGAGCTTACCTCACGGCTCAATAAAAAATTGGGAGGAGCTAAGAGCGAAATTCCTGAAGGAATTTGAGACAGCAGAGCGACCCAAGAAATCCATCGAAGATCTCTATGAGATACGTCAGGGAGAGGGAGAGTAATGTAAAAGCTATTATGATCGGTTCATAAAGGTATACGAGCAGACGAAGAATCTGCCCGAGAATGAGGTTCAAAAGGGTTTTCTGAACGGTATCGCCAAGAAAGTGATGAAAACACATTTCGCCATGAACCCCCCGGCGAATCTGTGAGATCTCCTCAACCAAGCCTGAATCTTCGGACTGACGGAAGCAACCCTTTCATCCTCAAGAAAAGAAAAAAATTGAAATGAGTCCAAGCACTCGAGGGAAGAAAAGATGGAAGAACATAGGGAGGAGCAGAAAGACGATCGAAGAAGGGGAAAGGATCGAGACAGGGAGGTTTGAAAGCCGTTTAATTTTGACGAATCTGAGTTCGTTCCCATCAACGCAAGCTTGTCTGAAATACTGTACGAAATCTGGGACAAGGTGGAGCGGCCTAGGCCTCTGAGATCCGACCCCGGAACAAGGGACGAAACAAGGTATTGCAATTTTCACGAGGATCAAGGTCACATCACTAACGAATGTTACACCCTGAGGAAAATCGTTGATACGATGATCATGAATAGAGAATTAGACAAATATAAGAAATACGGCGGCGGAAACAGAGATGATAGGGGGCCTCGAAGATATCGGAATAAAATCAAGGTGATTATAGAGGAGTTCCCTAGCAACCATCTAATCAAAAGTCAAATCAACGCGATCAACGTCAGAGGAAGGGAAAAACCAATCGATCTGGCTCCGGAAGAACAGGCAATCACGTTCACTCGTAGCGAGCTAGCAGGCCCGCCCGTGGCAATGGAGCTGCCTATAGTGGTGCAGGTCGAAATAAACAATTTTGGCATCAATCGGGTACTCCATGACACCGGGGCCGCCCGAGACAACATCTACCTGAAAACCCTGAAACAGTTAAAGATTGGAGTGTCCAGGTTGAAGCCTTATTTAGGAATGTTGGAGGGATTCTCTAACGACAGAGTGACAGTTTTGGGCGTCATTGACTTAGAGGTAGAAATTGGCGACCACCCGCCATATCGCCAAGAGAAAATCGACTTCTTGGTGGTCGATCTACACTCCCACTACACGGCGATCCTAGGAATCCTATCACAAAGAAAGTTCCAGATGGTCGTTTAGATCCCCCACCAGAGGGCAAAAGTTTATACGGACAATGGAATCGGATTAGCCGTCAGCCGACCTCAAACTCTACTAAAACATGTGACGACAAATCTCAACGACTATCCCGCAAGAGGATTGGGCAAGAGGCCCCAGGGCAAAGCGCCTGAGTCATCTTCCCGAAGGGCTCGCGTGGACACAATCAGGGTAACGAAAGCTCGAAACGAGCCGTGCCCCCCGGAAGATACCACGCCTGCCGGACCCAAGACAGTCATTTGCGACACCCTTCAGGTCAGGGATGAATCATATTTCACCACCGAAGACAAGCTGATTGAAATCGTCGTCAACGAAAAATATCCTGACCAAAAGGTTAAAATCAGTGGACAAATGGGAGAAGACGAAAGGGAGAATTTGATCTTACTGTTAAAGTAAAACCTGGACGCTTTCGCATGGGTAGTCACAGACATGAGAGGCGTGGAGCCCGAAATCGCACTACACCATCTGAATGTGGATCCTCACTTTAAGCCTATACAGGAAAGAGCCCGCCAGTTCTCCCAAGAAAAAGAGGAAGAGATCAAAACCGAAGTGAGCAAGCTGATAGAGGCCAAAATTATCCGGGAACTTCAATACCCGACCTGGCTGGCCAACGTGGTGATGGTCAAGAAGCATAATGGAAAATGGCGCATGTGTGTCGACTTTACCGATCTGAACAAGGCCTGCCCGAAAGATCCTTACAAACTACCCAGGATCGACAGAATGGTCGACCGAATAGCCGGCTTCGAAATGCTAAGTTTTTTGGACGCGTATTCCGGCTACCACCAAGTGATGATGTCCAATAAAGAGAAATAATTGACTGCTTTCTGAGCGGCAGGTGGAATGTACTACTACGAAATGATGCCTTTTGGGTTAAAAAACGCCGGGTCGACTTACCAGAGGATGGTCAACAAAGTATTTGGTTATCAAATCGGGAAGAATATGAAGGCCTATATAGACGACATGGTCGTTAAATCCGCCCGGAATGACCACCTGGCCGACCTGCAGGAAACCTTCACCAATGTAAAGATACATTCAATGAAGCTAAACCCCGCCAAATTTACTTTTGGAGTCCAAGCCGGGAAATTCCTGGGTTTCATGGTAACTCAGAGAGGAATAGAGGCGAACCCAGAAAAAATACAGGCACTGGCCGACATGAAAGAACCAACATGTGTAAAGGAGGTCCAAAGGTTAAATGGAAGAATTATCGCACTGGGAAGATTCGTCTCTAGATCCGCCGAAAAATGCCTCCTGTTTTTCAAGATCCTAAAGGGAAACAAAACCTTCGAATGGTTAGAAAAATGCTCTCAGGCCTTCAAAGCTATCAAGATGTACCTGTCAAGCCCTCCGCTGTTAGTCAGTCCGATCTTAGGAGATGAGCTATTTTTGTATCTGGCAGCTTCGGACCGGGCCGTTGCCGCTGTTCTTGTCAATGAGGATGGGACCCTCCAAAAGCCCATTTATTATGTTTCCAAGGCCCTCAGTCCCTTTGAGATCCGCTATCTTAATGCAGAAAAATTAGCTTACTCGCTCGTTGTTGCTGCCCGAAAAATTAGGGCTTATTTTTCTTCACACACAATCGTGGTCTTAACCAATAGTCCTCCATGACAGTTGCTGCATAAGCTAGACATTTTGGAGCGAATGATGCAATGGGCCATAGAGTTGACTGAATTTGACATTCGATATGAGCCCAGGAAGGCTATCAAGGCACAGGCTCTAGCAGACTTCATAGTCGAAACAAGCTTTATTGAGGAAGGACCCGCTAGACAGCCTAGTTCGCCAAGCGTTGACAAGTCGAACACCCCAGCTGAGGTTGAGCCAAGCAGACCGATCCACTGCTGGCAGATGTATGTCGACGGGACCGCGAACTGAAATTGATGTGGAGCTGGGATAATACTCTTGGAGCCAGGCTCATCTAAAGAAATCGAGAATCAAGCCGAATACGAGGCAGTCATAGCCGGACTAGAGTTAGCCAAATCTATGAACGTCGAAAACTTAGAGGTATTCTGCGATTCACAGGTGATAGTGTGCCAAATTAATGGCGCGTTTCAGGCAAGGGATGAAGTGCTAAAAAAAGTACCTCAACCTTGTCAAGAAACTAAGAGGCGGCTTCAAATATTGCGAATTCAAAAGCATACCGCGGGAACAGAACGAGCGAGCAGATTACTTATCCAAGCTAATATCCAAGGATGAGTTCAGTGACCCCGCGGTCATGTTCGAGTATCTCGAAACGCCAGATGTCTCCCGGGCCAAAATCATGGATATTCAGCCATCGGTTTCGTCCTGATAGACGAAATCAAAGCATATATAGAAAATAAGATTTTTCCTAAGGACATAAAGGAGGCCCAAGCCTTAAGGAAGAGGGCGGCTCGTTATACGACCTTAAACGGAGCTCTATACCGACGATCATTCTCGAAGCCGCTCCAGCACTGTGTGCGGCCCGAGGAGGTAAAAGAGATACTCCCGGAGCCGAGGGAGTGTGCGGCGGCCACCTCTCTAGCCGCACCTTGGCCCAAAAAGCATTATTAGCAGGGTACTATTGGCCAAAGCTGGCAGAAGATGCCGAGAGATACGCCAAAAGATGTGACAAATGCCAATGCTTCGCCAACATACCCCGGCTACCTTCAGTAGAACAGAGCGTTGTTGTCGCCGTATGGCCTTTCGATATGTTGGTAATTGACCTCATTGGTCCGCTCAAGAAAGGCAGATCAAAATGTGAATACGTAGTCGTCGCCGTGGACTACTTCACGAAATGGATCGAGGTGAAAGCGCTCGTAAAGATCTGCGCCAAGGATATAATATACTTTTTATTGGATCAGGTTTTGACTCGGTTTGGGGTGCCGCGGGCCATCGTATCCGATCAGGGCCCACAATTCAGGGATGAATTCGATGAATTTTGTAAAGAGCATAATGTCAAACATTGGCAATCTTCGGTATGCTACCCTCAAGGAAACGGCCAGGCGGAAAATGGCAATAAGCAAGTGTTGAAAATATTAAAGAAAATCCTAGACAAAAAGGCTGGCAAATGGGTAGACTACCTGCCAGAAGCCCTCTGGGCACTTCGGACAACCAGAAAGGTAACAACAGGGGAAACCCCTTTCGCACTAACATACGGGTCGGAAGCAATGGAACCAGTGGAAATGGCAGTGCCAAGTATCAGGGTCCCCCACTTCGACGAGGCCGACAACATGATCAATCGGAAAATCGAGCTGGATCTAGCCGAAGAACAATGCCTGAAGACCCGGGCTAAGTTAGTCAATTACAAGCAAGCCGCAAAAAGGTACCACGACCAACGCATCCGAGACCATTCCTTCACGGTCGGCGACTTCGTCCTTCGAAAAAGGCAAGCGACAGGACAGAAGACCGACAAAGGAAAGATGGCCTAGAATTGGGAGGGCCCTTGGCAAGTATCGAGAATAGTCAAGAAAGGGACCTACATCCTCAAGGACAAAGAGGGTCGCGAGTTCAACAGACCCTGGCACGCCGACAATCTGAAAAAATACTACATGTTAGGCCAATGACCTCAACTTGTTTTTATAAACAACTTTAATGGGAAGGCATTGAACCTCACTTGATTATTATCAATGAATTATTTCTCGAAAAACCCTCAGTTACAAACGAATACTGTCTCCGACAAGCAAAGCTTGTCCGACACAGTTGGGGGCAGTCTATAAGCACGTTTATAATGTCATCAGAAAAACATAAAGTGCGAAAACAAAGTCGAAGGGTTAAAACAAGAGATTTAATTCAATACAAGAGGAGGAATTTTCACAGAGGAGCTAAAAAAAAGGCTCCTCATGTGTCCGCTTCCGGATGAGCAAAATATAGGTCCGTGGTCGGACACACCGGCATCCCTATACTACGGATGCACATATTGGAAATCATCCAAGAAAAAGGCATGACTAGGCCGACCCCCATCGAAGTGGCGAACTTGATCGCCTCGAAATGGATTAGGTGGCCCCAATTAATGGTCACCTCCGGCACGGAAAGAGCATAGAGGACAAAGGCCTCAGCATCAGTGACTTCCTTAGGATCGGGCATACAAAAGACCCTAGTATTCAAGAAGCGCTTCCATTCCCTCTCTGCCCGACTAAGCATGTGGAGCTTGACTTCCATATAAACATCCCACTCGTTGCGCAGCAGGAACTGGAAAGCATCAGAAAGAGCGCGATAATAGTTGATCCCATCCTCAAGGTCCTAGGTAACATTATAATACCCAGCAGGATTGGGAAGGCCGTAGAAATTATTAACAGCGGCCGGAGCAAAATCAACCGTCACTCCACGGACGGTGACAGTAGTGGTGTGATCAACATGGCCATTCCTGATAAAACAAAGTAGAACTCACGCACCAAGGTTGAGTTGAACACCCCAGCCGGACGAGTAACGAAGATTCCCCAACCATTGGCAAGGATAGCAGCCCGGTGACATGGTCTGACATGACTTAGGTTCAACCCCCTATCCTACATATGGGCACAATCACGGAAGTATGTCGTGAAGTGGTTTTTGGCCACTTGTGAGGGAGCAAGATGGAAACAGATGGATAGTCCATCTTCTGGAACAGGATTAAAGACGTTGGTGCCTTGACTAGATTCCTCAAAAGAAGACATGATAGAAGGATAATGCAGAAAGTTTGAATTTTTTTTTAGAGTGGATGAAAAGCTGAGAAATTCATAAATGGGGAAGAAAGGCAAAGCCTCCTTTTATAGAGTCAGAAAATCAAAGGGCGGGAAACTGAGGAGTCGCACACGTTTAAATCCGGACGCCAACCCTTGTATTAACGAAGCTGACGCTTTGAGGGAAGCAGTCATCAATGCATCGGTTAGGCCAAACGTCATAAGACCTCACGAAGTTCGAGAAACTGAATGAACCCTACCGAGTCCGACCAAACTTGCTGACTCCAACGCTAGAATTCTCCTCATTCAAATAGAAGCGGGCCGCAATCAACAATTCGAGCCCAAAACATAAAGTAAAGCAAGCACATCGCAGGAAGAAAAATTTTATTGCAAAATACAAGACCTAGAAGGTCGATTATTTACAAGACAAGATGAAAATAAAATCTAAGCCCAATCAGCGTCGTATTCTGTTGATGAGTCTAAATCGATGCGCTCGAGCTCGATGTTCGAGCGGGGCGGCACCAAAACATCGTCATGAGATACATGCATCCCGAGGGCACTGGTACACAAGTGGGAAATCAACCTGGGGAAAGGGATAGGCCCATGTAGGTCTGTCTGGGCAGCAAATGTAATTATTTCACGATATATCAACCGCCCCCAATCGATGCTAACTCCCTCCCTAGCCATCAAGATCGAGTAAAGCAGGTGCGACTCGGCTTCCGAAATTTCCACAGAGTCAAACAAAGGAAAAACTCGGGAGTTGATAAATATTTTCCACTCCCGGTTAGCTTGAAACATCTCATAAGCATGGCCCTCTGGCAACGGATCCCAGTCATCAGGAATCAGGCGCCTAAGAGCGGCGGCCCCGTAGACACGCCTCCTTAACTCATCGCCAAGACCCCAAACCGTCTCGTAATGATCGTAAGAAGGAGGGGTGCGCTTGTTGAAGAACTCGATGATGACCTCAGGAAAAAGGGCAACATAATCCCCCCTGAGGGTAACCACGGTAGGGGCAGTATCAGTCAAAACCACTACGGATAGTGCAGAATAGAATTCCCGCACCATAGTGGCGTTATATACCCCCGAGGTGCCATCGAAACCCAGACCAACCCAACCCAGTAACACGGTTACGCTGAGCAAAGCTAATCTTGCGAAGGTTCAAACCCTTCTCAGTCAGCAAGGGAAGCTCTTTGAAAATGGAGAAAAAAAAATAGCAATGGCTAACGGAAAGGCTGTTTGAAAGAAGGGAGAATCACCGAAATTAACCATTACGGTAATAAAGCAAATATTTGGAAAGGAACTTTAGGAAGAAGAAGAATCGAAACAGGGATGCTTGAGAAAAGAGCAAAATCCCACCTTTTATAGCACAAAATAAATGACCCGACGGAGGAGATAAACCTGATCGGACGGCCAGAGCAAAATGCCTGTCAGATTTCGAATTTCAAAAAGGCATTAATGCGGGAATAGTTACAAGAACCATCTCCATTACGAGCACGGCATCCGATGCGCCAGCAACAGGAACGAATAACATCTTTCCAACATAGCTTTATGACAAGACGTGTCAGACTCCCAAACGGGCTAACCCCGAAACGGCTGTGCATGTACCCGCTTCAAATAATAATCGGACACACACACAGTAGGGGGCCATATCGGAATTTTTAAGTCAACGGATCTCGCAAAGCCTCCTGTTTCGAGCCGGATCTAAGCACAAAGCCTTTGATCTCCCTCGAAAGAGGGGGGCACATCGGATTTTTGAATCCAACCAGACAAATAGACGGCCCAGCAACCAGGCACATCAAAGCAAATCACTTGTTCAATTTGGACCTCGTATGCAACGTCACTCCAAACAAGGGGGTCACAGATGTGAATTTTCAAAACAAGCAACAAGCGGTCCGAATCCACATTTATTTCAACCAAGCTCAAAAGGCGACTTTGACTGAAAGTAGGGGGCCGCACCCTGGATTTTTCATAGAAGACCCAAATCCAATAACAGGTTTAATTCCTACCTAAGTTATTTTAGTGAGCTCGACACTCTAAACGATCTCGACTTCACCAAAAGTAGATGGCCGCAAAATCAAAATGTTTCAAACAATGGAATAAAATGGAAAAGAGCTAACGACCCAACCAAAATGAGGGGCCCGCACATATACACACCTTGGCGAAACAAACAAACTTGTCCAATAAATAAAAATCAAACAGTGGCCACTGGCAATGTCAAATTACTACAATAAGGAGAAATAAAAAGTGCAATATTACAGTGAAAATCAAAGAATAGCGAGTCAAGCTTGTTTGTCTAAAGGAGGAGTTTTGGTATGAGGCCCAGTCAAATTCAAAAATTGTTTGCACTCTTCCTCAGGACTCTTATCCTCACCGACACTAGTAGCAGCAGCTCCCGCAGCAGCTATAGCGGACTTTACTTCCTTCGCAGCAAACTCAAGAGCCTCTTTCTCCATCTCTAACATCATGGGACGAAGATTTTTCTCATTGACCGCAAGAGGATCCCAAATCGGCTTACCATTCTTCAAACTTTCGAGCCGGAAATCTTCGAGTTGAACAACGGTATAAGGAAGAGAAGGATGGAAGACTCTCAGCTCAGGGTCATCCCGATCCATGATTAGCCAGTCCTGCAAGGTCTCAAGATTCGGGGCATCCTCACAAAATTCTTTACGGCACCTCGACGCATGATAGAAACCCTGGTCAAACCCGTCCAACAAAGCATCTTTGACCTTTCGGGCGACGTCAGAAGCAGCGACCTCAGATTCACTCAGCTCGCTCTTCATTCTATCAATGAGCTCATGGGCCTCCGCCACCTTAGCAAGAGCTTTATCTCTCTCCGACTTAGCGGAGTTCTGAAAATCAGCAGATGATTGCGCCATCTTGGAGAGGGTCTGATTTTCGGTATGAAGCCGACCTACATCGGCCACAAGCTCTTTTTCCCTCTGATCGGCCTCGACCCGGAATGCTTTTTCTCTCTGCTCTACTGCATTGGCCCGGTCCATTTCGACAACTAACTTCACCTGCATCTCAGCGAGTTGGCTCGCCATCTGTTTTGCCTCTTAATTGCAAGCCCACTCGACTTGCTTGAGCTTCGTGGAAACCTGAAAAGAAAAGAGTTCAGAACCAGGAAACTTTAAGAAAATAAAAAGCTCAAAAACAGAAAAGGCACATTACCGCACTAGCCGTAGTTCCGTAAAGGCCGAGCGCCTCGAGTAAGAGCTGTTGGTTGGAGAAAGGTCCCATTGAAGCTGTCGACGCCACCACGTCGGCTTGAGCTATCCGATTAACGATGCCATTACCGACCATTAATTGGGGGGCATCGGGATGTCTAAACTTCAAATTTTGCAGAGGAACCACATCAGAAATGGAGGCAGACAACTCCCCGGCCATTTTTAAAGAGAGGGGTTGTCTTAGGAAATCACGGTCTAACCACAAGGCCGGCTTCCCCTTAAACCCCGCAGGGATATTCTTCTTGCCGGAGTCCTTCTGCCCCGGCTCGACGGTAACAAACTCGCTGTCAGAAGCGTACCTTCTCGACGGACTCTCGGTCAGATCAATGGCGGCGCTAGCCGGCTCAAACTCCTGAGGAACCCGGTCATCCTCTGCAATCGAAGAGGAGTCGACAACAACATCGCTGGAGCTCTGGCCGCCCTCAATTCTAGACTTCTTGATGGATGAATCAGCATAAGCATCAACTAGGTCTTCACCCACATCTATCAGGCCGGAATCGTTTCTTTCGGCAGGTCTTTTCCTCTTCGCCTTGTTGGCCTCGACAGGTTTATCTACCTTTGAAGCCACGACAGGCCTAGCCACCTTTTCCGTGACTGCACCACCCTCGGCAGCCGTTATATTGAGGTTGGCCGCGGTAGAGGAAACACCGGTGGCCGGAACATCCTCCATGCTCACTGGGGGGAGGATCTATGGGTTTGCTGGCCTCCAACAAGGCCTGTCGAGATTTTCTCTCATCCCTCAGGCGGGCCATCACAGCATTCCGGTCCACGTTGGCCAACACCATTATACCTGTAAGACAAATGGTTAGAATTCTAGAGGAAAGAAAAATACAATCAAATACAGTTAAAGAATGGGGAAAAACAAAGTTGAAAGAACAAATTAATGGAAGGCCGCGATCCATCAACCCCTTTGCATATCGGGCACTGAGTGGGGAAACACTTCCCCAGAGGGCACTTAGCATACCAATCTTCATATACACCCATGTTGGATGCCTTCACCACAGGCTGAACGGTGATCGGCCCAGGAATACCGGCCACACAACAGAAGGGGGCCTTAAAATCAATCAAGCTCCTCCAGCTAAAAGTCCTCTTCTGCGTATCACTCTTTTCATCCCAACCAAGAAGCTCATAAAGATTATCGAGAAGCTTCTGCTCGATGCGATCAAGAGACTTGGGCACAATAACCGTATTCTGCCTCTTCTTTGGACGCATGTCGAACTTTGGAAACGGCCATCCGGACTTTGATTCGACTATCATGGCCCTTGTGTTCCAACTCCGGACTTTATCGAAGTCCAATAAAATAAGCGACATTTATTCACTCTGGTCGCCAGAAAATTGCTCGAGTCAGCTTTGTTTGTGGCCGCTATGCTGTAGGTATAAAACTTCAAAAACACTTTAAGGGAAGGCTCGTAGCCCAAAATCTGACAGAGCACGACGAATGCCATTACGACCCGAACCGCGCCAGGAGTAAAATCACAAGGAAGGGCCGCTAGACTCCACATGACCTCGATGAAGAAAGGCTCAAAAGGCGGTCTAAGGCCGGCAACAAAATGGTCATAGAATAGAACAAGAACGTCTTCCTTTAGTCTTAAACCCGCCCGGTTTCCTACCTTCTTGAAGCCGGAGAAACGATAACCAGGAGAAATGTTAAACTCATAAAGGAATTTGGGATCCCCTAAATGAGATCGTACGACTGCCCAATCTAACTCGATCCGTCTATCCAGGGCATCAATTTCCTCATCTTCCCTTAGGGCCTCCGAGTTCAGCGGCCTAAGAGTTTTGTTGCTCTCTTTTAGCTCGTCATCCTCATCAACGGACTTCTTCCTCCGCTTGGGTTTCTCAGCCTTGGATACCACATCAGAGGAAGAACCTTTAGTCCTGGCGGCCTCCCTTTTTTTATTCTTTGGGAACCGCAACCGAAGGGACGGACTTCCCTTTCGGCACCTTAAAAACAACAGCTTTGGGACGACTTGACTGTGGCGGAACCAACTGGGCCAATACCATATCATCCTCTGTGCTTTCACCGTCGTCACCCTCACCGGAGCTGGTGCTTACTTCTTCGACATCCTTGGAAGCGTAGCCATGAACACCATCATCATCGCTACTTCCTGATCTATCACTCCCAGGCATCCTGTAAAAGAAAAGAACGAGGTGTATAAGACATCACCCAAGACAATGGAAGTCGGGCCGAGACAATCCTTCTCACTTCATCTCGACACCCCGTCTTTTCATTTCACGGCCCATTCTCAGAAATCAATAGCAAAATCTTAGGACTTTCGGTTTAAAGCAACATCCGGCACTCAATCAATATCCAAAAGTAACCTCAGACTCAGAATCAGGAACAGCAGAGCCAAATGAAATGTGAAAGTACTAGAGATTAACAAGGAAAAACAACTTACTTGACAATAAACAGGAAATACGAGAAGGGTGATAGAGCAAGAAATGAGTCTTTGGAATCCGGTTGGAAATCGCCTCGCCGGAGAACCTTTGCTTACAATTTGTCAGCAGACAATCGCCAAAGAGTTTCAAAATTCGAAAATGTTTAAGCTTGGGGGTTCCCGTCCTTATATAGGCACAAAAACACAGATCCGGCGGACATCATCGTCCAGATCCAACGAATGAGATTAAAGGCGGGATTTCCAAATTTTGAAATTCACGATCGCCATCATTACGGCACGAATAACCAAGAGTTAAAGCCAATCAGAATGAGCGGAAAGTCACGATCAGTTACTCTATCAATATAGGGTGATGAAGGGACACTGGAGGGAGGCTCGTGCTTGACCTCAAAAGCTGACTCCAAATCAGCTTCGAATCGGCTCGAGGCCTAAGGCCCAAGAAGTCAAATCTTATGAAGCTAAGTCTATCCGCCCATTTACAGCTTCGAATCAGCTCGAGGCCTAAGGACCAAGAATCCAAATCTTATGAAGCTAAAGCAATCCGCCCATTTACAGCTTCGAATCGGCTCGAGGCCTAAGGCCTAAGAAGCCAAATCTTATGAAGCTAAGGCTATCCGCCCATTTTCAGCTTCGAATCGGCTCAATGCCTAAGGCCCAAGAAGCCAAATCTTATGAAGCTAAGGCTATCCGGCCATTTACAGCTTCGAGTCAGCTCGAGGCCTGAGGCCCAAGAATCCAGAACAGATGAGGCCAAGACTATTTTGTCCTCGCCATCCCTAGAGGATTCAAGAGGTCAAGTCATCAAAGTAATAGAGCTACTCCCCACCCAGCCTCTCTAGAGATCAGAGGTGCGGAGTAGGGGGACATTGATAGGGCGGACCCATCTTCCGGCCCTGATCCGTCATCCGGCCCACCATCCTGCCGGCCGGATTCCCCAGGAATCGACCGTCTGCCCCTGTAGCGTGGGGATCGGATCCCTTCGAGGCATCCCGGTGAATAGGATGCGAGCCCAGGTCAGATGCGGATAGGGTTATCTTACGGATCGAGCCCTCGTCATATACCTGCTTATATATAGTCCTTAATTGTAATTATATCCAATGTAATCTATTCACGTCCTATAAATAGGGCTTGTTGTAACCTCATTAAGGGGAGGAACTCGGATGCTATAAAAGACAAGGCTAAGCCAAATTCACCAACTCTCTCTATCAACTGTACGGCACCACCTCCTTCACACGAAGCTCCACCGTGAGCAACCACCAATAACACTACTAAAATAGCCAGATATCCACCATAATACCACCGCTGACACCCTAGATAATTTACACGTTATCAATCAGATTATTACATAGTTCTTCGATAGTTTTCAATTACATTTTACCATTTTGATGAAATATAGTTATTCCAAGCTTTTGAGGAGTTGTTTCTGGTTTTCTCCCTTTCTCTACCGTCTTTAGCTTGAGTAAATCGAGCTAGATCACAATTGTTGAAGGTATGCAGCTTTGAATGTTCCTTTTTGTTTTCAATATGGTAGATCTGTTCGTATTTATGTGTTTTAGTTAATCTGCATGTTTAAAGACCCCATGATTTACTTATTTTAATCGGATGTGAGCAACGTAGAACCAGGAATAGGAAAAATGGTAACCCGGCGGTTGATCGCGTGTAAGTCACTAACGTCGATATAACTAGCAAGAATACTAGGTACATCATAGTATATTGAATACGAGTCAAGGTCGATCCCACAGAGACATTGCAACTTTAACTATAAATGATTCTAACCTAATTAAGAAGCAACATAAAGGTGGTCATGGACCAACAATAAACAATAAGAAAACAAACTTGGTATTTCTCCCCCTCTTCTCACCGATCTACTAACTTGGATTAGGTAATCGTTACCTTTACTTCCCCACATAATTTCCTAAATTAATCGCGAGCTTTTGTTTTAATTATCATTATCAGCTACGGGTGCAACTCCTACTTCTATCTACTCCGATAATGGTAGTAGAAAATCTATATGCAAACTACCCTTCTTAATTGGTCCATAATAGCCCATTTGCTTAAAGAACTAGAATTGCCGATATCGAGCCCTAACTCATACCGCTTACCCGCCTAGATAGTTGTCGAAATGGATCAGCACGTTCCTAGGGTCCATTCAAGACTATGTCCAAATTTAGCACTTCACTATTCGTATTTCATGCCAGTTTATGATTACGATAAACAGATTGGCCAGATCTAACCTACTGTTAATTAAACCTGTCGATCAACGTAGCTGTAGTGAATCCCAGTTTTAGGTTTTCGAAATAATGCCTCAGTAAACCGGTATAGACATCCGGTTTACCTGGGTCAGCTTTTCCTATTCCTGGATCTACATTGCTCAATTACGATTATTCTAAGTAAATTATTGGGTTTTTAAACATGCAGATTAACTAAAACACATAATGATGAAGTGTCATAACTAGCTGTTATAGTGCAAAGCAAAAAGGTGTCTAGGTATCAAATGTATAGGATTTATTAGAGTCTGATATTTGTATAGGTTAAATCAGACAAGCACTGTAATAGTTCTAGGCTGGAACTGAGAAAGTAAGAAACTGAGATTTAGAGAAACTGAACAATAGAACACATCAACAGAAAACTGAAGAAGATAAGTTTGCTGAGAGTTACAGACTCGGTTGACTTATCTAAGAAGACTGAAGAACTGAGGGTCACAGACTCAGTTATTGAAGATTGAAGAACTGAGGGTTCAAACTCAGTTATGAAGACTAAGTCGAGACTGTAAAGTTAGATTTCAGGCAAGATTGTGGTGACCTGAACTGACTTTATGGATCTTGTATGAAGACCTAAGAATCATAAGGACAATGAATTCTTAGATGATAATGAGTCATGGTGTACTCTGATTAAGTCAATTATAATCAGATGAAAACTGGAGTACTGATATTTGAAGAAGAGTAAAATCACAGTTAATGCTCCAAATCAGTCAAGAAACTGACAAACAATAAACTTAGTACAAAACTGATAAGGAAATTCAGTTTTATAAGTCAGCCATCCAACAAATTGATCGTACAATCGAACGTTACAAAGGAAGTGATTTTATTGGATGAACTACTGACAAATCAGAACGGTCATAAAATATAGCCGTTGCAAGATTCAAGCAGGATGAACGTTGGATGAACCCCTATAAATAGACCACCTCTACAACGTCAAAAAAAGGGGGATATATATATGGCAAGAGAGCAGGAAAACTAAAAAGTATCTATCTAGTCAAGAAAAATTTAATTAAGGGGGAAAGCCAAATTCAAAAGAATACCTGCTAAGCACTTAATTGCAAGATCAAGAAATTTCTTCAAGTATTCAAAGTGCATTCTTAATCAAGTTCACTCATTTGAAGAAATACAGAGCCGTGCTTAATTTAACCACCCAGAAGAAAAGCTCAAATCACAGTTGAATCATAGTTATTGATTCAAAGTCTCAACTTTGATTTTATCAAAGGTTTAGACTGTGAAACACCAAGAAGGTGTGAAGGACAGTTGAGTGCAGTCAAGAAGACTGTGTTTGTGATGAGCTGGTGAAGAGGCAATTCTACCCTCCAAGGACCAGTGGTTCAAACAGTTGAAGAACAGCAATCCTACCTGTTCTACAAGTGTTTAGATAGTGAAGCTAGGGATTAGTCAGGGACTATCAGTTTTGGACTCTTTGTAACCAGGCCATCTCAAAGAAGTTCTAGTGGAATTTTCCTCTGCATCACAGGGGAAGAGAGGATTGACAGGATTACACCACCTAGAACCTCTATAAATCATGTCTACTTATTTTACGCATTCATTTACTTTATCATAGTTATATTTATGTGGTTTTCACTCTGAAACTAAGTTAACTAGTTGTTAAAGGCTAATTTTTTATCCGCTGCCATTTAACAAGACTAAATACAAGTCAGTCTTGACTTATACTCAGTTAAGTTAGCTGAACTCCGCACAAGTTTCAGGACAGGAACAAAACTGGGCTGAGTATCAGTTTGAGTTTGACATAAACTCAGTTCCTGGGGCTTTTTCAGTTTTGGGAAAGTTTTTGGTGACAAGTTTATTCACCCCCCCCCCCTATAAACTTGTGTTAGCCTTTCCAAGAAACCAACAATTGGTATCGGAGCAAGTTCTTCCTTCTGGAGGAGATCCAAGTTGTTAATACTTAAGTTATAAACTAGTTGTTGACAATCCTTACTGTACTTCATTTCAATGGATACATCTAGAATTAGAAATTGGATAAATAATCCCCTGACTGACTACTTGCAGAATGTTGTCTATGATTTCCAGGATCAAGTATTTGAAAGATTCAGTACTACGAGCTCTCACACAAATCCGGAGCCTCATTTCAGTCTTGATGAAGACATTGAGCTTAATGCGAATAATGATGATGAATCCAGAGGATTTCCATCCCTAAGCGATCTTTCAAAAGAAGCAGAAAGAGAGTTAATACGAGTAACTAATTATATCGAAGAAGAACTGACCAAAGATCCATCCAGTGCAAAAGCCAAAGATATAGATGAGACTCTACCTACAAGTCATGGAGGTGAAAGTGATGAAGAAATCACACTGCTAGGATCCACACAGGCAAAAACTGTTGATAAAGGAAAACAAGTCCTAATTGATGATGATTCCTCGACAGAAGATCTACCTATCAAAAATCAGGAGGTAATCACATCTACATCCAGCACTCACACTATCATGAACAATCAAAGAAATGATGATTTCAATAAAACCTTGGACATACTCATAGAGAAATTAGAGGCTACTCAAAAGAATTATGAGAATGTCAAAAAGGAGAAAAAGTTATTGAAAACTGAAATTTCGAGATTGAATGCTGAAATCAATCTAATCAAAACTAATAATGGAACCAAAGTAATTCGACCAACTGATGAACTAACAAAAGTTATAAACATCAAAGAATCATCAGTTGATCCAATTTCCAGAGTTCAATTCAAACCAGGAAAACCATTTGGAGATAGATATGGTTTAGGGTTTGATAATCAGTATAATTCTAAGTTCAGACCAAGATCAGTTGCGATAAAATTTGTGACTACTCAAAAGTCAGAAACTCAGAAAACTGATAAAATTATTAGAACTGACAAAAAATCAGCATAACCAATCGCACAAACTGATAAAACTGAAAAATCAATTGGTAAAATTCACCAGGCCAACAGATTTTACAGGAAGACTCAGAAGGCTGAAAACGGTAAAACTGATCCGAGATCAGTAAGAAAAATCTTCAAGTCATATTCATCTAAGAATATAGATCATTCATGGAATAACGGACTCAGAGGGAAAGGAAGATTATTTCCCACTAATGAAGATTGGAATGAACCATCACATCATTTTCACAAAATGAACAAACCTAAAGTTGTTAAGGCAAAACAGGAAAAATTTGTGAAAGTTGACGTTACTCAGTCAAAATATCAAGAGAGGTATAAAGTTAAAAATAAATGTGTACCATCAAAAGCTAATCAGTTAGGACCCAAACAGATATGGGTACCAAAAATTTCTCACTTTGTTTTGCAGGAGAAAAACCGATAAGCTGAAAACTGAAAAATGGAATTCACAAAACTAAGTTGCTTTTACAACTGAGTTTTTGAATTCAGCACAAGGACAAAACTGAACGTATACAGCTGTTAATACACTGTACCTACTCTATTCACTATCTTCTAGCTACAGATGTCAAGAAAAGACGTGGTCCTTCTCAAATCTAAACCGTCAATATCTTCCACTCACCCACCTTTTCACAATCTCAAAACATTTATGACAAAGACGTTCTAATGTCCCACTCAATTCTTAACTACCCCTACTACAAATTATAAATACCCAGAATTTTCTTTTATTTCTTAAGTTTAAATTTTGAATCCACTCTCTGAATCTCAAATTTTCAAAATATTCAATCAAATCCAGAAAAATGACTTTCACTCTTGTTGAACCCGGAATGATCGTATCTCTTGAACAGTATATTGTAAAATATATTGATCAAACTCTAGCCAATTCAATTGCAACAAAAATCCGGAAAATTAAAGGTTTGGATGTTGTTTTCAACATCGATCTGAAAAGTGTATGTTTAGAAAGCATTGGAGACTTCTATCAATTTGGTAGAACAACTGTAGAAGGAGAAGACACACAAACTTATATCACTACTGTCAATGATAAGGAGATCAAGGTCACCGAAGATCTAATTACAGAAATCTTTGGATTTGACAAATCCGAAGGATCAGCAGCCATCAAGCTGACCAAGGAACAAAAAGAGAAACTATGGAAAGATATAGCGATTAGTGGAGAATCCGCCGACTCACAGACCGGGAGCACAAGCCTACTCAAGCCAGAGTTAAATTTTCTCTCAAAAATGTTAGCAAACTGCATCATTGGAAATGCAGGAAACTTTAGCAATTTATCTGAAGCAAAATTAGATCTGCTATATGTGATTTGGTTTGGAGAAGATTTCAATTGGGCAAGATATCTATTTGATCAATTGATAGCACAGTCAATTGACGTACCCAAGAAGAAGACCCATGAAAAGAAACATCGATTTTATCACAAGAAGACTCTTGCATTAGTATTCCAGAGGATACTCGACCATTTTGGAGTTTGTTGGACTTATTTCTTAGTTTTGATGATGAGTGCCATACTAGCTGTTATAGTGCAAAGGCAAAAAGATGTCTAGATCAAATGTATAGGTTTATTAGAGTTTGATTCATAAATAGGTTTGATCAAACAAGCACTGTAAAGGGCTGCTGATTGATATCAGCAGACTGGTGTAGGTCAGTAGGGTAGATAGGTCAGTAGACTAGTCGGGAACCAGCTGAAGACTGAAGACTGAATGCTTTGAGGGTTCAAACTCGGTAAATGAAGGCTAAGGGATCAAACTTAGTATTTAAAGTCAAGAATATGGAATCAAAATTTAGGCAAGTCTGTGATGACCTAAACTGATTACATATACCTTGTGTAGAAGGTCTAAGTTCCATAAGTTGGATGATGTTTGGAACTTGGTTAAAATTAAAATGATGTAATCTAACTTCACAAATAAAAGTTAGATAAAAGTAATCAGCTGCATTATATTTTACATACAGAAATATGATGATCGACGGAGATGATAAATACTTCACAGATGATGAACCAAATTTGATATTATACCTCGATTAATTCAAGATTATTGGAAGATTACATGGATAAGGACGCACTACTACCTCGACTTATCAAGGAAATCAAAGGCTGAGATTAAAACGACGTTGGGATGATCTCTATTTTTATCCATTGGATACAAGTCAAAGGGGTGGACGACCTTGCTTGTCAAAAAGGAATTCGACGGTGTCGATCCCCATGAATAGTGACGAAATTCAAATCGGATGGGACAAAAACAAGGAACGGTCACATTTGAAATTCAAATACAAGTCACATGCATTCTTGCCTATAAATAGAGGACTTTCAACTCGAAAAAGATGATGAAAAATTGGGGATAAACTTTAAGTGATAACTCTGAGCGAAATTTGAAAAACACCTGTCGAACTTACTGAGCTTAAGGCTGCTGATCTAGTTAATTTCTTCAAGTGCATTCTGTGTTCAAGCTGCATCAAGCATACACACTTGAAGACGCGCAAGCCGTCGATTACATCATCCTAATCAAGGCTGCTTTTAAACCGAATCATCTATTTGATTCAATCTTTATTTTATAAAGAACCCGTGAAGACAAGTGAAGCATACGTTAGGTGTGAAAGGCGTTGATTGTGGTGGAGCTGGTGAAGAGGCAATCCTACCCTTCAAGGACCGGGGAAGACTCGGGAGCGACAATCCTACTGTTCCCGAGTTTTCGGTTGTGAAGCCATAGCTATTGGTGAAGGACAAACAACTTAGGAATCTTTGTAAAAGCTGCATCAAAGATCTCTAGTGAATTTCCTCCAACATCACAGGAGAAGAGTGGACTGACAGGATTACATCACCTGGAACCACTATAAAATCTGACTATTTACTTTCGGCATTTACTTTTTGCACTTAGTTTATTTTATACATCAGCCTACTGAATCTAGCAACTGAAATCACACACTTGCACTACTGAGTATCTAATACTTAGTATCATATTTAACAACAAGTTTTAAGGCTTAATTTTGATATTATTCCGCTGCACAAATTCAGCAAACTCAACTATCAGTAGACTACGTTTATCAGCAGGCTACTGAAGTCTCAGCAGACTCCTGAAGTATCAGCAGACTGCTGAAGTTGTAGAATTTGTTAACTCCAAAGTTTTAAGTGTTAAGTTTATTCACCCCCCCCTCTAAACTTAACCAAAGCCTTTTCAAGGGACCAACAATTGGTATCGGAGCAGTGCTTCTGTTCTGAAGGAATCCTACTTGTTGTACTTGTGAAAAAATCTTTAAAAATTTCTTTCAAGTCACTGATTTTCAAAGATTTGCATCATGGACAACACACAGTATGCTAGAACCATGTTGATGTGTTCTCTTGATAGATTTGATGAGTGTAAACGTCGAATGCAGGCATATCTTGCTGCTACTCATGATGAGATGATGGATGTACTGACTGATGGACCACTAGAGATTACAAAGGCAGTAACAGTGGGTGATACAACTGAGTACATTCCTAAACCAAAAAGAGAATGGAATGCAGAAGACAGAAAAAGAGCAAACCTCAACAACATTGCTATTGATATCATTTACAGAACCTTGGATAGCAATATGTATATGAAGGTTAAAGATTGCAAGACTGCAAAGGAACTTTGGGATAAGATTCACTTAATCTGTGAAGGCACTGATGCAATAAAGAAGAACAAAATCAGTGTGGCCAGAAAGAGATTTCAAAAGTTCAAGATGCTGCCAAATGAAACCATTGAGCGAATGGAATCAAGATTCAATGCAATCCTAGATGAACTTACCCTGCTGAGTGTAAGTTATTCAAAAGAGGAAATAAACACCAAAATATTGGAAGCTCTACCTGCAAAAGATGTTTGGAAAATGAAGGTGACTGCAATTGAAGAAATGAGAAAGTTGCATGAAGAAGACACCTTCAAATTGTTTTCAAGATCTAAAGGCTTATGAATTTAGCAAAAATCTTGTGCTGGAAATGAAAAGGAAGAGCCAAAGACCATTTGCATTGGTCTGCTTCACATCATGAAGAAACATCGGGAGGACGGGATGATATGCTTGGATGAGATGCAAGAACAAATTGCCCTGCCGAGCAAGAAAATCAGGATGATGAAGACTGGAAAGGCCCCTGCAAGAAATTTTACAAAGAGGCCTACTGAAAGAAGGAAAGAAGAACCAAGGAAAGATAATGATTATCTGTGCTTTCATTGCAAGAAACCAGGACACTTCAAACTGATCGTCCGAGTTAAAACAAGGCAAGGAACCCGATTATCTTTGTTTCAACCGCAAGAAGCTGGACATTTTAGACTGATTGTCCGGACCTGCGAAGACCAAGAGTCAACAAAGAAGACATGGCAAGAAGGCTATGGTTGCTTGAAGATGAATCGGGATATGAAGTGGAATCGAAAAAGGAAATGAATCGGATGACACGACGCGGTTCTTGATATGGAGGATTATGCTTTAATGGCCAATATGGATGAAACGAGGAGGTATACAACACGTATCTATCAACACTCCTGCCGGAAGTGATTGTGAATCAACTTGTGGTTCAAATCCTAGAAATTCTGACAACAATGAGACTTTGGATGCCATCCTTAATCAACTGAGGATAATACAATCTGGTTATGAGATTGTGAAGGCTGAAAAAGAAGCTCTTGAATTGGAAGTTGGAAGATTGAAAGGCTGAACTAAGGGTTCTCAAAGGTAAGGAAAAAGATGTTGGACGAGATCGACGCATAAGTCTGTTGAACATCCGGCGACCTCGAATCTATTTGAACCATCTTGTTCCAATGCTTTGCATACAAATCGGGAAAGCCTTATGGGGATAGAACGGGGCTTGGATTTGGAACTCGGCAATCTAACAAGAATGGATCCGGTAAAGTTACTTGAACCTAGTACCGAATTGGTCCTAAGTTTGTACCGCACTAGATCCAACTCCCGATAAGGTTCTTTGAAGCAGTAAAACCCAATGAGAATGCTTCAAGGAAGCAAAATCTGAGGTCATAGAAGTCAACAGCCCCTAGTAAAAAGAATAAATCTAAAAATAGAACTGCTGTGCCTTCTAAACCCGCTCGATAGCGACCCGCGCGATAGCGGACACTGCTACTAAGTCTCGTTGGACCACGAAGGGTAAGAAACGAAATATTCCAAGGATAAGAATCCTAAACCCAAAAATGTTAATCATTCAAGGGATACTTATCTCGGGGGAAAGGTAGACTGTTCCCTACGATGATGATTGGAATATTCCCGCATCTAATGCTAGAAACGAAGTATATACCAAGTTTGCTAGGGTGAAACCTAGGCAATGGGATCGACGAGAGGACTTACACAAGACCTCGGCGAGAGGACTTACACAAGACCTCGGCGGACTCCATATTACGGGGTTGTTCCTAACGGACGACAAACAAATGGTTATACTAATGCTTCTAACACCAAGAATCACTTCAAACGATTATAAACCAAAAGGCCGAGAAAAACATATGTGATTCCTACACAACCTACTTGTTAGAACTTATGGATGTGTGGAATATATGTATGAACCAAAGTATGAACCAAAGTATGACACATTCAGGAGAAGACCTTATGGAAACATACCAAGGGTCATGCTTGCTACTGACCACTATGGACCCAAACAGGTTTGGGTACCTAAAATTTATTAACTTTGTTTTGTAGGGTGTCTGGTACTTTGACAGTGGATGTTCCAGACACATGACAAAGAATAAACACTGTCTAACAAATTTTGTGGCAAAAGATGGTCCAAGGGTGAATTTTGGCAATAAGAATACACCTGGACATACAAGAGGATATGGCACACTTATCAGAAATGGACTCACAATCAAGAATGTTGCATATGTGGAAGGGCTGGACTACAACTTGCTGAGTACTTGGACAATTTCGTGACATGGGATACAAGGTCACTTTTGACAAAGACAATGTTGTATTGTCATTAGTGAAAGAGGTGATCAAGTTGTACTTCTTGGGTAGAAGACAACGAGAACATGTATGTTGTGGATTGGTCTCTAGCGAGTTCCGAAGCACTTGCGATTGTGCATACCAAATCAGAACACATTTGGTTATGGCACAAGAAGTTGAATCACTTAAACTTTGATGATATTAATCAGTTGGTGAAGAAGAAGCTAGTAATTGGTTTACACGAGATCACATTCAAGAAGGATGCAATATGTGATGCATGTCGGCGGGGTAAACGAGATAAAGTCTAGTTTCAAATCAAAGACCAAACAATCAACTAATAGAGTGTATGCACATGGATCTTTTTGGACCAATAACTCCAACAAGTGTAACAGGAAAGAAGTACACTTTAGTGGTTGTGGATGATTATTCAAGGTATACTTGGGTGATATTTATGAACAAGAAAAGTGAAACACTTCAAAGCATGCATAATCTCTTGAAGAGATTACAGAATGAGAAAAGCTTAACAATAATAAAGATAAGATCGGATCAGGGTACTGAATTTCTCAACAAAGTTATAAGAGAATATTGTGAACGAATGGTGTACTACATCAACTTGCTCAGTCTTTGGTACACCTCAAAAATGGGGTTGCTTTGAAAGAAGAAACAAAACTTTAAAGGAACCAGGAAGAACAATGATTTGTGAAGCATTGCTACCTGAAAGATATTGGGTTGAAGCAGTAAATACAACATGCTATACACAAAACAGAACATCAGTAAACAAGAAGCTGCAGAAGACACCTTATGAGGTTTGGAATGGAAGGAAACCTAACATATCTTATTTCCATCCATTTGGAAGCAAATGATTTATTCTAAATCATAAAGGACATTTGAAAACATTTCAACCAAAATCAGATGAAGGCATATTCTTGGGATATTCTTCAGTCAGCAGAGCATTCAGGGTACTGAACAAGAGGTCACTGAAACATGAGGAAACAATCCATGTTGTGTTTGATGAACCTAAGTTTACTGGTATGGAAAATGAAGATTGTGGACCGGCTGAGAATCAACAAGTCACTGATCCAGATTGTATTGAAGTTTTGGAAAGATTCAATGACTTGAAAGTTTCGATCGACCTGCTTTGAACACCTGTTGATAATGTTACTTGATGCAACAAGCGAAGCGGGTTCAAGGATCTGCCGACCCCCCACTGTAGAAGAAGCTACGGACAAGATGATGTTCACAAAATCAAAATAATCAAAATCCACAATGGTTAAGGAATCACCTCACCCCGCCGAACAAGTTATTGGCAATGTACAGCAAGGTGTAAGGACTAGAAGACAACTGGAAGCCATGTTTACTTGTTTTCTATCTCAAATGGAACCAAAAGTTGTTGAAGAAGCTATTTCAGATCCAGACGGGATAATAGCTATGCAAGAGGAATTAAATGAATTTGAAGGAAATCAAGTTTGGACACTAGTTGAATGGCCAAGTCATGCAAATATCATTGGTACTTAGTGGGTATACAGAAATAAACTTGATGAATCTGGTACCATTGTGAGGAATAAGGCCAGACTAGTTGCAAAAGGCTATTCTCAAGCAGAAGGAATAGATTTTGATGAAACTTATGCACCTGTTGCAAGATTGGAAGCCATCAGATTATTCTTGGCACATGCTGCATATAAGAACTTCAAAGTATATCAAATGGATGTCAAAAGTGCATTTTTGAATGGCATTATTGAGGAGGAAGTATATGTACAGCAACCTCCTGGATTTGAAGTTAAAGATCAAGAAGATAAAGTGTATAGACTCAACAAAGCACTTTATGGATTAAAACAAGCACCAAGAGCTTGGTATGAGATTCTATCTCAATTCTTGGTGGACAATGGATTCACAAAAGGGACCATTGACAAGACACTTTTCAGAATCAGTGAAGGGGACAGCACCCTGCTGGTACAAATTTATGTGGATGATATAATTTTTGGTTCTGAAAATGATTTACTTTGTGAAAAGTTTGCAAATCTAATGAAGAGAAAATTCCAAATTTGTATGATGGGAGAAATGAATTACTTTTTGGGATTGCAAGTTAAACAAATGAAGGATGGAATCTTCATTCATCAAACCAAGTACACCAAGGAGTTGCTGAAGAAGTTTGGTATGGAAAATAGCACTAAGAATTCAACTCCTATGAGTACAAACATCAGATTGGATGAAGATAAAGAAGGCAAAGATGTTGATCAGACCTTGTACAGAAGGATGATAGGCAGTCTGCTGTACCTAACTGCCAGCAGACTGATATATCCTTTGCTGTAGGTGTTTGTACAAGATTTCAATCTAAACCTAAAGAAATTCATTTAGGTGCAGTCAAGAGAGTTCTCAAGTATCTTAAAGAGACTTTGGGAGTAGGGATATGGTATTCCAAGGAAGGAAGCTTCAAAGTTATATCCTACTCAGATTCGATTATCTTGGATGCAAGATTGATAGAAAAAGCACCTCGGGAACTGTCGGTTAATGGGAAATAGATTTGGTTTCCCGGTTTAGCAAGAAACGAAATTCTATTTCAACTTCCACGGTGAAGCCGAATACATTGCTACTCGGAAGTTGCTTGTGCACAAGTACTATGGCTAAGACAACAATTAAGGGATTATGGAATTGAAGAAAAGAAATTCCAATTATGTGTGATAACACAAGTGCAATTGCAATCACGAGAAAATCTGTTTTGCACTCAAGAACCAAACACATTGATGTGAGACATCATTTTATAAGAGATCATGTTGAAAAGAAAGATGTGGTGGTTCTATACATCCCTACGAAGATCAACTTGCGATATTTTCACTAAGCCACTTGATAGTGAAAGATTTGCTAAGTTAAGGACCGAACTTGGAATCATAAAGGTTGACGATATTCAACGGTGTCTTGGAATTCACCAAGGGGATTAGTCTTTGCTATGTTGGGTGAGCTCACTTAGCGAGATTAGTCATTGGTATCAACAATTCCATGTACTTATGTTTGGACAATTGAGCAAATGAGGTTGCCAAGGGGATTGGTCTTTGTCATTTTGGGTGAGCTCACTTGACGGATCGGTCATTGGTATTAAACTTCATCTTGTTTTATCAATTGAACAAAACAAAAGAAAATAGGGATCGACGAGTACCTTTGTCGCCAGGCCGCCGAAGCCTATTTATCGACAAGAACCGCCGAGCCTACCCCTGCTGATGTTCACCCTGCTGGATGGAACGTTACTCAGTCAAAGCTATTAAAGTCAAAAAGCATATTGGCGGGATATTTATTCTATCCATTATTACCACAGTTAAACCATCCAACGGTTACAAACGTTATGGAGGAGTAATGGGCCACGTGTCAAGTCAGAACTTATTCAATTTAATCGTGGTTACCTCAATGTACGTTAAATGACAGTTTCAACTACCCACCGTCTATATAATCAGACTGTCACACAGCGAGTTCTCTACCTTGAAATTTCTACTTTATCACTGCAAATCCTACATTGTGTGAACACAGATTTGAGAGCAATTTTTCTTCATCTTTTTCTTATTTCAATGGCGGAAAGGATTGAAGTTCAAATCGAATCAAGCCAAAGTGTTAGAGGTTATGTTGTTGATGCAAAGCAAACCGAGTTGGCTATTAATATAGGTCGAAGAATAAGGAGATTTGCAGGCTTGGAGAACAAACTCAATATCAGATTAGAAACAATCTCATACACCAATGAAGCATTCAAGACAACAGTGAATGCTGAGGAGCTTGTAATTTCCCCCAGTCTACGAGGGAAAGTGTTTGGATTTGAAGAAGTTATGGATGGCTCAGTCAATCCTGAAGCAAGGGTTTGGACAAAATAGCGTTTGTTGATCGGATTAAAACAAATGCAGACACCAAATCCGTACCAGGCATCAACTGCAAACATATTGGATATGAGTACAGTCTGCTGAGCAAGCTCATTGCAAAGAACATACTTGGACTAGTTGGGAGCATGGACACTCTATCAGGACCCAAGATAGAGCTGATGATCATCATCTGCAGAAGTTTGAAGTTTGATTGGGCTGGTTATTTCATTCACTATATGAAGAAAGTAGCCAAGGAGGAGAAAGTAGGGAAAAGGAAATCAAAGGCCTTACCCTTAGGATTGATGATTCATACTCTGCTGAATCATTTGGCAGTTCCTGATCTTGAATCTTCTCAGATAAATCGGTCTAGATACAAGATGGAAATTGATCATGCCATTCCTGGTCTAGATGATGATGAAGAGGTTGCTGGAGAGGCTGCTGATGATGATAATGATGGAGATGATGGTGATGCTAGGTGGTGAGCAGGTTCAGCAAACCAAGAAGATATCTATCAAACCTGCTGCACCCAAGAAAACTGCTGTGAAAGAAAGGATGGAGGTACAAAGAAAATAACTGAAGTGTCAAAGCCTTCAAAGAAAACAAGAAAGGAAACAGCACAGACTGCTGAGTCTGCTGAGGGTCAAGTGGAGGTTACTGACCCTGCTGTAGCTGCAAGGAAAACTGTTGTTGAAATCTTGAGAGAACAACAGAAGGAAGCTAGTAGAAAGAGAAAATCTACTGGAAAAGATGATGATGAACCCCTCTCCAAAAGAATGAAGGTGATTGCTAAAAAGAAGAAACATGGAAAGGGAAAAGAACTTAAAAACTTGGAGGCTCAAAGAATCCAAGAAGAGGCATCGGTAGAAGAGGAAGAAGAGGCTATTGAGGCTGAGCCCTTAACTATCATTCCGCCTGTGGTAATTACTGACTCCTCATCTGAAGAGGTTGTCAAGTCTACTGATGCTGAACAGGTTGTTTTTGAGCAATCTGTTGAAGATATACGACGCTTCTACCGACCCCGAGCCTCGTAGTATCTACGAGGAACCACAACAAACCACCGAACCCGAACCTCGCCGTGGTAGTTGAAAAGGTAATTGAAGACTTGGTTGAAGACCCTGCAAGTGTGGCAAGAACTCAGGGGGAAGAGCAGTCTGCTGCTAACCCTGCTGATGAGCATGTAAGTCAGGGGGAACCAAGTGTGGTACAGATGGAAGTAGTAGGCACAAATGTACAATCTCAGCAGCCTGCTGACTTTCAAACATCTGTTGAAGAAACCATGAATCTACTTGTTGGAACCTTTGGAGGTCAACAAGGCACTGGAGCTGCTCCCAGGAGATCTTTCATGCACTTTGAAAGGCGTGAGAAAGAAAGGAAGAAAACAGAAGAGTATGTAGATCCCAAACTTCAGAAAATTGCTGACTATTTCCAATGGAAGTTTGGTTTCTACAAGAGACAAAAGCCAGCTACTGAACCCATGACAAATTTTGAAGAATAGGCTTTTGAAAAATTGGGAGTAGAGAACCTTCTGGATCTAGTTGATACCACCCTGCTGCAATCAAGGCTGATGGATTTGTTTGATGAACAACAGAAAGAGGAAGGTATCAAGTTTAGAGATCCAAGAGATGGTGATGATGATTCTTCCTCATCATCAGATTCTAGAGGAGATTTCCCCTCTGGACCAGGAGCAACCAGTGGGACTGCATTAATCATTGAACCACCTGCACAACAGTCCACTAACATTGGTAAGTCTGCTGAGGGCCAGCAGACTGGAGAGATGGATGAGGATCTACAGGATCTCACCATGGATGATCTGGAGGCACTGATCAATGAAGGCATTACTCTGAGTGCTAGTAGGCTGACTGATGAACCAAGTACATTCCATGTTGTAGAGCCTACTGCACAAATTGATGCTGGACAGAGTGAGGATTTGGATGGAGAGAAGGTTATTGATTTCATTGAACCTAGTGTCAGTTCAGAGGAATCCATTGAATATCAGGATGGATTTGACTTTGAGGGCACTCTTACTAAAACTGCCATCATCCTACACAAGATTGGTCATGCAGAAGGTTTTCAAGTGGATAATGAGGCTATTTTCAATCCACAAGGAATTGAAGAGGAGGTACAGGTTGCTGGGGTACAAACAGCACCTGGACAAAGGTTGGAACATGAGGTACAGGCTGCTGAGTCTCAAACAGCACCTGGACAAAGGTTGGAACCTGATTTGGGTTTGGAGGAAACCCCTGCTGTTGATAAGGCTGCTGTAGTGGAGCCTTCTGGAGCCACGACCACTGAAGGGAAAGATGGTCAGCAGACTGCTGTTAATGAAGTTGAGCAGCTGCTGGATTTTGACTTCAGTGATGAGGAATTTCAGGGTGCCTGAAGAAGAAAATATTAATGTTGATCCACCTCGGGCATTTGTACCGTTTTTGAAGAACCTGCCATTGATCCTATCCTGGATGAATATGAAGGACCTAACCCTGCTGGACTGGATAGGAGCAGGGCAATGGTAATAAGCAATCAGAGGCCACAGTACAATGTGGAGGAGCCTGCTGATGAAGTCACTGGTGGAAGGATGACCAGTGAAGTACCAGTTGAAGTGCTAAATGAGTTAATAACTGTATGGCATGATATGCAACAGTTAAGGACACAACTGGATAGACAGGAAGAGAGATTTGAAGAACTGATGAAGATGGTAAATGAAAACAGACAATATACTGCCACAGTTGCTTCAAACTTCACATCTATTCAAAATGTTGTGAATAATCTGATATTAGATGTGAGGGGCATCAAGGTTGGAAATACTGCAAAAGATAAATTTCTGAAAGATCAATTTATTTCTATCCATCAGAAACTTGACAACCTTGCTGCAACACCTAAACCTACGAGCCTGCTGCTGCTGCACAACAACCTGCTATGCCTGATCCTAAACTTACTGAAAGAATCAATTTACTGGAGGAGACCTTGCAATCAAGGATTACTTCACTTGATACAAGAACTGGAGCTATAGAAGGTCATTTGAATAGAGTGGTCATCTCACAGGAGGGTATTCATGGCCTCATTTCCCGTTTTGTTGATGATGTCACTAAGGGGGAAGTGGGCCAATCAGCTGCAGCAAAAGAGGCTGCAAGACTTTTTACACATAAGAGATGGCAAGATGATACTAATGCTTTCAGGCTACCTGCACCTGGCAAAGTGCAACTTACTGATGATCTTCTTAGACAATACAAGAAAGAGTATTACAACAGGAGGAAACCTTATCATAACAAAGGGTTTCATGAAGGACTGGACTCTTTCTTGGGATTGAAATTTTGGGAAGCAAGAGTTAGAGCCTTAAGGGCAAACAACAGAGGTGGAAGAAGTGGAAGAGGTGGCAGAGGTGATAGGAACTTGCCTGTCACAAAAGCTAAGGATTCACTTGAAGAGTTTAAAGAACTATATATGAAGTTTGGTTTCAGAGTGAATCAGATAAACCTTATCCTGCCTGAAGCTTGGAACTGGTGGAAACAAGTTAATCCCTACATTGACTTTACACTGATTGAAAATGAATGGATGAGGGATATGATAGAACAAATCAGAGCCTATCAAGAACAAGCTGAGAAGGCTAGACAAGAAAGAGAGAAGAGACAATAGATCAGCATAATTACATTACCTTATCTTTGCTGTATCTAGTTTGTAATAGCTTTGAACAAATGATTTTTAATGAAAGATGAGTACTTGTTCTATTTTGTCTTAATCTTTTTGCTTTGCTGATTAGGTGAGGGTGGTGGCATCATCACCAAAAAAGGGGAAATTGTTGGACTTATTTCTTAGTTTTCATGATGAGTGTCATACTAGCTGTTATAGTGCAAAGGCAAAAAGATGTCTAGATCAAATGTCTAGGTTTATTAGAGTTTGATTCATAAATAGGTTTGATCAAACAAGCACTGTAAAGGGCTGCTGATTGATATCAGCAGACTGGTGTAGGTCAGTAGGGTAGATAGGTCAGTAGACTAGTCGGGAACCTGCTGAAGACTGAAGACTGAAGGCTGAGGGTTCAAACTCAGTAAATGAAGGCTAAGGGATCAAACTTAGTATTTAAAGTCAAGAATATGGAATCAGAATTTAGGCAAGTCTGTGATGACCTAAACTGATTACATATACCTTGTGTAAAGGTCTAAGTTCCATATGTTGGATGATGTTTGGAACTTGGTTAAAATTAAAATGATGTAATCTAACTTCACAAATAAAAGTTAGATAAAAGTAATCAGCTGCATTATATTTTACATACAGAAATATGATGATCAGCAGACTGATAAATACTTCAGCAGACTGATGAACCTGCTGATATTATACCTCGATTATTTTAAGATTATTGGAAGATTACATGGATAAGGACAGCCAACTACCTCTGACTTATCAAGGAAATCAAAGGCAGTGATTAAAACGACGTTGGGATGATCTCTATTTTTATCCATTGGATACAAGTCAAAGGGGTGGACAGACTGCACTGTCAAAAAGGAATTCTGACAGTGTCAGTCCTATGAATAGTGACAGAATGCAAATCAGATGGGACAAAAACAAGGAACGGTCACATTTGAAATTCAAATACAAGTCACATGCATTCTTGCCTATAAATAGAGGACTTTCAACTCAGAAAAAGATGATGAAAAATTGGGGATAAACTTTAAGTGATAACTCTGAGCTGAAAAACACCCTGCTGAACTTACTGAGCTTAAGGCTGCTGATCTAGTTAATTTCTTCAAGTGCATTCTGTGTTCAAGCTGCATCAAGCATACACACTTGAAGACTGCAAGCTGCTGATTACATCATCCTAATCAAGCTGCTGCAACAGAATCATCTATTTGATTCAATCTTTATTTTATAAAGAACCTGCTGAAGACAGTGAAGCATCTGTTAGGTGTGAAAGACTGTTGATTGTGGTGGAGCTGGTGAAGAGGCAATCCTACCCTTCAAGGACCAAGGAAGACTCGGGAGCAAAGAATCCTACATGTTCCCGCTTTTCGCCTTGTGAAGCCATAGCTATTGGTGAAGGACAAACAACTTAGGAATCTTTGTAAAAGCCGCATCAAAGATCTCTAGTGAATTTCCTCCAACATCACAGGAGAAGAGTGGACTGACAGGATTACATCACCTGGAACCACTATAAAATCTGACTATTTACTTTCTGCATTTACTTTTTGCACTTAGTTTATTTTATACATCAGCCTACTGAATCTAGCAACTGAAATCACACACTTGCACTACTGAGTATCTAATACTTAGTATCATATTTAACAACAAGTTTTAAGGCTTAATTTTGATATTATTCCGTTGCACAAATTCAGCAAACTCAACTATCGGTAGACTACTGTTTATCAGCAGGCTACTGAAGTCTCAGCAGACTCCTGAAGTATCAGCAGACTGCTGAAGTTGCAGAATTTGTTAACTCCAAAGTTTTAAGTGTTAAGTTTATTCACCCCCCCCCCCCCCCTCTAAACTTAACCAAAGCCTTTTCAAGGGACCAACAGAGTTGCAAAGAGAAAAGAAACACCAGTTGCTGATGGGAATATTGTCATCAAAGAAGAAAAAGCTGGAAAAAGGAAAGCTGAGAAATCTGTGACTGAACCCAAGAAGAAGAAAAGCAGGAAATTGAAGAAACCTGCAACTGGAGATGAGGTGTTGGCACAAATTGAAGATTTAAAGAAAAGAAGGAAACAGTTGGAAGAATCAGAAAAAGTCTTAACTGATCAAGTAACTGAGAAATCAATAGAAGTATCACCAACTCAAGAAGCAAGAACTGAAGTTGTTGATGGAACAGCACCAGTAGTGAGAACTGAAGCAAATCTCACCGAATCTATTCCAGTTTCGGTAACTGGAGTTTTATCAATTCAAGAACCAGCTACACAATTACAAGGAATGGAAATAGTAAAAGAAACTGAAGTTGTTAACAGAGAACAGACTGTTGAAACTGACTTGCAGAAAGAAGTTGAAACTCAGGGGGAACAGACCCTGAGAACTGAGCCTGATGATGAAGAATCCGATGGTGATGAAAGACTGATTGACGAAACAACGTTGAATAGGCTCATGTTGATTTCAAAATCCAAGTCTACTTCTCAAGAATCTGTCCCCAGATTAGAACATGAAGAAATAGTTAAAGAATCTTCAATTCCTCACTCTGAGGTGAAGGATGCTGAAGCAGAAAAAGAATCAACCAAGGTCATTCATTTGGATGATCAAGTCAATGAAGATGAATTCACTGAGCTTACAATGGATGAAGTTCATGTTGGTAATTTGGAACTTGAACATACTGAAAAACAAGTTGCTGGAGGACTTGTAAGTGAAAAAGTTGTGGAAACTGAGCCGACAATCTCAGTTTCAGTCATTGAAAAAGAGACATCAGTCGTCCCAGATACTACTGACGAGGAATCAGCAGAACCAATCTTATAGAAATTGATAATGTTGTAAGAACTGATCCCATGCAAATTGAAGTTTCTATTCAAGAAGAAGACCATGAAATCACAAGAGAATCAGAAGATACTCTCACACCATTTAAATCCACATCTGATCATGGAGAACTTATGAAAGCTGATTATGAGCGATTGCGCAGATATAGAACTTGGAAGTTCAGTTCTATTGCTAATCAAAGAAGTCCGCAAGCAGAAATGGAAAGTATTGAAAATTGGGTATTCGACCTCTACAACATTACAAGTTTAACAGAATTAATCAATACTGATGAATTCTTAAATCAAGGATATGCGCTGATCAGAAATAGCTATTGGAAGGAAGCCATAGCCAGTGGAAGTTCCAAGAAAAATGCTGATGATGATGATTTTGAGGAAGATCCTGACCTACAAAAAGGGATTATTGCCTCTATACAAGAAAAGGAAACTGCAACAGACCTGAATACTGATAGTGATTCTAGTAGTTCTGGAGAAATCAGTGGAAGTTCAAGTTCTGAAATTGTATCTGAAACACAGCAAGACAAAAAACAAGAAGGAGGTTACCAATCTCCCACTGACAAGTCTACACTTGAAATAGCAAAAACTGTGGCAAACATGCCTAGTGAAGAGTCAGATGATGAACTCAACGTACATCTATCACCAGCAAAAGCTATTGATCCATCAAGCTTGGAAGAAGCTAATAAACAATCTGAAGAAAGAAGACAATCGACTGAATATATAGAAAAACTGAAGCAGGTTGTTCTCTCACCTCTAAAGCAAGTTAAATCAATTGAGGCTGAGACAAACAAAGGAAAAGAACAACAAGCAGGAAGTTCAAAAGATTTACCCACTCAATTGGATCTTATTAAGTTCTATCATAATGAGATAATCAGAATTCAGAAAGACGATAACAGCTTATTTGGAAAGGTTCTACATGCCTTAGAAGCCAGCAAAGATGAAAGAAGCAATCTTGAAAAGAAAATGGATACCGTCAATGATAATTGTCAAAACACCCAGCTTGAGCTTCAGAAAACAACCATCGAGCATGATGCAAGAAGAGATGAAACTCAAGATAGATGGGAAATTATTCTGAATAATCGGGTAGATAGAATGATCTTAATGGAACAGGGCATGAAGGACTCAGTTGTGGCTAAAACCATTTTGGCATCAACTCAACAAACTTTGAATGCTTACATCAAGAGCCTGATTCATAAAGATGATGTCAATAAGGGGGAAAGTTTGGATATCTTAAAAGTCCATGCAGTTGAGATGCCACAAGTCCTTACAAATGTTGATGATAAGTTGAATGAACTGAAGAAAGCAAGAGGAGATTTCACTGATGAAGAAATGAAACTGATTGTTAAATATTCAGAGCCTACTGCCAAAAGAGTTGGTTTGGATTCTCGTCTATACAGTTTATTCAGAAACTTACCAGAAAGGAAAGGAGTATCAAAAGAAGAATCTCTAGAATCGTTCCTACACATACAGAAGGTGCTCATGCACTATTGGAATAAACTGAAGAAATGGGAAGCAGATGGTACCATAGATAGAGAATCAGAGAAAATTGAAAAGGCTGAACCTGAATTTGTTAATAATCTACTGAGAACCGCCACCAATGAAAGATTGAGGCAACTGTGTTCACTTTTGCAGTTCTTTTCCAAAAAAAAAATTAAGAAGAACAATATATCTCAATCATGGAACATTTGGGCAAGCCTCCATGGAATTGAAAGCTCAGCTACAAATGATACTATAAGATCTTTTGCAGAAAATTATGATAATCAAGTTTCTCAATCTGCCAAGTAAAAAGAAACTATCTTCTAGTTTTTTTTATCATGTTGTATTTTATTACTCTACCTTGTAACTCAGTTATCAAATAAATTCTCAGTTTCTCAGTTCATTGCGTTATTTACTGTATATTGTTTTATCTTTTTGCATTTCTTTTAAGGAGGGTATTGACATCATCAAAAAGGGGGAAATTGTTGGAAATAAAATTTATGTTTTCATGATGATTCATCGCTTACTCAGTTATTATTCTAAACCCCATTGATGAAGTGTCATAACTAGCTGTTATAGTGCAAAGCAAAAAGGTGTCTAGGTATCAAATGTATAGGATTTATTAGAGTCTGATATTTTTATAGGTTAAATCAGACAAGCACTGTAATAGTTCTAGGCTGGAACTGAGAAAGTAAGAAACTGAGATTTAGAGAAACTGAACAATAGAACACATCAACAGAAAACTGAAGAAGATAAGTTCGCTGAGAGTTACAGATTCGGTTGACTTATCTAAGAAGACTGAAGAACTGAGGGTCACAGACTCAGTTATTGAAGATTGAAGAACTGAGGGTTCAAACTCAGTTATGAAGACTAAGTCGAGACTGTAAAGTTAGATTTTAGGCAAGATTGTGGTGACCTGAACTGACTTTATTGATCTTGTATGAAGACCTAAGAATCATAAGGACAATGAATTCTTAGATGATAATGAGTCATGGTGTACTCTGATTAAGTCAATTATAATCAGATGAAAACTGGAGTACTGATATTTGAAGAAGAGTAAAATCATAGTTAATGCTCCAAGTCAGTCAAGAAACTGACAAACAATAAACTCAGTACAAAACTGATAAGGAAATTCAGTTTTATAAGTCAGCCATCCAACAAATTGATCGTACAATCGAACGTTACAAAGGAAGTGATTTTATTGGATGAACTACTGACAAATCAGAACGGTCATAAAATATAGCCGTTGCAAGATTCAAGCAGGATGAACGTTGGATGAACCCCTATAAATAGACCACCTCTACAATGTCAAAAAAAGGGGGATATATATATATGGCAAGAGAGCAGGAAAACTAAAAAGTATCTATCTAGTCAAGAAAATTTTAATTAAGGGGGAAAGCCAAATTCAAAAGAATACCTGCTAAGCACTTAATTGCAAGATCAAGAAATTTCTTCAAGTATTCAAAGTGCGTTCAAGCTTAATCAAGTTCACTCATTTGAAGAAATACAGAGCCGTGCTTAATTTAACCACCCAGAAGAAAAGCTCAAATTACAGTTGAATCATAGTTATTGATTCAAAGTCTCAACTTTGATTTTATCAAAGGTTTAGACTGTGAAACACCAAGAAGGTGTGAAGGACAGTTGAGTGCAGTCAGGAAGACTGTGTTTGTGATGAGCTGGTGAAGAGGCAATTCTACCCTTCAAGGACCAGTGGTTCAAACAGTTGAAGAACAAACAATCCTACACCGTTCTACAAGTGTTTAGATAGTGAAGCTAGGGATTAGTCAGGGACTATCAGTTTAGGACTCTTTGTAACCGGGCCATCTCAAAGAAGTTCTAGTGGAATTTTCCTCCGCATCACAGGGGAAGAGAGGATTGACAGGATTACACCACCTGGAACCTCTATAAATCTTGTCTATTTATTTTACGCATTCATTTACTTTATCATAGTTATATTTAGGTGGTTTTCACTCTGAAACTAAGTTAACTAGTTGTTAAAGGCTAATTTTTTATCCGCTGCCAGTTAACAAGACTAAATACAAGTCAGTCTTGACTTATACTCAGTTAAGTTAGCTGAACTCCGCACAAGTTTCAGGACAGGAACAAAACTGGGCTGAGTATCAGTTTGAGTTTGACAGAAACTCAGTTCCTGGGGCTTTTTCAATTTTGGGAATGTTTTTTGTGACAAGTTAATTCACCCCCCCCCCCCCTTTAAACTTGTGTTAGCCTTTCCAGGGGACCAACATATAGGTATAATTATTGGTACCATTTAGAGCGTTATCAGCGGTCTATACCGGTTTACCGAGGCATTATTTAGAAAACTAAAAACTGGGATTCACTACAACAACGTTGATAGAAAGGTTTAATTAACGGTAGGTTAGATCGGGTCAATCTGCTTATTGTAATCGTAAACTGGCATGAAATACGAATAGTGAAGTGCTAAGTTTGGACATAGTCCGATGGACCCTAGGAACGTGCTGATCAATGTCGACAACTGTCTCGGCAGGTTAGCGGTATGAGTTAGCGCTCGATATCGGTAATTCTAGTTCTTTATGCATATGGGTGTTATTATGGACCAATTAAGGAGGGTATCTTGCGTATAGATTGTCTACTACCATTTTCGGAGTAGATGGGAGTAGGAGGTTAACCCGTGGCTGATAATAATTAAATCAAACGCTCGCTCGATTAATTTAAGGAAATTATGTGGGGAAGTGAACGTAACGATTAACTAATCCAAGTTAGTAGATCGGTGAGAACATGGGGAGAAATACCAAGTTTGTTTTCTATTCATTTTTTGGTCCATGACCGCCTCTATGTTGCTTCTTAATTAGGTTAGAATCGTTTATACTTATAGTTTCATTGTCTCTATAGGATCGACCTTGACTCGCATTTACTATACTATGATGTACCTAGTATTCTTGCTAGTAATATCGACGTTAGTGACTTACACGCGATCAAGATTTTTGGCGCCGTTGCCGGGGACAATGGCCAATTTTAAATATAAACATTTTAATTCTGATTAAGAAGTTGTTTTTATTTTATTTTATTTTGAGTCTTGAGTCGTTCTGGAAAAAACCTACACTTGTTAAACTCCCAGAAGGAAAAATTTTAGGGCCGGTTTACCGTGGTTTACCCCCGGGTTTCCAAGGCCTGAAAAAATGATTTCTAACAACCACTGTTATTCTGTGTTATTCCCTATTGATTTTAGTTAGTAGGTCCACAACAGTTGGGATCATACCCAACTGAAGCGGAAGTTGCTAACCTTTTTTTGTTTTATTTTGTCTTTTTCACAGGAAGATCAGAATTCGAGATTCGATCAAACTGGATTTGAAAATGAGCAAACAAGTCAAGCGATATGCCTCGGAAAATATTGTACGTTACACCGATTTCTATGTACCCTGGATCTGAAGCCAGGGAGCATTATAAAGCTATTAAGAAGTGGTTGGAAAAAGTGAAAGAAGCAATCAAGCAAAAGCATGAAGAGAATTTAGAGGAGTATAGCATGTATCGTCCAGGTGAGTTCCCTATCGAGTTCATTGTAATATCGTCTTCGGATTTTTATTCTGATGATACTGAAGAGGATCCTGACACGAAGTTTACTGAGCCTGAGAATTACCCAGACTTAGACACCGTGGTGAAGTTAGGAGACCCTGGCACGTTCCGACTTCCAATTTCTGTTAATGGTATATCAGTAGGATTAGGTCTCTGCGACTCTGGCTCTAGTTGCAACATTCTACCTTTTTCCCTCTAACAAAAGATTAAGCTTCCGGTCGTTATGAATCAAACTCGAACCATGACTTTCGCCGATAGAACTAGGGATATGCATGCCGGCTTGCTTAGGAAGTGCACGATTAAGGCAGGAGGGTTCACTTTTCCAATTGATTTCACGGTTATAGACGTACCAGAGGACCCAAATGCCCTAGTATTGTTAGGATGACCTTTCTTAGCGACAAGAAGAGCAGTCATGGATTTTGACAGTGGGGAGATTACTTTGAGGTTGAATAATGATGCAGTATCTTTCAAAATCTTAGAGCCCCTAGAAAATAGGCCGGAAAGTTGCAAAATGGCTTATGATTCAGGAAAAGTAGAAATTATGGAGATAGAGGGGCATAAGCATCGAGAGGTTGTAGTAGAAACCGTTGAGCAGGAATTCATGAGACTAAAGATGAGAGAGAGAGAAGATAAGGACCACAACAAGATGCTCACAGAATCTAGTCCTTCCGTGTTGCGTAGTAAACGCTTTGAATTTAAAGAAGGAGATGTGGAGTCCTTGGGTCTAAATTCTAAATCTCAATGCAGTGGAAGACCTAGTATGCAAGCTATGAGAGAGAGGTGTGCTAGGAAGAGAGCTCAAAAAGGTTATATAAAGGTGCAAACCTCTGGAGCGAAAGTTTGGCGAGTTAAAACTCCGAACCCTGAATGATCGGAGATCTGAAGAAAGTCGAGCTGGCGACTCTAAACTCAGAACTATTTTCTTTAAACCCTTAGGTAGATTAGGAATGAATAAAAGTAGCCGGATAAAGGGACGAGCTTTTTTTCATCCTACCGCACCCTTAGGCTTGAAACCGATGGTTGTGGAAAGGTCTTTTTTACTCGTGGATTCTTGTGAAATAGGTTAGGATCGAGTCGAAGATAACAACAAAAGGAGTAAGAGGCTAGTCGATTTGAGGTCAGAATTGAGCAGAGAGGTTGAGTCAAGAGTGCAGAAGAGAAGTACAGAGAAATCTAGGGAAAAAATGCCCCGGTAAACCCTAAGCTACCTGCGGTTTACCGAGCATGGATTTTCAGTTTTCTAAACGACAGATTGAAAAGCTGAATTTTTAGAGACACGTGGAGGACACACGTTGCACCAAGCACCACTAATCAACAGAAACCGCCCCATTTTCCCCTCTTTTCAAATCTTTCATCCTTTCCCACTCTCCACCATAACTCCACCTCAATCCCATCAATCACCCCCTCAAATCCCCCACCCTAATAACTTCTCTACCCACTATCCCACTAAATCCTTCCACCTTCACTCATTTTTCCTATTTAAACCTCTCATTCACCACCATAATCATCATTCCATCTACTATCTTCTTCATAAAATCATCACAATTCTCCCATTTCTTCTTCTACTTTATAACAGTCGGCCACCATCACCACCACTATCGCCATCAAACCTTCACCAAAACCAAACCTTTCTTCCATTTTCACCAACCTAAACCACAAACCACACCATTTTCTTCACTCTGTTGTTGTCTAGTGCTGATGTGCTAGTGAGGTGCTGCAGTTCTTCATCTTCCATTCAACATAGCACAGTCTCAAAAAGTAATCAAGATAAAATCGGGCCGGTAAACCCTGACCTACCTCCGGTTTACCGAGGGTCAATTTTCCAGAATCAGCATCAGCATCAGTCCTGTTGTCATCCAGGATGGGTCCAAGGCGTAGCCGATCCGTTCTTCATCGCAGTGGTTATCAGAGAATATACGGTGATGCTAATCCCTTGATAGACGGGGTTGAGTAATTCCATTCTTTAGCTATCTACGAGTCGTTCCGAGGGCATTTGAACGCAAGGCCAGTTGCTCGAGAACGAGAGGTAGGGTAGGACGATTGTGGATCGATCTTTCCCCGAGCCTTGCAAGAACAAGACATTATGGACATGGCAGACGCACATACATGGTTCAATGCCACGGTGGTAAGGGAATTTTATGCTTATGTTTAGCACAACCCCGGAGCCACATTTATGATGGTCCGTGGTGTTAAAGTTGACTTTTCGATCGATCGGATCAACAAGTATTATGGGGTTTGAAATCCACCGGTGGGCCCGGATGAGTACACATCCTCGAGCAACATTAAAGATCTTGAGAGGATGAACATGATTGTGATTACTTTGGAGTGCAATGGAAGCGCAACCCTATGGGAGCACCCACCATCTTTCTGGAAAACGAGCTATCCTAAGATAGGAAGGTGGTTAATAGGTTTGTCTGTGCTCGACTTCTGCCGACCAAGCATACGGTGTTTGTCACACCGAAGAGGGCAGAGTTGATGTTCTATCTGGGATAGGGATCTTCAGTCAACATTTGTCTTCTAATGCATAGCCGTATTCACGAGCTTGCTTCCATATCTGAGCACGAGCAGTTGCCATACGGACCCATGATTGACATGTTCGCTTTGGAGAATGAGGTCAAAGTTCTGGTTAGTGGTGAGTGGGAAGACCCTGAGCCAATATTAGTTCATAGTAAGTTTCAAAAGGGTAAAGACGGGTTGGACGAGCAGAGGGAGAGCGTACTCCAGTCCTCGGAGCACCGTGGACTCAGAGAGCCATGCTAGAGGAGCACTCGTGAGAGATTACGAGTCTACATCACAAGATGGACAGGATCATAGATTTCCTAGGAGTTTCTCCTGCAACCCCACCACCTAGGACTGCCCCTCGTTATAGAGCATCTTCTTCTACCGCTGCTGCATCCAGTTCAGGACCACCTCCCAGCTTTGAGCCTAGAGATGACTGGGAGGGTTATTCTAATGAGGATTAGTCTTTTTCTTTTCGTTGTCGTTTTCCATTTTCTTGTTTTTATTTTTCTTTCCTATCTAGTTGATGTAGCGGAATATTATTAATATAATGATTTTGATGGCTTAATTTGTTTGGAGTTAATTATTTTCTCTTTTACTGCCGCCATTTTATTATACGATTTCTTGTCACCGCTATTCTTCTTGGTTTGTTTGAGACACTTAGCGCAGATTCTTCATGGACTACTTACATAAGCCCGATGATTTGTACGACGATCCGATTCTTCTTTGGTTGCACCCTTAACCGAAGCTAAGTTCCTTTTCGTTTTCATTTTTCATCTTACACATTAGGGACAATGTTCTGTTTAAGTGGGGGGTAAGGAATGTCACTTAGCTTCTTAGCATTATATTCCATGAATTGCGTGATTATCTTGAATCTCTTTGATGCATGATTCACCACTTCGACTTTGATTCATTTTGACAGAATTTCGAAAAAAATTGATATTTTGATCTTTTTGAGTTAATTGACTTCATCTTTGTTTCACTTTGGACAAGCAAGAGTAAATGCCCACTTCTGAAGTAGTGGCGTATTAAGCGCATATTCTGTTATGAGCCACCATTTTAAGCACGTATAACTCACTTCCCTTGGTGTGTAGTTGATAGCATATTGCTTTGACTAGAGTTAACCCTGGCTTCATCACGAATCATGTTTCACCAACACTTATGAATACAAAGGAATTTCGGATTCGGTAGTTTATCATGAGTGGGGCCGTGAGGATAGATAAATCAATGAGAGTTCACCCGCCAAGAATGAGAAGTGCATTGAAATATATACATCTATATTCTCTTTGTCAAAATCAAAGTCGATGGAGCATAAAACGCACGACTTTTGCATAGACCGATAAACGCAAGCTTAAGTGTAATATATACTCGGTTCTCGATCTGCCTTTCTAGCTAATTTGACTTATAAATAACATGTTCGAGACTGGTTAGTTCAACTACGGGTTGACGTAATGTGAGGTTGTCTGCATTACTAAGCGGTTGTGAAAGGTATTGCACACACACATTGGCTCATGACATGAATAGTGTTTAATGCATCACTAATGGATATGAGTGGCATGATCTCGATCTTGACTTTGTAAGGCATAGTTGTTTTAAATTAACTTGTATATTGATCAGAGTGTCGTGTTTCTTTTCGCCTTTTTTCTCGGGACGATCAAAAGCTAAGTGGGGGGGTAGTTGATAACGCCCAAATCGGTACCAATAATTATACCTTTATTCACCCCGAATTCTACTCAAGAAGGATAGATTGGCTCGTTATTATATGGAATATGTGTTAAATACTATGTGTATGTTTCTAGGATCGTAATTCTGCATCTGTGTTATTTTCCTGAGGTTTTGGTATTGTTTTGTCTCTTTTTGCATGTTTTATAGGATGTACCGAATCTGGAGCATTGGAGAATGGATCTGGACCAAAAGGAGTATATTGGGCCGAGTGATTAAAGTCCAAGAAGAAGGCTACTGTAGAAAAAGAAGAAAAGTCGGCCCGGTTTACCGTGGTCTAGGGCCGGTAAACTGAGGACTTGTTGGACACGAAATTGATTCTGCCGCCTCTACTAGGTCGGTTAGGGTTTTAGAGAGTCTTAAGTCGGTCATTGTATCTATATAAGGCCACATTATCAGATTATTACATAATTCTTCGATAGTTTTCAATTACATTATACAATTTTGATGAAATAATGTTATTCCAAGCTTTTAAGGAGTTGTTTATGGTTTTCTCCCTTTCTCTACCATCTCTAGCTTGAGTAAATCGAGCTAGATCACCATTGTTCAAGGTATGAAGCTTTGGACATTCCTTTTTGTCTTCAATATGGTAAATCTATTCGTATTTATGTGTTTTAGTTAATCTGCATGTTTAAAGACCCCATGATTTATTTATTTTAATCATATGTGAGCAATATAGATCCAGGAATAACCCGGCAGTCTATACCAGTTTACTGGGCATTATTTAGAAAACCTAAAACCGGGATTCACTACACCTACGTTGATCGGCAGGTTTAATTAACAGTAAGTTATATCTGGCCAATCTGCTTATTGTAATCATAAACTGGCATGAAATAAGAATAGTGAAGTGCTAAGTTTGGACATAGTCCGATGGACACTAGGAACGTGCTGATCAATATCGACAGCTGTCTAGGCGGGTTAGCGGTATGAGTTAGTGCTCGATATCGGAAATTCTAGTTCTTTTTGCGTATGGGCTATTACGGACCAATTATGGAGGGTAGCTTGCGTATAGATTTTTGATCGCATAAGAATACTAGGTACATCGCAGTATAGCAAATACGAGTCAAGGTCGATCCCACAGAGACAATGTAACTTATAAGTATAAACGATTCTAACCTAATTAAGAAGCAACATAAAGGTGGTCATTGACCAACAATAACACAAATGAAAACGAACATGGTATACCTCTCATCACCGATCTACTAACTTGGATTAGTTAATCATTATGTTTATTTCCCCACATAATTTCCTTAGATTAATCGCGAGCTTTTGTTTTATATATCATTATCAGCTACGGGTGCAATTCCTAACCCTATCTACTCCGACAATGGCAGCAGACAATCTATACGCAAGCTACCCTCCTTAATTGGTCCGTAATAACTCATACGCATAAAGAACTAGAATTTCCGATATTGAGTGCTAACTCATACCTCTAACCCGCCTAGACAGCTGTCGACATTAACAAGCACGTTCCTAGGGTCCATCAAGACTATGTCCTAATTAACACTTCACTAACAGTCCTTCATGTTAATTTACGAATTACGAATATTAGATTGGCCAGACCTACTACTCGTTTTATAATTCCAGCTGAATAACGTAGCTATAGTGCATCCCAGTTTAGGTTTTCTGAAACATGCCTCGGTAAACCGGTATTGACCGCTGGGTTACCGGGGCGGCTTTTTTAATTCAGACAGCACCTGGACAAAGGTTGGAACTGGTGGTATAGGTTGCTGAGGATCAGATAGCACCTGGACACAGGTTGGAACCAGAAATGGGTTTGGAGGAAACCCCTGCTGCTGTTGGAGAACAGGCTGCTTTGTTGTGGAGCCTGCTAGAGGAAAGTCCACTGTAAAGAAAGATGGTCAGCAGACTACTGTTATTGATGGGGATGAGCAGCTGCTGGACTATGACTACAGTGATGAGGAGTTTCAAGTGCCTGAAGAAAAACATATTGCTGATGAACCACAACAGGCATTTGTACCCATTTTTGAGGAACCTGCCCTAGATCCTATACTAGAGGAGTTTCAGGGTCCTAACCTTGCTGGGAGAGACATGAGTAGAGCCATGGTTGTCAGCAGATAGAGGGCACAATACAATGTTGAAAAGCCTGCTGATGAAGCTGCTGGACATATGGCTGGAGGAATGGCTGGTGGGGTACCAGCAGAGATTTTGGATGAGTTGAGGACTGTCAGAAATGACATAACAAGGTTAAGAACTCAACTTGACAGGCAAGAGCAGAGGTTTGAAGATTTGATGAATCTGGTGGAAAATAGAGGGAGGACTACAGAAACAGTTGCCTCCAATATTACTTCCACTCAGTATGCTCTTGCTGACCTTGCTCTGGATGTAAAGGGGATCAGACAAGGAAATACAATGAAGGAGAAGTTTCTGAAAGATCAACTTGAAGCCATCCACCAGAAACTTGATAAACTTGTTGAGGCACCCAAGCCTGATGTGGCTGAGGCTGCTGGAACACTTCAACCTGCTGGATTGGATCCTAAGTTTACCGAGAGGATCAATCTACTGGAGCAAACAATGCAAGAGCGGATTACTGCAGTTGATACTATAACTGAAATTATGGAAGGACAACTGAGTAATCTAGTAATCACCCAGGAGAGTGTTCATGGCCTGCTGTCCCGTTTTGTTGATGATGTCATTAAGGGGGAAGAGAGCCAAACAGCAGTAGCAAAAGAGGCTGCTAGGATCTTTGCTAAGAAAAGATGGGAAGATGACACCAATGCATTCAGAGAACCTGTACTTGGCAGACTTCCACTCACTGATGATCTTCTCAGAGAATATAATAAGGTCTACAACAGCAAGAGAAGACCTTACCATGATAAAGGTTTCCATGAGGGACTAAATTCCTTTCTGGGACTTAAGTTTTGGGAAACAAGGGTTAAAGCCTTGAGAGCTGCACATAGAGGTGGAAGAGGTGGAAGAGGTGGTAGAGGTGGAAGGAGTTTACCTACCACATCGGCAAAGGAATCACTGAATGAATTTAAAGAAGTATACATGCGCTTAGGATTTAGAGTACATCAGATCAATCTTACTCAACCTGAGGCATGGAAATGGTGGAAAGAAGTGAATCCTCACATTGACTTCTCTCTTATTGAAAATGAATGGATGAGAGAAATGGTTAGAGAAATAAGAGCTTATCAAGAGCAAGTAGAGAAGGCAAGAGAAGAAAGAGAAAGAAGACACTAGATCAGCATACTTTATCTGCTTTATTACTTGCTGAATCTAGACTGTAATACTTTTGAACAAATGATTATAATGAGAAATGACTGAATTTTTTCTGTTTTTGTCTTTAATCTTTTTGCTTTGCTGTAAGGAGGGTATTGGCATCATCACCAAAAAGGGGGAAATTGTTGTTCTTATTTTTGAGTTTTAGTGATGAATGCCAGACTAGCTGTTATAGAGCAAAGGCAAAATGATGTCTAGATCAAATGTATAGGTTTATTAGAGTTTGATCTTGTATAGGTTTGATCAAACAAGCACTGTAAAATGTCAGCTGACTTACATCGGCAGACTTGTCTATATCAGTAGGGTACCTATGTCAGTAGACTAGTTTAGGAACCTGCTGAAGACTGAAGGCTGAGGGCTCAAACTCAGTTATTGAAGGCTAAGGGATCAAACTTAGTATTTAAAGTCAAGGATATGGAATCAGAATTTAAGGAAGTCTGTGATGACCTAAACTGATTACATATACCTTGTGTACAAGGTCTAAGTTCCACAAGTTAAGTGGTGATTGGAACTTAGTTATATGCAAAATGGTGTAATCTAACTTCACAATAAAAATTTAGATATAAGAGAAGTCAGCTAAAGTGTTTTTATAAACACAAGAACATTGGAACAAATTTGACTAATATACATTTCGACGGACTTACATTCACAGGAACCTGCTGATGTATATCTCGGATTATTCAAAGGTTACATTGGGAGATTACAAAGAAAGGGACAGCTAACAACTTCTGATTTTATCAAACAAATCAATGGTCAAGATTAAATGGATGTGGGAAAGATTCAGACCTTTATCAAATGGATACAAGTCAAAAGGTGGACAGACTGTAAACTGTCAAAAAGCAGTCTGACAGTGTTAGTACTATGAATAGTGACAGAAAGCAAGTCAAATGGGACAAATCTGAAACGGATATGTTTGAATTTCAAACATAAGTCACAAGGATTCCTACCTATAAATAGAGGACTCCTAATTTAGATACAAGTGATGAAAATTAAGGATCTATCTTGAGCTATCAGATTTCAATCGATAAAAACACCATGCTGACCCTACTGAGCATAAAGGCTGATGATCCAGTAAATTTCTCCAAGTGTAATCTGCTTTCAAGCTACATCAAGTTTACACACTTGAAGACCTTAAGCTGCTGATCATATCATCCTGATCAAGCTGCTGAAAGCTGAATCACTTTCTTGATTCAATCTTTCTTTTACAAGAGATCTACTGAAGACAATGAAGCATCTTTGGGTGTCAAGGATCGTTGTTTGTGGTGGAGCCGTGAAGAGGCAATCCTACCCTTCAAGGACCAAGTGGAATAATTTGGAGCAAAGAATCCTACATGTTCCAAGTGTTCGGTTGTGAAGCCATAGTTATTGGTGAAGGACAAACAACTTAGGGATTTTTGTAATCGCTACCTCAAGAATCTCTAGTGAATTACCTCCAACATCACAGGAGAAGAGTGGACTGACAGGATTACACCACCAGGAACCACTATAAAAACTGCCTACTTACTTTCAACATTTATATTCTGCACTTAGTACATTTAGCACATCATACTACTGAATCTAGCAACTGAATTCACACACATACACTACTGAGTATCTAATACTTGGTATCATATTTTAACAACAAGTAACAAGGCTTAATTTTTTTATATATTCCGCTGCACAAATTCAGTAAACTCAACAGTCAGCAGACTACTGAGCTATCAGCAGGCTGCTGAAGTTGCTGAGTTTGTTAACTCCAAAAAGTTTTAAGTGTTAAGTTTATTCACCCCCCCCCCCCCTCTAAACTTAACCAAAGCCTTTTCAAGGGACCAACAGAGTTACTTTGAGAGAGCATGATATCCAGATTATAAGATACGGTCGTTAATGTTTGACACTCGACGTACGACCGTATGGATATTATTACAGCGATAGGATTGTAACTTACACGGTATCTGTTTCACATGAAAGGTAGTAGTCATTGAATTTGACTCTTCCGATGATTATGGGTCACGGTGTGTTGCTAGACGCTATCCCGTGATCGTTAGGCATGAAGGGCATTTTCGTAATTTTCACTTTGTGTCTACGGCCAACATATCCGGAAGCCTATCGGGTCACACACATATGAACATCTAGCCGGATTAAAATGTGGTTATAGTTTATGACCAAATAAGGAAAGTTTATCTCGAGACTATAAAGGTTATAGTGGTAAATTAATATGGTGGTATTTATTTATTATGAATAAATTAAATACAAGATATTAATTATGTTGATTAATTGAATATACATATATTAGATATGAATTTCGAAATTTATGTGTATAATGATACACATGTATTTTGCAAATTAATTAATCATAGTATTATATTAATTAAAGAATGTTCCGGATGCCAAATCTTTGGCAAGAGGGGCGCCACTTTCATTGTGTATATGATACACTTGGATTGTGCAATTAATTAATAAGATTGCCATATATTAATATTAGATATTAATGACTATAGATTTGCACACATGTGTAAATTGATTTATGGTAATAAGATAAAGATATATGCAATATAAGATATTGTCAATATATATCTTGGAAATATATTTAATATGGGATATTGAATATTAATGAGATAAATCAATCAATTATATTTTCTTTATTTTATTGGGATAAGGTTTTCTTCTCCTCCACACATATGGGGCGCCACCTTCTACTATAAATAAGAGGTGGGTGTCAAGCTCTTTTGTACATCATAGTTCCAAGAACTAATAGTTCTTGTGTAAAATAGAGAGCATCCTATAGAGAGTTGGAGAGAGGGGAAAAATGCCGGTCTAGCAACCAGAGTTTTCCAATAGCAATCCATGATGGGATTCCAGTGGGCTGTTCGTGTGGACTAGCGGTAGAGGCCGAACACTTGGGCGGGTCTATGCAGAACTACTCTTCTTAGACGGTCAAAGCGTCGATCTTTTAGATCAAACAAGGTAACCACCGTCTTTAGTTTATTTGTTTATTGCTTAAACGAAGTCGATCTTGCGTAAAAGGAAATCAAATTTTTTGAATTCCAATGCGTTCCCGCTTAGATTTCCTCACAATCGGCAATAGCGTCGACCGCATCTTCCCCTTGATCGGTCTCTTCTTGATTCTCAGCTCCTTCCCGGGTGGCCTGATCCACTAACTCCCTGAGGTTTACAGGTTCGACCTGAGGCGGCTCCCAACCATCTGCATACGTGTTCAGCTCGACCTCAGTATAAGGAATGGAAGGGTGGAAAACCCTCAGATGCTCGGAGAAGGGTGGGGTAACGATCCAATCCCGCATGGTCTCAAGGCTAACGTCGCCGCCTTGAGCCCACAAGCACCTTGTGAAATGATAGATGCCTTGGTCATACCCCATCAATAAATTCTCGCCGGCTATCTTCTGAGCACCCCCAGAGGCTTTAAACTCTTCCACGGCCTTCTTTCTCGCGGCCTCTATATGGCCTTTAGCCTCGGCACTCAAGACGGATAGTTTCTACTTCAGATCAGCGGTCACCTCTTGTTTACTTTTCCAAAAGTTTCTAGCCTCGTCGACCCGCTGCTGCATCTCTCTCAGAGACCGATCAGCCTCTTTATCTTTCTCCGTGAGCTCGCGGTTGAGTACAGTTCAACGCTCGGAGTTCATCTGAACCTCAAGTTGCATCTTCTTCGCCTCAGCAAGCTGTTTTTTCAACTTGACGTTCTCAGCTTCAGCAGAATTAAGCCGCACACGCAAGACGGCCCTGACCACTTTAGCAGCGTTTAACTCCTAGGCAACATCCGAGCTCGACAATATAGTATCTTTATAATCATTTATAAACTATTTGAGGCTACTACCGACCTAAAAAACAAAGGTTTAAACATTCTGGTTGGAAAATAAAAAGATAAACGAAAAACAAAGAGCGAGCAGATGTTTACCATGCTCGCCGTTGCCCCGTACAAGCCCCATAAGTCCTCGATGTTCTGTAGAAAGGCACGACAGGGATCAGTCTGATCTGATAGCATTATCCGATCCTCTATGCCGCGACCGACCTCCAACTGAACAGGATTGGGAAGGCTCCATCTTAGATGCCTCAGCGGGGCCATATCGACTATCACCCTAGAAATCGTAATCGCTCTGGCATGTCAATGGGCAGCTGGCGCATGAATTCCCTATCCATCCAAACAGCAGGATGACCCTGAGGTCCAATGGGTAAACCAGCAAAGGGCACCATCGCGGTCATGCCCGCCGATGAGGATTTGTCGGCCACAGATTTGCCTTGGTCAGCAGCATCTTTGGATATATCCTGAGAGGAGGCACCGACCTTCGGTTGGGTATCGTCCACCTTGGATTTTTTGGGTTCACGAGCCTTCTGCTCGCCATCCCCACCCCCAGCGGGGTCGGTATCATCAGCAATTCTTCTCTTCTCGACAACCGGAGCCTTAGTTTCAGAGTTTTGACCGCCCCAACTTTCTCCACTATTTGTTTAGCTGGGGGCGAGGCCACTTTCCCAGCTGTAGATTTCGAGGCTCCACGTACTGAAGCTGCGCCTGCCGAGTCATTGCGGACGTCGACCATTGAAAGGTCGGTCTTAACCTCCTTCAGCGCACTACTCCTTTTCACCTCGCCAGAGGTCTACTGGGCAGTGAGCAAATTGCGTTTCTTCAAAGCGTCCATGGTACCTGCAAAGGGACAACATTAATCAATCAATATATAGTCAGGAGAAAGAAATTGAAAGCAGGCAAATTGAAACAAATGATAAACAAGTGAAATCTTACTTTGAGCCCGATTTGAATGATTGCCTAAACAAGTAAGACACAAAGAGGGCATGCATCTACCAAAATGACCTTTCTCATACCAATCAGGGTCACAAGGCAATGGTTCAACCACTACCACCAGATACCCAATACCCGCTCTGGAGAGTCCGGTCATCCTAACAAAATGTTGGTCGACGTCTAAAAGGAGTCTCTAGTTAAAAACTCGATCTTAACCTTGCCATCTTCGAACATACCCGAGAAATTCTTTGAGCTCAACTATGAACTCGTCATCAGCATCATGAGTTTTCATATCCGCCAAATGATCGGTTTTACCGGACTTCGCAGGAATTTTCTCAAATTGCCAGCCAATTTGAGACTCTACCCTCATGCACCTCTTGTTCCAATCGGACACCTTATCGGGAAGATCAAATACAAGTCGGGGTCTACCACTGCTCTACCACCTTATCGGGAAGATCAAATTGCCAGAAAATAGATCTGTACAGTAGTTGTTTAGCCTTTTTCGTTTTTTCCGTTGTTTGATCCGTTAAAACGAAGATCCCTCCGGTCAGAATCAAGATTGGAAGTTGATGAACAATCCCACAAAATTTGGCGTCGATCAGAGTCCGTTTGGATGTCCGTTCGTTGATGAGAAGAGGAAGCTGTAACAGAAAAACGCAGGATTCACAGAAACCCTAACTGTGACTTCTTCGATTTTCTGGGAATAATTAGACCGTTCAAATTAAAATCCGACCGGTCATATCGTATATCATGGAGTTTTGGACGTGAGATAAAATTTTCAGGACGATCGGGAGTCATCTTGATCCCCGATCGGCCTCGGGAAGTATATGATGCGCTGCTGTAAGAGTCTGTTTCAGCAGCAAGTTGGGCGGCTCACTGAGGAAGATTGACAAGTCAAAGCTCCGATCCGACCGTCCATCTTGAAGTCCGAAGAATGAAGATCAGATCTGGAAAGTTCCGTCCCGATCCAAGTTCTTTTGATATGCCGATCGTCAAAGATTCTTAACAGCTGCAGATTAGGGTTTTAATTTATTTTCGAATAGATTAGTTACGGGGGTGCCAACGGTCCATCTCGGTGTTTATTTTCCGCACTAGTATACATGTGTAGATTGTATGAGTAGAACTGGAAAATTGCCATGACATGCATCATATCATGAATTCCACTCCATATGCATACATGTAGAAATTAATTCGAGGAATTAGTTAGGCATGTATAGAACACACGATTAGTTTTAATTAATTGTTTGATATTAATTAGAAACTAATTAGGGTAAAAACCGAGGAACACGGGTTTTTTCAATCGTCGAGGTTGGGTGATGGATTCTCGGTGAATCCCACTCGCGAAAGCATAAGGAGTAAAATCCCGAAACCTCGTGGTTAAGGTGTTGGATTCTCGGTGAATTCCACCTTACCTAAGACAAGATTACGTTTTTGTTCCGTAGTGTCTACGTGAATGTTTGATGTTTAAGGATTGGATAATCACGGGCAAACAGGTTCGAAAGTGGTTTAACCACGGTTGGGTGGTCAATAGTAGCTACGGCTCAATCGACTTCACCCTCCACGTGTGGCGTTTGCACGGGGGTCTGGCAATACTAAGCCATCCGAAGAGTCACTACGGCTCAACGGAGCTCTCCTAGCCTTGACCCGTCCGACGGCCACATATGTTCTAACGAATAGGTCGGGTGGGCTAGCCCACATAACCGACAACATTCGGGCCTATGATTTATTGTTCCTTAATGTAACATCAAGTCCAAAAACGTGATCAGTAAACCCACCACTTTTTTCAAAATATTGAGTGGGAGCGGGAGAGGCGATAGCCGACCCCACGGCCTCTACTGTTGACACAAGCAACGTGAGAGAATGGTGACGCCTCTTGCCGGCTTTGATTTCGGCCCCCAAGGAAGGCCTTCACCGCTATCAAAATTCAAGGCTTGGTCTCCGAAAGGATAGGATTTTGGGTACTCGCCGGGTCACTGACCGACCCTAAGGCGGCACACTCGGGGTCTACCTAAAAATCTGAGACAGTAGGTCACACTCATAAAGGGTATTTTTGGTAGTACCTTGGCTGAAAAAGGAAAGGTGATTGACGATCACAAATGAGATGTTCGATTCTCAATCTGATCTTCAATATTAATCGAAACCTCTTTGACCTACCCTAAGGCGGCACTGAGGCGTTAGATTAAATCCTTGGAACGGTAGGATAGACTATAAGTACTTAGTTTATAGTTCCTAAAAATTAGTAGTGTATGATTTGGATTTATTTTCTGTCAATTTTATTTACAACTATTTATATATCTCTCTAGGGTGCTAGACTGCTAGTGTAAAATTGACTAGTAATGACTTCGTTAAAAAAGTTGTAAGTAACTAGAACGTTGTACTTATTGATCTTACATGCGATTAATATTTCGGAAGAGATATTTCTCTGGAGCCTTCAAGACTTAAGTGACGTAAAAAAGTATGTCACTGTTGTCAATCGTGTTGAACGAGAGACGACTGTAGTCAGTTTGAAAGATGATTGGGACGATAAAATTCTTCTAGTGAATTTTAATGGTGTAGTGTCTACACAAGAAATTTTTTAATAGAAAAATTGGAGAATCATAAATTAAAGTGTCGCTAGTTAGACGGTATTTGGAACCGATAAACTAGTGGGAGCTTTTGTCTTATGTTTTTCTAATTTTGAAAATTAGTCCCACTTGGTAACGCTTTCATTAGACATCCCACAGTTCACGAGTAGTGTCTACTCATACGAACTGCTAGTTCAAGACTATTTCCTTTTAAGGAAAGTTAAGAATGGGAAAGAATGTCTATAAGTGTTAATCATCTTAACTGAAGTTTTGAGGCTAAACCGAAACATTAATTAAAGAAATATAGGATAAGGAAAGAGATTTCAGATCACTAACCAATGAATCCTTAGCGACTTTCTTAACCGAGTAACTTGACTCGGTAGCTTAGTTCTTTGGAAGAACAAGGAAGCTGTGCATTAACGATTAATAGAGTAACAACGGGCAGTAATTTCAGCTACTATAGTGGGAGTAATATAAGGAAATGAATTTCGGATTCTATCCTTGAATATCACAGGAAAATTTATTTTTTCTGTTTTTCAGATTCATTGAAGCAAATGGATTCACTTTCAACTCGATATATTGTTGCCTCATAGAAAGTGAATATGACATTTGTAGTAAGAATCCGAGACTCGGACTTTTGTTTGATAGAGTCAGAACCACTAAGAAATGCTGAAAATGTATAAGTAACACGTCTTAAACTATTATAGGTAAAAAGGTTTATGTATTAAGATAAACAACCTTTCAATATCTATTAATTAGTGCATATATCCTAGAGAGAAGACCTCACGACTGGCTAAGGGTGATTCCTATCTCCCAGTCTAGGAAAACTATCTCAAAGGAACAATGACTAAGTTTCCTTTCAATCGGGAAAGGGTAATAGATTTGAAGGGGTAACATAGCTTGTTCATCATGACCTTCGGGGTCTAGTGAGAGACACAAGCTAGTAGGAGTTTTTGAGTGGTGACATTTTGTCTGATAACTACTCGAAACGCGATTTAGTTTATCGAAAGAATACGAGGAGGAGTCTCTGATTTTAGCAGAGAATAGAGTATTCCATGCTCATAAATAGGCTATAGCATAGTCTTGGGACTGATGCTCAGCCTGACTCCTAGTGGAATGATTCTCACTGAGAAAGAAACCATAGACTTGCCCTATATAGTTATTGATGTACTACAATACACTGCTAAACTCAATTAAGATAATTGTTTGCAAAATAACGGTTAACATTATTATGTAAACCGAGAAGTCTACCTAGAAGATGCTAGTGAATTTATGGATAAGGAGTGAATTCGGTTCACACCACTTCCGTAAATGTAGGCATTTAGCATTTAATGCTTGAAGGTAGGACTGGAGATTTTGCACATACGTTCAGATTTTGACTGTTCATGAAATGCCTTAATGAGACGAGTGAAGGTTGGTTGTAAGATTCTTGAGATCAGAAAGTGACAGTTGGACTGTCACAAGGCTTCTGATAGAATCTATAAGTAACAGCCTTAGACCTTGGAGTACGGTTACCCAAAGGAAGTTACTATCTGATTTAATCAGACCACGTCCAACATCGGTTGTTGGTGATTACACTGATAAATACTAGATCAGAATGTCAATCCACCCAGAACGCAGAAGGAGTATGGTTTAACCATTGACCCATTATGGTTGTGTGGACTTTATAGTCTGCTGGGGTGAATGATAACATGTGGCTCTTTGTGGGCTGTATAGGATTCTGATCAGAGAGGTTGGTTCGAAAATCTTATCCTTGTGAATGGAGTTTTGGTACTCCAGTTCTGTTCAGCCTCTTGTAGAACCACCTGAGTGTCTCAGGCCCAGTGGGAGTAATTGGTTCTACGCCGAAAAGAGTCGAATGAATAGGAAAGTTTAACTTTCAGCACAAAGCTGAGTGGTCTAGGGGTGATTCCCTAAAAAGTAGAGAGTTAACCAGACCTTGAACTCTCTCACCACACAATCTTGCTAGATTTCGTTAGAAAGCAGAAAATAGGGGTGATTCCCTGAGACTTTCTTGCCGTAAAACGGAGTCTGGATTCATTCGGAACAGAAGGGTCTTGGTTAGAACAAATGGCAGGTTGACTGCCGGGACTTATGTCTTTTGTGGATGTAAGAGAACCTCTCGGTCATTAAAAGTCGCATGTTTTAAAATATGTGGACTTGACCAGAATATTGATAAGTCTTTTGTAGACTGGGTATCAATATTGGTAAAATAGTAGTATTTGTGTTCATGAATGATAACACTGAAACAGTTGGAAACAACATGTGTGTGCTATCTGAAGTCAGAAACTGAAACGCCAAGATTCTCTGGATGAGAGAATTGGACTATGTTCTAAGAATCTGATTCGGTCAAATTCACGAGAATGAGTCATTGGCTATCCCACCGATCTTATTGAATAAGATGATTATGCATATATGGTTGCAGCATTCATCGAGAGTTGTCCTACCCTACCTCTCAGGAATGATTCTCCAAATCTTCGGATAAAGAGAAAATGGGATAGAGTCTCTATGGGATAAGGGCAAGTCAGATTAACACGAGTCAATTGCAATCAAATCTTGGATTCGAGCATTGAATAGCGGTTTAGTACGTCCTCAAGTATCTTTAGAGAACGAGGAATCATATGCTTGTATATTCAGGTGAAAACTTGAATATGGTTGACTACACTGATTCTGACTTGTAGTCAGATTAAGGATGATCATTAAGTTGATCTCGGGCTCAGTGTTTACTCATAGTGCTTAGAATTTCCTTTTTGGTCTGGAAGTAATTCCAGGTCTGATAAGCCGATATCACTTCATCGTGAAAACAAGTGAAGAGATAGCTTAGAAGGATCTTCTCAGTCATAAAGAGTCAAAAGCATATTGAGAGAGAGTACCGCCTGATTGGAAGGACCGGCTACGTTTCAATCCTAAAGATCGTCTCGAGTCGACAACCTAGCTAATCAGTGTACCAAGTCGAGTGCTTGGAGGGTACGCCATTGATGGATATGTCTCATCTGCTTTTAGAGCAAGTGGGAGAGTGTTGTGAATAAGATGAGAAAGGGTGTGCTCTAAAAACAATCGTTGCTTGTCATTTCGTGCAAGTGGGAGATTGTTAGGTGTAGTGTCCGAAAGACAATTTGTGTAATTGTTTTTAACAATGGATGACAGATTTTATCTCACCTTATTACTTGCTTTGTGCTTGTAAATAATACACCGCAAACCCTCACCTTATAAGTATATCGGTATGTAAACCGCTTAACTCGGTGTATGGCATACACGTGAGGATTGAGTTAGCGTGGAGATATGCTTAAACTGTTAGTCCATGGTGAACTTAATCAGAGTTTAGGGTCTCTTGATTAAAACACCAATAATGCGCCCAGAACACCTTAGGGTGTGATAGTCTTATCCGGGCTATCGGTAGAGGGTACCTACGTGGGGCATTTATATATGATGGCATTCATATAGGACTGGACCGATTTAATCTGAATTTCTCGATATAATTCCGTAATCGAGGAATCTTATTAAATCATTAGATGATCATATATGGATCAACCTTAATCCCGAGGTGATCACGAGGGTGCTTTGCTTGTCCCGGGGTAGTGTTTGATGTGTTAGTTACGGTTCACTTAAATATGTGTTCCAAGCCACTTCTCATTGGCACTATCTCCAATGAGTGAGTAGTTCGATTTTCACGGACATGGAATCCATTCCTTCCCCGCGGGAAGTAGAGAGACAAGATCTCTTATTTGTTAGCCCTAAGAAAGTGATCGATCCCGGGAGTTCACATTTGACTAATTAGCTACTAGTCAGATATGTGTACTAATTGATCATCAGGAGGTTGATGGTAAATAAGGATAAGATATTCTGAGTCGGGTTCACGGAGACTTCCCACTCAGAATGGACAGTCTATGGAGGGTTAATCCGTATGTAGTGATTATATCAATGGACGCTTATTTACTCTATAGGTTGAGTATAAGTATACATCTATAATCTGTAGAGTTCAGTTTCGGGTTTATGGTGGCGTAATCCCGGAATTAATAATTAATGTACTTATTCTGGTTCGATGAATAATTAATTATTGGAGCTACTGGTTATAGGTCCATGGTCCCCGATGTGGCTTCTGTAATTCGGAATGATATTCTTGTTATTTGGGCCTCAGAAATAATTAATTGGCTGGGCCAATTAATTGATATGCATGAATATTATTTAGTTGGGCTAAATAATATAATACACATAAAAGACATTTTATGTGGGCTTTTAAACCCTAGGGGTGGCGCCATTTATGTCTCTAATTAGCACAAGAATTAATTTTCTTGTGTTATGGAAAATAAAAGATATTCTTGTTATGTGATTGGTTGGATGACATGTTATTTAGTTTCCTATTGGTCAATAATATGTCACAATTATTCATTAAGGAAAATATCTTTTTATTTTGTTTAATTAATTATTTATTTAATTAATTAAAACTTGGAGACCAAGGATTTACTCTCCTATAAAAGGAGAGTTATTCCAAGTGTATTGGCACTTGCAAAATTTCGCCCCATACACCATAAAAGAGAGGAAAAATTAGTTTTCTTGTCTAGGGTTTTAGAGGAAGAAAAACTTGGAGTTTTTCTTGGTGTTGCATATCAAGGAGGTTCGTGTATCAAGAAGGGTGTCCACCAACCCCCGTTTGGAGAACACATCGGAAGATCAAGGCTTCTCTTCCCGTTATTGGTAACATGATCTTAAACCCCCTTGTAGTAGTTTAAGTCCTTTAATTATGTGTTTTGATATATAAAGCGTGATCCATCCGCTGCGCGTAGATCTAACTCGTTTAGATCTAAGAACCTGCATCCTTCATCTTCTTCAACTACCTCTTCGCCGACTACCTCTTCTTCAACTACCTCTTCTTGGTCACTCATGTCGACCTCCTTCGAGCCATAACCGGCAGCAGCGCAGACTTCTTCATCTGATTGAGTGTACTCTAGAGACATCCTGGAAAGAAACCGGGCGATGTGGATCAGTTAATCACCTAGACATGGAAGTCGGGCCGAGGTGAGCATAATCACACCCCGACACCTTGCCTCTTCTTCTTCCCTAAACAACAGATGAACCCTAATGTCATCTGGGAATCTATCTATGGGACAAGATAAATTTTTGGGGAAAAAACACATGCATATGGAAGCTAAAGGATTCGAATTTTAGACCCACAATCAAAGGATCCTAAACTCTAATAGCATTTCCTACCAAATAATCCTCAAACAAAAGAAAGACACTACTGAAATTGTTGGTCCCTTAGAAAGGCTAACACAAGTTTAGAGGGGGGGTGAATAAACTTGTCACCAAAAACTTTCCCTATACTGGATTTTAAACAAATTACGGTTCTGTTAAAACTTGTGTGGAGTTAAGCTTACTAAGCTGAGTTTAAGTCAAACTGACTTAACCAAAACTGAGTCAACCGGCAACGGATATATTTAGCCTTTATTAAATATAAGTTAACAAACAGATTGTTGACTTGGTTTCAATACGAGAATTACATAATTATAACTGATACGAAGTATACGTAAAGTAAATGAACAAGAATTATAGAGGTTCCAGGTGGTGTAATCCTGTCAGTCCTCTCTTCCCCTGTGATGCGGAGGAAAATTCCACTAGAACTTCTTTGAGATGGCCCGGTTACAAAAAGTTCTGACTGATAGTCCTTGACTAATCCTTAGCTTCACTATCTAAACACTTGTAGAACAGGTAGGATTGCTGCTCTTCAATTGTTTGAAACACTGGTCCTTGGAGGGTTGAATTGTCTCTTCACCAGCTCATCACAACCACAGTCTTCCTGACTGCACTCAACTGTCCTTCACACCTTCTTGGTGTTTCACAGTCTAAACCTTTGATGAAATCAAAGTTGAGACTTGAATCAATAACTATGATTCAATTGTGATTTGAGCTTTTCCTCTGGATGTGAAAGTTATGCACAACTCTGTATTTCTTCAAATAATAGATCTTGATTTTGCTTGAATGCACTTGAACACTTGAAGAAGCTTCTTGATCTTGCAATTAAGTACTTAGCAGGAATTCTTTTGAAAATGGCTTTCCCCTTAATTAGATCTTTCTTAATTAAATCTGTTTTAATTCCTCCTGCACACACCCTTTTGTTGAGCTGATAAAGTAGTCTATTTATAGGGGTTTATTCAACGTTCATCCTGCGTGAATCTTGTAACGGCTATATTTTCTGACCGTTTTGCTCTGTCAGTATTTCATCCAATAGAATTGCTTCCTTTATAACTTCGACTGTACTATCAGCTTTTTGGATGACTGACATATAAAACTTAGTTTACTGATCAGTTTTATACTATTTTTATCAGTTGTCAGTTTCTTGACTGACTTGGAGCGTTAACTGAAATCTTACTCTTCTTCAAATATCAGTACTCCAGTTTTTCATCTGATTATAATTGACTTAATCAGAGTACACCATGATGAATTATCTTCTAAGAATTCATTGTCCTTATGATTCTTAGGTCTTCATACAAGATCCATAAAGTCAGTTCAGGTCACCACAATCTTGCTTGAAGTCTAACTTTATAGTCTCGACTTGTAATCTTCATAACTGAGTTTGAACCCTCAGTTCTTCAATCTTCAATAACTGAGTCTGTGACCCTCAGTTCTTCAGTCTTCTATATAAGCCAACTGAGTCTGTGTCCTTCAACGAACTTATCTTCTTCAGTTTCATGGATGTGCTCTGTTTTTCAGTCTTTCGTAGAATCTCAGTTTAACTAAATCTCAGTTTCTTATTTTCTCAGTTCACAGCCTAGAACTATTACAATACTTGTCCGATATAACCTATACAAGTATCAGACTCTATTAAATCCTATACATTAATATCTAGACATCTTTTTGCTTTGCACTATAACAACTAGTTATGACACTTCATCAATGGGGTTAAGAATAATAACTGATTAAGCGATGAATCATCATCAAAACATAAATTTTATTTCCAACAGAAATCAAATAAGGAATGGAATCATACCTGAAATAGGAGAAAAGCTTGAATAAACGGACGGGAAACTGCAAACTCTCGCCGGAAATCACTTGCTCTTGCCAGAAATTTGTAAGTAGAAATATCGAAATCGGACAGTGGAAATTTTTATTGAGCAAAAATGACTTATTGCATTATAATTTAAATTTTCTCATATTTAATTACAAAAATGAATATATCTTTTGATCCGAGCGTCAAAAGATCGTAATTCCTTCACCATGTTTTTCTTTTTTTCGTTCTCTTTATTTAGACATCCAATTTAATATTTTTTTTCGATGCCATTTCGATGCATTTTTTTGTCAAAAACAACGAAACAATGGAATAGTGGATTTTAAGTCAATTCCACTTTACTGAACAATGAATTTGGAGTAACTAACAGCTGAATGGTTCTTATCACCCAATTTGTATTTTCACTGTCCTGATTGCTATTTTTTTCTTTTATTTGTCATTTTAAACTACTCCCAAAATAAGGAAGTGAAAAAAAAATTTGGTTTTTCCTTTTTCCTGCACGTTTCAGGACAAAATATTATTCAAGTCTCTGAATTGAATGTTATCCCATTTCTTAATTTATTCCAAATCAGACGTGTACTCCAAATCCCAAAGTAGAAGCAAAACTATTATCCGGAAAAATATAATGAAACACTTTAAGAGAGGGACAAAGAATTATTTTTTATAAAAAAAAAACCTATAAGGATATGAAAAGGGATTTTTTTTTTTTTTTTTTTTTTTTTTGAAAAGAGAAAAATTATAATGCAATACAAAGTGAATTTAACCTCAAAAAAAATACAAAGTGATTTATAATTTATATTATTTTAGCTTCGCACACGGTTAATATGCATTATGTGATAATACTTAAAGATGTACGACTATATAGGTCATTCTCTATGTCTTTGTCTCTTTGATATGCAATACAAAGTGATTTGTAATTTATATTTTTTAGCTTTTCACACGGTAAATATGCATTATGTGATAATAATTAAAGATGTATGCTATAATGTATGTTATTCTGTACATCTTTCATACAACGATTGCATTATAAATTACTATCTATTATGATATCACAGTTCAGAGAGAAGAGTATTTTTCACACATATACGTTATCCGAATGAATTTGAGTTTGAAAATAATTTTAATTCTGATAGAATTTGAAGCAAGATGTTAGTTTTTTTCTAGACCCAATATTGGTCAGAAATCACAATTGATACATTTTGACTGAAATTCAGTTCGTAAACTAATCAACATCTTGTCGAACCGAATTTGAGTTAGGAAATAATTTCATTCTGACCGGATTTGAGTTAGAATATTGGTTTTTTCAAAACTTAATATCGGTCAGAAAACACATTTCTTACTTCTACACTGAAATTCGATCCATAAACTAATCAAAATTATATCTAAAATTGAATCTAAATCGATTAGTAAAATAATTAAATGGTAAACTTTGAACTAGAAATAAAAATGTGGTTTGTATAAAGAATATTTTAGATGCGAAAAAACTTTACTTTAGATTTGACTTTAACCATAAAAAATGAATATTTACTTTTTCTCAAAATAACAAATTAAGTTTTTTCATTTGACTTTTCAAAAATCGAATATCAATTTTGAGACCATCGATTCTGGTGTACCCTTTATCTATGACGTTGAAAGGCGGGCCATAAGATTAACTTTCGCACCATTCCTCTTATCCGATCACTTTTTTCACGTGTCACCCTGACATAATGCCACATCACCAGATATTTACTAATAAAAATTCGTTTGGATATTCCACACGCTCGTCATTCCGACCGTAAATGAGTCCGAAAAATATATACTATTCTCGCCAATTTATGGTCAATTCATACAAATGTACCATTCTCGACCCAATTTGAGTCGAATGCGATCATTATACCGATTTTATTCTAGTCGAATTTTGAATGTTTTTCATACTCAATACCGGTCGAAAGACATTCCGACTAAAATTGAGTACAAAAAACTTTTAATATTCTCGTCCGAAATTCAAATCGAATCAATAGTGGCTTTCTTATATTGTTGTTGTTATCCCGACCCAATTCTAACGAATGTGTAGAGTATTCGGACTCAATATTGGTCGAATGACGCTCGACTATGTATGAGTTTGAAAAACTTCAAACATTCTACCTAAAATATGGTCGAATCAACCAAATGTGACTCTCAACACGTATATTCCGACCATATTTCAAGATAGATAATGTGTCATATTCTCGACCAAACTTTGGTCAGAATGAACGCGCGTAAAATAAAAAAAATAAGGGCGAAATTGGAAAAAAAAATCTGTGTGGTAAGATAAAAATTTGTGTGAAAAGATATTCCCATAAAAAACCTTTCGCACATTCCACACAACTGTATTATCTCCCTGCATCATTTGCAGCAACGTAGGCGAAAAGGTAGTTGACATGGCGTCATGGAAGAAGCACAAGCGATTCAATCCAATTATTGAAATTGAAAACGATGAAGAAGAAGCTGAACAATCGATCGTATACAGACGCATCGAACGCCTTTTCCTCCACCTCCGGCCGCCGCTCCTGTCATCGGAGGAAGAGGTGGAAATGGTGAACTGTGCCGGGAGATCGAAGAAAGTGAGCGTGAAAGTTGGGGAGTTATCGAATTATATGAGAGGAAAGCATAGGGATATTCAGCTCAAAGTGTTTGAGTATTTCAATTCAAGGCCAGACCTCCAAACGCCACTTGAGATTTCGAAAGATGACCATCGGGAATTGTGCATGAAGCAACTGTTGGGGCTTGTTAAAGAGGCGAATATTAGGCCTTTGTTATATGTTTCGGATGATCCTTCCAAGTATTTTGCAATTGCTGAAGCTGCGGGCAGTGTGGATATGTCTCTTGGGATCAAGATGGGTGTCCAGTACAGGTGATTCTTTGGCTAAATTCTATATATATTGGGTAATTTTTTAGTAAGCATAATTTATTATAGTTACACAATTGGATCCACCTATGAATGATTTTAGCTCTTTTCTGGATTATGTTCTTTTATCTTATCTGAATTTTATAGTTATTAAATGGTAAATCAGTTTTGCTTCTTTATTGGTTTTGTCTTTCTTTGAGAGATTAGGATATGGAAGAAGATCATGATAGAAGTGATTAGGATCTTTCGAAAATTATAGGCTTGAACCTGATGCAGAGATTTGTTGAATGCAGTGCTTTTCAGGCTTAATCAAGCACTGCATTCCAAGAAATGTCCTAATCAATCCTTTAGTATCTAGTTTGGGGAATTATTTTTCTATCATGTAGTTTTGAAATTGTGGTGTTAGATGTAAATAAGGCCAATACAATCATTCGGCCTCGTCCTATGCTTCTTGTTTACTTTCCATGGTTGCACTTGGAGAGGTAAAATGAGTTATTGTACTGCCAGATTTATTAGACGATGTGCTATGGTATTGTTAGCGTCATCTATGACATTTGGTGTCAATCAATCTGTTGGATTTGCGAATGACTCTGTTTTTGGTGGCGTTAAGTTTCATTTATTTTAGGTTCTAGTGGTTCTGGTGGCCTAAGTATCTCAAAGTAGAAACTCTTGTTGTCATATTCTGCTCTCCAAGATACTACTGAGTCTTGCATAATATGCTTTTGCTAGTCGGCTATCTTGTTAATATCATGAACTGGACAGAGTGGAGTGGACTTGTGCTCCAAATTTTACATATCTTTGTAGTCGTTTGTTTAATAATGTGACAAGAACTTATTTTCATTAGAAAATTTATGTAGTCTGTGGGGAGGCTCTGTACTCAACTTGGGAACTAAAAAGCATAGAGACAAGTACTTTGAGGGAATCGACAATTTGGAGTATCTTGGCTGTTTCGCTATGACCGAACTTCATCATGGTATGCTCTTCCACCTGCAATTTTCTCTATACCTCTGTCTTAAACGCTTTACTAACCTATGTTGACTACTTGGTTCTTCAAAGGCTCGAATGTCCAAGGCCTTCAGACAACAGCGACATTTGATCCATTAACGGATGAGTTCATTATTGACACACCAAATGATGGAGCTATCAAGTGGTGGATTGGTAATGCTGCAGTTCATGGAAAGTTTGCCACTGTTTTTGCAAAGCTCATGTTACCCACTCATGACACAAAAGGTGTCTCAGATATGGGCGTTCATGCTTTCATAGTTCCGATTAGGCATCTGAAGACTCACGAGACACTTCCTGGAGTTGAAATACATGACTGTGGTCATAAAGTCGGTCTGAATGGCGTAGACAATGGAGCTCTGAGATTTCATTCGGTGAGAATTCCTCGAGATAATCTTCTTAATAGATTTGGAGACGTTGCACGAGATGGTAGATACACAAGTCCCCTACCCTCTATCAATAAAAGATTTGCTGCCACATTGGGTGAACTTGTTGGAGGAAGAGTAGGATTAGCCTATTCATCAAACGGGGTTCTGAAGATCGCTACCACGATTGCTATTCGTTATTCCTTGCTACGTCAGCAATTCGGACCTCCCAAACAACCAGAGATCAGTATACTCGATTACCAGTCCCAGCAGCACAAACTAATGCCAATGTTAGCCTCAACATATGCATTTCATTTCGCCAGTCAACACTTGGTAGAATTATATTCTGATTTGAAGCGGTCACATGATGAAGAGTTAGTAGGGGATGTACATGCTCTCTCTGCAGGACTCAAAGCGTATATTACGTCTTACACAGCAAAGTCATTGAGCATATGCAGAGAAGCCTGTGGGGGCCATGGTTATGCTGCTGTCAACAGGTTCGGTAGTTTAAGGAATGACCATGACATATTTCAAACATTTGAAGGTGACAACACAGTTCTTCTGCAACAGGTTGTGAATATTTCCTTCATTTTAGAATAATTGAACATTGAATTTCATTATTCTTGATTATAAGTTTCGGTATATGCTCAGGTTTCGATGGATTTGTTGAAGCGGTATAAAGAGAAGTTCCAAGGAGGAAGACTTGCAGTGACATGGAATTATTTGAGGGAATCCATGAACACTTATCTTTCGCAGCCTAACCCCGTAATTTCCAGATGGGAAGGAGAAGATCATCTACGAAATCCCACTTTTCAGTTGGATGCATTTAGGGTATGTTTACCATGTCCGTCCACTTATCTTTGAAGTATATATATTGTCCTCAAATCACTGGCTTAATCTTACAACCATTTTTGGTGCAGTACCGGACATCACGTCTGCTTCAGAGTGCTGCTACTCGGCTTCAGAAACACTCGAAGACACTTGGGGGATTCGGTGCTTGGAACAGATGTCTGAACCATCTTTTGACTCTTGCTGAGTCCCATATTGAAACTGTCATCCTTGAAAAGTTCATTGCAGCTGTTCAAAGGTACTTACAAACATACAAACACTAAGCTTTACATTTCTTTATTTGACAACGTTTTGCTTCTGCTTACAGCTGTCCTGATGAGGGTTCTCGAAGCAGCTCTAAAACTCGTTTGTGATCTTTATGCCTTGGACCGAATCTGGAATGACATTGGAACATATCGTAATGTGGACTATGTAGCCCCAAACAAAGCTAAGGTACATCAATAATCAATGGTTTATAGGCTATCGTGCAAGCGTATCCCGTATCTGATACGTATCCGATACCGATACTCGACGGATACTTCAGACACTCCCTTGGATACGTATTTTGGGCGAATTGTTATTTTCAAAAGTTGGATACTTTACCGGATACACGTATCTTGACTACAAATACATGTATCCGAAGTACATGATACTTAAAGAATGAGTTTATCCTTAATGTGTGTACATACACATATACATACACATACATACATATATATGCATACACATACATATGTTTATAAACATTTTATTTTTATTACTTACAGTTTAGTCCTTATATTTTTATTATTTACAAATACATCCATGTATCCGTATCCTATATTTCTGTAAAATCACGTATCTGCGTATCCCGTTTCCGCGTATCCCGTATCTACGTATCCGTATCCGTGCATCCTAGTTTATAGGTGTATAATGACACAATATTGTGCCCCAATGCAATTTTTAGATACAAAGACACCATTGTGTTGATCATATACTTTCTTTATTGTATATTGATATTTGTGGGATTGTTATGATATTTTTCAGGCAATTCACAAATTGACAGAATACTTGTGCTTTCAAGTGAAGAATATAGCAAGAGAGCTGGTGGATGCATTTGATTTTCCAGATTATGTAATAAGAGCTCCTATTGGATTGCAGGCTCCCGACGACGCGTATACGCAGTACACACAGTATGCTGGGTTCTAGTAGCTTTATAACGAGGGTAATGGTAGTACAACCACAATCATTCTGACAAAACACGCTATTACACTATTGATTATGATAAAACCATTATAATCAATGGTGTAAAAACACGTTGTCTCGCTCGTTATGTCCGCTCTAACATTACCCTAATCATGTTTTTTTCCTGGTAGCTAACTATGGTTTTATCTAAAGGGGAAAAGTGAAAGCAATGAATGAACAATTGCTGTGTTTACAAAAAAAAAGATTGTATAAAGAATATGGCGTGAATATTTTGCCATGTTCTTAATTTTTGCAATAAAAGTCAACGACCACAACAATAAAAACAAACATTACTCGAAGGTTTATTTATGGATCATTTGCTTTATTCTCTTGTATATTAAAAGTACAATCAAGTCAACCTATGCATATTTTCTAAAATATAAAACAAAACATAGAAACATGGGCCCGTCTCTTAAAAAAAGCATCCACCGTGGTAAACCATAATTTGTTTACGATACGATCAATCTAGACACATCAGGATCAATGATACAGATGACGGTTGCATCACTCGTTGATACACAACGCGCGATTGTGTCGCTTGTTATAACATGTTATATCATTCTATTTTTAAAGTAACATATAAGTACACACATAAACAAGTTCATCTTTTCTTGCTTACTTTACATGAGGGCTTGATGCAACACGGCTAAAATCACTAACAATACCTTTAATTTGGGCTTTGAATGGTATCCAAGGTACTCTGCGTTAGGAAATCAACTAAGTTTAGCGCGACGGAATTTAAAGTTTGGTTTCCGATCCCAAGATCGACTGCGTTTAATACAATAAACATGTTGAGCTATTAGACGGTGATTACCTTGCTTGATCTAAAAGATCGACTCTTTGACCGTCTAAGGAGAGTAGTCGTGCGCGCAAGCCGTCCACGTGTCCGGCCTCTATCAATATCCACATGAGCACCTCGCCGGAATCCTCCTTGGATTGCTACTAGAAAAATCCGGTTGCTAGACCGGTCTTTTCTCTCTCTCTAAATCTCTTTCTAATAAGCTCTCAGTTTATTTTGCAAATTAGAACTCTTCTAATTGTGATGTACAAAATAGCTAGTCAACCCCTTGCTTATATATGGGAGACCTGCGCCCCACTGTGTCCCAATCCCATTGAAAAAAGTTTATGTGTAGATTATTGAAAAAAAAAACTTTTTACTAGTAAAATAAGGAAAATATATATTCTAGATTTATCTTATTTAATTTAGTATCGCATATTAAATAAATCCAAGATATTGTCTATCTAATATTGACTATCTTTATCTTATTACCATAAATCTATTTTTCATAAATCTACTAATATCCAATATTAATATATATGATAATATCATTAATTAAATTGTACAATTCAAGTGTATCATACACACCAGAAAGTGACGCCTATATAGCCATTAAATGGCTTCCGGAATATTCTTTAATTAATCAATATAATTAATATCTTTTATTTAATTTATTCATAATAAATAATATCATCATATTAATTTAATCACTATAACACTTTATAGTCGAGATAAACTTTCATTATTTGGTTATCACGATAACATATTTTAATCGGGCTAGATGTTCTTATGTGTGTGACCCGATAGGCTTCCGAATATATTGGCCGTAGACACAAAGTGAAAATTACGAAAATGCCCTTCATATCCAACGATCACGGAATAGCGTCTAGCAACACACCGTGACCCCTCATCGGAAGAGTCAAAAGCGATGACTACTACCTTTCATGTAAAACAGTTACCGTGTAAATAGAACTATCGTTGCTACAATATCCATACAATCGTATCTCGAGTGTTAGTACTCTTGGCTAATTATTTTCCTACATAAAAGAGTTCCGCCTAGAACAATTCACAACATTAAAAGGCACCACTTATCAAATTAAAAGGGAGAAAATTTAGTTTCTTGCCTTAGTCATTAAGAGAAGAAAAACCTAGGGTTTTTTTGTGCATATTCGAGGAGGTTCTACGGCGAGGATCGATGTCCACCAGTTGTCGCTAGGAGATACAATCCGGAAGACTGCGGCTTCTCCCTTTGTAACGCCCCGCTCCCGGATACCGAGCCCTCATCCGGAAGAGAAACGTTCGGCGCGTATAGCATTAAATAAATCTAATATTATACGCAAGCCTCTACGTCGTCGTATCAAATAAAAGCAAACGGAAGCTAAAAAGACTCGGGTAAAAACGTAAAAGCTACTATGAACGGAAATTTACCATACTAAAGATAGATAGTTAAGATTACAACGATGAAAAACCCAAAGACTTATACAATACGATGCCTTAAATGTAGAAGTATAACAAATCTAAGAGAGGAAATACAACCAATCTAATACAACCTTTACAAAGAAAATAATCTAGAAGCTTCGTCGAGACTTTAAGTCTTCAAAGGCCGTCGTCTAGAGGTGGCCAAATGGTGTAACCGCCGGTTTTTCTAACCGCCGGTTTTTCAAACCGGCGGTTTGACGAACCGCCGGTTTGAAAAACCGGCGGTTTACTGTTCAAAACCGCCGGTTGCCGGTTTGGGCCGGTTCCGGTTTGCCCCGGTTTGTTCCCGGTTTGCTCCCGGTTCAGATCACGGTTCCGGCCACGGTTTTAAAATTTCATTTTTTTTTCTTTTCATTTTTATATAACACTTATTATTTTCACTACAATAACAAATTATTATTATTTTAATTATAATTATTAAAGCGAATGTAATATATATATTATTTTAAATAGATTTCTATTCGGTTTTAAAAATAATATTAATATTGTGTTATTTTATTTATATGTAAATAATGTTATTTTAAAAAATTATGTGGTTTTTCTTATATGTAAATTGTGTTATCTTTTCAACGCTTGTATAATACGGCTGCCTACGTATTTTTTATGTGTAATCGTGTCGGAGGCACAACACATATAAAAAAATCAAAGCGAATGTAGTTCTAATTGTTTATGTTTTTAGTCTTTTATAGTTTGATGTAATGATTTTTATAGTTATTTAAGTAGGTTTTAAGTATACTTTGATTATAATATTTGTTTTATAGTTTCTTATAGTTTTTTTTATAGTTTGTTATAGTTTTTTTTATAGTTTGTTATTGTAGTATTTTATAGTACTCTTATGTGTTTGTATTACATAGTTTCATATAATTTTTTAGGTTTGTATATGGTTTTTTTTAGGTTAGTATATAATTTTATAGTATTTTTTAGGTTTATAATTTTTTAGGTTTTTTTTTTATTTATAGTTTTTATGGTTTATTTGTATAATTTTTTTATGGTTTATAAATTGTTTTTATTTACGTCCAGAAAAAAAAATAAAAAATAAAAAACTGTTGGGCCGGTTAAACCGGCGGTTCCGGTTCCGGTCCGGTTCCGGCCGGTTTTACCCGGTTCCGGTCATCCGGTTTGAACCGGCGGTTCCGGTTCCGGTTCCGGTTACCAATAACACAAACCGGCGGCAAACCGGCAAACCGGCGGTTTTCGAACCGCCGGTTCAAAAACCGCCGGTTCCGGTTCGAACCGCCGGTTCCGGTTTCGGTTTGGCCACCTCTACCGTCGTCTACACTTGATCAACATGTTCGTCTTCTCACCCCACAATGCATACAAAAGAAAATGCAAAGGAGGTAAGTACAAAGTACTTAGTAAAAGTGATAAGCTATGACAACAATTAAGATCTATAAAGAAAAGATATTTAATCGTTTAGTTAGTTATCTTTGTGTGACCGACTCAATATAGAGTTCACTTCATGCCCATCGACACGTCATGACTAAACGTTTCTAGCTTAGCTTATCTTTGTTACATCATTACTCAAGGACACTACGCATGGCATTCATCAGCCTGAAGATATACTTGCTAACTAACGGTGATTAGCACCGATTAGCTCCGGGGTCTCCCTGGTATGCGTATCCGTCCGATTAATTTCCTCCACTGCCATTCAACCGTTTATAGGCCAGCAGCGTTGTTCACCTTTTAAGAACGTATCACATCGCCGATATGAAAGAGTGTCTAACCGAGAATAAATGATGTTTTATCTTTTACTACACATATGTATTTATTATCTGTTGTTAACTAGCCACCTGAGTGTTTTCAAGTAATCTCCCTCACAAATACTACTCTCTTCCTAGACCACTAGACACGGACAAGTCCTAGCAATTACACAGACATTGACGAACTCTAGTTCATCAAAGCACAAGCCCATTCATGCCCTTCCGACGGATCCGGACTTCAACTCCCTTTAAGAGTACATTCGGTGTTTTAACTGAACGAATCAGAAGTTCAATCGAGGCTTGTTCATGTTTATCCAATATTATCATATCATAAATAAGGGTTTAAAACTATAACAACATGATTATGAAGCCCGAAACCAAGGTGAAACGATAAAACAGTAAAAACAAGGTAAAACAGGTCAAACGCCCGTTTGACATCCTATGGACGCCCGTTTGGCATTGGACGCCCATCCACTAAACCCCAGACGCTCGTCTGCCTTGTGCGGACGCCCGTCTGAGCTACTAAGGTCTCAGACGCCCGTCCGACTGGGTTTTCCCAAAACGCTAAGATCTTCAAAACTCGATCTCTAAACCGTTTCTAACCTAATTAACATCAAATTAACCCCAGTAGAACACAGAAAAACATATTTAATCAAACTATAGCATCTATGATCATTGATCAACGAAAAGACACATCTTTCTATCATCTAAACACCTTAAAACTTGATCTAAACCTTATAAACGATAATTGGAATCATAGGAAGAGCCTCTTACCTTATTTGCTTGCAAAACCGACAACAAAACACCAAGCAACTGCAACAACTGTTGATCCTCAATCCCAAAACCTATGTGATCAACAAGAAACCCTAAAATCCTATTTCTTTGCAGAAAAACAAAACTGAAAAAGTGCAATAAACTGCAGATTACCTAGATTAACCGCTGTCAAAATAATTTTAGATTAATCTACGCTCCAAGACGATCGTTTCGACTACTCACGGCTGCGAAACAGAGCTACGGATTAAAAGATACGAAAATCGAACTCTACGAACACCAAAACTAGGGTTAAACCGAAAACTTACGAAATCGAGAGATGTTATTTTCCAAAGTTGCGTCTCGTCGTGCTGATCACTTTTCTCTCCTACGGCATCTTGAACAGATGAACGGATTGATCACACGGTTGAAGTTTACGTTCTCCCTTTTTTCTGGCATCTTCTGCGTTGGTTTTCTTCTCTGTTGCCGCCGTTCCTCTTTTTTTTTTCAGAAGATGCGCACCAGCTTAATGAATTAAATTTGGGGATCATCTCCTTTTTATAGCCATTTAATTAAACCCATTAATTAAATAACTAAATCCTTTTAATTAATCCTTCTTAATTAAATAAATAGGATAAATAAGGACATAGTTCATCTCGCCTCAGTCTTTATATCCTTTACTATTTCATTTCGTTTTTCCATACTTGTAATTTTCTTTTAGATTATAAATAAATTGTTCTTCTTCTTTCTGGTTGTTTATTTTATTTTGCATACGATACTGCGGGTATAACACTACCTGCCACCGAGACGGTGGCCATAAACCAATAAAAATCTAAACCATAGTTCTTACCCTATAACATGCTTATCTAGTGCACATATTCAGTATATACAAGTTTAATGTGCGGAAACATAAGCATTTAGCATAGTCAACACCAAAACACATATTAAAAATACCAGCAGTTTTATGGTGGTCCTGGACCACCATGTCATACTTGTTCTTCCAAAAGGAATGTTTAAAAGAGGGGTAAAACTGTAAATACATGGCATTTATATTTTACACGGTCGGCCCCGTGTGTTTTTCTTATTTCTTATTGGTTATGGATCACCAGGTCATACTTGGTCTAGGGCCATAATAAAATTTGCGTAAAAGTAATGTGATGTAAAGTCTTTTATGCTTGAGTCCTCTTACCTTGACAACTTAAGAGAGATTACAAGTCAAGATTATCCTATTCCAACAAGATGTATTTTTCTCCTATGTTGTATCCCCACTAGCCTAAACCATACTGAAAACCACAACTCAAACCTATGAAATCTATGCTTGAAATCAAAACTTACCTAAACTTGAAGGGCTGACAACTAGGAGATGTGAGCCTAGAATGCAGCAGAGTTTCCCCAAGAATCTTAGAAGAAAAGGTAACTAAAGAAGATGGAAAAGAGTGCTATTTATAAGCTCAAGTTGAAGGCATCCTTGAATGCTCAATCTGTTTCTGGGCAAATGGAAGGTCAAGAGTTGATCATTATGGTGCCATTAACACCGGGAGTTGCAGAACTTGAAAGGCTGCAGAAATCGATGATGGAGCTGTCGTCTAGGCGCCAACAAACATGCCACTGAGACGGAAGGTCATTTCCTCCTGGGACCCACTTGACGTAATTCATGAGTTTCTATGATGTATTTAATGTAAAAACATATATATATATATATATATATATATATATATATATATATATATATATATATATAGTATATATTTACGGTGAGAAGATTAACTGATGATGTCACTAGGCTCCGAGAATGACCTAGGCTTCAAATTAGACTCATGTTATCACGGTAAATAGCTAAGAGCATCTCCAATGCATTAGTATGAAAAGGTTTATAAGCTTTTGTATAGCTTTATTCCCATTGTGAGGATGACTAGGATAGAGGTTTGAGAAATACTCATGACAACTTGGAAGCTTTTTAATTTTTTAATATTTTTTAAATGATTGTGTGGTGTAGAAAAATAGTTTATTGATAATGGATAAATTATTTATGTATAGTGGGTCGGTAGTGTAAAAGGCTTTTTAAAAGGTTTATAAGTAAAAGGTATAGAGAAAATGTTTATAAAATGGATTTAAAGTTTTATGTTGTTGAATACTTTGGGATTTTGTTTTGAGTTTTGTTTTTGTCAGGACGTAGACTAGTTTTGTTATTTATGACTTTGTTCGCAACAATTGTGTTTTCTAGAGTTTTGGTTCAATCTTTTGTTGTTTGAGATTTCCGCCGCCATGACAAGCTGACACCACCTCTGGCAAAAAGATGTGGAAGATCTGTTTCCCATGATTTTTTTGCAACCTTAACTGCTTTTCGCATGTGTTTTGAACAGGAAATACTTATGTGGTGTCTCCATACGTGTGGAGACACCGTATGATTCAATATGAACCACACAGTTTTATTCTGTATTTAAGGTTCTGATCGTTTCATCTGTCACTTCACCTTAAAATCCCTCTCCACACAAGTATTTTCCGTTTTGAACAGTTTTAATGTCAGCCTAATGTAAACCTTGGAAATAATATAAGGAACACGTGTTGAGCATCCCGTTTCTGATCAAGGGGTTCGGCTTCCGATACAAGATGTTAGAGTGCAAACCTTCTTTTGCCCCGTACGTTAGGATTTACTTTTGTGGTGTCTCCATATTTGTAGAGACACCGTGAGGTTCAATATGAACCACACAGTTTCATCATGTATTTAAACTGTATGGTTCTGATCGTTTCACTCGTCATTTCACCTCAAAATTCCCACTTCTCTTCCCCGTACGTTTTCCTTGAATGATAGAGAATCATATGTCAATTTATTTTGTTTTACCCATTGGTTTCTTGAAGGAAATCGCAGGAAATCTTTAATATATTCAAAGGTTCTTCGGTGCATTTTGATGTCTGTTACATTTTTTGGTTTGACAGTTGATCGATGGCTTTTGATAGAAATGGGGGGCGATTTCATCTTATTGTCTGCAGGTTATTACACATTATGGCCTGCGATTCTCGGTTTTCAAGGGGTACAAACTATGTATGCAATTGATTTGTAGGAAATTACTATCTTCCCTCTTCTTGCTTTATTATACTGTATAACGTGCCATTACTCGCACTTCACCGACTAAAAACACTGTTCTTCTTCAGGCTGAGCAAAATAACTTCTAAACCAATCCAAACCGTAAAACGATCCAAACCAATAACAAACCAAATGAATTGGTTTGGTTTGGAACCAAACCAAATTGAATTGGGTTGGTTTCGGATATTTTTAATTATACCTAATCCAATCCAAACAAAACCAAATTTTTTACACATTAATTATATATATTATACTCATTACCCAACAAACCCAATATAACCCAATTTTTTTTTCAATATAACAATCTTAGACTCTCGACCCACTTAGCCCAATGGTAGAGTTTAGTTCAGTCTTTCGCTCATTTGATGAAAATATGTAAAACAGTAAATGGATGTATGTAAGTATGCAACTATGGATGATTCATTGTAGCTGAATTATATGTGTTGTGTCGTTACATGTTAGTTGTTTTTTGTTTTTTGTTTTTTTTTTTTTTTTTTTATCATTTTGGTTCGTAATTTATTTTAGTTTGGATGTAGCTAATTAGAGTTTATGTAAAAAATGTTGGTTTTGTATTTTTTATTTTTATTTTTAAGATTAGGCTTGTTAAACCGAAACCAATTCGAACCAAACCATTGGGGTTGACTTCGTTTTGATTTGGTTTGGGTAACGAATTATGGCACCCCAAACCGACCCGAGTCTTTCAAACCAACCCAAATCCACTCAAATCAATCCAAGCTCAGCCTTATCTTCCTTTTCTGAAGGTCTATTGTTGCTATGTATTCATTTCTGATATGTTTAACTTGATAATTTGAGGTAAATGCTTCCATTGTATTAGTTGTTTGCATTGCATTAAATGCATCCATTGTATTAATTGTTTGCATTGCATTAAATGTTGCTAGGTGTTAAATTTGTTAGGTTGCCGATAAAAACTGTAATATTTGAATGGTGATGATGTTGTTCAGTTGGTTTCATTACGTAGATTAGATATCTTGTTTAGAAAACCACATGTCATCAGCTGGTTTCATTACCCACCATGTCATCACTTTGAATTGCATGTCATTAGCTTTGAATTGCATTTTTTTGGAAAAAGAATATAACTTTATGTGTTGTATGTGCACCGGGTGTATTTACTTACCGACGATTTGGTGAAATTTAGAACTCAATTAACAAAGCTATTAGACTGATAGTTAGAGTAAAAAAAGAGGGAGAGTAATGATGTTTTCACTATGAGCTATAATAGTAGATGAAAAAAGAATCTTTGCACTATGAGCTATATTCGACTGACTTCTCTTTGCATTTGTCAGTTCCCTCGTTACCTAAGCTTCGTTAAGGGTGTCGTGGACTCGAATGATCTTACGTTGAATGTCTCACGTGAAATTCTTCAAGAAAGCCGCATTGTAAGTACTTTAAATTAAAGCTAATGGTGTTTCTTTTTTTTGAAAGATCGTGTACTTACGAGGGTTTAGATGATGACTATGAGAATTATTACTGGACGCACTACTTAAAATTGTAAAGGAAGTGGGTGTGCAGCAAATGTCACAAAGGTCAAACACAAATAATATTGATGATAACCCAACAATAGAAAAAATGCTCATAAAGATAAAGGTGAATAAAGGAATCCCTCTTAGATAAGAGTTTAAGATAACCACTACGAAACAAATTTTGGAAATAAAAGGTCTATTCTTTTTTTTTAAAATTTTTTTTTATTTATTTTTTATTTTGACTTTGCACTAAATAGCCATATTCTTTCTTCTTAGTGAATTTTTCCCATAAGCTCATTGCTACCATCAGAGGGTTTCTACACGTACACTACCCATAATGTCATATGTGCCACAGGAAAGAAAACAGCACTGTATGTCTCACTACAACAGAACTTCTCTACATTTACGGAGCGTTAACGATATTAAGGCAACTCGACCCATATGCAACAAAGTAACAAAGGGTCTTCAAATGCATCACACCCAACTTAATGTATAGCATTATTTACACCTCTATTGGTGTAGTTTCAGGTAGTTTTGTTGTATTGCATTTAAAGGGTCCCAACAGAAATCGATAGAGAAGGCGCATTGATCTTTGCCGTCCAAAATTGAGCATGAAAACAAAGTGTTTGATGATATTCCTCAAAGAAAAAACCGCCTTCTGTATCCTCTTTCTGTCTTCATATAGTAAACGATCTGGCTGGTGGTTTATACGATAGATATGCATTCCGAGCTGTTTCACATCTCTGCTTAACATCTTCAGACATCTTAAGAGCGGCCTCAGAGAACTTGGTTAGCCTGTCGAAAACCTTTGTCAAACTTGATTGTAATAAACCCAGATTAATAGACGTTCTTTCGCCAGTCTTGTTGTCACCATTGTTGGGGTGGTTGAGTTCCAGTTCTTTATCGATATGTGAATCCGTCATGGTTGTTGTTTTTCTTCTTTTCGTGGTTCATCGACAACTTGTCCGTATGAATGGCGAATATCATGCAGAAAGAACCTGATGGCATCACTAAGTTCTTCAGATGGTAAGGATTTGATCCCAACAGACCAATCACGGCACAGAACGAAGATCGGTGGTGCTATGACTCGACGAGGAGAAAAAGCTCGCCTGCTCTTTGATCTTTCTTGTGGGTGCATAATGCAGACCTGTAGCCAACTGTTTAGGGATTCCACATAAGATGTAAGGCTATTGATCCAATTAGCAAAACTCAAGCCAAAACATTCTAATTCATCCTGCAGCTGCAATAAACTCGCGTTCTGTGAGCCCGGTTCGTGGGTTCTAACCGAGCCTTTTGTGTGGTATGCTAAGGAGATTGTTATGTACTGCGCATGATGGCATTCGAGCATGACCCTCCACATTCTGATCAACCTGCACAACGAAAATGGCATATGATCCTCGAACGAGGTAATATAAATGGTGGACATACGATTTTGATGTCAAGTTTATAAAATCTTACCCTTGAAGAAGTTCCAAAAGCTGAGGCAACAATTCTTCATCTCTCATTTTCTCAATCCTCTTAGAAATCGAGTCAACAGAATGAAGTGCAACTCCAATTCTTGAATGCAGATCCTTCACAACTGCACGTGTTTTGTCCATTACTTGGGCACTAAGATCCTTTGCAAATTGGTGTCTGAGTTGGGTGCACTTAAGATCATACTCCCTTCGGATTATCTCACTCGCCTACGTTTTCAAAATAAGAACACCTAAATATTTACACAGAAAAATGCATGTCCAGAATACTCTGCTAATATAGTTTTACTGAAAAGCATATACCTTTACTTCGTCATATAGTTTTCGTTCCCACGCGTATAGTCTATCCAAAGTGGAGGAATTGCTTCCAGCAATCATACAAAACTCCTCCATAAATTCACTTCCACTATCGTCGTTTTCATCTTTTGATGTTGCAGTTAGAGGGTTTCTTGAAGAAGACGATCTTGATGATGTTGTTCGCTTCCAAGTAATGATTTTCGTCACTTCGTGTTCAAAATCTGCAAAAGTAATAAGCTTGCGAATTTAGTAACTGTATCACACTCATAGCCTTATGATGAAAAGGAAAGAAACTTTGCTGGCAAAAACATAGAAGCTCACCAGCAGTTACATTAGCATTTCTTCCTCGACAGCAAGCTTTTCTAATCGAGTCCAAATACACAGAAGCCGGTGATTTACCTGTCCAAAAAAACGACGATGAATTCATATACTAATCAAAAGTACATGAATATGATGTTTATAATGATGCATTATGAATCTTCATGTTACCTTTGGCTTGATCGTAACCAACCCGAATCTTGTTGGCCTCGAGCATCCTCGAAACTTCCTTCCCTGATTCAGACGCTCGAAAGAATCGGTGCTCAATGTCCTTTATACTAGAAAGAAAATCTTTAGCCCTATGAGTAATGAATTCTGAAGGATCTTCTTTTTCAGTAGATACATTCTTCTCCACCAAACACATATCTTTCTTAGTGAATATAAGTTCAGAATCCGAACCAACTTTACCACCCGATTTTCCAACAGAATTACTTCCCTTAACCGCACTTTGACTGCTACTTTCAAGCTTCTGCGGCGTAACAGAATTCCCATTATGCAAAACCAACTTGTTATTACTACGAGAATCAGAATTCGGAGTTACAAAAACTTCATCAATTTCGTTATTCCCAGATTTCTCCCCAACTTTCCTATCATCAATATCGGCCTTATCTTGTCCCACGAACCTAAAGCCCTCGGTATCATCAAGAGGATCAAAGAAATCCCATGAAGATTCATATTCAGGAGGTGGGGGTGGGGGTAATGGTGTTGAGCAATCAGCATCATCCATATACATATTCCTAGTCGGTGTCGGACTGACTCTAACCGTCAAAGCACTCGTCCCACCCGACATCATGTAACTCATCCTAGCAGTAGGTGGTGAAAAAGGGCTTCCATTAAGGATTGGTGAATCAGAAACACCAACTAGGTGAGACGGGGAGGGCGACAAATACGAAGAATTTGATGGGGTTTTATCAGCTTCAATGGCTGAAATAGATATCAAAGGCTCAATCGAAATTTCGGTTTCAGCATATCTCCTAAGGGCAATACCAATGTTCTTTAAAGATTCAACATAAGAAACATGTGCAGCTGCTAAAGCATATCTTGAATCAATTGCTTGTTTGATAAATCTTTTCCTTTCCTTACATAATTTCAAAGCCGGAGTGTTCTCCCCTTTTGAGCTTGCTACACCCATTTTTTCACTAGCAAAATCACACAAAAAAAGGCTCACCGTTTTAAAATCCAATCAACATTCAAGCATAAATTTTACCCAGAAAACACTAATTAATCATGAAAACACACTCATTTCTGAAGGAAAACACACACACACACACACACACACACACACACACACACACACACACACACACATACACACATCAAAGAATGTATATATTTAAAAAAATCCAAGACAGAAAATGAATACCGATAAGAAAACCCATTAGTAAAATTTATTCGATTACTGAATCCCTAAACTTGTACTCCAGAAAAGAGGAAAATACAGAGGGGGAAAAATGAAACAGAGGTGGCATTGAAGAAACATGGAGTTTTACATGTAGTTTGTTCTAGTTTGTTCTAGAAAAGCAAAACCCACTTACATTAGGGCTTCAATTTGCAAAAGGAGACAAGTCCAAACGAAAGTGACAAGAAAGTTGTGAGCTTTTAGCTATCCGTTACACAAATTGATGAAGAAAATTGCGTGTTCCTCATGAAAGCTACCAAGCTTATGTAATGCAGTTATAGAGCAGTTAAAAAAACAAAATCTAAGAGAGGAGCAAAGAAATAAAAGCCAAATTTGAAAAAGTGGAGTTAGATTGGGACATTCATTTCATATTGAATGAATCAATGCATCTTCACTTCCACTTTTTATGAGTAGGGTCAGAAAACAGACGACTGAATAAGAAAATTGTGCCCACCTGAAAATGGAGAGGGAATATGATGCACCAAGGAGAATTCTGGAATTTTGGTGAATTATGTGTGACCAATATCCCGGTAAGATTTATTCTACTTTATTATAAAAAAAAAAAAAACAATTATTTAAAAGGACTGATTTTTCAATTTATTAAGGATAATAGGACGTTTCGAAATCTTATTTAGTGATAAGGACATTATAATTTTAGTAATGAAACTTATTTAGTTATAAGGATATTCTAATTTCAAGTGGATAAAAAAAAAAATAAAAAAAAAAAAAAAAAAGCGCCCAGGCTGATGTTTGTTTTCTTTTTTCTTTTTTTATTTTTTTATTTTTAAATTCACTATATTTCTAAAGGTTATATATTTTGATCTAAAACTCGGATCGTCAAAATTTCACTAAAATTCATATTTTTCCGTCTTCTTTATTCTAAAATCAAATTTGATATTTTTTCCGACTAAATTTCATAAAATCGATTTTTTTCTTCATAAATATCGACGTGACATATTGATCACCGTCATGCATTGACCACATAGCCCGATGCATTGACCACCGGGATCCATTAACCACACAGATGCATTGACCGCCGCGATTCATTGACTACACTGATGTATTGACCGCTTCGATCCATTGTCAACGTTGATCAGTGACATTTCATTGTAACGATTTATGCAATGACGTCTCATTGTAGCCATTATGCAGTGACTTTTTATTGTACCGATCTATGCAGTGACGTCGTATTGTATCGAACTATGCAGTGTTGTGTTATTGTAACGATTTATGCAGTGACGTGTTATTGTAACAATTTATGCATACATTTGGTTGTAAAAATATGACTTTAAACCAAAAAAACAAAAGAAATACAGTTATTTTACAAAGTTATCAAAAATTTAAACCAACACTAATCAAATAAACCAACATCAATCAAATATTTAAAGATAACAAAGAAATAAAGTTACTTTACAAAGTTATCAAATGTGTGTATCAAGTTGTATATGCAGTGATATCAATATCATTGCATCAGTTATCTAATTGTAAATACAGTCATCAATGTCACTCCTTCAGACATCAATGTCACTGCATAAGTTATAAATGTCACTCGCATCGACATCAATGTCGTCGTCATGTCGCCACCGCATCAAACACCAATGTCACTGCATAAGTCATCAATGTCCCTGTTGCATCAGACATCAATGTCACTTCATAAAACCTAACAACTGCATCAGTCAACTCTGCTCTTATTTTGCATTTCTCCAAATGTGGAGCTTTTAATATGGATAGAAGTACAAGTTTGGTGAAACTACAAAGACTCTTCACTATGACTCTTGTAATGGCCACGCGTTGTTTGTGCCCTCACGATAATTGGATTCATTGTGGAATCCTCAATTCTTTAACACGATCTTGAATCATTTGACGATCTTGTTTAGCTTAATGTCCCCGCATCATTCATCAATGTCACATCGCATCGGACATCAATGTCCCTACATCGCTCATCAATGCCCCGCATCGACATCAATGTCCTTGCATCAACATCAATGTCCACTGCATCAAATCATCAATGTCCTTTGTATCAGACATCAATGTCACCGCATAAGTCATCAATGTCACTGTATAAGTCATCAATGTCCCTGCATCAGACATCAATGTCACTGCATAAGTCAGCAATGTCACTACATAAGTCATCAATGTCCCAACATCAGTCATCAATGTCACTTTATCAAGTAGCATGTAAATCAAAAAAATATTTCTTACTTCGGTAGTTCTTGAGCTTACACTTCTTTGTCAAAAGGCATCAAAACCATTAAAAACATAGCATGCTAAGAAAATGACAAACTACATAGCACGTTTTATATTGTTTTGATGTGTTAGCCCTCTTTGTTGGCTTTATAAGTGACCTTGTATGCATTTGTGTGTTATAGGCCCACACTTGAGAGAGTGTGTTGAAGTTTTTAAGATGTTAAGCTTTTGGGATATATAGTGATTCAACAAAATGCAGTTTTTATAAAGCATTTACACAAAAAGCTAAAAGATCACACAACAAAGGCACCAAGTCATGCATCACTACTATAAATGACCAAACACAATACATACACAATACATCACTACTATTTTCTTTGCTTAACCAATCCATGTATTAAGCAAAGCCTATGACCAATGATTCAAAAGGTACAAGTGTTGGATGATTTATATCCACATATTATCACTTCTTTCCTCTAGCTTATGATAGATAAAAATTTGAGTTGTAAACGAAAATCTGTGTTTATGATAGAAACTGATTCAAAAACAGAGAAAATCTTATAGCACAAACGAAGCCGCAAATGGTGAACTATTGAGCAGATTTTTACATTGCAAATTAAAGAAGATTGAGCTGAATTCTGGGGCTGAATCACTTTGATTTTGAGCAGGTTTATTGAGCCAATAAGTGACTATTATTCATATTTCATTGAAGTAACATCATTTGCGAGCTTCTGACTTCTTTTCATCCTTAGCAACTTTCTCTTCATCCCTCTTTTTAGCAGCATATGCCCTCTGTTGTCTTATAAGGGCCAAGCGATCTAAATCTTTCCTTGATTGTTCTGTTTTTCCTTGCTCCTGGAGCTTCATGTATCTTTCGTGGGCTTGCTGTTTTTCTATCTCTTCTCTTTCACGCTTTGAAAGTTCAGTTGTTTTCTCCATATCAACATTTTTAGCTTTCAAGTTCTTTGGCTTAGCCAAATTAGGATTGTCAATCTGGATGATACCTTCAGTGCCCTTCCGTTTCTCAGTTTCTTCATCAGATTCCTCTTCCGACTCTGCTTCAGATCTCTCTTCTTCTTCTGGTGCTGTAGCTTCTTCCTTTTTAAAGGTGCGAGGGCGAGTAGATGTGCCAGCCAGCATCTCCTCAGGAGTGGAGAACTGGCGGCGACCAGTGGGCTTGCCCTTAAATTGCCCTCTGCCCAACGGAATTGCTCACGGAATCAGTAATCTTCAATGAAGCATGTTGACACTTTTCCACGAATGACCTTTTCTCCTCTTCTGCAGCAGTGTGATCAGGAATCAAAGCAGTTTCCGGCGACGATTTGGGGGCGGAATTCTTGGCCTCGCCGGTGCAATCGGAATCATCGATCTTGAATGATGTCACGGAAGTGGTAGTGAAACCAGATGGTTCCTGGCGTGCAAAGACAGAAGGGGACTGGACGAGTCTTGGAGATCTGGGGCTATGGCATAAATTAGAACGTCCTTATAACCGAATAAGTTTTTTGAGTGTCTAAATGATCATTAAGTCTCTAGCGACGGCCTTATAACTAATAACCACAAAAAAAAATACTTCAAACGATACTATTTAACTGTCATAGTTGTCAAAAACACGTATATGAACGAAAAATAGTTAATACTTTTATTTTTAGGAAAACCAACTTTTTATTAATCAACATCTACCAAACAAGTGGCTAAAACGTCACTCGGAGGCAAGGCGCCCTAAGATGTCCGAGAAATAACAGACAAATCATGTGTAGCTAGCAGGTGCGTTGAGACATTCCTCATACGCCGAATAAATGAAAAAGAAAGTGATAAAAAAACCTAGGTAAAATGGCCAAACAGTCCTGTAGCAGACAACCCTGAGCCGTAAGATCCTCCACAGGTCGTTGCAGACGTAGAACGCAGGTCAAGCAATCGCTCTCCACCTCGAGCTCAGAATCCCCAACAAGTACCTTGCCTCTTCAAATGGCAAAAACACTCATTGAATATAATTAATGCAATCAACTTCTCACCCCTTAATAAATAATGGTAGATATAGAAAAATATAATAAATAATGCTTTGAAAAATATAACTACGATAGATAAAAAAACGAATTTTTATTTTTGACAATTGCGACAGTTAAATAAAAACGAAGGTTCTTCCTATTGGGTAGCCAGGTTAGACCCTAATGGAAACCATGCCAAATAAATTTGATGTTAAATTTGTTTCCTAAAAAAAAATCACATTTTATAATTATTAAATTTAGTCCTATATTAGTATAGCTTCATATATAAAAGTATGTGTATATAATATAAATTCTACTGTAATATTCTTTTTAGTTGATCAGCTGCCCCTTGTATCTCTAACATGCAACCGTATGTACCATCATTGTCATGTCTCTAGGAATTCATGAATAATTTAAATCAAAAGTTGTATTTCAATAGTTTAGTTTAAAAAACTCTAACATGCAACCGTATGTACCATCATTGTCATGTCTCTAGGAATTCATGAATAATTTAAATCAAAAGTTGTATTTCAATGGTTTAGTTTAAAAACACTGTATGTACATGTTTATTTTGTGGCAATAAGTCGATACTTCTACAACTCACCTCAAGACAAAACTATATTTACATCATTGTCTTTTGATTGTTGACTGATTAACGTGAGTATTTTTGTTTATTCACATATAACTTTCAAAAAAGGTTTGAAATGCATTTAGGACGAGAGATTTTATAGTGTACCGGTCTTATGAAAATTATACCGAGTGACATACTTTAAAATCTTTCATTTTCACACTCCTTCATATATTACATTTTTATTGTGCACGAGAGATTAGAAATGAAAGGTTGTAATTATTACACTTGGTATAATTTTCATCAACGGTTGTATTGTTGGATAAATTTGAATAAAAATTAATAATTGAGGGAAAATCCGAATGGACATGTGACAAATGAGTTGCATTGGTTCGGTGAAAGGTTGCAACCAAATTAGGGTTGCACCTGTTCGGTTGAATCATTTTGAAAGGATGTAACCGATAGTGAATAGTCTCCATTTCTGCCTATAAAATCCCTGCATTACTGAATGAAAATTTAGACAGGTTTTTGCACATACTACATACTAAAATTCTGCACAAATAAAAAGTCAATTTTCTGCATAAACACTTTTGCATAGTCAGAGATATTCAAGGCCGAATCAGTTCGCCGCTTGTTCACATCTAAGTGCAAGACTAGAACAAGGAGATTGTTGTATCTTGGGAGACGATTTCCATTACCGTGTGCACATAATCGGGGCAAAAACGTCTTAATGACAGTGCTACACTCGCCTCAGTCAATAAATTTTCTGTCATATTTTCTGTTTTCGTTTTTGTTTGAATTTCGTGTTAAACTTCATGCTGTGGGAAATTGGTGAATATTTCTACTTTCATAGTAATTGAAAATTATGGAAAGTAATGAAAGTTGCGGTTGGGTATGTAATTCGTTTAGAATGATAACTGATAAGTGTCTTGTTAAGCCCGGTTATTTTAACAATTTTAAAAGTTGACATGGGAAAATTTAATATATTGTGTTTTAATATGGAACTTAATTATAAGTACTCTTTGTTAAACAGAGTATTTGATATGCACAGATGGTTGTGTCACTTGACAAATGATAATGTTTCATACTTTACCATTGTTTTAGACTAAGTGTTTCATTTGTTATTTATGTGTTCGGTATATTGAGCATAGCTGAATGTGTAAAGACACATTGATATAGCCATCTGTTTGGGTAACACAATAGTGAAAATCTTACTCATGTTCCTCTTGCATAACTTGTTACTCTGCTAAGATTTGACAAAATACTGGTAGTTGGAGACACATTGTAAAGTCTATGACTCTTTGAAATGTCAGTACCATTTACAATATAATATTGCACTATTATGTTGACACATGGAAATTTAAAGTAATCTTTGATTTGGATTTTGTGTACTAAAAGGTATGGGTTGAAGACATCCTGATTAAGAGACATATAACCTTTTATTTCAATTCACAGTGATATCAGTGAGTTAAAGAGTGTGCAAGATGTTGTTATCTGCCGGAAAACAAAGACGGCTCTGATGCCTTTGAATATTATAAGAATGAAGATGAGAATCAACTTAGCAAACATATATAATGTATACGTAGGGATTGTGGTGGTGGATATGATGTATTGTTTCATGAGTCTTGCTGAGGCGCCGGCATCATTCATCAAACAACCACACTATACACATTTCACTTTAGCTATATTTCTGAGTGCAAGGGCCATACTCTCAAACAGATAGTGTATGATATGTTGAGAAGTTCGAGTTTATCTCAGAACTTGTGGGGGTGCTCTCCTCTCGGAGAACTTCATTCTGAATAAGATACCTTCAAAGAAGAAGGGTGTGACCCCGCATGAATAATGGAAAGGCCACAAGCCTAACTTCAAATTCATAGAAGTGTGGGGTGTTTGACAAAGGTTGAAGTACCTAAACAGAAGCAAGTGAAGATAGGACCTAAAACCATTGAGTGTGTAGTAGTGCCTATCGGGTTCTGGTGCACAGGTCAGACATTCTTGATGTATATTAAAATGTGGTCACTGATTAAAGGAATGTTGTATTTATTGTTGAGATCTTTCCTTGTAAAGACAAGGAGAAAGAAGGTTCAAGTTCAATCTATAACCCTTGACCAGATGTTATGGTATTTGAAGTTTAAAATGAACCTCGGTATACAAATCCAGCAGTATTGTAAGAATGCCGTGATGCAAATTGGATATCTAACTGTAAGGATTCAAAATCCACTAGTGGATATTTATTCACTATTGGTGGTGGTGTGGTGTCCTGGAAGTCCACGAGACAGACATGCATAGCTCATCTCACGATGAAATCTGAGTTTATAGCATTGGATTAGCGTGGAGAATAAGCTGAATGCTTATAAATATCCTTGAGGATATTCCATGTTGTCCTAAGTAGTGGATGCTATTAGCATACACTGTGATAATCAGTGGCTATAGGAAGGGCACAAAGGTGTATGTATAATGGTAAGTCTAGATATTTACTTCGTAGACGCAATACCATTAAATAATTGATCTCTAATGGTTTGATTTCCTCGATTGTATAAAGTCGAAGGAGAATCCTGCGGATCTGCTTATAAAAAGGGTTTAGCTAGAGATCGGGTGTCAATTTTTGACAAACGGGATGGGACTTAAGCCTATTACGCATGTTTCCTTATAATGGCAACCCAACCACAGTGACTGAAGATCCCAAGATCATGGTTCAAAATGGACAACTAAGTTATGAGGGACAGTTAGCACTTACCCATTCTGTTAAAAACAAAAGTGCTTTCTGTGATTTTGTTAGGTTAAGCATTAAGTTTTTAATGATTCCTATATCTTGGTTAAGCCAGATGGGGTATTGTAGAGTAATCTTTATAGGAGGTCACCTATGTAAGTGGAAGTGGGGTCGCTTCTATGAAAATTTGAGGGCTGAATTCTCTAACACACTTTCTGAAACCAAGGTGTTCCAGGGCCAAAATGGACACAACCATGAGAACTTCGAGAAGGCCAGGGGGTCTATTGTGTTGATATCATTGTCTAGGCATACACCAAATCCTGAGCAGTTCAAGACCTAATTCACTGCTTAGCCGAGTATGTCCGATGGTATTCTACTAAGGAAGGTTCAAGGCAGCAAATCACCTCGCCCGATGCAATAGAACTCCATTTAATATCTCTTCAGAGTCTGCATTGCACTTGCATTAATTTACATTCATGTGGGAAATTGTTGGATAAATTTGAATAAAAATTAATAATGGAGGGAAAATCTGAATGGACATATGACAAATGAGTTGCATTGGTTCGGTGAAAGGTTGCAACCAAATTAAGGTTGCACCTGTTCGGTTGAATCATTTTGAAAGGATGCAACCGATAGTGAATAGTCTCCATTTCTGCCTATAAAATCCCTGCATTACTGAATGAAAATTTAGACAGATTTTTGCACATACTACATACCAAAATTCTGCACAAATAAAAAGCCAAATTTCTGCATAAACACTTGTGCATAGTCAGAGATATTCAAAGCTGAATCAGTTCGCCGCTTGTTCACATCTAAGTGCAAGACTAGAACAAGGAGACTGTTGTATCTTGGGAGACGATTGCCATTACCGTGTGCACATAATCGGGGCAAAAACGTCTTAAGGACAGAGTGCTACACTCGCCACAGTCAATAAGTTTTTTGTCCTATTTTCTGTTTTCGTTTTTGTTTGAATTTCGTGTTAAACAGCATGCTAGATTGATATTTCCCCAACATGTATTATAAAACAAAGTGAGGTTCACCTGGAAAACACATTATTCGATCAAGAGGTTTGAAATCTTTTTATCAAACTTATGCATACAAAGGTCAAATCTTATCACAACCTGAGAATTTGAGTTTAGAGGGGATCGTAGCTTAAGATGATACAATGACTGTATTACAAAACAAAATGATGTTCACCTGGAAAACACATTCTTCGATCAAGAGGTGAAATCAATTTATCAAACATATGCATCTAAAGGTCAAATCTTATCATAACCTAGGATTGAGTTTAGAGGGGATCATCGATTAAGATGATTCAAACAACGTTATTCAATTCAGTTTACTAATGGTTAAACCCTAACCATGAATGTTCTCACTCATCATATCCCACGTGTTGAGTGATGATATTAATCAAGTAACATAGTGGCTCAGAGTCATAGGCTTGTTATTATACCAAAGAACCGAAAGAAGTCGCCCATTTACGGGGTTCGAACCTCCGCATCTAGATTAAGGTCCAGTCGCTCTTTTAAAGCACCCAAACCCTTTACCATTAGGTCAAGTGGGACTCAATTCATTTTACTAAAATCGCATGTACTAAAGTCATAGACTAAAATGAAATATAGTCTGACCAACAAATTGAGATAAAAGAACATAAAATGATTATTTTATGAAAATAAGTCGCTCTAGTATTCATTGCTCAACTGTCTCATGAGAATCGACACTCCAATAGAACAGTGTGGTCCCATTGTTCTGAATTCCATCCCAAATTTCTCCTACTTCACTCTAAATGCATCAGATCTTTTATACACTGTCAGAACTGAGATCTCTCTCTCAAGCCTCAATTACTAGTAACTCAGCACCTTGTGGAGACCCTCTACGGGAGAAACTCGGGATCACCGAAAGCCTTATTTCTTAGCCTCGTGGGTATTGGATTATAATCTAATATTTCTATGCAATGTGCTAAGTAGTGTAATGTACAATTTGTCTAAGGTCTAGTGCTCCTTAAGAAGCATTTTATGTGTAATGAACTTTGGTGGCTAGATTAATCGTTTAAATACGTACTTGGCTTGTCTAAAAGCTAAAACATGTTAGTCATGTTAGATATAGTGTGCCCGAAAGACAATTGTTGCTTGTCCTTACGGACAAGTGGGAGATTGTTGGAAGTAGCGCCCGAAAGACAATTTATGTAATTGTTTTTATAATTAATAAATGACAAATTTATTCTCATCTTATTATTTGCTTCGTGCTTATATTTAATACACTGCTGAAAACCCCAAATCGTATTATATGTAGCCATATAACTTAGTGTGTGTCACACATGAGGATTAAGTTTATGGTATACACATGAATTATTAGTCCGTGGTGAACTTAATCAAAGTACGAGGTCTATTAATTAAACCACCATTAATGCGCCCAGACACTTTATGGTGTGACCGTCTTATCCGGACCGTCGATATTGATTATTTAAGTGGTGCATTTATATATGATGTAGTCATATAGGATTGGACCGATTTAATATGCATTTCTCATATAATTCCGTGATTGAGAAATCTTATTAAATCACAAGATGATCATATATGGATTTACCTTAATCCTGAAGTGATTACAGACTCCTGCTTGTTTCAAGATAAGGTTTGATGTGTTTGTTAAGGATCACTAAGAGGCGCGGTCTGAATCATTTTCATGTTGGCACTATTCTGGAATGAGTGAGGGTGTGTGTCTCACAGATATGGAATCCATTCCTTCATGCGGGAAGTAGAAAGACAATCCCCTTATTTGTTAATCCTAGAAACTGATCGATCCTGGGAGTTCGTATTGGTTATGAACTAATTGATCTCTAGTGGGTTAATGGTAAATAAGGATAAGATGTAATGAAGAAGGTTTACGGAAATAATCCCGCTTCATTACGGATAGTCTATAGAGGGTTAGTTTATATGTAATGATTATATCAATGGACACTTATCGACTCGACTCGACGTTTTGAGAATAAGTTATATCTATAATCGATAGAGTTCAGTTTTGGATTTATGGTGGCGTAATTCCGGAATTAATGAGTTGAGTAGAAATATTATATTCGATGAATATTTTATTCAATTTATTATAGCTACTGATTATAGGTCTATGGTCCCCGGGTTGGCTCCTAACACGCGAGTGTTTTCTCGTTTTATGGAACCTCGAGAATAAATTAAATAGTTGGTCCATTTAATGAATATGTAATATTATTTATTTGGTAGATAATATGTAAAATAGAAAAGATATTTTCTATTAAAAATGATGATAAAGTGGCGCCCTATATTGTGATAAAGTTGGGAAAAGAAATTTTCCTAAATTATGTCACATGTATAATTAATTATTTATTTGTTAAATAATTAATGGATAAATTAAGAGTTCGATTTTTTTGGGAATTATCTCTTATTTTTATGGCAAAAATATCTTTTCCTTATGGGAATAGGTAATTGTGGTGTGAAAAGGATAACTCTCTTGACTAGTTATTTTCCTATATAAAGATAGTTCCTCATAGCACAAGAAAGATCACAAATTGCGCCGCACTTGGAAAAAAGGAGAGAAAATTAGTTTCTTATTCTAGTCACTAAGGGAAGAAAAACCCTAGCTTAGGGTTTTTCTTGTGCATATTCGAGGAGGTTCTACGGCGAGGATCGACGTCCACCAATCGTCGCTAGAAGATACAATCCGGAAGACTGCGGCTTCTCCATCTGTCGATTTACTATTCCTCTTAAATAAGGTAAATCTTCTACCTTCTCATAATTGTATTAATTATTTATGCGAATCAAATCGTGGTAAAATCGCATGCAAATTTATTCGTAGCTTCCGCTGTGCAAGATCGAGTGTCTCGATCGGTGCTATGAATCAGATCTGACGATCCATTTATGGATCGGATCCGGATTCGGGTTTCTGTACATCTAGCAAGTCCTTGGTGAGGCACATTTTCTTTTCGCAGCATGTACTTATAACACCTCCACAGTTTCAGTTGTTTGTGTCGGACTCATGTAACATTCCACACATTTTAGATACGTGTGGCGTATGAGGTGCTGAATGTGTTATAGTGAAGTCTTCATCATGCAAAGTGTCATTGGGTTAACATGTAACAAATGTGTTATGTAGTTGAGTCTATTAGTGAGACTAGTAGAGTGTTGTGAGCGAGTGAAACATATGTGTTATTATGTTTGTTTGACTTGCCCAATGATATTATTATTATTATTATTATTATTATTATTATTATTATTATTATTATTATTATTATTAATGATAATCCTTGTGATATAGAGTATGTAGATTCAGTGCTTCTACCCTTTACTAAGTACGTTTATAGTTACCCATGTAGTATGTTGCTCCCCACCCCGAGAATGTGGTTTTGTTGTAGGTTGTGTCCGAGATCACTTAAGAGTGATTCCCGAAGTTGCAGCTGTTGGAACTTATCTCTCTTTTATTCAGTTGTATAAATTGTATAGAATTTTCCCTTATCATTTTGTAATAGTTTGAGATATTTGTACATTTGGTTTCTAAAGAAAGAGTTGTAATTATTGAATGAATATTCAATCTCGTGTGTGATACTGTTTCGGGATGTTGTTTTAATTACAGCTTGTGTTACTTGTCGATTGTTGTAAAAAGTGTTTAAGCTTCCCGAGTCTATGTTTTCGTTTTCCGCTTGTCTTTTGGTGTTGATGATGTCAGACTTACGTATATAATCGATTTTTTTAAATTATATACGTGCCGGACGTCGGTATCCGGATCATGGTCGTCACAAAAAGAAATAAGAGCACTTGCAGTAGATATTATAAATCCTTTAAAAACTGTATTTTAGAGATTTCAACATTCAAATTTAGAAAAAATAGCACTGCAGCAGATACTCTATTTTTTTTACTATAAACTACAGATTCTGTAAAATTTCTTTTATATCTACCGTATTATCCAAGGTCCGTAAATTTTCCTTTATATCTAACTAATTATGTAAAATAAAGAATCTGACGTATTTCATCTTAGATATAGAGATTATGTAAACTAGAAAAAAATATGTAACTAAAACTGTAAAATAGAGTATTTTTTCTAGAGCATATGATGTAAGTGCTCTAACAGTAACAAAGCAACCTATTACACTAACAATTACAAATCACTCCCTTAGAAAAAAAACAATTACAAATCATTGCACCCGAACTGAACTTAGCTAAAAGGGTGTTTTTGATTTGGCCCGAAGAAATTACTTAACTCATATTACTACTCGACCGCTTTTTATGAAATTCATTGAAAAATAATAAATTTGACAATAATTTACTTCACGATGATAATCTTCGGTAAGACAGAGTGAAAAAGACTTGTTCCTTGAACTTTTGGAACTTGGAAACGACATATCTACGTGTTTTAATAACTAGAGACTTGTTCATGTAATAGAGTAATCGAAAAATTAATTCAGTTCTGTAACAGTTAGTAAGGGTGTTCAACATTTTCAAAACCGAACTAAACCGACCGAACCGATGCAAACCGAACTGTTTAGATGGTTTTTAAAACTATGAAAACCGAACCGAGTAAAAGCCGAACCAAACCGACGTGAATTGGTTTGGTTTTGGTTTTAAGATCTAAGACCGAAAATTGAGCCGAACCAAACTGACATAATTAAAATATATATGTTCAATATATATATATATATAGCAGTTCAATATTAGGATTCTATCTCTCTCAAAAAAAAAAAATATTAGGATTCTATCAATATAAGTGTTTACGACTAATTTTACGGTTTTTATCGAGTTATTTCGTAACATTATCTTCCATGTTTTAGTGATTCTTATAGAAAATTACTCGCCAAAAGGATAAACTGAGCAAATGAGTTTTAAAGATAATAAATTGCAAAAGTGGCTGATTTATGTGTTCTTATCATTGGTTTTATGTTTATTTGGATGTTGTTACACTTTGCAATATTCTGGATATCTTGTAGATGCAAATCTTCGGTCTAAAAGAGGTGTTTAGAGGGTTAGAAGAAGATGCCACAAGTTTACGAGTTCAACGGAGCAAATTTTCCTAAGTACTTAAATCGTTACATATTTTCGACGGAGATTTGACCCAAATTTTAGAGGCATTTTCGGGGGAGGACTTCTTCATGAAAACTGCAGATCTTTGAAAGAGCTTTCCAACGCACTTTGAATTACGTCAATCGGACTTCTACAACTCAAATGGTGGTCAAGTGGCTAATCAATTTGGGTAAGTGGAAAATCCCGAAAACGACTCGTAATACGACGGGCTAATCAAAAACGCGTTTTCTGAAGAAGAGTCCTTAATGAAAGTTGTAGAGTTTTCCGAGAGCTTTTTTATGACATTCGGATCATAATTTTTAGAGGTCTACAACTCAAGATATGAATTTTAGAAGTTTGAGTCCATGCAAAGTTTCTAATACAGTCTTGGTAAATCAGCTGATGAACGAGCGTCCACATTCATTAAACGTGCGTCCAGGAGCCGACCTTGAGCCACCGCCTCAAACTCCTTATAAATTCAGCGCTGAGGAAACCCTACCAGACGAAAAAAAGCAGCAGCCGCAATTATTTTCCAGCCGCACCAAAGCTTAATTAGGGATGAATTTCTCCAAACCAATAATCATGATTAACATCATGGTTGTTGGCTAAGCACATCGCGGTGGGACAACGGATGAAACCGATCAACATCAACACCAACTAGAGAGATTTTTGCTACATGTTTAGTGAGTAAAGTTATAGTTTTTTTTATCAATTGGATATTGTTTTTTTTATCGTTTACGTTTTATTCGAATCGAGAGATCGATGAAACCATCTTTTATGCTTTGAATTTATATGAAAATATTGTTCAAGTTGTGACCTTTTCAATTGATGCGATTGATTATGTTTCAAGAGATTGATCATAGTTAGTTGAGTAGGAGTATTAGAAATAATCTCGTGATCGTGTTTTGCATGTCGTTTTGTTTTACTTGAAAAAGAAAACGAAACCCTAGAATTCGTTTAGAGAAATTTAATCGAATTCGTGATAGATCATTACTAAAAATTATATCTTTAACTTGCCGTCTAGTTGGGGTTGGGTTGATTGATCGGTGGATTCCCGTTGCCTTGCCGTTGTTTTAATTATTTGATAAACCAAATAGTTCGTATCAATCGTTGATTGCTAAGTTTAGTTGTTTTAAGATTATAGTTGTTTTTCACTGTTTTAAGCATAATTTAGGTTCCCAGTTACTGTTCATCGTCTTAGTTACTGTTCATCGTCTTAGTTACTGTTCATCGTAGTTACTGTTCATTAATTCATAATTAGTATAAATCTTAGTTTTAGTTAATAGTTGTGACATAATCGATAGAATAATTGTTCCTTGATCCGATAAACATTCCACTCCCTTAGGACGACCCGTTAACATCCTATACTACGATCCTTATACTTGGGGTGTTTCGGTTATAAATTGTAAAACTCGTTTTTACCGAACAAGTTTTTGGCGCCGTTGCCGGGGAGTCGGTAACGGTTGTCGGATTCTTCTAGGTGCAATTTTTATTTCGATACTATTTTTTTTAGGTAATAATCTAATTGTTACGTTTTTTTTTTATTATTTTATTTCATTTTATCATAGTTTAGATTTTAGATTTTTCATAAGCTTTTCTGTCTTTTTTTTATTTTTTTATTTTTTTTCGTGTTTACCTGTTAATTCTAATTGTCATATTTTAGATTTACTTTAAATTTTAGATTTTAGATTTATAAATTTGATTTTAATTATCATAGTTTATATTTATTTTATATTATTGTTCACGTTAAATTTTTATTATTTTAGCAACCTTATACGTAGCTTTAGATTTTTATTCTAGCCTTATATTTTTATTTTATTCTTTGTTGTTTAGATTTAGCGTAGATTACTAGATCTTTTAAAAATTTTCTTTCTTTCCTCCTTTTCGCTATTCTTTTTTTAAACGTATCCGCATCGTTTTAAGCCGATCGTACGAGCGTCGGATTCCCAAACGCTCGTCCACCTCTAAACGCCCGTTTACCCCCAATCGTCTTCGAACGCCGGTTCGTGATCCGAACGAGCGTCCACTTCCCGTAATTTCCCCGAACGAGCGTTCACTCATACCGAACGCCGCTCACTCTCTTCAATTGACACTTCTTTTCTCTTCTCTCTTTCTAAACCCTCTAATTTCCTCTACATTTCGTTCTCATCAACCCTAAGGTTGATTTCTTTCCATTTTGCTCTTCTGGTTTATGCAAACCAGGAGCAAGAAGGGACCTCTTATCTTTAATCCCGAGCCTGAGCGATCTATTATCAGGAGAAAGCTCTTTCCCAATCCAGACATCATGGCTAACGAAGTCCCGAATGCAGACCCTCAAGCCCAGATGAATCTGATCCTTCAACGATGCAAGCAATACAAAGAACAACAGAATCAACAAGTCGGCATAAATAATCGCTTCAACAATTCCGTCAAAACCAAATAAACCAGCTTAAACCAAGACCCCTATGCTCCCTATCTTGACCAAGACTTCCCGGAAGGGCATAGACCCATTCGCCCTCCGTAAATGGGGCAAGTTAATTTCGATCCGAAAAATGGAGTGGTAGGACCGGTCCGAATAGTTCCTTTCATGGAACCGCCGACGAAGATCCTCATGACTTCTTGTCCACTTTCGTTCAAATCTGCGAAGCAGGCCACTATCCTGGTGTTGATTCTGAGATTGTCAAGTTAAAACTCTTCCCGTTTGCTCTCAAGGGTGAAGCGAACCGTTGGTTTAAATCTTTAGCCCATCATTCTCTCCGCTCCTGGAATGATATCAAAAGAGCCTTTGCTCTGAAGTTTGTCTCACCAGGGACAATCATGGACATGAAAAGGGAGATAGCCACATTTGAACAACTTGAAGGTGAGAGTGTGGGGAAAGCATGGGAGAGATTAAATATGTTGATGAGGAAGTGCCCCAACCATGGATACAAGAGACATGACGAGCTACTAGAATTATTCTATCGTGGTGTTACTCAACCCAATAGAGATTTCCTTGATTCAATCGCCCATGGATCCTTCCTAGGAGGAGGTGATGATGCCGCTTACGGGGTAGCCGAAACCATAGCCAAGAATAACATGTGGTCAACCCCAAGGAAGACCAATGTTAGTGGAAATAAGAGGGGATCTCGCGCAAGCAATTCCGAGACTACGGTGTTAGTTGCTCAAATGGAAGCAATTAGCAAGCAACTAGCCAATTTACAAATGCAAAGAAGAACAAGGGCAGCCGTATATGAACTACCCGGGCATGCAGGGGGATGAAATTACCGAGGAAGTGAATTTCAACCAAACCTTCGGAAACTCCAATCGAACCGGAATTATTCCGGATTTCAACGTCCCAATGCACCACCCGGCCCATCCAATTCTAACCCTTCTTTCAACTCGTGTTATCAAAGACCACCTCCCGGGGTGGTTAATCAATCTCATAATCCCAACTCCCAAAGACCTCAAGGTGGTTGGAATCAAAGCCAACATCGAAATCATACCACCTCACGTGTCCCTCAACATAAGTTTGATGAGCTAGTGGACATGGTGAAGACCCCGTCTACTAGTGTCAAGGCAATAGAGAGACAAAGTTGGGCGGATGGCGAACAAAGAAGCAATCGGACCCCACGGTAAACTTCCAAGTTATACCGAGAGAAATCCAAAAGCGATATCAATGTTTGCACCGCCATCACACCTCAACGGGGGTATGGAGATCAAGAGTTGAATGAAGTTACCTTGAGAAGTGGTAAGCAAAAGCGGGACCCGGAAAGGTGTCGGGAAACGAGCAGCCCCTCCCCGACGCAATAAGTTCGGGAGGGGGCAATCGAAATCATATACCGAAGAAACCAACAAGTGAGGAGGAGCTTAATGATGACGGTTCTTCGGGGGATGAGGATGATTCGATTTGAGGAAAGGTCGTGGCCGTTCCCCCGACAAAGAAGAGGAGGAAAAGTTTGTGAGATGGAAGGATAAGGAAGACGAAGCCATTAAAAAGTCGTGGTTGTTCCCCTGATAATGATAAAGCCCTTCCTTATCCACCAAAGAGGAAAGAGAATACCCTCATTCTTGACAAACAATATGACGGAGTGAGGAGGATGCTTAGAGACACCAAAGTGAGTATACCCCTAGCAGAGGTATTGACTGAAATGCCCAAGTGCTCTAAGTATCTCAAAGAAGTTTGTAGGAGTAAGAAGAAGCTTCAAGGGATGGCAGAAGAGATATAAAGAGAAGATCGTTCTATGGTTTCACGTAAAGTTGCCGTTAAGCGAGGTGACTTCGGACGACCTTCAATCTCTTGTGAGATTGAAGGCCACAAGTTCCAAAACGTCTTATGCGACTCGGGGCCTCCATAAATGTGATGCCATTAAACGTCCGCAAAAAGCTCGGCTTAGATAAAAGAATGCGGGAACGCCCTATTTCTCTCAGTATGGTGGACCGATCTAGTCGCTCGGCCAGCCGGTTGTGTTACTAATGTTCTTCTCTATGTTAAACATTTGGTTTTCCCTACCGACTGGGTTATCTTAGACTACCCACCCGACAAAGAGATGCCTCTAATTCTAGGCCGGACCTTTTTAGACACCTCTCGCCGCCCTCATTGATTTCTCGTAAGGGTCGATTACACTTAGAGTTGATGATACATCCGTCACCTTCACACGAGGGCAAAGTCCCGAGACACCATTGATTGAAGAAATCTCGTTCATTGAAGCAATTTATGAGGACGAAGAAGATGCCAAATCGAGGAAGTCAAGAGCCGACAGAGATAGGTGTTTTCGAAGTTATAAACATTGAAGATCAAGCCGATCGTGGACCATCTTATATTTCATTACAGCCGTAGTCACTAACAAGTCGTCTTCACAACTTGCTCACTCGTCAATGAACAAGAAACATGGAAATTCCCAAAGAATGAACGATGATTTCAAAGAGCCGCATCAAGAAGACTTTAGCCCTGTAGAAGAGGAAGCCATGATGGGTAGTTGGGACGAAGTGGATTTTTGGAGAGAGACTACTCATTGGGGGGTTGATGATTGGGAAAGGCTAGCAGAAGAGCTGAAAGAAGAAGAGTTGAGAAAGATGATTAAGCATAAGAAGGAGGAAGCAGGTACTGACAGAAGGATCCCTATGGATGATGTTATCCAGTACCTTTCTGGGGTTATGCCTCGGGAGGATGAGGTGTTCTACTGTCAACCACTTCAAGCCCAAAAGGAAAAAGGTGGCCCTTTAAAATCTAGTATTGAGCAACCACCTACTGACTTGGAGCTTAAACCGCTTCCTCAACACCTTAAGTACATTTTTCTTAAGGATGGTGATAAGTTGCCCTTAATCATCTCTTCAAAACTCGAGCCCGAGCAAGAAGCACTGCTGATAAAAGTGCTTGAAAAGAATATCCTCGCGTTCGGATGGCAAGTGGGTGATATCAGAGGAATCAGCCCCGATGTGTGCATGCATAAAATCCGAACGGAGGAAGGAGCTAAGAAAGTAAGACAACCTCAGCGAAGGCTGAATCCGCATATGCAGGAGGTTGTCAAGAAGGAAGTTATAAAGTGGTTAGACATGGGAATCATCTATGCAATTGCCGATAGTGAGTGGGTTAGCCCCACCCAAGTTGTGCCAAAGAAGGGAGGTATCACCGTTGAAAAGAATGAAAAGGGGAAGAGATAGCTTTACGCCTTGTGATCGGCTATAGAGTCCGCATTGACTATCGCATTGAATGAAGTCACCGCCAAAGACCATTTCCCCTTACCCTTCATTGACCAAATTATTGAAAGACCGAGTGGTCACAAGTATTATTGTTTCCTCGATGGATATTCTCGGTTACTTCCGGATAGCCATCGACCCAAATGACCGGAGAAGACTACGTTTACGTGTCCATCGTGCACTTTTGCTTTCCGCAGATGCCTTTCGGCCTCGCAATGCACCCGCGACTTTTCAACGGTGCATGTTGGCCATCTTCGATGGACTTGTGGAAAAATGTATGGAAGTCTTCATGGATGACTTCTCGCCTATGGCGATAGCTTCGATGAGATCTTGGCGAATCTAGATATGGTACTTCAACGCCGTGTTGAAAAGAATTTAGTGCTTAACCGGGAGAAATGCCATTTTCTAGTTGATGAGGGGATCGTTCGGGACACAAGGTGTCCGGCACCGGTATTCAAGTTGATAAGGCCAAAGTAGAAGCCATTGAAAAAATGTCGTATCCGAAAACTCGTCAAGGAGGTACGCGGCTTCCTTGGTCATGTTGGTTTCTACGACGATTTATTAAGGACTTTTCCACCATCGCCAAGCCCCCGTCCAACCTTCGAAAGATGATGTTATGTTCTTGTTTGATGAGAATTGCAAGAAAGCTTTCAATTGCTTGAAGGAAAAGCTCATAAGTGCCCCTATCTTAATCGCACCTGACTGGACTAAGCCTTTTGAATTATTATGCGATGCCTCTAACTACGCAATAGGCGCAGTTTTAGGTCAAAGAATTGATAAAAAGTTCAGGCCCATTTACTATGCGAGCCGCACCTTGAACCCGGCTCAATGCAATTACACTACGACTGAGAAGGAATTCTTAGCCGTCGTTTTTGCTATTGACAAGTTTAGAAGTTACCTTCTAGGGTCTCAAGTTGTCGTTTGGACCGACCATGCAGCCCTACGCTACCTTATGGACAAAGCGAGATGCAAAACCAAGGTTACTCGGATGGATTCTAATTTTGCAAGAGTTTGACCTTGAGATCAAAGATAAGAAGGGTAGTGATAATATTGTGGCTGATCATCTTTCTCGTCTAGTAAATGAGGGTGGCGTAAATCACAAGGAAATAGACATCGACTTCCCGACTGAGCAATTGATGAAGCTTGATATTGTTAGGCCATGGTACGCTGATTACGTCAACTATTTAGCAAGTGGACATTTAGAGGAAATGACGTATCAGGAGAGGAAGAAGTTCTTTTCTGACCTAAAATATCTCGTGTGGGAGGATCCTTATTTGTTCAGGGTTTGTAAAGATGGGTTGCTTAGAAGGTGTGTTCCGGAACATGAGCAATGGGATATTCGGAGCAATGTCATAGTGGTCCCACAGAGGACACTACGGAGCACCCAAGACAGCTTGCAAAAATCCTCCAAGCCGGATTCTACCGGCCGACTCTTTTTAAGGACGCGAAGCCTTTTGTAAAGGTTGCGATAGGTGCCGCAGAATCGGGAGGCGAGTAATAGGATGGAAATGCCACTTCGACCCATTTTGGAATGCGAAGTCTTTGACGTGTGGGGAATTGATTTCATGGGACCCTTTCCAACGTCCTGTGGTAATAAGTACATTCTCGTCTGTGTAGACTACGTTTCCAAGTGGGTGGAGGCAATAGCCACTCAAACTAATGATCACAAAGTTGTGAAGAAATTCTTGCAAAAGAATATCTTCACCGATTTGGTCGTCCTGTAGCCCTCATTAGTGACGAAGGTACTCATTTTTGCAACGCGCCGCTTGATAAAGTTCTTGAAAAATATGGTGTGAGACATAAAATCGGTACACCGTATCATCCCCAAACAAGTGGCCAAGTCGAGATAAGCAACCGAGCCTTAAAAGGATTTTAGAAAAGACCGTGAACTCAAATAGATCCAACGGAGTCTAAAGTTGGATGACGCGCTTTGGGCCTATCGCACCGCGTTTAAGACCCCGATGGGCACGTCACCCTTCCAAATGGTCTATGGCAAAGCTTGCCATCTCCCGGTCCGAGCTTGAGCACGTAGAGCTTACCGGGCTATTAAATTCTTGAATTTCGATAGCCGGCTACGTGGGGAGAAGAGATTATTGCAATTAAACGAGCTCGATGAATTTAGACTCGCAGCATATGAGAATGCGAAGATCGCAAGGAAAGAACTAAGATACTCCACGACGCTAAGATCAAGGATCGAGAATTCAAAGTGGGTGATATGGCTTTACTTTATAATACCCGGCTCCATTTGTTTGCCGGTAAGCTCAAATCTAGATGGTCTGGCCCCTTTGAGATTCTCGATGTTCATCCAAGTGGAGCGATCACGTTAAACGGGTATGGTGATCAACCCTTCAAGGTCAATGGTCAAAGACTCAAAAAGTATTTTGGGCAACCAAGAGAAAAGCCTGAGACCTTGTACTTTCAAAAGAGAGTTGAGGTGCCTGATATTCTGATTTGCGATGAGATCCCATCCAACTTCTTTAGTTCGGATGATGACATTTCTATATCTACCCGTGAGGACCTTTCTTCCGAGCCTTCTGAACATGTCGGTGTACCGAAGCTTACTCTGCGCAAGAACGAGAAGAAGAAAAGAGTCAGTGCTATCTGGAGAGTTAAGTTCAAACACTTAGTAGAGCACTTGACTTGCTGTTGTTGTGGTCACACCCCTGTCCTTCATTATGATTCCGATGAGGAAGTGGCCAGCAGTAAGCCAAAGTGGCCCGATCCGGGTTAACTTTGAAATCTGTGTCAAGCTAATGACATAAAAAAGCGCTACTAGGAGGCAGCCTAGTCTTTTACGCATATTCTTTTAAGTTTTTAGGTTATTAGGAATAAAAACATAGTGTTTTGTGTTGGTTATCCTTGTCCTATTTGTTGGTTGCTTCATTTGCTTATTTTTGTGTGCATACCTATTTACTCATATACCCCGTCTACCCCGAGATTATTCTGTTATGTCGAGTGTTGCAGATAATTTTGAGCAGGTTTGCAAGCTTTTACTTTTAGTGTTGTCTGTTCTTCATACGAGTGCAAATGCGGTTTATTCATGCTCCGGCCCGACCACCGCCAACCTACAAACCCGACAACCATCGTTGGAACCAGCTAAGTGCTCTTTTCTTTTATTTGCACATTCTGAGGACATAATGTGAATTAAGTGTGGGGGGGGGGGGGTGCAATTCATGCTTTATTTTCGACAGTATGAGTAAATATTTGTGATATTTGATAAATGGTGAAATTTTAAAATTTTTACACTTGCATAATTGTAAATCTTGAGCATACAATTGAAACAAATGCTTGCTAGTTGTAGTTTCCTGACGATGATTTTATGTGACTTTGTGAGATAATTATAGCATGTTTTTACTGATTTGAGATAGTATTCATTTTACACTCACGAAAGCCTTTGATATTGAAGCAAAAACTTTTGAACTGTATCCTTTCACTATTTTAGTGATTTATCTTAGAGAGATTTGTTCTTAATAGTAACAAGAAGTGATACCTAAGTTCGGAACGCGTACTTGTGAATATCCGAAAGTTTGAATGTGATAAGTGAAACGTGATTAAGTCTTTGAAATAGTAATAAATTGTTTACTTGAGGTGTTATGCTCGGTGGTCCGTGTTTACTAGAAAAATAATTTTTACCACCGCCACCGTAAATCTCTAAGTAATCACATGATTAAATGGTATGTCGGAAGCTAGTCGATGATTGGAGTGAGGTAGGGTATTATCTCGAAATGTCCTATACCACTATGATGACTAAAAGCTCACGACAATTAGAAGAAGCTACCTTATGATTTGAGTAAGGTAGGGTGTTATCACGAAACATCCTATTCTACTATGACGGGTACGAGCTCATTCTAATCTGCGTATAAAAATTAAATTAAAGACTTGGTTATCGTTAATCTTATACCTAGTATAAACTGAAAGATATGCTGTAGGGATTATCCTACTGAGTGCTCGGGAAGACTTTGTGTGGAGCAATTACTGTCTATACCTAGGATAGTCATTAAATTGTTTGAAAAGATATTTGTTTGAAAGGATTGTGGAGATTGAAAAGGGCTTGTTACACACACCGAATCTATCTCTATGTTGGTATTACTTGCTATAGTTGTTGTATATTTTGTTACGTGAGTTAGGGATCTATTTGGATTACATATAAAGTGAGCTAGTTTTGATTGTTTTGTTCGGGACGAACAAAAGTTTAAGTGTGGGGGAGTTGTTTACGACTAATTTTACGGTTTTTATCGAGTTATTTCGTAACATTATCTTCCATGTTTTAGTGATTCTTATAGAAAATTACTCGCCAAAAGGATAAACTGAGCAAATGAGTTTTAAAGATAATAAATTGCAAAAGTGGCTGATTTATGTGTTCTTATCATTGGTTTTATGTTTATTTGGATGTTGTTACACTTTGCAATATTCTGGATATCTTGTAGATGCAAATCTTCGGTCTAAAAGAGGTGTTTAGAGGGTTAGAAGAAGATGCCACAAGTTTACGAGTTCAACGGAGCAGATTTTCCTAAGTACTTAAATCGTTACATATTTTCGACAGAGATTTGACCCAGCTTAGAGGCATTTTCGGGGGAGGACTTCTTCATGAAAACTAGATCTTTGAAAGAGCTTTCCAACGCACTTTGAATTACGTCAATCGGACTTCTACAACTCAAATGGTGGTCAAGTGGCTAATCAATTTGGGTAAGTGGAAAATCCCGAAAACGACTCGTAATACGACGGGCTAATCAAAAACGCGTTTTCTGAAGAAGAGTCCTTAATGAAAGTTGTAGAGTTTTGCGAGAGCTTTTTTATGACATTCGGATCATAATTTTTGGAGGTCTACAACTCAAGATATGAATTTTAGAAGTTTGAGTCCATGCAAAGTTTCTAATACGGTCTTGGTAAATCAGCTGATGAACGAGCGTCCACATTCATTAAACGTGCGTCCAGGAGCCGACCTTGAGCCACCGCCTCAAACTCCTTATAAATTCAGCGGCAATTGAAACCCTAATCTCACCTCATTATTCACGCATTATTCAAAGCCAGCCGCAATTATTTTCCAGAGAGAGCGCACCAAAGCTTCGAATTAGGGATGAATTTCTCCAAACCAATAATCATGATTAACATCATGGTTGTTGGCTAAGCACATCGCGGTGGGACAACGGATGAAACCGATCAACATCAACACCAACTAGAGAGATTTTTGCTACATGTTTAGTGAGTAAAGTTATAGTTTTTTTTATCAATTGGATATTGTTTTTTTTATCGTTTACGTTTTATTCGAATCGAGAGATCGATGAAACCATCTTTTATGCTTTGAATTTATATGAAAATATTGTTCAAGTTGTGACCTTTTCAATTGATGCGATTGATTATGTTTCAAGAGATTGATCATAGTTAGTTGAGTAGGAGTATTAGAAATAATCTCGTGATCGTGTTTTGCATGTCGTTTTGTTTTACTTGAAAAAGAAAACGAAACCCTAGAATTCGTTTAGAGAAATTTAATCGAATTCGTGATAGATCATTACTAAAAATTATATCTTTAACTTGCCGTCTAGTTGGGGTTGGGTTGATTGATCGGTGGATTCCCGTTGCCTTGCCGTTGTTTTAATTATTTGATAAACCAAATAGTTCGTATCAATCGTTGATTGCTAAGTTTAGTTGTTTTAAGATTATAGTTGTTTTTCACTGTTTTAAGCATAATTTAGGTTCCCAGTTACTGTTCATCGTCTTAGTTACTGTTCATCGTCATTTACTGTTCATCGTAGTTACTGTTCATTAATTCATAATTAGTATAAATCTTAGTTTTAGTTAATAGTTGTGACATAATCGATAGAATAATTGTTCCTTGATCCGATAAACATTCCACTCCCTTAGGACGACCCGTTAACATCCTATACTACGATCCTTATACTTGGGGTGTTTCGGTTATAAATTGTAAAACTCGTTTTTACCGAACAATAAGAACTTATGTATCTACGCCGCATGAAGTGTGTTAAAATTCACTTAGTGTTGACATATTTTTGTGACTTAAATTTTCTATCGTTTGTTTGCCGGTTATTATTTAGTTTGATATCAATTTTAGAGCGTTTTGTTGCTCTTAATTGCATATATTATTCGATGAAATGTTTTTCCTTTTGAAATTAGTGCGACTTAATAACTATTGAGTAGCAAGTAAAAACATAATGAGCAAATAACTTCACTAATTTGTTTATCTTGGGGTATTTATTTGTTATTAGATAAAATTAGTTATTATGTTTAATTTGTAGTAGTATTTGTAGTGTAAACCGACTAACCGAACCAAGTCAAACCAATTTATGGAAAAACCGAACCGAACCAAACCGTCTATGATATGATTGATTTTGGTTTCATATTTTTCAAACCAAAATATTTGGTTTGGCTTTGAAAATACTTAAAAACGAACCATAACGAACTGTGAATACCCCTACGGTTCGTGTTGAAAATTAATAGTAACCGAACCAAAAACCAAGCCGTCAACCGAACCAATATAACCGAACCGTTATCCGAGAAAATATAACAGGACTGTTATACCCGAACCCAAAGTCGATAAATGTTTTGATTTTATTAATTTTTCCTCCGACTTACGATAATAGGTACTTTACAAAAAAAAGGATTACACCCCTCAAAGAAAACCGAAACCATATAGGTCAGAGAAAAGACCACAAGTGCCCGAAGATCCGTTTTCAAAAGTGAGAAAAATTGAGTAGACGGTAGTATGGATTAGTATGGATGCAAATTTACTTTTTATTGTATCTTTTAGCTTAATTTGATTTTTAATTGTTTAATTATTTTTTGTTTTTCGGTTAACTGATGGAATTAAACCGATAATTTCGGTTTCCGGTCAACCGAACGGATTGAACCAATTCTTTCAGTTCGGTTTCGTTCAGTTACATTCCATAAAAGGATTGGTTTCGGTTTCCATTTTTTTTACTAACCAAAAATTTCGGTTCGGTATTAGTTACGGCCATTAACCATATCGAACCGAACCATATATCTATCCGTTTTGTTTTGTCACATGAAAGTTCATGAATCGTTACAATATCTATCATTTTATGTTTGAATTGTCCTAATTATTATCTCTCAAAAAGTTTAAACAGATGAGAATTTAGAATTATTTTAACATCAATTTTTTTTTTTTTTTAGGATCACCCAGAAGCCTGGAAAACACAAAGCATTGATATTCTAGAACAATGTGCAATCTGAGAGCAAAACTAGTGCAACCAAAATACAAAATTTGATAATTAAAAGGATTAAGTTTCCATTCACGCCAATCAATGTGTATCTCTCTTTTTCTTCCGGTCACCAGGGACGGCCGTAGGAATTGTGTAACGTGTAACATGGGCTATGGATCGAGAACGATACACCGTGTTACAAGTTTTTAATACATTATATGAAAAAATACATGTGGATAAATATTTGAAAATTTTAGCAGGTCAATAAGTAGATATTATTACATAATTTTTTTAAATATTGTATATTATACAAAGAAATTTTTTTTTTGGTTGAGGGTCAGTTGACCCTATTCCCCTAAGGTGGCGCCACCTCTACCACCTATATCCAGGGGCGGATTACCCATTACATTTTACCTATAGAAAAATACTTCAGACCCGTGAAAAAAAATATTTACTGTGTTAAATATTTACGGACGATAAAATTTCTGTATCCGCCACTGCCTCTATCGGTCACTCACTCGAAGCTTCTTATCTGAATGGTGACGAGAATGTATAAAATGGATATAGATAGTTAACATTTTATACACCCCTCGATTGTAAACCTATTTTAAGACCAAGATAAACCAAACATTTGAAACAATTTAAATGGAACAAACAAGTATTGATGTCATGCTGAATTATATTTCATCATCTCTCCCAAAAAAAGCCCAAAAACTTAAAGTGATTAAAATATAAATAATTAAATAATGGATTAAAATGTAAATAATTAAATAATGGGAATCGTATCATCGGTACAAAAGCAAAAGCGTAAACATGTTTGAGATTACTTCCCGAATATTCCTTCCAACAGTGTAATGAGATTAGTGGTAAGAATGTTATGCTTTAATGCATGCAGTGATCTTTTATTTTATAATGTTCTTTTTACAAAAGATTCTATTAAATCTGTATATTCGGTGTGTGTATAAATGGTTGTGGGAGTCACTACTTACTAAACGATTTTGTTTTTAAACATAAATATAAAATATTCAAAATTAACCCTATCTTTCCTCAACAACAAAAAAAAAAAAAAAAAACTTTCTTTTGATGGATAAATAATTTAAATGCGATGTTTTTTTTTTCTTATATATTCTTATCGCCTAAAAAACTACATTTATCAATATAAAAGATCAGAGGCGGACTCAGGATCCTGGGTGATAGGAGGCGATAATCCGAGAATTTTTCATAATTAACAAAATGTATAATACTAGTTTTTTTTCCCGCCCCCATGAATTCGAAGAGAGACACCGCTATATAATGAAAGTGAACACTATTATACATCTTGTGATGTATATTGCCGAAAAATACTAAACTATATAGCATTATCCGAACAATTACTCATTCTAGCTACTCACATAAATAAGTATTTCACACATTAAAAAAAAAGTTTTGAGTGAAAAAACATTTCACACATTGGTATTGTTTTTTTTAGTAAATCTTATTAATATTTGTATACATTTATCATTTTTGTAATGACTATGCATTTTTATTGGGAATATCTTTTCACACAAATTTTTATCTTACCACTGTTGGATGATCTTGAACAGCATCGCAGGTTGGTGGGTCGCCTAATTTATCTTGGGGTCATTCGGCCAGATTTAGCATACTCGGTTCATATCTTATCTCAGTTTTTGCAAGCACCTCAGGCGGAACATTGGGAGGCGGCGTTGTGTGTTGTGAGATACTTAAAGCTGCGTTCGGGTCAGAGGATCTTACTACGTTCAGATAGTGAGTTACGGTTAGCAGCGTGGTGTGACTCCAATTAGGCGATCTGCCCGTTGACTCGCCAATCCCTCAGCAGGTGGTTTGTGTTTCTCGGTATTTTTCCTATCGCGTGGAAAGCCAATAAAAAGGCCACAATGTCGTGATCTTTCGCTGAATTAGAATATTGTGCCATGGCTGCCGTCACATGTGAGCTGAAATGGCTGAAACAAGGTCAAACAACTTCTTGGTGAGCTTGGGTTTCGTCATCTTGCGGGCATGCGATTGTACTGTGATAGTCCATCGACGTTGTTTATCGCTCAAAACCTGGTTTTTCATGAGCGCACTAAGCATATTGAAGCTGACCGTCATTTTATGGGGGATGGAATTACCGACTGGTTGATTACTTCATCTGATGTTCCTACTAAGGCCGAGTAGGCAAATATTTTTTCAAAGGCATTGGACAAACATCAATTTCATTTTCTATTAAGCAAGTTGGGTGTTTGGGACTTTCACGCTCCATCTTGAGAAGGGTATTACGATATTCCATATATCAATTATATTTATACTAAATATTTGTAATTATAATGGGTGATATTTATACTAAATATTTGTAATTATTATAGATGAGGATGCTTTGGGGATTTAGACCGTGATATGGCAACTATTGTAACTATATATGGTGTGTAATACCGGTGGAATGAAATGAGAAGTTATTGTGTGAAATTTAACAATTACATCTATAATAGCATATTTTTTCCGTGTCCGTGGGGGACTGCCCCCTCCCCTGAGGTAGATCCGCCGCTGTGAAAGATAAGTGTTAATTTTGAGAATATGAAGAAAAATAGGGGAACAAAAGTGTAATTTTTTAAAATTAAAGTGTAATTTTTCAAAAGTTAAGTTCTCAAATATCTTTTAATATATATATATATATATATATATATATATATATATATATATATATATATATATATATATATATTTTCTTTTTTCTGATAACAATTATATATATGGTTCTCAAAATATGTTTTCTGTGTATTATCTAATGTATCATGAAATATATATTGACTAAAGTACTAATATAAAAAAAAAGTATATGCATAATTTCCATGAAATTTGTGTAAAAAATACGTACGCTTTGTACGTAGCTTTTTCTAATACATAAATGCATATCGTAGGAGGGAATTATAAATTAAGCATTTCCACATTTCAGATTATAATATTTTTTTTTTTGAGAAAATCAAGAAGCTTTTATTAATCACAATCGTTCAAACAAGCACGAACCACATGAGAAGAGGGGGACGAGCCCCATTCCACACATCCTATGAGACGGAGACCTTCTCTAGCTAACAAATGAGCAGGGGCAGTCACATTGCCATCCCGTTTGACAAAGGAGAACGAGACATACACAAAAGCAGGTAAAAGGGCACGACAATCCTCAATCACACTTCCAACGGATGAAAGGTCAGTAGAAGATGATGAGATAAGCTTGTGGATCTTCAGAGAGTCGCCTTCAAACACCACATTAAAGTATCCCCATGTGCGAGCATAGACCAAAGCATGATATAAAGCAAGAGCTTCTCCCACAAGAACATCAAATCCACCTTCGAGTCTCCTGGAATAAGATTTAATAACTCTACCATGGCAATTGCGCAATATTCAACCAACAAGAAATTTGAAGAACCTTGATAGCGACATCTACGTTGAATTTGAGCTGATAACTCGGAGGAGGCATCCATTTGGTAGGTAACGATACGTGAGCAAAGTCTTGTCTATCACTATAACCGCAGAAAAATAATTTTCTGCTTCAGCATTAGCACGTGATAAGATTGTAGGAACATGGACATTCTTCCGCTGAAAGATCCAGTCATTTCGTGCTTTCCAAATATTCCATATGATACAAATCAATCTAACAAGATCCAGGTTTTCCACTAGATTTAATAACGTGTCAAATAGGTTTAAAAAAGAGTGGATGTGCAAGCGGATGAGGTGGTTACCTAGATGATGGTTGTGCCATATAGATCTTGGAATCTCACATTCAAATAGACAGTGCCAAGCAGTCTCTTCTTGACTATGACAAACCATGCATAATCCGTCTCCTACTCCACGTGCTTGAAGCCCCTTCGCAGTCGGTAGTGCATTATGCAGGAGCTTCCATAAAAAATGCAGAATACGTGGTTTGACTTTTAGTTTCCATAGTGTACTCCAAAGGTTTGTGCCTGAGGTTGAAGTGGAAGCAGTGGCATCAGTCCTAGGCTTATACTTTAACTCGTAAGCAAGTTGATAGCCTGACTTAACATAGTAGATTCCATTAGAAGAGTAGTGCCATATAATTTTATCATCTCTTCTACCCGGGGATAAATGAATGGATAAAATTTTTTCCACTTCAAAATGGCTGAAGGCTTGCTTAATCACATCTTGTTTCCACATATGGGTTAAAGGATTAATGAGGCTGCTGACATGTTGACCAGGTAGGTTCTCCACGAAAGGGTGAGCTCGAAAAGAAGGCAAAGTCGGCAACCAAGGATTTTCTAGGATGTTAATACGGTCACCCTTTCCAACTTTCCACCGAAGGCCTTGAAATAATAGTTCTTTTCCCTGAAGAATGCTCCTCCAAATAGTAGAGGGGTGTGATGTAATCTTAGCCACTTTGAATTCGCTCCTATCAAAATATTTTGCCTTGAGAATACGGGCTGAGATGGTGTGAGGATCAACGAGAATTCGCCAGGCCTGCTTAGCAAGAAGCGCTAAATTAAAGCAAGCTAAGTCGCGGAAACCAAGACCTCCATCTGCCTTCTTTTTGTAGCACACATCCCACGACTTCCAGTGTATCTTTCCTTTCCCCTCGGATGAACCCCAGAAAAATTGCCTTGTGTTTTTTTCCAATTCCCCAATAAGTTTCTTTGAAAGAGCAAAACATTGCATGACATATTGAGGGACGGCCTGCACCACAGACTTAATTAAGATTTCTTTCCCAACAGGGGATAGGAGCTTGCCTTTTCAACCATTCAACTTTTTTTGCACCCTTTCCTTAATATAATCGAAATTTTTGGTATTGGGTCTTCCAATGACGAAGGGAAGTCCAAGATATTTACCAGCCCCACGATCCAAAGGGATGTTTAGAAGAGAGGAGATGCCAGCCTTGGTATTATTATTGATTCTCTTGCTGAAAAATAAACTTGACTTATGAAGGTTGATTTTTTGCCTTGAAAGATTCTCATAGTCAGCAAGGATAGAGTTGATAATAACACACGAGCCGACAGTAGCCTCAGTAAAAATCAAACTATCGTCTGCAAATAGTAAATGTGTTAGTTCACAAGCATTGTGCTTCCCAAAAGTAACACCTCGAAAATTAAGAGCAGATGAAGCACGTCTAAGCATCGCAGAGAACCCTTCTGCACATAATATAAAGAGAAAATGAGATAGAGGGTCTCCCTGTCTAAGGCCCCTGCTAGGTTGGACATGAGGTGAATGATGTCCATTATTGAGAATCTGATAAGTAGGAGTTGAAATACACGCCATGATGATCGATATAATCGAATGTGGAAATTAATAGCTTCCATGACCGATTTCAAGAATCCCCATTCCACTCTGTCGAAAGCCTTCATCATATCTAGTTTGAGGGCCATGTGGTTATTACAACCTCGCTTGTCTAATTGCATAGAGTGGAAGGCCTCGAACGCCGCAATGACATTGTCTGTGATTAAGCGCCCCTTTACAAAAGCGGATTGGCTCGGGGAGATTACAGAATCCATGACCTTTTTCAGCCTATTGACCAACGTGCGAGAAAGAAGCTTATAAATAGAGTTGCACAAGTTGATCGGTCGAAAATCCATTATGAACTTTGCGTCTTTCACTTTCGGGATTAAAGCAATATATGTTTTGTTCAAAGCAGACACATCATCACCATTATTAAGGCAACCTAAGATTATAATATTATTATACAAGCTATTTTTTTTTTTCTGCAAGCTAATTATTTTTAGAATTCAGATCGTGTAACATCCCGTATATTTGTAAAAGGGTAGTTTTGTATTTTAAGATTTATTTTGGTTTCTCATCCTTTTTTTACTTTTTTTGTTTTGTAAAACGATCTTTTTATTTCATGCTTCAAAGCCGTGGCTATTACTAGAAGGGGGAATTGTCCCGATAGTCTTTTTCTTAACCTCTGTTGTCTATATAGTCTTTGACTATTTGGCTATTTAAAAAAAGAGGAAAAAGTCAAAATTAACGAGTTACCCATTTTGCTCTCACTTGAATCACCCCGAATTTTCCCTCCTAACCCCAAATTTGAATTTTGAACACAAATTCAAATCCCATACCTTTCGTACTTCAGATTTCTTCTTCTTATTCTTCTCCTCCTCCTCCTCCTCCTTCTCCTTCTTCTTCAAACTCCCTCATTCCCAAATCTCCTTTTATCTTTCAAACTCCATCATCCCTAAATTCCTCTTATCAGGTACGAATAACGAGTTCTATTTGTTGAAATAGTGTCCTAAACCCAATCGGGTTGGACCAGATCTGACCGGGTCGGACCATTTCTACTATTACTTTATGTTTATACATATAATAAATGACTTTCTGTTATTATATATTTGTTCGTTTAATGGACCAATTATGATATTGTATATCTGATAACGTCCCTAATGTCAAACTGTGAAAGGGAAATCATAGTAGTGATTATGGTTGATGAGATCTTGACTCACTTTAAAAGGTTTGATACATAAATGTCTCTAGTCGCACGTGCTATTAAATTTGACATTAATAGTACGTTAGACTAGCACGTATTGAATGTCTTCTATCTTTTTGAATATAGGGATAGATCTCGTCTATCGAAGTGTAGAGACACTTGGATGGTACGTGGACGTGTATTAGAGAATGCGTACGTTAGACTGACCCACTTATTTTATTAAATGTCGCAATATATGGCGGTTGTGTAATTATCCTAAGACCGGAGTCTTCATGACAACACGGTGTGAATTGTCATGCTTTGACACTATTGAGGTTTCCCCTAGCCATGGGGCGATCATGCGGTAGTGATTAGGTGTGATACTGAAGTATGCGTAGGATTCATGTCGCTCGTCCGGAAATCGTGTATCCTAATAGTGTGAGTAAATATCCGAAATGGTCTTCTTATAAGGAATGTCTAGATCTCGTGAATCTTTGCAAAGTGGGAGTAATGAGTTACTTCGAGAGAGCATGATATCCAGATTATAAGATACAGTCGTTAATGTATTGACACTCGAGATATGACCGTATAGATATTATTACAGGGATATGATTGTATTTACACGATAACCATTTCACATGAAAGGTAGTAGTCATTGCATTTGACTCTTCCGATGATTGGGGGTCATGGCGTGTTTCTAAACGCTATCTATGATCGCTAGGTATGAGGGGCATTTTCGTAATTGCACCTTGTTTCTACGGCCAACATATTCGGAAGCCTATCGAGTCACACACATAAGAACATATAGCCAGATTAAAATACGCTTATAGTGATAAGAAAAGTTTATCTCGACTATATAGTGTTATTGTGATAAATTAATATGGCGGTATTTATTTATTATGAATAAATTAAATACAAGATATTTATTATGTTGATTAATTATATATGTATGGGTCGAAATATATATAGATATATATAGATATAGATATATATATATACATATAATATATATATATATATATATATATATATATATATATATATATATATATATATATACATATATATATATACATATATATATATATATATATATATATATATATATATATATATATATATATATATATATATATATATATATATATATATATATATATATATATATATATATATAGAAACCTAACTAAACCTGTATATATACATATATACATATATATATACGGTAAGCATGGATATATATATATATATATATATATATATATATATATATATATACATATATATAAACATATATTTATATATATGAATCTATTTTTTTAGATCATCCAAGGTATTCTCTTAGTCTACTTCTTTTATGCTTGTTGCTTAAATGAAGTCGATCATGGTTAAAAGAAATTAAATTTTAAATTTCGTTGCGTTCCCGCGTAGATTTCGTAACAGTGGTCTTGGAGCCGTTTTCGAGCTTAAGTAATAAGCATGAATTAATTTGCGTAGTTAATTGCATCGTTTAAATCACGTAATTATAAAAGATGAACGGTTTTCCCCTCAAAGAAAAGATGAATGGTTTATTAATCGCAAAAGGAATACACGAAAAGAAAAAAATATTCGGCCATGGTGGTGCTCGGTCGATCGGCGGCGGCACCATCACCGTCTGATCACCGGCGGCGTCGGCGGCCTCCGGGCTTTCGGCGGCTGCTGGTGTGATGCGGAGGTTCTCGTTTTGTTTTGTTTATTTTGTGATTCAATATAGTTCATAGTTGTAACGCCCCTATTTTCGTAAAGGGTATACTTGAGATTTTGAAAAAAATATTGATTTGATTTTTAGCTTTATTATTAGCCGTATCGAATATTAAACTATATCTTTTTAAGCACATAAATTGAATGTCTTAATAATTGTATCTTGATTATTTCTGTGATACTTATCTTGAATTATAAAGTATTTTCTTATGATTTTAATAATCTTCATTCTATGTTTTTTTGATCAACTATCTAGGCATGGTAAGAAAGAATATGTGAATTTCATGATTATAATACATTTTTTTTGTTTGAGCAGATTGATTATAATACTTTGATTGTCGAAATAATATTATGAAATCAATTTTATAACACTCTTCTAAATATATATATAGAACCAGGGTGAAACCTTTGAGGAAGAACACGATTCTTCACAACATTTCTCCTTCGCCACAAGTTCTTCTTTCGTACCGCCACGACCTGAGTATACTGTCAACATGTTTGATCATCAGGTCGTGCCAGGTAACATCTAGGCGTTATAAAATCCTCTTTCAATTTGGCAGTCGTGTTCTTTCATACTTCCGTTTGACAAAAAAACCGAGTTCGGAAGAAATTCCCAAGCATTTCATCTCCGTAATCGTTCGACTTCAACGTCCACAGCCTTAATTGATACCGAAAAGCATACTGTCTACAAACGTTTACACCATATAAAAAAAAAATGCTCCCCGAGATCAACCATCAAGCTCTTGGCAATTAAGTCGTAGAAATATCTCTGCCTTGAAGATTTCTTGCAACCAAATCTTCCCTATCTCCAATTATCTTAAATAAAATTTGATCTCCATTTTTCCCCCTTTGAAGAATAGACGAAAGAAGAGCAAATTGTGATGAAAGTTGATAACAAAATGTGGGTAGATCGGGAGAGTTAATTAATGCCAAGGAAATTATTTCGAGCAAGTGAATCAGAATATGGGATGAAGTAAATGATAAAGTTTGAGGTTGCTTTCAAGTTTAGATAAGTTACTGGTGGTAGTGTGCATGAGATTTGGAAGTAGCTGAATATCAAATATTTGTCACTATATTCTTATTTGGCTAATTCATCAGAGGATACATGTTTTTGTGTTCATCATTCTATTACTCCTTCGAGTTGCTAGAAAGAAAAGAACTGATTAAACACGGACCAAGTCCAATTTTATTTTCTATATAAGCCAGTGTGTTTTTCCCAAACTATTTTAATTGAATATATTATTGTTATAGATATATAATATGTATTTTGTTGAAAATGATTAATGATATATCTCGCTTTAACGATAATAGCTTGATTAAAACCAATATTGTACAAATGACATTGCATGCTCTGTCTTGGTGGCATGGTACCGTACTACCCGCTACGTGCGGTATGGTATATTGTACTTGTATCTTTCCCGCTTCGGCATGGTACCGTACTACCCGCTACGTGCGGTATGGCATGGTTATGAAGAACGTGACCTAGTCTATTTTCTGCATTTTTTACATTCCTGTTAGCTCCCCTCCCATTTGCGGCGGGTGCATTTTTTTTATTTGATATAATTTTATGTAACAAGAATGGAGCAGAAGACGAAGGCCAAAGAAAGACGACATAGAAAAAAACGATTAAAACCTAGAAAGACGACATAGAGATCTCATTGGCGATTACAGCTACCCTTAGATTGTGACCCGCGGGTTTGTCAGTTTGCATTCGAAACCGCAGTTTGGAAAAGTTAATGACCATACCGGTTATTTTACGCATTTATTTATTTTGTGCATGTATTATTTTATACGATACGATAGATGCATGACTAGGCACGATCTAGATGAATGTGTAGGATGTATATCTATAGAGATAGATATATTTGATGAGACCGTAATTAAAATTAATTAAGTGAATTAATTTTCATAAATACTCCTACAAGAAAATTAAGTCGGAATTGTCTCCCAATATTATAATGACGGCGAAGAGCTCTTGTTCGTTTCCAATCCATCAGCCACAGCTGGGGGTTGACTTACCTCGGGTATATCGTTATTATTGAGATATGAACGTAATTGATTTTGCGAATATTGGGTTATGTCTTGACTAAAATTTATTCAATGATCAGCCACAGCAGGGGTCGGGTAATTTTTAGAGACAAGGGTTGGCCACCACATTGTGATGTGAATTGTCAAAGAGTTGATTGGTTAACGACCAAGAGTCACATAGTGATGTGATTGGTAAGGTATTGATCGGGTCGATCAGGTTATAATAAAATACTCGACCACCATAAACCAATACTAGCAAGAGGACTAGGCCCATCATAGTATAGCTATAGTGAATCAAGGTCGATCCCACAGGGAACCAATTGTGGATCATTTCATATATAAACAATTAATCATTCATGCCAAGGACACAAAGGCGGTCTATGACCAACAAAGGACAAGAAAAGATAAACGACACGACTCGACACAACACAAATACGTAATTAACCTCCCCCAATTATAGTCTTTATCGTTTGGACCTAGATAATTTATATAATAAACCGAACTTATTAACTGTCAATCCATTTGTATCTATCTTAGATTGGCTACGGGAGTCATCCTCTTTAACTTGACTTAGCACCGGTAGGTCACTAGATCAACTTTGTGGTATTGTTACGTGACTTCGCCTTTTGGTGCCTCCATCTCATATAACTCACACGCTTACGACTCTAAGGATGCCGATATTAACCGTACACCTCGTCCAGGCAACATTCCTATGGTTAGGCGTACTTCCTAAACGATCACTCAAACTCTCGTCCAACTAACAATTACCAAGTTATAGTCTCATGCTAGTTTACGATCTACGTATAACAAGGTGCGTGCAATTCCCTAATATAAACCTACCTAGACAATGCTGAACGTCCGAAGATCAATTCATGAGCCATCTAAGAGTTTTATATCGGTATTTCCTTCTTACACGTTTTAATTAAATTAAGCGAGTGACGTAGCCATAGCCATACCTACTGAGATAATAAATTCTATAAAGTTAACCTAACCATAAAGACATGGCTATCTAACGGATGAACAGGGGGCTCGGTCGACCGAATACAGACACTCGGTCGACCGAATGGTCCTTTCCCCCAGATTGCATCCCTGAATATATCTCTCAGCGTTTCATCATACACAACGGATTAAACAGTAATTCGTAAAGCATTCATATAAACTAACTTAGATACACATTAATTAAACAATGCAGATTCATGGATAGAAACTAAGTAGATGACGTAGGTTATGGGATCCTCATGGATAGACAAGGTATCGCCACCTCCCTAACGTCATAGCCTAGATCTACATCATCTTTCTATGAATAATCAACTCAAACGATAAAGCATAATTGGGGAATTAATTACTGAAAAGAAAGAAACAGAAAATAAAGGCTTACATATTACAGCCCTTAAATTGCTGGAAACCCTCAAATTATTCTACATTGTATCAAAGTTATATTATGAATTGTAAGATTGAAGAAAGAATGAAGGGATGTATTGGTGTGTTTTTACAAATTTCGTAGCTGCTGCTTATATAGAGGTTGTAACCGACCTAGGGAGGATCTAGAAGATATACACGCAAAAATCCCATAAGTGACCGAACCAACACACTCGGTCGACCGAATGATAGGGCTCGGTCGACCGAGCCCTTTTCTGCACGTGTTAAACGTTTCTCTCGTCTATCTTGTTCCCCACTGCACGCTTGCGTGTTGATCTGATTAATCTTTCATTTAATGCTCCGATTTTCTTCCTCTATTATCTTGAGACCATTGATTGAATGACATTAATCCTCTCGATTTGTCGTGATCTACAAAATCAGCATTTATCGCACAATAAATCGATCTTTTAATAATAAAAACAGCTAAATACCAAATATCATATTAATAATCACTTAACATTAAATAATAAATATAAATGAGTGATTTAATATGAAATATACATTATTAATCTCGATTTAAGGATAATGTTGATGACATTTACGTGTATAATTTGACCGTCATCAACTACCCCCACTTAGACTTTGATCGTCCCGAACAAAGCATCAATAAGTCATTCCCCAAGACAACATTTTCTATGGTCAAATCATACTTATACAAGAAACTCAAGTCAACTCATACTAGTCATGCTCATAAGATATCCATTGTTAACTACTTACTATGAATCGAAGTGATGTGTGCATGTGCATTTAGTTTTATATATCCGTGGCAAGATTAGAGTTTATGCTAACTTCGCAATCTCAACCTACCAACCTCAGCATTCATACTTCTTATGCCTCGCAATGGTTAAAGCACTAGAACAATAAGCAAGAGCGTATCTATAGGGTTTTTGGACTTGGAGACCGAGTACTACTCAAAGCCTCTTAAAGAGTTGAATATTCTTTTCATATCTTCATATTTTTCAAATACTATCAATCTCAAGGAAGAAAAATTTTTAGAGTATCCCCCTATCTTAGATCATGTATAGCATCGAATATTACCACAAGCGCGGGGCTACTTTGGTAATGTTACTACAAGCCCAGTGTCTAACATTTTGCTAAAACACAGGTACGTCTCAAGCTTATTACTCCGCTTTTGTTGGCAAGAAGATAAGAATACATCAGCCAATAAGTATCGACACTAAGTCTACATAACCAATCATCTATGCAATGTACACATAATTTCTTCAGTTATTATGATTTGCGCGGTATACTCGATTCACAGATTCAGTAATTGAATAATAAATAACTACTTGCAAAAACGGGCATGAATATCCTTAAATTTACTTAACACAAGTATAAAATGATCACGTACTCATGAAACTTGGTTTATTTCCTATCAATTCTTAGCTAGGAACTCACAATTCTAAGGGTACGAGATAAATAATATGGTATGTATTCAAATTTTCAAATTTTCAATTTTTCTACCGTTTCATTCAAATTTCATTCATAACATAACATAGCTAAGTCTCCTACCCCCCACTTAAACATGGCATTGTCCTCAATGACAAAAATAAATGAGAATTTAAGAAAAAGACTTAGCTCTGGAAACGGCTCTCAAGTAAAGGAAAAAGATCGGAGGAAATTTCAGCACGTTGTGGAGAAGCAAGTGAAAACCTGTATAAGCAGACAAACTCCACGAAACCGTTAATAACACCATGTCTATGGAAGTTATAAAATAATGTGGCAGTAATTAGGTATGAATACCGAAAAAATATTTTAAGCCACTTTATTTTATACAACCAAAGACAAGAAAAATACTAAATAGAAAGAAAAATAAACAAGCAACTAAAGATGCTAGTCTTCATCTACAACTTCCACCGCCTAAATATTCTTAAAACCGGGTGGAGAAGACAAAGATCAAAAAGCATTACCCGACGTGGGAAAACATGAGGGTGACTGGCTCACTATGTATTCAGTCCAGTATAAAAGAGAAACTTGGTAAGGTATAACAGATTCAATGCGACCTATTGGCTAAAGATAAAATCAAATACTTAGCGCAGAAACTTCTCGATTGCATTGGATATCAACAACTTAGGGAGATGTAGCTACTCCTCGAAATTACTAATAACCCAATGTATCACATAAAAGTCATAACCGTCATCAACAAGGTCGGAACGGTGAGATAATGTAGAACAAAACGGATCATCTAGAAATGCCGGAATAGACGGAAAAAAATGTGAAATTTAAAACTTCCGGTAAAAAGATAAGTTGTACTTTGATCGAACCAAAAACCTTTAAAATCTAGCTAGGGTCAAAGCTACACTTCCCCCAACTAGGATCATGAAAATCAAAATGATAAAAGATAATCAATAAAACATAGCAATATTTCAAATTCCGCAACACAAGGGTATTGTGTAAACAAAATGGAGGTTGAGACTATGATTTGTTTAGAAAAAGATACACATAAGGATGGGAAGAAAAGATAAAGGACGGGTAAGAAATTGTGTTTATGGGTGGGTTGAAAATGGTTAAGGCATTGAGATTGGGTGGGAGAGTGAAACGGATGGAAAGAAAGAGAGGCAATGAAAGAATGGTTAGAAATGTGAACGGTTGGGGCAGATTGGTGAGAGGATCGAAAAGTTTGAAGGTGAAAAAGTGTAAAGGGAAAGATAAGGATAATTGCAGAATGTATTGCACACTACTTTGTATTTTCACTTGGATCACCATTCTAAAAGGTTTTGGAAGTTGACCAAAATTGTTCTTGTTCGCACCAATCATTCTCTGTTACATTTTCAGTAATTCTCAAGCTCTCTTAATGCTTCCATCTTAAGGTGGATTGCTAAATTTCTTTTTCTTTAGCAATTTCTCGACTCTCCTACGGAACTCTATTTCACGTGGCCTATATTGAGTAAAAAAGTTTTGCACATCCTTAGCCCAATGGCCATCGGAACACGGCAAAATAAAAAACCTCAACATATTTCACGTTACTCTTATTTGACTCAAAGAAAGAAAAACCTAAAATCCTAAAAAGAAATCCTAAGGGTTTTAAAGAAGTAGTTCTGAGTTTAAAGTCCTCAGCTCGACTTTCCAAAAAGTATCCTTGTCAGTTATCATTCTTGGATCGCCAGACTTTGACCCTTCGCGCACTATAAGAGGTGGGCTTGTTGCTTTTGCGGATTAGTACCCTTCCCTTGGTTGTGAGACCTAGGAAACGACATTTTTCCATACCATTTATCCAAAGCTCTTACCTCGGCACTCGTTTTAGGAATTCGTGAATTCTAAGAAACTCGGTTGAAATTACAGTTTTGGCCTTGACAATAAGAAACAATGAATCAAAGTACTCCGAATAAGGTCGGTTATGTAGGCAAGCCTACGCCGTCTTATTCGTTGGAACATATGTGACGAGTTCGGGCCAATCTGTCAAGATTAAGCCCCGTTTAGCCCGAAGGCTTATCGGCTATGCTATGTCTTGTTGAACCGTCTGTAACGTACATCACACGTGGAGGGAGTCGATTGAGCCGAAGCTCGGTTGAACTCGCCCGGCCATGGTTAGACCATTTCCGAACCCATGTACTAAGAGTCTCCGATTTCTAAATTGTCACCCAAAGCGTAATCTCGTTTCGTTTAAGGTGGGTTCACCGAGAAGCCATCACCATAAAACTCAACGAAAGCGAAGATTGTGTTCTCTCAAAACTCAACGTCTTCTTTAGATTGCGAATGCTTAAACTACACAATTTGTTGCTCCCATGGCCGGTAGAAGCAATCTCATGCATAGGACAATGAGATTTTAACAGAACTACGAGGAACTCTTTATTCACTGCTTCCTTTCAACGACTACATGTTTCCTTACACCCTCTAGATGAGACAGATTTGGGGCAGAACCTTCGACACTAATAAAATTATTCTTACAAACCAACTCCGGGCTAAGATTCATACTAAGGTTCATGTATAGGATAACTTATGCTAAAAAAAAACAAAAGGTAGTAAAACATAAGCAAAAAAAGGTAGTACCTTGCCTTCAACATTGTACCACGAATAATTTAAGCCTTTAAAAAAAAAATTCGGAGCCATCTTTGTGCTTTAAAGGTATTGCTTCCATCGCTTTTCCCATCGCAGATTCGTAGCTCCACATGTTGTTGGGTTATTTCCTTAGCGCCCTTGAAAAATTACTGACTCAGATTATTGCTTCCCTGGTTTCTGCAAACAGAAGAAAAACAAAACAGACCGTAGACTGATTTTAACATGGTTTCCCATGCTGCTATCAGACCTACGGATTAAACATACGGGAATAAACGGACACGCGAAATTCCAGACTCGAAAAACACAAATCAGAAACCGTGTAAACAGAACAGGACAAGAACAAAACAAAAATATTATAAGTTCTCGGTCGACCGAATGAGGTCTCTCGGTCGACCGAATAAATTTTTATTTATTTATTTATTTATTTATTTATTTTTTAAGCTGGAATTTTCAGACAGAGCAGATAACCAAAGGGACTCAAAACGTAAAAACAGACTCTAAAACAGAAAACTCGACATGAATAAAAAAAATTATTTATATATAAAATTGACCGTTGGTTCCCCGGCAACGGCGCCAAAAACTTGATCGGGGTCGATCAGGTTATAATAAAATACTCGACCACCATAAACCAATACTAGCAAGAGGACTAGGCCCATCGTAGTATAGCTATAGTGAATCAAGGTCGATCCCACAGGGAACCAATTGTGGATCATTTCATATATAAACAATTAATCATTCATGCCAAGGACACAAAGGCGGTCTATGACCAACAAAGGACAAGAAAAGATAAACGACACGACTCTGACACAACACAAATACGTAATTAACCTCCCCAATTATAGTCTTTATCGTTTGGACCTAGATAATTTATATAATAAATTGAACTTATTAACTCGTCAATCCGTTTGTATCTATCTTAGATTGGCTACGGGAGTCATCCTCTTTAACTTGACTTAGCACCGGTAGGTCACTAGATCACTTGTGGTATTGTTACGTGACTTCGCCTTTTGGTGCCTCCATCTCATATAACTCACACGCTTACGACTCTAAGGATGCCGATATTAACCGTACACCTCGTCCGGGCAACATTCCTATGGTTAGGCGTACTTCCTAAACGATCACTCAAACTCTCGTCCAACTAACAATTACCAAGTTATAGTCTCATGCTAGTTTACGATCTACGTATAACAAGGTGCGCGCAATTCCCTAATATAAACCTACCTAGACAACGCTGAACGTCCGAAGATCAATTCATGAGCCTACCTAAGAGTTTTATATCGGTATTTCCTTCTTACACGTTTTAATTAAATTAAGCGAGTGACATAGCCATAGCCATACCTACTGAGATAATAAATTCTATTAAGTTAACCTAACCATAAAGACATGGCTATCTAACGGATGAACAGGGGGCTCGGTCGACCGAATACAGACACTCGGTCGACCGAATGGTCCTTTCCCCCGATTGCATCCCCGAATATATCTCTCGGCGTTTCATCATACACAACGGATTAAACGAGATTCGTAAAGCATTCATATAAACTAACTTAGATACACATTAATTAAACAATGCGGATTCATGGATAGAAACTAAGTAGATGACGTAGGTTATGGGATCCTCATAGACAAGGTATCGCCACCTCCCTAACGTCATAGCCTAGATCTACATCATCTTTCTATGAATAATCAACTCAAACGATAAAGCATAATTGGGGAATTAATTACTGAAAAGAAAGAAACAGAAAATAAAGGCTTACATATTGCAGCCCTTAAATTGCTGGAAACCCTCAAATTATTCTACATTGTATCAAAGTTATATTATGAATTGTAAGATTGAAGAAAGAATGAAGGGATGTATTGGTGTGTTTTTACAAATTTCGTAGCTGCTGCTTATATAGAGGTTGTAACCGACCTAGGGAGGATCTAGAAGATATACACGCAAAAATCCCATAAGTGACCGAACCGACACACTCGGTCGACCGAATGATAGGGCTCGGTCGACCGAGCCCTTTTCCTACACGTGTTAAACGTTTCTCTCGTCTATCTTGTTCCCCACTGCACGCTTGCGTGTTGATCTGATTAATCTTTCATTTAATGCTCCGATTTTCTTCCTCTATTATCTTGAGACCATTGATTGAATGACATTAATCCTCTCGATTTGTCGTGATCTACAAAATCAGCATTTATCGCACAATAAATAGATCTTTTAATAATAAAAACAAATAAATACCAAATATCATATTAATAATCACTTAACATTAAATAATAAATATAAATGAGTGATTTAATATTAAATATACATTATTAATCTCGATTTAAGGATAATGTTGATGACATTTACGGGTATAATTTGACCGTCATCAGGTATCACCTACTCACCGAATTATTTTGGCTCACCAGCCACAACAGGGAATCGACGTAACAAGGTGGGATCTTGGACACTAAAGAATTTTTGGAAAATTCTTGAAAGTCAATTGGAGTAGTTGACTAGTGGGAGCAAAATCATAAAACAATAACCATTTTTGATTTTGTGTGTATAAACAACAACATCTTTTTATCTTTATTTTATGTTGTAGTTGTTAGCGAACTTTTATTTCAATAAATCTTATTCCCCTCTATTTCAGACATTATTTACCAGAAAACTCTTCCCCTGCCTGTTTGAAATTTGCATGAAAAGAAGAAGATTCTTCTACTTTCTAAATAATTTGATCGAGTGGGAATTTCCGATAATATGCACCAAGGCGATTAGTAAGTTGAGGAGATCCTTTCGTAGTGTCATTTCATCGATCCACAAGCACCGTCGGATCCAGAAATTTTTCAGTGGGGTCACTGGACTGTAAAACAACATTTTTTGTTGAAAACTTTGTTCTCGTGAGGTCACGGAAGCTTAAAACTATGAATTTTTACAACAAAATGACATTTTTAACAATAAAACTACATCGTTTTAAGACCGAAAAAATCCCCGGATCTCAGTGGGGTCACGTGACCCCTCCCGGAGACGAATAGATCTGCCGGGCACAAGGTAAGAGTTGAATCCCTCTTTAGAGTTTGTTTTTGTGAAATTCTGAGTTGTTGGGGTTTCGATGTCTACAAGTCGTGGTAATAATCGTCGTTCTGCTGTATTGTAGGAACTGTAATTGGTAGAGTTTGGATTGGATTTCGGTTTTAGCAATTTGAGTTCAATTTTGCAAATCGAGGTAAATGGGTATTCAATTAAATCATTGTTGTTGTTAAGTGGTTTAGTTGTATGCTTTCTACCGATTAATTTGCATGTTATGGTGTTGTTGTTGAAGTGTTGTTGTATGGGAAATTTGGTGAATTTTTGTATGGGGATTCGTACTGGTTGTAGGCCGAATTCTACAGGCTTTTTTGTCGTCAAGCGTGTGTTTGAACATCTGTGGCACGCGTCTTAGACACAAAAAATTAGCAAAATGGTGGTCCGGTCTGTTTGGTAGGCGTGTGCCTAAAGAAGGGTAGCGCGTGCATGCGGTCTCAAACTTTGGGAGAATGGTTCTGGTTTCTCAGGCAAAGCGCCCAAAGGGTCCAGACGTGCACTTAAGATGTTAGGTGTGCGCCTGAGAACACAGTTTTGAGCAGATTAATTGGTCTTAAAATCCTCAGGCAAGTGCCTGAAGGGCAGTGGCGCTCACCTTTGTGTTCTATTTTTAGAAACATTTATTTATTGTTTGTTCCCACTTGTGTTAACTGTGAGGAAAAGTGAAGTGTTTGGTTTCTGGTGAAATTGGCTCAACAACGTGCTTAGATCGTCTACGTGAAGAGGTAAGTAAGCACCGAAGACGTTCATCTTGACTTTGTGTGATGTTGTGCTTAGTTGTCAGCATCATATGTGCAATGTTCTACGTATCTTAAGGTAGAACGGTTTAGGGTCGTAGTGGTCCTTAGGAGAGACTTTATGTGAATAAGTATAGGTGTTGTTGTATGGGAAATTTGGTGAATTTTGGTATAAGGATTCATACAGGTTGTAGGCCGAATTCTACAGCCTTTTTGTCATCAAGCGTGTGTTTGAACTTTTATGGCACGCGCCTTAGACATAGAAAATTAGCAAAATGGTGGTCCGGTCTGTTTGGTAGGCGTGTGCCCGAAGAAGGGCAGCGCGTGCCTGAGCTCTCAAACTTTGGAAGAATGGTTCTGGTTTCTCAGGCAAGCGCCCAAAGGGTCCAAACGTGCGCTTAAGATGTTAAGTGTGCGCCCGAGAATGCAGTTTTGAGCAGATTAATTGGTATCAAAATCCTCAGGCAAGCGCCTGAAGGGCAGTGGCGCGCACCTTCATGTTCTATTTTTAAAAAAAAATTTATTTATTGTTTGTTCTCACTTTTGTTAAGTGTGAGGCAAAGTGAAGTGTTTGGTTTCTGGTGACATTGGCTCAGCTATTTGCTTAGGTCTACGTGAAGAGGCAAGTAAGAACCGAAAGACGTTCATCTTGACTTTGTGTGATGTTGTGCTTAGTTGTCAACATCTTATGTGCAATGTGCTAGGTAGCTTAAGGTAGAACGGTTTAGGGTAGTAGTGGTCCTTAGGAGAGACTTTATGTGAATAAGCATAGGTGGTTACTTAACTACGCAAATATTTGCATGATGAGTCTAAAAGATAAAACACCGTGGTCTTTGGTGAGGTACATTTCTGTATCGCAACTTGGAGTAGTACTCCACTCGGGGAAAGCCCATGCCATACAAGGAATTGGAAGATATGTTGTGGTGTATTTTCACCATGCAAACGTCTTTAGACCATATGTGTAACAAATCCCTTTGATGGTTGAGTTTTGCTAGCAGGGCTAGTAGAGGGAAGTGTGCTTTTATACATACTTGGTAGTAATCGAAATGTTATTTGTATTTGTTGTTGGTTATGATTCAATGCTTCTACCCTTTACTAAATACCTTCGTACTTACCCCCGTTTACTATATGTTTTCCCATCCCGTGAAGGTGCTGAAGATGGGTTTGAGTTCGAAGTTGCTGAAAAGTAGCTTTTGGAGGTTTATAGGGACGAAGATTGCTATTTGAACCTTATCTAGTTCTTTATTGTATTTTTATTGGAGATATATTGCGGTTGTTCTAGCTAGTTAGTCAGTTGTAACTCCAATTGGTGGATTATTAGTTCAATCATTTTGGTTGAAATTTGGCGTTTGATGTATACTTTAATTAATAATATAGTTCCAGCTTATGTTTCTTTCGTTCGTCTTTAACCATCTTTTTGATTTCCCAAGTCTACCTTTTGGTTTCCGCTTTGTACTCTTGGTTTTTTTAATTAGGAAGTCCTCGATGTTAATTGAGGTTAAACTAACATATATAGTGAAATTATTTTCAATTATATGGACGCCAAACTTATTTTCGGGATAAAACTCGAAATTCGAGGAATGAGCGTCACATATTCACACATTTTTAGAGGGATTCAATACATAAAATCTTCAATTATTTATTATACTCAAATTATAGACTTTAGTTTTTAAATAATTAAATGAAATTTGATAAGTGAGGTAAGTCTTTTATCTGAAATGGGAGAATCTATTTGAAATTTGAGAAAAGTTATAAATTTCATTTCAAATAGGAATTTTAAATAAGTTGTATCTCGCTCAAACCAATAAACAGATCGAAGGTTATCGTTAAAGCCGCGAGTAGAAAACCAAAATAACTAGTTATAGTAAGCATAAGGGGGCTAAATGAAATCTTTTTTATACATATGTTTCTAAAGCACTTACCTTACTTAAGTTTCAATTTTTACAAACTAGTAGAATATGTCAAAATACCAATTGAAACAATAACTTTAATGGAAAGTTGGGCATTCATCTATCATTATAGATGGCACTAACAGAGATAATAAAAGTTAAAACATTGAGAGAATATACGATCCTAAGAATTAAGATAATGTGATAGATGTATTGTGATACCCCGTAAATTCACGAAAGGGTATTTATGTTATTTTTTGGTATTTTCCGAGTATCGTATTTTTCCCGAACAAATAAGTTTTTAAGTGCTATATTACAAGATTTTATCAATGTTGGATTAATATAACACATCTTGTATCATCATCATCACCCAAGAATACCACCCCACCCTTAGTTCCTTCAACACTCAAGCTCCATCTACACTCCACCTCTTGCAACCACTTCAATACATCAATTTGACACCACTCCACTCTTGTAACACCTCACCACCAAACACCCAACACTCCATCATTCTCTACACATTCCACCCACTAAAATTTTCTATCATTCATCTCCACCTTTGCATCATTCCTCGAGAAACACTCCACATCCAAGCACTTACACCATTTTCAATCTTCACACAAGAAAACATCACCAACTCTTCTCTTTGCAACCTCCACCTAAACAATCCATCATCTCTCTTGCAAGCTTTTGCATTTCCAAAAGAGAATAGTTTTGGAAAGGATTTGTTGGTAATTTTGAAGTCAAATTTTGGTTCCAAAACAAGCTCTTAGCTCCACTTTATCATTTGTAGATTGCTCCCCCCAAGAGGAGCAACAAGGAGAATATTAACTCTTTGGTTCAAGATTCTCATATTTTGGAAATTGAAGAAGATATTTTGGGATTTTTCATCATAAGAGCTTGAAATCAAGATTTGCTTGTGGTTTTGGAGCTTTTGCTTGAAGTGCTTTGAGGTAGGAAGATGTTCTCATTGTATCTTTTATGTTAAAAGCATGCTATAACTTGTTGTATGTTTAGAAGCATTGTATCATGTTTAGGAGCCTTTTTACCAAGTTATAGGACTTTACTCCATGCTTGTGAATCTTGGAAATCATGTTTAAAGTCTTAGTAGAAGTGTTTAGAGCATTTTCATGTGTAGGATGTTTTGCCATGATTTGAAGCCTTAAATCTAGTTGTAGACTTTGATTTATGATTTAGAACTTTTATATTGTGTTTAGACATGTTTTTGGAAGGTTTTGGGGTTGTTTTGAGTGATGCATGTGTGAGATATTGGCTTAGAACCGTTGTAGAAAAGTTACGTTTTTCCGGGATGTTGAAGGGATAGGCGCGCCTATGATTCTATGGGCATGGGTCTATCGATTCAGAGAGTCAGGATGCTCCCAACTTCCATGGGTACGTGCCTATGGATTTATAGGAGCGGGCCTATGACGCAGAATGTCCAGAATTGTGTTTTTGACCCCTTTTGAGCATGATTTAGGGTGGATACCTTTTGTTGAGTGTTGTAAAGTTAATGTGAGTGTTCTAGTGGCTTTGTCTCCTCACCGTGACACATAGGAGCATTAGAACATGAATTGTTTGGCCTTACGAGGTGTTGTTCCGGGATGGAAACATCGTACTTGTTAGTGTTCGGCCTCTACCGCTAGTCCACACGAACGACCCGCCGGAATCACTACAAAAAAACAGCAGTTTTGCGACGGAAGATTACCGTCGCAAACAAGGGTTATTCCGTCGCAAACCATAGTTTGCGACGGATTTGCGACGATTTTTCTTTGTCGCATTTTTTAGTCGCAAAACCCCGCTTTGCGACGGATAAACCGTCGCAAATTATTTGCGACGGATTTTGCGACGAATAATTACCGTATTTTATTTTATTTTTAAATTATAATTTTCGTCGCAAAAAAATGTATAGTCCGTCGCAAATAACAAATAGCGACGGAATATTTCCGTCGCAAACATGTAAAATTTCGTCGCAAAAATGTATAATCCGTCGCAAAAAATGTATAATCCGTCGCAACTTATTTTTATTAAATAATTTATTTATTTTTAGATCTTTTCATATCCGTCGCAAAATGAGCCTTTTCCGTCGCAAATACCATATTGCGACGGATATATTCCGTCGCAAAAAATAAAATAAAACGTAAAATTATGGTCGTTTTGCGCGCCCGGCCAAACCACCGCCGCAAAACAACCTTAATTTTCCCCGGTAGCATTACAATTGCTACCGGCTATCAACAACAACAATATAAACGGGAATACGATATCAAAGCGGGATATGTCAAAAAATACGTCAAAGGGGAAATGTCAAAAAATGAATAAAACGATATGTCAAAGGGATACGATAAGCCAAAATAAATAAAAATGTATCAAAACAATGTCACCCGCCGTACCCGGTGTACTACCTAAACCCACGTCACCTCCTCCAGGTCCATGATCGAATGGTCATCTCTCGTGCCGCCTCGTACCCGGGTTGCATCCCTCCGGAGGGATGCCGCCTAACCGCCGGGTAATCCACGCCTCCATCCGCGCTAGTCCGTCATCCCGACGCTTTCGTCTCTCTCTAGCTCCTCCAACCTCGCCCGGGTTTCGTACGAGTCCGTTCGTCTCTCGCCATCTCCCCGGGTGAGACGGGTGATTATGCCCGGAGAGTATGTCTCGGCGGACGAGTGTCGAGCAAAGCGCAGGCTCGTCGTAGTACATGGAGGCACCGACCCCATGCCAAAAACTCTCCCCTTCTTGTCGTAACCACCGCCGGCTTCGTAATAAAGACGCGACTCGTCGACGGGGTGTCGTCCGCGTCTCCCGGGCTTTCGCCTTCTTCGAGGTGAAGACGTCCCGCAAAGTATGATATAAATTTGTTAGTAACAATAATTACATGATATATATATAATGTATATATAATATTTAGAATACATAACGTACCATGATTTTCTCAAACTTCCTCGAGACGAAGTTGCCCGACTTCTTCTTCTTCGAACTACTCACCGCATCACCGACCGATGGGGCGCTCCTCTATTGTCCTCCATGGCCCGAGCGAAATCGATAACGCCGCGTCCGCCCATAGCATGTGTCCCGTGGATCTTCCCTTCCTCACCGGATCCGGAAGCTCGGTTTAGCTTCTTTTTCGCAGATGTTTCCTGGAACGCCTATTCCGACATAAGATAAACAAGTTAGTACATACATATATATATAAAAAAAACAAGTATTGTTAATTAAATATTGAATAATTGCTTACGGGACTCCCAATCCACTCCTCGAACTGACGGAGAATATCCGGGGTCATCCAAAGCCGAGCACGGGGGTTTGTTTGAGCCCGATACATATAATCACGGACCCTGTTGATAGCATACCGCTCAAAAGCTTCCCTAACCAGGCGCTCGTGGCGTAACTCGAAGCTGAAATGACCCTGCAACATAGTTATATATATGTTATATGTATAGTTATAATTATAGTTATATTTATATATAGTTATATTTATATGAACGACGTACCCTAAATGCGTTCCACCACCTATCCCGTCGCTCCCGGGTCGGCATTATGCCACGTGGTGGCAAAAGTGTTGAAGCCGCTGATTATGGCGTTCTTGGCCATTTTCTTGACATAGTTGTCGGTAAACCTGTCATATTGAAAACAATAAGTTGTTAATATATTTGGTTAATCAAAATATAAATAAAAATACAAACAAATTAAAGCAAGATATGTATTAACTTACCATCTCCCCTCGGGATCCAAAACTGGCAATCCAAGGTCACCATTGACAATGACACCAAAATCCTCCTCGCTCATCTGGTGTATCTCATCATCCAAACCTGCTGTCTGTGAGGAGGAAGACGCTCCGGGGGAGGGGGAACGTTGACCTCATCATCATCACTTTGTTAGGCACACGTTGACCTCTTGCGTTCGTTTTCGGTTTATATCGATCAAGGTCACACTTCCGACACTTGTCCAGATTCGCGTCCTCCTCCCAAAATAACATACACCCCGCGGGACACACGTGTATTTTCTCATGGGGTAGCTCTAATGCCTTTAACAACTTTTTGGTTTGATAGAAGTTCGAGGTCATTAAGTTATTCTTCGGAAGAATATCTCCTATCAAACCGGTAACCCCGTCAACGCATTTGTGAGAGAGGTTGTGATCACATTTCAAAGTGAGCAACCTAGAAGCCGCTTGCGCACGGAGACACTACTTCCATCACATACAGTTCCTCTCGCGTTTTTCAAAGATTTCAAAAAACGATGCAACTTCGTGGTTTGGTGTCTCATTGTTCTCCTCTTGGTTAAGAAATTCTTCTCTTACGTGATCAATCCTATCACGTAATGCGTCATTAACCATGTCCTGATAAGGGTTCACATTCCGTTCTTGCTGAACGTTGATCGGAATGGGAAACTCTTCACCATGACACACCCAATCATAGTAGTTTGCGCAAAACCCATATTTAGTTAAATGTAATCTCACGTCATGTTCGATTGAAAATTTAGTGTTCTTACACTTACTACATGGACACTTCATCATTCCATTATTTGCCCGAAACGAATCTAACTCGCTTTGCATGTTTTATGAATTCCTCCACACCATTCACAAATACCGGGTTAAATTTCTTGTTAGCATCCAACCTCTCGTACATCCAACTCCGTTCTATTCTCTTCATTTTCAATCCTACACATCATATCATACAAAATACGAGACTAACAATAGTCTTTGAAGGTTGTCTCAACACTTTTGCAAACTCGTGTTTTACTCAACTTACTATGAAACTAACAACACTATAACCTAAATTTTCGATTCATGGTCAAAGGTTCGACGTCAAAATAATTCGGAGGCTTTGCCGGATAACAAAGTACCCCCAAGCACCATTTTCCAAACGGGTAGAACAACACCCTTTTCAACAAACCAATTCAACCACATACTTATCATCATTTTCAACCAACATCCGGAACTACCCCTACCGCGTCTACCTCTACCTCTACCTCTACCCGACATCTATTTGACACGTAAAATGACGTTTATACTAATCTAAATGCAATTATAATAAAAAGGCGTTTATACTAATTAATAATATGTGCAAGGAAAGCGAGATTTTCTCGTAGATCTCGTAACTACGGGGTTTGCAATAGATCCCCTAACTATTGAGATTTACAAAGCACCTCTAACTACACCGACCTCAAGCAATTTCTTTGTTTGCTAAGCCGAGTAACTACAACACCTTCTTCGGAAACCGTAAAAAAAGTGCAAAGAAAGTAAGTGGATAATATTTCTTTTTCTCATTACAATATCAAAGCTAGTTCATTCGACCGTGTTTTTTTTTAATTAATGAATTTCCTGCTAGTTCATAGTGGTGTTACCTAATGGTTTACATAATACATACCACTTTTATTGCACTAATTTGACAAAAATACGTGAGTATATTGGTTTTGATGATAACAACACATGATCACATTGGATCAATTGTGTGTATGTGTGAAAAGGCATGATTTCAACTCAAACATCACATAAGGCTAGAAATGGTAAGCCTCACTTGAAATGCATGATCACAAATCATGAGCTTAAATTGAGAATGTGATAGGGGCAAAATGGGAAAGGTGACCAAAGAGTTGACCTTAAGGGTAAATGGACATTTGACCTCAACTTACATTGTAACAACCTAAAATTGATCCAAAACACATTAGGTTGGTATGAGAATCATCATAGGGTCAAATCGGTGAAAGTAGGTCAAAAAGTGGCAAATTGGGAATTTTGGGGGAAATGGTCCAAACTCACCCGAATGATGTGAAACATGTTTAATTATATTAATACACTTAGAATTGACCCTAATCATGCTTTAAGTTGTTCAATTTGATCAAAATTGAATTAGGTCAAAATTAGGGTTCATGTGATAAAAATCTGCTGAATTTTTCTAAGTGTTGGACTGTTTTTCACCCATGTTCACACCCCCATAACTTGCTCAATATTGAACCAAATTGCATGATCTTTATATGGTTGGAAATCTCATAATTCAAGCTACAAAACGAATATATAATATCTCATTTTCATGCAACACAGAGCACACACCATGCTGAACAAAAACGCATCAGATTGTGAAAGTCTGTGTTACAGCTTTCTGATGTGCTGATGTGTCACACTTTTGAGTACCCTATACTACTTGGAATGAGTTGAATTTTTTATATGTTATATATTGCATATAGGGGTACATTTTGTCTCAAGAAACTTTTGTGATTGAAGGTCTTTATCATAGCTAAAAGTTGACTACAAAATGCTTCAGTAAAACTGTCTGTCTGTGAGATAGTTGACTTGTAGTGTCTTTTTGAGTGACGGGTTCAACTCCAAATTAGCTGAAAATTTGAGGGATTATAGTTGAAAATATTATGAGAATATTTCATTCTTTGATCATCTTGATTTGGACACGTGATCATATAGAAAATTTGAAGATAAACTTGTATTTATTTAAACTGTTTCCAAAAATAGATAATTGATTTGATTGGGTTAATTAATTGAGATAAATCCGGTTGTATCAATTTGAATTGATTGGAAATAATGCTATTATCTATATATTACACGTTCTACTCAAGATTGATAGGGGCACAAGAGGTATTTTACAAGAAAAGAGGCTGCAACCCTAAAAATAGCTATATATGGGGCTGTTTGGTGTTAAACTTGGAGTGCAGCAGAAAAACTCGATTGATCCTCTCACAAATCGACTCCAAAGTGTTCATCCTAACAAAATAAAACTAAAAGCAACTAATTTGACAAACAATAAAGACTTACCGGAGATGTGGCGGAGGAAGGAGGAGGCGGTTGGTTGTTGCGGCCCTGTGTGTTGTTGTTGTGGTTGCTGCTCGCCGGAGGAAGGAGGGGGCGGGTGGTTGAAGAAGTGGTGACCGGAGGAAGAGTGGTGGTAGTGGTGGTGACCGGAGGAGGAGAGGGGGGGTAGTTGAAAGAGGCGGCCGGAGGAGGAGAGGGGTGGGTAGTTGAAAGAGGCAGGCTGAAAAAGAAATGAAGAAGGAGAAGAGAGAGGCTTCCCGTTATCTAATTTAGGTTAATCTTTTTTGGGACGACAAGCCTTTTTTGGGACGACAATGTCGTCCCATTAAATCATTCCGTCGCAAATTTACGTTTTCCGTCGCAAATGTTATCCAAATTCGAATAATAAAATAATTCTATAAAATTTTATTGAAGTCCGTCGCAAAATAATAAAACTTTCCGTCGCAAAATGTTTTTTTGCGACGGAATTTAAATTCCGTCGCAAATTTTATCTAAATTCGAATAATAAAATAATTCTATAAAATTTTATTGAATAGGCCGTCGCAAAATAATAAAAAATCCGTCGCAAAATTGCCCGCCAAGTGGAAAAATCGGTCCCGCCAAGTGTCCCGTCGCAAACGTTAAAATATCCGTCGCAAACGTAAATTTGCGACGGAAATAATGTCCGTCGCAAAAACTCCGTCGCAAAACTGCTGTTTTTTTGTAGTGAATATCATGGATTGCTATTGGAAAACTCCGGTTGCTAGACCGGCCCTTTTCCCCTTTCTCCAACTCTCTATAGGATGCTCTCCAATTTTACACAAGAACTATTAGTTCTTGGAATTGTGTTGTACAAAAGAGCTTGACACCCACCTCTTATTTATAGTGTAGGTGGCGCCATCTTCTAGAGTGGAGGAGAATAAAACATTTTCCCAATAAAATAAGAAAAATATAATTGATTGATTTATCTCATTTATTATAATATCTTATATCAAATAAATCTAGGATATTGTCAATATCTTATATTGAATATTTCTAAGATATTGTCAATATCTTATATTGACAATATTTATCTTTTATTATATTACCATAAATCAATTTACACATGTGTATATATCACATATATATAACACATATAAATCCATAAATATATACAACTAATGAAATTGTGCACATGTACATCCAATGTACAGCACACGCACCTTTCATTCATAGTGTATATATATATATATATATATATATTAATATTAGGTAATACTATTAATTAAATTGCACAATCCAAGTGTATCTTATACACATTAAATGTGGCGCCCCTTTGACCAACAAATTGGCTTCCGGAATATTCTTTAATTAATATAATACTATTAATATCTTGTATTTAATTTATTCATAATAAATAAATAACACCATATTAATTTACCACTATAACCTTTATAGTCTCGAGATAAACTTTCCTTATTTGGTTATCATCTATAACCACATTTTAATCCGGCTAGATGTTCTTATGTGTGTGACCCGATAGGCTTCCGAATATGTTGGCCGTAGACACAAAGTGAAAATTACGAAAATGCCCTTCATACCTAACGATCACGGGATAGCGTCAGCAACACACCGTGACCCCCAATCATCGGAAGAGTCAAATGCAATGACTACTACCTTTCATGTGAAACAGTTACCGTGTAACTTACAATTCTATCGCTGTAATAATATCCATACGGTCGTTAGTCGAGTGTCAAAACATCAACGACCGTATCTTATAATCTGGATATCATGCTCTCTCGAAGTAACTCGTTTACTTCCACTTTGTAAAGATTCACGAGAGTAAGACATTCCTTATAAGAAGGCCATTTCGGATATTCGATCACAATCATAGGATACGCAATTCCCGGACGACCAATCATGTATACTCCGCATGCTTCAGTATCATACCCAATCACTACCGCATGATCGCCCCGTGGCTAGGGGAAACCTCAATAGTGTCAAAGCATGACAATCCACACGGTGATGCCATGAAGACTCCGGTCTTAAGGATAATTACACAACCGTCACATAGTGTGACACTTATCCGTGTAAGTGGGTCGATCTAACGTACGCATTCTCTAATACACGTCCACGTACAGTCCAAGTGTCTCTACACTTCGATAGACGAGATCTATCTCTGCCCTTAAAGACAGAAGACATCTAATACGTGCTAGTCTTTTATACTATCAATGTCCTGTTTAATAGTACATTAGCCTAGAGACATTTAAGTATCAAACTTATTAAAGTGATTAGAGATCTCATCAACCATAATCGCCTATCATGGTTTCTCTACCACAGCTTTAATACTAAGGACGTTATCATATAACAATTCACAATTGGTTCTTTAAAAGAACATATATATGACAACAGAAAAGCCATTTAATATATGTATAAACATAAAGAAATAGTAGAAATGATCCAACCCGGTCGGATCCGGTCCAACCCGATTGGGTTTAGGACACTATTCCAACAATCTCCCACTTGGCCTAAAACCAATCACTCGTACACACGAGAATCTCATGCAATACTCGCAACCAGCCCTAGCCATAAACAGATCGCTATCCGTGGGGACTCATACTATTTTCATATCATGTTCCAAATGACCAAGTCAAAGGAACCGCCTCAACACACACACGAATCTCTGACGAGACCCTGGTCCTTGCTTCAAGAAATAAATCCACTTACTATATCAGCTATACAGAAAAGGTGGAAGAACCGTATAAGGTTCATGAATGAACCTTCTAGATCCATGTTCTGCTCCCGCTGCGCCTCTAAGGCACTACTGTGTTTTGGCCTAGTTGTAGAATTTACAGTGACCCATCGCTAAGAACATTTCCAGCTCACTGTATCACTTAATCAAAGTGCTCGCAAACCCGCATCGTAGCTCCCACTCGCCTTCATAAGACTCAGGATTTACGTCTGTATATCTACGCTTATTTAATTCTAAGTTTCAATAAACTAGGAAATCATCCTTAACTTGTTTAAGGACATTCTCGACCTTCACCAGATCTACTTTCATACTTGCTCATGACTATTCATGGAGTATGAACATCCGGCATTACCTATAAGATGGTTCCTATCGCAGTAGCGAAGGAAACCTTCCATAAGCATCATCTTTCACCTTATCTTTAGGACCAATGTCCTAACATAGACAGATCTCACGATCTATGCTAAACTTCTTTTAGGATCACATCAATATAGGTAAACTATAATCTAACAGTAGTTAAATCTATCACTATAGATTCTTATTTCTAAAATAAGAACTGCTAATCCAAGTGCTTTCGTAAAGACCTTGAACTACCAAACATTAATTGACTGTGACATGGGGTGATAATTCCTGAGAGAGATATCTAATACCTTGCTCAAAAATCATAACACACTCCCACTATCCATCTTGCACATGAGCATATCCTTCTTTTGACTAAATCAAACTCCTTTGATTATCAAACAAAGAAATTTTCTAGAGAAACTTGTTTGAGTCCCTAAATGGATCTCGTGGGCTCACATATCATGTTATCGTCTATCAACATCGAGCTTTCTGCCCAACGTCTTCAACACTATCATATAGCCATGATACGAAGTTATAACAAGCGTAGTCTGAATAGAACTGGGCTCAGCCTTAAGACAGACTAGGTTCATAACCTGGTTGTCACTGATGGAATCTAATTCAGATATTATGGCTCCTGGCCATATCTCTCAAACTTGCCTTTTAAACATTCTTTCATAAGTCGTGAGATATTCATTCTTCAAGATGAACATACCGGCAGCCTTTTCAGGCCTGAGGTTATCCACAGACTTGCAGAACTTTTGTGTGCACTGAGCAGTGTTCTACACCTCATCGCTATGTGGCGTATGCTCACGTTCCTTTGGTTGAATATATCTTTGTGGTTCTCAATCTCTCTTGAGATCTAATTCACTCACACTGTTTCTTTTGGAAGAAACACTTCCTCTAGAAGACAGCATGTTTGGAGACAAACATTTTGCTCCACGGACAGGTAAATAATATCTAGCGTACTTGCTAAAATATTCCACAAAGCTGCATATGTCGTACTAGGCTCCAAGCCTTTCTGACTTTGCCTATGACAACTTCAAATCATCGGTTAAGATAGATTCGACATTATCCTCTTCCATATCTAATATGGAATTTATTCAACCTTTATCTTTGGAACTCGGTTAAGTATAAGGGCACTATCCCGAAACGGGTAAAGGATACTTCGCATGGCTTGCGTCACACCTTTATCATATAAAGCATTGTTTCCATTTTGGGAACACAATCCAACTGCGTATCCCAAAGATGGTATCCTTCAAGGGAAGAATCTTATTCCTTTTCAGACGACTTCTGAAACACCCTTCAGGTATTAATTACTTCAATCCAATTGAAGATTAATTCCTAAGTAGCTCATCAATCTCATATTCGTACTAGCTCAAACTTTTCGGGCTTCCGAATTATGCACTTCACTGAGTACACTTGACTATTTCTAAAAATAGTCATAGAGATTTAACGAACAATTATTTGTGGCATTAATTGTCACAAGCCAACAAACATTGGTATGTTTAGGCTTCAGACAATTTTTCTAGATTTTACAACCTTTTCATAAAAGGGTATTTTAGTCATCTTTAGGTAAGATACGTATTACCCACATGATTCATAATCATATGGTTCAACATCATCAGAATGACGTTTAATTACATGCTTCCCTCCCAGAGAGACTATGTCTAGAACAACCACAAATATTAAGGATAACAACCATACAAATATTTAGTTGAGATCTCATCACATATATAAACTATATAGTGACATCAATCTAGTATGTTAGATTCAGTGACCTTCCGACTTTATCGGAATAACATTTATTCTTTACAATTGAATATGTCTACTAAATCCTAACAAATAACTGAAAGCATGTTCTTCATAAGAACCGGAACATAATAACATTTATTTAGTTCCGTTATCAGTTTACTAGATCCAGAATATGGTAAGTGTTACAACATTTGTTTAACCTTCCATATATGTATTTAATCTTTCTAATTTAATCACACTCGCAAGATATCATATATCTAAGAGTTGACTTGAACATAGATTGATTTATCTCAACTCAATTGCCTATAATAGAAACTTCAATAAGTTCTCTATTTAAGCACATGCCCTAACTTTCATTTTAATCCTTCAAGCACTTGTAAATGTTTCTTAGTGTAGTCTTCATAAGACTTAAGAAAGATCACAAGAGCTATGTCTTTGATTTCCTTTCAAAAAGAAAATCTAAAGTTTATTAAATAGTTCATTTATCCTTTTGAATCGTATTCAAAACATTGACTATTTAATTAACCTTTAAGCAATGATAGAATTAAGTCGATACTTAAATCTTACAATTTTGAAAACAACCTTTCCAAAATTAGATGTGGTCATTCTTATCCAATATGACTGAATGATCATCTTGGATCGTATCCAATATGTGACTAATTCGTTGAAACTTATTTCAAATGATTTAATCATATCATGAGCTTCCGCTTTCATTAATAATTAAAGTCTCGGAGCACCTTGCATCAATTATGTAATCTCCTTGTCTCTAACTACTATAACGGGATGGCTCATGTCATTGCTTATTTTAAAAGGATTAAAATTACTTAACCATATTTGAGAACGTTTCTCAAAAGGTAACAGTCATAATTTGGTTTTACTAATCGAGAATTAAACATAAATATGAAGTTTGCTAAAACTACAACATAAAATGAAAATAAAAGAGTGTTGTTGTTTATACACGTAAAATCAAAAATTGTCTTTTGATTTATGATTTTACTCCCACTAGTCAACTACTCCTAATTGACTTTCAAGAATTATTAATTTCTTTAGTGGACAAGATCCCACGAAACAACCGCGACCCCCGCTTTGGCTGGTGGGCCGAAAATAGTCTAATAGGTAGACAACAACCCTTTGTCAATCGTATCTTATACGACTCTTGTTGTTTGACTAGTCAACTCTTTGACAATTTTCATCTTATGAAGTAGTCAAACCCTTGCCTCTAAAATCCACACGACCCCGCTTTGGCTGGTGGCCGAGAGAATTCTTAGTCAAGTCATAACCCCAATATTCGTGAGATCTCATACGATCATATCTCGATAATAACGATATACCCGAGGTAGGTCAACCCCCTGCTTTGGGCGATGAGTTGGATCCGATCAAGGGCTCTTCACCGTCATTATAATATGGGGAGGCAATTTCAACTTGATTCTTTTGAGGTGGAAGTATTTATGTAAATTAATTCACTTAATTAATTTAATTATGGTCTCATCATAAATATGTCTATCTCTATAAACATACATCCTACACATTTATCTAGATCGTGCCTAGTCATGCATCTATCGTATCATATAAAATAAATACAAGCACAAAATAAATAAATGCGTAAAGTAACCGGTATGATCATGGACTTTTACTAGGTGCGGTTTCGAATACAAATCGACGAAACCGCGGGTCACAATCTAAGGGTAGGCCGCAACCGCCAATAGGATCTTTAATGCTCCATTCTCCAATGGGATCTTTATTTTCGTCTTTCTTTGGTCTCCATCTTCTCGCTCCATTCTTGTTACATTTAATTCTATCGAATAAAATAAATACACCCGCCGCACACGGGAGGGAGCTAACGGGAATGGGATAAATGCGAGAAAATAAACTAGGTCACGTTCTTCATAACGGCCTAGACAATTTTTAAACCAACGAAAAAAATTAAATCATTCACATCTATCCTATCGGTCGAGTCCATGATCAATCGGGGTCCATATAATCATATTATATCTACTATATCTAATCCATACAATAACATCTTATGAAAAAGATAAAATTAAAATTTAACTACTTGCGTCTTAATTAATCAATTAACATTTAATCTATTAAATAATTTTATCCAATCAATTAACTAATTAACATTTAATTAACTAAATGCCCAAAGGTTAAAAGAAGTGCTGGGCCGTATTTATATTTTTATTGAGACCAATATCAGTTTATCATTTTCTCTACCGCACAATGTAACACCATATCATATTCAAAGGCAATGATAGAATACATATCATACACACAATTTGTTTTAATCATTTATGGTGTATTTCAAGGTACTTGTACAACAAATAAATGCCTTTGTAAGTCATACGACTTATTGGCAGGGTTAGTCACAGATAATATATATATGGCACATAAATTTAGATAAAGTAAAATTAATCAAACAATATAATGGATTGTTGTGGGCACAACAATATCCCAACAGCTTTATGAGTCTGTTGAATCTTGTAGAATGATGGACACGTGGATATCGTTGTACTCTCGGACTATATATGTTGTATGGTTTCGCCATTTGGTTTTTCCTATTCTACCTTGCCCCTAGACTTGTATTTAATCTCGAGTTGTTTTAATTTCCGCAATTATACTCTGATGTTGTATTTGTAAAGTTACGTATATAATTTGGTATAAATACGATTTATATGCGTCCCGGACGTTCCGTTTCCGGATAATAACTCGGTGTTCGGAAACGGGAAATTAAATGTATTTTTAAATTTACCTATTAACTATGATGAATAAATTCCAAGTTACTAGTAAACTTGTTTCCTTTTTATTAAGGAAATATCTTAACTATTTATTATTATTATTTTTATTATTATTATTATTATTATTATTATTATTATTATTATTATTATTATTATTATTATTATTATTATTATTATTATTATTATTATTATTATTATTGTTTTTGAAAAGAATATCTTATTTATTAAACATTGTGGAGTTAGATCTCAATAAAGGTCAAGTGGGGGCATTGTGTCACCAATTTTGGTCGTATTATGAAACCCCACGCATTATGTACAAGGATCTTTGTTAAATATCTTTCTGTGTAACATTTTTATCTCATTCGCAGCAGCCAGCCTAGCCGGTTTTAAAGTATAATATGTATACAGTAAACCACATGGCAACATTCATCTACTATCGGAGAGATTCTGTAACGTCCGCGTTACGGATATCGAGTGTTTATCCGAATGTGAGATGTTTGGCACATAATGTTTAATGTAAACCCTAAATGTCACGTAAATCTCATATCGTATTATATAAATGAAGAACACACGGAAGAAAAAACAAACAAGAGCCTTAGGAAACAAATACTTATGATTTTCCATTAACTAACTCAATGTATTACAACTGTTTTCAAACTAAATCATAAATAATTACTTACATGTATTACAACTCAGTCTGTCTAAAAAAATGAAACTATTGAAACACAAAGAGCTCCATAACTACATTCGTAAGCTCTTGCTCTTCAAGCTCATACGCCAACTCGTCTTCAACCGGCATTGTTAACATGTATGATCTGAATAAACGAGTGTTGTATGCAAGCAAGATGTGCACACACATCTGAATTCAGATTAGTCCGTTGAGTCACGTCACAGCTGAATTAGTCTGCTGAGTAATATTACAACTGAACAAACTGGATCAGATCGATCTGAAGGGATTAGATGAGAAGATGCAGCAGAAGGAACAAAGCTGTTATATGGAGTATGCTATAATTTCTAGATAGTTTTATGTTATATTCAGTTGTAACATAATATAGACGTTGAGATGGAGTATACCACATAAATATTCCAAGAACACCACCATTGTAACTTAACTTGAACACTTTTATGATTAATGAGAATTTTGCATTTTATTTCGTCTTTCTGTTTTCTGTTTTCAATAATATCAACATGCATTTCTTCTTATTCCAAAGATCCAAGATCCATTCACAAACAGAACTTAATGTATCATCAACAAAGAAAATTTCACCATCACTCTCATCTTCTACAATATTGGCCTGAGCAGACTCTTTACCACGCTCTTTCTTTTGTTCACGTTTTTCTTTGTTCTTAAGTCGAAAGAAATCGGATTTGATATGACCAATCTTTTTACGATAATTGCACGTCAAATTTTGATTTCTACGATTTAAAACAATTTTTTTACTATCTGCATCATTTTTATTTGATCTACCCCGAACTACCAACGTGTCTGCATGAGTACTACTAATTTCCCAGTCATGTCTTTCTCAATCTGTCGAGAATAACATTGAGTCTAGTTAAATATTATTATTTGTAATTTATTATTACGTCTTGTTGGCCAAGTCGGCTTGGGACTATATATTTGTATCTACACTACTCAGTTAAATCAATAAAATACGATACACTTTAAACTATGTTATGGTATCAGAGCAACCCGATTTTCTCTCTCTCTCTCTCTCTCTTTATGTCAATTTTTCTCTAAACCCTAACTCTTTCAAAAAAATAAAATAAAAGAAGGGGGCGCAACTTCTTCTTCGGCTACCTAGTTCATGTCTCCGGTGAGGTTGCTGGATATACAAAAATCCGAATCCGGATCCGATCCATAATTGGATCGTCAGATCTGATTCACAGCATCAATCGAGACGCTCGATCATGCACAGCGGAAGCAACGAATTAGATTCGTTTACGATTTTACCACGAAAAGATTCACATGGTTAATTAATACAACTACAAGAAGGTAGAAGATTTACCCGACCAGAGAGAAGCCGTGATCTTCCGAGTTGTATCTCCAAGCGACGACTGGTGGACGTCGATCCTCGTAGTAAAACCTCCTCGAATATGCTCAAGAAAAACTCAATGTTTTTGTTCTCCCAATGACTAGAACGAGACACTAATTTTTCTCTTCTTTTTATTATAATGTGGCGCCAATAATTATGTGCCATTGTGTTGGGAAGAACTCTCTTTATATAGGAAAATAACTAGTAAATAGAGAGTTATCATTTTCACAATACAATTAACTATTTCCATAAGGAAAAGATATTTGCCATAAAATAAGAGATAATTCCAAAAAATGAATCTCTTATTTTTTCCATGAATTATCTAACAAATAAATAATTAATTAATTACACATGTGACATAATCTAGGAAAATTTCCTTTCCAAATTTTCTCTCAAGTGATGCGTCATTTTTGCCATTTATTTTAATAGAAAATATCTTTTCTATTTTACATATTATTTACCAAATAAATAATATTGCATATTATTTACCAAATAAATAATATTGCATATTTATTAAATAGACCAACTATTTAATTTATTCTCGATTCCATAAACGAGAAAACACTTGCGTGTTAGGAGCCAACCCGGGGACCATGGACCCATAACCAGTAGCTCCAATAAATTGAATAAAATATTCATCGAACAGAACATTTCTACTCAACTTATTAATTCCGGAATTACGCCACCATAAATCCGAAAACTGAACTCTATCGATTATAGATATAACTTAATCTCAAAGCGTCGAGCCGATAAGTGTCCATTGATATAATCATTACATACAAACTAAACCTCCATAGACTATCCGTAACGAAGCGGGAATGTTTCCGTAAACCTTCTTCATTACATCTTATCCTTATTTACCATTAGCCCACTAGTGATCAATTAGTTCATAACCAATACGAACTCCCGGGATCGATCAATTTCTAGGATTAACAAATAAAGGGATTGTCTTTCTACTTCCTGCAGGAAGGAATGTATTCCATATCTGTGAGACACACACTTCTCACTCATTCCAGAATAATGCCAACATGAAAGTGATTCGGACCGCGCCTCTTAGCGATCCTTAACGAACACATCAAACCTCATCTTGAAACAAGTAAGAGTATGCAATCACTTCAGGATTAAGGTTAATCCATTTATGATCATCTTGTGATTTAATAAGATTTCTCAATCACGAAATTATATGAGAAATGCAGATTAAATCGGTCCAGTCCTATATGACTACATCATATATAAATGCCCCACTTAGATAACCAATATCGACGTTCTGGATAAGACGGTCACACCATAAAGTGTTCTGGGCGCATTAATGATGGTTTAATCAATAGACCCCATACTTTGATTAAGTTTACCATGGACTAATAGTTCAAGTGTATCACCATAAACTTAATCCTCACGTGTGACACACACTAAGTTATATGGCAACATATGATACGACTTGGGGTTTTCAGTAGTGTATCACTTATAAGCACAAAGCAAATAATAAGATGAGAATAAATCTGTCATTTATTAATTATAAAAACAATTACATAAATTGTCTTTCGGGCGCTAATTCCAACATAGTTTTCATTCATCCAATTAACCCCAATTTCCTCATCTCCAAAGCTCCAATTTCCCCAATCTCTGGTGGCGCAGCAGGTTTTGTTCTCCAACTCCCCAAACTTCCTAATTAACCCCAACTTCTTCTTCATCTTCTCCAACTTGATTATCTCCGGCAACTCTGCTACCTTCCATTCCGGTGAGGCCTTGTTCGTACAACCCTGATTTCCCGCCGCATCTCTTCGTTCCAGCATTCAACCCGCAGCAAATCACCAGCTCCAGTTGCAGCGGAGCAGCGTCCGATTGCCGTACAAAAAAAAGCCTCATCCGACATCAATTTCTTCTTCTAGCTGCTCCAATTCTCAGGTAATTCTACTCGTCTTTCCTTCTGCATCAATGACCGATTCTCATGTACATGCACTTGTAGGCAACGGTACGGGTTTACCCATTACTCATTATGGCTCTTCTTCTGTTACTTCCCCCTCCCGGTCCTTTTACTTATCTAATATTCTTGTTACTCCCTCTATTACCAGAAATCTCTTATCTGTGCAAAAATTTGCCTCTGACAATTCTGTGTATTTTGAATTTCATGGGTCTTACTTTCTAGTGAAAGACTACCCAGGTCACGTCCATCTTAGGGGATTTGTAAAAGATGGAATTTATCACTTCTCCACTCCACTCGATCCTTTGCTTTGGATCAAGCTCTTGCCTCCTGCATCACCTCCTCCACACTATGGCATCAGCGTCTCGGGCATTGCTCTTACTCCGTGCTCCACCAAGCCTTAAAAAGTCAACCTACTTTCAATCCTCCTAAAACACCCTATAATGTGTGTGCCCCGTGTCAATTAGCTAAGAGTCGCCGCTTCCCGTTATATACCTCTGACTTTACCTCTACTGCACCCTTGGATCTAATTTACTGCGATGTTTGGGGCCCCAGTTCTGAACCTTCTATCTACGGTTCTCGTTACTTTGTCAGTTTTCTCGATGACTTCACAAAATACCTTTGGCTTTATCCCCTGAAAAATAAATTAGATGTTTAAACCATCTTTCCTGACTTTCTTGCTATGATTGAACGTCAGTTCAATACCAAACTAAAATCCATCCAAACTGACTGCGGTGGTGAGTACCGGCACGTTTCCACTCTCCTTACCTCTCTTGGCATCCGACATCGCCTTTCCTGTCCCCACACACATGAACAAGTTGGTGCCATTGAGCGCCGTCACCTTCAAATTGTTGAAGTCGGCCTCTCCCTCCTTGCCCAGTCTAACCTTCCGCTTCCTTATTAGGAGGATGCATTTATCACTGCCACTTATATTATCAACCGCCTTCCCACCAAAGTTCTCCATGATAAGTCTCCTTTTGAAATGGTCCATCATCGGTCCCCTGACTATACATTCCTTCGAGTCTTTGGTTGTGTGTGATGGCCTTATCTCCGTCCCTATAACCATCACAAAACTGATTTCAGCTCCAAACCTTGCATCTTTTTGGGCTATAGTCCTTCCCACCACGGTTATAAATGCCTGGACCTTGCCTTTGGCTGTATCTATATTGCTCGCCACATGGTTTTCGATGAATCCATATTTCACTATACACCTTCGTTCTCGAAACCTACTCTTGATAATCTCACTGTACCGCTTCCTTTCTTTCTGCCAGCACCTCCACTAAATCCACCTCCCATGCTGGCTCCTTCCAACCCGGCCCCATCTCCACCGGCTCCTGCTCCCGAGCCTTCCCCACCCACCTCCCCCGTGTCCAATTTGACCTCGGCCTCTCTAGCCTCGTCCCCTTCCCCACCTGCTCCAACTCATACCATGGTCACTCGCACCAAAACCAACTCCCTCAAACCTATCTCTCGCCCTGACTTTATCCGCTACCTGCTTCCTAAAGCCCTTATTGCTTCTACCGACTCCCTGGACCCTACCTCTTATACTGAAGCCTCTAAACACTAGAATTGGCATAATTCTATGAGAGAGGAAATCGACGCGTTGTTGTGCAACCATACATGGGATCTTGTTCCTCCACATCCTCGTAAGAACTTGTGGGTAATAAATGGGTTTATCGCACTAAATGTCATGCTAAAGGTCGTTTTGAGCGTCACAAGGCATGCTTTGTGGCCAAGGGTTTTCATCAGGCCGAAGGAGTTGATTTCACTGACACTTTCAGCCCGGTTGTCAAACCGGTCACTATTCGTCTTATTTTGTCTCTTGCTGTTTCACAAGGTTCGTCTCTTCGACATGTGGCTATTCATAATGCTTTCTTACATGGGCATTTATCTGAGCCCGTATATATGCAGTAGCCGCAGGGGTTAGTTCACCCCGATTATCCTGATTATATATGCCGTCTTTGCCGTAGTCTTTATGGCCTCCGTCAGGCCCCACGTGCTTGGTTTTCTCGCTTCACTGATTTGATGACTCGGTTTGGGTTTGTCGGTTCTAAAGTTGACACCTCCTTATATATTTATTCCCGTGATGGTGCTCGTGTCTATATTTTGATTTATGTGGATGATATTATCATTACTAGTTCGTCGTCTTCTCTTGTTGAGCATGTTATCTCTTATCTTGGTCGGTACTTTCTGGTTAAAGACCTTGGTTCTTTGTCTTGGCATTGAGGTGCTTCCATCCTCTGATGGGCTATTTCTCACTCAGTGCAAGTATATCTTCCATCTTCTACAGCGTGCCTCTCTGGACAAGGCCAAGCCTTGTCAGACACCTATGTCGGCCTCCACCCGTCTCACCTTGGACGACGGACCTCCCTGCACAGATCCTTCGCTTTATCGCACTGTTATTGGCGGTCTCCAGTATCTCACTTTCACTCGGCCTGATATTGTGTTCGCGGTCCACACGGTTAGTAAGTATATGCATTCACCTACCGAAGCTCACTGGGTTGCAGTTAAACGTATTCTTCGGTATCTTAAGCACATTGTCTTCAATGGCCTCTTCTTCTCCCGCTGGTCGCCTATTTCGCTCCGAGCTTATTCTGATTCTGATTGGGCTGCTGACAGTGATAATCGTCGTTCTGTTGGGGCATATTGTGTCTTTCTTGGTGATAATCTCATTAGTTGGCGTAGTAAGCGGCACTTGACCGTTTCGATGAGTAGCAATGAGGCCGAGTATAAGACCCTTTTTAACCCTGCCGCTGAACTTCAGTGGCTTTGCAATCTTTTTCGTGAGATGCAGGTTCCGTTATCATCTCCTCCTACTCCTTGGTCTGATAATATTGGTGCCACCTACCTTGGTCACAATCCGGTGTATCATGCCCGCACGAAGCACATAGATATCGATTTTCACCATGTTCACGAATTAGTAGCAGCTCGCAAACTCGGCATCTCTTTTATCTTCTCGAAAGATCAGTTAGCTGATGTCCTCCCCAAACCGTTGGCACAACCTCGTTTTGCCTATTTGAAGTCCAATCTCCGTGTTCAGTCACTTCCCACGGGATTGCGGAGGCGTGTTGAGAATAATATTGAGTCTAGTTAAGTATTATTATTTGTAATTTATTATTTATGTCTTGTTGTCCAAGTCGGCGTGGGCCTATTTATTTGTATCTACACTACTTAGTTAAATCAATGAAATACGATACACTTTAAACTATGTTACAATCTGATCTTTACATTTCAAAATTGACTTACTTTCCATGTGAGAAATTGTATCTTTACCATAAAGCATCGCTTCTCTAAAAGCTTAAACAATTGGGGAAGCGAACACAATAACAACATGATATGATCTTTGTCATCAATCTTAACATCTATATTATTTAAATCCATAAGCAGTGAAACAAATATATCCAAATGTGATAATACAGAAGATCCTCCAGACACACGAAGCATATACGAACTCACCTTTAAATGAAGATCATTCTCCACGGTTTCCTTCATATATAAGGATTTTAATTTTTCCCACAAATCCTTTGCAGTAACCTCAGTGGCTACCTCTCTTAAAATCTCATCAAAAGGACAAAAGGTGATACCTGACCCGACCTTCTTGTTGAGACAAACAAACTCCTCATCTGACGTTTTCTCTTGTTTTTTCTCCTTCCCAAGTAGCGTAATATCAAAGCCCTTCCGAATCAGCATATATAACCTCCATCTTCAACCGTCACATCCCAAAGTTAACGTTTCTGTCGAACTTCTCAAAATAATACTTATTTACCATCATGATGGCTAATTTTGAAAGGCTCGAAAAAAACTATAGCTCTGATACTAGTTTGTTAGGAAAAACGAACCCGGACAATAGCTCTTAAAGATGGTTACACAAAATAACAAACACAAGAGAAAAAGAAAAAGAAAAAACTAAATTTACATAGTTCGGTCAATATGACCTACGTCCACATGCGAAAAATAAAATATTACTATAAATGAGAAATACAAAATCTTAAAGTCTCTAAAATTGACTAAGGCAATTGTAAGTTTAAATAAATTAGTACTTCTAAAAATAATAGACTAAACCAATATTCAACTAAGTCATCCAATATGCCGATGTAGGAATAATGTCAAATGAAAGTATGGGCTTTGGCCCACTAAACTAACACAAATAACACAAACACAATAATTACATAGGGGTGATACGAGCCAAGCCATAGTGATTGTGTGATGATATTAGCATATACATATGTTTATTGATCCTCATGACATGTATCGATATGGACGACAAATATACATGAGGTTTTTATTTTTTATTTTTTATTTTATTTCACACACATGAGGTTTTTCTGGCTAGGGTGTATAGAAGTTTACATGTCAGCGTGCGCGTACCGACAAGTTTAATTGAACCAATCCCTCAAAAAAAATAGTGATAGAAGCACCGCCTCTTATCCACACAAATACACATATAAACATTTTCCACCATTAAGTTGAGCAAAGAAATTAAAAAATATAAAAATAAAATAAAGACACCCTAAATGAGATTTACAGGTGCCATAATTATTTTCCCACAAAAAAACACAAACATATTACGCATTATATTACTACTACTAGACACCCTAACGGACAAACCAACCAGTCTTATTTCCGGACACTGTTTCTTGATGTACATAAACTCAACATGATGAAAATAATATAAGCAACATAGATCCTTACAATATTTACGGTGGTGAAATGAATCGAAAGAGATGTCACTGATCGGTCATCAATACAGTTTGACTCAGTGGCGGACCTACATACAGCCAAAAGGAGGCAACTGTCCCTCCTTAATCCGAAAAAATCCTACTAATATATAATATGTATCTTGTTTGTCTTCCCTTAAATTTTTTATTTGTCTTTTTAAATTTTTTACTGCCCCTCCTTATCCGAGATGCTGCCACTTTGACTAGTAATGATACATGATGTATCTTCTTAACTAATCGATTCTCACATAACAACCTCAAATGCCAAAAACTTAATCATTTCAAAATGATTATAAAAAAAACTATCCTAGCCAACCAACTGAGCAAGTACTATAAATACTTAATGACATCGTTTTACAGAGGGCGCCCTGAGCATAGGCCTAAGAGGCCCGCCACCCTCCCCCCGCTCCCCCCGCCCCGGGATTTTTTTACCTTTTAGGACACAATTTTTTGAATTGTGTGTTAAAAAAAGACCCAATTCATATTAACTAATACACCACGGTCAATGCAATTATTCAATTTTAAATCAAAATAACATCTTGTCAACAAAAAAAAAAATCAAAGTAACAAATACGCATAATCCAACTAATTTTATTACATTATCTATTTTAGTTGATTCTATTATATTATCTATCTAATAAAATAATATTATATGTGTTGAAATAGTAACACATAAAAGCTCTTTTTTTTCCTTTGGCTGCAATGTGTTTTTTCCTTGAAATGTTAACCCTACTTATCACCTACTCTCTGATATCCATTTGTTTTGTTTTGTTTTGTTTTTTTTTTGTTTTTTTTTTTTTTTTAATAATATCAAAAGAAACAACATGAGATCTAAAGTATAAAAATTAGATGATATATAATAACTCTGTCGATTAATAGAAACAATAGTTGAATATACTACTTATTTATGATATTTTACTCAAAACAACATGATTGAGAACGTTTTATCTTTTGATTTTTCTCTTTTTTTTTTAAACGTGCTAAAACATAGATGATAGATGTTTACATATTGATGTTATAATATGGTTTTTATTTTCTCTCGCTATAGTTTGCACTAATGGCATTAGAAAATACATATCGTAAGAAGTATAATATTATAAAAGACTTATCAATTAAATTGTCCTAGGGCCCAGATTTCACAGGAGTGGTCCTGTCGTCCTACGTATAGTTTTTCTTTTTTAAACAACCAAAATTATTCATTAATCAGCAAGATGCTAAAAAAATAATATAAAAATTGTCTATGTAACAGAAAAAAAAAAAACTCCCGGCTGCCGTGATAAGCAAAAGACCCAAGCAAAGATATCAGAAAAAAGCTCCCCACGTCAGCTGCATTCCAGCATAAAAAAATTTAGCAAACATAATGTGTATTTCGGCTAAAACATAATTTTGATGAGCACCCCACTGTTTTTCAAATAGTTGCACAAATCCGGCACCATTTCTGTTAACTCCTCGCAACAGAAACCAAACTTGTAACTTAACCTGCTGCAATCATTGGATTTGATTTCCAATCTTCCCACTCTATCTTCCTGATGTTACGGAGTTTATAGGATGATTAGAACAATGGTATCAAAACTTGAAATACAAGATAACTTGATATGATCGCAGAGTCGATTTGGAAATCTTTCCTGCGAAAATTATTCGTTCCCTTGAATTGCCTCCGGGAATTAACTCGAATATAATCACGGGATAAATCTGCTTCTCTTCCAATCTTTGGCAATAAGATGAAAGAATGCTATAGAAGTTTTGTAGATATGTGTGTTTAAACTTGAGGCTTCAAGAATTTCAAAGAAAACAGAAAAATTGCTTCTCAAATTCTATTCTTGTGTTTTAAAATCAAGTTCCAAGTGTTCCCTTCTGTGTATGTGATGTTATACTAATATAACATTACATACACAACCTTTCAAATCGCTTACGGACCAAAACCCGAAAGGATACCAAAGAAAACCGACCAAAACTCGCTCCAGACCGCATGCGGACGCCCGTTTAGCATCCCGGACGCCCGTCCGAAGCATACCGGACGGGCGTCCGCTTAAGACGCTCGTCCATCCAACCAGGTTACATCCCGTATGTAAATCCACCCTTCGGACGCTCGTCCGGGAACCTGTACGCCCGTCGAAGTCAAACGCCCGTCCATATGAAATGGACGCCCGTCCAATAAGCGAACGAGAATCCGGATTTTGTTCAACACTTGATCTAACACTCTCGTAAGCTTGTAAATATCAATTGTAAGCATGCACCCCGCATCTCCTAACTCATATCGATTGTTTCAAGCTTACCAAACCTCAAACTAAGTCCAATAACACTAAATCACATTGGTGATATAATCACCAACAATCCTCCCCCATTTAGTGTAACCCTTGACTTAGTTAAAACTCTTCAACACACAACAATTCATCTTTCAATGATAATATCACGCATTGAATTACCATCTAGTATATTACACGTTCCAAAATATTCGAGTATTGGGGTGTGACTAATCATTGAACCCTTTTACAATTTGAATACTTCAAAGATAATATACAAATGAATCTAAAGACAACTTTTATAGCTTGCTTGACACTCTTTATCCAGGCCTCGTGTCCATATCAATTCATGAGTATGTAGAAAGCCAACCCTAACTTTCTTGAAGCGGCCAAACTTCAAACTCATATAGGTGAGTCTTATCAATCGTGTACCTGCAACAACACTTTTTCATAAGACTTATTAAGATATATATCAACCTCACATGCGAGTCTAGCACAAACCTTTGGGACTAAATATATGTGCCAAAACTAAGTCATCGAGCCTTCCTCATTGAATTCAGCCCCTAATGTCATATTAAGGGGGAATTGGGTATCCTAATGCAAAGTTTCAATGGGTTGTAGACCCATCCCGACAACCGACTTGACAAACAAGTCCTTAGCCAATGCCTTGGTCAAATGATCGGCTAAATTCTTTTGAGATCTCACAAAAGCAACTGATATCACCCCGTGAGTGATCAACTCACGAATCGAGCTATGCCTAACTCCAATATGTCGCGACTTTCCATTGTACACTTGACTATAACACTTAGCCAAGGTATTTTCACTATCACAATTGATAGAAATTGGTGATATTGGTTTTGGCCACAATGGAATCTCGTAAATCAAATGTTTAAGCCATTCTGCCTCTAAACCGGCCGAAGCCAAGGCGATGAATTCCGATTCCATTGTCGAGTTTGCATTACATGTTTGCTTCTTGGAAGCCCATGAGATGGCACCTCCCCCAAGAAGAAACACCCAACCACTCGTTGATGAATGATTCTCATTTGATATCCAACTAGCATCCGAGTAGCCTTCTATCACCGAAGGATGTCCAACATAAGTTAAACCAAAATTTTTGGTAAACTTAAGATACCTTAACACACGCATTACCGCATGCCAATGAACACTACTTGGATTACTAGTATATCTACTAAGTTTTCCAACCGCATATGCAATGTCCGGACGAGTGCTAGTCATTGCATACATTAAACATCCTATAACTCGAGCATATTCAAGTTGAGACTCCGGTTTACCCGAATTCAACTCAAATTTCTCATGAGGATCCATGGGAGTTCTTGCCGGAACAGAATTTTCACAATTGAACTTCTTTAACATTTTCTCAATGTAGTGAGATTGTGTCAAAGTAATCCCTTGGTCATTCCTTATGATTTTTATACCAAGGATAACATCCGCCTCCCCCATGTCTTTCATCGAAAAACTTGATGACAAAAATGATTTACATTGGTCAACTTGATCTTGGTTTGTACCAAAGATCAACATGTCATCAACATATAGACAAATGATTACACCATGTCCGGTTTCATCAAATTTGCTATACAAACATTTGTTCATTTGGTTAAGCTTAAAACCATTAGACAAAACAACTTCATCAAACTTATTATGCCATTGTTTGGGAGCTTGTTTCACTCCATACAATGATTTAACGAGCTTACACACTTTATGCTCATTCCCGGGTATCACAAAACCCTCCGGTTGTTTCATGTAAATTTCCTCATCCAAATCCCCATTCATCCTTCGGAGGTGGAAGAAAGGGTACTCTAAATTTATATATGGCCCCAGAACGCAAAAAGGTGGGGGAGTTGTAACAATAATAAAAATAATAGGGAAATAAAAAAATGACTATAAGGAACCAACACTTTTCTCTTCTTAAACAACCTATATCCTCCATACTTAATCAACATTTGATAGATTATCCAACCCCGAGCAATCTTAGTTATTGGTGGGGGTTCGGTTCGTTAGGCGGTATTTTATTAGTCATTCGGATAGTGATCGGCGTTTTTTTAGCTATGCATTACACACCTCATGTGGATCTAGCTTTCAACAGCGTAGAACACATTATGAGAGATGTTGAAGGGGGCTGGTTGCTCCGTTATATGCATGCTAATGGGGCAAGTATGTTTCTCATTGTGGTTCACCTTCATATTTTTCGTGGTCTATATCATGCGAGTTATAGCAGTCCTAGGGAATTTGTTCGGTGTCTCGGAGTTGTAATCTTCCTATTAATGATTGTGACAGCTTTTATAGGATATGTACTACCTTGGGGTCGATGAGCTTTTGGGGAGCTACGGTAATTACAAGCTTAGCTAGCGCCATACCCGTAGTAGGAGATACCATAGTTACTTGGCTTTGGGGTGGTTTCTCCGTGGACAATGCCACCTTAAATCGTTTTTTTAGTCTTCATCATTTACTCCCCTTTATTTTAGTAGGTGCCGTATTCTTCATCCGGCCGCATTGCATCAATATGGATCAAATAATCCATTGGGTGTACATTCGAGAGATGGATAAAATTGCTTCTTACCCCTATTTTTTTGTAAAGGATCTAGTAGGTTGGGTAGCTTTTGCTATCTTTTTTTCCATTTGGATTTTTTATGCTCCTAATGTTTTGGGGCATCCCGACAATTATATATCTGCTAATCCGATGTCCACCCCGCCTCATATTGTGCCGGAATGGTATTTCCTACCGATCCATGCCATTCTTCGTAGTATACCCGACAAATCGGGAGGTGTAGCCGCAATAGCACCGCTTTTATATGTCCGTTGGCTTTACCTTTTTTTTAAAAGTATGTATGTACGTAGTTCAAGTTTTCGCCCGATTCACCAAGGAATATTTTGGTTGCTTTTGGCGGATCGCTTACTACTAGGTTGGATCGGATGTCAACTGCGCGGAGGCACCATTTGTTACTATTGGACAAATTTCTCCTTTTGTTTTCTTCTTGTTCTTTGCCATAACTCCCATTCTCGGGACGAGTTGGAAGAGGAATTCCTAATTCTTACGCGGATGAGACTGATCAGTGAAAAATTATGACACCAAGAATTTACGAGTGAGTATTACACCAAGAATTTACAAGCAGATGAGTTTTCACTAGGAGACTTGTATTTCTCATTCACAAATCCATCTTTCTTTATGCTGCTAACTCTCAGTTTGGTCCTACTTTTTTTTTATTTTGTTACTAAAAAGGAGGAGGAAACTCGGTACCAAATGCTTGGCAATCCTTGGTAGAGCTTATTTATGATTTCGTGCTTTGAACCCGGTAAACGAACAAATAGGTGGTCTTTCCGGAAATGTTAAACAAAAGTTTTCCCCTTGCATCTCGGTCACTTTTACTTTTTTGTTATTTCGTAATCCCCGGGGTATGATACCTTATAGCTTCACGATTACAAGTCATTTTCTCATTACTTTAGGTCTCTCATTTTCTATTTTTATTGGCATTACTATAGTGGGATTTCAAAGAAATGGGCTTCATTTTTTAAGCTTTTTATTACCCGCGGGAGTCCCACCGCCGTTAGCACCCTTTTTAGTACTCCTTGAGCTAATCCCTCATTGTTTTCGCGCATTAAGCTCGGGAATACGTTTATTTGCTAATATGATGCGGTCATAGTTCGGTAAAGATTTTGAGTGGGTTCGCTTGGACTATGCTATGTATGAATGATCTTTTCTATTTCATAGGAGATCTTGGTCCTTTATTTATAGTTCTTGCATTAACCGGTCTGGAATTAGGTGTAGCTATATCACAAGCTCATGTTTCTACGATCTTAATCTGTATTTACTTGAATGATGCTACAAATCTCCATCAAGGTGCTTATTTATTTATAATTGAACAAAAGCGAGGTGCGATAGCCACTCGTCAGAGGAAGCAATTATAGTAAAGAGGTTATTAGGATCCTAGCCTAGCTAAAAGCAACGGAAAGGAAAAGAGCTCAACGAAAAGCAAAGATCTCCCGGGCAAGTGCTCTATCAAAGACGGATTCCCCGTCCCAACAAGCAACGGCTTTCGCGCGGCTCAAGTAGTAATAGCAACAAAGAATTGAAGCCGAATCGGATGCGCCACCGGAGAGTCTTTTCCCGCAATGTCCGCCGACGATCGGTTGGTAGAAGAAGATTTTGAACCCCAACTTCTCTACCGGGCATTCGAATGCGTTTTCGGGTCTTGATGCGATTGCTTATTTTTTCGTGAGATTCTCTTAGCTAAGGTTTCGTTTTGGATAGGAGACCTCATCCGTATCGTTTCCCACATCGCCCTCAAAAAGAAAAGGCCGCCGAACGAGTGTCGAAGGAACACACCTACCGAATGTGTTCGGAGTCCGCGGGTAAAGAAGTAGAAGAGACGGCTTAGTCGCGGCCGAACCGACCGAGATCACGGGGAGCGATCCCCACGGCCGCTAAAGGTAGGCGGAGCCGGGTTTTTTTCGAGGTTCTTTCTTCCCTACTTCCACTTGCCAAAGCTTTACTAGATAGGGGGGGCGAGTCGGGCGAGAGAGATAAAGTCCTCTTTCTCACTCGACTTGCGCGAGTCACCGCCACTCGTGCGCCATAAACACCACCTCCAATTTATACCGCATTCATCTTTCGGCAAAAAGTTGCATTGTCTCGTGGGGAACGTAAAGAGATTTAGTAGGTAATAAGTATAACCATAAGTGCAATGGAACAAGTTTCGATTGAGTTAATGAACAAGTACCACCCCTCTCTCTTCCTATTCTAAAAAAGTCTTGGCTTAACAAAAATTACCATCGTATCGCGCGCGCATCTTCCACTTACTCGCCAACCCCAACTCTAACTCGGGCCGTGCATTCCTTTTGATCGCCTAATCTTACTAAAGTAACTACCTCCCCGGTCGACTATTTAAAACTATGCTAGCCCGCTCGGGCCTCCCCCGTCACGTATGGGGATCCCCTTCGTCGCATTGCTTCACTTCGTTCATTTCCTCATTTTTTTAGGGTCGAGCAACCGCTACATTTCTTGAATGGTCGCCGCCTACATAACTTTGTCTCCCTCTTTTCAAGGAAGTGAGTCTCGGACCATATGTAGTTCTCGGTCCTTTTTATACGCTTCCTTTCGGTCTTGAATTCCTTACGGCCCCCGACCGTACCGAAGCGGCTTCTTAACTCCAAACGAAGTATTCGTTCGAAACCGCATACCCACTCTCCTTTCCCCAGCTCGAACATTAGCGCCGCCTTTGCCTTTGCCATTCTTTTTTCCAATCGGAAAACTTCATAGTTAGATCGGAGGCGCGTCTTGTGCGAGTTGGCGCTCTCAATACCGTGAATAAGCATGTTTATCTCAACGAGCTCCCGCTCGGAAGCCCTTTCGATACCCGGCTCATTCGAAACCCGCGCGACGAAGTTACGTCGAGCGTTTTTCGACGAGGTGTAAAACGGTCCAAAAACGCTTGGAGCTCCCCTTGGGTTTTTGCCCGAAGGTCGGCCAAATTAAGGTTAGCAGCCTCGTCAGCTAGGGGCGCCGGCTACTTGTTCACCTGTGTCGGTTTGGGGTACGGTCAGTTCACCGGGAGGATCGCCCTCCCAATTCGAAGTTTTTTCCCCGGAAGTTTCAACCTTGTTAACTATGACAACGGTCGCGACTATAAACGGACTCGTGACTATTAAGGGCGGTACGCTCTGCTCTCTCGCGACCCCTACTCTAATCAAAAGACTAAAGGCCCCTACGGTCGCCAAACTACGACGAGAGTTTCGCCGTTTGAAGCGCCGGGCGACCACCGGGCCAGGCCGAGTCAGAAAGGCTTTGATGACTCAAGGGCGTTAAGCTTAGGGAAAGGAGAGTGAGGATTTAATGCTCTAAAGAATTCCATAAGCTTGTGCTTCTGTTGCTGACATAAAAACGTCTCTCAATTCCAATAAAATACAATCGAATCGAGTATGAGTTGGCGATCAGAAAGGGTACTGCTGTTTTAACATCCATTTGATGGATAACAAGATTGTTAATGGATGCCAAGGCAATCAACAATCTAATAGTGGAGATTCTCGCAACCGGGGCATAAGTATCAAAATAATCAATGCCTTCCTTTTGTCTAAAGCCTTGTATCACCAACCGGGCTTTATACCTTTCAACGGATCCATCAATTTTCATTTTTCTTTTAAAGATCCATTTGCAACCCAATGGTTTACACCCACGTGGAAGGTCCGTCAATATCCACGTATCATTGCCTAAAATGGAGTCCATCTCATCGTTAATGGCTTCCTTCCAAAAGGCAATATCCCGAGATTCCATAGCCTCTTTATACGTTCTAGGATCATCATCAATATGATAGCAATATGCATATTGAAATCCTACTTCATCTCTTGTACCCTCCACCAAATAAGTTTGGAAATCGGGACCAAAAGATTTTTCTTTTCTTGCCCTTTTGCTTTTTCGAAGCACCAAAGGTTCATCTTGTGATTCCACACCACCACAACTAATTCCAATAGGAACAACATTTCTAGGCCTTGGTATAGAAGAAAATCGACTTTCATCAAAGATAGCATCCCTTGATTCAATAACGGAATGAACCGCAACCGAATCATTTGGTTCTATAACATAGAACCTATATGCCTTGGAATGCAACGCATATCCAATAAAAATGCAATCGATGCCTCTTTCCCCCAAGGTTTTAATCTTGGGATTGGGTAGTCTTACGACTGCTCTACATCCCCAAACACGCAAATAATGCAATTTTGGCTTCTTTTTATACCAAAGCTCATATGGGGTAATAGGACTCTTTTTATTAGGAATCCTATTCAATAAATAACAAGCTGTCAACATAGCTTCTCCCCAAAAACCCTCACTCAATCCTGAGTAAGAAAGCATAGCATTCACCATCTCTTTTAGAGTTCGATTCTTTCTTTCAGCTATGCCATTTTGTTGTGGTGTATAAGGTGTAGTTATTTCATGTATAATCCCACAAGATTCAAAAAATGGTGGATCAAAGTATTCTCCACCTCTATCCGTACGAAGTTTCTTTATTTTAGTTTCAAGTTGCAATTCCACTTCGTTTTTAAACACTTTAAACTTTTCCATTGCCTCGTCTTTTGTAAAAAGTAAGTAAACATAACAAATACGAGTGCAATCATCAATAAATGTGACAACATACTTTTTGTTTCCTAAAGATGGAGTAGAACCAAAATCACAAAGATCACTATGAATAAGTTCCAAAATAGTAGACGACCTTTCAACACCTTTGAAAGGTTGTCTTACAATTTTAGTTAAGTTACAAGTATCACACTTATTCATAGTTGTACTACAAACGGGAATTAAGTCATTTTTAGACATTTGCAACATTCTTCTAAAATGCACATGACCTAATCTCGCATGCCACAAGTATGATTCATCAACATTAACGATCATAACATTCATATTAACATTATCATTCAAATCATTACGAATAATGTTAAGCATAAACATACCACCATTTAGATAACCAAATCCTACAAATACACCATGCTTAGTTAATACATAACGAGAGGACTCATATACTTGTTTGTAGCCCTCTTTACATAAAATACTACCGGAAACCAAGTTTTTCCGGATTAAAGGAACATGTAGAACATTGTTTAAAGTTACAAATTTTCCGAACTAAATTGCAAATTTACAACGCCTTTTCCAACAACAAGCGCTTTAGACTCGTTTCCCATATGTACAATTGATCCATCTTCAACTTTTTCATATTTTGAAAACCAGGATTTATCCTTGCACACATGTCTAGTTGCTCCCGAGTCTATCCACCAACTAACATCATCATCCTGCAAATAACATGCTTCGGAAATCAGTGGTACATAATTCAAATTCGAATTAAAACCACAATTATTATCAATTGTACCTTGATGTTTAGGTGGTGCCGGGTCTTTCGACCCATTCACCGGGCCTTTACCCTTGCCACTGTTTTGCTTTCGTGAAAAACAGTCCGCCTTGAAATGGCCTTCCTTTCCGCAATACCAACAAGTGCCTTTCGGCTTCTTGTTAGACTTTGCCTTGTTTTTGTTGTTGGAAGAATCAAACTTTCTTTTGTTGTCATTTTTCTTAGAAGTTTCCCCAACTTCAACCATATTGATTGAAGTTGAGCCACCTGCAATGTTCTTACCGCAACCTACAACATTCTTACCACTCTCTTGCAAACGCAAACTTTCTTCTATCCTCAAATGAGAACCAAGTTCAATCAAAGAAAGTTCTTCCTTCTTATGTTTCAAAGAGTTTTTAAAATCCCTCCAAGAGGGAGGCAACTTTTCAATAATGCTTGAAACACATATGGATTCATCCATAGTCATTTTATGCATAGAAAATTGACCAAACAAACGCAACAACTCATGATATTGATCCATGACCGGACGAGTATCTACCATCACATATTTCATAAAATTACCAAAAAGAAATTTCTTACTAGACGCGTCCTCACTTACATACTTAGCCTCCAAAGTATCCCACAACTCTTTAGATGTTTCAATTTCAAGATAGGTATCAAATAGATTATTAGACATACCGTTCAGGATGTGACCACGGCATATATAGTCATCGTTTTCCCACTTACTTTTTCTCCTCGACTCTTCCATGGTGCTGTTATCATCAATCTGAGGGCATGGCGTACTCAACACGTACACAACCTTCAATGCGGTCAAAAGAAAGTGCATTTTCTTTTGCCACCTTCGAAAATCCTCACCGTTGAATTGTTCCAATTTGCTTTGAAATTGGAAGTCATCTCCTTGATACTTGACATTGTTCAAACCACAATAATTTTCGCATTGTTACGGAGTTTATAGGATGATTAGAACAATGGTATCAAAACTTGAAATGCAAGATAACTTGATATGATCGCAGAGTCGATTTGGAAATCTTTCCTGCGAAAATTATTCGTTCCCTTGAATTGCCTCCGGGAATTAACTCGAATATAATCACGGGATAAATCTGCTTCTCTTCCAATCTTTGGCAATAAGATGAAAGAATGCTATAGAAGTTTTGTAGATATGTGTGTTTAAACTTGAGGCTTCAAGAATTTCAAAGAAAACAGAAAAATTGCTTCTCAAATTCTATTCTTGTGTTTTAAAATCAAGTTCCAAGTGTTCCCTTCTGTGTATGTGATGTTATACTAATATAACATTACATACACAACCTTTCAGAATCAGTTACCAGACCAAAACCCGAAAGGATACCAACAAAACCGACCAAAACTGCTCCAGAACTGCATGCTGGACGCCCGTTTAGCATCCTGGACGCCCGTCTGAAGCATACTGGACGGGCGTCCAGTTTCTTAAGACGCTCGTCCATCCAACCAGGTTACATCCTGTATGTAAATCCACCCTTCAGACGCTCGTCCAGTGAACCTAGACGCCCGTCGAAGTCAAACGCCCGTCCATATGAAATGGACGCCCGTCCAATAAGCGACGAGAATCTGGATTTTGTTCAACACTTGATCTAACACTCTCGTAAGCTTGTAAATATCAATTGTAAGCATGCACCCCGCATCTCCTAACTCATATCGATTGTTTCAAGCTTACCAAACCTCAAACTAAGTCCAATAACACTAAATCACATTGGTGATATAATCACCAACACCTGAGACCCTTGAAGTTTGATAACCAAGAGAACGACAACATCTGAATGTCTCTAAAAATCAATTCCTGATTTAAAACATTAGACTGAAAAATGACTTTGTTTCTATGCAACCAAATTACCCAAGACGTGATACCCACAATAGCTGACCATAAGCAAGCTGTCAAAATCGAAGACGAACTTCTAGGACTCAAAAGATATAAATCACAGAAAGAGAAAGCATTTAGCCCGTCGATCTTGCACCAACCTAGGATATGAGACCAAATCAGCAACGACACATCACAAGTATATAAGAGATGATTAACTGATTCTTCAAACTTATAACATAACGGACAAAAAGAATCTTGAATTGTCACTCCACGATAAACAAGGTTTGGTTTTGTTGGAATTCTGTTGAGACTTGCCTTCCACATAAAAAGATTCACCTTCGAAGGTAAAATCTTATTCTACTTTGCCACTCGCTCATTTGATGAAAAAGAATTCTTGAAAAATTCCATCTCAATCAATTTCCGCAAACAAGCCACCGAGAAGATACCGTTCGAACATAGATTCCATTTCAATTTATCTCTTGAACCTGCATTACCACAAATCGAGTTTATTAAATTCTCCAAAAATTAAGCGACCGGCTGGACTCGGGTTGGGTTGGAGAAGAAAAAAAACAACGAAAACCAATGCTTCGTAATCCGTAATGGTTTAATTTTCGTTGGATCAGTCTGGAACCGGTTTGAATTTGTTTATTAGTTTTTTTCCCACCCATTATAAAGTATGAAGTATTTCATCTAAACCAAACTCTATTTTTCTTATTTGCTGAAAAGTTCCAACAGTATTTCTCTCTTAAATATTGCAACCCTTATAAAAATCCACCGGCTTGACACAACAGTGAGAAATTTCATGGTAAGAAGTAGGCAAGAGGCACACATATCGTTCCAAACCTTAAGTATTTAAATAGCAAAATGCATTACCATTTCAATATAATAATTTAATAAACAAATAAAAATGTGCATGTGTTGGCTTATTTTTAAATATTTTCAGCCGTGCACTCTTGTTTACCTAAAGATTTCCTTGGAATTGTGTGGTATGTCGTATGCATTTTAAGAGGATACCAAAAGTTTCTCCTGAGACTACGAGGCTACGGTAGAAATAGTCAATATCTTCAATATATATGAACACTCATGTTTTATCAACACGTAGCATTTGTTCTTCTTAAGGTTATCTGAGACTATGAATATGTTTTGAGAAACTTTATGCATATATACTACAATTATATACATAAATATTTTATCGAATTTATGCTAATCAATTTCTCGATATGCTAGTTTATGTTGATGATATTTTAGTTTATAACATGAAATTCTAAGCACGTGGTTCATGACTTTTATCTTAGTCCAGATTTTGGTCAAGTACTCTTCATATTCCTAGGCGTGGAAGCACACATAGATCAATCTAGTTTATATCTTGATCAAAGACCCTATGCTTCTAATCTTCTACATAGACCGGGGTTAGAGAATCTGAAACTATGTTCTACACCCATATATGGTTGTTGGTAGACATCTACATCCTCATGAAATGACACCAATGCAGAACCTTAGTCTCTATCGGAGTGTTGTTGTAGACTTGTAGTACCTAACATTCACTAGACATGATATTACATGTGTTTTCAACCATCTGAGCCAGTTCATGCAGGCTCAGAAGCTAGACACCGGAAAGCTGTCAAGACGCTCATCCGATACATCAAAGGCACTCCCTTCCATGAACTTCATTTCAAGACAAGTCCTTATCTTCACCTACAAGGTTTTTTAGATGCAAACTGAGGGGTAGAAACTTATGACAAGAAGTCTGTTGCATATTTTTGCTTTAACATGAGATTCTCTCTTCTCATGGTCCTCCAAGAACAACAATTAGTTTCCAGATCTATGGAAATTGATGAAATTGAAAGAACTCAATTAAATAAAATGCCGAATACTTATTGATAAAAAAATAATGAACAAGTTAAGTTATAATGTGCTGATCATGAAGTATTTATAGTGCATGTTTCATTACAACGGTTACATTCAATTATAACAGAATAGAAGTTGCAACAGAATATAATATGTTACAAACTAAGATAGCTGAGTTGAATCCATTAGCTGAATCTCTGGTCAGTTGAGCTGATTTTGTGTCAGCTAAATCTCTGGTCAGCTGAGCTGAGTGTTGAGCTGAGCTGAGTATATGACACATCCACTTGCATCCAACATTCCCATATATTGTAACACCCCCTCAGGATGAGAATGATAAACGAATCAGCTTACACATCCACTAGCATCCAACATTTCATTATGCATTGGGACATGGTTGAAAAATCTTGGAAATGCCTAGCTTAGCGAACAAATAGTAGAATTATAGGAGAATTCAAAACCTTAGACAGGATGCCAACAAGTTGTTCCTTTGTGTTAACACACATAAGTTTGTTCAACCCGGATTTGACCTTATCTCTAACAAAATGGTAGTCAATCTCAATGTGTTTTGTTCTCTCATGAAACACATGATTGTGATCAGTTGCAAAGCACTGTCATTATCACAAAACAAATCAACATGGAGTTGAACTGGAATCTATAAATCCTTCAAGATGTAGAGAAGCCATTGTATCTCACAAGTTGCATTAGACATTACCCTATATTCATCTTCAAAAGAACTTCTAGCAATGGTTGTCTTCTTCTTGGCCTTCCAAGAAATGGGAGCATCTCCGAGGAACATCATATATCCTGAAATGGATTTCCTAGTCTCAGGGCATACTGTCCAATCACTTTTAGTGAATCCTTAAAGGATGAATGTGTTCTCAGCTGGGAAGAAAATTGCTTGTCCTGGATTAGCCTTCAAATATTTCAGAATCCTATGAGCTACTTTCATATGATTCTGAGTTGGTACGTACTCATCTGCTAGACAACAAATGCAATTTCACGTCTGGTAAAAGTTAAGTAAATTGGCTATACAACTAAAGATCTATAAGCAGTATCATCATCCTGCAAAGGTGAATCCCCATGCTGCAATGTATGCTTGGATTCCATTTGCGTCTTCACGGGTTTAACCCCCAAAAAATCATATTCTTATAGAAGGTTGAGAGTGTAATTCCTTTGAGAAATAGATATTCCACTAGGTTAACAGAGTGTTTTGGAAATTATGTTTTCTGATATTCACAATTGTCAACTGTTACAATATATATAGGGTATTCTAGCTAAGGGTATAAATGTAAAATACGTACACTAAAGTACAATTACTAAAATACTAACGTATATACACGGTAATACACCTAATACCACCCCTCAAGTTGGACAAGGGAGGAGACCTAACTTGCGACACTGAAGAAGGTAAGCAGGGCGAGGAAGCGACTTGGTGAGGCAGTCAGCAAGTTGGTCCGAAGCACCGACATGGGCAACCCGCAGGGAACCACGTTGCACATGATCTCGGATGAAGTAATAGTCAATGGCAACATGTTTCATTCGCGAATGAAAGACAGGATTGTGACAGAACTGTGTAGTGCCTAAATTATCGCAGTAAATGACCGGAGCCTGGGCAATCGGAGAACGGAGATCACGAAGGAGGAATGTAAGCCAGAGTAACTCCGCGGCAGTGGAGGCAATAGACCTGTATTCGGCCTCAGTAGAGGAGCGAGCGATGGTGGGCTGCTTCTTGGAACTCCAGGATATGGCATTTCTGCCCAGATAGACAACATAAGCACCAGTGGAGGCATAATCATCCTTACAGCCCCCCCAATCTGCATCAGAAAAGGCATGAAGGACCAAGGGGGAGTCGCGAAAAATCTGAAGACTGAGACCCACTGTCCCATCTAAATAACGAAGTATACGTTTAGCATAACTCCAATGAACATCAGTGGGAGCATGCATAAACTGAGAAAGCTTGTTCACCGCAAAGGCAAGGTCAGGCCGAGTGAAAAGCAAATACTGAAAGCTGCCAATGACCATGCGGTACTCAGAAGCATCATCAAGGGGAGAACCCGTCGTGGCAGTGAGACTGGAGAGATCAGCAGGCAGAGGTGTGCTAACAGGATTAGCCTGATCCATATGAAGACGGGCAAGAAGTTCCATGGCATAACGCTGCTGAGATAACAGACACCCATCCGAATTCGGGATGATCTCAATACCTAAAAAATAAGAGAGGGAGCCAAGATCCTTAAGTGCAAACCGACATCCCAGAAGAGAGATGAACGCCTCAAGGGCACGAGAATCATTCCCCGTAATAATAATATCATCCACATACACCAGCAAATAAATCATGACGGGACCAGTGTTGTAGATAAAGAGAGACGAGTCAGCATCAGAATTGCGAAAGTTACCGCGAATAAGAAAGCCCCGAAGTTCCTCATACCAGGCCCGGGGTGCCTGCTTTAAACCGTAGATCGCTTTGCGTAACTTGCAAACATGAGTGGGATAATCAGTCCTGACAAATCCATGGGGTTGAGCCAAAAACACATCCTCAGAAAGATGACCCTGTAGAAACGCATTTTTTATGTCTAGTTGACGTAAAGACCACCCCTGCGAAAGAGCCAGACTAAGAACAACACGGACAGTGGTGTGTTTGACCACCGGGCTAAAAGTCTCATAGTAGTCAATGCCCGGACGCTGAGTGAACCCTTTGGCTACAAGCCGAGCCTTGTACCTATCAATAGAACCATCCGGATGCCGTTTGAGACGGAAGATCCACTTAGAGCTGATAACATTTTGCGTAGGATGAGAAGGGACTAAGGACCAGGTCTCATTACGAATGAGAGCATCATATTCATCCTGCATGGCAGCCCTCCATTTGGGGTGTTTTAGAGCTTGGGTGATGTTGGTGGGTTCGGACTCGGACGTTGAGGGAAGGTGAGTGAGGAGATTTAGCTTTTGTATTGGCTTGTGGATATCGTTTTGGGCTCGGGTGTGCATGGGGTGAGTGGAAACAGAGGGAGGTGGCGGTGGGGGAGGGGGTGGAGGTGGTGGTGGTGGAGGTGGTGATGAAGAAGGTGGTGAAGGTGGTGGGAAAGGAGGTGGTGGTGGAGGTGGGGGGAAGGGGGTGTCGGTGGAGGAGGTGTTGTTGGAGGAGGTGGAATGTTAGTGACTGGAGGAGTGGGAATCCAGTCAGATATAAGTGTGGGGGCAGATGATGAGGTGGAGGAGGTGTGGGAAGCGAAGGGAAAGACAGATTCAACAAAGTTGACATGACGGGATACATATAACCGAGATTCCTGGAGGTCATAACAGTAGTAGGCATGTTGGTTGAGAGCATAGCCTAGGAACACACATGGTTTAGACGGGGTTCAAGTTTATGGTTGGTATAAGGGCGGAGCCGGGATAACAGAGACAACCAAAAACACGAAGTTTGTGATAGTTAGGTGGGGTGCGGAATATGGACTCATACGGGGATCTCATTTGAAGTGTGGGCGTGGGCATACGGTTGATGAGATATACAGCGGTTGAGAAGGCAAAGGGCCAAAAGGACGTAGGTGCGGAAGCATGAGAAATTAAAGTGAGACCCGTTTCAACTATGTGTAACATGCGGCGTTCAGAAATGCCATTGTGTTCTGGGGTATGGGGAGGCGTGGTAAAAAACGAGATCCCATTTGTGGAGAAATAATCGCGGAGAGAGATAAATTCTCCACCATTATCGGAGTAAACTGCTTTAATTTGGCGGTCAAAATATTTTTCAACTAAAGTTCTGAAACGAATGAACGTGGGGTGTACATCAGATTTACGAACTAACGGATAAAACCAGATATACCGAGTAAAGTGATCAACAAATATAACAAAATATTTGAATCCATCAAAAGAAAGAACTGGGGAAGTCCATACATCACTGTAAATAAATTCAAGGGGATGGGAGGTACGTAATGTAGAGTCGCCAAAAGAGTGTTTGTGGCTTTTATTTTCAAGACACGCAGTACAGTGTGTAAAAGATAAACTAGAAGAATGTAAATTGTGTGTCTTCAAAACTGAGGATTGAATTGGATGAGCCGGATGACCCAACCGACGATGCCAGTCTTGAGAGGACGCTTTATTGGAGGCAAAGGCAATGATAGGAGGACTTGGCCACTCTGTACGTACGACCATTCTTAACCGGACCACGGAGGATAGGTTGGTTCTTCCGAATGTCCTTCACAACAAATTCAGAGGGTAAGAACTCAATGGAAAGATTATGCGAACGACACAGTTGAGAAATGGAAATTAAGTTTCGAGACATGCTAGGTACACAGAGGACATTACGCAAAGTAAGAGATTGAGCGGGAGTAATGGGGAGGGAAGACATGCCAGTATGAGTAATCGAAAGTCCCTTACTATCACCAAGCAAAATGTCATCAGAACCAGTGTAAGGAGCATGAAGCGAGAGGTTCTGCAGGTCCGTAGTCACGTGATGAGAGGCCCCACTGTCCATAAGCCATGTGGGTGCGTTTTGGGCAACCTGGGCTGAGCCATGATTCGATTCAACCATATTTGCTTGCGGTCTGGGTCCCCGCTAATTTATGGGCCCAAAAATCTGTTGCATCTGCACTTGAAATTGGGGGCACTCTTTGGCCACATGACCGTGTACCCCACACATTTGACAACGACCAAGAAAAGGTTTACGTTGGTTACCTGAAGTGGAGGAGCCTCGGTTGTCATGAGAAGAGGACCCACGATTGTTGGAGGGAGAATAGTTGCCCATATATGGCTGCTGTGAGGACTGACTGCTGCCCCATGATGTGCCCTGAACCTGTTGTTGACCGGCGAATCTGGGCTGAGAGCTGCCGGACCTCTGTTGTTGGTGAGGAGGACGATAGGCAGCATGAGCGGTTGCCTGAGTGAAATTCGCCGGAGAAGATGGCGGTTCAGGCCGAAAATTGATGAACTTTTCCAGTAATTCCTCAAATTCAACTGTGTTTTCACGAGCCTTCAGAGCATTTGCCATTTCCCTGTAATCCGACCCAATATTTTTCAGGGCAATAGCAAGAAATTCGTCGGCGTCGACGGGATGGCCAAGAAGGGCTAGTTCGTCCGCCCTGTATTTCAGCCCATACAAATAATCAGTGACGGAATTGGTGCCTCTGGTGTATTCCGCCATATTTTCTTTGAGGACGCGAACGCAAGCACAGGATGGCTTCGCATAGGTGGTGGCAAGGGCCTGCCAAGCTACGGCGGCTGAGTTCTTGCCATACAGCAGGGGTGCGACGGTGGGAGAGACGGATGAGATAAGGAGGTTCCTTATCAAATGGTCTTGGCGGTTCCAGAGGTGATATTCTGGATTCGGTTTGGTTGCGGCGCCTTCGGTGAGAGTTTTGGCCGGAGTTGTGATCGTACCATCTACATATCCGTAGATGTCATACCCAATCAGGAGTGATTCAATCTACATTTTCCAGAGATGATAATTTGTGGCATCAAGTTTGATGGTTGCTTGGGTAACGGGGTTAAACGTTACCGGTGTTTTCTCGGCTGCCATGACTGCCGGTGAGTTAAGGAGGAAGACGAGATGGGGAAGAAGAGGAGCGGCGGTAGCTTGTTTGAGAGAGGTAAAATTTAGGTTTTTTTTTTTTTTTTTTTGTTTTTTTAGATCGGGTGCTCTGATACCATAACAGAGTGTTTTGGAAATTATGTTTTCTGATATTCACAATTGTCAACTGTTACAATATATATAGGGTATTCTAGCTAAGGGTATAAATGTAAAATACGTACACTAAAGTACAATTACTAAAATACTAACGTATATACATGGTAATACACCTAATATATGTGTCCTGCCAACTTATATGCCTAGAAAATATCTCAGCTTACCAAGATCTTTGATGGTGAACTGTTTATGAAGATGATCCTTAACTTGTTTAATCTGACTCAAATAAGGGCTAGCTGTAATGATATCATCTATATAAACCAATAGGGCCTTAATATTCTTGCCTGATCCTTTAGTGAATGGGCTATGATCATTCTTGGAATAAACAAATCCCGTATACTCCAGAGATTCTTCTGTCAACTTGGAATTCCAATTTCTGCCAGCTTGCTTCAAGCCATATAATGATTTGATCAATCTGCAAACTTGATTTGGTTTGTAAGAACTAAACATGGAGGAAGATGCATGTAGACTTCTTCATGCAAATCTCCATGTAGAAAATCAATGTTCACATCCATTTGATGTAAATCCAAGTTATGGGCAGTTGCAGCTACTAGCTACGCGCTAACTGTCTTAATCTTCACAACATGTGAAAGCTCTCTTGATAATCAATTCCATAAGCCCGAGTGTAGCCTTTGGCTACCAACCTGGCCTCATATCTCTCTACTGATCCATCAGGCTTATACTTAACCTTGTATACCCACTTACATATAGTGGGTTTCTTGCCAGGTGGTAAGGCGACAATCTCTCATGTGTTGGTCTTCTGCAATGCCTCAATTTCTTCTGCATTGCGTCTTTCCAGTCATCATGCTTGATTGATTTATTGTAAGTCTTGGGCTCAATGACAACATCAATGGCACAGACAAGCTTTGCTTACTCAGCTGAGAGTCTTTCAAGACTCATAACTTGATCTAGCATATAAGGGGTTTGCATATCATTGACTCCTCCTTGATAGAAATTTTGGAAATTTCCTAGTCCTAGTTGACCTCCTCAGCTGCACAGGTTTTTGCACAGCTCAAACTGCTCCTTTGTTGGGCTCCTCAGCTGATCTTGATCCACTACTGGATTCTTCAACTGAATAGCTCACCTGATCATCAAAACTGTGGAAAATAGGCAATAGTAATGGCATATCAGTAGTGCACTAAGATTTGGCTAAAACCTGCTTGAACAAAAGCAAGTAAGTCTCATGAATTGAGTATTTCTAGCAAGAAATATATCTTTGTTAGTAATATCTAATAATATAGCTCCCTTTGAGTTACTAGAGTTTACAAGGTAAACACTTTAGAATCAAAATTGGTTTTATATTGTTGATAAGTATATGAAAAAACAAGAAACCAATAACCTTGAACATATAATAGTCCGGTTTAGTGCCATACAACACCTCGCAAAGAGCGATTACCTTCAATAGAGGTGTATATGTAGCATTAATATGTTTTAAAACATTCAATAAACAGAAACCGTAATACTCAATGGGTAGATTACTCTGTAGCCTCAAACCTCTAGCCACTTTCAACAGATTCTGATGTTTTCATTCAACAATACCATTCTACTAAGGTGTCCTTACACTTAAGGTTTGATGAATAATCCATGCTTCTTATAAAAGGTCTTCATAAAAAAATCATCCTCATTATCAGATCTAATCACTTTAATGATTTTATTAAATTGAGTAGAAACAAATTTAACAAAAGATTTAACAAAAGATTTAATAAGTTTCAGACTTATGTTTTATAAGAAACACCCCAAGTAAATTTGAAATAATCATTTAAAATAGTCAAAAAATATTGTTGGTCATTCAGCGTGGAATGCCTTAAAGGTCCCAAATATCCACATGCACAAAATCAAACACATAATTAACAACATTAGTGCTTAATGGGAGGGTTTCTTCTTCAACTTTGCCATAAAGCATACAATGCACAAGTCATGTTCACAAAATTTAACTTCAGAAGTACTAGAACTAATGACTTGCGATCTCTTGTCATGAAGATGACCAATCTATGATACTATAAAAGATTGTCATCTATTCTATCAGATAAGGTTCAGTTTTCTAGATTATCACAAACAGATTTAATAGCTGACTTCTGCTGTAACATAATATAAAGCCCTCTGTGCAGGTCAGCTGAACCATTCATGTTCTTCTTGTTCTCCTGCGAAACACGCTTGTTAGCAGTGAAGACAACTGCACAGTTAGATTGTTTAATAAAACACATCAGTGATATCAAATTATACTTAAAATCAAGAATATACAACACATTGTGCAAGGTGAGCTGAAAATTAATCGGCACTTGCCCTATACGTGTAACCTATACAATGTTGCCATTAGGTAATCTTACTCTCATGCATGTTCGAATCAGGTTTAGGATTACTTAATTGCTCCGGAGAGTATACAATATGATAAGTGGCACCAGAGTCCAAGATCCATTGTATAGGTTCTACCACACAAATGTCACATGATTCTTGAACTGATGAGAAAAGTTGATTCACAGTATTGATCTGGTTAACTACATGTGCAGAAGAATCAGAATTCAACAGAGCCATTAGCTTCTTTAGCTGTTGTGCAGTGAGACCTTGAAACCCTGACCTTGCTAACCCAAGTTCCTGATTCTCTTCAACAACTGACTGATTCACACCTGCTTGATCAATCATGTTAGCCCACTTGGACTTGAAACCAGAAGGAAAGCCATATTTCTTGTATCAGTTTTCTTCAGTATGGACATTGAATCCACAGAAACTGTATTAAACTTTTTTTTATAACATTCTTGGCCTTAGAACTAGTTGTAGGCATATTCTTAGACTGTTCTGCTCTGCCGAACTTTCTGGGTCTAGCCCTAATATGATCACCTTTGTCATTTTTGACCTTCAGAGCCATCAAGATAGTAAAATCTTGATTTCTTGCCTTATTTTCCACATAAGTCTTCTGCCTTTCAAATTTAATTTCTATTGCAAAGGCATCTTGAATTGCAGGGAAAAGCACTATTAACATGGCTTGAGACACCATTGACTCCAATTCATCCCTCAATCCTTTCAAGAACTTCATCCAATGTTCTGTTTCCATATGATCTAACAGAATTTTTATGGCGTCACAATGTCATTGTGCCTCACACTTACATACTAGAATTAGCCTGATGGCCTTGATCTCTTCCCAAATTAGCATCAACTTTCTGTAATATTGACCGATTGAATCTTCTCATTGTTTCAGTGAATTCATCTCCTCAAGAATGTCTAATAACCTGCAAGCATAAACAATTGCAAATATCTGTGCAAGATTCTTCCACACAACTTCAACACTTTTGAAAAGCATCAAACTTTGTGCAATCATATTTTCCACTAAGTTCAAGATCCAACTCCTGACCATTGTGTCACATTGTCTTAAAACATGAAAATCGGGTCAAAACTGAACATGTTCTTTGTATACAGGATAATTTCTATAGATATCTTCCACGGATGAAAACTGATCCCATTAATCAATGGTTGCACCAATACTGTGTTAGGAAATCTACGTGGGAATGCAGTGGAATTCAAAATTTTATTTCCTTTTAACCAAGATCGACTTCGTTTAAACAATAAACAAATAAGCTAGTAGACGGTAGTTACCTTGGTTGATCTAAAAGATCGACGCTTTGACCGTCTAAGGAGAGTAGTTCTGCATAGAGCCGCCCAAGTGTTCAGCCTCTACCGCTAGTCCACACGAACAGCCCGCCGGAATCCCATCATGGATTGCTATTGGAAAACTCCAGTTGCTAGACCGGCTTTTTTTCCTCTCTCTCCAACTCAATGTAGGATGCTCTCTATTTTACACAAGAACTATTAGTTCTTGGAATTGTGATGATAAAAAAAGCTTGACACCCACTTCCTTTTATAGGGAAAGTGGCGCCCCATATAGTGTGGAGGAGAAGAAAACATTTTCCCAATAAAATAAGGAAAATATAATTGATTGATTTATCTCATTTAATTTAATATCTTATATTAAATATTTCCAAGATATTGTCAATATCTTATATTGACCATATTTATCTTATTACCATAAATCAATTTTTCCAAAATCTATTAATATCTAATATTAATATTATGGTAATCTTATTAATTAAATTGCACAAACCAAATGTATCCTATACAATGAAATAGGCGCATCTTCCCACTCATTTAAAAGTGGCGCATCCTCCCATTAATTTAGGAATTATCTTTAATTAATATAATACTATGATTAATTAATTTGCCAAAATACATGTGTATCAATATACATATATATTTTCGACATATGTATCTAAATACATATATTTAATTAATCACCATAATTAATATCTTGTATTATATTTATTCATAATAAATAAATACCACCATATTAATTTACCACTATAACCTTTATAGTACGAGATAAATTCTTTCCTTATTTGGTCATCAACTATAACCACATTTTAATCCGGCTAGAAGTTCTTATGTGTGTGACCCGATAGGCTTCCGAATATGTTGGCCATATACACAAAGTGCAAATTAAAAAAATGTCTTTCATGCCCAACGATCACGGGATAGCGTCTAGCAACACCCCCAATCATCGGAAGAGTCAAATGCAATGACTACTACCTTTCATGTGAAACAGTTACCGTGTAACTTACAATCCTATCACTCTAATAATATCCATATGGTCGTACGTCGAGTGTCAAACATTAACGACCGTATCTTATAATATGGATATCATGCTCTCTCGAAGTAACTCATTTACTCCCACTTTGCAAAGATTCACGAGAGTAAGACATTTCTTATAAGAAGGCCATTTCGGATATTCGAACCCAATCATAGGAAACGCGATTCCCGGACGACCAATCATGTATACTCTGCATGCTTCAGTATCACACCCAATCACTATCGTATGATCGCCCCGTGGCTAGGGGAGACCTCAATAGTTAAATATCAAAGCATGACGATCCACACCGTGATGCCATGAAGACTCCGGTCCTAAGGATAATTACAAAACCGTCACATAGTGTGACACTTATCCGTGTAAGTGGGCCAGTCTAACGTACGTATTCTCTAATACACGTCCACGTATAGTCCAAGTGTCTGTACACTTCGATAGATGAGATCTATCCCTGCCCTTAAAGACAGAAGACATCTAATACGTGCTAGTATGTTTATACTATCAATGCCCTGTTTAATAGTACATCAGCCCAGAGACATTTAAGTATCAAACTTATTAAAGTGATTAGAGATCTCATCAACCATAATCACCTATCATGGTTTCTCTATCACAGTTTAATACTAAGGACGTTATCATATAACAATTCATAATTGGCTCTTTAAAAGAACAAATATATGACAACATAAAAGCCAATTAATATATGTATAAACATAAAGAAATAGTAGAAATGATCCGACCTGGTCGGATCCAGTCCAACCCGATTGGGTTTAGGATACTATTTCAACAATCTCCCACTTGGCCTAAAACCAATCACTCGCACACACAAGACCAAGTTGAAACACAAGAATCTCATGCAATACTCGCAACCAGCCCTAGCCTTAAATGGATCGCTATCCGTGGGGACTCAGACTATCTTCATATCATGTTCCAAGTGACCAAGTCAAAGGAACCACCTCAACACACACATGAATCTCTTACGAGACCCTGGTCCTTGCTTCAAGCAATGAATCCACTTACTATATCAACTATATAGAAAAGGTGGAAGAACCGTATAAGGTTCAGGAATGAACCTTCTAGATCCATGTACTGCTCCCGCTGTGCCTCTAAGGCACTACCGTGTTTTGGCTAAATTGTAGAGTTTACAGTGACCCATAGGCTAGAACATTTCCAGCTCACTGTATCACTTAATCAAAGTGACTGCAAAGCCAGACAGTAGCTCCCACTCGCCTTCATAAGACTCAGGATATACGTCTGTATAACTATATTTATTCGCTTCCAAGTTTTGTTAAACTAGGAAACCATCCTTAACTTGTTTAAGGATATTCTCGACATTCACCAGATTTACTTTCATACTTGCTCATGACTCTTCATGAAGTATGAACATCTGACATAACTCTTATGATGGTTCTTATTGCAGTAGCAAAGGAAACCTTTCATTATCATCATCTTTCACCTCATCTTTAGGACGAACGTCCTAACATAGATAGATCTTGAGAACACTGGCTTGCAGTATCCCTTGTCACGACCTATGCCAAAATCCTTTTAGCATCACATCTATACAGGTAAACTATAATCTAACAGCAGTTAAATCTATTCTTATTTCTAAAATAAGAACTACTAATCCAAGTGCTTTCGTAAAGACCTTGAACTACCAAACATTAATTGACCGTGACATGGGGTATTAATTCTCGAGAGAGATATCTAATACCTTGCTCAAAAATCATAACACACACCCACTATCCATCTTGCACATTGGGCATATCCTTCTTTTGACTAAATCAAACTCCTTTGATTATCAAACAAAGAAATCGTCTAGAGAAGCTTGTTTGAGTAAATGAATCTCATGGGCTTACATATCATGTCATCGTCTATGAACACCGAGCTTTCTGGTCAACATCTTCAACACTATTATATAGTCATGATACGAGGTTACAACAAGCATAGTTTGAATAGATCTGGGCTCAGCCTTACAAGGACATTCCCTCAGGGAAGACAGACTAGGTTCATAACCTGGTTGTCACTGATGGAATCTAATTCAAATATTATGGCTCCTGGCCATATCTCTCAATCTTTCCTTTCAAACATTCTTCCATAAGTCGTGAGATATTCATTCTTCAAGATGAACATACCAGCATCCTTTTCAGGCTTGAGGTTATCCACAGACTTACAGAACTTTTGTGTGCACTGAGCAGTGTTCTACACCTCATCTCTATGCGGCGTCTGCTCACGTTCCAATGGTTGAATATATCTTTGTGGTTCTCAAACTCTTTTGAGATCTTATTTACTCCCACTGTCTCTTTTGGAAGTAACACTTCCTCTAGAAAACAGCATGTTTGGAGACAAACATTTTGCGCCGCGGATAGGTAAATAATATATAGCATACTTGCTAAGATACTCTACAAAGTCGCATATGTCATACTAGGCTCCAAGTCTTTCTGACTCAGCCTATGACAACTTCAAATCATCGGTTAAGATAGATTCGACGTTATCCTCTTCCATATCTAATATGGAATTTATACAACCTTTATTCTTTGGAACTCGGTTAAGTATAAGGGCACTATCCCGAAACGGGTAAGGGATACTTCGCATGGCTTGCGTCACACCTTTATCATATAAAGTGTTGTTTCCATTTTGGGAACACAATCTAATTGCGTATCCCAAAGATGGTAACCTTCAAGGGAGAATCTTATTCCTTTCAGACGACTTCTGAAACACCCTTCAGGTATTAATTACTTCAATCCAATTGGAGATTAATTCCTAAATAGCTCATCAATCTCATATTACTAGCTCGAACTTTTCGGGCTTTCCAAATTATGCACTTCACTGAGTACACTTGACTATTTCTAAAAAAAGACGTAGAGACTAATAAACAATTATTTGTGGCATTAATTGTCACAAGCCAACAAACATCGGTATGTTCAGGCTTTAGACAATTTTTCTAGATTTTACAACCTTTTTCATAAAAGGGTATTTTAGTCATCTTTAGATAAGATACGTATTACCCACATGATTCATAATCATATGGTTCAACATCATCAGAATGACGTTTAGTTACACGTTTCCCTTCTAGAGAGACTATGTCTAGAACAACTATAAATATCAAGGATAACAGCCATACAAATATTTAGTTGAGATCTTATCACTTATATCAACTATATAGTGACATCAATCTAGTGTGTTAGATTCAGTGACCTTCCAACTTTATCAGAATAACATTTATTCTTTACAATTGAATATGTCCACTAAACCCTAACAAATAACTGAAAATATGTTCTACATAAGAACCGGAACAAAATAACATTTATTTAGTTCCCTTATCAGTTTACTAGATCCAGAATATGGTAAGTGTCACAATGTTTGCTTCACCTTCCATATCTAATTTAATCTTTCTAATTTAATCAGACTCGTAAGATATCATATATCTAAGAGTTGACTTGAACATAGATATATTTGTCTCAACACACTTGCCTAGAATAGAGTTTTCAATAAGTTCTCTATTTAAGTGCACGCCCTAACTTCCTTTTTAATCCTTCAAGCACTTGTAAATTTTTCTTAGTGTAGTCTTCATAAGACTTAAGAAAGATCACAAGAGCTATGTCTTTAATTTCCTTTCATAAAGAAAATCTAAAGTTTATTAAATAGTTTATTTAACCTTTTGAATCGTATTCAAAACATTGACTATTTAATTAACCTTTAAGCAATGATAGAATTAAGTTGATACTTAAATCTTACAATTTTGGAAACAACCTTTTCAAAATTCGATGTGATCATTCTTATCCAACGTTTGAATTAATTGTCATCGTATGACTGAATGATCATATTCGATCGTATCCAATGTCATGAGCTTCCTCTTTTCATTAATAATTAAAATCTTGGAGTACTGCATCATATATGTAGTCTCCTTGTCTCTAACTACTATAACGGGATTGCTCGTGTCATTGCTTATTTTAAAAGGATTAAAATTACTTAACCATATTTGAGAACGATTCTCAAAAGGTAACAGTCATAATTTGGTTTTTACTAATCGAGAATTAAAAACATAAATATAAAGTTTGCCAAAACTACAACATAAAATAAAGATAAAAAGAGTGTTGTTGTTTATACACGCAAAATCAAAGATGGTCTTTGGTTTATGATTTTGCTCCCACTAGTCAACTACTCTCAATTGACTTTCAAGGATTTTTCAAAATCCTTTAGTGGCTGAAATCCTATCTAGTTGACTCGATCCCCGACGTGGGCCGATCGACCGGGTCAATTTCGACGGGTAGGTACTTCTTACCAATCACGTCTAACGCGACTTCCAGTGGTTTGACTAGTCAACTCTTTGAGAATTCACATCGTCTATGTGATAGTCAACCTTATGTCTCTAAAATCAGACGGTCCTGACGTGGGCCAGTCACCGCAAGATTCTTAGTCGAGTCGTAACCCAAGTATTCATGAGATCTCATAACGATCATATCTCGATAATGACGATATACCCGAGGTAGGTCAACTCCCGACGTGGGCCGATCAGTTGGATCCGAACAAGGGCTCTTCACCGTCACTATAATATTAGGAGACATATTATAACTCGATTTTTGTCTTGGGAGTAATTTTAAATTAATTCACTTAATTAATTTCGAATTAATTCTCTTAATTATTTAACTACGGTCTCATCAAATATATCTATCTCTATAGACATACATCCTACACATTTATCTAGATCGTGCCTAGTCATGCATCTATCGTATCATATAAAATAAATACAAGCACAAAATAAATAAATGCGTAAAGTAACCGGTATGATCATTGACTTTTCCTAGGTGCGGTTTCGAATACAAACTGACGAAACCGCGGATCACAATCTAAGGGTAGCTGCAACTGCCAATAGGATCTTTAATGCTCCATTCTCCAATGGGATCTTTAATTTCATCTTTCTTTGGTCTTCATCTTCTGCTCCATTCTTCTTACATTTAATTTTATCTAATAAAATAAATACACCCGCCATACACGGGGGGAGCTAACGGGAATGGGATAAATGCAGAGAATAAACTAGGTCACGTTCTTCATAACGGCCTAGGACAATTTTTAAACCAACAGAAAAATTAAATCATTTACATCTATCCTATCGGTCGAGTCCATGATCAATCGAGGTCAATATAATCATATTATATCTACTATATCTAATCCATACAATAAAATCTTATGAAAAAGATAAAATTAAAATTTAACTACTTGCGTCTTAATCTATTAAATAATTTTATCCAATCAATTAACTAATTAACATTTAATTAATTAAATGATTTAATCGAAATAAAATTAACGATTAATTTTAAAATTTTAATTTTAATTTTAATTAATTAGAACTATTTTAAAAATAAATCAAAATTAAAATTAAGTCTCTTTTGTTTATTTCCTTTTGATTCCTAATCAAAAGGGATGCCTTTGGTTTCCTAGACCAAAAGACATCTTCCTAAACTAAATTTGGTTTAGGCCTGGACACTTTCCAAAATCAAAATTTTGGAAGTGGCCTAGACCTTGGCCTTTTACAAATCAAATATTTGAAAAGGGCCTAGGCCTATTCCATATCAAATATTTGGAAAGACCAAATAATTTTGGTTTAGGCCTGACCATTTTCCAGAATCAAAATTTTGGAAGTGGCCTAGGCCTAGACTTTTTCCCAAATCAAATATTTAGAAAGGGCATAGGCCTATTCCAAATAAAGTTTAGAAAGACCATTATTATTTTAATGCCATGTGGCATCTCAATGGCCCAAACTATTTGAACCATTGGTTAGCCACATGACACAACTAGAAAAAGCAAAAAATTACCAATCACAACTATGAACTATATTGAATCACAAAATACACAAAACAAAAATTTGGAGATCCACCAGCATTGACCGGTCAACCGACTGCCGGCAGCAGGTTGCCATGCCGCCGCCGCCGCCGACCATCCGCCGCCGGTGGTGGCGCCGCTGCCAGTCGGCCGAGCACCACCCGATCTTGTTTTTTTTTTTCGTGTATCAATTTTGCAAATAAAAAACCTTTCATCTTTTAATTACGTGATTTAAACGATAAAATTAACTACGCAAAATAACATGCTTATTGCTTAAGTTCGAAGCTATCTCTGATACCACTGTTAGAAAATCAATGCGGGAACGCAGCGGAATTCAAAAATTTATTTCCTTTTAACCAGGATCGACTTCGTTTAAACAATAAACAAATAAGCTAGTAGACGGTAGTTACCTTGGTTGACCTAAAAGATCGACGCTTTGATCGTCTAAGGAGAGTAGTTCTGCATAGAGCCGCCCAAGTGTTCGGCCTCTACCGCTAGTCCACACGAACAGCCCGCCGGAATCTCATCATGGATTGCTATTGGAAAACTCCAGTTGCTAGACCGGCCTTTTTACTCTCTCTCCAACTCTCTATAGGATGCTTTCTATTTTACACAACAACTATTAGTTCTTGGAATTGTGATGATCAAAAGTGTTTGACACCCACTTCCTTTTATAGGGAAAGTGGCGCCCTATATAGTGTGGAGGAGAAGAAAACATTTTCCCAATAAAATAAGGAAAATATAATTGATTGATTTATCTAATTTAATTTTATATCTTATACTATTAAATATTTCCAAGATATTGTCAATATCTTATATTGACTATATTTATCTTATTACCATAAATCAATTTTTCCAAAATCTAATAATATCTAATATTAATATTATGGTAATCTTATTAATTAAATTGCACAAACCAAATGTATCATATACAATGAAATAGGCGCATCTTCCCACTCATTTAAAAGTGGCACATCCTTCCATTAATTTGAGAATTATCTTTAATTAATATAATACTATGAATAATTAATTTGCCAAAATACATGTGTATCAATATACATATATATTTTCGACATATGTATCTAAATACATATATTTAATTAATCACCATAATTAATATCTTGTATTATATTTATTCATAATAAATAAATACCACTATATTAATTTACCACTATAACCTTTATAGTACGAGATAAATTCTTTCCTTATTTGGTCATCAACTATAACCACATTTTAATCCGGCTAGAAGTTCTTATGTGTGTGACCCGATAGGCTTCCAAATATGTTGGCCATAGACACAAAGTACAAATTACGAAAATACCCTTTATGCCTAACGATCACGGGATAGCGTCTAGCAACACACCGTGACCCCCAATCATCGGAAGAGTCAAATGCTACTACCTTTCATGTGAAACAGTTACCATGTAACTTACTATCCTATCGCTGTAGTAATATCCATACGGTCGTACGTCGAGTGTCAAACATTAACGACCGTATCTTATAATCTGGATATCATGCTCTCTCGAAGTAACTCATTTACTCCCACTTTGCAAAGATTCACGAGAGTATGACATTCCTTATAAGAAGGCCATTTCGGATATTCAATCCCAATCATAGGATACGCGATTCCCGGACGACCAATCATGTATACTCCGCATGCTTCAGTATCACACCCAATCACTACCGCATGATCGCCCCGTGGCTAGGGGAAACCTCAATAGTGTCAAAGCATGACGATCCACACCGTGATGCCATGAAGAGTCCGGTCCTAAGGATAATTACACAACCGTCACATAGTGTGACACTTGTCCCTGTAAGTGGGTCAGTCTAACGTACGCATTCTTTAATACACGTCCACGTACAGTCCAAGTGTCTCTACACTTTGATAGACGAGATCTATCCCTGCCCTTAAAGACAGAAGACATCTAATACGTGTTAGTCTGTTTATACTATCAATGCCCTGTTTAATAGTACATCAGCCTAGAGACATTTAAGTATCAAACTTATTAAAGTGATTAGAGATCTCATCAACCTTAATCGCCTATCATGGTTTCTCTATCATAGTTTAATACTAAGGACGTTATCATATAACAATTCATAATTGGTTCTTTAAAAGAACAAATATATGACAACATAAAAGTCATTTAATATATGTATAAACATAAAGAAATAGTAGAAATGATCCGACCCGGTCGGATCCGGTCCAACCCGATTGGGTTTAGGACACTATTTCAACATACTGATGAATTATTATCATTGGGATGAACGTAAAAAGGACTAAAATGACTCAGTTCCTACTTCTTAGTTGCCACGGCTATCAAGAACAATCTTTTATCACACAAAATTATAGAAAATACAATAAAACGATCAAGAATTGATAAAGAACTGGATTCTAACTCCAGAACAAAGAAGAAAATCACAGGAAACTCACAAAAATCAATGATTACGCCAACAATCTTGATGAAAACTCTTAAGTTTCTTCTGCTATACACCAGAGTAAGCACAATCTGAGCACAAACCTGATACCATGTTGAAATCGATGAACTTGAAAGAACTCAAACAAAATAAATGCAGAAATCTTATTGATAAAAAACATTGAACAAGTTAAGTTACAACGTGCTGATCATGAAGTATTTATAGAGTGTACTTCATTACAATGGTTACATTCAAGTATAACAGAATAGAAGTTACAACCGAATGTAATATGCTTCAAACTAAGATAGCTGAGATGATTCCGTATCAGCTGGATCTCTGGTCAGCTGAGTTGAGTCTGTGTCAACTGAATATCTGGTCAGCTGATCTGAGTGTTAAGATGAGTTGAGTATGTGACACATCACTTGCATCCAACGTTCACATATATTGTGACAAGATTCGGTACAAAATCTGAATACTGAGAGTTAGTAAATCTAGGGGCAGAAAAGTTCAATGGACTAAGCATTTGTTGAAGGAACTTGGAATGCAGTTACCACAATAAGCTTTGGTGCGACAATACAAGCTTCCCTTGCACACAATCCCGTTTAAAATACAAGGACAAAACACATAGAAATTGATGTTCATTACCTCAGAAACGTGGTCCTCGTAAAAGAGTTAGATGTCTGCTATTTACCTTCTACTAGTCATATTGCTGACTCTTTAACCAAGGCTCACTCTCAGGGTCGCAATTTCTTTTAAATATTAACTCTATATTATCATGGCATCATTACATTTGAGGGGGACAATAAAGAATAATAGTAATGTAGAATGATTAAATGACAAGTGTGTGCCACTTGTTGTTAGATGGTTAGGTGTACTTAAGGTAAAGAATCTTTTCTGTTATGCTAAACGACTACAAATAATTAAGCTGAGATGTAATCTTTGGAATTAATGAGAATGAAATCTATCACAAGATTTTTCATTCACCATGTTTAAGCTTTCTACACATATCTGAAGCTCTGAAATTCTAGGTGCAATTATTTTGGCATAGAAAATTGTTGAGATAACAAAATCCTTTTTTTATGTGTGCGCTTTACAATATATATTCATAATAATTTTTTATATAGTTGATTATATTCATATTGAAGTTTCTTACAATTTAAAAAATATATGTAGGATAGCTCCTTTCAGAATTGGAAAAGCCAAAATCGAAAGCACTTACGTGTTTAATCAAATACAAGGACAATAATAATATTACAAAAATATGAAGGATAGATCCCTTCTAAAAAAATGATATCCTTGAATATATAAAAAATGATATCATACGTGTTTGACGATGCTGGAAATCGTCCAGTAACCAATGCGGGTCAATCCTCTATGTGACAACGACCGGTAACCCTAAGAACCCTAAATTATCGTAAAGGGATGAGATGTTTAGTGTGTTCGGACTGAGCTCTCAGAACATTTCTGGGAGTTGCCTACGTATCCAATAATCGAATTGGAATCAAGTCATCCGTAGTTCCTTAGGGTCGTTTATATAGATCATCTCTCGCCCCTCTTACTTGGTGGGCAAGTATTCTAATTAATAATTAATCCCTAAGGATAAATATGACTCAATCCCCAAAATAAGAGATAATTATGGACATATTTAATGTCAAGATTAGAGCCTTTATGACTAAGGATTCTTTCCATATGCGTTTATCCCACACGTGGAATAACAGCGGAGCTGTTTGGAAGGTTACCCGTTCAGCCCCCAAAATCAACACTTTCGAACTGGGCAGCTCCTCTTCGCCAGTCCTTTACCGTCCTGCGGCGGCTGGAGGAGGAGCTCAGACCGGTCTCCCGTGGTAGACGATCCGCCCTCTGCTCGGCCATTAGGGCCTTTGGCCCTTAAGACCTTAACCTCAAGGAGCGGTAACTCATTAAGCACCCCTAAAGGTGACGCGTGGCCTAATCCGGGTCGAGTATCATCATAAGCCCCCGAGATCTGACTTGACTTCCTTAGTCGGTCAGATCTGCCCGGTTTGGCGGTTCGTCTGACACTTGCCCGGTCACGCGTTTCAAGCTGACAGTGCCAGCTGGTGGCCTATTTAATAGATAATCATTACATACGCGGTTTGCGAGGCGTTTTTCCCTCTTCTCTATAACTGACGTCGCTTGAGTGTCAGGAGAGAGGTTATAAACCCGTCCCCTCATATCAGACCCTCTCTCTTCCTTCAGTCGCTATTAATTCGAAGTCTCCTCTCCGGACTCCCTGCATTTCCAAGTAAGTTTCCAACTCTTATTGCTTTTGTTCTTTTACATTTCTTCTTCTCCTCTACTTTTCTCAGTTTATGAGGGCTAGTACTGCCTCTAGCAGCTCCATTGATAGAGAGTTTGAGTCCCATTCTGAATCAGAAAACGAGGTCACTCAGCCTTTCATCCAGTTCGGTGGCCCTATAGATGTTTCTGCGCTGAACACTATTGCTGTTCGCATAAATTCCGAGCAGATCGTCACAGATCAACCCCCATCTAGGTCTAGATATCACTCCGCCTTTGGATTTTCCTCCTTAAATCAGTGCCTCAGAGCCCATATGACTGCCAGAACGGCTATAGGTGCTTTCGGTGTTAGGTCTAAACTGACCCAGGATGGACTCTTGCAAATTTGTAACCGGTATGGCATAGACATGGACCACTATGCCCCCCGTTACCAGGGGGTTCCCATCTTTATGCCCATCAGCCCCCAGAGGGATATTGCACAGTGTACAAGGATCAGTTCGTCTGCGGCCTTAGAGTTCCCTTCTGTCCGGCATTCTTGGCCGTACTGAGGCATTACCAACTGGGATCTGCGCAGATCGCCCCTAACGGTGTTAGGGCAATCATTGGTTCTGCGATTTTCTTCCGCTTAGCAGACACGGAGTTCGACGTGGATCTTTTTAGGACCTTTTATCAACATAAGAAGGTAAGGAACCACAGCGGGTGGTATTACTTTCCACGCCGTACTGACCAGCGGAGGGGGGGTCCCCATGCTTTCTACAGGAAAATCTTCGATCCATGAATGGAAGAATAACTTCTTCTTCATTCGCCACGATGGACACCCGGAGTTGAGTAACTGGAATTACTTCCAGCTCCCCGCCGATGTGTGCCCCACTACGGTTGGTGAGAACTTGCTGAATGATATTGCCAATGCCAATGTTCTCCTTGATTTTGAGTACTGGTCGGACGAACTGATCGAAGCTGCGCGCTTGTCCGACGCTGGCCCCGAGCCCTATTTAAGGCTTACTCAGGACGAATACGACCATCGTAGGAGTTGCTCTCTTAATTTCCTTTGCCTTGCATACTTAATGTTATGGTTCTTCTCTGTTCTAACAATTTCTGCCTTTTACAGTGGCTGACATTGCAGACATTTTCGACCAAGCACTCAATGAAGAGGAAGATGTGCCTGAGCCCCAGCAGAACTTGGAGGTTCAGAGAGAAGAGGCGGCACCAGAGCCCGAACTGCCTAACCCAGAGGCCGACCCGGGAAATTCCCGTACTGGCCTTCAACAAGACGACCTGCCCCTGGGAGCACAGCATGCTGTGCAAAGAGAGGATAGTCTGGTCATTCTGGACGTCTCAGACACAGGTGACCAGTCAAGGCAGCGCCCGCGATCTGGACGGAAAAGGCCTAGGTCTGGCCAGGAGGCTTCTGAGGGAACTTCGGGCTCTTTGGCCGAATTCTTAGCTGAGCTGCCGGACAAAGATCTGGCATCAATCGTAAGTCTCCTTATCCGTTTGCTGTAAAACACCTTTCTACCCCTGCTCGCCTTACACTTAACATTTACATGTGGTTAAAGCTGGGAAGGAGGTTCTTCACCGACTCAATGACTTCTCTTCCCAAAAGGCATCTTTGGAGAAACGGATTTCTGACCTATCTGCCAGCCGCAACAAACACAAAGAAGAATCTTTATCCAAAGATGTCCGGATTGCAGATCTGGAGAAAGTCGTGCAGGCTCAACGAGCAGAGTTGGAGGAGCTGCGTGCATCCGGGGTCGTCCGTGAAGAGGCCTTGGCCAAACTTCAAGCCGATCATGCGTCGTTGGAAATCGCTATGCCGAACGAATTGCTCGGCCATCCATGAGTATAAGAGCTCGAGCATTTTACCGGGGCCTTAAAGGTGTTACTTGGCTCTATCTTGAGCCATGGGTATACCCTCGGTGTTAACCAGGCCAAAGAGCGGTGCCGAGCCGGTTATCTCGGATCTTCGGCATGGCGAGCTCGCAAGCCGGGCGGCAACGAGTTGTACCGTGCCGGGCGAGGAGTATCAAGCTGGTGTGGACCTGGCTGAGAAGTATGGACGTCGATCTGCGACCCGTCAGACTGGAAACTCCCCAGCTCAGCGTTCCGGTACCCCGACCGATCCGCCTCATGAGGCAGCTGCCAATCCTTAAAAAATCAAGGGCTTCATTATTTTGTTGAAAAACTTTGCACCATTTTTTCCAACTTTTGCTATTTCTTGTTCTTGAATATTTGTGCCTTTTTGGCACTTGTTCTGTAATATGTTTTTCTTTGGCATCTTCATCACTATTGCTTTGACTTTTGGTTGTGCCCTTACTTTTGTTATGGCCCTTTACCCCCTGAAGTACGTCGTTTGTAAAGCTTCGCTTTTTCGAGGAAGTACTTCAGTGTGTGCGCTGATCGTCAGTCCTGCAGACTTAGGAGTATGATTACGTCAACTTGCTAAGTATTTTAGGTCTTTTTGCAGCTCCGCGCGTATTATTAGTCCAGCCCGACGGTACTGCTTCAGACCTTTTTTTTTTTACTGAATCCGACCTGCGGATCAGTTCGCTGAGTCTGTCCTGCAGACTTCTTTGGATTTGCCTTGGCAAATATTTTCTACTGAATCCGACCTGCGGATCAGTTCGCTGAGTCTGTCCTGCAGACCTCTTTGGATTTGCCTTGGCAAATATTTTTTACTGAATCCGACCTGCGCGGATCGGTTCGAGTCCGTCCCGGACCTCTTTGGATTTGCCTTGGCAAATATTTTCTACTGAATCCGACCTGCGGATCAGTTCGCTGAGTCTGTCCTGCAGACCTCTTTGGATTTGCCTTGGCAAATATTTTCTACTGAATCCGACCTGCGGATCAGTTCGCTGAGTCTGTCCTGCAGACCTCTTTGGATTTGCCTTGGCAAATATTTTCTCGAATCCGACCTGCGGATCAGTTCGCTGAGTCTGTCCTGCAGACCTCTTTGGATTTGCCTTGGCAAATATTTTCTACTGAATCCGACCTGCGGATCAGTTCGCTGAGTCTGTCCTGCAGACCTCTTTGGATTTGCCTTGGCAAATATTTTCTACTGAATCCGACCTGCAGCTTAGTCGTGATCAAATAACATAGTGACAATGCATATAGTAATAAAACTCTTTATTCGATATTTGATGTCTGACTACAATTTATTCAAAATTAAGAACGCTAACATAATAAATAGTCTGGAACCTGTCCTAGACGTAAAACTTTCTCAAGTTAGAGGCATTCCAGCTGCGAGGAACAGTCCTGCCACTTGCGTCGGCCAGTTGATATGCCCCTTTACCATGTACTTTGACCACCTTGTAAGGCCCTTCCCAGTTCGGAGCCAGTTTCCCTTGGGGTAATTGCTTACTAACTTCATTCTTTCGGAGCACCAGGTCCCCCTCTCTAAAGTATGAGTGCTTAACTCGAGAATTATAATATTGAGAAATTCGCTGTTTGTACTTAGCCATTCTTATGAAGGCTATGTTACGAGCTTCCTCGAGATCGTCCTTGGAATGTCTAAGTTCTGCCTCTTGTTCACCTTCTGTGTAGAGCGTTGTTCGTGGAGAAGATAGGCCGATCTCGGCTGGAATCACGGATTCGCATCCGTACGCTAGGCTGAAAGGGGTTTCTCCAGTGGCTGAGTTCGGAGTTGTTCTGTATGCCCATAATATATTAGGCAGGTGATCCGTCCAATTCTCTTTTTCCTCCTTTAAACGTTTCTTCGATCCCCGCCTTGATCTGCCCGTTGGTCCGTTCGACCCGGCCATTAGCTTGGGGATATCCCACAGAAGTGAAGTGTTGTGTAATATGTAATTCATTGCACCACTCCCTGACGATCCTGTCTTCGAACTGAGTCCCATTGTCCGAAACCAAAGTCTTTGGGATTCCATACCTGCATACTATGCTTTTCCACAAAAATTTCTGTATCTGCCTTCCTATTATAGTGGCCAATGGTTCAGCTTCGACCCACTTGGTGAAGTAATCGATTGCCACAATTAAAAACCTGACATTGCCTGGGGCTCTGGGGAGTGGCCCGACCAGATCTACCCCCACTGATCGAAGGGCCAGGGGGAGATCATCGGAACCATCTCTTGGGATGGCCGATGTGACAGGTTGTCATGCACCTGGCATGATCTGCACTTTTCCACCAATTCCTTGGCGTCTTCCAACATTGTTGGCCAGTAATAACCGAACAGCCGGCACTTCCTCGCAAGTGTTCGTGCTCCCTGATGATTTCCACAGATGCCTAAATGCACTTCCCCGAGCGGTAATTCCCTTCTTCTTCGATCACACATCTCAACCATGGAGCAATATAAGATCTCGCGGTAGAGTACGTTTTCGAACAAAGTGAGTATCTCACTGCCAAGAGTCTCGTTTTCCGAGCCTGAACTCTGTCTTGAGGGAGGATATTGTCTCTAAGATATAACACAATTGGATCCATCCACGTACTGGCCTACCTAATTGGACGTACAGCCTGCTGCTCGTAACTTCTTTCTTTCAACAGTTCCACAAGTACTTTCTTTTCTGATAAAAAATTTGATGCCAATTTGGACAAAGCATCTGCCCTCCTGTTTTCAGCTCGTGGTATCTGGTCAACCCGGACCTTTTGAAACTTCTCTAAGAGTGCTTTAGCTGCTGTTAAATATCTTCTCATAGGTTCTTCCTTAGCTTCATATTCTCCGTTTATGTGATTCACCACGAGCTGCGAGTCACTATTGTTGGAAAGGTGTCCTAAACCCAATCGGGTTGGACCGGATCCGACCGGGTCGGGTCGTTTACAGTCTATTAAGTTCATGTAATAACTTTATTATGATTAATAAAAGCACTTATGTTATTATATATTGTTTATCTTCATATTATTTGTCGTATATATATAGTAACGTCCCTAGTATCAATCTGTGATAGAGAAACCATGATAGTGATTATGGTTGATGAGATCTCTAATCACTATAACAATGTTGGTACTTAAATGTCTCTAGTCTTATGTATTATCAAATGGGACATTGATAGTATAATCAGACTAGCACGTATTGGATGTCTTCTATCTTTTAGAAGGTAGGGATAGATCTCGTCTATCGAAGTGTAGAGACACTTGGACTGTACGTGGACGTGTATTAGAGAATGCGTACGTTAGACTGACCCACTTACATTAAGTGTCACACTATGTGGCGGTTGTGTAATTATCCTTTTGACCGGAGTCTTCATGGCATCACGGTGTGGATTGTCATGCTTTGACACTATTGAGATTTCTCCTAACCACGGGGCGATCATGCGGTAGTGATTGGGTATGATATTGAAGCATGCGGAGTATACATGATTGGTCGTCCGGGAATCGCGTATCCTATGATTGGGATCGAATATCCGAAATGGCCTTCTTATAAGGAATGTCTAGCTCTCGAGAATCTTTGCAAAGTGGGAGTAAATGTGTTATTCCGAGAGAGCATGATATCCAGATTGTAAGATACGATCGTCAATGTATTGACACTCGAGATACGATCGTATGGATATTATTACAGCGATAGGATTGTAAGTTACACGGTAATCGCTTCACATGAAAGGTAGTAGTCATTGCTTTTGACTCTTTCGATAATTGGGGGTCACGGTGTGTTGCTAGACGCTATCCCGTGATCGTTAGGTATGAAGGGCATTTTAGTAAAATGCACTTTGTGTCTACGGCCAACATATTCGGAAGCCTATCGGGTCACACACATATGAACATCGAGTCGGATTAAAATGCGGTTATAGTTGATAGCCAAATAAGGAAAGTTTATCTCTAGACTATAAAGGTTATAGTGGTAAATTAATATGGTGGTATTTATTTATTATGAATAAATAAAATACGGATATTAATTATATACAAATTATATTAATTAAAGAATATTCCGGAAGTCAATTAGTTGACTAATGGGGCGCCACTTTTGTGTGTATAAGATACACTTGGATTGTGCACTTTAATTAATAAAGATTGCCATAATATTAATATAAGATATTAATTGATTTTGAAAAATAGATTTATGGTAATAAGATAATTATAATCAATATATGATATTGACAAAATAAATTATAATTAAAGAGATAAATCAATCTAGTTGATTTTCCTTATTTTATTAGAAAAAGGTTTTCTTCTCCTCCACACTTGATATGGGGCGCCACCTCCTCTATAAAAGGGAAGTGGGTGTCAAGCTCTTTTGTACATCACAATTGCAAGAGTTCATAATTCTTGTGTAAAATAGAGAGCTCTCCATAGTGAGTTTGTGAGGGAAGAAAAGGTCCGGTCTAGCGACCGGAGTTTTTCGATAGCAATCCAAGGAGGATTCCGGCGAGGGGTTCGTGTGGATTAGCGATAGAGGCCGGACGCGTGGACGGCTTGCGCATTGAACTACTCTCCGTTGGCGGTCAAAGCGACGATCTTGTAGATCATCCAAGGTATAACCGTCAAACTACTTAACGTGTTTATTGCATTAAACGAAGAACGATCTAGAAAAGGAAATCAAATTTTAAATTCCGCCGCGTTAAACTAGTGATTTCCTAACAAATCAATTAGCAATAATTTTTCCGTGGACTTCCGGCAATCTGTTTCATGTAGCTTGGCAAGGAAATTTTGAATCATGGGTACAAGACCCTTTACATGTAAGACCCATTGCTCATGCAATTTGGGATCCGCATTTTGGTCAACCGGCCGTGGAAGCTTTTACTCGAGGAGGTGCTCTTGGGCCAAATTTTGATTTTGGAAAGTGGCCAGGCCTAGACTAAAATAATTTGGCCTTTCCAAATATTTGATTTGGAATAGGCCTAGGCCTAGGCCACTTCCAAAATTTTGATTTTGGAAAGTGGGCAGGCCTAAGCTAAATTTAGTTTTGGAAAGGAAACAAATAGGAGACTTTATAATTTTAATTTTTTTGAATAGTTCAAATTTAATTAAAATTGAAATCGATTTAAAATTAAATGTTAATTTTAATTTTCGGTTAAGTCATATAATTAATTAAAAGTTATTTAATTATTTGACGTGATAAAATAAAGACGCATGAGTAGTAGTAGTTAAAATTAGAATTTAATCTTTTTCATAAGATAAAATTGTATGGATTAGATGTGTAGATATAATGTGATTATATGGACCCCGATTGATCATGGACTCGACCAATAGGATAGATGAGAATGTTTTCTTTATGTTGGTTTTTGAAAAATTGTCCTAGGCCGTTATGAAGAACGTGACCTAGTTTACTTTTTGCAACTATCCCATTCCCGTTAGCTCCCCCCCGTGTGCGGCGGGTGTAATTATTTATTATGTAACAAGAATGGAGCAAGAAGTTGAAGACCAAGGAGAAATAAAGAACCCATTGGCGTACATCAATAAAGATCCTATTGGCGGTTGCAGATACCCTTAGTTTGTGACCCGCGGTTTCGTCAGTTTGTATTCGAAACCGCACCTAGGAAAAGTCCATGATCATACCGGTTATTTTATGCGCGGAATGTTGTGTATGTATTACTTTATATGATATCGTAGTAATATGCATATAATAGATGAGACCATAATTGAACTAAATTAATTAAGCGAATTAATTTAAAATTATTCCCGGATCAAAAATCAAGTCGGAATTGCCTCCCATATTATAACGACGGTGAAGAGCCCTTGTTCGGACCCAACTCACCAGCCAAAGCGGGGGTTGACCTACCTCGGGTATATCGTCGTTATCGAGATATGATCTGATTGAGGTCAAGTTAAATTACTAACTCGATGCCTAAATAACCAGTAGCAAGTGAACTAGGTTCAATCGCAGTATAGCTAGATAGAGTCGAGGTCGATCCCACAGAGAATCAATTTGTGGATCCTACTTAAACAGTCAACTATTACTTCGTTGAACAAATACGGTCTATGACCAACATAAAGTACGAGGAAAGAAAGACACACTCAAACATATAAACAACATGTAAACACATAACGTAATCAACTCGCCCAATTATAACCATAATCATTTGGATCTAGACAATTTATATGACAACAAAACTCATCTACTATTAATCCGTTCATATCTCTTTATATTGGCTACGGGAGTCATCCTCTACAACTTGATGTAGCACCGGTAGGTCACTATATCACTGTGGTATTGTTACGTGACTTCGCCTTTTGGTGCCTCCATCTCATATAACTCACACGCTTACTACTCTAAGGATGCCGATATTAACCGTACACCTCGTCCAGGCAACATTCCTTTGGTTAGGCGTACTTCCTAGACGATCACTCAAACTCTCGTCCAACTAACAATTACCAAGTTATAGTCTCATGCTAGTTTACGATCTAGTGTATCAAGGTGCGCGCAATTCCCTAATATAAACCTACCTAGATAACGCTGAAAGTCCGAAGATCAATTCATAAGCCTACCTAAGAGTTTTATACCGGTATTTCCTTTTTACACGTTTTAATTAAATCAAGTGAGTGACGTAGCCATAGCCATACCTACCGAGATAACGATTCAATTAAGCTAACCTAATCATAAAGACGTGATCGATTAACGGATGAATACAGTTTTGCTAACTCTCGGTCGACCGAATAGGTGCTCTCGGTCGACCGAGTGACACCTCTCGGTCACCCGAGAGTCTAACTCCCGCATTTACATCCCCGAACATATTTCTCGCCGTTTCATATACAAATCGGATTATATAGCGAATTATCGGGACATCATATAAACTAATCTAATACACGTAAATTAAACACACAGATTCATCCGTAGATGTTAGGTAGAGGACGTAGGGTTTGGGATCCTTATAGACAAGGTATCACCGCTGCCCTAACGTCATATCCTAGATCTACATCATCTAGATATGAATACCTACTCAAATAATCAAAGCATAATTGGGAAATTGATTACTAAAAAGAAAACAAGAAGATAAACTAGGGCTTACATGTTTGCAACCCTAGCAACCTCCACAAGCCTAAAGAATCCTTATTTGTTTATTTGTAAGTATGAAGTAATGTTGATGAATGCATAATAAAAAATACAAAGGACTTGTGTTTATATAGAGCCTCAGCCGTCATAGACAACCGACTTAAAAATGCCGACATTCGAACCCTAACCGACTCAATTAATGTGCCGAACTTCCTTTGGACTATAGGCCCACTCGGTCGACCGAATGCATAGGCTCGGTCGACCGAGCCTTACATGCTCCCGGCTTTCTCCTCTTTTCTGTCTCGGGGCCTCCCGAACTTGTCCGTGATCCATCAAAGCTTTTCCGAAGTCCATCCATGTGCTCCCAAATGAGTTACTACAAATATAACGTGAAATACAACCGTAATATCAAATAATATAATAAAACCTCTTAATACATAATAATGAATCGTAACTCTCGACATATGTGAATTAAGCGTATTACGACTTATTATTACTCTAATATAGCTCCTTTAAACTAGAATCGGGGATAAAGGTCATAGAATAATGGGCACAAAATGACCGTTATCAACTACCCCCCACTTAGCCTTTGATCGTCCCGATCAAAATATCAACAAGTTATTCCCCATAAACTACTTTCCAAAGGGTCACAAAGATATCGACACAAGAAACTCGAATCAACTCATATCCTCTATGCTCATCAGTTATCCATTATCCACTATTCATCATGAATCGATGTGTTGTGTGCATGTGCATTGTGTTTTAAACATTAGAGCTTATGCAAACTTCGTAGTCTTAACCTACCAACTTCAGTATTCTCACTTCTTAGCCTTTTAATTTTTTTTTCAAGCACTAGAATAATAAGCAAGAGTGTATCTATAGGGTTTTTGGACTTGGAGACCGAGTACTACTCAAAGCCTCTTAAAGAGTTGAATATTCTTTTCATATCTTCATATTTTTCGATACTATCAATCTCAAGAAGGAAAACTTTTTAGAATTTCCCTCTATCTTAGATCAAATATTAGCATCGAATATTACCACAAGCGCGAGGCTACTTTGGTAACTTACTACAAGCCCAAGTGTTTTAACATTGTCAAACACAGTACGTCTCAAGCTTATTACTCACTTTTGTGGCTAGAAGTTTTAGGAACACATCGACGATAAATTTGACACTAGGTAAGCATAATCAATTATCTATGCAATGTACACATTATAATTTTACTTTTTATAACAAGCGGAGTACAACTCGATTCAGTATTGAATAATTGAATAATAAACAACTACTTGCAACGGACAATATGAATATCGTTAAGTTTACTAATCAATAAATCGCAGAAGTATAAAGTGATCACGTACTCATGAAATATGGGTTATTCCGATATAGTTATCAGGACTTCACAAAAGTAAATGTGATTCTAAGTTTAAATTTTAAAATTTTTTCCATTTTATTTACTATTTGATATATGGGAACATATGGAATTACTCATTTGAGCTAAGTGACTTGTACCCCCCACTTAAACAATGCATTGTCCTCAATGTATAAAAAAAAAACGAAAGAACAAACTCAAAAAAGGAACTTAGCTCTGGATAAGCGTGGAAGTTTGAACAAGTCTTAGGAAACCGGCAAAGTTCATCAGGCACAGTAATTGGCTCCATAGCAGGGCAGAAGCATAATCACTGCAACACAGATCTTAAACAAAGCTCGCAACTCGTTGCAGGATTAGTCCAAACAAGAATAATCGAAAAGGGACCGTAAAAGGGATAACAAATTCCTTAAACATTTTTAAGTCCATTAATTAATGATTACATTTCAATACATTTCAACAAGTCCAAAACATTACATGAGTTCAATTTAGGTAACAGAGAAACTTGCTCTATATAACACGACATACTAGTAGAATGGAATCAAAATAAAAACTCGTTAATTATAGGAAATGCAAACACTCAAATTAAAATACTTAATCCCATCCTGGATTGAATGGTGCTAGTTGCAAATTGTTCGGGCCGGCTTCGTCGCATCATCCTCGGGTTCCCCTTCTTGGTCGTGGCCGTGAACGACAGGCGGTGGGACGTAACTCAAAGATAGGATAGGCATTGGCTCCACATAGGAATCGCCGCCTAACACCGGGCACTCGGCTCCCTCACGAATGTAGTGATTAGTGAACCAAAAGGTAAGGTATGCCGAGGCTTGAGAGCATCGTCTCGTCATCTTCTTGCGTATCAATGCCCCCACATTCACAGCCATCCCATGTACAACCAATAGAGCAGAGTGGCATGAGTATAGTAAACCGTAGATACATGCTTAGCCGGGAAGATATTGGAACGAATAAGCCGATTAAGGCACTTATCCTCCCATCTCCTAAAGTCCGTTTCCGCAAATGTGCGGGCAACCTCCCCTACCGTCCATTCTATTCCCGATAGGCTCCAACTTCCTCCAACCAAGCATCGGACCCATCAAACGTCGCCATATACTCTGGCCCGTCCTCCGAGATATCCAACCCAAAATAAGTATTAATCGTACCCGGAGAAACTACAATAGGTCGTCCACGAATAATAACGACATTGGTGTCGGGGTGTATGCGCAAATAAGCATAAAATTCTCTCACCCAATTGACGTTGACCCGGCCTGGGGGTGCGACGATATCACGCCATTGATAACTTTCCACCAACTCCAAAAGCTCATTCCCACAATTTTCCAAATCTAGACCTCGAGCTCGATGTACGGGGGCATTAACGAAATGATTAGTAAACGAAGAATATACCTCCCGACTCGCGAATTGTGGTACCCCGTTGATTATTGGAATATCGCCTTCCACAACCCACAACCGAGCGGCTCGCTTCTTCTTGGCGGCATCCTCACGTAATCTTGGCAAAGAAGAGGACGGCGGCGGCAGGGGTACTCTCGGTCGACCGAGAGTAAGTACTCGGTTGACCGAGTGATGAAACGGCTGAAACGGTGGATTTCCGGCTCTGTACTGTCCCAGTGACGAATTTGGTTGATCTGAAGCAAAATCCTTCGACAGAATTTCAAAGGTGAGGGAAAAATGGTTAATTGGATGAAGATTTTTGGAACACTTCCATTTGATTTCTACTAGGGTGTGGGGAAAAAGAGAGATGGAGAAGTGGGATGAAGGAATTGGGGAAAAGGATGAGGAAAATGAAAGAGAGGATGGTGGGTTAAATAGAAAAAATGGAGTTTGAAAAATGGAATGTGATTGGTGGAGAAAAGTTGTTGGGGATTGATGAGGTGGAAAGGTGGAATTTGAAAATTTGAATTAGGATAATAAAGAGGTTGGGAAGAGAAAAAGGTGAAAGGTTGGGAAGAGGGAAAGGTGAGTGGGGATGTGTAGAAATTAATGGTGTTGACCATTTTAATAAATTTGACACATACCGTAAAATAACTACAATATATAACAGTGCCAAAATGTATTATTTCACTCTCACCGCAAAATATTTTCTAACCAATAAGTCGTCTCAAGCATAAAAGCAACCTCATTCTTATCATGAATAAATCAAACAATCTGGTCTAAGCATTTGTAAAATAACGCATTATCATTTCCTTAATCAACAATTTTTTTACAAAGATTCAATTACTACACTTCACTTCACATAAAAACGATTCGAATAAAAAAATTATTTTGCACATCCTTAACTCAACAGTCGTCGGAACATGGCAAAATAGAAAAAAAAAACTTCTTATCGTTTCATGCTACTTTTATTTAAAAAAAATAAAAAATAAAAATAACGAAGGATAGAAATAGTTCTACAGTTTAAGTCGGTAGCTCGACTTCCAAAAATATCACTCTAAAACACTGCCCTTGACTTGCCAGGCTTTCACCCGGCCAGCTTTCACCGAAAAAGTTTGACCGTCCTTTTCTACGAGTGCCCTTCCCTTGGATTTCACCCAATGAAAAGACAAGCCGAATTGACCATCCGTACAAGCGCCTACTTTTGGATTTGTCTCTCGATTTCGACGAGCTTTTGTTACGAACTCTCCTAGTTCGTTTCTTCGCTCCGGTCCTCCTATCCTTAGGTAGGTCTACGGCTTCAATATTGGTCGTGGCCGGTGCAGTCGAACCGACCTATTCCGACTTAGAATAGTAAGGACTTCCCTCTCATCTTTATCATCGACATTATCATCGCATCCTTTCCTAGACCTTGAGTGGCATCAAGCTTTTCCGAACCAACTACTTCTAACACATTCACACTTGCCGGTACAGGGAAATTCGGATTTGTTATCCCATAACACTCGTAACCTTTAGCGTCAAACAATACTATCTCATGTCCGGTCATCCGCATGAAAGCTCTAGCGGTGTTGATAAACGATCTACCCAAAATGATTGGGCATTCGTGATGTTCCTCGATTTCCATTACCACTATGTCTATCTTAAACCGTAATTGCCCCACACCAATAATCATGTTGTTCCGCCTCCCGGTACCATGATTGTCCTAGTTCCATCCGCTAATCTAACTTGGAGCGGGGTGTTAGTGGGTGTTAAAATGACATTCCTATCACAAAGGCTTTTAGGAAAGATATTAAGGCTTGAACCGGAATCAATCAAGGCTAAACCTAGATGGGTTTGTTCTAGTGGTTACTCCAACCATAAAAGCTCCCGGGTCTCGCTAACTTTTGCATCGCCGAGACTCGTCTTTAATCAATGTTTCATCTCTGAACGTATGACAACAGGGCTCTTCATAGCTGTGCTACCCTCTGACTCAGATTCTATCTCGGACATGTAATCATCATAATCTAAAGCTGAATCAGAATCCGAAGAGATTTCCTCTGGATTCAAAATAGACATACCTTTTTGCCAATAGGCTTCTTTAGCCTCTCTTGATTTCCTCGCCTCTCGGATTTTCGCTTTCATCTTTTCTATCCTTTCCATGAGCTTCGGTGTTAGCGGCTTTCTTGGTGTAGTTTTTGTTCGTAAAACCTTGACTTCTTCTTGGTCTTTGGTAAAATCGTTTGATGACATTTTGCCGATCTTGAGCAAAAGTTATGTGAGTGATTTCCGTCGAATTATCCGCAATATTTGAAAAACAACAAACGGTCAATAAACTAGCGCCGCACGATTACTCGTACCGCTCGCTAGGCTTACAACCTACCGACGGGGAAAAATAGAAACAGAGGGGAAACAAGATCGTCGTATAATATAGAACATTAAGGGCTCGGTCGACCGAGCAACATCGTTCGGTCGACCGAACATACAGAACACATATATAAATTTTTCTTTTATTTATTTATTTGTTTATTATTATTATTTTTTTTTTATTTTTTTTTATTTTACTGACTTGCAAAAGAAAACAGAAACAAAAACGAAATAATCAAGTAGATTATTTAAGCAACTGGACCATTGATTCCCCGGCAACGGCGCCAAAAACTTGATTGAGGTCAAGTTAAATTACTAACTCGATGCCTAAATAACCACTAGCAAGTGAACTAGGTTCAATCGCAAGATAGCTAGATAGAGTCGAGGTCGATCCCACAGAGAATCAATTTGTGGATCCTACTTAAATAGTCAACTAGTTACTTCGTTGAACAAATACGGTCTATGACCAACATAAAGTACGAGGAAAGAAAGACACACTCAAACATATAAACAACATGTAAACACATAACGTAATCAACTGCCCAATTATAACCATAATCATTTGGATCTAGACAATTTATATGACAACAAAACTCATCTACTATTAATCCGTTCATATCTCTTTATATTGGCTACGGGAGTCATCCTCTACAACTTGATGTAGCACCGGTAGGTCACTATATCACTGTGGTATTGTTACGTGACTTCGCCTTTTGGTGCCTCCATCTCATATAACTCACACGCTTACTACTCTAAGGATGCCGATATTAACCGTACACCTCGTCCAGGCAACATTCCTTTGGTTAGGCGTACTTCCTAGACGATCACTCAAACTCTCGTCCAACTAACAATTACCAAGTTATAGTCTCATGCTAGTTTACGATCTACGTGTATCAAGGTGCGCGCAATTCCCTAATATAAACCTACCTAGATAACGCTGAAAGTCCGAAGATCAATTCATAAGCCTACCTAAGAGTTTTATACCGGTATTTCCTTTTTACACGTTTTAATTAAATCAAGTGAGTGACGTAGCCATAGCCATACCTACTGAGATAACAGATTCAATTAAGCTAACCTAATCATAAAGACGTGATCGATTAACGGATGAAAACAAGTTTGCTAACTCTCGGTCGACCGAATAGGTGCTCTCGGTCGACCGAGTGACACCTCTCGGTCACCCGAGAGTCTAACTCCCCGCATTTACATCCCCGAACATATTTCTCGCCGTTTCATATACAAATCGGATTATATAGCGAATTATCGTGACATCATATAAACTAATCTAAATACACGTAAATTAAACACACAGATTCATCCGTAGATGTTAGGTAGAGGACGTAGGGTTTGGGATCCTTATAGACAAGGTATCACCGTCGCCCTAACGTCATATCCTAGATCTACATCATCTAGATATGAATACCTACTCAAATAATCAAAGCATAATTGGGAAATTGATTACTAAAAAGAAAACAAGAAGATAAACTAGGGCTTACATGTTTGCAACCCTAGCAACCTCCACAAGCCTAAAGAATCCTTATTTGTTTATTTGTAAGTATGAAGTAATGTTGATGAATGCATAATAAAAAATACAAAGGACTTGTGTTTATATAGAGCCTCAGCCGTCATAGACAACCGACTTAAAAATGCCGACATTCTGAACCCTAACCGACTCAATTAATGTGCCGAACTTCCTTTGGACTATAGGCCCACTCGGTCGACCGAATGCATAGGCTCGGTCGACCGAGCCTTACATGCTCCCGGCTTTCTCCTCTTTTCTCGTCTTGGGCCTCCCGAACTTGTCCGTGATCCATCAAAGCTTTTCCGAAGTCCATCCATGTGCTCCCAAATGAGTTACTACAAATATAACGTGAAATACAAATCCGTAATATCAAATAATATAATAAAACCTCTTAATACATAATAATGAATCGTAACTCTCGACATATGTGAATTAAGCGTATTACGACTTATTATTACTCTAATATAGCTCCTTTAAACTAGAATCGGGGATAAAGGTCATAGAATAATGGGCACAAAATGACCGTTATCATGTCAAAGAGTTGACTGGTCAAACAACAAGAATCGTATAAGATACGATCGACAAATCGTTGTCCACCTGTTTAATTATTTTCGGCCCATCAGCCAAAGTTGGGGGTCGGAGTAGTTCAATGGGATCTTGTCCACTAAAGGAACTGTTTTCTTGAAAGCCAATAGGGAATAGTTGGCTAATGGGAGTAAAAAACCTTATAGAGTTATTAAGTGCAAATTTAGGGTTTTTATACATGAGCTTTTACTTATTCTATCTTTATTTATTGTTGTAGAAAATGTCAAACAAATTGAACCTTCGTTTTATCATCGAAAACAAGCTTGACGAGACAAATTTTCTCGATTGGGAAAGAAACCTCAAAATCGTTTTGAGGCACGAGAAGATTGGCTATGTCTTGGACGAGGCCCTACCGGAAAAGCCCGCCGAGGGTTCGGGCCGCATGTTGTCGAGAAGTACAACAAGCACCGTTCGACAAGATCGATGCTACATGTATCATGCTTGCTTCTATGACACCTGAACCGAAACAAGCATGAGTCTATGGACGCCTACTCTATCATGGTCCACCCGAAAGGAACTTTATGCTTCTCGGTCCTCGCACCGAGAGGTACGAGGTCTCGAAGGCCCCGTTTAGTTGTAAGATGGCATCCGGGACCGCCGTGGGGTCACACGTGCTTAAAATGATCGGGTACATAGAGAGGCTTGAGAAGTTTGGGCCACAAATTGGAACGAGAATTGAGTATTGACTTGATTCGCAATCTCTACCCGATTCATTCTCGCGCTTCGTGATGAACTATCACATGAACAAGATAGATTGCTCCCTTGCGGAGTTATTGAACATGTTAAAGACTGCCGAGGGCACTGTGGGGAAGGGAAAGCAAGTGTCGCTGGTCACTTCGAGCAAGGGCAAGGCAAAAGTCCAAAAGAAGTCCAAGAAGGCGAAGGCTACACCTAAGCCAACGCCTAAGATAGCGAAAGACAAATCCAAGGATGCTTGCTTCCATTGCGGTGAGACCGGACATTGGAGGAGAAATTGCAAAGGCTTCTTGAGTACCAAGAAGAAGCATTCTGATGCTTCGACTTCAGGTATATTTATGATTGAGATCAATATTGCTTCTTCTAAGTCTAACCACTGGGTATTAGATACTGGTTGTGGTTCTCATATTTGTACGAATATGCAGGCACTAAGAAGAACTAGAGATCTGAGGAAAGGAGAGGTGGACCTACGCGTTGGAAATGGAGCAAGTGTTGCTGCGCTGGCCGTAGGAGTTTATTTTCTTTCATTGCCCAGTGGGCTAGTACTAGAACTTAATAACTGTTATTTTGTTCCCGCTCTTACGAAGAGCATTATTTCTATTTCCGCATTAGATGTTGATGGTTTTTCATTTACGTTTGAGAATAACTCGTTGTTCTTTTTCACGTGATGGAATCTTTTATGGTACTGGCATACTTAGCAATAGTCTCTACATATTAGATATGAATGTTGACGTACTTAATATAAATAACAAGAAAGCCAAAACAAATGACTTGAATGAATCCTACTTATGGCATTGTAGACTTGGCCATATAAATAAGAATCGCATTTCCAAACTCCATAAAGATGGAATGTTGGATCAATTCGATTACGAATCGTTTGACACATGCGAAGCTTGTTTACTTGGCAAGATGACAAAGTCACCTTTCGAAGGGCAAAGGGATAAGATCCAATGAATTGCTTGAGCTCATACATACTGATGTGTGTGGCCCAATGTCAATTCAAGCCAAAGGAGGATACTCTTATTTTATCACCTTCACTGATGACCATTCTTTCTATGGTTATATATACTTAATGAAGTTTAAATCTGAAGCCTTCGAAAAGTTCAAGGAATTCAGAAGTGAGGTGGAGAAACAACTGGGTAAAGAAATCAAAACACTTCGATCCGATCGAGGCGGAGAATACCTAGATGGAGAGTTTCAAGATTATTTGAAGGAGAATGGGATTCTACCTGAATGGACTCCTCCCGGAACGCCACAGATGAATGGCGTGTCTGAGAGGAGGAACCGCACCTTGTTAGACATGGTGCGATCCATGATGAGCTACGCAGTTCTTCCAAAATCGTTTTGGGGGTATGCTCTAGAAACCGCATCCTATACACTGAACCGAGTTCCATCAAAGACGGTTGACTCTACGCCATACGAGGTATGGACTAAGAGAAAACCGAGCCTAGGTCATCTAAAACCTTGGGGTTGTCCGACTTACGTGAAGCGGATGATGCCTGACAAATTAGAGCCCAGGTCTGACAAATGTCTATTTGTGGGATATCCTAGGGAAACCAAAGGGTACCAATTTTACCATCCCGAGGAACAAAAGGTGTTTGTTGCCGGGGACGGCCACTTTCTCGGAGAAAGAGTTTATTCGGATAGGGTCGGTGGGAGTAAAATTGATCTTGAAGAAATTCGAGAACCACTTACGGATAATAGTCGGTTGACGGAAGTAGAGGACTTGCCACACACGATGTGACACCGGCCTCTACCGTGGACACACTAGCACCTCGAAGATCCACCGGGGAACGCCGTGAACCGGAAAGGTACACTGGCGTGTATCTCATGGAAGATGAGGACCCTAGAACTTATGAGGAAGTGCTATTAAGGCATGACAAAGAGAAATGGCTAGAAGCCATGAATTCTGAAATGGAATCCATGAAAGACAACCAAGTTTGGAACTTAGTTGATCCGCCCGAGGGAATAGTTCCCATAGGGTGCAAATGGGTCTTTAAGAGAAAGACCGACATGGACGGTAACGTGACCACCTACAAGGCTAGGTTGGTGGCAAAAGGTTATAAGCAAAGACAAGGAGTTGACTATGATGAAACCTTCTCGCTCGTTGCCATGTTAAAATCCATTAGAATTTTGCTCGCTATTGCAAAGCATACCATGATTACAAAATCGGCGGATGGATGTGAAAACAAATTTCCTTAACGGGAACCCGTCGAGGAAGTGTATATGACACACTCGAAGGTTTCACAACCAATGACGCCGGGATGGTGTGTAAACCGCAAAGATCCATTTATGGATTAAAGCAAGCTTCTCGGAGTTGGAATCTTCGCTTTGATGAGATAATCAAAAAGTTTGATTTCATCAAGAATGAAGATGAGCCCCGTGTTTACAAGAAGGTTAGTGGGAGTGCCATTGTGTTCTTAGTGCTTTATGTGGATGACATACCGCTTTCATAGGGAATGATGTGCCTATGTTACAATCAAAAAGCTTGGTTATCCAAGAACTTCTCAATGAAGGACTTGGGTGAGGCAGCCTATATTCTGGGAATAAAGATCTATAGAGATAGATCTAAAAGGTTGCTTGGTCTGTCGCAATCCACCTACATAGACAAGATGCCGAAGAGATTCGATGGAGCGATCCAAGAAAGGATTGCCGCCCATGTCACATGGGGTCTACCCGTCAAATGGAATGAGTCCTAAGACAGAGAGGAAAGGGCACAAATGAGTAAAGTCCCTTATGCTTCGGCAATCGGGTCTATCATGTATGCCATGTTATGCACAAGACCGTACGTCTCGTACCCTCTTAGTATGACTAGTAGGTACCGGTCAATCCAGGTGATGGTCACCGGATTGTCGTCAAGAATATCCTTAAGTACTTGAGACGTACTAGGGATATGTTCCCGGTTTTCGGGAACGATGATTTAGTATTACGAGGTTACACAGATGCCAGTTTCCAAACTGACAAGGACGACTTCAAGTCACAATCTGGATTTGTTTTCACGCTTAACGGCGGAGCAGTGAGCTGGAAGAGTTCCAAGCAGGAGACTACTGCGGACTCTACAACGGAAGCCGAATACATAGCAGCCTCGGAGGCGGCAAAGGAAGCAGTTTGGATGAAGAAGTTCATTACTGAACTTAGTGTGGTTCCCTCCATTGAAGGTCCAGTGCCTCTGTACTGTGATAATAATGGAGCGATATCTCGCCTCAAAGGAACCAAGGTCTCATCGAAGTCCAAACATGTGCTACGGCGCTATCACTTGATTAGAGAGATAGTAGATAGAGGAGATGTAAAGATAGAGAAAGTCCACACGGATTATAACATAGCGGATCCGTTAACCAAGGCATTGTCTCAAGCTAAGCATGAGAAACATGTTCACTTGCGGGCTTAGGCATATGGGTGATTGGCTTTAGGCCAAGTGGGAGATTGTTGGAAAGGTGTCCTAAACCCAATCGGGTTGGACCGGATCCGACCGGGTCGGGTCGTTTACAGTCTATTAAGTTCATGTAATAACTTTATTATGATTAATAAAAGCACTTATGTTATTATATATTGTTTATCTTCATATTATTTGTCGTATATATATAGTAACGTCCCTAGTATCAATCTGTGATAGAGAAACCATGATAGTGATTATGGTTGATGAGATCTCTAATCACTATAACAAGGTTGGTACTTAAATGTCTCTAGTCTTATGTATTATCAAATTGGACATTGATAGTATAATCAGACTAGCACGTATTGGATGTCTTCTATCTTTTAGAAGGTAGGGATAGATCTCGTCTATCGAAGTGTAGAGACACTTGGACTGTACGTGGACGTGTATTAGAGAATGCGTACGTTAGACTGACCCACTTACATTAAGTGTCACACTATGTGGCGGTTGTGTAATTATCCTTTTGACCGGAGTCTTCATGGCATCACGGTGTGGATTGTCATGCTTTGACACTATTGAGATTTCTCCTAACCACGGGGCGATCATGCGGTAGTGATTGGGTATGATATTGAAGCATGCGGAGTATACATGATTGGTCGTCCGGGAATCGCGTATCCTATGATTGGGATCGAATATCCGAAATGGCCTTCTTATAAGGAATGTCTAGCTCTCGAGAATCTTTGCAAAGTGGGAGTAAATGTGTTATTCCGAGAGAGCATGATATCCAGATTGTAAGATACGATCGTCAATGTATTGACACTCGAGATACGATCGTATGGATATTATTACAGCGATAGGATTGTAAGTTACACGGTAATCGCTTCACATGAAAGGTAGTAGTCATTGCTTTTGACTCTTTCGATAATTGGGGGTCACGGTGTGTTGCTAGACGCTATCCCGTGATCGTTAGGTATGAAGGGCATTTTAGTAAAATGCACTTTGTGTCTACGGCCAACATATTCGGAAACCTATCGGGTCACACACATATGAACATCGAGTCGGATTAAAATGCGGTTATAGTTGATAGCCAAATAAGGAAAGTTTATCTCTAGACTATAAAGGTTATAGTGGTAAATTAATATGGTGGTATTTATTTATTATGAATAAATAAAATACGGGATATTAATTATATACAAATTATATTAATTAAAGAATATTCCGGAAGTCAATTAGTTGACTAATGGGGCGCCACTTTTGTGTGTATAAGATACACTTGGATTGTGCACTTTAATTAATAAAGATTGCCATAATATTAATATAAGATATTAATTGATTTTGAAAAATAGATTTATGGTAATAAGATAATTATAATCAATATATGATATTGACAAAATAAATTATAATTAAAGAGATAAATCAATCTAGTTGATTTTCCTTATTTTATTAGAAAAAGGTTTTCTTCTCCTCCACACTTGATATGGGGCGCCACCTCCTCTATAAAAGGGAAGTGGGTGTCAAGCTCTTTTGTACATCACAATTGCAAGAGTTCATAATTCTTGTGTAAAATAGAGAGCTCTCCATAGTGAGTTTGTGAGGGAAGAAAAGGTCCGGTCTAGCGACCGGAGTTTTTCGATAGCAATCCAAGGAGGATTCCGGCGAGGGGTTCGTGTGGATTAGCGATAGAGGCCGGACGCGTGGACGGCTTGCGCATTGAACTACTCTCCGTTGGCGGTCAAAGCGACGATCTTGTAGATCATCCAAGGTATAACCATCAAACTACTTAACGTGTTTATTGCATTAAACGAAGAACGATCTAGAAAAGGAAATCAAATTTTAAATTCCGCTGCGTTAAACTAGTGATTTCCTAACAACTATACACCTGCAGATCGTCCGCCCCAAGCTTACTTGCCAACGTGAGTCCCGTAATCAAAGCTTCGTACTCAGCCTCATTGTTTGTAGCCTTAAAATCAAATCTTAGAGCGTAGGGGAATTCCTCCCCTTTGGGGCTAACTAATAGGAGACCTGCTCCTGCGCCGTCTTTACTTGACGCTCCATCAACGTACAAGTTCCACCTACGTACCTCTTGTTTCTCAAGATCAACGTCTAAACCAACAGATACTCCTTCGGCCAGAAAATCCGCTAAAACCTGTGCTTTGATCGCAGTCCGTGGTCTGAAATCAATGTCATATTCCGCCAGTTCGACAACCCATTTCGCCAACCTACCTGAAGTTTCTGGTCGTCCTAATATCTGCCGTAGCGGCTGATCAGTGATGACAGTGATGGGATGTGCCTGGAAGTAAGGTCTCAACTTCCTCGAGGCATGTACCAAAGCTAACGCTAGTTTCTCTGCGTTTGAATATCTAACTTCTGGTCCGTGGAGTGCTTTGCTAACGAAGAAAATGGGTACCTGTTGTCCATTCTGCTCTTTTACCGTACTGCGCTCAGGGCTTCGTCAACTACAGCTAAATAGACGAATAGAGGTTCTCCTTCCAGAGGAGCTGTCAAAGTGGGCAATTCGGTTAAGTACTTCTTTAGTTCATCGAACGCGACCTGGCTTTGTTCGTCCCAGCGAAAAGGGCTAGCTCTCCGTAAGATTCTAAAAAAAGGCAAAGCACGCTGTGCTGATCTCGATAAAAATCTGTTCAGGGCAGCTATCCGCCCTGTCAGTCGCTGAACTTCTTTGATGTTCTTTGGTGGGGACATGGTTTTTAATGCTTCGATCTTATCCGGGTTCGCCCTGATTCCGTCTCTGGATATCATGTATCCTAGAAACTTCCCAGATCTGACCCCGAACGTGCATTTCTTTGGATTGAGCTTCATACGAGTCTCCCTTAGGACCCCAAAGACTTCTCTAACATCGTCCAAATACTAATCAAGAGACCTGCTCTTGATTAGGAGGTCATCCACGTACACCTCCATACATCTTCCTATCTTGTTTGTCAAAAATCGAGTTAACAGCCCTCGATACGTTGCCCCTGCATTTTTGAGTCCAAAAGGCATTGTGACGTAGCGATGACGTCCCAAACTCTCGTTATGAAAGCGGTCTTCTCTCGCATCTTCTGGATCCATCACGATCTGGTGATAACCTTTGTAAGCATCCAAGAATGCGAACACTTCGTATCCCACAGTGGAGTCCACTAAACGATCAATCTTGGGCAGAGCGTAACAATCCTTCGGGCACGCCTTGTTCAAATCCGTGAAATCTACGCACATCCTCCAACTCCCGTCTGGCTTCTTGACTAGTACGGGGTTGGCTAACCATTCAGGGTACATCACTTCCTTTATTATGCTTGCTTGCAGTAGTTTCGTTACCTCTTGTTTGATTGCTTCAATGCGCTCAGGGGCGAAGTGCCTTTTCTTTTGACGAATAGGCTTCTTGTTCGGATCCACCTTTAATCTATGTACCGCCAGATCAGGGGATAATCCTGGCATATCCTATGCCCTCCAAGCGAACACATCTCTAAAGTCTTCAAGAATCTTCACCAATGATTCTTTATGTGGGGAGGGGATCCAAGCCCCAATGCGAACTGTCGAGTCTTCCTGTTCGTCCCATAGACGTACAGCCTCTGTTGTATCCTCAGACGACCAGTTCTCTTTTTCACTGGGTATTAGTTCCTCAATACAAACCTGTTGCACCATTTTCCCATTTACTGTTGCAGTATAGCAGCTCCTGGCTGTTTCTACATCGCCCCTGATTTCTATCGACCCCTTCCCTGTTGGGATCTTCATGCTAACATGGGCCGGCGAAATCACAGCCCGAAGATTTATAAGGGCTGGCCTTCCCATTATCACGTTGTAAGTCGATGGTGCCTTCACCATCACATAGTCCACCATTAGGGTTCTGCTCCTCGCGCCTTCTCCAAAGGTAGTGAGCAGCTTGATCACCCCCAATGGATGAACCGGAGGTCCTGCGAAGCCGAACAGAGGTGTGGAGACAGGAGTCAGTTCGGCGTTCCTCACTTTCATCGCTATGAAGACATTATGGTAGAGGACATTCATGGCACTACCCGTATCCACACAGATTCTTTTTATCCGGTTCCTGCTAATCACAGCTTCAATCACCAATCCTTCGTTGTTGATCACTAATGGTAATGAGTCCCTTGGTCCATACACTACTTCTCCTGACATCCTTTGCCTCTTATTCGTGGAAGTAGGGGTAATAGACCAGCTGTTTCCCTCTTCTGTCATCTTTGAACCGTTCGCCCCCCGAGATCGTATTGATTGTGTTCACGGGGCGATTATCTTCGCATGTCCTCCAAAGATCGGGAGAACGATCTCTTCTCCACCTCTGCTCATCTCGATGATCCTTATCACCGTTATTCCTACGCTTAAACTCTCGCCGCCCCTTGGGCTCAGCTTGTTGAGACCGATCTATAACCTCATCAAGTTGCCCTTCCATTACTGCTGCGTCAATGTCTCGGATCAGGTCTCTGCACTGCTCTGAGTCATGTCCTACATCTTGGTGATACTTGCAATACTTGCTTTGATTCCTGTTCTCCCTAGGCCCCTTCATCGGGGGTGGGGTCCTAGCGATGCCCTTTCTTTGCATTATCGCAAGGACTTGTTCGCGAGGTCTGTTCAGCGGGATGAAGTCTCTGTCTTGCAGAGCTCCTTTCTTCCCCAGACGATCAGAGATGGGCGCAGTTACCCGATCCAAAACCGACTTTCTTTTCTTGTCCGATCTTTCTTCAGGGTTGTTTTTCTTGCTCTCACCCTTTTCCATCTCTCTTTTAAGTCGATTTGCTTCTTCTCCCTGGCAGTACCGTCGCAAACAAGGGTTATTCCGTCGCAAACCCTAGTTTGCGACGGATTTGCGACGAATTTTCTTTGTCGCATTTTTTAGTCGCAAAACCCCAGTTTTGCGACGGGTTTTCCGTCGCAAATTGTTTGCGACGGCTTTTGCGACGGATAATAACGTATTTTATTTTTTTTTTAATTATAATTTCCGTCGCAAAGAAATGTATAGTCCGTCGCAAATAACAAATAGCGACGGAAATATTCCGTCGCAAACATGTAAAATTGCGTCGCAAAAATGTATCATCCGTCGCAAAAAAATGTATAATCCGTCGCAACTTATTTTTATTAAATAATTTATTTATTTTTAGATCTTTTCATATCCGTCGCAAAATGAGCCTTTTCCGTCGCAAATACCATATTGCGACGGATATATTCCGTCGCAAAAAATAAAATTAAACGTAAAATTATGGTCGTTTTTGCGGCGCCCGGCCAAACCACCGCCGCAAAACAACCTTAATTTTCCCCGGTAGCATTACAATTGCTACCGGCTATCAACAACAACAATATAAACGGGAATACGATATCAAAGGGGATATGTCAAAAAATACGTCAAAGGGGAAATGTCAAAAAATACGTCAAAGGGGATACGATAAGCCAAAATAAATAAAAATGTATCAAAACAATGTCACCCAGTCAGACCCGGTGTACTACCTAAACCCACGTCACCTCCTCCAGGTCCATGATCGAATGGTCATCTCTCGTGCCGCTCGTACCCGGGTTGCATCCCTCCGGAGGGATGCCGCCTAACCGCCGGGTAATCCACGCCTCCATCCGCGCTAGTCCGTCATCCCGACGCTTTCTCGTCTCTCTCTAGCTCCTCCAACCTCGCCCGGGTTTCGCATGAGTCCGTCTCGTCTCTCGCCATCTCCCGGGTGAGACGGGTGATTATGCCCGGAGAGTATGTCTCGGCCGGATGAGGCGGATGAGTGTCGAGCGCGCGAGGCTCGTCGTAGTACATGGAGGCACCGACCCCATGCCAAAAACTCTCCCCTTCTTGTCGTAACCACCGCCGGCTTCGTAATAAAGACGCGACTCGTCGACGGGGTGTCGCCGCGTCTCCCGGGCTTTCGCCTTCTTCGAGGGTGAAGACGTCCCGCAAAGTATGATATAAATTTGTTAGTAACAATAATTACATGATATATATATAATGTATATATAATATTTAGAATACATAACGTACCATTATTTTCTCAAACTTCCTCGAGACGAAGTTGCCCGACTTCTTCTTCTTCGAACTACTCACCAGATCACCGACCGATAGGGCGCTCCTCTATTGTCCTCCATGGCCCGAGCGAAATCGATAACGCCGCGTCGCCCATAGCATGTGTCCCGTGGATCTTCCCTTCCTCACCGGATCCGAAGCTCGGTTTAGCTTCTTTTTCGCATGTTTCCCGGAACGCCTATTCCGACATAAGATAAACAAGTTAGTACATACATATATATATATATAAAACAAGTATTGTTAATTAAATATTGAATAATTGCTTACGGGACTCCCAATCCACTCCTCGAACCGACGGAGAATATCCGGGGTCATCCAAAGCCGAGCACGGGGGTTTGTTTGAGCCCGATACATATAATCGGGGACCCCGTTGATAGCATACCGCTCAAAAGCTTCCCTAACCAGGCGCTCGTGGCGTAACTCGGAAGCCGAAATGACCCCGCAACATAGTTATATATATATATGTTATATGTATAGTTATAATTATAGTTATATTTATATATAGTTATATTTATATGAACGACGTACCCTAAATGCGTTCCACCACCTATCCCGTCGCTCCCGGGCGGCATTATGCCACGTGGTGGCAAAAGTGTTGAAGCCGCCGATTATGGCGTTCTTGGCCATTTTCTTGACATAGTTGTCGGTAAACCCGTCATATTGAAAACAATAAGTTGTTAATATATTTGGTTAATCAAAATATAAATAAAAATACAAACAAATTAAAGCAAGATATGTATTAACTTACCATTTCCCCTCGGGATCCAAAACTCGGCAATCCAAGGTCACCATTGACAATGACACCAAAATCCTCCTCGCTCATCCGGTGTATCTCATCATCCAAACCTCGTCGTTCGTGAGGAGGAAGACGCTCCGGGGGAGGGGGAACTACCCCTACCGCGTCTACCTCTACCTCTACCTCTACCTCTACCTGACATCTATTTGACACAGAAAATGACGTTTATACTAATCTAAATGCAATTATAATAAAAAGGCGTTTATACTAATTAATAATATGTGCAAGGAAAGCAAGATTTTCTGTAGATCTCGTAACTACGGGGTTTGCAATAGATCCCCTAACTATTGAGATTTGCGGTAGCACCTCTAACTACACCGACCTCAAGCAATTTCTTTGTTTGCTAAGCCGAGTAACTACAACACCTTCTTCGGAAACCGTAAAAAAGTGCAAAGAAAGTAAGTGGACCCGCCAAAAAAAAAAAGTTAGGTAAGTATAGCCGCACACCAAATTGCGTTTTCTTTATATGGTTGGAAAGCTCGAATGCAAGCTACAAAACGCATATTTCGATCTCATTTTCATCCATCACACATCACACACCATGTCAAACAAAAACGCATCGATATTGAAAATCTGTTTTACAGCTTTCGATGTGGTTTTGTGTCGAACTTTTGAGTACCCTATACTACTTGGAATGAGCTGAATTTTTGATGTGTTATATATTGCATATAGGGGTACATTTTTCATTGAGAAACCATTCTGGTTTGAGGCCTTTATAATAGTTAAAAGTTGGTCACAAACTGCTTAGTCAAAACTGTCCGGCCGGGAGCTAATTAGGCCGTGTGGTGTTTTTGAATGTCGGGTTGAAGCCCAAACGAGCTGAAAATTTAAGGGATTATAATTCAGAATATTATGAGCATTTTATCTTCTTAGACCAACTGATTTTGAGTTCGTTCTGATAGTAAGAAAGTGAGATAAACATAGGTCAAAAGTTCATTAAAAAAATGAACTTTCATCCAAAATCTAACACAAAACAATCAAAACCCCAAACCACCCATCACCAAGCACCAACCGAGCAAACATCACATAGCATCACCACAACCAACATTCAATAAGATCCTTAGTTTTTTTTTTCTCTTAAATCAGCTTTCTTTTATATGCAAACATCACATAGCATCACATATATATCTATAAATCTATACTACATATGATACACTATATAAAAAAATATAAAAAACGAAATAAAAAATATACATATACCATATATATATACATATACATATACATATACATACATACATAAAAATATACATATAATACATACATAAAAATATACATATACATACATACATAAAATATACATATACATACATACATAAAAATATACATACATATACATATACAATATATATATACATATACATACATATATATATATATAAAAAACGAAATAAAAAAAAAAATATACATACATATACAATATATATATATACATATACATACATACATATATATATATATATAAAACGAAATAAAAAAAAAATATACACATACATATGCGGCGGGGGAGGGGGGGGGGGGGGGGGGGGGGAAATCGGGTCTGGGGGAGAGGGGGAGGGAGGGGGAGGGAAGAGCATACCTGTGGGTGGCTGCGGCGGTGGTGGGAGGAGGTGGCGTTGCCGGAAGAGCTTCAGCAGGGAGGTGGGGGTGGGGGGCGGCGGGAGAGAAGAGGGAGATAAAGAAGTGAAATGAGGAAGAAAAGGGGGAAATGCGACTGATATCCGCCATTTTGCGACGGAAACTAAAGTCCGTCGCAAAAAAAAACCTAATTCCGTCGCAAACATGTGCATACAGAATAATGAAATAATTTATAAAAATTTATTAAATATTCCGTCGCAAACAATAAAAATTCCGTCGCAAAACTCCGTTTTGCGACGGCTATTAAAGTCCGTCGCAAAGTTTATCTAAATTTAGAATAATAAAATAATTTAATAAAACTTTTATTCGATGGTCCGTCGCAAAATGATAAAAATTCCGTCGCAAAATTGCCCGCCAAGTGAAAAAATCGGTCCCGCCAAGTGTCCCGTCGCAAACATTAAAATATCCGTCGCAAACGTAAATTTGCGACGGGAAATAAGTTCCGTCGCAAAAATGCCGTCGCAAAACTGCTGTTTTTTTGTAGTGTTATATGCGACGTCCAGACATTCTTCCATTGTGTTTGGGAGCTTGCTGTTAAGCTTTGCGTGTAGCCGTCCCTCTCGCAGACCTGCCACGAAAGAGGCGACCAGCAACCTGTCATCTGCGTCCTGAACTTGTGCGGCCTCTTCATTGAATCGTTTTATAAAACGCAATACGGATTCATCTTGTTTTTGTTTTAAAGTTAACAGATGAGTTTGATTTCTTTGGAAAGGTCGTGCTGCAATGAATGCATGAACGAACTTCCGGGTCAAAGTCCCAAAATCTGAGATTGATCTAGGAGGGATCCTGTTGAACCACTCCCTAGCTCTTCCAGTTAGGAGCGCGGGAAAAGTCTTGCACTTCATCTCGTCCGACGCATTATATAGGTTCATGTGGGAGATGAACTGGTGCATATGATCATAAGGATCCTTGGATCCATCATATGCGCTTATCTTCGGAATTTTAAAACCTGCTGGACGGGGATAGTGGTCTATATGCTCAGTGAAGGGCGACGCACAGAGCAGATAATTGTCTGATCGCTCACCAAGCAGATTGTCCAGTTCGGCCTTGGCCGTGTCGTTCGGGTAACGCGTAACTCCGTGGTCCGCATGGGTGCTTGACTCTACGATCTCAGGTTTAGCGGGGCTCGTTGTTGGAGATTGTCTTCGGGTTTTTCGGGGGTCCCTTCCTCGGGGTCTCGTCCGAATAATCTTGATAGTGGTATTATCTAGATTCTTCGGAGCGTCAACCAATGCCGATTGGTGGGTCCCGAAGAACTGGATCTACCTGATCTCCTTGGAGATTGGCCCCTTTCTGGGCCGCCCCATTCTGAGTTTCGCCTTGAATAGCTGGAGTTCCTCCCTGTTGGGTCGGATCTGCATTCTTCTTGGTTGTATTCTTCGGTGGTGCCATAGCGTTTTTAGGGGTTCTTGTTTTTTGGATCAGTTATCAGTAGAAGACCCTCCTTCTAGCGCCAATGACGATGCTGGAAATCGTCCAGTAACCAATGCGGGTCAATCCTCTATGTGACAACGACCGGTAACCCTAAGAACCCTAAATTATCGTAAAGGGATGAGATGTTTAGTGTGTTCGGACTGAGCTCTCAGAACATTTCTGGGAGTTGCCTACGTATCCAATAATCGAATTGGAATCAAGTCATCCGTAGTTCCTTAGGGTCGTTTATATAGATCATCTCTCGCCCCTCTTACTTGGTGGGCAAGTATTCTAATTAATAATTAATCCCTAAGGATAAATATGACTCAATCCCCAAAATAAGAGATAATTATGGACATATTTAATGTCAAGATTAGAGCCTTTATGACTAAGGATTCTTTCCATATGCGTTTATCCCACACGTGGAATAACAGCGGAGCTGTTTGGAAGGTTACCCGTTCAGCCCCCAAAATCAACACTTTCGAACTGGCCAGCTCCTCTTCGCCAGTCCTTTACCGTCCTGCGGCGGCTGGAGGAGGAGCTCAGACCGGTCTCCCGTGGTAGGATAGCTCCTTTCAGAATTGGTCTCCGGTCTCACGTGTGGGATAGCTTCTTTTTCATATTGAAGTTTCTTACAATTTAAAAAATATATGTAGGATAGCTCCTTTCAGAATTGGAAAAGCCAAAATCGAAAGCACTTACGTGTTTAATCAAATACAAGGACAATAATAATATTACAAAAATATGAAGGATAGATCCCTTCTAAAAAAATGATATCCTTGAATATATAAAAAATGATATCATACGTGTTAAATTAATTATTAAAACCGACCGAGTGTTTCCCGGATAGATCCCTTGAATGTAAAATTTATTATATTAATGATTTTTTTTACCTTCCACCACCATTTATATATATAAATGTATGAGAGCAAGCAATATCATTTTCATTCATAAAAATCATTTTTCCATTCTTTCCCCAATCTCATTCTCAATCAAAAAATTTCCATTTCTTTGTTTCCAGTTTTAGGAAGCTTAAGCATTTTTTCATCTCATTAATTCATCCATACATACAAAACCATCACTTCATAATATTTGATCATAAACATGACAGCAAGCATGCAGATAAACAGTGGGTTTTGCAAAACAACACCAATCATCAAGAATTCATGCTTCAAATCCATTTCTTGTCAAGCTAGAACGGTTTCGATGCGAAGCGGAAAACCCAACTTGTATCAGATTCTTTCTCTTGATTCAAATGATGTTAGTCTAGATAAAATCAAGAAAGCCTACAGAGAGAAAGCACTTGAGTTTCATCCAGATACACGTCCTGCATCGTCGAAAGAGGAGGCGACAAAGCGATTTATAGAGATCAAACTAGCTTATGAGACCCTTTCTAATCCTGTTTCTAGAGAAAGCTATGATTTTGAGCTTGGTTTAGTGGATTCAATGGATAGCAGATATGGGAGTTGGTGCATAAATAGTAGTAAAAGGGCTTCTACAGTTTTCTCAAGAGATATATGGGAAGGGCAACTTCATGGTTTGAAAGAAAGGTCAAAACATAGACCACAAAGGAGGAGAAATCATTAATGTGTAACTTTGTAGATGAATTTTAATCAGCTTGCCTATATTCATTGATTCTTTGGTTATTTTTATTTTAAATCTTCATTGTGATGTTGATGGTTATTGAATATAATCCTGAAGACAAATCTGATTCTTTATAATTCTAGAAATATTGTGTCTTTATTACCATTATTGGGATGGCCTAATCATAGCCTAGCTGTATGTATAATATTTAAGTCTAATCATCCATCTTTTTAAATCATGCTTTTGTACTTAAAAGAAAAATCCCTTAATTATTTGATCACATGCTATCAGAGCTAAAAATTTGACTTCTCCTTCCCTCTCCTCCCTTCACATCTCCTTCTTCCATGGCGTCCGTACTAGAGTCAACGGTGGCCAACCAAACCGCCACCTCCTCTCTCTATCCCTCATTCACCCCCTCTTCCTCTGTTAATTATATAACCAAGCTTACCCACTCCGACTTCCCTCTCTGGAAATCCCGAATTCTCCTCAACCTTCGGGGTCAAAGTGTTTTTGGATATGTTGACGGAACCCTACCGCCGCCACCTCCCTCCATTACAGCATCCACCGGAGATGAAACAAACGGTACTCTGGAAATATTCTTTCATTCAACAAATCTAACAGAATGTTTGTACAGACTCTTATATGGATAATGCCACGTCACACACATAGGTGGCATATCTGTGTAATACAATAAATACCCTTACAAATATAAAACAAATTATTTCTTAACTCCCCCTCTCAAACTAGATACACCTGGGATGACATTCAACTTGCTTCTGAAATTATTAAACTGATTAATAGGAAGAGCCTTGGTAAAAAATCAGCAATCTGAGCCTCTGATGGAATATAGCTTACTGACAGTTCTTTGTTGATGATTTGTCTCTAATAAAGTGCACATCCACTTCTATATGCTTCGTCTTTGCATGATAAACCGGATTTTGAGCAAGGGCAGCAACTCCTAAACTATCACACCAGGAAATAGGAGCTTTGGACATCTGAATCTTCATCTCTTTCAATAGCTGTGAAGTCCAGGTCAATTCAGCAGATAAGTTGTCTAAAGATCTGTACTCTGATTCAGTACTAAACCTTGAAACAATAGCTTGTTTTTAGGAACACCATGAGATTAAGGAAGGACCAAGAAAGACACAATACCCTGTTACAGATTTCCTGTCTGAAGGAAATCAAGCCCAATCAGCATCAGAAAAACCTTGCAAGCACACTGATCCACCTGTTGGTATGAATAAACTGTAGTGCAGTGTGCCTTTCACATATCTGAGCACTTTCTTCAAGGCTATCCAATGCTCCACAGTTGGTGTTTGTATAAATTGGCTTAAATAATTCACAACATAAGTTAGGTCGGGTCTAGTTGAGGTGAGGAATTGTAGACCTCCAATAGCACTTCTGTACATAGTAGGATTCTTTATAGGTTCCCCTTGGCTTGGAAAGGTGTCCTAAACCCAATCGGGTTGGACCAGATCCGACCGGGTCGGGTCATTTACAGTCTATTTAGTTCGTGTAATAACTTTATTATGATTAACAAAAGCACTTATTTATTATATATTGTTTATCTAACGTCCCTAGTGTCAAAATGTGATAGAGAAACCATGATAGTGATTATGGTTGATGAGATCTATAATCACTGTAACAAGTTTGGTACTTAAATGTCTCTAGTCCTATGTACTGTCAAATGGGACTTTGATAGTATAATCAGACTAGCACGTATTGGATGTCTTCTATCTTATAGAAGGTAGGGATAGATCTCGTCTATCGAAGTGTAGAGACACTTGGACTGTATGTGGACGTGTATTAGATAATGCGTACGTTAGACTGATCCACTTACATTAAGTGTCACACTATGTGGCGGTTGTGTAATTATCCTTTAGACCGGAGTCTTCATGGCATCATGGTGCGGATTGTTATGCTTTGACACTATTGGGATTTCCCCTAGCCACAGGGCGATCATGTGGTAGTGATTGGGTATGATATTGAAGCATGCAGAGTATACATGATGGTCGTCCGGGAATCGCGTATCCTATGTTGGGATCGAATATCCGAAATGGCCTTCTTATAAGGAATGTCTAGCTCTCGAGAATCTTTGCAAAGTGGGAGTAAATGTGTTACCCCAAAAGAGCTTGATATCCAGATTATAAGACACGATCGTTAATGTATTGACACTTGAGATACGATCGTATGGATATTATTACAGCGATAGATTGTAAGTTACACGGTAACTGCTTCACATGAAAGGTAGTAGTCATTGATTTTGACTCTTCCGATGATTGTGGGTCACGGTGTGTTGCTAGAAGCTATCCCGTGATCTTTAGGCATGAAGGGCATTTTTGTAAATTTCACTTTGTGTCTACGGCCAACATATTCGGAAGCCTATCGGGTCACACACATATGAACTTCGAGTCGGATTAAAATGCAGTTATAGTTGATAACCAAATAAGGAAAGTTTATCTATAGACTATAAAGATTATAGTGGTAAATTAATATGGTGGTATTTATTTATTATGAATAAATAAAATACAAGATATTAATTATATACAAGTTATATTAATTAAAAAATATTCCGGAAGCCAATTAATTGGCATTTGGGGCGCCACATCTAGGGTATAAAGATACACTTGGATTGTGCACTTTAATTAATAAGATTACAATAATATTAATATAAGATATTAATTGATTTTGGAAAAATAGATTTATGGTAATAAGATAATTATATTCAATATAAGATATTGACAAAATTAATTATAATTAAAGAGATAAATCAATCTAATTGATTTTCCTTATTTTATTGGGAAGAGGTTTTCTTCTCCTCCACTCTACATAGGGGTGCCCCTCTCACTATAAATAAGAAGTGGGTGTCAAGCTCTTTTATACATCACAATTGCAAGAGCTCATAGTTCTTGTGTAAAATATAGAGTATCCTATAGTGAGTTAGAGAGAGGGGGAAATGGCCGGTCCATCAACCGGAGTTTTCCAATAGCAATCCAAGGAGGATTCCGGCAAGGATTTCGTGAGGATTAGCGATAGAGGCCGGATGCGTGGACGGCTTGCGCACTGTACTACTCTCCGTTGAAGGTCAAAGCAACGATCTTATAGATCATTAAGGTATAACCGTCAAACCACTTAACGTGTTTATTGCATTAAACGAAGAACGATCTAGAAAAAGGAAATCAAATTTTAAATTCCGCTGCGTTAAACTAGTGATTTCCTAACAGTGGTATCGGAGCCAGACATCGAGCTTAAGCAATAAACATAATTTAATTGCGTAGTATTTAATCGATATATGCAAGATCTATAATCGCGAAACGTTGAAAACAAAAAAAAGGAATCGATGGGGGCTCGGACGACTGGCGGCGGCCCCCTCCACGGCGGCGGCTCTATGAGCTTCCGGCATCGGCCAGCTTCTACAAAAGGGAGGATCGATTCGTTGTTCGTTTTGTGATATTTATTGTCTATAGATATCTTTTTTGTTTAGTTGTGTCATATGACCAACCAATGGTTCAAATAGTTTGGGACATTGGGAAACCATAATGGCATATTAACCATAATATTGGCCTTTCAAAATTTTGATTTTGGAAAGTGGCCAGGCCTAAACCAAAATTATTTGGCCTTTCCAAATATTTGATTTGGAATAGGTCTAAGCTCTTTTCAAATATTTGATTTGTAAAAGGCCTAGACCTAGGCCACTTCCTAAATTTTGATTTTGGGAAGTGGCCAGGCCTAAACCATGGTTTATGAAGATGCCTTTTGGTTTAGTAAACCAAAGGCATCCCATTTGATTAAGAATCAAAAGAAAAGGAAACAAATTGGAGACTTTATAAATTTTAATTTTATTTTGAATAGTTCAAATTTAATAAAATTTAAATTAAAATCGATTTAAAATTAAATGTTAATTTTATTTTTCGATTAAGACATATAATTAATTTAAAGTTATTTAATTATTTGATATGATTAAATAGAGACGCATAAGTAGTTAAAAAAATTAAAATTTAATCTATTCATAAGATATAATTGTATGAAGTAGATGTGTAGATATAATATGATTATATGGACCCCGATTGATCATGGACTCGACCAATAGGATATATGAGAATGTTTTCTTTATGTTGGTTTTTTGAAAAATTATCTTAGGCCGTTATGAAGAACGTGACCTAGCTTACTTTTTGCATTTATCCCATTCCCGTTAGCTCCCCCCGTGTGCGGCGGGTGTAATTATTTATTAGATAGATTATTAAGTAACAAGAATGGAGCAAGAAGATGAAGACCAAAGAGAGATAAAGAACCCATTGGCGTACATCAATAAAGATTCTATTTGCGGTTGCAGTCACCCTTAGTTTGTGACCCGCGGTTTCGTCAGTTTGTATTCAAAACCGCACCTAGGAAAAGTCCATGATCATACCGGTTATTTTGTGCGTGGAATGAGGTGTACGTTTTACTTTTTATGATATCGTAGTAATATGCACATAGTAGATGAGACCATAATCAAAATTAATTAAATGAATTAATTTAAAATTATTCCCACGCCAAAAATCGAGCCAAAATTGTCTCCCAATTTTATAATGACGGTGAAGAGCCCTTGTTCGGATCCAACTGATCGGCCCACGTCGGGAGTTGACCTACCTCAGGTATATCGTCATTATCGAGATATGATCGTTATGAGATCTCATGAATATTTGGTTTATGACTCGACTAAGAATCTTGCGGTGTTTGGCCCACGCCAGGACCGTCTGATTTTAGAGACAATGGGTGGCTATCACATAGAGATGTGAACTGTCAAAGAGTTGACTAGTCAACTAATGGAAATCGAATAAGATTCGATCGGTAATAGGTACCCACCTTCGAAATTGACCCGGTCGATCGGCCCACGTCGGGGATCGAGTTAACTAGATAGGATTCCATCCACTAAAGAATTAATTAAATTCTTGAAAGCCAATTGGAAATAGTTGGCTAGTGGGAGTAAAACCTTATAAAATTTTAAGTGCAAATTTAGGGTTTTAATACATGAGCTTTTACTTATTCTATCTTTATTTATTGTTGTAGAAAAATGTCAAACAAATTGAACCTTCATTTTATCATCGACAATAAGCTTGACGAAACTAATTTTCTCAATTGGGAAAGAAACCTCAAAATCGTTTTGAGGCACAAGAAGATTGGCTATGTTTTGGACGAGGCCCTACCGGAAAAGCCCGCTGAGGGTTCGGCTGCGGATGCTGTCGAGAAGTATAACAAGCATTGTTTTGACAGTACTGATGCTACATGTATCATGCTTGCTTCGATGACACATGAACTGCAGAAACAACATGAGTCTATGGACGCCTACACAATCATGGTCCACCTAAAGAAACTCTATGCTTCTCAGACTCGCACTAAGAGGTACGAGGTCTCAAATGCCCTGTTTAGTTGTAAGATGACATCTGGGACTGCTGTGGGGTCACACGTGCTTAAGATGATCGGGTACATAGAGAGGATTGGGAAGTTGGGCCACAAGTTGGAACGAGAATTATTTGACTTGATTCTAAATTCTCTACCAGATTCATTCTCGCAGTTCGTGATGCATTATCACATGAACAAGATAGATTGCTCCCTTGCGGAGTTATTGAACATGTTGATAACTGCTGAGGGCACTGTGGGGAAGGGAAAGCAAGTGTTGCTGGTCACTTCAATCAAGGGCAAGGCCAAAGCCCAGAAAAGGTCCAAGAAGGCGAAGGCTGCACCTAAGCCAACGCGTAAGATAGCAAAAGACAAATCCAAGGATGCTTGCTTCCATTGCGGTGAGACCGGACATTGGAGGAGAAACTGCAAAGGCTTCTTGAGTACCAAGAAGAAGCATTTTGATGCTTCGACTTCTGGTATATTTATGATTAAGATCAATATTGCTTCTTCTAAGTCTAACCACTGGTTATTACATACTGGTTGTGGTTCTCATATTTGTACGAATATGCAGGCACTAAGAAGAACTAGAGAGCTAAGGAAAGGAAAGGTGGACCTACGCGTTGGAAATGGAGCAAGTGTTGCTGCATTAGCCGTTGGAGTTTATTTTCTTTCATTGCCCAGTGGGCTGGGCTAGTACTTGAACTTAATAACTGTTATTTTGTTCCTGCTCTTACGAAAAGCATTATTTTTATTTCCGCATTAGATGTTGATGGATTTTCATTTACGTTTGAGAATAAATATTGTTCTTTTTCACGTGATGGAATTTTTTATGGTACTGGCATACTTAGCAATGGTCTCTACATATTAGATATGAATGTTGACATACTTAATATAAATAACAAGAAAGCCAAGACAAATGACTTGAATGAATCCTACTTCTGGCATTGTAGGCTTGGCCATATAAATTAGAATCGCATTTCCAAACTCCATAAAGATGGAATGTTGGATCAATTAGATTATGAATCGTTTGATACATGCGAAGCTTGTTTACTTGGCAAGATGACAAAGTCACCTTTTAGTGGCAAAGGGATAAGATCCAATCAATTGCTTGAGCTCATACATACTGGTGTATGTGGCCCAATGTCAATTCAAGCCAAAGAAGGATACTCTTATTTTATCATTTTCACTGATGAAAATTCTCGCTATGGTTACATATACTTAATGAAGTATAAGTCTGAAGCCTTCGAAAAGTTCAAGGAATTCAGAAGTGAAGTGGAGAAACAACTAGGTAAAGAAATCAAAACACTTCGATCCGATCAAGGTGGAGAATACCTCGATGGAGAGTTTCAAGACTATTTGAAGGAGAACGGGATTCTACCTGAATGGACGCCTCCCGGGACGCCAAAGATGAATGGCGTGTCTGAGAGGAGGACCACACCTTGTTAGACATAGTGCGATCCATGATGAGCTACGCAGTTCTCCCAAAATTATTTTAGGGGTATGCCTTAGAAACCGCATCCTATACACCGAACCGAGTTCCATCAAAGATGGCTGATTCTACACCATACGAGGTATGGGCCAAGAAGAAACCGAATATGGCATATCTTAAACCTTGGGGTTGTCCGACTTATGTGAAGCGGATGATGCCTGACAAATTAGAGGCCAGATCCGACAAATGTCTGTTTGTGGGATATCCTAGAGAAACTAGAGGATACAAATTTTACCATCCTGAGGAAAAAAAGGTGTTTGTTGCCAGGACTGGCCATTTTCTGGAGAAAGAGTTTATTCTGGATAGGGTCAGTGGGAGTAAGATTGATCTTGAAGAAATTCGAGAACCACTTACGGATAACAGTCAGTTGATGGAAGTAGAGGTCTTGCCGCACACAGATGTTACACCAGCCTCTACCGTGGACACACTAGCACCTCGAAGATCCACTAAGGAATGCCGTGAACCCGAAAGGTACACTGGCATGTATCTCATGGAAGATAAGGACCCTAGAACTTACGAGGAAGTGCAATTAAGGCATGACAAAGAGAAATGGCTAGAAGCCATGAATTCTGAAACAGAATCCATGAAAGAAAGCCAAGTTTGGAACTTAGTTTATCCACCTGAGGGAATAGTTCCTATAGGGTGTAAATGGGTCTTTAAGAGAAAGACCGACATGGACGGTAACGTGACCACCTACAAGGCTAGGTTGGTGGCAAAGGGTTATAAGCAAAGACAAGGAGTTGACTATGACGAAACCTTTTCGCCTGTTGCCATGTTAAAATCCATTAGAATTTTGCTCGCTATTGCAGAATACCATTGATGGATTAAAGCAAGCTTCTCGGAGTTGGAATCTTCGCTTTGATGAGATAATCAAACAGTTTGATTTTATCAAGAACGAAGATGAGCCCTGTGTTTAAAAGAAGGTTAGTGGGAGTGCCATTGTGTTCTTAGTGCTTTATGTAGACGACATATTGCTCATAGGGAATGATGTGCCTATGTTACAATTAGTCAAAGCTTGGTTATCCAAGAACTTCTCAATGAAGGACTTGGGTGAAGCAGCCTATATTCTAGGAAGAAAGATCTATAGATATATATCTAAGAGGTTGCTTGGTCTGTCGTAATCCACATATATAGACAAGATGTTGAAGAGATTCAGCATGGAGCAGTCCAAGAAAGGATTGCGGCCCAGGTCATATGGGGTCTACTTGTCGAAGGGAATGAGTCCTAAGACAGAGGAGGAAAGGGCACAAATGAGTAAGATCCATTATGCTTCGGCAATTGGGTCTATCATGTATGCCATGTTGTGCACAAGGCTAGATGTCTCGTACCCTCTTAGTATGACTAGTAGGTACCAGTCCAATCCAGGAGGTCACTGGATTGTTGTCAAGAATATCCTCAAGTACTTAAGACGTACTAGGGATATGTTCCTAGTTTTCGGGAACGATGATTTAGTTTTACGAGGTTACACAGATGCCAGTTTCCAAACTGACAAGGATGACTTTAAGTCACAATCTAGATTTGTTTTCACACTTAACGGCGGAGTAGTGAGCTGGAAGAGTTCCAAGCAGGAGACAACTGCAGACTCTTCAACGGAAGCCGAATACATAGTAGCCTCGAAGGCGGAAAAAGAAGCAGTTTGGATGAAGAAGTTCATTACTGAACTTGGTGTGGTTCCCTCTATTGAAGGTCCAGTGCCTCAGTACTGTGATAATAATAGGGCGATATCTCAATCAAAGGAACCTAGGTCTCATCAGAAGTCCAAACATGTGTTACGGCCCTATCACTTGATTAGAAAGATAGTAGATAGAGGAGATGTAAAGATAGAGAGAGTCCACACGGATGATAATATAGCTGATCCGTTAACCAAGGCATTGTCTCAAGCAAAGCATGAGAAACATGTTCACTTGCACGGGCTTAGGCATATGGGTGATTGGCTTTAGGCCAAGTGGGAGATTGTTGGAAAGGTGTCCTAAACCCAATCGGGTAGGACCGGATCCGACCAGGACGGGTCATTTACAGTCTATTTAGTTCATGTAATAACTTTATTATGATTAATAAAAGAACTTATGTTATTATATATTGTTTATCTTCATATTATTTGTTGTACATATATAGTAACGTCCCTAGTGTCAAACTGTGATAGAGAAACCATGATAGTGATTATGGTTGATGAGATCTCTAATCACTGTAACAAGTTTGGTACTTAAATGTCTCAAGTCCTATGTACTGTCAAATGGGACATTGATAGTATAATCAGACTAGCACGTATTGTATGTCTTCTATCTTATAGAAGGTAGGGATAGATCTCGTCTATCGAAGTGTAGAGACATTTGGACTGTACGTGGACGTGTATTAGAGAATGCGTACGTTAGACTGACTCACTTACATTAAGTGTCACACTATGTGGAGGTTGTGTAATTATTCTTTAGACCGGAGTCTTCATGGCATCACGGTGTGGATTGTCATGCTTTGACACTATTGAGATTTCCCCTAGCCATAGGGTGATCATACGGTTGTGATTGGGTATGATATTGAAGCATGCGGAGTATATATGATGGTCGTCCGGGAATCGCGTATCCTATGATTGGGATCGAATATCCGAAATGGTCTTCTTATAAGGAATATCTAGCTCTCGAGAATCTTTGCAAAGTGGGGGTAAATGTGTTATCCTGAGAGAGCTTGATATCCAGATTATAAGATACGATCGTTTATGTATTGACACTTGAGATACACTCGTATGGATATTATTACAACGATAGGATTGTAAGTTACACGATAACTGCTTCACATGAAATGTAGTAGTCAATTATTTTGACTCTTCCGATGATTGGGGGTCACGGTGTGTTGCTAGACGCTATCCCGTTATCGTTAGGCATGACGTGTTGGAATAGTGTCCTAAACCCAATCGGGTTGGACCGGATCCGACCAGGTCGGATCATTTCTACTATTTCTTTATGTTTGTACATATATAAAATGGCTTTTCTGTTGTCATATATATGTTATTTTAAGGAACCAATTATGATTTGTTATATGATAACGTCCTTAGTATTAAACTGTGGTAGAGAAACCATGATAGGCGATTATGGTTGATGAGATCTCTAATCACTTTAATAAGTTTGATTCTTAAATGTCTCTAGGCTGATATACTATTAAACAGGACATTGATAGTATGAACAGACTAGCACATATTAGATGTCTTCTGTCTTTAAGGACAGGGATAGATCTCATCTATCGATGTGTAGAGACACTTGGACTGTACATGGACGTGTATTAGAGAATGCGTACGTTAAATGTCGACCCACTTACATTAAATGTCGCACTATGTGGCAGTTGTGTAATTATCCTTTAGACCGGAGTCTTCATGGCATCACGGTGAGGATTGTCATGCTTTGACACTATTGAGGTTTCCCCTAGCCACGGGGCGATCATGCGATAGTGATTGGCTGTGATACTGAAGCATGCGGAGTATACATGTTTGGTCGTCTGGGAATCGCATACCCTCTCAGTAGGGGTGAATATCCGAAAGGTCCTTCTTATAAGGAATGTCTTACTCTCGTGAATCTTTGCAAAGTGGAAGTAAATGAGTTACTTAGAGAGAGCTTTATATCCAGATTATAAGATACGATCGTTAATGTATCGACACTCGAGATACGATCGTATGGATATTATTACAGCGATAGGATTGTAATTTACACGGTAACTGTTTCACATGAAAGGTAGTAGTCATTGCATTTGACTCTTCCGATAATTGGGGGTCACGGTGTGTTGTTAGACGCTATCCCATAATCGTTAAGCATGAATGGCGTTTTCGTAATTTGCATTTTGTGACTACGGCCAACATATTCGGAAGCCTATCGGGTCACACACATATGAACATCTAGCCGGATTAAAATGTGGTTATAGTTGATAACCAAATAAGGAAAGTTTATCTCGTACTATAAAGGTTATAGTGGTAAATTATTATGGTGGTATTTATTTATTATGAATAAATTAAATACAAGATATTAATAGTATTATATTAATTAAAGAATATTCCGGATGCCAATTTATTGGCTAAGGTGGCGCAATTTGTGTGTGTATAAGATACACTTGGATTGTGCAATTTAATTAATAGTATTACCAAATATTAATATTAGATATTAATATATATATAAATAATACATGCATGTGGCGCATCAATGTAAATTGGAGATTTGCATGCGTACCAATTGTGTGTATATATATAATGTATAGATTTATTTGTGATATATATATGTGATATATACACATGTGTAAATTGATTTATGGTAATATAAATAGTCAATATTAGATATTGACAATATCTTGGAAATATTCAATATATGATATTGACAATATCCTAGATTTATTTAATATAAGATATTATAATAAATGAGATAAATCAATCAATTATATTTTCCTTATTTTATTGGGAAAATATTTTCTTCTCCTCCATTCTAGTTGGGGCACCAATCTGACTATAAATAAGAGGTGGGTGTCAAGCTTTTTTGAACATCACAATTCCAAGAGCTAATAGCTCTTGTGTAAAATAGAGAGCATCCTATAGAGAGTTGGAGAGAGGGGAAAAGGGTCGGTCTAGCAAACAGAGTTTTTCAATAGCAATCAATGATGGGATTCCGGTGGGCTGTTCGTGTGGACTGGCGGTAGAGGCCGAACACTTGGGCGGCTCTATGCAGAAGTACTCTCCTTAGACGTTCAAAACGTCGATCTTTTAGATCAAGCAAGGTAACCACCATCTTTAGCTTATTTGTTTATTGCTTAAACGAAGTCGATTTTGGGTCGATAGGAAATAAATTTTAAATTCCGCTGCAATCCCGCATAGATTTCCTAACAGTGGTAGCAGAGCGAGTTTCGAGCTTAAGCAATAAACATGTTAATTTGTGCAGCTAATTTTATCATTCTAATCGCGAAATTAAAAGATGAAAGATTTTTTATTCGCAAAAACGATACACGAAAAGAAAAAAAATGAGATCTGGTGGTGCTCGGCCGACTGGGGGCGGCGGCGGCTGGGCAGCCTGCTGCCGGCGTCGGTTGACCGGTCAATGCTGGCAGATCTCCTAAATTTTGTTTTGTGTATTTTGTGATTCAATATGGTTCATAGTTGTGATTGGTAATTTCTCTTTTGTTTAGTTGTGTAATGTGGCTAACCAATGTTTCAAATAGTTTGGGCCATTAGGATGTCACATGGCATTAAAATAATATTGGTCTTTCCAAATTTTGATTTGGAATAGGCCTAGGCCATTTTCAAATATATTTGATTTGTTAAAGGCCTAGTCCTAGGCCACTTCCAAAATTTTGATTTTTTAAATTGGCCAGGCCTAAACCAAATTTATTTGGCCTTTTCCAAATATTTGATTTGGAATAGACCTAGGCCCCTTTCAAATATTTGATTTGTAAAAGGCCTAGGCTTAGGCCACTTCCAAAAATTTGATTTTAGAAAGTGGCCAGACCTAAACCCATTTTGGTTTAGGAAGATGCCTTTTGGTTTAGGAAACCAAATGCATCCATTTTGATTATGAATCAAAATGAAAGAAACAAAAGAGACCTAATTTTAATTTTGATTTATTTTTGGAATAGTTATAATTGATTAAAATTAAAATTAAAATCGGTTTAAAATTAATCGTTAATTTTATTTCGATTAAAATCATTTAATTAATTAAATGTTAATTAGTTAATTGATTGGATAAAATTATTTAATAGATTAAATGTTAATTGATTAATTAAGACGCAAGTAGTTAAATTTTAATTTTATCTTTTACATAAGATGTTATTGTATGGATTAGATATAGTAGATATAATATGATTATATGGACCCCGATTGATCATGGACTCGACCGATAGGATAGATGTGAATAATTAAATTTTTCTGTTGGTTTAAAAATTGTCCTAGGCTGTTATGAAGAACGTGACCTAGTTTATTTTTCGCATTTATCTCATTCCCGTTAGCTCCCGAGTGTGCGGAGGGTGTATTTATTTTATTAGATAGAATTAAATGTAACAAGAATGGAGCAGAAGATGAAGACCAAAGATAGAAGATTAAAGATCCCATTGGAGATGGCACATGAAAGATCCTATTGACGGTTGCAGCTACCCTTAATTGTGACCCGCGGTTTCGTCAGTTTGTATTCGAAACCGCACCTAGGAAAAGTCCATGATTGTTCGATAAAACTTGTTTTAAATTTATTTTACCGGAACACCCCAAGTATAAGGTTCGTAGTATAGGGTGTTACCGAGTCGTCCTAAGGGAATCGTACAATTATCGGATTAAAATATAGCTATTACAAATAATGTCACAACTTATTAACTAAAATTAAATTTTATACTAACTATAATCTAAAAGGCAATGAACAAGAAAAACGTTGATGAACAAGTAACTTCGATGAACAAGTGAATTTTTAGAAAAAATAAAGATTGACAACTAGGGTTCTAACACTAATTAACTAATTAAACGTAGCAATTAACAATTGTTACGAACGATTTCGGTTTATCAAAGGTTTAAAAGGACGGTAAAACAACAAGGATCCACCACACAACAATCACACAACCATTTTTATGATCTAAATACGATTTATTGGTATGATCAATCACAATTCGACTAAATTCCTTTAAATCGAATTCTAGGGTTCTTGTTTTCTTTTCCAAGCAAAACAATTTAACATTCAACACAAGATCATTAATTCGTTCCCAAATTAAACAACCCAATTAACATCACATGATTCCTCAAAATAACATTAATCGTATCGATTGAAAGGCTCTACTATTGAATCATATTTCCATATAAATTCAAAGCAACATATGGTTTTATTGACATTCCTATCTAATAAAACGCTTAACAATCAATCCAAAATCAATCGATAAATAAAACGATGTTCGAATCATAAATAAAAATAAAACTAACGAATCATGGTTGTGATGACGTTGATGTGGTTTCATCCCGTTGCTCTACCGCGATGTGCTTAGCCTTGCATGCTTGTGATGATCCAAGACATGATGGAAGAATTCATCTCTTTAGTTGTTTTTGGTGCGGCCGAATTCTCGGAAAAGTTGCGGCGATGTTATAAAATTGCGGCTGTATTGTGTATGAATAATTAGGGTTCCAAAAAGCTGCTTGTTTATATAGAAAAAAATAGGTCGGTCGCTTCTTTTTATGTCGGCCGCAATTATTATGAATTATGGGATAAAACTTCTAAAATTCATATCTTGAGTTGTAGACCTCCAAAAATTATGATCCGAACGTCATAAAAAATCTCTCGGAAAACTCTACAACTTTCATTAAGGACTCTTCTTCGAAAACGCCTTTTTGATTAGCCCGTCGTATTACGAGTATATTACGACATTTTCCAGTAGTTTCAGCAACAACATCCAAACTTGTAACGCTCATATCTCGGGCCTCGTAAGTCGTAATGAAGTGATTCAAAATCCTGTAGAATCCTCTCTTCAAGCCCTACAAATCTTCTCTTGAGGTCGAGAGTCAAATCAGTGTATATCATATCAAGAACTGCATCGGAAGTTCGGCTGCTTGAAAGCTTCATTCCAAGCTTTATCTCCATCTTCCTTCCATTTCACTTCTCTTCCAAGCAAAACCTCATCATTTAATACTCTTGCATGCCAAAATATGTATCTACAATATAGGAAAATATACCAAAACGTAACACAATCCCAAAATAACATAACATCACAATTTAAGCACATAAATCGTTATGTTTTGAGATTTAACTATTAAAAACATCATTTACTCAATATTTCAATATAAAGCTCGATTTCTATGAAAATAATACGAATATGGGGGAAATTGATATAAAATATATGCATAAAAATCATACAATTTGACCCTTAACAACACCCCCACACTTAAACTTTTGCTCGTCCTCGAGTAAAACAAAACAAGAACATACCATCAAGAATCCACATACCCGACACGAGATGTAGTCAAAATCATGACAAGCTAGTATTCGCAAATCGACCTCACTCGGTGATTGTGTGTGAAGAACCTACTAAACTTCCACCGATCCTCTCTCGATATAATACATCAAACACTAACGCTATCCGGTCAACTAAACGAAAACTTCATTCTATCTACAGCACTTACCTTACAAAAACTAATTACCAAGAACATAGTAACTAACTCACAACTAAACTCCTTTGCTTAGTACCAAGAAAATACCTTTCGGGTCTCTACTGGGTTTAGATCAACTTGACTTAGAATTCCAAAAAAGCGTATATTTTATATTTCCTATCGTCGCGTCTCAAAAGTATAACACACTCCCCTACATTAGAGGCAGTCACCCTGAGATCACTCAATCCCTTACTGTCCAAGGTAAACCACACTCCCCAATTGGGGCAGTATCCAAATGGACTCGAGGTGATAGATATAAACAAAATTCCCGCAAAGAAATTTTATTCATTTATTATTTATAGATATATATATATATATATATATATTTTTATATTTCAAACTCTTTGGAAACTCTCGGTCAAGTATATTTCTAACACATTCAAGACTCTCAAAGTTCTCAAGAACACTAAGGTACTGAGATTCTAACTGTGAGTATAGCACAAGTTCTTAACTTTCATTAATGCTAAATAAGTGTTATCTACATCGAGAATTGGCTATCCTTTAGCTAACCGGAGACTATTTTATATTTGGCTCTTCATCTAATAGGTTCGTGAAATGAAGTTCAAGTGAGTATCGAATCTACCAAACCTATTCTTAGAACATGATATGACTACTGATAACAACTAAAGGTGACAGATTATAAAACTAGCATGCGGTTGAAATGTTACTCAGGACTAAACAAATTTTTTTGAAAATTTAGCACTTTTCATAGAAAATTATAAAAATATGAGCAAACGAAAGTAGATACATAAATCATCTATCCCCTCCCCCACACTTAATTCACATTATGTCCTCAGAATGTGCAAAAATAAAGTAGAAGACAGCACTTAGCTGGTTTTGACGTGGTTGTCGAGCTGTAGATTGGCAGTGGTCAGGCCGAAGCATAAATGAACCGCTGCAACTCGTAGCACGGACAGACAACACTAAAGACCGCTCAATAGTATCGCAACACTCGACATAGCATATAATCTCGGGACAAAAGGGGTATATGAGTAAACATGTACGCAAATAAAGCATTCACCATAACCAACACGTAACTCACCACGTTTTATTCCTAAAAACCTAAAAACCTAACGACAAAAAGAAAAGTAACTTAAAAGACTAGGTCGTCGCCAGAGCGCTTCTTTATTGTCATTAGCTTGACAAAGATCTCAACATCAACCCGGATCGGGCCACTTTGGTTTGATCGTGGCTACTTCTTTATCGAGTCGAGTGGAGAGCATCGGTGTGGTCACAAAGAACAACAAGTCAAGTGCGCGACTAAGTCTTGGACTTTAGCCATCCGACAAAGACGATTCTCTTCTTTGTGTTGTTGCTTAATTTTGGCACCGGCATACTAATGGGTGCGGGAGTCGTGGTAGAAGCATCTTTAAGATTAAGGGCAATAATGTCATCATCCGAATTAAAGAAGTCGGATGGGATCTCATCACAAATCGACACATCGATCATGTCAACCACCTTCCGAAAGTATAGGACTTCGTGTGTTTCATAAGGCTGTCCGAAATACTTTTTCAATCTATGACCATTTACTTTAAAAGGTTGTCCGCCGTACCCTTTTAAGGAGATCGCTCCACCCGGATGAACCTCGACAATTTCAAATGGTCCGGACCATCCGGACTTAAGCTTGCCGCCAAACGGATGTAATCCGGTGTTGTAAAGCAAAGCCATCTCTCCTACCTTGAAATCTCTATCTTTTATCTTTGCATCATGGAGCGCCTTAGTTCTCTCCTTGCTCGCTTGGCGTTCTCGTAGGCCCCGAGTCCGAATTCATCAAGCTCATGTAATTGCAATAATCTTTTCTCCCCACGAGTTGGCTATCGAAGTTTAAGAATTTAATAGCCCGAGCAAGCTCGTGCTCCACTCGACCGCGGTAGATGGCAAGCTTTGCCATAAACCATTTGAAAGGGCGACGTACCCATAGGGGTCTTGAACGCAAAGTGCGATAAGCCCGAGTGCGTCGTCCAACTTCGACTCCGCTTGGTTCTATTCGAATTCACCGTTTTCTCCAAAATCCGCTTTAGACTTCGTTGCTCACCTCGACTTGACCACCGGTTTGAGGGTGGTATGGTGTACCAATTCTATGCGTGACACCATATCTCTCAAGAATTTTATCCGGTGGTGCATTACGTAAATGCGATCCTTCATCACCGATAAGGGCTCTAGGACGACCAAATCTAGTAAAGATATTCTTCGCAAGAATTTCTTTACAACCTTGTGATCATTGGTTGGGGTGGCTATGGCTTCTACCCACTTGGAAACGTAGTCCACACAAACCGAAATATATTTGTTAGAGCATGATGATGGGAACGGTCCCATAAAATCAATGCCCCGTACGTCGAAAACTTCACATTCCAAGATTGGCCTCAAAGGCATCTCCATCTTACCGCCGAGTCTCCCTACTCTTTGGCATCTATCACGCCTTTGCAAAAGGCTTCAAGATCTTTAAACAAAGTAGGCCGGTAAAAACCAAATTTGAAGGATTTTTGTGACTGTCTTTGGTGCTCCGTAGTGACCACCGGCGGGACCACTATGACATTGCTCCAAGATATCCAATTGTTCATGCTCCGGAACGCACCTTCTAAGCAACCCGTCCTTGCGGACTTTAAACGGATACGGATCCTCCCATACGAGATACTTTAAATCGCCGAAAAATTTCTTCTTTTCCCGATACGTCATTTCTTCTAAATGCCCACTTGCTAAGTAGTTGGCGTAATCGCATACCACGGCCTCCCGCCTCTAGCTTCATTAATTGCTCAGTCGGAAAGTCAATGCCTATCTCCTTAGGGATTTCGCCACCCTCATTCACTAGGCGAGATAAGTGGTCAGCTACAACATTATCACTACCCTTCTTGTCCTTAATTTCAAGGTCAAATTCCTGTAGTATCGAATCCATCCGAGTAACCTTGGTTTAGCGTCTTGCTTTTCCCATAAGGTAGCGTAGTGCTTTGCGTGATCCGTCCATACTACCACTTTGGACCCTAAAAGATAACTTCGAATTTGTCAATAGCAAAAACGACTGCCAAGAATTCCTTCTCGGTAGTGGCGTAATTGCATTGAGCCGGGTTCAAAGTGCGGCTAGCATAGTAAATCGGCCTCGAACTTTTTGTCAATTCTCTCGCCCTAAACTGCGCCCACCGCGTAGTTAGAGGCATCGCACATTAATTCAAAAGGTTTAGTCCGCCGGGCGCGATTAAAATGGGGGCACCGGTTAGCTTATCCTTTAAGCTATTAAAAGCTTTCTTACACCCATCATCAAACAAGAACTCCACTTCCTCTTTCAACAAAGTTGGATAACGGCTTTGCTATCGTCGAAAAATCTTTAATGAAACGCCGATAGAAGCCCACATGTCCCGAAATCCTCGTACCTCCTTCACCGTCTTCGGGTACGACATTCTCTCAATGGCTTCTACCTTAGCCTTATCCATCCGAATACCATCACTTTGGACACCTTGTGTCCCAAAACAATCCCTTCTTCAACTAGAAAATGGCATTTCTCCCGCTTAAGCACCAAATTTTTCTCAACACAACGTTGGAGTACCATATCTAGATTCTTTAAAATTTCATCAAAACTGTCGCCATAGATCGAGAAATCATCCATGAAGACCTCCATGCATTGCTCCACAAGTCCATCAAAAATGGCTAACATGCACCGTTGAAAAGTCGCAGGTGCATTGCATAAACCGAAAGGCATTCTCGCGAAAAGCAAAAGTGCCGGATGGACACGTAAAAGTTGTCTTCTCTTGGTCATTAGGGTCGATGGCTATCCGGAAGTAACCGAATATCCATCGAGGAAACAATAATACTTATGACCACTCGCCTTTCAAGCGCTTGGTCAATGAAGGGCGAGGGGAAATGATCCTTAGCGGTGACTTCGTTTAACCGGCGATAATCAATGCAAACTCTATAGCCAGTCACAAGGCGTAAGGCAACTTCTTCCCCTTTTTCGTTCTTTTCCACGGTAATGCCTCCCTTCTTTGGCACAACTTGAGTAGGACTGACCCACTCACTATCAGCTATGGCATAAATAATTCCCATGTCAAGCCATTTGATAATCTCCTTTTTGACAACCTCCTGCATGTGCGGATTCAGCCTCCTTTGAGGTTGTCTGACCTTTTTCGCTCCTTCCTCCGTTCGAATCTTATGCATGCACACGTCTGGGCTGATTCCTCTGATATCGCCCACCTGCCATCCGAACGCGAGGATATGTTTCTCAAGCACTTTAATTAATTCTGCTTCTTGTTCCGGCTCGAGTTTAGATGAGATGATCAAGGGCAACTTATCACCGTCCTTAAGGAAGATGTATTTTAGGTGTTTGCGGAAGTGGTTTCAACTCTAAGTCGGCGGTGGTTGCTCTATACTAGATTTTAAGGGACCACCTTTTTCCTTGTGAGCTTGGACCGGTTGACCGAAAAACACCTCATCTTCCCGAGGTGTGACCCCGAAAAGGTATTGAATGACATCATCTAGAGGAATCCTCCCGTCGCCTTCCGTTTGTTCTTTCTTATGCTTAACCATCTTCTTAAGTTCTTCTTCTTCAAGCTCTTCTCGCAAGCCGCTCCCAATCATCCAACTCCCAATGAGTAGTTTCTTTCCGTAATTCTATTTCGTCCCAACTACCCATTAAAACTTCCTCCTCTCGCGAGGTTAAAGTCCGCCTGTTGAGCTCCTTCAAATCATTGCCGCTCATCCCCGGAATGTCCCGCATTTTCCGTTCACTCATAGGCTCGCATGCGCAAGTTGTTGAGACAACTCTACAAAGTGATTTCTCGCCGTTCGTGAATTATAACATCCAGGGCTCCTATCTCCGTGAGCTCTTCATCGTGGTCGAATTCATCCCCATAGATTGCTTCAATGAATGAGATCTCCCGGCTCGAAGCTTCCGCGAGAACTTTTTCCCCGCTCGAGGGTAATGGAAGTGTCCCCTACTTTCGAGTGATTTGGCCGGTTTGGAAGTCAATGGTGGAGGCGAAGTGTTTAAGAAAGGCCGGCCCGTAATCGGGGCATCTCCTTGTCGACCGGTAATCCGGATGACCCGCCCGCTGGAAAAACTAGATGTTTAACGTGAATAAGGACGTTGTTAACACAACCACCGCTAAACGGCTAGTTCGGTCCACTAACCGAAGAGAGACGGGACGCTCCTTTAGCCTTTTGTCCAGCCCGAGACTCTTGCGTACGTTCAATGGCATTACATTAACAGAGGCCCCCGAATCGCATAAGACATTGTGGAACGTGTGGCCTTCAATCGTACGGAGATTGAAGGTCGTCCGGGGTCACCTCGCTTGGTTGCAACGCTCCGTGAAACCGTTGAACACTCTTCTCTTAGCACTTCCTCTCGCCATTCCCTTTAGCTTCTTCTTACTTCCACATGCATCCTTAAGATACTTAGAGCATTTAGGCATCTCGCTTAATACCTCAGCAAGAGGCATAGTCACCATAGTATCTCTAAGCATCTTTCTCACTCCATCATACTGGTTGTCAGAATTCAAGATATTCTCTCTTTTCCTTGCTGGATAAGGAAGGGGTTTCGAATGATTGATTATAGTTTGATTTTTAATGGCTTCGTCCTCCTTATCCTTCCATCCGACAAACTTCTCGCTTTTCTTTTTAGTCGTGGGTTCAAATTCTCCCGACTTCTCTTTTCGACATCCTCATCACTATCCCCCGAAGAATCATCACCACTCGCCTCTTCCTCACCGTTGCTTTCTTTGGCATTTAACTTCGATTGCCCCCTCCCCGAACTTATAGCGTCGGGAGGAGCTACTCGTTTCCCGACATCTTTTCGGGTCCAAATTGTCTTACCGCTTCGAGGGTGACCGCATTCAACTCCTCCTCTCCATACTCCCACCGAGGTGTGATGGCAAAGTGCAAGCATTGATATCTCGCCTTAGGGTTTTTATCTCGTATAACTCGGCGGTCTTCCTTGAGGTCTCGCTTGCTTGTTGATCACCATCCGACCAATCTGTCTCTCCATCGTCTTTTGACCGGTGGCTAGTGTTTTCACCATGTCAACTAGCTCATCGAATTTCTTCGAGAGACGTAGGTGGGCTGTTGATTTTGCGTTTGGGCCCGCTTACCTTGGGGTCTTGGGTTATTGGATGCACCGGCGGTGTATAATAACTATTCCGCGGATTTCCCGAAAAGTTGCGGTTTTGAGTTTGACTCGATTGACCGAATTTTGACCGAAGCCTCGAAAGGTTGATTCGGTTCTCCATGGCCTCGCACTTCCTCATTCATCACATTCCCGACTTGTATGCCCGAATGATTCACATCTCGCTGGCCCTTCTTGTCGCTTCATTTGTAGATTGGCTAGTTGCTTGTTCATTATTTCCATTTGAGCAACTAGCATCTTTGTCTCTCGAGTCACTTGCGGCCTCCTTTTTGCTTCCGCTAACACGGGTCTTCTTTTGAGTTGCCCACATGTTATTCTTAGCTATCGTTTCGCTACCCTATAGGCGGCATCATCTCCTCCTCCTAAAAACGATCCATGAGCCGTGTGGAATCCAAGTAATCTCTATTGGGTTGCGTAACACCCTGATAGAATAATTCTAGAAGCTCATGTCGAGTATATCCATGGTTAGGGCATTTTCTCATTAACAGATTCAACCTCTCCCAAGCCTTTCCCACACTCTCCCCTTCTAGTTGCTCGAAAGTGGCTATATCTCTTTTACGTTCCATTATCGTTCCAGGTGAAACGAATTTCAGAGCAAAGGCTCTTTTAACATCGGCCAAGCATGAAGAGAGTGATGGGGTAAAGACTTAAACCATCGATTTGCTTCACCCCTTAAAGCAAAGGGGAAGAGTTTCAATTTAACAACTTCTGTAGGAACGCCAGGGTAGTGACCCGCTTCACATATTTGCACAAAAGTCGACAAGAAATCATGTGGGTCTTCTGCAGCAGTGCCATGGAATGAACTATTTTGGACCATCCCCACAACTCCATTCTTTAAATCAAAATGCATCCCTCCCATCTCCGGAGGCCGGATTGGTCTATGCCCTTCCAAGAAATCTTGATCAAGATATGGCGCATAAGGGTCTTGCTGCACAACAGCTGCCTGAGGCTGTTGCTGCTGCACGTTCTGAGGTTGTTGTTGCATCTGCTGGTTTATCCAGGCTTGCTGCTGTTGTTGGTTCTGCAACATTTGCATCAGAATTTGGTTTAATTGAGCGGGATCTTGGTTATTATTCCCTTGGTTCTCCGGTTCGTCATCACTAGAACCGTGTTCGCTCATCTTGTCAGAACTTTGAAATAATCTTCTTCTGACAATGTCTCGCTCAGGTTCGGGGTTAAAGATAAGAATTCCCTTCTTACTCCCGGTTTGCATAAACCAGAGAAGCAGAAAAGGAAGAAATCAACCTTAGGGTTGATGAGAGGCTTAGAGGTTTAGAAAGAGAGAAGAGACTGAAAAGTGAAATTTTTCAGAGACTGAACTGGCGTTCAGTGTAAGTGGACGCTAGTTCAGAGAGGATTCAAGAAGTGAACGCTCGTTCAGAGCACTGAACTGGCGTTCAGAAGAAAGATGGGAAAAAAAAAATAAAAAAAAATTAACTAACCCTAAATCTAAGGCTTTTATAACAAACTAAAACTAACAACTAAATAAAATTATGAAACAAAATTTATAAACTAAAACTGAAGTAAAATAAAAAAAATAAAATAAAATAAAATAATAAAAAAAAAATAATAATAATAAAAATAAAATGTACCGCTAGCACTTGTACCCCGCAAAACGAGTTAGTACCGACACAAAAACTATGCTAACAAATAATCCGATAACCGTTACCGATTCCCCGGCAACGGCGCCAAAAACTTGTTCGATAAAACTTGTTTTAAATTTATTTTACCGGAACACCCCAAGTATAAGGTTCGTAGTATAGGGTGTTACCGAGTCGTCCTAAGGGAATCGTACAATTATCGGATTAAAATATAGCTATTACAAATAATGTCACAACTTATTAACTAAAATTAAATTTTATACTAACTATAATCTAAAAGGCAATGAACAAGTAAAAACGCCGATGAACAGAACTTCGATGAACAGTGAATTTTTAGAAAAAATAAAGATTGACAACTAGGGTTCTAACACTAATTAACTAATTAAACGTAGCAATTAACAATTGTTACGAACGATTTCGGTTTATCAAAGGTTTAAAAGGACGGTAAAACAACAAGGATCCACCACACAACAATCACACAACCATTTTTATGATCTAAATACGATTTATTGGTATGATCAATCACAATTCGACTAAATTCCTTTAAATCGAATTCTAGGGTTCTTGTTTTCTTTTCCAAGCAAAACAATTTAACATTCAACACAAGATCATTAATTCGTTCCCAAATTAAACAACCCAATTAACATCACATGATTCCTCAAAATAACATTAATCGTATCGATTGAAAGGCTCTACTATTGAATCATATTTCCATATAAATTCAAAGCAACATATGGTTTTATTGACATTCCTATCTAATAAAATGCTTAACAATCAATCCAAAATCAATCGATAAATAAAACGATGTTCGAATCATAAATAAAAATAAAACTAACGAATCATGGTTGTGATGACGTTGATGTGGTTTCATCCCGTTGCTCTACCGCGATGTGCTTAGCCTTGCATGCTTGTGATGATCCAAGACATGATGGAAGAATTCATCTCTTTAGTTGTTTTTGGTGCGGCTGAATTCTCAGAAAAGTTGCGGCTGATGTTATAAAATTGCGGCTGTATTGTGTATGAATAATTAGGGTTCCAAAAAGCTGCTGTTTATATAGAAAAAAATAGGTCGGCTGCTTCTTTTTATGTCGGCTGCAATTATTATGAATTATGGGATAAAACTTCTAAAATTCATATCTTGAGTTGTAGACCTCCAAAAATTATGATCCGAACGTCATAAAAAAGCTCTCGGAAAACTCTACAACTTTCATTAAGGACTCTTCTTCAGAAAACGCCTTTTTGATTAGCCCGTCGTATTACGAGTATATTACGACATTTTCCAGTAGTTTCAGCAACAGCATCCAAACTTGTAACGCTCATATCTCGGGCCTCGTAAGTCGTAATGAAGTGATTCAAAATCCTGTAGAATCCTCTCTTCAAGACCTACAAATCTTCTCTTGAGGTAGAGAGTCAAATCAGTGTATATCATATCAAGAACTGCATCGGAAGTTCGGCTGCTTGAAAGCTTCATTCCAAGCTTTATCTCCATCTTCCTTCCATTTCACTTCTCTTCCAAGCAAAACCTCATCATTTAATACTCTTGCATGCCAAAATATGTATCTACAATATAGGAAAATATACCAAAACGTAACACAATCCCAAAATAACATAACATCACAATTTAAGCACATAAATCGTTACGTTTTGAGATTTAACTATTAAAAACATCATTTACTCAATATTTCAATATAAAGCTCGATTTCTATGAAAATAATACGAATATGGGGGAAATTGATATAAAATATATGCATAAAAATCATACAATTTGACCCTTAACAATGATCATACCGGTTACTTTACGCATTTATTTATTTTGTGCTTGTATTTATTTTATATGATACGATAGATGCATGACTAGGCACGATCAAGATGAATGTGTAGGATGTATGTCTATAGAGATAGATATACTTGATGAGACCATAATTAAAATTAATTAAGTGAATTAATTTACATAAATACTTCCACCTCAAAAGAATCAAGTTGAAATTGCCTCCCATATTATAATGGCGGTGAAGAGCACTTGTTCGGATTCAACTCATCAGCCAAAGCAGGGGGTTGACCTACCTCTGGTATATTGTCATTATCGAGATATGATCGTATGAGATCTCACGAATATTGGGGTTATGACTTGACTAAGAATTCTCTCGGCCACCAGGCAAAGCGGGGTCATTTGGATTTTAGAGGCAAGGGTTTTACTACTTTATAAGATGAAAATTGTCAAAGAGTTGACTAGTTAAACAACAAGAGTCATATAAGATACGATTGACAAAGAGTTGTCTACCTTTTAGACTATTTTCGGCCCACCAACCAAAGCGGGGGTCGCGGTAGTTTAGTGGGATCTTGTCCACTAAAAAAATTAATAATTATTGAAAGTCAATTGGGAGTAGTTGACTAGTGGGAGCAAAATCATAAACCGAAAGAATATTTTTGATTTTGCGTGTATAAACAACAACACTCTTTTATTTTCATTTTAGGTTGTAGTTTTAGCAAAATTTATATTTATGTTTTATTCTCGATTAGTAAAACCAAATTATGACAGTTACCTTTTGAGAAACGTTCTCAAGTATGGTTAAGTATTTTTAATCCTATTAAAATAAGCAATGACACGAGCAATCCCGTTATAGTAGTTAGAGACAAGGAGACAACATATTTGATGGAGTACTCCAAGGCTTTAATTATTAATGAAAGCAGAAATTCATGATATATATGATTAAATCATTTGGAATAAGTTTCAACGAATTAGTCATATATTGGATACGATCCAAGATGATCATTCTGTCATACGATGACAATTAATTCAAACGTTGGATAAGAATGACCACATCTAATTTTGGAAAGGTTGTTTTTAAAATTGTAAGATTTAAGTATCGACGTAGTTCTATCATTGTTTAAAGGTTAATTAAATATTCAATGTTTTGAATACGATTCAAAAGGTTAAATAAACTATTTAATAAATTTAGATTTTCTTTATGAAAGGAAATTGAAGACATGGCTCTTGTGATCTTTCTTAAGTCTTATGAAGACTACAATAAGAAACATTTTTCAAGTGCTTAAAGGATTAAAAGGAAAGTTAAGGCATGTGCTTAATTAGAGAACTTATTAAAGTTTCTATTATAGGCAAGTGAGTTGAGTTAAATCTATCTAAGTTCAAGTCAACTCTTAGATATATGATATTTTGCGAGTGTGATTAAATTAAAAAGACTAAATACAGATATGGAAGGTGAAGCAAACGTTGTAACACTTTCCATATTCTGGATCTAGTAAAACTGATAAGGGAACTAAATAAATGTTATTATGTTCCGGTTCTTAAGAAGAACATACTTTCAGTTATTTGTTGGGATTTAATAGACATATTCAATTGTAAAGAATAAATGTTATTCCGATAAAGTTGGAAGGTCACTGAATCTAACATACTAGATTGATGTCACTATATAGTTGATATACGTGATGAGATCTCAACTAAATATTTGTATGGTTGTTATCCTTCATATTTGGTGTTGTTCTAGAAGTCGACTCTCTGGAAGAGAAACGTATAATCAAATGTCATTTAGATGATGTCTGAACCATGTGATTATGAATCATGTGGATGATACGTATCATACCTAAAGATGACTAAAATACCCTTTTATGAAAAGGTTATAAATTCTACAAAAATTGTCTAAAGCCTAAACATACCGATGTTTGTTGGCTTATGACAATTAATGCCACAAATAATTGTTTGTTAATCTCTATGAGTATTTTTAGAAATAGTCAAGTCTACTTAGGAATTAACCTTCAATTGAATTGAAATAATTAATACCCGAAGGGTGTTTCAGAAGTCGTCTGAAAAGGAATAAGATTTTCCCTTGAAGGATACCATCTTTGGGATACGCAATTAGATTGTGTTCCCAAAATGGAAACAACACTTTATATGATAAAGGTGTGACGCAAGCCATGCGAAGTATCCCTTACCCGTTTCGGGATAGTACCCTTATACATAACCGAGTTCCAAAGAATACAGGTTGAATAAATTCCAAATTAGATATGGAAGAAGATAATGTCGAATCTATCTTAACCGATGATTTGAAGTTGTCATAGGCAAAGTCAGAAAGGCTTGGAGCCTAGTACGGCATATGCAACTTTGTGGAGTATCTTATCAAGTACGCTAGATATTATTTACCTGTCCGCGGAGCAAAATGTTTGTCTCCAAATATGGTGTCTTCTAAAGGAAGTGTTTCTTCCAAAAGAGACAGTGGGAGTAAATAAGATCTCAAAATTGTTTGAGAACCACTAAGATATATTCAACCATTGGAACATGAGCAGACGCCGCATAGCGATGAGGTGTATAACACTGCTCAGTGCACACAAAAGTTCTGTAAGTCCGTGGATAACCTCAAGCCCGAAAAGGCTACTTGGTATGTTCATCTTGAAGAATGAATATCTCACGACTTATGAAAGAATGTTTGAAAGGCAAGATTGAGAGATATGGCCAGGAGCCATAATATCTGAATTAGATTCCATCAGTGACAACCAGGTTATGAACCTAGTCTGTCTTACCTAGAGGGAATGTCCCTGTAAGCTGAGCCCAGTTCTATTCAAACTATGCTTGTTGTAACTTCGTATCATGACTATATAATAGTGTTGAAGACGTTGGGCAGAAAGCTCGATGTCCATAGATGATGACATGATATATAAGCCCACGAGATTCATTTATGGACTCAAACAAGTTTCTCTAGACGATTTCATTGTTTGATAATCAAAGGAGTTTGATTTAGTCAAAAGAAGGATATGTCCCATATGCAAATAGATAGTGGGAGTGTGTTACGATTTTTGAGTAAGGTTTTGGATATCTCTCTCGAGAATTATGACCCCATGTCACAGTCAATTAATGTTTGGTAGTTCAAGGTCTTTACGAAAGCACTTGGATTAGCAGTTCTTATTTTAGAAATAAGAATCTTTAGCGATAGATTTAACTGCTGTTAGATTATAGTTTACCTATATAGATGTGATGCTAAAAGAGTTTAGCATAGATCGCGACGGGGATACTGCTAGCCATTGTTCTCAAGATCTATATATGTTATGATGTTCATCCTAAAGAAAGGTGAAAGATGATAGTTATGGAAGGTTCCCTTTGCTACTGCAATAAGATCCATCATAAAAGTTATGCTAGAGGTTCACACTTCATGAAGAATCATGAGCAAGTATGAAAGTGATTCTAGCAGATGTCGAGAATATCCTTAAACAAGTTAAGGAAAGTTTCCTAGTTTAATGAAACTTGGAATTAAATAAACGTAGATATACAGATGTATATCCTAAGTCTTTTGAAGGGGAGTGGGAGCTACAGTCCGGGTTTGCAGTCTCTTTGATTAAGTGATATAGTGAGCTGGAAATGTTCTTAGCCTATGGGTAACTGTAAACTCTACAACCAGGCGAAAACACAGTGGTGCCTTAGAGGTGCAGCGGGAGTAGTACATGAGTCTATGAGGTTCATTCTTGAACCTTATACGGTTCTTCCACCTTTTCTATATAGCTGATATAGTAAGTGGATTCATTGCTTGAAGCAAGGGCCAGGGTCTCGTCAGAGATTCGTGTGTGTGTTGAGGCGGTTCCTTTGACTTGGACATTTGGAACATGATATGAAGATAGTCCCAGTCCCCATGGATAGCGATCCGTCTAAGGCTAGAGCTAGTTGCGAGTATTGCATGAGATTCTTGAGTTTCAACTTGGTCTTGTGTGTGCGAGTGATTGGTTTTAGGCCAAGTGGGAGATTGTTGGATATGTCTTCTGTCTTTAAGGGCAGGGATATATCTCGTCCATCGAAGTGTATATACACTTGGACTGTACGTGGACATGTATTAGAGAATGCATACGTTAGAGTGACCCACTTACATTAAGTGTTGCACTATGTGGTAGTTGTGTAATTATCCTTTAGACCGGAGTCTTCATGGTATCACGGTGTGGATTGTCATGCTTTGACACTATTGAGGTTTCCCCTAGCCATGGGGCGATCATGAGATAGTGATTGGGTGTGTTACTGAAGCATGCGGAGTATACATGTTTGGTCGTCTGGGAATCACGTACCTTATCAGTAGGGGTGAATATCCGAAAGGGCCTTCTCATAAGGAATGTATTACTCTTGTGAATCTTTGCAAAGTGGAAGTAAATGAGTTACTTCGAGAGAGCTTGATATCCAGATTATAAGATATGATCGTTAATGTATCGACACTCGAGATACGATCGTATGGATATTATTACAGTGATAGGATTGTAATTTACACGGTAACTGTTTCACATGAAAGGTAGTAGTCATTGCATTTGACTCTTCCGATGATTGTGGGTCATGGTGTGTTGCTAGACGCTATCCCGTGATCGTTAGGCATGAAGGGCATTTTCGTAATTTGCACTTTGTGTCTACGGCCAACATATTCGGAAGCCTATCGGGTCACACAGATATGAACATCTAGCCGGATTAACATGTGGTTATAGTTGATAACCAAATAAGGAAAGTTTATCTCGTACTATAAAGGTTATAGTGGTAAATTAATATGGTGGTATTTATTTATTATGAATAAATTGAATAAAAGATATTAATAGTATTATATTAATTAAAGAATATTCCGGATGCCAATTTATTGGCTAAGGTGGCGCAATTTGTGTGTGTATAAGATACACTTGGATTGTGTAATTTAATTAATAGTATTACCAAATATTAATATTAGATATTAAAATATATATATATATATATATATATATATATATATATATATATATATATATATATAATACATGCATGTGGCGCATCAATGCACATTGTAGATTTGCATTCCCACCAACTGTGTGTGTATATATATAATATATAGATTTATTTGTGATATATATGTGATATATATACACATGTGTAAATTGATTTATGGTATTATAAATAGTCATTATTAGATATTGACAATATCTTTGAAATATTTAATATAAGATATTGATAAATCTACGCGGGAACCCAAGTATTATAATAAATTAGATAAATCAATCAATTTTATTTTTCTTATTTTATTGGGAAAATGTTTTTCTTCTCCTCCACTCTAGTTGGGGCGCCCCTCTCACTATAAATAAGAGGTGGGTGTCAAGCTTTTTTTAACATCACAATTCCAAGAGCTAATAGCTCTTGTGTAAAATAGAGAGCATCCTATAGAGAGTTGGAGAGAGGGGAAAAGGACCGGTCTAGCAACCGGAGTTTTCCAATAGCAATCCATGATGGGATTCCGGCGGCCTGTTCGTGTGGACTGGCGGTAGAGGCCGAACACTTGGGTGGCTCTATGCAGAACTACTCTCCTTAGACGGTCAAAGCGTCGATCTTTTAGATCAAGCATGGTAACCACCGTCTTTAGCTTACTTGTTTATTGCTTAAACGAAGTCAACCTTGGGTCGATAGGAAATAAATTTTAAATTCCGTTGGGTTCCCGCGTAGATTTCCTAACATGAAGGGCATTTTAGTAAATTGCACTTTGTGTCTACGGCCAACATTTTCGGAAGCCTATCGGGTCACACACATATGAACTTCGAGTCGGATTAAAATGCGGTTATAGTTGATAACCAAATAAGGAAAGTTTATCTCTAGACTATAAAGGTTATAGTGGTAAATTAATATGGTGGTATTTATTTATTATGAATAAATAAAATACAAGATATTAATTATATACAAATTATATTAATTAAAGAATATTCCGGAAGCCAATTAATTGGCATTTGGGGCGCCACATCTAGGGTATAAAGTTACACTTGGATTGTGCACTTTAATTAATAAGATTACCATAATATTAATATAAGATATTAATTGATTTTGGAAAAATTGATTTATGGTAATAAGATAATTATATTCAATATAAGATATTGGAAAAATTAATTATAATTAAAGAGATAAATCAATCTAATTGATTTTCCTTATTTTATTGGGAAGAGGTTTCTTCTCCTCCACTCTACAAAGGGGCGCCCCTCTCACTATAAATAAGAGGTGGGTGTCAAGCTCTTTTGTATATCACAATTGCAAGAGCTCATAGTTCTTGTGTAAAATAGAGAGCATCCAATAGTGAGTTAGAGAGAAGGGAAAAGGCCGGTCTAGCAACCGGAGTTTTCCAATAGCATTCCAAGGAGGATTCCGGCAAGGAGTTCGTGTGGATTAGCGATAGAGGCCGGACGCATAGACGGCTTGCGCACTGTACTACTCTCCGTTGACGGTTAAAGAGACGATCTTATAGATCATCAAGGTATAACCGTCAAACTACTTAACGTGTTTATTGCGTTAAACGAAGAACAATCTAGAAAAAGGAAATCAAATTTTAAATTCCGCTGCGTTAAACTAGTGATTTCCTAACACTGGGCTTAGATGATTTCCAACTGTCATAGGAGTATTACTGGGCTTGATATTCTGCATGTTTAATCATTGTAACAACTGCCCTGCATAGTTTTCTTGAGATAGAGTTAAACCTGCAGAATCTCTATAGGCATGCATTCCCAAGAAATGAGAAATATGCCCCAAAACTTTGAGAGCAAATTTGGAATTCAACATATGTATGAACTTTTGAATAAGACTATCAGAACTACCAGTCACCAGGATATCATCTACATAGATGAGGACATAGAGCATTTGACTGTCTGTCTGCAAAATGAACAAGGAATTTCAGCTCTAGACTGAGAGAATCTCCATTTCAACATTTGAGATCTGAGAGCACCAAACCAAGCTCTGGGTGCTTGTTTAAGGCCATATAGTGTCTTCTTCAATCTGCAAACAAAGTGAGGTTTAGCATGATCCTCAAATCCTTCAGGCTGTGGCATGAATATGTTTTCCTAAATTGGTCCATTCAAAAAAAACATTGTTTGTATCAACCAGTCTAATGGACCATTTAAGCATAACTGCAACACACAGCACAATTCTAATAGTGGATGCATTTGCTACTGGACTGAAAGTCTCAGTAAAGTCAACACCATACTTCTGTAAGTTCCTTTTAGCCACCAATCGCTTTGTGTTTCAAGATAGTCCCATCTGTCCTTAGTATCAACTTAAACGCCCATCTATTTCCCACAAGATTCTGACCTGTTGCTGCTGGTACCAAATCCCAAGTATGATTCTTTTTCAAGGCTTGAAACTCTTACACCATTGCCTACCTCCACTGAGGACTATTCAAGGTATCAGATACTCTTACAGGTTCAGAAATGTGAGCATGAATATTGGACTGAGTGATAGATGAGTGATAGGCTTTTGGCTTGAAAATCCCACTCTTGGATCTGGTTTGCATAGGATGCCCTATAGGTCTAGGAGGATTCTAATTTATCTTAGCACTCTCAGGTGAAGAGGAAGAAAAGGATTTAGACTCATGTTCAGATGTCTGTGCTGGGATAGGAGAGAGAGAGACAAAGGTGAAACACTAGGGCTTCTAGACTGAGTGTTAGGAGTAGGACTAAGGCTTCTAGACCGAGTAGTAGGAGTAGGACTACACACATTACCATTTTGATTATCATCAAAGTTGTTGGGGGACACCTCCATATCCTGACTAACAGACACATTGTTGTCCTTACTCTTGCTGTTTAAGGAGTGTTGTTAGAGTCATATCCAATGGGATTCAGGTGAAAAGTAATAACAAGGTTAGGGTCAAGAAGAACACCTCTATAAGGTCCTTGTGCAATGCCATTTTTTAAGGGGAATTCAGACACATAAAAAACAACATCTCTACTAATGTAGATCCTTCCAGACTGGTCAAGACACTTATAACCCTTATGTTGAGGACTCAGACCAAGGTTCACACACTTTACAAAATGATAACTGAATTTGTGGCTATTGTAGGGCCTGAGATTGGGATAGCAAGCACATCCAAACACTCTGTACTTTGTGTAGTCAGGTTTGACTTTAAAGAGAACTTGAGAAGGTGACTGATTATTTAAAATAGGGCTAGGAAGATCATTGATGATCTGAACAGCTTGTTCAAACCCATTCCACCAAAACTTCAGAGGCATGAAAGACTAAGCTAGAAGAGTTAACCCTATATCTACTATATGTCTATGTTTCCTCTCAGCCCTACCATGTTGACCATGTGCATTAGGATAAGGATGTCTTAAATTAATACCACTTTGTTTCAAAACAGATTCAAACACTCTATACTCCCCCCAATCTGACTGCAGACATTTAATAGTAGTTTGAAATTTGTTTTCACCAAGTTTTTTTGTAGGAATGAAAAGCAGATAAGGCATCAGACTTGTGTTTTAGGGGGTATATCCAAGTATATCTAGAGTGGTCATCTATGAAGTGAATGTAATATTGATACCCTAAGGCAGACATGACCGGTGCAGGACCCCATAAATCAGTATAGATCACATCAAGGACAGACTTAGCATGATAATTAGACTTATCATAAGGTAAGCAATTCATTTTACCAAATTGATAGGCTTCACAAAAAGAAAGATTATAATTAAAAGCAACATCACAAGAGTTTAAAACAGTTTTCAACACAAATTTAGAAGGGTGGCCAAGTCTTTTTGTGCCAAACATCAGAGTTTTTTTCAAGAAAAGAGGAACAAATAAAAGCATTACAAGAGTAATTATTAGGCTGAAACAGCTTCTTGGAGTGAAGGGAGGTCTGTTGAATGGAGCTTTTTTGAACAATAGGAATCTGGTAGAGGCCATGTCTAAGAATTCCTGTTTGCAGCAGGGTCCTTGTTTCCTTGTCCTTGACATAACAACATTGATTGTCAAATTCAATAACATTAGGATAATCATTGGTTAACTGAGACACACTAACCAGATTTTTTGTCATACTTGGAAAATGTAAAGAGTTTTTAAGGTGAAGTGTTGTGCTGGTTTGTGTAGGTAAAATACAAGATCCAATGTGTTTAATAGGAAGATGCTCACCATTCCCAATAGTTAGGCTATCTGACCCTGTATAATCCCTAGTAAGATGCAGATTGTTGATGTCTGTGGTGATGTGATTTGTTGCACCACTATCCATGTACCAGGTTGAGTCCATTGTGCTCTGAGGGGTGGCAACAAAGGCCTGTTTAGAGCTATTAGGGCTAGGAGGTACAAAGTCCTCTTCAAACCTGTGCCAGCAAGCAATCACTATGTGTCCAGCTTTTCCACAAAGTTGACACACAGGCCTGTTAGAGGAGCCATTGTTGGAGTTTTTGCCACCCTCTCTGCCTCTATTGCCTCTACCACCTCTGCCTCTGTTGGAGGAATTTGAAGAATTTGCAGGTCTAGGATTAGAATTTTCTCTAGGGCTTGATCTGCTAGCAAACTGAGCAAAAGGACCTCCAGCACCATCACTTTGAATACCCACATTGAACCTAGCAAGCAGTCTTTTATGAGTTAAGAGTTGAGATTGAGCCTCTTGCCAGTTTATGACTCCAACTCTTCAAGTCAAGTTCATTATGACTACCTCGTATTCCTTCTCCAGACTAGCTAAAGTGGCTAAGATCAACTCTGATTTTGAGACAGAATAACCTGAAGCTGCTAGATTATCGGCACAGGACTTTATTTGTGCTAAGTAGTTTGCCATAGATTTGGACCCTTTAGTAGCTCTAGTCATAGCACTTTTATATTCTAACAGTCTTGATTCAGCTTGATTGTTGAACAATGTTTCCAAGGTTATCCAGATTTCTCTTACAGAGGTACATCCAACTACTTCTCGTAAGGCTTGTTCTGTCACAGAACTCATCAGCCACCCCATCAACAGTTGATCTGTAATGTTCCATTCTTCGGTTGGTTGAGGTCTTTGAAAAGGGGATGGAGACAAGGAAGCAGATCCTACCCTGTGTTGTGGATCTTCACCAAGAACATGACTCTCAATCCTATGGCCTATAATAATGGGTAAAACGGTAGACTTCCAGAGCAGGTAATTAGATCTATCCAATTTGACATTACAAATCTGACTCATGTTTTCAGAAAATGGCATATTAGAGATGGAATTCATACCTAAAGACCCAAGAGAGGGAGCTGGTGGTACATAAGAATAGCCAGGAGTGAAAGCACCACCAGTAGGATCTATTCTTTCAAAGTTCAATCCGGAAATCGGAGGTAGGCTCACTCCGGAAAACATTCCTGATTGTATGTAGCTCAACGGAGGAAAAGAGGTTGCTCCAAACATCGAGGTTAACGCAGCTCTGGAAAGGAATGCCAAAAAAACCAGCCGATACATTACTCCCTTGAGCTGCAGTCGTTACACTAGCACTGATTTGAGGATTCGTTTCAACTGGAGTTGTTACTGCAGCTGTTCTAGGCAGCTGCGGTGGATGCGGCGGTTGATAAAACGGTGCTCATTGTCGGAGAAAAAGACTACACCGGCATACCGGCTCCGATACCAAGATGAAACAAACGGTACTCTGGAAAATATTCTTTCATTCAGCAAATCTAACAGAATGTTTGTACAGACTCTTATATGGATAATGCCACATCACACACATTGGTGTCATATCTATGTAATTTCATAAATACTTACTAATATTAAACAAATCATTTCTTAACTACCGATGAAAGTTCTCCCCATCCCGACTATGAAACTTGGCTTCGCAACGACAACCTTATCCTCAGCACCATTACTTCCACCCTCTCCGAAGATGTTCATTCTCAACTATACCATGCTACCACCTCGGGGTCACTATAGTCAGCGCTGCATAATTGATTCGCCTCTGAATCTAAGGTTTGGCTTGTTCATCTCCGCACAAAACTTGCTTCCACCTTATAGGGCTCTCTCCCTGCTACCGAATATTATATGTCAGTCAAACGCATTACCGATGATATAGAATGTCCGGCCACTCCCTTCAAACCGATGATATTATGGCTTACATCCTCGACGGATCAGGTCCCGAATACAACTCCTTAGCCATGTATTTCGTTGTTCCTGTTGGTTTCATATCCATCCTTACAACACCCATAAAAGGTATTTCCGCTCTAAAACATATGTCTTCCTTGGCTACAACACCTCTCATCATTGTTACAAATATCTCGACATAACTATGGGCCGTATCTATGTATCTCGCCATGTTGTCTTTAATTTGATGAAGAAACATTTTCCTGGACCCACTCTCTATCATCCACCTCCACTACCTGCTCATCAACTACCACTTTACCATCCCTACTTACTATCCCCAACTCTCCCAACACTCTAGACCATCCTCCACAACCTTCGGCCCCACCTTCCCTAACTCAAACATGTTATCTTCCCCGTCTCATTCCTCTCCTATCCATGACATGGAAACTGCCTCTTCTGAGTCCGATTATTTTCCCTCCCCTAACCCGAATCCACCTCACCCTATGACCACTTCAAGATCTCAGACTAATACATTTAAACCCACAACTCTTCCACCCAACTTCATCCTCCTCGTAAATCCTTTCTCTCTGATGCTAACCATGTGGAACCTAAAACCTTTACTGAAGCCTACCAAATTCATCAGTTGACTTATACCCCTCATTAATCTTGGCATCGTGTCACCATTGAGTCGAGCATGCACTCTTTTGAAATATATAACATATTTACTCCACTTACTCATAGTAGTTACCGAGCATCCACTGATATAATCATTACCTACTGATAACCCTTCCCGGAAAATTCGTATACAGACCATTGTCCGTAAGACCTCTCCGTACATAAAATCTTATCTATAAACTATCATTAACTTACTAACAACCAATATCCTTCGATCATATCGCGCAAACCGATCAGTACCAAGATTAACAAATAGGGGAACCTTCCATCTACTTCCTTTTTCTTAGGAAATAGTGCGTTCCATCTTTACGATCTACATTCAAGGCTACCAATTCCTAAATGGTGCTAAGATTGTAAGAATTAAGAAAGAGACCACTTACCCAAGCGTACCGCCAAGTCAGACGCCACCCATGAAATGGCATGAGTCTATAGTCAGACCAGGATTAAAATTCATCCATAAATGGCCATCTAATGATTCAATTTGAATCTCTCATTATGGAATTAGTACGGGATTATCATATCTAATAGGTCCAGACGTAAATGAACCATTTCATGTATAAGTGCAGTCACTAAGGTTTCCAACATCGATGACCCGGATCAGACAGTCACACTCCAAGTGTTATAGGTCAATAATGATGGTTTGATTGTGAGATCCTGAACTCTCGTCAATTATAAACATTAGTGATCGAATTCATCACGAACTCAATGTCTAAGATAGTACACCATAAACTTAATCATCCCATACATGACGCTTATGCACTGGTCTTTATTTTTACATAATGGTCTCTACTTTTACATAATGAACCCTTGGTATTTCTGGCAGTATCACTTATTGTTGGTCCCTTGAAAATGCTTTGGTTAAGTTTAAAGGGGGGGGGGGGGGTTGAATAAACTTAACACTTAAAACTTTTAGAGTTAACAAACTCAGCAACTTCAGCAGCCTTCTGATTACTCAGTAGTCTGCTGACTATTGATTTTACTGAATTTGTTGCAGTGGAATATACTTAAATTAAGCCTTATTACTTGTTGTTAAAGTATGATACCAAGTATTAGATACTCGGTAGCGTTAGTGTGTGATTCTGTTGCTAGATTCAGTAGGTTGATGTGCTAAATGTACTAAATGCAGAAAGTAAATATAGAAAGTAAGTAGGCAGATTTTATAGTGGTTCCAGGTGGTGTAATCCTATCGGTCCACTCTTCTCCTGTGATGTTGGAGGTAATTCACTAGAGATCTTTGAGGTAGCAGTTACAAGAATCCCTAAGTTGTTTGTCCTTCACCAATAACTATGGCTTCACAAACTGAACACTTGGAACATGTAGGATTGCTGCTCCAAAGTCTTCCACTGGTCCTTGAAGGGTAGGATTGCCTCTTCACCAGCTCCACCACAAACAACATTCCTTGACACCCAAAGATGCTTCACTGTCTTCAGCAGATTTCTTTTAAAAGAAAGTTTGAATCAAGTAAGTGATTCAGCTTTCAGCGACTTGATCAGGATGATATGATCAGCACCTTGAAGTCTTCAAGTGTGTAAACTTGATGTAGCTTGATGACAGATTACACTTGAAGAAGTTTACTGGATCAGTAGATTTATGCTCAGTAGGGTCAGCAGGGTGTTCAGTAGATTGAAATCTGATAGCTCAAGATAAATCCTTAATTTTTCATCTGATTTTATTTGAATTAGGAGTCCTCTATTTATAGGTAGGAATCCTTGTGACTTATGTTTGAAATTCAAACATAGCCGTTTCAGACTTGTCATTTTCTTGACTTGCATTATGTCCTTGTACATAGTACGACACTGTCAGACTGCTTTTTGCCAGTTTTCAGTCTGTCCACCCTTTGACTTGTATCCATTGGATAAACCTCTGTTTCTTCCCAACGTCCCTTTAATCTTATCCATTGATTTGTTTGATTAAAATAGAAGTTTTACCTGTCCTTATCCTTGTATTCTTCCAATGTAACCTTTGAATAATTCGAAATATGTGTTCAGCAGGTTCCTGTGAATGTAAGTTTGCTGAAATACATATAAGTCAGCTGATTCAAGTTGCGGTGTTTATAAAACACTGCAGCTGACTTCTCTACTATCTAACTTTTTATAGTGAAGTTATATTACACCATTTTAAATATAACTAAATTCCAATCACCACTTAACTTATGGAACTTAGATCTTGTACACAAGGTATATGAAATCAGTTTAGGTCATCACAGACTTCCCTAAATTCTGATTTCATAACCTTGACTTTAAATACTGAGTTTGATCATTTAGCTTCAATAACTGAGTTTAAGCCCTCAGCCTTCAGTCTTCAGCAGGTTCCTAAACTAGTCTACTGACACAGGTACCCTACTGATCTAGACAGGTTTGCTGATGAAAGTCAGTTGACCTTTTACAGTTCTTGTTTGATCAAACTTATACAAAGATCAAACTCTAATAAGCCTATACATTTGATCTAAACATCTTTTTGCCTTTGCTCTATAACAGCTAGTCTAGCACTCAAAATAATATATTATTGATTTTTCGGGCACAATGCTAGACATTTACTAGCAATGCAACGGAAATCCAAGCTTCTAGTAATCCGTTTATATTATCCCATAACTCATCATAAGTCTTGTTTTAATTTTTTTTTTCATTTTCCTCTAATCGATCAAATTTAAAACTTGATTTCCAGTTCAAATTTGAGTAGACTGATAAAAATTAAATCAAATTATCACATAATTTATAACATAACATTTTTAAGTTGGAAAGATTATGGAAACAAGATGACAAGAGACAGTCGTATCGTTCCAAGCCTCAGGAATATAATTAGCAAAATACACATGACCAGTTATAGGGCAACTGATTAGTCAGACTCAATGAGCATTTATCCTAGGAAGAGGTGGTTTTGGAAATGTGATTCTTTCTCAAGAAATTCTTCACTATTTTAGGCACAAGAATGGCAGAAAGGGTGATATGATGTTGAAGGTAGACCTCGAGAAAGCCTATGACAGAGTACATTGGCCCTTCTTGGAAAAGATTTTGGTCAAAGTAGGCTTCTCCCCTAATATTGTACAGTTGACAATGTTCTCTTTGCATACTTCTTAGTTGAAACTGTTGTGGAATGGGAATATCCTAAGCCTCATTCATCCGGAGAGAGGACTAAGACAAGGGGATCCCCTAGACCCTTATCTCTTTGTATTGTGTATGGGGATCCTTAGCAAAAAGATTAATGATGCTGTCCTTTCCAAAAACTGGAAACCAATTAAGATTGGGAGACATGCCCTTTCTTTATCTTACGTGTTCTTTGTGGATGATCTAATTTTGTTGGGAGAGGCTTCACTGGATCAAGCAACTTCAATTAATCATGTTCTTGAGGATTTTTGTAAGATTTCTAGACAAAACTAAGTGTCAGGAAATCCAAATTTCGTACTTCAAAAAATACAAGCAGCCAAACTAAAGTGATCATCAGCCAGGCAATGGGTATGCATCATACGGAGGACCTGGGACAGTATTTGGGCACCCTCTACTTCACTCCCGAATTACAAAACAAAAATTTGGGTATATTGTGGACAAGATGCGGAAGAAGCTTACAAGATGGAAAGCAAGAAGTCTCTCTAGGGCAGGCAAAATGATACTCATTAAGAGCTCCCTAGGTACACATCCTTTTTATACTATGCGGACTATGAAATTGCCGCAGGGATGCATAGCAGAGAGGAAAAGACATGTAGGCAGTTCTTTTAGGGGGAAGAAGATGGTGATAGAAAGATGCATTACATTTCCTGGGAAAAGCTCTGTAAGCCTAGGGATTGTGGCGGGCTTGTCTTTAAGACTGACACAAATGAATCTTGCTCTTTTGGGCAAACTGGTTTGGCAGATCCTAACTGATGACAATTCCTTGTGGGTGCAAGTGCTAGTAAATAAATATGGAAGCCCCTTTGATACCCCCAAAATCTCCAGTTCCACAACCTGGAAGGGTATCTGCTCATCTGCTGCAGCTCGCAGGGATGGATTTGAGGTGGTAGGAGATGCTATAATCTGGAATTTTGGGGATACGGAGAAATATTCTGTTGCGACAAGATATGACTTTATCTCCAATGACAATGTTTCTGTAAAAGACAATATTTGGGAGGATGTTTGGAAACTTAAAGGCCCTTCAAGATTGAATTTCCAGCTTTGGCCGGCATCACATAATGCCTTGCCAACCCAATCAATGCTATATAGAAGACATGTTGCAAATTCTGCAATTTGCGGGTTATGTAGCAGAGATGAGGAAACCATTCTCCACTCTCTAAGGGATTGCAAGACTTCTAGGTTGATTTGGCAGAACCTGCTTCCAAGACACCTTTGGGGGAGCTTCTTCTCAGAATCAAACATTCAAGAATAGATTAGAGCCAATTTGAAAAGAAGAAGAGATGGACAAGACTGGCCCTACAAGTTTCGACATTTAGTTTATTGTATTTGGTTTTGGAGGAACAAGATCCAACATGGGATCCAAGCTCCACATCCGCCAATAAATGTCTTGATTTCTAAGATGGAGGTCCGAGTTAGAAATCTTTGTCTAGCCTGGAATTTAGAGTCGATTTCTCATTTTTGATTGTTTTATTCGGATTTTAATTTTGATGTAAGTTGTGGTTGTTCCACTTTTGATAATAAATGAAAAGATTGTTTCGGAACAGAAAAACAAATACTCATGACCAGTTCAATGATCTAACAAATTAATAAAAATAAAAAAAATAAAATTGTAAATGTGCAAGGGCCGGCTCATTTTTAAATTTTATTAGCCGTGCTCCTTAAGACACCCTTGTTTACCAAAAGATTTTTAAAGACTTTTGCCTTGAAAATATGTAGTACTATGTCCTATTTAAGGAAGACTCCAAAAGTTTCTCCTGAGTTAACAAGACTACAGTTGACCTAGTCAATAGTGTTTCAATATATTTGTTTAATAATCAACACGTAGCATTGGTTATTCTTGCGGCAATTACCTGCAGATAAAATTAATTTCACTCTAGTCTGCGGAAATTAATCATTCATCTGCATGTATATATGTGTAATTTGTTTTTGAGAATGCTTTCGTAGATTTTTAAAGTCGTCAATAACAGTCCATTTAACACTTGTTTATTATAGCTGAACGAAATTATAACTCATGGAGTGATACCCATAGTTTATTATACGTGCATTTTGTTAGGACTCCGTAGACTAGAAGTTTTGATAATACCAAAATAGTTGGTTTAGAAACCAAGTATAAGTTTGCTTAGTAGTCTGACATGCGAATTGTATAAGATTAGTTAGACTTTATCAATGTACTCATAGTCTAAGATAGCATAGACTTGAAGACAAGAAGAACCAGACGACTAGAAGACCAGACTCTTGTCCAACCATCTATCAAGACTACTCAATACAGAATCAGTAGAGGCAAAGCATACCAGTAAGCAAAGCAAAGAGAAGACGAGTAAAAGTATTAAAGACCCGACAAGTTTAGTGTCAAGAATCCAGACGAGTAAAGAATCAGATCAGAGACCACCAAATCCTCTCAAATGACTATAAGACAAATGAAGTGACAAATCAAAGGGCGTGTAGCCATCCATCAGATCAACATTTGATCTAACGGCCACGAAATCATACAAGTGGGAAACTAGCATTCGATGCTATAAAGTTATCTTCTAGAACCCATCTAGTACAAAGGCTCAAACGGTTAAAAAGATGAACGGGACAATTTTGAAAATATCAAGGGACAACTCTACAATCAATCAGAGGCACTCATTCCTCAACGGTACACCTACCATGTGAAGACTATATCAAGAGGAAGAAAAACAACTGAAGAAAGTTGTTGAGAAAGAAAACAAAAAACAAGCTAAGTCCTTGAAATCTAGAAAGTCATCTCTCAACAAGATCTTCTTCAAAAGCTTACAAAGTCAAATCCAGATATCAAGTAGATCAAGATCAATCATGCTTCAAAGAAATATCCAGTGATCTACTTGATTAAGAGAGCTGCAACTGAAACTACAAAGTCAGATCCAACCAAAATCTCTCACATTTGTATCATTAATTTGATACATCACTCACTCTACTTAACAACCAAGTTCTCAAGGAAAAGGCAAACATGTTGAAACATCTACGGGGTGTGAAGGAACAGTGAAGAAGACAGACGAGCTGTTTGATAAAGGAAGTTCTTCAGACAAGCTGCGTGCAAGTAGACCATTAAAGCATCTACGGGGTGTGAGGCATCTGCCGGGTGTCAATGAAAATTACCTATTGTATTAGTCTAGAGTGCAATAGTGATACCTCCTGAGTCACGGGAGAAGCGATCACGTAGGAGATTACGCCACTCCGAAAATCGATAACATTTCTTGTCTCGTTTATTTTCAGCATCTTATATTCAGTACTTGCACACTCTACATCACACTATTTAGCAATGAAAACCAAGCTCAAGGCTTATTTTGAAACATATCATTAATCCGCTGCACTTACTTCTTGATCCAGACCAGACTAGTAAAACAGACAAGTATTTTACGAGTCTGTTTTACTGATCAATCCGGACCTTTAAGTGAGAAACTCCAAAATCGAAGAGAGTTCATTCACCCCCCTCCGAACTCTCACAAGCCTTGTATTGCAGACCAACAAGTGGTATCAGAGCGTGTCTCCTAACAATAGACATCTTCGTGTTCTGTGTGTTGGAGTGATCCAGAGCTTGTGTTTTCAAAATCACATTTTAGCATGGAGTCAAATAGTACTATTATTAGAGTGCCTACTTTTTCTATTTCAAAATTTGATGAATGGAAAATGCGTATGCAGACACACTTAGCTGTAATCCATGAAGCTATGATTACTGTAATAGAGGATGGTCCAATTACCATCATGAAAGCAAACACAGATGTAGCAACTCAAAAGGATCAACCTTATGTAATAAAACCAAATCATGAGTGGACTCTAGAAGACAAAAAGATCAACAATCTGGACAGTGTTGCTAAGGACACCATAATAAAGACCTTGGATAGCAACAAGTTCCTAAAAATCAATGGATTCAAAACTGCCAAAGAAATCTGGAAAACTCTGATCAACTACTGTGAAGGCATAGAAGCTGTCAAAGTCAACAAACTCACGGTTGCTGTTCAGAAATTTGAGACTTTCCAGATGAAATCTGGAGAAAATGTTGAAAAGATTTAATCTCGTTTTCCTGAGACCCTAAATGAGCTACAATTGCTAAATCGAACGTACACTAAAAAGGAGATATGCATGAAGATTCTGAAAGCCTTTCCAGAATCATCGGATATCATCACCACTGTGCTAGCTGCTACAAAAGATCTAACCAAACTAGACACAGTGGAACTCTTCTCTGATCTAAAAGCATATGAGTTCGAGCTGAACAACAAAATCAAGAGAAACGTTCAGGAAATACCAACCCTCATTGCTCCCACGGGTGAACCTTCAACTTCAATGGTTGAAACTGTCAAACAGAGTCAGATCGATCAACTGCAAGATCAGATGTCCTTAATAATGAGACACATCAAGGGATTATCCCACTCAACCAGAAAGTTTTAAAATCAAAACAGAAGAGATGATGGTTACAGAAGAAGAGAAGATGACAGAAGAGATGACAGACGAGACACTCGCAGAGACGAGAGAAGGGACGACATGGATGATCAAAAGAAAGATGTGTTGTGCCCTTGTTTTGGTAAGTTTGATTAATTTTCATAATTATCCTTATTATGTGTTAATCATTCTATATCTCATATACTAACACTTTTCTCGAGCATTTCTTGTAGGTATACTAATCACGTTGTAGATGATTAAATTATAGCTATATGATACAATGTGAAATATTGCAAATTAGTGACAAATTTAATTAATAACAAGTGATGGAAACTTTATGTTGTACACATTAAATGATTTTATTTTATTACTTTTATGGCAATATAAAATTAATTTGATAAATTGTGCAAACACAGTTTTGTGTGTTATGGCATAATTTTTATTGAATTAATTTTTGGGCTATATAAACTTTAGGCCTGATAATTTCTTAATTAAATGATGGCTCTTGTATTTCCTTCTTAGATATCACCCGGCCCTTCTTATATTTAATTCTTTGGCCCTGTTAGCCCATGTATCCTTAACCTATTTTTCTTAAAATATTTGAAACCCTACTACTACACTTCATAAGCTGCCGCCCCACTCCCTCTTTCCTGGAAACTTCCGTCTTTTATTTTCCACCACATAATTCTCCTCATCTTCCCAATACACATCTTTATCATTCCCTCTCCCCCATAACACCTATGTCCTCTAACGTCTCTTTTACTCTGCCTCCCATTAATTCCTTTAGATCTTCAAATGTCTATCTCATTCATTTGAAGAAAACTTCTCCCCTTTCTTTTTCATTTCCAGAAATTACTTCAACCCATTTCCATAAATTATATCTGTCTTCTCTGTTTTCGATTACAGTACTCCTTCTCTATATGGAAATCGAATCTACTCTCTTTCTGTTCTTCCAAAAAAGCTCTCACCTTTTTTTCCATGCCTCTTTCGTCTTTGTTCTTGCGGTAAAACGATGAGTTTTTTGGCTCTAATGACTTCTGACATACATGTGAAGGCATAGAAACCCTAGCTTACTGCTCTATGGTCAGATTTGTGGATGGCTCTGCAACACAGGTATGAAAATAGGCATCTTTTGATGCTACATCCGCTGAGACCAATAAATATGTACTTCACTGAGGTCAATGATGCCTAAAATCCTTATAACCTACTCTCTTTGAGTATATGGTAAAAGGCTAAGTATTTTTGCATGTATTTTTGCTTGTATGTTCTTTTATTTATTTTCTCGGACAATGCATGCTCTGTAATGTCTATGATAAATCAACTTTTTATTAGGTCATGTCTCTCTCTGTTTTCCTTAGTCGAATATTTTCTGATTTTTTATGGTCCAAGTCTAAATCTTTTTGTCTTCTTAGTCTTCCTTCTTTGCTTTTCGAAATAGGTGTATTATGTTTGGTAAATATTAAATTTTTCTCTTGGGTCACATGCTTTCCTAATTATTTTTTTCTACCTCGCATTTTCTTTTTGCAAAAATAATAAATAAGAAATATGTGTTAAATTTCACATAATATTTCTTTTTAAATGTTTAAATGTTTTACCACAGCATGTCACAGTTAATCCTTTTTTTGTTGCCTCGTGTATGGTCTCTAAAACTGACTTTCTTGTCTTTTTGCTCACACACTGCACCAAGGTAAAAATGCTGTATAGCAGTTTTGGACACTTTCTTAACCCGTGACTCCTTCCTTTTCATTTCTAGATGTTGCTTTTATTATGTTGACTTGTCAATCTAAATTATTTTATCTCTTCAAATCTACTAACTCTTCTGTTAAGTATGCAGTATATATATGACCATCTACCTTAACAGGAAGAAAGCAAGCAAAAAGGCACTAAAGTCATTTTTTTTTTCAAAAAATCCTCTCACTTCTCTCAAGTTCAATCAAAACTTTAAGGAGTCCTTTACCTCCTTAAGTTTGAAGAGTAGATTAGTAGGATTTTAGTGAGAGTTTGAATTTGATTTTGAGTGTCATTTGCGAGGTATCAAACATGTGGTGAGAATAGTCTTTGTGCTCTTACACTTGAGTTTTTCAACTTGTATAAGTGAGGAAGAGAGTGATGTGTTTCTATTCTGCATTGCTATTTGGAGTTCATCAAGTCAAGGAAGGATCTTGGTGTTTCAACACACACATCTTTGTGTGTTGAGTAGAGTGCTGAAGGACTGTGCTTGGAGGGCTCCGGTCTGCACTTCATCTTTTCCATCCGAGCTGTAGGCTGCGTGATGTGATCCAGCCCAAGCATTATTTGAAGACAATGAAGATGGGCTTGGTTAAATTACAATCATAGTGATTTATTTTGTTTATTTTAGTTTCGGTGTTTTATTGAATAAAACGGCCTTAGGCCCGTGTCAAAAGTTGCCCATATGTTAGTATATTGGGTTAAGTGTTTATTTTTAGCAAATAAATGTCATTTGGGCTTATTAGTTGCAAGTTAGGCCCACTAGGAAATAAAGTGGCGAAAATTACTAAGTAATTTGTCCCACATTGCTTAGGAAGTTATTTGTCTCTTATTTTGTAGCCTATATAAAGGCATTCTACTTGTTCTTTTAGAAGACATCAATATACCTACATTGAGTGAAATATTATCGATTAAGCATTGTCTTAATTGTGCACCTTGTGTGTGTGAGGTTCTCTTGGATTGGAGGATCGCCCCTTGGAGAACTTATCAACGTAAGTGAGCATTACGTTGTGGCGTTCCCACCGTTGTCTTGGTCTAAGGCGCGGATTTAGCTCCCATTGGTTATCACCAATTTCTTCCTGGGCAAAACAAAGGATTTGATTCGTAAGAATCACATCAGTTGGTATCAGAGCTCAGTAATTGTTGGTAATCAAATATCCCTTTTCGTTTCGTTTTATTTCGTTCATCGTTTTTGTTTTCGTTTCTACAAATCTGTGTTCTTGTTGCTGTGATTAAAAAAAAAAAAAAAAAACCCTAAATCTGTTTCTGCGTTTCTTTCCTGCGTTTTTCCTGTTCTTGTTTTTCGTCGTCTGTTTACCCTAATAAATCATATCCAAAAATTCCAAAAAAATTATATGTTTTAGTTCTTTGTGTTATCTACAAGTTTCATTCCTTGTGATTCTCGAAATTCTCAGTGGAAATCGTTCAAAAAGTGTCAACAAACAAATTTATCAAAATCGTAAAATCCTGTGATCAGCTTCGTATTCTTGTGTTTGTGACCCCTAATACATTCTCAAATCGAAAAGTGGTTAAGATAAAAGTTGTAGATCGTTAACTTTCTTACGACTTTTCTCTTTTGTGTTTTTCTAAATTCTCCCCGGAGTCCATTCAAAAAAATTGTTGAAAATTCTGCAGTTTAGATCTACAAACTGCCCTGAAAACCAATGCTTACCTTAAAATCCGTAAAATCTTCCATTTACGTCCAAAAATTCTGATATTTTGCGATTGAATAGAAAACTTCCATATCTAAATTTTATCTCTTTTGTGCAACTTCAAATTCGTAATTTATCATGCCTGAAATCATCTTTTAGCCGAAAATATCACACCTAGGTGTGAAAACTTTCACACCCATGCAATTCTACAGCTCATCCATTTTCTTTCCTTCTTTGAGTCCTTTCTTTTCCCAGTTCTTCCTAATCACCTTTAGCAACTTTCCTACACCTCAAGCACTAGCCTAGATTCGTTTTGCTCGTTATTTTGATTTGTTTATAAAAGGGTGCTTTACTTTCCACAAGAGCGAGGGTGAGTGTAAACACGAGTGTCTTGGTGAGGGTTTATTGTCTATCCTATGGAAGACTATAAACATTATGAAGTTTTGAGTAATGAGTATCTTAAAGAGAGATTGGCTGCCCGTGTCAAAGCTTTTAGTGACGAGAATAATGAAAAATTTGAAAGGGTTTATGCGGAGATGGCTGCTATGAGGGCATCCATTCGAATTTAACAAAGGCAAATGGCTAATCTTGCTCATGGTGCCCAACCCGCCGGTGCACAAAGGAAGAGGGAAATTGGCTTACTTTCGAAAAATTTTCTGGCTCACAGTAAGAAGGCCAGAGCTTTAGTAGCCGAGAAAAAAGAAGAGATTATTAGTGTTTGTGAGGAGAAGTTGGAAGAGGAGGAATGTGAAAGTGTAGTGGATTTGCAAAGGCCTGAAATTTTAGAAGAGTTGGTAACAAGTGTTGATGAGACAATTCTCACGACTGCGGCTCATGTTGACATTCCTATTGCTGATATTGTTGTTGTTACAACGGAGGCTGAATTGGTCGTTGATACTGACGTAAGTCCGATTGAGGTTGAAGTTCGCATGAATGAGGTTGTCAATGAGATTACCGCTACGAGATGATCCTATAGTGCGACAGAGGATCTTGCCGGAAGTTGAGGAGTTACCAACTATTCGGAATTGTATTCATCTTTCCGTTCGTGTACAAGATGATTCACTTTATTTTGATGGTGAAACTGTTGAAGCCGTGAAATCGCTTGACGTGATGGTGCTATTCAAAACGTTACGGTGTTTACACGATTATTCGATCCGTTCCTCCCGAATTGTAATTCGTTGGATTTCGTTATTGCTAATTTTTATGTTGCTTCCATTTCATTATACGAGAGGAGGACGATTCATTGTTCACTTTGTTCTATTTTGTTGGTGGTATTCGGTATATGGACCTACTTGGCGTATGTTGGTCCAAGGTTTCTATTTGATCCGGTGGTTTCAAGTATCCCTTTGATCGAGGACGGATCCTTCCCAACCGGGAGGGAATGATGTGATCCACCAAGCATTATTTGAAGACAATGAAGATGGGCTTGGTTAAATTACAATCATAGTGATTTATTTTGTTTATTTTAGTTTCGGTGTTTTATTGAATAAAACGGCCTTAGGCCCGTGTCAAAATGTGAGGTTCTCTTGGATTGGAGGATCGGTAAACATTTGTATTGTGCTTGTAACCGTAGAGATTTATAGTATAGCTTTAGTGTTATACTTGAATCTTTACCTCAAGTGTTCTTTCTAAGCTTGGCTAGGATTCAACACTTGGTTGATTCAAGTAAAACATTCTTGACTGATTGTTTTGCTTGGATTGTTTGTTTTTGTTTTGTAACACCCTAGGACATTGCATGCTAGTTAAACAACATAAAATATGCTAAGTGTTCTCTCACCTAATCAACAACACTTAAATAATACTTTTGCATGCTAGTAACCTAACCTGATCTAAAACAAGTTTGTTTGTAATCTTGTTAGGTGCAACTTAGATCACTTAGATAACTAGTATAACATAGTTTTTCTTTTTAATTAGATAGTCTTCCACCTATTTAATTAACTAAAAACTAGGTTGAAACTCCAAAATTATTTTAAGTTGAAAAAGTAGTCATAATCCGGTAATTACTCTATTCACCCCTCTAGAGTAATTTAGTGCGCGTAACGATCCAACAAGATGATCATCAAGAAAGAAAGAAACAAGAAGATTTGATGTGCTATAATTGTAATAAACCGGGACAGTTCAAGACAAACTGCCCCGAACCAATCAAAAGAACCAGAGATGAGGACAGTCGTGAAAGAGCAGACAACAAGGGCAGAAATAGACGAGCTTACAAAGCAGACGATGACTCTTCTCATGAGATTCAAGTAGAGCCCCTATCTGACTCAGATGACAATGCATTCATGGCATTAGAAGACAATGATGAGGTAATATCACTATTCTCACACTCAGCATCCTCATCAGGTTCATCTTCTAGAGCTACAGTTCCAAATCTTGAGACTATAGATATTCAGGAATTTCTCAAAGATCTTAACAGTGAGATTGAAGAAATTCAAACAAACTGTGATCTGATAAAGAAAGAAAATGAATATCTTAAGACAGAAAATCTAAAATTGAAAGATGGAATTTTCAATCTTAAAGTTAACAAATCAACAGTGATTGATGAATCCTGACCGGATCTAAATAAAAAATTGCATATTTAGATCAAGTCTACATCATCAATCACTCCTGAGTTTAATCCAGCTAAACGACCTGAAGACTCGGAACTGACGACTCTTGTCAAGTCCAACCCAAAGTTCAGATCTAATATGATACTACTTTTGAACCATCTTTTAGACCTGAAATAAAAGTTAAACAGGTCAAGCAATTCAAGTTTGTTAAATCTATGACTGAAAATCATAAACATGAACATCCAGTCACTTATGAACCTAAAAGAACAAACATATCGAAAAATTATAAGTTCAGGGGAAATAATAGATTACACCCCTCTGACAACGACCGGAACAATGGTCTTCCCACTTACAATAGGAAACCCAATGTCAGAAACAACCTTCCTAAAACAGAACAATAATACATCCTAGAACTCTCTTTACACATAAGAAGGTTCCTAATAGAACTAGACAAGTGTTTAAACTGAAATCTGAGAGAATTACAGTGTCTACCTTTGGGAACGTTTTTGCTCATCCATACAAGCTAGAAGGAAGGGAAAGGATTTCAAATAGGAACAAGAAGTTTAATGAAATTCCATTCGATTATCCTTATCATTGATGTAAAAGCCTAAGAGTTCCTCTATTCAAATACAGACTAAGGCTCACACCATCTGACACTAACACTGTTGGACCCAAACAGATTTGGGTACCTAAATTGCACTAATTTGTTTTGCAAGTCGTCTGGTACATAGACAGTGGATGTTCCACACACATGACATGCAACAAACACTGTTTGTAGAAATATCAGAACAATGATGGACCTAAAGTCAACTTTGGAGGAAATGAGAAGCCTGGTATCACAAAAAGAATTGAAAGCATTACCAAGAATGATCTAGAGATCTGTGATGTCACATTTGTTGAATGATTGAAGTACAATCTTCTCAGTGCAAGTCATTTCTGTGACAAAGGATATGAGGTCCTATTCAACAAAATAAGTGCAGAGTCATCAATGAAGAAACAACATAGACGATCTTAACTGGCAAAAGAAAGAAGAACATTTATATAGTAGATTGGTCAACTGCAACATCAGAACTTTGTCTACAAGTGCAATCAAAACCAGAAATAAGTCGTCTATGGCACAAGAGACTAATTCATTTCAATTACAAGACAATCAACCGATTGGCAAGAAATGATCTAGTAAGAGGATTGCCAAATATGGTCTACAAGAAGGACAACATCTATGACTCCTGCCAAATGGGGAAACAGATAAAATCCTCATTCAAGTCAAAGACAGCACCATCAACAAATCGAATCCTACAGGCACTACACGTGGATTTGTTTGGACCAGTGACCCCAATAAGCACCAGTGGAAAGAAGTACACTTTATTGATCGTGGATGACTTCTCAAAGTTCACATGGACAGTCTACATCAACAAAACAAAAAAAACTCTCAAGAAGCTGCCTAATCTACTGAAAAGACTTCAAAATGAAAAAGAACTAACAGTGATCAAAATCAGATTTGATAGAGGCACAGAATTACTAAACCAAGTTAACAGAAATTACCGTGATGAAAAAAGTACGCAACATCAACTTGTTGCTAAAAGGACTACACAACACAATGGAGTTGCTAAAAGAAGAAACAGAACCATAAAAGAAGTTGCTAGGACAATGATAGCAGAAGCAAACATGTCAAAAGGATATTGGGAAAAAGCTGTCAACACTGCTTGCTATACTCAGAACAGATCTATCATCAACAAATTTAGAGGGAAGGCACCTTATGTACTATGGAATAGGAGAAAACCAAACATCTCTCACCTCTATATCTTTGGAAACAAGTGTTTCATTCACAACAATTAAAAAGATCAATTGAAGACTTTTGATGCAAAAGCTGATGAAGGAATTTTTCTGGGATATTCATACATGAGCAAGACATTTAGGGTTCTAAACAAAAGAACTTTCTCAATAGAAGAATAAGTTCATTTTTTTACGAGCCCAACTTCAGCACTGATCTACCCATTGAAGAAGAAGATCAGCCAGATGAAGAACCAGTCTATGTTGACATTAAAATCAGAGAATTCGATTCAACAGAGCCAGGGGACATTCATCCTACAATAGAGCAATGTTAGGAATGATTTACTGTTTTGATGATGTCCATATAAGCTATTATAGCAAGCTTGAAATAAGTCTAAATGAGTAGTAATGTTTGTATATGATTTACTTAGAAGTCTGACATGCTTTATAAGTTTAGTCAGACAAGAACTGTAATAGACCGGTAGGCCGGCTCAGTGAAGACAGCCGAGGAACCAGCACAGTGAATTGAAGACCTATGGACTGACTTACAACCAAGGAAGTGTGTGATGACCTTGGGTAAGTCTAAGATATATTACAAGTGATGGAATCTATTCTTTTAATATGGTGTACACTAATCTCACCCAAATCAAGGATCCGTGAAGTACAAACATACAATGGACATCATGAATCAATGTAGAAGGAAAGATAGAAGAAAAACAGCAAACCGGATAAGAGAAAGTTCTACCGGCTGACTAAAGAAACATCAGTGAAGAGTATCTCAACGACAAAGGAATAATCAGAGTAGCCAAGTAAGTAAAATCTGATACTCATGAAATCCTCAATATGATTAATTCAAAGATCAAACAATTAATGCAGAATCAATCAAGGACGGATTTTATGATAGACGTTTGGAGAAAATACGGATCACCAAATGAAGGAGGATTAAATCAAGGCAGAATCAAGGATGATTCTGAGAATGAAATAGCCAACGGATGAATTTTTGAATCAAGGAAATCAAGGCTATAAATAGAAGACATTGACAAAAACACAAGGTGACAATAGAAAAAGATAGAACAAAGAACACTAAGTGCTGAAACTCTGTGAATATCACAATCCTTCATTCTAAACTTGAAGGACACATTCAGAAGATCAAACTTAGAAAACAGAGCATCAAAGTTATATAAAGTACTGAGTCTGATCAAGCCTTTGTGAATCCAATTCACACCAAACTGAAGCAATTGAATCAGAGTGTCAGAGAAGGAATTGCAACCTTGAAGTGATAGCTGCTGAAGCATTTGTTCCTAAGGAGCAGTGTGGAAGACTGAGTCACTGAAGCTTTTGTAGCCAGGGAGTGATGGTGTGTAGATTGTGAAGCTTGTGTAGCCAAGGACAATCATAACTATTGTATTGGTGAAAGACAATAGTGAATTCCTCCAATCATCACAGGAGAAGAGTGGATTAGGGGATTACACCACCCTGAATCACTATAAATCTTTGTGTTCATTTACTTACTGCATTTTAAGAATTTTCTTAATGATGTTTATTTATATTATGTGTGTGCTTGAACTACTTTGAAACAATCATTAAGAAGGGTTTTATCCGCTGCCCAAAAGCTTTTAAAATAGGAAATGTTTTTGAAACTTCAATATAGTCATTCACCCCCCTCTGACTATATTTTCACCCTTCTCTGGACCAACAATTGGTATCGGAGCAATGTTTCTAGTATCAGAACCTGTTTGGATCTAATTTCTGGTAACCAAGAGATCAAGTTTTTCAAATATGTTATTTATATAGACATCTGCCTGTCTGTGACTATGGAATCTTCAAATTTCATGTCTAAAGTACCTGTTTTCAATGTTAACGATTTTGATGAATACAAAATAAGAATGTTATCTCATCTTGTAGCAACTCATGAGGAGATGCTAGATGTTATCAATGATGGTCCTATCAAAATTATGACTATAGAGACCACAGGTCCAAATCAAGGAAAATCAATTGAAAAGCTAAAGAAGGATTTGACCAATGATGATAGAAGGAGAGAAAATCTTGATTTTATTGCAAAGGATAGGATCTTGAAGACTCTGGATAGCAATATGTTGATGAGGATTAAAGATTGCAAAACAACAAAAGCAATGTGGGACAAACTGGCTCTTGTCAATGAAGGATCAGAGGCAATAAAAAAGAATAAACTATATGTTGCAAAACAGAAGTTTGAAAACTTCAAAATGAAGACAGGTGAATCCGTTGATCAAATGGATAACAGATTCTCAAGTATTTTTAATGAACTGCAACAACTTGGCCACACATACCACAAAAAGAAGTTTGCTTGAAAATCTTGAGAGGTCTACCTGAAAGATGGAAGATCATCATATTAGAGCTTAAAGGCACGTTGGAACTTGCCAAGACTGATACACTGACCATAATGTCACAACTTAAAGCTCAAGAATTCGAGTTGAACAATGAGGAAGGTGCACCAGCAGAGCCAAACAAGGCTAGTGCACTGGTGGCACCCCAGCAGAGTAAGTCAGCAGAGTCAACCAGCAAAGAGACTCAAGAACTGAATGCGCAAGTGGCATTGTTGATCATGAAGTTTGACCGATTCAAGAAGAGACATGGTAAAAGAGGTTCATCATCAATATGATGAAGAACATGAAGAGGATGTTGGAAAGGTTCATCTAACAGAAGACGAAGAAGAATAATAGACAATGGATGATCATCACACTGATGATCATGAGGCAAAAGAGGATTCTGATGATCAATTGACACTCCATGATGTTATCGAAAGGAGTAAGACTGATGGTGAGAAGGAGCTGAGTGGATCAGCTGAGAGAGTACAACCAGCAGACTCAACAAGGACCCCCAGCACTGATCAAGGAGGAATGATAGCAGAGGAAGCTGAAGCTGCAGCAGATGAAGATGAAACAATGTCCTAACCAGGACTTGGAGAATTAAGCTACCCACAACAATCTCTATCTGACATGTTGATTGAAGAAGAGCAAGCTGAAGAAGACTTTGATGAGGAACCAACACCGGCTGATGGAGGTCAAGTTAAATTATTAACTCGATGCCTACTAACTCACTAGCAAGAGAACTAGGTTCAATTGTAGTATAGGCAGATAGAGTCGAGGTCGATCCCACAGAGACTCGGCACAAATAAAACACAGCTTTATCCTATTAGAACCAAATTAAAAAGGCGGTCTACGACCAACTAAATGCGATAAATAAAATAGTGACAACCACAAGACACAAAAGACCACAAAGACAGTCTAAAGACTACTAAAACACGGATAATACGGTTGATATTATCTAAACAAATAGTATTGATTACGCTAGTAGATTATAACTCCCCCATGTGAATTAAGATGATAACGAGACAAAACAAACGTTAAAGATTAATTATTATGACTACGGGAGTCATCCCCTAAGGTAGATTTAGCTCCGATTAGGCCCTCTAAATCATCGTGCCTCCATTACGTGACTTCGCTTTTTAATGCCTCCATCTCATATAACTTCTGACACAATTACGAAACTAGGGATGCCGGTATAAACCGTAACCTCATCTAAGCAACATTCCTAGGGTAAGGCGTACTTCTTAGATGCCGATTCAATCTATATCCTAAGTAACAATCACTTTTTGGGTTTCATGTTAAATTATGATGACAAATAATTAAGTTGATCAGGTTTAATTACTCGTTTTAATTCCAAATCAAGAGAATCGACGTAGTCGAAGCCGATCATAATATTGCCCTACACATTACCACACTCGGTCGACCGAACAACAGCACTCGGGCGACCGAGTGACATGTCTAGGTCGACCGAACACAGTTCTGTGCCGGAACAAATCATGATTACTTCTTAACGTTTCTAACCTAAACACATGGGTTCATAAATTAATCTACATCACGCAATCAATACAAGAAAAACTACTCCATAATAAAATATATCAAATCTACACAAATAAAGATTGCATAATTGAATAGTCATACCCTCGAAGACGAGAATGACTCCCACTCTTTAATGCGCTCCCTAATTGGAGAATCCGACGAATCCACAATGAACGAACATAAAGAAAATAAAACTAAAACTTAAAAGCTAAAATTGTATGAATTGTTTTGTGTTGTAGTGGTGTGTCTCTCTCAAAGATCGTGGTCGCTTTGTTTATATAGGAGTTGTAGCCGACATAGGGAGAATCCAGAAGATTGACATGCATTTATCACATTAGGCTCGGGTGACCGAACCTACACGCTCGGTCGACCGAATGGCATGGCTCGGTCGACCGAGCCTCCCTCTTTACGCGTTTTCAATTTTGCTTCGTCTGACTTGTTCCCCACTCCATGATTTTGAATTGATCTGATTAATCTTTTCTTCAATGCTCCGATTTTCTTCTCTTTTATCTTGAGATCTCTCGATTGCGTGATAATTATCTTCCCGATTTATCATGATCTGCAAAATCAGCATTTATCACCCAATTAATTGCTCTTTTATAATAAAAATAGCTAAATACCAATTATCATATTAATAATCACTTATCATTAAATAATAAATATAAACACGTGATTAAATATGAAATATATATAATTAACTCCGATTTAAGGTTATAATTGATGACATAAATGGGTATATTTTAACTGTCATCAAAATGCCCCCCACTTAAACTTTGCTTCGTCCCGAACAAAGTATTAATAAGTCATCCCCCAAGACAACATTTTCTGTGGTCAACTCATACTTACACAAGAAACCCGAGTCAACTCATACCAGTCATGCTCATAAGATAAGCATTATTCACTACTCGCTATGAATCGAAGTGATTGTGCATGTGCATTGGTTTTATATAAATGTAGCAAGATTAGAGTTTATGCAGACTTCATATCTAAATTCACCAACATCAGCATTCATACTTCTCATGCCTCGCAATGGTTAAAGCACTAGAACAATAAGCAAGAGCGTATCTATAGGGTTTCTGGACTTGGAGACCGAGTACTACTCAAAGCCTCTTAAAGAGTTGAATATTCTTTTCATATCTTCATATTTTTCAGATACTATCAATCTCAAGAAGGAAAACTTTTAGGGCATCCCTCTATCTTAGATCAAATATTAGCATCGAATATTACCACAAGCGCGAGGCTACTTTGGTAACTTACTACAAGCCCAGTGTTTTAATACATTGTCAAAACACAGGTACGTCCCAAGCTTATTACTCCGCTTTTGTTGGCTAGAAGATCAGAATACATCAGTCGACAAATGTCGACACTAGGTCCTCATAACCAATTATCTACGCAATGTACACATACTTCTTTCAATTATTGTAACTCATGCGGTACTAAGCGATTCACATGTTGAGTAATTGAACAATACCTAACTACTTGCAATTGTTGGCATGAATATCCTTAAGTTTACTAACAATTTATCGCAAAAGTATAATATGACCACGTACTCACGCAACTTGGTTCATTTCCTATTAATTCTAAGTATAAGAACTTCACAAGTTTAAGGGTACGAGTTAAACATCTTGGCATTTATCCATAAAAGTTTTAAATTTGGCTCAATATTGTCTCAGTATTCCGTTCCCCTTGACTTTTTCAACATATAGCACAATATATAGCTAAGTCCCCCGCCCCCACTTAAACATGGCATTGTCCTCAATGACAAAAATAAATGAGAGTTCAAGATGAAAGACTTAGCTCGGAAACGGCTCCCAAGGAAAGGAACATTATCGGAGTAATCATCGGCACAGCGTGGAGAGACAGACACATCCTGTATAAACAAACAAGCTCCACGAAATCATCAAATACCATGTCTATGGAAGTTATAAAATAACGTGGCAGTAATTAGATATAGATATCTAAAAACAGTTTAAGCCACTTTACTTTATACTGCCATGGACAAGACCTAAATAAAAACTCACATGACGGCTATCAAGGAAAAAACCTCGTTTATTCCGAACTTAGACTCGGAACATGGCGAGATGAAAAAAACCGTGATAGGCGCATGCTACTTTATTAAAAAGAAAAATGAAAAATATAGTTATAGGTAGTAGTTCTAAGTTTATAGTCGCTAGCTCGACTCAGCTCAAGATGGTTTATTCATAGACAGGGTCATCGAGGTACAAAACCTCCTCCTCGCCGAAGGCGGCGGAAGCCCGTGATAATGCTTAATACGATGTCCATTGACCACAAATCTGGACTCGTCTTTGAAATTGAATAGCTCCACCGCTCCAGAAGGAAAGACTTGTTGTACTTGAAATGGGCCATACCATCTTGATTTCAACTTACCCGGGAAGAGTCTTAAGCGCGAATTGTACAAGAGAACCAGATCACCCTCTTGAAAGGTCCTCTCCCAGAATCTTTTTGTCATGAAACTTCTTCGTGCGCTCCTTGAAAATCTTGGCATTCTCGTATGCCTCTAAACGAAACTCCTCCAGGCGAGTTAATTCTAACATCCTTTTCTCACCGGCCAACGTCTCATCAAAATTTAGCATCCTTGTTGCCCACATGGCCCGGTGCTCCGGTTCCCACGGGTAGATGACATGCCTTTCCAAAAACAATCCTATATGGTGACATTCCAATCGAGGTTTTATGTGCAGTCCTATAAGCCCATAAAGCGTCGTCTAAACGTAACGACCAATCCTTTCTGGTCGTATTGACAGTTTTCTCCAGGATACGCTTTATCTCTCGATTGGTGACTTCTACCTGTCCACTAGTCTGGGGGTGATATGCTGATGCTAGTTTATGTCGAACCCCATACTTAATCATCAGCCGTTCAAAAGGTTTATTACAAAAATGACTACCATTGTCGCTTATAATTGCCCTAGGCGTCCCAAACCTTGTAAAAATATTCTTCTTCAAGAATCTAACCACAACCCTAGCATCGTTAGTAGGGGAAGCAATGGCCTCAACCCATTTGGATACATAATCTACAACAACTAAGATATATCGGTTAGATAATGATGAAGTGAAGGGTCCAACAAAATCTATTCCCCAAACGTCAAAAAGCTCCACTTCTAAGATGCTCTTGAGTGGCATCTCATTCCTCCTTGAAATATTACCTGTCATTTGACAAGCATGACATGCCTTTGCATATTGGTGTGCATCCTTAAACAATGTCGGCCAATAAAAACCGCATTGGAGGACTTTGGCCGCAGTTTTATCTCCCCCGTAGTGTCCTCCAACTTCATAAGAATGACAATGCTTCGGGATATCATTATACTCTTCCTCCGGCACACATCTTCGAAAAACATTATCGGATCCTAGCTTAAACAAGTACGGTTCATCCCAATAATAATGTCTAAGATCTTTAAAGAATTTTTTTCTTTACGGGACAAGAGATTCGGTGGTAGGTACTTTGCGGATAGATAATTGACAAACAAGCTAAACCATGGTTGCTTCTTCTCCTTCACAACCTCTATTCGCGAAGAAACTGCAAAGACAATCATCATGCCCCCCGATGGTGGTGATGGAGAAAAGTTGTTCATCGGAAAAGATTCTCCTATCTCGGGTAATTCCTCACCATCCTCTAATTGTAAGCGCGATAGATGATCGGCCACCACGTTCTCACTTCCTTTCTTATCTCGGATTTCTACGTCAAATTCTTGCAGCAGTAGAATCCATCTCAACAGTCTCGGCTTTGAATCTTGCTTTGCTAGGAGATACTTAAGAGCCGCATGGTCAGTCCATACAGTGACTTTAGATCCCACTAAGTAAGATCTAAACTTATCAAAAGCAAAGATAACGGCCAAAAGTTCCTTCTCCGTTGTGGCGTAATTTCTTTGGGCAGCATTCAAAGTCCGGCTTGCATAATAAATAGGTCTGAAGATCTTATCTTTTCTTTGACCCAAAGCGGCGCCAACAACAGTATCACTTGCATCACACATCAATTCAAACGGAAGATCCCAATCCGGTGCGACCAGAACGGGTGCAGTAATCAGTCTACTTTTTATTTCGTTGAAAGCTTTTATGCACTCATTAGAAAACACGAATGGCACATCCTTGGCCAATAATTCGGTGAGAGGTCTAGAGATTAAGGAAAAGTCCTTGATAAACCTACGATAAAATCCGGCGTGGCCTAAGAAACCTCGCAAAGTTTTAAGATTAGTAGGTGGAGGTAATTTCTCAATCACCTCGACTTTGGCTCTATCCACCTCTATACCGTTCTTTGATATGCGGTGGCCCAGTACTATACCTTCCGTAACCATCAAATGACACTTCTCCCAGTTAAGCACAAGATTAGTCTCTTCACATCTCTTCAATACTCGTTCTAGATGTGCGAGACATGAATCGAAGTCGTCTCCAAATACGGAGAAATCATCCATAAAGATTTCCAAGAAATCTTCCACCATATCCGCAAATAATGACATCATACACCGTTGAAATGTTGCGGGGGCGTTGCACAATCCAAATGGCATTCGATTGTACGCAAATGTCCCATATGGGCATGTAAATGTTGTTTTCTCACGATCTTCGGGCGAGATGTGGATTTGATAGTATCCCGAATATCCGTCAAGAAAACAATAGAAAGCATGCCCGCTCAGTCTCTCGAGCATTTGGTCGATGAAGGGAAGAGGAAAGTGGTCCTTACGAGTCGCATCATTTAGTTTCCTAAAGTCTATGCATACTCGATGACCGGTGATTAGCCTCACAGGAATTAACTCATTCAACTCATTGGCTTGCACCGTCAATCCTCCCTTTTTGGGAACTACGTGGATAGGGCTTACCCATTCGCTATCAGCAATTGGAAATATAATTCCCATTTCTAGCATTTTTATAACCTCATCCCTAACCACGTCCTTTAATTGTGGGGTTAGACGCCTTTGAGGTTGTGCAACCGCTTTCTTTTCAGGGTCCACGGAGATCTTGTGCATACATACGCTAGGACTAATGCCCTTAACGTCAGCTATGGTCCATCCAAATGCTCCGCGGTACTCTCTCAGAACTCTCATTAGTTTCTCCTCTTGTAAGTCCGTCAAGGAAGAAGATATGATTAGCGGCAAAGTCTCATCTTGAAGAAACACATACTTCAAATTCGCGGGGAAGAGGTTTTAAAGTCAAATTTGTGGGAGGTTCTTCCAAAGAGGTCTTCAACTTCGACCGGTGAGTTTGAGTTCGAAGTACTTATGCCACGTTGGTCCGTGATAGAATCTTTCAATCTCCGCAAAGACTTACTTCCTCTACGGGCCTTGGGGTCCCTCTACTACATCCCGGCCATATCATCTTCTCCTCATCACTACTCACGTACTTGACTTCATCTTCTTCTTCTAAGACAAAGATCCAAGAAATCCTTGATACTTTCATGTTGTTGAAATTCTTGAACGATCCTATCAATGGAATCCAACATGAAACATGCATCCTCTCCATCATCAGGTTGCTTCATAGTGTCGAAGACATTGAATGCAACTCTTTCTTCGTTCACTCTTAATACCAACTCGCCTTTGTAAACATCAATTAGCGTTCTACTAGTGGCCATGAAAGGTCTCCCTAATATCAAGGGCACTTCGTAGTTAGCTTCCATATCTAATACCACAAAGTCGACATGAAATACAAACTTTTCAACCCTCACTAGCACATCCTCGACCACTCCACATGGTTCTTTGACAGAACGGTCAGCTAATTGCAATGTGATTGAGGTCTTCTTAAGATCTTTCATGCCTAGCTTCCGAAAAATAGATAGTGGCATCAGGTTCACGCTTGCTCCTAGATCACACAAAGCTTTGTTCAAACATACGTTACCTATGGTGCAGGGAATGAGAAAGCTTCCCGGATCTTTGCATTTTGGGGGTAACTTATGTTGAAGAATGGCTGAGCACTCCTCATTAAGGCATATGGTCTCTAAATCTAGAAGTTTACTTTTAGTTGAGACGGCGTCTTTTAAAAACTTGGTGTACTCAGGCATTTCAGCTAGTGCTTCAACTAGGGGTATATTGATTTGTAACTTACTGAACATATCCACGAACTTCTTATACCTCTTATTATCAAACTTAGGCTTCGGCTTTGGTGGAGGATAAGGTAGAGTTGAAGGATCGACATCAGTGAAAATTGGATACTTGTTGTTGTAAAGTTCAACTCTAGGACCAGCAGGTTCTTTATACGTTCTTTGCTCAGGCAAAGTCTCGAAAGTATTAGTCTCATTGCTTGGCTCACCATCCTTATTCTTTGTGACTTTTTCTTTCTCTTGCAAGGATGGTGGAGTTACCTCTTTTCCACTTCTTGTCATGATCGCATTCAAATCCTTAGGGTTCTTTTCAGTGTTGCTTGGCAACCCTCCAGGAGGTCTAGTTGAGACTTGCTCAGCTAGTTGTCCTACTTGGTGCGTGAGATTTTGGACTAGAGCTTCCTGATTGGTTACCTTGGCATCAGTCTTCTGACAATATTGGCTAAAGTTAGTGGCTAACTCAGCCATAGATTTTGAAAGTTGTCCCATATTGTCAGTGACGACATTACTCAGTTTTTCTATCGCAGCTTCCCAACCAAAAGTTTTAGTCCGTTTGTGGTACATAAGGGGTAGACGGTTTAGGCCTCTCTCCCCGCATTAATGTCACTATATCGGAATCCGGGATGGTTGTGATTAGGCCTCGTACCCTCCCCCGACATAATTGGCTTCTTCAGTACCCGCATTCTCACTTTGAGGTGCTACCTCGATTCCAGCCCCCTTCTCTACTCTTGTCATCCTCTCTTGCATCCCATCTACCTTATTGTTGATAACAGAAAGTTGTTCTAAGATTTTGGTAGATGCACTATCATCAAATATGTCGGCGGCCATCTTTACAGTAGCTATGTCATTGCCTCCCCATTGGCTATTCATCGCTATTTGCTCCATCTTCCCTTGTGCCTCCTCGGAGATAAAAGAACAAACGCTCCATTGCTGGAGGCGTCTACCCTAATTTTCTCGGTCTCTCTCAACCCATGGTAAAAAGTTTGCATTAAAAGCCAAAGAGAGATGTCATGATGAGGACACTTCCTCATAGCTTCCTTGAAACGTTCCCAAGCTTGGTCAAAACTCTCCCCAGGTTGTTGCTTAAATCCTAGGATGTCTTGGCGTAACTTAAAAGTTTTTCCTAAGGGAAAATACTTATTCATGAATTTTTGCAACAATTGTTCCCAAGTAGTGATAGATCCAGCCTCTAAAGAGAGAAGCCATTGCTTAGCTTTATCTTTCAAAGTGAAAGGGAAAAGCTTAAGACGAATGTTCCCCTCCGGGATTAATTCTGGTTTCACAGTGCTAACAATTTCCAAGAAAATTCGTCACGTGAACACCAGGATCCTCGTTTTGGACTCCATGAAAAGTAGAATAATTGGTCACCATTTGAATTACATTAGGCCTAGGGTGATAGACTTCCGCGATCTTGCGGTGCTACGATAGCGGGAATGAATTGTTCAATAGTGGGCGTTGCATAACTTTGCAAAGTGCGCCTCGCTCCTTGAACTAGGGCTTGGTTCTCATTATTAGCATTTACATTCACATTATTGGCATTATTAATAACGGGATTAGGGGATTAGGTACCTGGTTTGGATTGACCGGATTGCCTTCCATTTCTACTTCGATTCGGAATGTTCGTAATGATCGGTTGTATGTCCTTCTTCCACTCCTTGCTCGCTTTCCTCAAGATTTGGATCCTCTTCTCCTTGCTTAGCCGCTTCCCTAGCTAACTTCCTATTCCTTCTTGCAAATTTCTCTATCTCAGGATTATAAGGCTCAAGCGGTTCCTCCGATTTCCGAGTAGCGTACTATAAAATAATAAACAACAATAAAACAATTAATCACTAGTAAAGGCTAGGCCTTTAACTAACTAAATAAAACTAAAACAGACTCGAAATAAGTTTGAGAAAAGAAAACATAAATAAAACAGAAACAGAAAAGAAAACAAATTCTCGGTCGACCGAGAGCTGTTGTTCGGTCGACCGAACGGTTTTTTTTTTTTTATTTTTTTATTTTTTTACTTATTTATTTTTTACGACACTGTTTAATATACAGACTCTTATTCACAGAATATTCACGAATCCAGTTCTAACAAAATAAGCTATATCTTAATTTAATGACTCGAGTCCCCGGCAACGGCGCCAAAAACTTGATGGAGGTCAAGTTAAATTATTAACTCGATGCCTACTAACTCACTAGCAAGAGAACTAGGTTCAATTGTAGTATAGGCAGATAGAGTCGAGGTCGATCCCACAGAGACTCGGCACAAATAAAACACAGCTTTATCCTATTAGAACCAAATTAAAAAGGCGGTCTACGACCAACTAAATGCAGTAAATAAAATAGTGACAACCACAAGACACAAAAGACCACAAAGACAGACTAAAGACTACTAAAACACGGATAATACGGTTGATATTATCTAAACAAATAGTATTGATTACGCTAGTAGATTATAACTCCCCCATGTGAATTAGGATGATAACGAGACAAAACAAACGTTAAAGATTAATTATTATGACTACGGGAGTCATCCCCTAAGGTAGATTTAGCTCCATTTAGGCCCTCTAAATCATCGTGCCTCCATTACGTGACTTCGCTTTTTAATGCCTCCATCTCATATAACTTCTGACACAATTACGAAACTAGGGATGCCGGTATAAACCGTAACCTCATCTAAGCAACATTCCTAGGGTAAGACGTACTTCTTAGATGCCGATTCAATCTATATCCTAAGTAACAATCACTTTTTGGGTTTCATGTTAAATTATGATGACAAATAATTAAGTTGATCAGGTTTAATTACTCGTTTTAATTCCAAATCAGAGAATCTGACGTAGTCGAAGCCGATCATAATATTGCCCTACACATTACCACACTCGGTCGACCGAACAACGGCACTCGGGCGACCGAGTGACATGTCTAGGTCGACCGAACACAGTTCTGTGCCGGAACAAATCATGATTACTTCTTAACGTTTCTAACCTAAACACATGGGTTCGTAAATTAATCTACATCACGCAATCAATACAAGAAAAACTACTCCATAATAAAATATATCAAATCTACAAATAAAGATTGCATAATTGAATAGTCATACCCTCGAAGACGAGAATGACTCCCACTCTTTAATGCGCTCCCTAATTGGAGAATCCGACGAATCCACAATGAACGAACATAAAGAAAATAAAACTAAAACTTAAAAGCTAAAATTGTATGAATTGTTTTGTGTTGTAGTGGTGTGTCTCTCTCAGCATCGTGGCTGCTGTTTATATAGGAGTTGTAGCCGACATAGGGAGAATCCAGAAGATTGACATGCATTTATCACATTAGGCTCGGGTGACCGAACCTACACGCTCGGTCGACCGAATGGCATGGCTCGGTCGACCGAGCCTCCCTCTTTACGCGTTTTCAATTTTGCTTCGTCTGACTTGTTCCCCACTCCATGATTTTGAATTTATCTGATTAATCTTTTCTTCAATGCTCCGATTTTCTTCTCTTTTATCTTGAGATCTCTCGATTGCGTGATAATTATCTTCCCGATTTATCATGATCTGCAAAATCAGCATTTATCACCCAATTAATTGCTCTTTTATAATAAAAATAGCTAAATACCAATTATCATATTAATAATCACTTATCATTAAATAATAAATATAAACACGTGATTAAATATGAAATATATATAATTAACTCCGATTTAAGGTTATAATTGATGACATAAATGGGTTTATTTTAACTGTCATCACCGGCACAACCTACCACTGACCATCCAGACAGATCATTTCATCTCGATATTAACCATATGATTGTGGACATGGAAAAGCAAACTCTCAGTAGGGAAAATCTCGAAACAACATTGAGCAGTCGTTATACTTCCATGGAGCAGAAGATTGAAGGTCTGCTTAGCCACATTGAGGTTCAAGATGTTATGATAGAAAAACAAGGTGATATGATAAGTTAGCTGAATTCACTAATCACACAGCATGTCCATACAAATCTGGAGCATCTAGCAAGTGCAGTTGATGGTAGGCTACACCATGGTTGATTTACTAGAAACTCACTCTCAAATAATCTAGGCCCTTGACATCACCCTGGATCATGCCATCAAGCAGTTTGACACTATCATATCAGTGTCTAAGGCCCCAAACAAAATTCTGGAAGAGAAACATGATGCTACCAAAAAGAGGGAAGGTAGTGGTAAGCCTGAAAGAACTAGGCCCTGGGCCTTAGAAAGTAGAAAGTATTTTGAGTCTTTATGCTCTTTATGGATGAATAAAATTGTTGAGTTCTATTCTTTTTTTACACTTTAGTGTTTGACTTTACATTTAGGGTTATGAGGGTTTTGCCATCATCAAAAAGGGGGAATTGTTAGGAACATTTTATTGTTTTGATGATGGTCATACTAGCTGTTATAGCAAGTCTGAAATAAGTTTAATGAGTAGTAATGTTTGTATAGGCTTTACTTAGAAGTCTGACATGTTGTATAAGTTCAGTCAAACAAGCACTGTAATAGACTGCTAGGCAGGCTCAGTAAAGATATTGGAGCATCTCAGTGAAGACAGCCAAGGAACCAGCATAGTGAAGTGAAGACCTATGCACTGACTTACAACCAAGGAATTATGTGATGACCTTGGACAAGTCTAAGATGTATTACAAGTGATGTGATATATTCTTTTAAAATGGTGTACACTGATCTCACCCAAATCATAGATCAGTGAAGTACAAACAATAATTGGACATCAGAAATCAATGTACAAGGAAAGATAGAACAAAAACAACAAACCGGCTAAGAGAAAGTTCTGTCGGCTGTCTGAAGAAACATCAGTGAAGAGTATCTCAATGTTGAAGGAATAATCAGAGCAGCCAAGTAAGTCAAATCTGATACTCATGAAGTCCTCAATATGATTAAATTGAAGATCAAGCAATTAATACAGAATCAATCAAGGATAGATTTTAAGATAGACGTTTGAATAAAATCTAGATCACCAAAATCATGTAGGATTAAATAAGGCAGAATCATGGATGATTCTTAGAATTAAATAGCCAACGGACGAATTTGTGAATCAAAGAAATCAAAGCTATAAATAGAAGGCATTGACAGAAACACAAGGTGACAATAGAAAAAGATAGAACAAAGAACACTAAGTGCTGAAACCCTATCAATTTCACAAGACTTCTTTCTGAACTTGAAGGACACATCCAGAAGATCAAACTCAGAAAATAGTGCATCAAAGTTATATCAAGTACTGAGTATGATCAAGCCTTTGTGAATCCAATTCACACCAAACTGAAGCAATTGAATCAGAGTGTGAGAAGGAATTGCAACCTTGAAGTGATAGCTGCTAAAGGATTTGTTCCCAAGGAGCAGTGTGGAAGACTAAGTCACCGAAGCTTTTGTAGTCAGGGAGTGATAGTCTGTAGATTGTGAAGCTTGTGTAACCAAGGACAATCATAACTATTGTATTGGTGAAAGACAATAGTGAATTCCTCCAATCATCATAGGAAAAGAGTGGATTAAGGGATTACACCACCTTGAACCAGTATAAATCTTTGTGTTCATTTACATACTGCATTTTACTTTACAACATTTCCTTACTGTAGTTTATTTATATTCTGTGTGTGCTTGAACTACTTTGAAACAATCATTAAGAAGGGTTTTATCCGCTGCCCAAAAGATTTTTAAATAGGAAAAGTTTTTGAAACTCCAATATAGTCATTCACCTCCCCCTCTGACTATATTTTCACCCTTCTCTGGGACCAACAAGCAAGGTACAACACAAGACGATATATAGACTACACCAATCTCTGAACCAAATCTGAGTTGGTTAAGAGATCATCCAGTAGAACAATTTCTTGGAGATCCAAACATTGGAGTCAGAACTAGAAGACAATTGGAAACGATGCTCACATGTTTTCTAGCAGATATGGAACCCAAAACTATTGAAGATGCATGAAAAGATGCTGACTAGATACTTGCTATGCAAGAAGAGCTGAATGAATTAGAGAGAAATCAAGTCTGGGAACTCACAAACAGACCAAAACACTCAAATGCCATTGGAAATGGGTTTACAGGAACAAGATGGGTGAAAATGGGATTATAATCATAAATAAGGCAAGACTAGTGATTAAAGGCTATTCATAAGCGGAAGGGCATTGATTTTGATGAGACATAAGCACCAGTTGCAAGACTAGAAGCTATCAGACTATTCTTAGCTTATTCTGCTCTTCAGAACTTCGAAGTATATCAAATAGATGTCAAATCAGCTTTCCTCAATGGACTGTTTGAAGAATAAGTCTATGTGCAACAGCCACCTGGATATGAAATCAAAGGACAAGAGGATAAAGTGTATAAGCTCAAGAAAGCATCGTATGGTTTGAAACAAGCACCTAGAGCTTGGTATGAAACTTTATCGAAATTTCTTGTGGAAAATGGATTCAAAAAGGGAACAATAGACAAGACACTGTTCATAATCCAACATAAATACTATACACTCCTAGTACAGATCTATGTAGATGACATCATCTTTGGATGTCAAAATTCAAAGCTATGTGAAATGTTTGCCAACTTGATGAAAAACAAATTCCAAATGAGCTTGATGGGAGAACTTAACTATTTTCTTGGACTTCAAGCCAAACAAATGAAGAATGGAATTTTCATCAACTAGAGCAAGTACATCAAAGATCTTATCAAGTAGTATGGTGTGGAATCAAGCGCCAAGGCTGCTACTCCCATGTCAGCAACTCTACACTTGGACAAGGATGTAAATGGAAAAAGTGTGGACCAAACCAAATACAGAGGTTTGATAGGCTCATTGTTGTATGTAACTTCAAGCAGACCAGACATATCATTTGTTGTTGGAGTATGTGCAAGATTTCAATCAGATCCAAAAGATAGTCACCTAGCTGCTACTAAAAAGATGTTAAAAATATCTCAAGGATACAGTTGACTTGGGATTGTTCTATCCAAGAGAAAGTGATTTTGGTCTGGTTGGATATACAGATGTAGACTATGCTGGTTGCAAAGTAGACTGGAAAAGTACATCTGGTACTTGTCAAATGCTAGGGAATAGACCAGTATCATGGTTTAGCAAGAAACATATGTCTATTGCAACACCTGCAGCAGAAGTAGAATATGTAGCTGCAGGAAGTTGTTGTGCACAAGTATTATGGATAAGACAACAACTCAGAGACTATGAAATTGAAGAAAAGGGAATTCCAATCATATGTGGCAACACCAGTGGTATATCAATATCAGAAAATCCAGTACAACATTCCAAGACAAAGCATATTGATATTAGACATCACTTTATATGTGATCATGTGGAAAATGGGATATGAGATTAGTCTACATCAAAACAGATGATCAATTGGCAGACATCTTCGCCAAACCTCTTTGTGAGAATAGATTCATGGAATTAAGAAGTCTTCTTGGATTAGTGAACCTTTTATAATTTATATAATTATATGAAATTAAATAGTACACTTAATCTTTATCATTTTGGGTGAGCTCACTTGATAGATTAATCAGTATGTTTAAAGATTTCTTAAATCAGTATTGGATTCCAAAACATCTGGTTATCAAAAATTTGTTAGGTCTCCATATTAGTTTTGATGATTTTTTTTAGGGTCTGCAGACAAACCAGACGACTATGAGACACATACTAGTAATGAGCCTTTAAAGCAGACGACTATGGGATATGCAAGAAAGTCAACCAGACAATGTGAATATATTCTGATGAAGAAGAATACTATGTTGTATCAAATCACATTTATAATAAAAAAAAATACAACTTTAATGAGCAAATTATTGTTTAATCAAGTGGTACAATGAATTGTTACAACAGACCATTTGTTAATTAAATCACATAATACGAGGAGTTACATGACATCTTTGGGTTTTTTTTGAAGAAAACAGACACGTGGAGGACGCGCATTGGTCAGATGTCTATTGATTGCAATACTGATGGCGTTGAAGAGACGGTTTGCATCTATAAACTTCCATAAAGTGGTGTAGTTATGGGCATATCACGATCTTCCAAGCCAAATAGCCATCATTACGGCTAGGAACCTATGATCGACGCTTTGATTCACACGATCCCTGAATCATTTATATCACAACCGTCCATTAAACATATAAATTCCCTCCACGAAAATCATTTCATTTTACCATTTCAAACTTCAAACCCACTTTTGAAGAAAAACTTCATCTTCATCATCTATACTCCAGAAAAGGCCATACCCCAGAAATCAAAATGGTTCATGATCAAGTTCAAACTTGACAAACCTTCCATTTAGATGGCTTTTTAGCCAAATCCGACAACTCTCTATTCGTCACCTCCACGGTAAACTACTTTCAAAGGAAACATCTTGATAGCCTTATTGTTGGTCCCAGAGAAGGGTAAAACTATAGTCAGAGGGGGGTGAATGACTATAATTTTACCCTTCTCTGGGACCAGCAATTGGTATCGGAGCAGAGTTCCTAGTATCAGAACCTGTTCAGATCCAATTTCTAGTAACAAGGAGATCACATATTTTCAAAGTAGTTTTCAAATCTGTGCTTTCTAAATATATCTTTTATCTATGATTATGGATTCCTCAAATTTCATGTCTAAAGTGCCCATATTCAATGTTAATAATTTTGATGAATATAAAATAAGAATGATATCTCATCTTGCAGCAACTCATGAGGAGATGCTGGATGTTATCAATGATGGCCCAATCAAGACCATGACTTCGATAGCCATAGGAGCAGATCAAGGCAACGAAATAGAGAAACTTAAGAAATATTGGACCAAGGATGATAGAAGAAGAGCAAATCTCGACTTTGTTGCTAAAGACATGAGCTTGAAGACTCTGGACAATTACATGTTCATGAGGATCAATGACTGCAAAACATCAAAGGAGATGTGGGATAAATTAGCACTTATCAATGAAGGATCAGAGGCCGTCAAAGAAAACAAATTGTCTGTTGAAAAACATAATTTGAAAACTTCAAGATGAAGATTGGTGAATCCATTGATCAAATGGATAACAGATTTTCAAGCATCATCGGCGAACTGCAACAACTTGGACATACATACCCACAGAAAGAAGTTTGTCTGAAAATCTTAAGAGGTCTACCTGAAAGATGGAAGATCGTCACATCAGTACTCAGAGGCACAATAAACCTTGCAAACACTTACACATTGACTATGATGTCTTAATTAAAGGCTCATGAGTTTGAGTTAAACAGTGAAGACAGTGCACCAGCAGAGGCACACAAGGCCAGTGCACTAGTTGCACCCCTGCAAAGCAAAACAGCTTATGCAAGCAGCAAAGAGACACATGAGCTAAAATAACAAATTTCTTTACTAATCAAATGTTTCGACAAGTTTAGTAAGAAGAAAAAATTCAAAGGGAGTTCATCATCAAACAAGAAGTCAAACTCAAGCAAAGACATGAAGAAAAAGATGATGAATACAGATGCTTCAATTGCAAGAAGAAAGGACACTTCAAGGCAGATTGTCCTGAAGAGAAAGACAAACGGGAGGAAAAGAAGAAGTACAAGTCTATAGATAAGAGAAAAAGCAAGAAGGCACTGAAAGCTGAAACCAGTAGTGAAGATGATGACGATTCCTATGACAATGACTCAACTGATGAAGGAGACACCAGCTCAGACAATGAAAAGGCATGCGTGTGCTTGATGGAAAAAGAAATTGATGAAACAGAGGTAATATCTAGTTCATACTCATCAAATGCATCCACATTGACACTGCACAATCTTCTACTCCCTTATTAGATTCTGCAAATCAAATTCAAAATCTCATGAGTAAATTTGAAGAAATTCAAATAAATCATGAAATTTTGGAACAAGAATGTGAGAATCTGAGAAATGAGAATAAAAGATTAAATAAAGAACTGGATGGACTAAAAGTTGAATCAACTAGTAAGGAAGTACACTCAACTGATCAACAATCAGTAGATGATCACTCATCTGATGTTGACAGACCAGCTGTGAAAACCTCCCTACTAGTTAAGAGCACCACTGCACCACTTAATACACCAGCTTACAAACCCCCAAAAAGGTTTGGATCCAGATTGGGTCTTGCCTACAACAATCAAGATGAGAAAGGAAACAATGGACACCACAATTCTGAGTCAAGGACCAAAACTGGATGCGAATTCAGAAAAGGACAGACCCATTGTTTCAACTACTCATCCTGTACCAGTGAAGTCAAAACCTAGTGTAGTGGAACAACACAATAAATCATCTCACCAGCCTAATAATGGCAAAAACTTACTGAAAGGTAAGGGTAAACTTTACCCTTCAGAAGATTATTAGAATGTTGCACCCTCAAAATACAAGAAGAAAGCATTTCATACTATGCAACATGTGTTTAGGAAAAACCAACCAAGGCATATTCCTGGACACAAGAAGCAATATGAAAATAAGTTTCCTCCGGCATATTGGTGAGTGAAAAACGATGCAAATTCACCAAAAAGTAGAGAAAAGTATCAGAATACCTTTAGTAGAAATATTAGAAGTTATTCTGCCACGCCTTATACATATAAAGTGATGACTTAAATCATCCAAGAAGAAGATCTTTTGGATTTTTAATTGGAGTAGGAAGCATGACTACTAACAGGTATGAACCCAAATAGTGTTGGGTACCTAAACTTTGTTTAATTTGTTTTGTAGGATGTATGGTACATAGATAGTGGTTCCAGACATATGACAGGCAATAAAGGATGGTTGACTGACTTTAAAGCTTTTGACGGACCCAAAGTTACTTTTGGAGGCAAAGAAAACCCCGGCAAAATTAAAGGGGAAGGCACAATGTTCAAAAACAACTTGAAGATTCAAAATGTTGCTTATGTTAAAGGGCTGAGTTTCAATCTTCTAAGTATTAGTCAATTTTGTGACAAAGGCTACAATGTGCATTTCAACAAATAATGATGCAGAGTGATTCACAATCAAACCAGCATAGTTGTACTTGCAGGAAAAAGAGAAGACAACATGTATGTGGTGGATTGGAAAACAGCAAAAGCATAAACATGTTTTCTTGTCAAGAATAAGCAATCAACTAGCTAGATTTGGCATAGAAGACTAAACCATCTCAACTTCAAGACCATCAAAAAATTGTCAAAGAACAAGCTACGTGAAGGCCTTCCAGACATCACATTCAACAAAGAAAGCCTTTGTCACACATGTCAGAAAGGGAAGCAGATTAAAAGCTCTTTCAAGTCAAAACCTCATCAGTCAACAACAAGGATCTTACATCTTTTGCATATGGATCTTTTTGGACCAGTCACACCAGTAAGTGTAAGTGGAAAGAAGGCGCTCGTGCAAGACTCTCATGCAAAAGAGGTAGAAAAAAAAGTAAATATACTCATAATTTGATTCATCGTCGCCGTAGTAAATAGGAGATAAAATAGAATTGTTTTTTTGTCTTCAAAAAAAAAAAAAAAAAAAAAAAAAAAAAAAAAAAACTCTAGTGGTGGTGGATGACTTCTCCAAATTCACTTGGACCATATTCATGAACAAGAAAAGAGAGACACTCAAGAAGCTACCAGATTTGCTGAGAAGAATACAAAATGAAAAGGAGTTGAAGATCATCAAGATAAGACCAGACAGAGGAACATAATTCCTAAATGAAGTTATCAGATCTTATTGTGAAGAAAATGGTGTACTACACCAACTATCAGCAGCAGGGACTCCACAACAAAATGGTGTAGCAGAAAGGAGAAACAGAACACTCAAAGAAGCAGTTAGAACCATGACTGCAGAAGCAAGCTTACCAAAGAGATTTTAGGCTGAAGCAGCAAACACAACATGCTATACTCAAAACAGATCTATCATCAACAAACACCATGGAAAAACACCATATGAAATTTGGAATGGAAGAAAACCTAACCATTCACATTTTCATATGTTTGGATCTAAATGTTTTGTTTTGAACAGGAATCAACTATATACTTTTGATGAAAAAGCTGATGAAGCAATGTTCATGGGATTCTCCGACACAAGCAAAGCATTCAGAGTACTCAACAAACGAACCTTGGTGATTGAAGAATCAATTCATGTAGTTTTTTATGAACCAAACACAAATGGTGAAAGCTTAAACAACTTTGAAGAAGAAGCAGCACAAGGACAAGTCTATATGAATACAACAGTACCAGCTACTATTTTGGATCACACCATTGGCAACCAAGATGATGTGCCAGTCATTACAACACAAGAAGCACCAACACAAGATCATGAAGTTGATGCACAAGCAGGAGTTGTGGAAGAACCAAATCAAGAGCAACTTCAACCTAATTTGAATTGGCTAAGATATCATCCTGAAGAACAAGTCATTCGAGATGTTCATACAGGAGTTAGAACCAGAAGACAACTGGAAAGTATGCTAACTTGTTTTCTATCACGGGTTGAACCCAAAACAATAGATGATGCAATTCAAGATGTTGATTGGATTACAGCCATGCAAGAAGAGCTCCATGAATTTGAGAGAAATGAGGTCTGGGAACTTGTGGACATACAAGACTTGGCAAACATCATTGGAACAAAATGAGTATTCAGAAACAAAATGGATGAACAAGGAACAATTGTTAGAAACAAAGCAAGACTAGTTGCAAAGGGATACTCTCAAGCTGAAGGCATAGACTATAATGAAAACTTTGCACCAGTAGCAAGATTGGAAGCTATCAGACTCTTTCTAGCTTTTGTAGCACACAAGGATTTCAAAGTATATCAAATGGATGTCAAAAGTGCATTTTTGAATGGAATTCTAGAAGAAGAAGTATATGCAGAACAACCCCTGGTTTCCAACTCAAAGGGAAGGAAGATAAAGTATACAAGCTCAAAAAGGCACTATATGGATTCAAACAAGCACCTAGAGCCTGGTATGAGACACTGTCACAATTCTTAATCAACAATGGATTCAACAAAGGGACTATTGACAAGACTCTCTTCAAGCTAGAAGAAGGAACAAGCACCTTGTTAGTTCAGATCTATGTTGATGACATCATCTTTGGATCAGAAGATGAAAAGCTGTGTGAGAAATTTGCAAATCTGATTAAAAGCAAATTTCAAATGAGCATGATGGGAGAACTAAACTATTTTTCTTGGCTTGCAAGTGAAGCAAATGGAAGATGTCATTTTTATCAATCAAGCCAAGTATATACAAGACTTGATACATAAATATGGTATGGATACAAGTGGCACATCAGACACACCAATATGTGCAAGAGTTATTCTTGGGAAGGATGAAAATGGAAAAGATGTTGATCAAAAGTTATATAGAGGAATTATTGGATCTCGACTCTATTTAACTGCAAGCAGACCCGATATAGCATTTGCAGTAGGAGTTTATGCAAGATTCCAAGCTCAACCTAAGGACTCTCACTTACTTGCAGCTAAGAGGATCATCAAATATCTGAATAATACAATCAATGTAGGAATTTGGTATCCACAAGATGAAGGATTCAAATTAATATCCTATATAGATTCAGATTATGCTGGATGTAAGATTGACAGAAAAAGCATTTCTAAAACTTGTCAGATGCTAGGCAACAGACTAGTATCATGGTTTAATAAAATGTAAAATTCTATATCCACTTCAACAGTTGAAGCGGAATATATAGCAACAGGCAGTTGTTGTGCACAAGTGTTGTGGATAAGACAACAGCTATGGGATTATGGAATAGAGGAGAAGACAATTCCAATTATGTGTGATAATACAAGTGCAATATCTCTTACTGAGAATCCAGTGTTACACTCAAGAACAAAGCATATTGATGTGAGACATCACTTTATCAGAGATCATGTTGAAAAGGCAGATGTTATCCTAAGATACATATCAACTGAAGATCAATTGGCTGATATATTCACAAAACCACTCAGTCATGAAATATTTTGTAAGCTGAGAACTTAGTTAGGAATGATTGAAATCGATTAAGTTATAAGGAGCAGCTAACTAGTGTAATCAGTCGAGTGACTTCCCCAGCTTACTGAACCTTTGCCATTTTGGGTGCGCTCACTTGGCAGGTAAAGCACTGGTAACCAGCGAAGTTCACTTCAATGATTGTTAGGAACAGTTTTATATAGCAGCTCAGTAAAGAAGTCACTACACCTGCTTAGTGACCAGCCAAGTTACTTCACCGTTATATGCTTTGAAGAGAATAGAGAAGTAATGTGTGAACAAAATAAGTTTTACACATGCGGAAAATCGGAGAATTTATGAAGAATTATTTTACGGAAAATTACACACGTGGATATTATATTACAATGTGGAGGTTATTTTTGAGATGAAGGAATGACGGCAACGCCTCGTTTCCCAGGATTTATCATTACATACCTCAATCCACTCCCATACTACACTCAAAAACCGTGATTTATATACATAAAATCATGCCATTAGTTCACCAAATCCTTGTATATTCAACCATAGTCACACTACAAAAATTTCTCCTATATAAACGAGACTCATAAAGTTTTCACTCTCTTTGCAAACTAATCCCTAATTCTCTAAAAAATCGAAGCCTTTACAATCTCAAAATCATCCAACATAATGGCTTCATCTTCTTCAACCACACAAACTGGAAAGCAATACGAAAAATCGATTTCCACCGGGTTTCGTTGAAGACAAACACTACCTAAAACTGTGCGGGGATGATGAGCAAGCAAAAAGATTGGCTGATGGCTGCGTCAATCTAGGGTTGATGGCTTTTCTCAATCCTCCAATCACTGGCATCTGTTATATAAGTCTCATATCCTTTTGGAAAACTGCCAAATACGTCTCAGGCCTCCATGAAGAAGATGAAGGAGAAGACAAGATAATTGCATCCATCAGCATAGAAGTGGTCATAACGGCAAAGGTATTCACCAGCACCTTGAACTCCCAAATGAAGGATATGCAAAAGTGGGGCTCGTCTCACAATATATGGATAAATTCTAGTCGGAAATTGCTAAAGCAGCTACCCCAGGAACCAAAAAGTTTGAATGTCTTAGATCGGCCCTAAAGAAGCCCTTCAAAGAATTTAGTGCTCTAATTGGAAAGACTATTGAAGGTAAGCTATGAGCCATGAATGCCATGACCGAGGCTAGAATGCGACTTATGGCCATTATTTACAGTGCCCTGGAGTTCAACTGGGCCACCTACTTTTTCAAACACATCAAAGAACAGATTCAAGGAGAAAGATTTGCCGCTGAGAAAGGAATAATAGCAGGAAGAAAGAAAAAGAGGATCTTCTGGGTAAAGAAGTCCTACGGTATTCAACTTTACTATCTGATGAAATGCCTTAATGTTCCTTTTGTGGCATCTCACAAACCACATGACTCCACAGTCATGTTTACCTATGTTAAACAGTCAAAGTTGGAAGGCGGTGGAAAGAGAAAACAATCCACCAGAAAAACCACCAGTCAAAGGAAAAAGCAAAAGGTTCAAAGAAATTTGGACAATGAATCATTTGGGCAGTTGTTAGATGAAGATAATGAACAACAAGAACAAGAAGAGCGATTAGAATAACAAGAGGAAACTGGAGATGATGATGAGCCTACTGAAGAACCATCAAATTTATTTGAGAGGGATATAGATGACATAATTGCTGCATATCTCGAATGGAAGCCGAGAGATTCCAGACTTCAACTTTCTAATTCAGAGCATATATTTGCAGAAGAATATTGGTTTTTTGGTTTCCTAGGCATCACAACCCTAGTAGGTGAGCATGATGAATCACCACTTTAGGACAAGATAGATGCGGCCAAGGCGAAAATGTATCTGCCTTCTGATGAAGAAAGTAGAAAATCTGATGATGATGATGATGACCAAGGTGATGATAATGATGGTGATAATGGTGAAAATGAGCAGACAATAGATGCAATTGATTATGAAATCACTCCCAATCCATTTCTGCAAACAAAAGTGGTAGGAAAGCAAACAAGTCTAGTGAAGCACATACCCCTAGCTGATGTTCACAGATAATAGACTACGACAGCTGAGTGAAATCCTGAGCAAACTGGCAGTAAACAACAACTCTATGTTGATGTATCAGCTAATCCTACAGCAGTATTGGACACTGCATCAACTGCTACTACTCCAGCTAGGTCTATTCCCAGAAAAGAGCAGGGATGCAAAGAGCAAGGGGTACAGGATAAAATGTTGAACCTGAAATCTCCAAAACTCAAGTACTTGAAGAAAGAATAGGTGAAGCTGATATTACTCAACCAATAGCACATTACCAGGAACCAACATTAATTTCTCCCACTTTCCCACAGCAGGACAGAGAATAGCAAAGGGAGCCAGAGCCAGCTGATATCAGACAATGATTCGCTCAACTTCCTACTGGCATATCTAATGAATCTTTTCAGAAAACAGCAGATCTATTGGTTGAAGAACTGGAACAGCAAGCAATATATCTTAGATCCATGATTGCTGCTTTCAAAGTTGAAAGCCACTCAATAGAGAGAAGATTTCAGGCAGTTGCTGAGTATATTGATGCACAAAACATTGTTGTACAAAGGTAGGGTGACTTAATACCCAAGATGAACATTAACTTCACAAACAATCTGGCAGGCCTTAGACAACATGTCTCACATCCATTGAATCTAAATTAGTCACTCTAATTGCTACAGCTGAAGCTACAAATAGCATCTTATTACAACAAATGGAATATACTGCCAAAAAGAGGGAAAGAGATGATAAGCCTGAAGGATCAACAGCTAGACCCTCAAATTTTACTGAAGAACAGCTAAGAGCAGAGACGGAGAAATGAAAATCAGAGCTGAAGCTGAAGAACAACAAATAAAAGCTCGGGAGGAGAGGGAAAGGGCCATAAATGAACCTTGTATTGGATTCCCTCATCCTATCCAAAGAAGAGATGATGACAAAGATAGATCAGGAAGGCAACAAAGGCCTGGATCTAGTCAGCAAAGAGGCTCTGCCAGTCAATATCGATCCAGCACAAGTAGAGGAAGTATCAGTAGACAATGACAATCAACTGGATGCTTTTCTGGTCAGAAGAGGACCTTCACTAAAGGGAAGCAGCAGTGTTGGACAATGTGAAGGATTTATTTAGAAATTAAGACAGTCTGTATCCAAATCAGTCACAAGATGAAGCTTGGGCAGATTGGCTTAGTTATCAAGATGATGAGATAAGGGAATATATGGCATATATCTATAATGATGTAAATAGGGAATATGCCTCTCTCAAGAAAAGGATCAAAAGAAGGAGCATCTAGCTCCACCAGCAGATCTAATCCTGTAATACCTCCTAATCCAAAAGGTTTAGCGGATTTATCTAGTGAGAAGCATGAAGAATTCAATAACATGGTGAAATTCTTCAGTCCAATGAGCAGACTGAACCCCTCACAACAGTGGATGATGTATAAGAATTTGAAGTTTGTAGATCCCTACATTGATGAAGCTAAGGATAGACTTGAAAATTACTTTGGAGAGCCCCGGGCAAATGAGGCTATGTCTGACTTCCACAGACTCATCAGTAAGAGAGTATTTCTTGGCATCTCTGAACACACTGCTATGGCATACTGGAAATGGAAGCTCCCGGAAGTTGACTGGAAGGACATGGAAGGGATTCAGACTACAAAGTTCAAGAGGTATAAAGCGAACCTAAGCAAAATGTAGTTGCAGCATTCTGATTCTGTCTTGAACTTATTTTTATTGCCCTTCATGGATGAATTAAATTTCTGAGATTTATTCTGTTATTATTATGAAAATTTGCATACTTATGTTCAGGCGTATGAGGGTTTTGGCATCATAAAAAATGGGGTAATTGTTAGGAATATTTTATTATATTTTGATGATGGCCATACTAGCTGTTAAAGCAAGCCTGAAATAAGTTAGAAATCCCTGGATAAGTCTTTACTTAGAGTCTGACATGTTGTATAAGTCGAGTCAGACAAGTATTGTACTAGTTGGTAGGATGGCTAAGTAAAACTCAAATCTGCCAGAGTAAAAGCAGCCAAGTACCAGCAGAGAAGCATGAAGACATATGGATTGACTTACAACCAAGGAAGTCCGTGAAGACCTTGGATAAGTCTAAGTTAAATTACAAGTGATGAAACTCATTGTTATATATGGTGTACACTGATCTCACACAAATCAAGATCAGTGAAGTGCATGAAATGCCTGAAAGATCAAAGAAATCAAGAAAGCAGTGAACCGGCAAAGTAAACTGTCTACTGGCTAAGTAAAGGAAAAGCATTGAAGGAAGAACTAATCAGCTAGGTCAGCAGGAACACTTAACCGGTCAAGTAACAGCCAAGTGAAGGATCAGCTAAGTAAGGTATAACGTCTATACTTATTCAGAACGTGTGAATAATTTGAAGATCAAGCATTAAATGCACAATCAATCAAGAATGAATCAGGGACGGATTTTATGATAGATGTTTGAATAAAATCCGGATCATTGAAATCAATGAGGATACAATCAAGGGGGAATCAAGAATTAATTCATAATTATTCCCCATACTAAATAGCCAATGGACGGATTTTCAAATCAAGGATTATCAAGGCTATAAATTAAAGGCATTGACAGACAGGAACAACAACGATTGCAATATGGAAAAATAAGCAGAAACTCTGCCAATTTGAAAAGCCTTCTCTTTGAACTTAAAATGACACATTTAGAGATCAACTCAGCAATTAGAGCTAGAAATACACATCAATACTGAGATTGATGATCTACTCTGTGAATCCAATTCACACAACAGTCAAGCAACTGCATCAGAGCCATCTGAGAAGGAGTTGTGTTTATGATAGTTGCTGAAGGATTTGTTCTCAAGGAGCAGTGTTGAAGACTGAGTCACTGAAGCTTTTGAAGCCAAAGAGTGATAGTCTTGTAGATTGTGAAGCTTGTGTAGCCAAGGACAATCTTACTATTGTATTGGTGAAAAACAATAGTGAATTCCTCCAATAATCACATGAGAAGAGTGGATTAATGGATTACACCACCCTGAACCACTATAAACCTCTCTGCCTATTTACTTTCAGCACTTTACTTTAGTGCGTACTATATCTATGTATGCATAACCTACTTTGTAATATCATTAAAAGAAGGGACTTATCCGCTGCCCAAAAGCTTTTATTTATAAGAAAAGTTTTAGAAACTCCACTATAGTCATCACCCCCTCTGACTATAGTTTACCATTCTTTGGGACCAATACTTATTGACTATCGAACTCCAAATTACAGTCCTGAACATCTACTGGAATTCTGGAGAAATGTTGTCTACAATAGATGAAGTAACAAAATCATTACAAATGTGCAAGGGAGTGTAGTGCACATCAACAAGGACACATTCCATGATGTGATGAATCTGGAGAATGGAGAGACCGCAAAAGCCAATCTCATCCATATTGCAAATCGAACACAATTCTTCAACATCATAGCATGGAGTGAGAATACATAAATCAAAATTAAGGGCAGCACACTGATGATGAACAACAACTTTTGGACTCTTAGTGACATGATTATCAGAGGCTTATCTGAAGATACATCGACGAAAATCACTCTCACAGAAGAATTGTTTAGATTATTGTATGTGGTGCAGACAAACAGAAGCTTCAACTGGGAAGAGTACATCTACAACAAAATGCTAAATCAATTAATCATAGAAAAGAATTCAGAGAACTCTGATGGAAGGAAAGCAGATGGATCTTTTCACTTCGCGAATCCTTTGGATTTGTAATTCAAGTAGTCATCGGAAGGTTGGGTATAAATATGAGAAACTCCATTCATGCTCCTCTTTCAAAAATCTCTTTCTTACCTAAGAGTGAGAAAAAAGAGAAATTAAAGGTTGAACTGAAGAAAAAGAAGATTACAACGGTCTTAGCACCTGCTTCACCAACTCCAGAAAATGCTCCAGGATGGGCTTCGGCATCCGAAATAGAATCATCCACATCCACAAGACCGATGAAAAGAACCAAGACAATGGCTGAGCGCAGGAGAGAAGAAATGGAAGTCACTCCAACTTCCACCATTCTACTTGGAACCACAAATTCCTCAGCTTCCACCGTTCTACCTAATGTGAAAGTAAGCCACATTTCCATTCACAATCAGACAAATCAAGAAGAAATGGCAAGGGAAGAAGACTGGTAAGAAGTGTAATTAGATGGGATCCAGAAGAGGTACATTTAGAAGAAAGCTTTGTGGATATGTTTAATCCAAGCAAACCACTATACATCACATCCGTTGTTTTCTCAAGACCACATGAAGAGAATCCAGATGATGAAAACAATGAGGATGATGATGATGATGATGATGTTGCTGATCCGGAAATTTCTAAAAATACTAGTGATGACAGTGATGATGGAGATATGGAAGACATCAAGATGTAAAGAACCTGCTGAGCACACTGAACAGATTGAAGACACTAAAGTGGCTGATGGAAATGATCAAGAAGAAAAATTAAATAAGCAAGATCGGAAACAAACTCAAGGGGAAGAAGAGTCCTTCCCACGGACAGAATAATATATAGGTCCTAGCCTATTGGACATGGAATAGGACATTTATCAGAGCATAGGTGGTATTCACAATCATCATGAATTCAGACAAAACCTAGATGGAAGAGCCTTTGAGTATTTAACCAAATAGCTGCAAGATTTAAATATTGAAGGAGCAAGGCTCACAAATGTAGTAGAAAATCTGGCCACCAACACTAGATCTTCTCTGGAATACTTGGTTGACCAATGCATGGTCACTCAGCGTCAAAACGTGTTCGATGGAATTCATCTGAGCAACGAATTATCTGGAAGAAGACATGACTTCATATCACAAAAGATCAATCGACTTGAGGGCAACTGGGGGCACATGTAGATTGAAGTGCATCAGGGATAGATGCACAGATTCGGAACTTAAACGAAGTTGGCACTTCATAATCCGCAACGCTCAATGAATTTATGGCCACTTATACTACTTTAAATCAGATTCTGGTGAACTCTCTTTTGGATGACGCCGAAAAGAGGGAAGATAAGAAATATGCTGATGCTGCAGGGAAAGGAAAAGAGAAAATCTGATCTTGGGAAGTTATGGAAGAGATGGGAAAGGGAAAGAGAAAATCTGATCTTAGGAAGTTATGGAATAGATGGAGAACTTTTGCTGTTAAGTCTTTTTTGTTTGTGGAGATCTGAGATGGAGGAGCGCTCTTATAAGGGGTTAAACAAGGACAGATGGACAGGAGTCTAGAGAAAGCTTGAATGAAGGCCAAACTAGTGTTTTGCTTTATTTTGCTTTTATTCCATCTGTACCTTTATGTTTTGAATATGGTGTAATAGACTCGTCCATTTATAAAATATCTATATTTTCTCCACAAGTCAAATTCTCTTTGACTTCTTTACTTATACTTGAACTTTAATTCATTTATCTTTTACTTGCATTGTTTTGGCATCATCAAAAAGAGGGAATTTGGTAGGTCCCCATAGACTAGAAGTTTTGATGATACCAAAATAGTTGGTTTAGAAACCAAGTGTAAATTTGCTTAGTAGTCTGACACGCGAATTGTATAGGATTAGTCAGACTTTATCTATGTATTCATAGTCTAAGATAGTATAGACTTGAAGACAAGAAGAACAGACGACTAGAAGACCAGACTCCTGTCCAACAATCTATCAAGACTACTCAAGACAGAATCAGTAGAGGCAAAGCAAACCAGGAAGCAAAGAAAAGAGCAGACGAGTAAAAATATTAAAGACCAGACGAGTTTAGTTTCAAGAATCAAGTCGAGTAAAGAATCAGATTAGTGACCACCAAATGCTCTCAAGTGACTAAAATACAAATGAAGTGATAAATCAAAAGGCGTGTAGCCATCCATCAGATCAACATTTGATCTAACGGCTACAAAATCATACAAGTGGAAAAATAGCATTTGATGCTATAAAGTTATCTTCTAGAAGTCATCAAGTACAAAGGCTTCAACGGTAAAAAAGCTGAACGGGACAGTTTTAAAAATATCAACAAACTTAGCAATCAATCAGAGCCACTCATTCCTCAATGGTACACCTACCCTACGAAGACTATATAAGGAGGAATAAGAACAACTGAAGAAAGTTGTTGAAAAAGAAAACAAAAACAAGCTAAGTTCTTGAAATCTAGAAAGTCATCTCTCAACAATATCTTCTTTAAAAGCTTACACAGTTAAATCCAGATATCAAGATGATCAAGATCAATCAAGCTTCAAAGAAATATCCAGTGGTCTACTTGATCAAGAAAGCTACAACTGAAACTTCAAAGTCAGATCCAGCCAAAAGCTCTCACCTTTGTATCTTTAATTTGATACATCACCCACTCTACTCAACAACCAAGTTCTCAAGGAAAAGGCGAACCTGTTGAAACATCTGTGGGGTGGTGTAGGAAAAATGAAGAAGGTAGATGAGCTATTGGAGAAAAGAAGTTCTTCAGACTAGTTGCATGCAAGTAGACCACTGAAGCATCTGCGGGGTGTGAGGCATCTACGGGGTGTCAAGGATTGGCTACATAGAGTGTGAAGCATCTGTGGGGTGTCAATGACACTTACCTAGTGTATTACTTAAGAGTACAATAGTGATACCTCCTGAGTCACGGGAGAAGCGGTCACGTAGGAGATTACGCCACTCCAAAGATCGATAACATTTCCTATATCCTTTACTTTCAGCATCTTACATTCAGTACTTGTACACTCTACATCACACTACTTAGCACTGAAAAGAAATCTCAAGGCTTATTTTGAAACATATCATTGATCCGCTGCACTTACTTCTTGATCCAGACCAGACTAGTAAAATAAACAAGTATTTTACGAGTCTGTTTCACTGATCAGTCCGGACCTTTAAGTTAGAAACTCCAAAATCGAAGAGAGTTCATTCACCTCCATGAACTCTCACAAGCCTTGTATTGTGGACCAACATATCTCAATAGTTTATTATTATTACTAACAAAATATAACACACGAGAAATGTTTTTTTCCTCTATCTTTCGTTTTTGTGTTTCCTTGTCTCAAACCACATGGAAGGTATTCATGGGAGAGGAAAAAAAATGAAAATGAATACTTTCTTCGTCAATTTTTTTTCTCTCCCTTCTCTCAAAAAAATCAGCCTCTTCTTCCCTCGTGTTCATTCCTTTTCCGGTGCCGGCTTCCAAAATGCGCCAATGCCGGCTATTTTTTTAGTTTCTTTTGGTCTTTTTTTGTTCCTCTTGTTCATAACTTCTCTCCCATTGTTCATATTTTTCCAAAATGATTTCAGATCCGATGAAGGCATGTAGCCTCCCTTTTCTCATGTCCTGGGTGGCGGCAGTTTTGGCTAGATATTGTCTTTCCTTCCATAACTTTGCTGACAGAAGGCTTTCTTGGGCGGCGGTGGTTGAAAGGAAGAGGATTCCGGTAATGGTCTTGCGGTTTCAGCCATTGGTGTTGCTATTTTGGTCTCCTTCGAGGCCTCGGCTTCCAGCTGAAAAACTTGATGCTGGCCGGAAGGGGTGTATCCATGGCGGCTTGTGATATTGAAGGGCAGATTTTGGCTTATGTTGGCATTAACACTAAATACTTGTCTGCAAGATTCTTCCGAACAACCTATGCATTTCCGAAATATAGTAACTCTGGGAAAAAGTATTCTCCATTAAATTCAGGTGCCATGTCCTCGCCATAATATCACACTTCCTCCAGGCTTGAAAATCAGTAGAACTTACTTTTGGTTTCTTGATGGTTCCACCAATCAACCCATATTTGGTCTTCATGATTAAGGTCATTTGCATGGACATCTTGCAGGGATGATACTTGTTATCATTCATTATTAGTTGAACTAACACCGACTAAGGATTTTCATTGGGATGAAGATAAAAGGGACTGGAGAGACTCAATTCTTGCTTCTTTCATGCCATGGATACAAGAATATATGCAAATCCCAAAAAAAGCTCATGGAAAGCTTTATAAAAAACAACCAAGAACTAGCTTCTAGTAAGATATTTCACAAAAATCTCTCAAGATTGTATGAATAACAACCAAAGGACAAAAAAAAAGGCTCTCAAGTTTATGGGAAAAAACTTCATAATTAGTGAACAAAATGCTCTGATACCATGTTGAAATTTATGAAATTGAAAACACAAGACAAAATAAAATGCGGAATTGTCATTAATCTAAAAATATTTAAGTGAAGTTATATGATGTTGATGGTGGAGTATTTATAGATTTACTCCTCATAAGTTAGTTACAAATGGTTGCAATCTGTTATAACTAAAAACGTCTACTAAAAGTATAACAGTCTCATTTCACGGATAAATCTACATTACAACTGAACAAGTGGTACTCAGTTGAATCTGCATCTTGTCTGGTTAATCTCTCAGTTGGCAATTTTAGCTTTGAAACATCAGATGACTGTTTTGATGTTAGAAGTGTGCACATTTTTCTTGGATCCAACACTCATTTATCCTCACCATATATGTTAACTGAGTTTGGATCAACATGATGTTTGGGAAGGGCTATTACAACTTACAAGTTTTTTTACAATGACTAGATTGAAATGTGAGTTTAAACAGGTTAAAAAGGATAGCCGAGACATGATCCAATCAACTAGTCTCAAACTCTAGCTCATGTCCGGAAATGAATTAAATTAACTATAATGTTCTTGGCATCGGTCGTAAGATGTCATCTCCTAATTATGGCGACTGGACAGTATGCAGTAACCTAGCACTCTATGTCATATTCAATGGTCCGCTGACTAAATTTAACACGGTTTACGCACTATGAGATGCTCAACATGCATTGATAAACCTCACACGAGAAACCGAATCTAAACAACTAATAGTTTTACAAGGTGATTCTAGAAACCCGGTTCTTGTACCCTTTTCACAAATTCATATATAAAGACGATACGTAAAATATGTTTATTGTAGAAAATCTACGCCCAAACACATATAAGAAGATGGGCCTCATCCCCAAAATCTAGGTTGTGTGGTGAGGGAATTCCATCTCTTAATATGGTGGGTGATACAATAGCAAGTGCCCAATTTGGGACAACTTTAACACGCCCTCAAGTGTGGGCCTATAAAGAGCCCAAGCCACATGACACACAAGGCATATAAAGGGCACTAAAAGTCCAACAAACAGGCCCAATACTTGCACAATTGAGGGGTGTCTCTGATACCATTTAGAAAATTTAGGCCCAAACACATATAAGAAGAGGGGTCTCGTCCCCAAAACCTAGGTTTTGAGGTGAGAGAAGTCCATCTCTGAATATGGTAGGAGATACAATAGAAAGTGCCTAATGTGGAACAACTTTAACAATTATCAAGTCTCTATTTCTATAATCATCATGAAGCATAAGTTCTAGAACACTATCAACACCATGAATCAATCAATCAATACATCTACACACTTAAATCATCAAGCTAGGGTTCAATTTTGAAGATTATCACGTACTCGGTTGTAAGCGGATTAGCTACTCATTCTAATAATAGAAACACATGGTCGCATCATTAAATCTTCACATGCAATCAAGAAAAGAAGGATACATGTATGAAATGAAAACCATAAGAAAGATTGAATCCAATAAATCCAACTTCAAATAACAATGATCCAAGAATTAATTATACAAAGCTATGAAGGTTTGAAGGTGTAAAATTTTCCAGGGCTTGGTCATAAAAGATGAAGAACATCTGTTTATACACTTAAAATGCTCTTTTACCGTGAAGGGTGCAAGTGGGCTAATTTAATCTTAGGCGCGTGCCTATGGCTTGATAGGCGTGCGCCTGTCCGACAGATTTGAACATGCCCAAAGTCTCTGTTTTGATAGGCGTTCATCTAACCGATGATATGCGTGCGCCTAACCTCAGTTCTATTTCGGTGCTCCCAGTATCCATAGGCGTGCGCCTAAGAACTTTTGACTCCAAAATGAACTTTTCATCATCTCAATTCTCCGAATCACGTTTTCCAGGCATCTTGTACACCTATTTCCTGAAAAACATCACAAACTATACCATGTATAACCCATACGAGACACAAGGGTGACCGAGAATATATATTAAAACACCTAAAATGACGATATTACCGGACTAAATGTCCTAGGTCTCGTAAATGACAATATGGTGTAACATATCCCAAAATCGAGCCAAAATTCTTCTGAATTAGGTAAAACAAGACGATAAGGGGTGTAAATCATGTAGGAAATGATAATCGAGTTGACTCTCATCAATAAGGTGGGTGATAGGGTCAGGCTACCCCACCCCATCTAATTAACCCTACTCATTCCGCCATATCCCACCTTAATTAACCACCCTACCTACCTCACCTCGCTCAACCTTACCCCACTACCATGTCCTACTCATTACTCAATGTGTCACATATCATTAAATTCATTTCATTCAATTGATTTATATTTTAAACACAGTAATTGAACAAGTTTATTCGATTCCATTTCATTTTCTATGATTTTATTCAATTCTCACTTGACAAACGTGTTATTACAGCATAATCCTCACTTTATATCATCTACGAAATTCTAATGACGATGCGGATGAAACCTTTTTGGTTGTAGCTCAACATTTTCATATATCAAATATCAATATTACAAATTTTATTTTGGCCCGGGACCAAATCCGATTTAGTGATTACTTACCGATAGGACGAAATATAAATTATTAATTTATGAAAAAAATGTCTGTCTAAAACCTTTGATTGAGTGAAAATGCTGACGTGTGGTTCTGTTTTGTGATATTGCACCATCATAAAATTATTGATCAAATATACAAGGAGTATGGCCAATAAGGCTTATCTCAAGTAGTTAAGTTGAGGCCCTGTGACCAAGAGGTCACAAGTTCGACTTTCATCGTGTGCATTACTGGGTAAAGTCATATATATGTGAGGTAATTTTATTTCGGTAAATTTTTTTACAAGGAGTATGATAACACTAGTAAAAAAAGGGACCCCTCAAAAAAATAAAAGGGGGGGGGGGGGGGGGGGAAGGGGGAGGGCAATGGGGGAGGTGGGGGTCGTTTTCATCAATCTTCTAAAAATATGATATCCCATTATAATAATAAAAAGTGCATATGACGCGTTTTTTTTTTCTCCTGTTGACCCATTTCCCGTTCAGCCGACCGTGCGGTTCACAAATCCCTTGGATGTAAACTTCGATATATTAATCAACTTTTCACATTCTACCACCATTATATAAGTAGGTATAAGATCAAGCAATCTCATTTTCATTCATAACAATCATTTATCCATTCTTTTCTTTTTCCCATTTTAGAAGCTCAACCATTTTTCATCTCTTCAATTCACCCATATATACAAAACCCTCATTCCATTTTTTTTATCATAAACATGGCAGCAAGCATGCAGATAAACAGTGGGTTCTGCAAAACAACACCAATTATCAAGAATTCATGCTTCAAATCCATTTCTTGTCAAGCTAGAACGGTTTCGATGCGAAGCGGAAAACCCAACTTGTATCAGATTCTTTCTCTTGATTCAAATGATGTTAGCCTAGATAAAATCAAGAAAGCCTACAGAGAGAAAGCACTTGAGTTTCATCCAGATACTCGTCCGGCATCATCGAAAGAAGAATCGACAAAGCGATTTATCGAGATCAAACTAGCTTATGAGACCCTTTCTGATCCTGTTTCAAGAGAACTTTATGATTTTGAATTTGGTTTGATGAATTCAAAGGATAGGAGTTATGGGAGTTGGTGCATGGATACTAAAAGGGCTTTCTCAAGGGAGATATGGGAAGGGCAACTTCAAGGACTGAAAGAAAGGTCAAAGCATAGACCAGAGAGGAGGAGAAATCAATGTGTATCTTTGTAGATGAAATTTTTAATCAGCTTTTCTATTCAATTTCTTTCTTTCTTTTTTTTTTATTTTTTTTTAATGATATTCATTTTCATTTTGTTCACAATAAAGCATATATTTTTGCAAAATTTCTATCCATATATATATTTAGTTTAGCTTGTCCTTCTCCATAAATAAATTTTGGGAAAGTAGGATTCAGTTATTATGTTTTCAAGAGTGAAATAAACCAGTCTATGATATATAGATCTCTCTTTCATTTATTGTTTTCTCCCAATTTGCAGATTATGTTGTGATTTCTCTCTCTAAATAACTTACTTCTAATATATATCTCATATTGACAAAAATAAAGAAACATTAGTCCTTATTAATTAATGGATAATATGACTTAACTACTGCCACTTGGGTGAGTTCCGATGCGCTACAAGTGTATTAGAGTCGCTTAACAGACGAAACTAAGAATCACGACCACCTTTAGATACTCTAATAGGTCTTGGTTTCTTAAGGAAGGAGAATGTATATTATCACACATTCGAGAAGGGTTATACATTTTTAAGTCAATCAAAGATGATTAACCTAAAAAGTTATCGGATACATTCAGGGCCGGCCTTGGGGGCGAGCATGATGGGCGACTGCCCAGGTTAGAACGGAAAGTAACAGAATAGATTGAATAGAATCTTTTTCATAGATATTGTTGCATACAATGACACACTTATATAGTGACTACTACCCATAGTAGTTACACACACTAGGACACTTGGTACATTTAGAATAAGACAAGTGTCACAAACTTAGATAACAGAAATACAATAGATAATAATAATTAATCTATTTCTCAACATTCCCTCTCAAACTGAATGTGCGAACAGTGACAACATTTAGTTTGCTTCTGAGAAAGGTCAACTGTAGTCCAGGAAGTGCTTTTGTAAGAATGTCAGCCAGTTGCATAGAGGATGGAACAAACTGCACAGACAGTTGCTTGTTAAGAACCTAATTTCTTACATAATGGATGTCAACCTCTATATGCTTTGTCCTAGCATGATAAACTGGATTATGTGCCAAGTAAATTGCACTCAGATTATCAGACCAGGCAATAGGAACTCTTGGAACAGATACACACATTTCTGACAGAAGCTGTTTAACCCAAAATAACTCAGAGGACATATTGGCCAAAGATCTATACTCAGATTCTGCTGATGATCTAGACACCACACTTTGTTTCTTAGAGCACCAGGAGACCAATGATCCACCAATAAAAACACGGTATCCTGCAAAAGACTTTCTGTCAGCAGAATAACAGGCCCAATCTGCATCACAAAATCCAGTTAACTGTAGTGATCCACCAGCTTTAAATAGTAGGCCATAGTGTAAAGTTTCTTTCACATATCGCAGAAGTTTCTTTAGAGCATGCCAATGAGTCTGAGTAGGCTGCTGCATGAACTAACTCAAGTAGTTGAAAGAATAAGCAATATAAGGCCTGGTGCAGGTAAGGTACTGCAGTCCCCCAATAACACTTCTATAGATTTTTGGGGAGTGCATAGGTTCTCCTTTGTCAGGTAGCAAGTGTTCACCAGGCACCATAGGTGTTGTACATGAGTTAATGTGATCCAGGTGTAACTTTTTCAAAAGCTGTGAGGCATATTGTCCTTGAGTCAGGTACAAACCATCAGAATTTCTATGTGCTTCCATCCCTAAGAAATGAGCCACAGGTCCAAGATCTTTAAGGGAGAATCTGGAGTGCAGTAATTGAACAAATTTCTGTATCAAACCTTGTGAATCTCCTGTCACTAAGATGTCATCAACATAAACAAGAACATATAAGAGTCCAGTGGCAGTTTTTAAAATGAAAAGAGATGAATCTGATACAGACTGATGGAATCCCCAGTCTAACATTTGCAACCTTAGTGCTCCAAACCAGGCCCTAGGTGCCTGTTTAAGACCATAGAGAGCTTTTTTAAGCTTGCACACATAATGAGGTTTTTGAGCATCAAAAACCTTCAGGTTGTTCCATAAAGACATCCTCCATCAAAGCTCCATTAAGAAAGGCATTGTCAATGTCCACTTGATGGATATGCCAGTTCTTGTTAACTCCCAGTGCTGGAACTATCCTGATAGTAGATGCCTTAGCCACAGGGCTGAAAGTCTCTGTAAAATCTACCCCATATGTCTGGTGGAACCCCTTTGCCACCAACATTTCCTTATGTTTGAGAATGGTACCATCAGGCCTCAGTTTGAGTTTAAATACCCACCTGCATCCTACAGGGTGCTGACTTGAACTAGGAAGAACCAGAATCCAAGTGTTATTTTTGTGTAATGCATCAAATTCAGCAGTCATATCATGTTTCCACTCAGTACACGACAATGCTTCTGAGACTTTAGAAGGTTCAGAAAGGTGAGCAGGGAGGATAGTGGACTTGATTTGTGTGGAGTAGGTTTTAGGCTTGAATATTCCACTTTTACATCTTGTCTGCATAGGATGTCTTTGAGAAGGTATGACAGGTGCAGGTGAAGGTGATGGATTGATGATATATCGTGTGATGGAGCTGAGTGGACTCGGGACTCGAACAACATATCTCCCGGTGACTCATGAGGTGTCAGTGGTGAAAAACTATTGTGTGTGGGAGTAACACTCATAGGTCTATAAGGAGGAGAAAAGGATTGTACCTGTGGTGAGGATGGTGTTGTTGGTGCAGGATCAGGAGCACTGAGTTCCACAGGAGTAGATGCTGCTTGGACAGATTTTGACTATGGTACAGGTATAGTAAACCAGCTAGACAGATCAGGTGCAGTCAAGACTTCTTTGTGAGGTCCTTGAGTAAATCCTTCTTGAAAGGGAAATTCTAACTCATTAAAGACTACATTCTTGGTGATGAAGATCCTGCCACTACTGTTAAGGCACTTATACCCTTTATGAAGGGGGCTAACACCTAGATAGGTACACTTACTGGTGTGAAATCTAAACTTAGGATGAAGAAAGGGCCTTAGGTGAGGAAAACAGGAACATCCAAACACTTTGTAGAATTTGTAGTCTGGTTGTTTGTGGAATAAAACTTCATAAGGAGACTTGTTTTGAAGAACAGGAGTAGGTAGGATATTAATAATAGTAACTGCTTCAACAAAGCTGTCCCACCAGAATGTTAAGGGAAGGGATGCCTGTGCAAGTAACGTCAGACCTAGTTCCACAATGTGCCTGTGTTTTCTTTCAGCTCTCCCATTTTGTTGGTGAGCATGAGGGCAAGGATGTCTAAACTGAATGCCATGTTGATGAAGATAAGGTTCTAGTGACCTATACTCCCATCCCCAGGCAGACTGTAAACATTTAATCTTCCTAGAGAACTGATTTTCAACTAGGGTTTTAAACTGGATGAACACAGACAAAACTTTAGATTTATCTTTCAGAGGGAAAATCCAGGTATATCTAGACCAATCATCTATAAAGTGAACATAATACATAAATCCAGAACTAGATTTGACAGGGGATGGTCCCCAGACATCAGAGTACACCATATCAAGAAAATTGGCAGCATGAAAATCAGATACATGATAATATAGGGCATGGCCCTTGCCAAACTGACAAGCATCACAAAAGATCAAATTCTCATTAAGATCAATGTTACAAGATTTCAGGATATGTCCTAACACCTATTTGGATGGGTGACCTAGTCTCCTATGCCAAACATTAGGATCTTTGTTAACATTCAGAGAGCTTAACTGAGAACTACAAGATCTTAAAATAGACTGACTAGAACAAGACATCTGCTTATTACATTGAAACTGAGAAACAAAACTATTATTCTTGGATTGAAGGGAGGTCTTTATGGAGAAGACAGTCACAATCTTGTACAGCCCATCACTGAGAACCCCTGTGAGAAGCAGTGTCCCTGTTTTCTTGTCCTTAATACAACAAGAATCAGAAGCAAAATCAACAGAGACAGAATTATCAGCAAGCAATTTAGACAGACTAATCAAATTCTTTGTAATTGAAGGAACATGTAATAGATCTTTGAGAATAAGTGTTGTGTGTGGATAGTGTGTAGGGAAATAAGAGAGGCCAATATGGAGTATAGGACATTGCTCACCATTTCCATCTGCTAAGGACTCTGAACCATTGTACCCTACACTAAGGTGAAGGTTATTCAAGTCTGAAGTCAAATGGTTGGAAGCCCCACTTTCCATATACCATGCTGGATCATTGACAGACTGAGAAGTAGCAACATAGGCAGAGACTTGCTTAGGACTTCCATTGTTGTTGTTGTTACTATTGGGAGGTACAAAATCTTCCTCAAATCTGTGCCAACAAGAGGTAACAATGTGTCCATTTTTGCCACAAAGTTGACAGACCATTTTGTTTCCAGAATTCCTACCACCATTGTTACTGTTGCTTCTTTCTCTTCCATTTTTACCATCTCTAAAACTGCTCCTGCCCCTGCTAGAGTTGTAATTGGAGGATTGTCTACCATTTGACCTTGAGCCCTAGGCAAAATTGGCTGATGGATTAACAAGACCTGTGCCTGCTGTTGGATTGAGCCTGGCAATCAATCTTTCATGGATCATGAGCTGTGATTGGACATCTTGCCAGCTGAGAGATCCTACTCTAGATGTGATATTCACTATGGCAGATTCATAGTCCCGATCTAATCCACCTAATGTAGCCAAAATCAACTCAGATTTGGAAATTGGATATCCTGCTGCAATGAGATTATCAGAAAAGGATTTCATCTGGGCCAAGTAATCGGACATGGATTTAGATCCTTTTGAAGCTTTGGCTAAGGCATCTTTGTATTCCAACATACGAGCTTCAGACCGACTGTTAAACAAGGTTTCAAGGGTAGTCCAGATCTCATGAGCATTAACACAGCCAACAACTTCAGATAAAGCTTGTTCCATCATGGAACAAAGCAACCAGCCCATTAACAGGTTGTCTTTAGTAACCCATTCTTCAGACATATAAGGAACAGAAAATAAGGGTCGAGAGGAAGACTCATGGATAGCTGGACTTGGACAGAGAAGATGATCTTCTAGCTTATGGCCACGAATAATTGGCAGAATTGTGTAACGCCAAAGTAAATAGTTGGTTTGATCAAGTTTCACAGTACAACTCTGACTAAGATTTCCAGAAACAGACGGTGTAAGCAAGAAGTTGGAAGCATGTGGACTTACAAAACCCAGGAATGGCGGATTTAAGCTGAAGAACGGTGGATTTGAGTGAAAAACAGATGGCATGCCGGACATCAGAGACAATGATGTGATATTGGAGGCTGACAAACCCATGACCAGAATTCCTGTAGCAACTCCGTTCGGCCAGAGGGTGGATGCACCAGCGGTGACACCAGTTGTTGTATCAGTGATAACACCGGTTGTTAGACCAGTTGTGAGAGCTCCAGTTGTTGGGTATGAGCTTGCTCCAGCTGAACGTCCGGTGAGCGAAGAAGGTGGCTCACCACTTGCTGGTGGTGGCTCAGAGGTGGCCATGGCCGAACCAGTTTCTCTGATACCAAGAAAGGAAAGTAACAGAATAGATTGAATAGAATCTTTTTCATAGATATTGTTGCATACAATGACACACTTATATAGTGATTACTACACATAGTAGTTACACACACTAAGACACTTGGTACATTTAGAATAAGACAAGTGTCACAAACTTAGATAACAGTAATACAGTAGATAATAATAATTAATCTATTTCTCAACAGCCCATGATATTACGGAGGCCCAAAATTACATCTTTAACAATAGTGCAAGCTAATCTATTGTAGATAAATAGTGGTTAAATACTCTTATTGATGCTAGTTCGATTCTTAATCTTAACAGATTTTGGTTTTATTTATTTATTGTACTAATATATGAATTTATCGTTAAATCCATGTAATATAATAACACTAATGAAAAATCTAACCTAGCTGACCGCTCGGAGATCATGAACTGAATGATATGTCAGACAATAATAAACTTGATACTATAACTGATTATTTTGCATATGCAAATAGATTTTTTTTAATGATCAATTTGTTTTCTTGTCACTGTAGTTATGTTGTTTATCGGTCTTTCGTAATCTTTTGATGTTCTGGTTACGATTCCTCTGTTTTGTAGTTGTTTGTGATGCTTTTGTTTCAACTATTGTTATTTTCGCTCAACTAATTCAATATTCTTTTTTTGTTTTTCACATTTGTAATATTTTGTTAGATATTAACCTTACTATTTTCTTGAACATGATATAAATTGTGTTACTTATGTATAGAAATTATTTTCTTTTAAATTAAAAGTGGGACATTTTCCAAAATTTACCACAGTCGACCCATTAAGTCTTAGGAACGACATTCACCATATATATTTTAACTTTTATTCTGCTATCTGCACTAAAAGTTCATATTGTTTACTCAGAAGAGTGTCTAATATGATGTACTTAGCAGTATTAAGAAAATTGTCGATTTTTAATTACATTCTAATTTCTAATGTAATTTAATTACCTTATTCATCAGTTTTCTAATTATAAATGTTAACTGAGACTGATAAAACAATGTAATATGTCCTAACGTAAGATAAAAAACAAATGGCAACTTTACGCATAAGAGCATAATTGCGGTTCACGCATTACACATATATGAGACGAAAACTGCAAAAATAAATAAATAAATAAAATAAAATAAAATAAAATCTAACCACCACCAACCCCTTCCCCCCCCCCCCCCCCCCCCCCCCCCCCCCCGTCCCCTCCTTCAGCAGACGCCGGAACCTTAGCTGTTTTTGCTTTCGCAAAAATATCCCCAGACAATTGTTCGAAACTAATCATTTGAGGTATTGTCGGATCCCTAGCTCTTTTTAGCCACCATTGTACGCCGTTTATGACGAATTCCGTCGTGGAAAACCCCACTCTAACCGATTCTAGAGAGGATATGGAGGGAAGTATGAGGAGATTTAAGAACTGGCCTCTCAAAGAGCAATTAGTTGTATCGGAGGGGTGCATGGCTCCTTCGATCTGGCAGCAGCATGGAGAGGTACCAATTCTGCAAGGTGAGGAAGACGGTGTAGAAATATATACTGGAGAAGATGAGCCCTTTATGAAAGAAATAACATAATCAAGAGAGATCAATGAGAATCCGGAAATATTTCCAAGTTCTCTAATGATTATTGTTTTTGGTACAAAAATAAATAGGGGTTCTTAAAGGGCATCAAATTAACACTAAATCCACATTGGACACCCAAACAAGGTTTCAAAATAGACATGTATTCAGGTGTTTTTATTGATACAAATATAGAGGGTGGCTAAATCAAATATGTAATAGAGAATGATAGAAAAAGGGAAAAAGAGAAAGCAATAATTAATGCATGACATTGGTACTAGCTAGACTGGCTGACTGAACAACAGTGATGACAATAATTGATATGACTGAATGATTACGGTGAAAATAATAATAATATCGGTTTCTAAAATGCCTGAATGTATATAATGAAATGATTGCAATATGGTCATGAGTACTATGCGTTCGTAATGCCCACGAAAGGGGAAAGACACATCTCTTGTAATCCCAGGATGGAGATGTAATGAATAATAATTAATTAATGTCGTCATGACATTATCCTCGAATGTAAACCATGAAGGAATGGCATCTCTTGTAACCCCCGGATGGCAAGCTGATAAGTAATAAATGAAAAGTAGTATCCAGTATCTTGTAGCTAAGCAATGACCAACTAGATGCACAAGCGCAACCATATTTAATGTCATGATATCTATTTGCAATTATATGAATGGAGCAATCTATAGTAATAATAGTCCAGATTACAAATTACTAAAATTATTGCCTTTAAAACATGACTAAATGATAACGGTATGTTGAATGGACTCTGAGAGGCTGTCAAGGGAAGGTCAGCGCCGTCTCGGTGCATCCACTACAGGACGGGTGGCCTAAATATTAAAAAATACAAGCTACGACCATTTTACATATTCAATACGGAGACACTTCAAATTTTGAACAAACTACGAACTTTTACGATGCTCACAATTTCTCTTCAATTGATGCAAACACTACTATATTATATACCTATATTTTCTACTTAAGTGCTTGCAAATTCGTAAGCTTACACTTTTCACTAAATGTACTTAACCATTGGTTCAACCAGACCCCGATAGTTCATATATTGTTAACCGGTTGAACCGAAACGTTTACCGGGTTTGAGTAAGACGTTTCGTTAAACATGTTGATACTGGCTTGAACCGGCCCGAATTTACGACCGGGTCAACAGGTTTGATGGTCGGTCTTCCATACCAGATTGGGTTTAATAACTATATATGCTTTGAAAGTTCATTTTTATTGTTGAAAATCAATAAATTATGAAAGGAAGTGAAAATGTTAAGATGAACGATAAATTATGGAAGGAAGTGAAAATGTTAAGATGAACGTGTGTAGATATACGAGGAATATGTGTTTCTCCCCCCGTTTTTTTCTAAGTGTCACATTTGAAAATTTATTTTGTTCATATATATATTTGGCATTTTTGAATACCAATACATCATTTATTATTTTTTTTCTATTCTTACTTATATTTCCCATACCCCAAGAAAAATCATTTCCCAATGTCATGTGATTATGGATGTTAAAGTTGTCCCACATTGGGCATTTGATATTGTATCACCCATCATATTAAGAGATGGATTTCGCCCACCTAAAAAACCTAGGCTTTGTGGATGGGATATGGATTTAGGCCTAGATTTCTAAATGACATCAAAGTCATCCATTTATTGTGCAAGTGTTGGACTTTTGTTGGCCTTATGTGTTCCTTTGTTGGGCTTATGTTCTTTGTGTGCCATGTGGTTCAGGCTCTTTATATGCCCACACTTGAGGAGGCGTGCTAAAGTTGTCCCACTTTGGGTACTTGCTATTGTATCACCCACAATATTAAGAGATGAATTTCTCTCACCTTACAACTTAGGTTTTGGGTATGAGGCTACAACTCTTATATGTGTTCGGGTCTAGATTTTCTACATTGTATCAAAGCCACCCCTTTATTGGGCAAATGTTAGGCCTCTTTGTTGGTCTTATAATGCTCTGATATACCTTGTGTGCCATGTGATCATGACTCAGGTTCTTTATAGGCCTACTTTGAAGAGGCGTCTTAAAGACTTTCCACATTGAACACTTGCTATTGAATCACCCACCATAGTAAGAAATGAATTTTCCTCACCTCAAAAACCTAGGTTTAGGGGATGAGACACCTCCTCTTCTATGGATTTGGGTATAGATAATCTACAATGGATAGTAAAGAAATCTAGGCAATTCAATGGGAAAAAAAGTTGGAAGTTGTGAAAGACAAAATTTACTAGCATATACAAGAAAATAAATCACATTATTAATTGGGAGGGAATATTTAATTGAGGGAAAAAATTATAAACTTGTCATTTTATACTATATTTCAGACATATTAAACACTTTATTAATATTTGTGATTCTACTCTATTGACTGTTAAAAAACCGAGGGAGTAATTAGAAACAAATTTGGAATTATATCTATAATAAGAAAATGAAATAGCCATATATGTTTAAGAAGGTGGATGATCACACATAAACGACCAACAGAGAATTGAAAGGAGAATGTGGATGATGAAATTGTAATTGAGATTAGGCAGGCAAATTATTTGTATAGCTCATTCTAATTAATAGAAATAAGTCTTCATTAATTAATGTTGCTGTATTAGCTAGACAACTAATTAAAAATTCTATTTAGTCATAGCTAAATGTATACTACAATCTGTTTACACTTTTAGGGAACAATTCGTATACATAAATTTAATACAAGAAGACCTAGCCACCTCTGGATGGATATATGCGACCTGGTAGTTGCTCGAATTATTTGATTTGGAAATGTATTTTTTTAATTATTGGATATATATATATACACACACACAACTAATACCCAAGAATATACAACTGCATTTTGACCGGTAAACATTCCTGTCTTAAGCCGGTTGGCCGGTACACGTACAGAAGAACAAGTTAAGGAAATTAGGGAAGAATGACCCATTCTTCAACCATCTTGTACAAAACTATTACCGGTAGAATTGAGTCACTTGCAATCTACTCCTTCCGTTCCGAAATAACTGAGCCAGTTGTCAATTTTTTTATATTTAAAATAACTGAGACCGCTACATTTCCAATGCAGCATTTATTGTTTTTTTTTTACGTCTACCCCTTTTTATTAAGGAGTTAAAGAATAAATACATCATTGTATTAATTATAGATTAAAGGGTTTTTAGTCGTTTAAACATTCAAATTAAAACATTAATTCACATCCTTAATATGTGTGTTTTTGGCAACTGCATCACTTATTTCGGAACGGGGGGAGTACATGAAAATGACAGTGAAAATCCAAAAGGTCTCAGTGTCTCGTCTTCATAATTTCGGGGTGAATTTATATTAAAGGTTAGAACTTGAATGTCTAGCTAGTTTGTGCAAAATTTTATGTGTACATTTTTATCATCCACATACACTACAATGTGCAGGTGATCAGTGAACTACTGAATAAATAGTGGAGATCCTCTGACAATAATATCATCCACATACACTAATACAAACATAAGAACATAATTATGCATAAAAAGAATAAGGAAGAATCTGCTCTAGACTGTTTGAGACCCCAACTAAGGAGTTGTTCTCTGAGAGTGGAAAATCAGGCTCTAGGAGCTTGTTTCAAGCCATATAGTGCCTTCCTTAGGTGACAACACACATGAGATGGTCTGGGAGGATCCACAAAGCCTTCTTGTTGAACCAGTAGACTAACTCTGTCAGTGCCCCATTAAGAAAGTCATTGTTGATATTGTTAGATATTTTTTCAAAATTAAATGTTTTAATTGTCGTTTGCATATGAGCTGCCGTACGAATCAACGTTATCGCAACGAAACGGGGTTCGACCTTATAACACGCATCAGTTCATGAAGAGTTTCATGCATTTTCGAATGCAGACTCTTTTTCGGATTCATGTTTTCGAACTGATGCACCTTTGCATGCGAATGGTGATGTCCCTTACCCTTTTGTGTAAGGATACCTCAGTTCGTTTATGGGGTTCCTTCAGCCTATAAGAAGGCACAACATGCAAACGAATTTTACACAAGTCAGAAAGTATCATCAGACCAAAAACTTGAGTGTCCTCGGGTTTGATTCAAACAAGTCACTGTTTGAATTAAACAACTCTATTGTATCCTGAGAGATATTTTCGTTTAATCCCTAAGTGACAATTGTGTGGGACGAAACATCTCTTAAAAGACAATGTTCTTACGTGTCTTGGAGATATTCATAATCAGTCAATATCATAAGTACTAACTTTTCCAATAGATATCCAGCTGATTAATAGGCCAATTGATATAATTAGCCTGAATTAATCCATTTTTTTGCTAATTAATATTCTGTACATATTGATATAAAGTGTTTTTTATTTATAAAATGAGAAATCTTGAATATACCCCCTAAAAAAATCTTGAATACACAAATTAGAAAACCCCCTCCCAACGTAAACCATGAACCTGGTAGATGTTGGCTTTGATATCGTACTTAATGGGATATTTCAATGAACCGGTGGTTAATTTGAACCATCGGTTCAATGCATAATAGTTAGGTAGTGATTACGTTTTAGCCCGTATTTGAACACAAATGCAAGTAAAATTGGCTTAATATACTGGATTGAGCCGGCTGTTCAACTAGTTGTGTAAAGATATTTAGGTTTCAAACAAGTATGTAAGGCTAAATTACAATTTTGGTCCTCCAACTTGACAATTTTTCGATTTTGGTCCTGGTTTTTCTCCGGCGACAATTTTAGTCCTGTAAGTGGTCTTTTTTTGCAAACATAGTCCTGAACGCCGGAAAAACCACTTACAGGACTAAAATTGTCGCTGGAAAGATCACTTATAGGACTAAAATTCTTGCTGGAAACAACCAATTTTAGTCCTGTAAGTGGTCTTTCCGGCGTTCAGGACTATTTTTGCAAAAAAAAACCATTTACAGGACTAAAATTGTCGCCGGAGAAAAACCAAAACCAAAATAAAAAAACGTGTCTAGTTATAGGACCAAAATTGTAATTAGCTAGCAATATAAAAGTCATTAGAAACTCTATCACATATTTAATTATTTATATAAAACAAATGGATAACTTTAGTTTTTCTTTTGATTATTTTCTGCTTTAACGCTGATTGAGTCATATTTTGAATTAGCTCACATTGATAAAAATATATTAAAATTGGTATTTATGTATTAGCTAGTATCCAGTATGACCAACGCCTGGTCTTGTATATATTAAACTATAAAACTGTATCCAATACATTTGATAGTATTTGGAAAAATTACACAAATAATTAAATAACCGCACGTTTGGCCAATAAAATATTTTTATTTGACCAGATAACGATTTCTTTTTAATAAGCGATGACATTTGTTGCAAAATCCGCACGGCCGGTGCATAGGGGGGAAAAAAATCTGTACGGAATTAGGGAGCAACGAAATATTCTACATTTCGTATGGACTCCACCTGTCCGGCCGGCTAATTCATGTCACATTTAAAATGCAGCCATTTGCAAGCCAGCTTTAAATAACGTTTTGAATTAAGTTAATAATTAAACAGCTTATAGAACTTTTCAAACTATGATATAAAAGTAAAATATAAACAATAGAGTTACCGAAATTTTCAACTACCGTAGAAAATCTAAGGTAATTATATGTAAATATATATAAATATATAGAAAATCAAATGTAGTTATACGTATATATATATAGAGAGAAGAGGTGATAGATTATGGAATAATCCTAAATATCTGTGTAGATTATGGAGTAATTGTGAATATCTTTGTATTATTAGTTTCCTAAAATATAGCCTTAGTTATAGCCTTATGAGTAGCGATTGTAACAGCTGTGTATTTTGTATATGGGCATTGTTAATGGCACAACACACAATATACTCGGGCACCATACTTGTGCAAAATTCGATTTGTTGGGGGTCGAAATGTGTAATTTCAACCCCCGCAAAGTTGAAATGTGTTATTTCGACTCCTAAAAAGTCGAATTTTGCACAGGTGTGGTGTCCGAGTATATTGGGTATGGTGCCATTAACAATGGCCTTTGTATATATTCATTGAACGATGAAAGGAATAGACACGGAATTATATTCTTTCATGGTATCACGAGTCTAGGGTTTTCTCCTTCGCTTCCGCAGCCACCCTAATCGTATCCTGTCCGTCGTTCATTTTCCTCGTTTTGTTTTTTCTTTTTTCTTTTTCCGTTCTCTTTGCAACTCACCATGTCGGACACTTCCAAATTTCATCTGCTTTGGCTATCACCAATGTGAAGGCTCTAATCCCCATCACATTGGACTTGGAATCGAGACAGAACCATTCACGGGCGGCGTTTTTCAAGGTTCAGGCACAGGTTCATGACGTGCTTGATTATATCATTCCTCCTACGGACGCTACAGAGAAAAAGGCTTATGCCAAGGCCAAAGCCGAGAATCTCCCTCTCTGGAAGCGGCTTGATGCAACGGTTTTGCAATGGATTTATGCCACAGTCTCCGCCGACATCCTCACCTCCATTGTCATTGATGATGATTCGGCTGAACATGCGTGTCAAAGCGTTGCTGAACTCTTTCATGTCAATAAAAATTCACGGGCTATGTATCTGAATAAAGAATTCACCAACACCTGTCTTGCTGAATTCCCTTCACGAATGCGTATTGCAATCGTCTCAAGAATCTCGCCGATCAACTGCACAATGTCGGGGCACCCGGCAATGATCACGGTATGGTTTTAAAAATGCTTCAAGGTATGACGGAACAGTACTCGAATTTTGTCACTGTGATGCAAATTAAGAAAACCTTACCTAGTTTTGCTACGGCTCGGTCCAAACTGGCGTTGGAAGAAACCACCGTTATGGAGCGGGCAAAGCAAGAATTTGGTTCCACCGCCCTTGTTACAAATAATTCCTTGGCTAATGAAGGTTCCGTCTTCCAACCCCCATCAAAGCAATAATTCCAATGGTCGTGACCAGTCCAATAGAAACCGCAACAATAATAATATGAACCGCAATAAAAATATCGGTGGGGGTCGTGGGCAGGTTGGTGGGGGTGGCCAGGCTGGTGGTGGACGAAGTGGCAATCGCGGGGGTGGTCAGGCCGCCGGTGCTGGACAGCCGGTGAGGCAGCAGTGGACTCAACCTCCCTGGTGGGCGTTGATGCAGGCTCCATGGGCAATGCAGCTACGGCCCAATGGACGCCAACATCAGAAATAGGCGTATGCAGCTACGGCCCAATGGACGCCAATGTACATCAAATCAGTCATGCACACGATGTCCCCTCTCCAGCCTGTCCAAATTGGTACATGAACACCGGGGCAACGTCTCACATGACGTCCGCACAGGGTAATCTCTCGTCTTATTTTAATTTGAGCAAAAATAATGGCATTACTGTTGGTAGCGGTCAATCCATTCCAATTCATGGTTTTGGTCATACGTCCTTGCCTCCCCCAAACCCACCCTTATCCCTTAACAATGTCCTTCATTTCCCTCAACTAATTAAAAATTGGGTGTCCATAAAGCTTACTACTGATAATAATGTGTGCATGATGTTTGATACGTTTGGTTTTTCTGTGTATGATATACAGACGGGGACGCGTGTCGTGAGATGTGAAAGCTTGAGTGAGCTTTATCCATCACTTCCACCAGCCAACATCAACACGTACATTTTCCTCATTCTGCTTTTGTCACGTCCACTCTTTGGCATGATCGCTTGGGTCACCAGAGCACCTCTGTTTTAAATTCGCTTCGGCAAAATAAAATGATTGATTGTACCATTGCTAGGTTCACTGTTTGTCAATCTTGTGTACTCGGAAAACATATTAAGTTGACTTTTGTTGCTTCAACATCTGTTGTGTTTTTTCCTTTTGATATTATTCACTGTGATCTTTGGCATCTCCCATTTTGAGTTCTTCGGGACATCGTTATTATATGCTTTTTTGGATGATTATTCTAAATATTTGTGGACTTTTCCCATTGCTAAAAAATCACAAGTCTTTTCGATTTTCACAAAACTCAAAAATCATATCCGTACTCAGTTTGAACGTGACATTAAAACTGTCCAATGTGATAATGGAGGGGAATTTGACAATCGTCATTTTTGGCAATTTTGTGAGTCGAATGGCATTTCTTTCCGCTTTTCATGTCCCCACACTTCGTCGCAAAATGGGAAGGCCGAAAGGAAAATTCTGTCCATTAATAATATCATGCGAACTCTTCTTCTTCATTCTTCTCTGCCATAGTCCTTTTGGCCTCATGCGCTACAAATGGCAACATATCCTCTTAATATACTTCTGAGTCCCCTACTCTCCAACGAGTCCCCACTCAAAATATTGTACCACAAAGATCCCTCATATTCACACCTTTTAGTTTTTGGTTGTTTGTGTTATCCTCTGTTTTTCTGTCTACTATGATCAACAAACTCCAAGCCCGTTCTACTCCTTGTGTTTTTTTGGGTCTTCATGGTTACAAGTGTTTGGATTTGTCGAGTAATAATATTATCACTTGTCGGCATGTTTATTTTGATGAAAGTAAATTCCTTTTGCTAAGGTGCAAGACCCATGCCCCACTGTGTATGATTTTTTAGATTGTGGATTTTCCCCTTACACGATCCACCACCTTCAACATCAATCCTCACCTTCATCTTTGGTCCAGCCCTTGTAAACCCATCACCCATGGCTCAGCCCTCCAAAAGATCACCAGATAAGACCACCCAACCCGCGTTAATTCCTCCACAGCCTACTCCTTCACACGGTCCCGTAACCCGCAACCAACATGGTATATATAGGCCCAATCTTAAATATAGTTCTGATCATGCTTATACTTTCCATGTTACAAAATCCCCCCTTCCCCGTACCCCCCTGGCTGCTCTTCGTGACCCAAACTAGAATGGCTATGGCAGATGAATATAATGCTCTGATTAAAAATAGGACGTGGGATTTGGTGCCACGTCCCCCTGATGTTAATGTTATTCGGTCCATGTGGATTTTTACTCATAAAGAAAAGTCTGATGGTTCTTTTAAGAAGCATAAAGCCCGTCTTGTAGGTGATGGTAAAACTCAACTGGTTGGCATTGATTGTGGTGACACATTCAGTCCGGTAGTGAAACCGGCCATGATTCGTATAGTCCTTGGCCTTTCACTATCGAACAATTGGCAGATTCATCAGTTAGATGTCAAGAATGCTTTTTTGCATGGCGAGCTTAAGGAGGTAGTTTATATGCATCAACCTATTGGTTTCTGGGATCCTTTGCATCTTGATTATGTTTACTTCGTTAGACCATGTATGGTCTTAAGCAGGCTCCTCGTGCTGGTTTAATCAATAGACCCCGATTTTTTTCGGTTCATTTATCGGCATGGGTCTGATTTGGCCTACCTTCTACTGTATGTTGATGATATTATCATGGCTGCTCCTACTGATGCTCTCCGTAATTAATCCATCATGGCTCGGCTTAGCTCTGAGTATGCTATGAAAGACTTAGGCCCTTTGAATTATTTTTTGGGCATTCGTGTGACTCGACACAGGAGAGGTTTGTTTCTATCACAATGCAAATATGCCGCGGACATAATCGATCATGCTGGTATGGTCTCATGTAAACCCTCTCTTACTCCGGTTGACACTAAACCGTAGGTCAGGGCTACAGAAGATGCTCCGTATGATGATCCGACAAAGTATCACAGTCTTGCAGGTGCTTTAAAGTATCTCACATTCACTCGGCCGGATATTTCTTATGCTGTTCAATTTGCCTGCATATGCATGACCCCTAAAATGCCTATATGAACGCTCTGTAGCGTATCTTACACTATGTTTAGGGCACACTTCATCTTGGTTTACACTTCTATCCCTCCTCAGTTGCGGATCTTGTTGGAAGTAGCGCCCAAAAGACAATTTATATAATTGTTTTTATAATTAATAAATGACAGATTTATTCTCATCTTATTACTTGCTTCATGCTTGTAAGTAATACACTACTGAAAACCCCAAGTCGTATCAAATGTAGCCATATAACTTAGTGTGTGTCACACATAAGGATTAAGTTTATGGTGATACACTTGAAATGTTAGTCCGTGGTGAAATTAATCAAAGTATGGGGTCTATTGATTAAACCACCATTAATGCGCCCAGAACACTTTACCGTCTTATCCGGACCGTTGACATTGGTTGTCTAAGTGGGGCATTTATATATGATGAGAGTCATATAGGACTGGACCGATTTAATCTGCGTTTCTCATATAATTCCATGATTGAGAAATCTTATTAAATCACAAGATGATCATGTATAGATTAACATTTTTCCTGAAGTGATTGCATGCTCCTATTGGTTTCAGGATAGGGTTTGATGTGTTCGTTAAGGATCCCTAAGAGGAGCGGTCCGAATCACTTTCACGTTGGCACTATTCTGGAATGAGTGAGAAGTGTGTGTCTCACAGATATGGAATCCATTCCTTACTGCGGGAAGTAGAAAGACAATCCCCTTATTTGTTAATTCTAGAAACTGATCGATCCGCGGAGTTCGTATTGGTTATGAACTAATTGATCACTAGTGGATTAATGATAAATACGAATAAGATGTATTGAAGAAGGTTTAAGGAAATAATCCTGCTTCATTATGGATAGTCTATGGAGGGTTAGTCTGTATGTAATGATTATATCAATGGACACTTATCGACTCGACTCGAAGTTTTGAGAATAAGTTATATCTATAATCGATAGAGTTTAGTTTTGGATTTATGGTGGCGTAATTCCGGAATTAATAAGTTGATTAGAAATATTCTGTTTGATGAATATTTTATTCATTTTATTGTAGCTACTGGTTATCGGTACATGGTCCTCGGGTTGGCTCCTAACACGCGAGTGTTTTCTCGTTTTATGGAACCTCAAGAATATTTTAAAAAGTTGGTCTATTTAATTAATATGCAATATTATTTATTTAGTAAATAATATGTAAAATAGAAAAGACATTTTCTATTAAAAAGGACAAATTAATGGCGCCACATTTTATGGATAAATTAAGAGAAGAAATTTTCCTAGATGATCTCATATGTGTAATTGATTAATTATCTATTTGTTGGATAATTAATTGAAAAATTAACAGATTGTTTTTTTTGGGAACTATCTCTTATTTTTATGGAAAAATTTTCTTTTCCTTACGGGAATAGGTAATTGTGGTGTGAAAATGATAACTCTCTTGACTAGTTATTTTCCTATATAAAGAGAGTTTCTCCTAACTTAATATACACATAAAATTGCGCCACAATACAAATAAAAAAGAAGACAAATTAGTTTCTTGCCTTAGTCATTTAGAGAAGAAAAACCTAGGGTTTTTCTTGTGCATATTCGAGGAGGATCTATGACGCGGATCGACGTCCACCAGTCGTCGCTAGGAGATACAATCCAGAAGACTGCGGCTTCTCCATTGGTCGATTATTTCTCATCTCTCTTCGGTTTTGGTAAATCTACTAAGCTTCTTGTAGTTATTAATTATTTATGCGAATCGAATCGTGGTAAAATCACATACGAATTTATTCGTAGCTTTCGCTGTGCATGATCGAGTGTCTCGATCGGTGCTGTGAATCAGATCTGACGATCCAATTATGGATCGGATCAAGATTCGGGTTTCTGAATATCCAGCATGTGGTATCGGGGCAAGGTTAAAGCGATTTTGCGATCATGATTGTATAATTAATTAATAAGAGTGGAATTGAATAAATATTGCATCTTTTATATTTTTTTATAAATGCATGGTTGAATGTTTTGGTTGACGAGATGGATTGGGGTTGGTACTTGTTTACCGTTAGATCTATTGTAAACCCGTTTTAAGGGTATAGGAAATCATGTAATTTAATTTTGCAATTTTAATTTTCTAGTTTTAATTAATTCAGCCGAAGGCCCCTTTAAATTAATTATACGCGAAGACATAAAGAGTAAAAGACACAACACAGTGGTCAAGACACACGTTCAATGGTGTGCAGACCCAAGTTTGATTCCCCTTGGCCGTATAATATTCTGAATTTTTTTTGGTTCGTTAATAATTATCTTTTATGGTTCAATTTTTTTTTTTTATGATTCGAAAAAAAAACGAAGAAAAAATAAAATAAAATAATAAGCCTAGGGTTTTTCTTGTGCATATTTGAGGAAGTTCTATGACGCGGATTGACGTCCACCAGTCGTCGCTAGGAGATACAATCTGGAAAACTGCGGCTTCTCTCTTGGTCGATTATTTCTCATCTCTCTCCGGTTTGGGTAAATCTACTAACCTTCTTGTAGTTATTAATTATTTATGCGAATCGAATCGTGGTAAAATCGCATACGAATTTATTCATAGCTTCCGTTGCGCATGATCGAGAGTCTCGATCGGTGCTGTGAATCAGATCTGACGATCCAATTATGGATCGGATCCGGATTCGGGTTTCTGAATATCCAAAATGTGGTATCGGAGCAAGGTTAAAGCGATTTTGCGATCATGCTTGTATAAATAATTAATAAGGAGTGGAATCGAATAAATATTGCATCTTTTATATTTTTTTATAAATGCATGGTTGAATGTTTTGGTTGACGAGATGGATTGGGTTGGTACTTGTTTACCGTTAGATCTATCGTAAACCCATTTTAAGGATATAGGAAATCATGTAATTTAATTTTGCAATTTTAATTTTCTGGTATTAATTAATTCGGCCGAAGGCCCCTTTAAATTAATTATGCGCGAAGACATGAAGAGTAAAAGGCACAACACAGTGGTCAAGACACAGGTTCAATGGTGTGCAGACCCGAGTTTGATTCCCCTTGGCCGTATAATGTTCTGAATTTTTTTCGGTTAGTAAATAATTATTTTTTATGGTTCGAATTTTTTTTTAACGATTCGAAAAAAAATGAAGAAAAATAAAATAAAATAATAAGCCAAAGGGGATTCGAACTCAAACGGTGATGAAGGAAGAAAAATACTCTTACCAATTCGGCTGGAGCAATTTTTAATAAAGAAACAAGAGCAGAAAATCAAATACTTGAGGTGGCTGAAGAAAATAGTAGATTGATATTTTCTTTTATGCTTAGGATTTATTTATTTATAGATTAGATACGGGGTACCAACGGTCCATCTCATTGGTTTATTTTTCGCATTTATTTTCTTGTATGATTATTTATGTGATATAACCATGCCATGACATGCATCATATTCATGAATTCCACTCCTAGCATATACATACATGTAGATAATTAATCGTGATATTAATTAGGCATGTATGAGACGTAATTAATTTAGGTAATAAATTAAATTAATTAAAACGAACGGAATTTTATCGGGATATAAAATTCACATGATAAAATAAAATTTACTCGGTAAATTTAATTTTGGGATCTAAAAATCATCCATGGATTTTTATTATGAGTGACTACATAAAAGAATTTTAATAATTGAAAATTTGGAAAATCCAGAAAAGTTGGACACCAACTGAGCTTAGGTTCGAAAATTGGTTCGGGCGGTCAACTAGGCTTCTGCTCGACTCGACTTGTCCGTCCAAGTGCGGGGTTAGCTACGGGGGTCCGGCAAGGTCAAGCTATCAGGCGAGTTGAGGCTCAATTGGGCAACCTTAGTCCGATTTTCAACCCGGCACCCGCACACGTGCGACATTAGCGTCGGGGGTCCGGCAAGGTCAAGCTATCCGGCGAGTTTCGGCTAAATGGGATAGCCTTAGCCCGATTCATCCAGCAGTCGTATATGAACCAACGAAGATGACGGGTCGGCTTAGCCAATCCCGACACCATTCGGTGAACTCGGTTAAAGCTCAGCCAGGGTTTAATACCGATAAGTTGGTGATTACCTTTCCTGATTTATTGTTTTCAAATTATTGAGATAAAATTCTACAATCCTAAAATTTTATCATCACTAATTAGGACTTTAAAATTCTTTTGTGAATTTTAGTTGTGTAGTGTCTACACAATAAATTTCTAAATATTCGAAAAATTGGAAAAACATGAATATAGTGTCACTAGTTAGACGGTATTTGGAACCGATAAACTAGTGGGAGCTTTAAATTTTATTATTTAATTTTTTTGAATTATTAGAAAATTCATAAAGTCCTAAAGTATTGGGATTATAAAATTCTTGGTGAATTTAATTTTGTAGCGTCTACGCGAGGAATTTTAATAAATCCATAAAATTGGAAAATCATGAATAAGTGACACTAGTTAGACGGTATTTGGAACCGATGAACTAGTGGGAGGATTAATTTAAATATTCATGATTTATTGTTTTTCGGATTATAAATAAATTCTGAAAATCCTAAAAGACAACCTAATTTTCAAAATAACGAGTGGGAGCAGGGAAGGTGACAACCGATCCCACGGCCTCTACTGTTGACACAAGCCCGTGAGAGAAGGGTGACGCCTCGAGCCGCTTTGATTACGGCCCCTCTGTGGATGGCCTTCACCCCTATCAAAAATCAAGGCTTGGTCTTCGAAAGGATAGGATTTTGGGTACTCGTCAAGTCACTGACCGACCCTGCGGCGGCATACTCGAGACGTACTTTGAGGTCTGAAACAGTAGGTCACACTCACAAGGATATTTTTGGAAATATCTTGGCTAAAAAAGGAAGGTAATCAACAATTAAATGGAGAGGCATGATTCTTAATTGTTTAATTGTTGAGAGAGATATTCTCAATTTAACCGTCATTGTGCTGATACCAACCTTGCAGCGGAAGTATGATGTGAGGTTAAATCCTTGGAATGGTAGGATAAACTGCATGCATGACATCATGTTTATAATTCCTAAAAGCATTATTTGTTGTGGTGTATGATTTGATTTATATTTCTGTCTTGATTTATTCTTTACAACTGCATATTATCTCATGGTATCTAAACTGCTAAACATGATAAATTGACTGATGATGACTTCGTAAAAGTGGAAAAGTAACAAGAACGTTGAACTCAATAATCGAGAATGCAAATTATTTTTTTCGGAAGAGGATGTTCCTCTTGAGCCTACAAACTTAAGTGACATCAATAAGTGTGTCACTGCTATCACTCGTGATGAACGGGAGACAAATTAAAATTAGTTCAAAGATGAGGAGAATGATTTGGTATCAATCTCGCTGGACATCCCACAGTTCACGAGTAGTGTCTACTCATATGAACTACTAGTTCACGGCCATTTCCTTTAAAGAAAGCTAAGAATGGGAAGATAAATGTCTACAAGTATAAGTCATCTAAACTAAATAAGTTAAAGGCTAAACCAAAATATTAATCAAAGAAAGTAAAGGATAAGGAAAGTGATTTCAGATCACTAACCTATGAATCCTTATAGACTTTCTTAACCGAGTAATTTGACTCGAAAGCTAAAGTTCTTTTGCAAGAACAAGGTAGCTGAGCATTCATGATAAAAGAGTAGACAACGGGCAGTTATTTCAGCTAAGATAGTGGGAGTGATATAAGGAAATAAATTTCAGATTTTAATCCTTGAATATCAAAGAAATATAATTTCTGTTTTCAGATTCGTTGGAACAATTGGATCCACTTTCACATCGATAATATACTTGCCTCAAAGAAAGTGAATATGCCATTTGTATACGATTCTGAGGCTCGGACTTTTGCCTGATAAAGTCAAAACCACTAAGTAATGCTGAAAATGTATATGTAACACATCATAAGCTAATAAGACAAATGGTTTCCATATTTAGATAAATTATTCTTTAGCATCTATTTATTAGTGCATATATCCTATAGATAAGATCTGAAGACTGGCTAAGGGTGATTCCTAACTCCCAGTCTAAGAACACTATCTTAAAGGAAAAATGACTAAGTAAGCTTTCAATTAGGAAAGGTTAATAGAGCTAAAGAAGTATCATAACTTGTTCATATTGACCTTCGGGGTCTTATGAAGGATACAAGCTAGTGGGAGCTTTCGAGTAATAGACCTTCTTTGTCTAATGACTACTCGAAACGCCGATTAGTTTATCTAAATATTTGGAGGAATCTCTGATATTACCAGAGAAACGATTATTCCATGCTCAGATATAGGCTTTAGCATAGTTTTGGCATTGATGCTTGGCCTACCTCCGGGTGAAATGATTTCTCTGAAAGGATAAACCATGTATTGTCTTGTATAGTTATTGATAAGCTACATTACACTGCTTAACTCAATTAAGATATTGATTGCAAAAATAACGGTTTACATTATTGTGTAACACCGATAAGTCAACCTAGAAGATTCCTGTGAATTTGTGGATAAGGAGTTAATTACATTTACCCCACTTCCGCAAATATAGGTGTTTTGCACTTATGCTTGAAGGTAGGACTGGAGATTTTGCATACACGTTCAGATGGTGACTATTCATGAAATATCTTGATACAATGAGTAAAGGTTGGTTATAAGATTATTAAGATCAGATAGTGACGGTTATACTGTCACAGCCTTTCTGAAAGAATGTTTAAATAACAACCTTGGACCTTGAAGTAAAGTTACTCAATGAGTTACTATCTGATTTAATCAGACCACATCCAACATTGGTTGTTGGGGAATACGCTGATAAATACTACTGAACCAGATCAGAATGTCAATCCACCCAAATGCAGTGAGAGTATGGTTTATCCATTGACCCGCTGTGATTATGCAGACTTTACAGTCTGCAAGGGGTGATTGGTAACCTTTGGTCTTTTGGAAGGACTGTATAGGATTCTGATAAAATGAGGTCGGTTTAAAGCCTTAAACCTTTATATGGAGTTTTGATACTCCAGGTCTGTTCATACTTCTGTAGAACCACCTGAGTGTCTCAGGCCTAGTGGGTGAAATTGGATCTACATGGAAAAGAGTTGAATGAATGAGAAAGTTTATCTTTCTAAGCAAAGCCAAGTGGTTTTGGGGGTAACTCCATGAGAAGTAGACAGTTAAACAGGGGTGATGCCCTGAAACTTTCTCACCACTCAGCCTTGCTAGACTCTATGGAAAGCAGAAAGATTAACAGAGGTGATGCCCTAAAACTTTCTTGCCGTACAATGGAGCTTAGATTGATTCAGAACGGAAGGGTTTTAGCATAAAGCCAATGGCAGATTGACTGCCTATGCTTATATCCATTGATAGATTAAAGCAAACCTCTAGGTCATTAAAAGTCACATGTCTTGGAATGTGTGGCCTTGACCAGAATATTGATGAGTCTTTTGTAGACTAGAGAATCAATATTGGTAAAATAGTAGATATTAGTGTTAATAAATGATAACACTGCAACTGTTGGAAACAACATGTGTGTGTTATCTGAAGTCAAAAACTGACGAGCCAAAGCTTCTCTGAATTAGAGAAATGGACTATATTCTTAGAATTTGATTCGGTCGAATTCATGAGAACAAGTTGTTGGCAATATCCCATCCATCTTATTGGTTAAAGATGATAATGCATTTTCGAATGCAGAATTCAATGAGAGGTTTCCTACCCAACCCATCACGGAATAATTCTCTCAATCTTCGGATATAAAGAAAACGGGATAGATTCTCTTTTGGATAGAGAAAGTCGGGTTATTAAAAGTCAATAACAGTCGAGTCATGGATTCGGACGTTGAAAGCAGTATAGTACATCCTCAAGTATCTTGAGAGAACAAGGAATCATATGCTTGTGCATTTGGGTATGAACCTGAGTGTTGTTGACTACACTGATTCTGATTTTATGTCGGATTAAGGATGATCGTGAATCCATCTCAGGCTTAGTGTTTACTCATTGTGATGAAGCTAAAGTCTGGAGCAATCCAGCACTGCCAATATAACTTTGTTAGTCGAATACATAGCAGCTTTCGGAGCAGCTAAAGAGGCAGTACGGCTTGAGAAGTTCTTTGTTGGACCAGGAAGTAATTCCAAGTCTCGATGAGCCGATACCATTTTACTGTGAAAACAGTTGAGCGGTAGCTCATGCAAATGATCTTCGCAGTCATAAGAGGTCAAAAGCATATTGAGAAAGAGTACCACATGTTCAAACAGATCGTGTAGAGAGGCGATGTTTCGGTCTTAAAGATCGCCTCAAAACCGACAACCTAGATGATCAGTTAACCAAGTTGTGTGACATCTAGTGTCACTAATAAGCACTTGGCGAGTATGAAATTGGGATATATGTCTCATCTGATATAAAGCAAGTGGGAGAATGTTTGGATAGATAGAATAAGGGTGAGGTGCTCTAAAAACAATTGTTGCTTGTCTTTACGGGCAAGTGAGAGATTGTTAGATATAGTGTGCCCGATAGACAATTGTTGCTTGTCCTTACGGGCAAGTCGGAGATTGTTGGAAGTAGAGCCCGAAAGATAATTTATGTAATTGTTTTTATAATTAATAAATGACAGATTTATTCTCATCTTATTACTTGCTTCGTGCTTGTAAGTAATACACTACTGAAAACCCTAAGTCGTATCATATGTAGCCATATAACTGTTCAGGGTCAATTTGTAGTGTTTTTAATGATATATTTTACATCAATTTCCCCCGTAGATGGATGTTTTTCATAGAAATCGAGCTTATAATCGATTAATTGAGTAAATGGTGTTTTTAATAGGTTAATTGCAAAATGTAACGATTTATGTGCTTAAATTGGGATTTTATGTTATTTTGGGATTGTGTTACGCTTTGGTATATTTTCCTATATTGTAGATACATATTTTGGCATGCAAGAGGATTAAATGATGAGGTTTTGCATGGAAGAGAAGTGAAATGGAAGGAAGATGGAGATAAAGCTTGGAATGAAGCATTCAAGCAGCCGAACTTCCGACGCAGTTCTTGATATGATATACACTGATTTGACTCTCGACCTCAAGAGAAGAGTTGTAGGGCTTGAAGAGAGGATTCTACAGGATTTTGAATCACTTCATTCCGACTTACGAGGCCCGAGATATGAGCGTTACAAGTTTGGATGCTGTTGCTGAAACTACTGGAAAATGTCGTAATATACTCGTAATACGACGGGCTAGTCAAAAAGGCGTTTTCTGAAGAAGAGTCCTTAATGATAGTTGTAGAGTTTTCCGAGGGCTTAATTATGAAATTCGGATCATAATTTTTGGAGGTCTACAACTCAAGATATGAATTTTAGAAATCTCCTACCTAAATTAGGATTAATCCAGCCGCATTTTTCATGCATTGCTTCAGCCGACATACTTTGTTACCCTAATTGTCTCCCCACCGCCTCTCTTTTCCTATATATATGCGAGCATGTATTGAAAACAGATATCCCAATAATTCCCATAATCAAATATTTCGACCGCAAATTAGCAAACGAGGCAACTTGGCTCAAGGCCGGTCACCCGAGCCTTGTGCTCGGGTGATCCCGGGTTAGATTAGATGTCGTTTTTCTTCCGTTTTCGATTCATGGATTCAATCATGTACCAAACTATGTGAGTTTATTTTTAATTTATTCAATCCTTATTTATTTTTCATGATCTTTAATTTATTTTGTATCGTTCTATGATTATGATGCTATTATGTGAATTTATATCGAGAGATATGTTTACTAATTGATATGTTTACAACATACGAGAGTTGCGTAGACTAGATCACCATAGAAAGATAGGATCTTTAATCATTGATGATGACAAATTAATCGATTAATTATCTAGGTTGTTAGTTTCTAAAATACGGAAGTTAACTTGAATCTACATCTTCGTTTTGTATGTAATATTGGTCTCAACATTCGGAAGAGGAGAGATCGATAATTGAATTCACTAAGGAATTAGGAATTCATAGCTTGAGAATAAATTCACTAAGGAATTAGGGGTTTATGTCTCGTGATAAGGTGAAACCACAAACTGAATTAAAATCATGAATTGAACTAGGGTTGAGATCACATAGGTTTGTACTTGGTTTGATCCCATGTTTCCTTAGGTTAGTTTGTTTATTTTATTCCTTAGGTTAGATTATTTGAATTATTTTCTGTTTTTATGTTTTGTCTTTCGTTTATTTGTTTTCTTGAGTAGCAATTGGTAGGATTAATAAGATTAGATTCAACATCCCAATTCCCTGTGGATCGATACCCGTACTTACCCTACTATGCTAGCAATTACCCGATATTCGGTCGGTTAGGAGTTAGTTTGCATGTTAGGTATAGGTTTATAAATTATTTTTTTTGTTTAGTGATGCAAAATCCTCCGAACAAAAGTGGCGCCGTTGCCGGGGAATAGGTGTCATGTTGAATCTAGTTTTGTTAGTTCTCGATTTTGTTACGTTTTATTTTTGTTTTTAATAAAAGTAGCGTATACCAAGTTGAGAGTTTTTATTTTGCCGTGTTTCGATGACCGTTAGGTTAAGAATGTGCAAAAGTTTTTTACTCAACTTGTTTTACGTGAAGTTTATATGTTTATGTGTTACCTAGTCTAACCCCCGTGCTTAATTTGATAAGGTCGCCGTGTCTTTGTGATCCGTGTTGCTTGTGTTGTGTTCATAAGTATTTAGGGTTTTGCTGTGTTTTCCCCGCCGTCCGTGCATTCTTGTTGTATGGACGAGCGTCGTTCGTTGGACGCCCGTCCGCTCTTCATCTGCAGGTGAACGAGCGTTGGGAAGTATTGGACGCTCGTCCGTTCAAATATTTTCAATCCCGTTCGATTTAGAGGACCGGACGAGCGTCTATACTTTCGAACGCCCGTCCGGTCGGTTTTCAAGGCGGACGAGCGTCCGCAAGGTGGAACGCCCGTCCGCCCGAACGCTAAGTGAACGTTCGTCCGGGGTTCACTCCAGTTCTAAATTTCTTGATTTTATTTTCAATGCTTTTATTTGATGTGGATTTTTCATACGAGCTTCTGTGGCTATCTCTTTTTACGTAGATGTCCTGAACTTATATGTTTTTACCTTTCCATCTACGAATCCATGTTAAATAACTGATTAATTTTTATATGCATGATTCATCTATGCAAGTTATAGTTACTGTCGGTTCTCGTATGCTATAACTGGTCTGATTGTTAATTAGTGGCTAATGTCGGTTTCCGTATGCTACATATCGTTATGATGAATCTTGTTAGCTTTTAAGACTTACGTGCTTCCTTTGTTTTTATAACTCATATGGGTAGTAACTGTCGGTTTTCGTAATGCTACCATTGCATCTTATGAGTTATATCTGTTTAGAATAGCTAACTGTTGGGTTTCCATAATGCTATCACTTTTGACGAGTCTTAAGGCGCGTCTACACTGCATGTAATGAACAGCACTGCCGTTTATCGTAACCTGTCATTATTTGGTAGACGTTTATTTTATACATGTCGTGTTGCTAATTAGTGGGCTAGTTTTCTTTCTTTTATTTTCTTTTATTTTTGCATATCATTTAGATGCATTTCATTTAGTTGCATTTCATATAGTTGCATTGTTTTTCTATTTTTTATTTTATTTTTCTTAAGTGTGGTCACTGTCGGTTTTCGTAATACCACCTAGTTTATTTTTCTTTTCGAGTATGGTTACTGTTGGTTTTCCATATACCATCACTCTTTTATTTTCTTAGGCTTGCATATCATGTAGATTGCATTGTAAAATATTTTCATGTAGTTGCACCTAGCCTACTATTTTGTAATATTTCATGTATATGTTCCATCTTTACCTGAGCTTAATCTGAAAATTCTCTGGACTTCTTTTCCTGTGCTTTATATGTTATCTTCCCCCTACCCCCGAGGTAGTTCATGCTTGTCAAGTGTGCAGGATATAATTGCAATAGCATTTGTGAGCTTTCAGACGATGTCAGTTTTCCGGTGGATGGTCCACAGTCTACTGGATTCGTCGAGCATTTCTGGGTGAGGTGCACCCATTCCAGACTTGCTTCTTTAGAACTACAATCAGCTAAGTTCTCTTTTCTTTTATTTTGCACAACATGAGGACATGTTGCAATCTAAGTGTGGGGGAAGGGATAGATGGTTTATGTATCTACGTTCATTTGCTTAATCTATTATATTTCTATGAAAAGTGCTAAATTTTTCAAATTTTTGTTAAGTCCCGAGTAGACAAAGGCATATCTTTGCTTGAGTTTATATCATTTTTGCTATATTCTGTATATTTAGTAATTTTAGTTGTTTCACCCGACACTCTTTTTCACATGCCATAGTAAATGATGAACTAAATGTTGAAAGCCTACCCCATTTTAGTTGGAGATTTTTGATGATTATAGCATGTTTCTTTGCTTATGTACAATTCTTGAAAAGTTTAGTAGTTTGTATTCTAGGATTAAAGTATGATATACTGTGAATATCTGTAAGTTTGAATGTGATAAGTGAAACGTGATTAAGTCTTTGCAATAGTAATAAATTGTTTACTTGAGGTGTTATGCTCGGTGGTCCGTGTTACTAGAAAATAATCTTTTACCACCGCCAAATTTAAATCTCTAAGTAATCACATAGTTAGTTGAGTATGTCGAAAGCTGGTTTATGATTTGAGTGCGGTAGGGTGTACCTCGTATGTCCTATTCCACTATGATGACCAATAGCTCACGATAGTTAGAAAAGGCTACCTTATGATTTGGGTAAGGTAGGGTGTTATCCCGAAACATCCTATTCTACTATGATGGGTAAGAGCTCATTCTAATTTGCGTATAAATGTAAAGTCATTTAAATCAACTACATAAGAAATTTGGTATGTAAAAGAACGACTTAGTTATCGTTAACCTTATTCCCGCATAAACCGAAGGATATGTTGTAGGGATTATCCTCTCGAGTCCGTCGAAATGTTTTAGATATTCTCTACTATCTTTTCGGGATATGTATGTTTTGTAAAGTGCATGTTATAATCGTTTTTATATTTCTAACTTAGATGGGAAACCTGGCTAGTTTTGGTTTGAATAACTTTCAAATTGTGGATCTTAGTGGAAGTTTATTATGGCTATGCACACACTACACGGGTGAACTTCTAAGTTATTGAATATACTTCATATTTGTATGGATGTTTATTTGTCTCGAGCTTGACTTTGTTTTGTTTTACTCGAGGACGAGCAAAAGTTTAAGTGTGGGGGTGTTGTTCAGGGTCAATTTGTAGTGTTTTTAATGATATATTTTACATCAATTTCCCCCGTAGATGGATGTTTTTCATAGAAATCGAGCTTATAATCGATTAATTGAGTAAATGGTGTTTTTAATAGGTTAATTGCAAAATGTAACGATTTATGTGCTTAAATTGGGATTTTATGTTATTTTGGGATTGTGTTACGCTTTGGTATATTTTCCTATATTGTAGATACATATTTTGGCATGCAAGAGGATTAAATGATGAGGTTTTGCATGGAAGAGAAGTGAAATGGAAGGAAGATGGAGATAAAGCTTGGAATGAAGCATTCAAGCAGCCGAACTTCCGACGCAGTTCTTGATATGATATACACTGATTTGACTCTCGACCTCAAGAGAAGAGTTGTAGGGCTTGAAGAGAGGATTCTACAGGATTTTGAATCACTTCATTCCGACTTACGAGGCCCGAGATATGAGCGTTACAAGTTTGGATGCTGTTGCTGAAACTACTGGAAAATGTCGTAATATACTCGTAATACGACGGGCTAGTCAAAAAGGCGTTTTCTGAAGAAGAGTCCTTAATGATAGTTGTAGAGTTTTCCGAGGGCTTAATTATGACATTCGGATCATAATTTTTGGAGGTCTACAACTCAAGATATGAATTTTAGAAATCACCTACCTAAATTAGGATTAATCCAGCCGCATTTTTCATGCATTGCTTCATTGACATACTTTGTTACCCTAATTGTCTCCCACCGCCTCTCTTTTCCTATATATATGCGAGCATGTATTGAAACAGCCGTTGCTATCCCAATAATTCCCATAATCAAATATTTCATACCGCAAATTAGCAAACAAGCGGCCGCAACTTGGCTACAGGCCGGTCACCCGAGCCTTGTGCTCGGGTGATCCCGGGTTAGATTAGATGTCGTTTTTCTTCCGTTTTCGATTCATGGATTCAATCATGTACCAAACTATGTGAGTTTATTTTTAATTTATTCAATCCTTATTTATTTTTCATGATCTTTAATTTATTTTGTATCGTTCTATGATTATGATGCTATTATGTGAATTTATATCGAGAGATATGTTTACTAATTGATATGTTTACAACATACGAGAGTTGCGTAGACTAGATCACCATAGAAAGATAGGATCTTTAATCATTGATGATGACAAATTAATCGATTAATTATCTAGGTTGTTAGTTTCTAAAATACGGAAGTTAACTTGAATCTACATCTTCGTTTTGTATGTAATATTGGTCTCAACATTCGGAAGAGGAGAGATCGATAATTGAATTCACTAAGGAATTAGGAATTCATAGCTTGAGAATAAATTCACTAAGGAATTAGGGGTTTATGTCTCGTGATAAGGTGAAACCACAACCGAATTAAAATCATGAATTGAACTAGGGTTGAGATCACATAGGTTTGTACTTGGTTTGATCCCATGTTTCCTTAGGTTAGTTTGTTTATTTTATTCCTTAGGTTAGATTATTTGAATTATTTTCTTTATGTTTTTATGTTTTGTCTTTCGTTTATTTGTTTTCTTGAGTAGCAATTGGTAGGATTAATAAGATTAGATTCAACATCCCAATTCCCTGTGGATCGATACCCGTACTTACCCTACTATGCTAGCAATTACCCGATATTCGGTCGGTTAGGAGTTAGTTTGCATGTTAGGTATAGGTTTATAAATTATTTTTTTTGTTTAGTGATGCAAAATCCTCCGAACAATAACTTAGTGTGTGTCGCACATGAGGGTTAAGTTTATGGTGATACACTTGAAATGTTAGTCCGTGGTGAACTTAATCAAAGTTAGGGGTCAATTGATTAAACCACCATTAATGCACCCAAAACACTTTATGGTGTGACCGTCTTATCCGGACCATCGATATTGGTTATCTAAGTGGGGCATTTATATATGATGTAGTCATATAGGACTGGACCGATTTAATCTGTGTTTCTCATATAATTCCATGATTGAGAAATCTTATTAAATCACAAGATGATCATATATGGATTAACCTTAATCCTGAAGTGATTGCATACTCCTACTGGTTTCAGGATATGGTTTGATGTGTTCGTTAAAGATCTCTAAGAGGCGGGGTCCGAATCACTTTCACATTGGCACTATTCTGGAATGAGTGAGAAGTGTGTGTCTCACAGATATGGAATCCATTCATTCCTGTGGGAAGTAGAAAGACAATCCTCTTATTTGTTAATCCTAGAAACTGATCGATCCGCGGCGTTCGTATTGGTTATGAACTAATTGATCACTAGTGGGTTAATGGTAAATAAGGATAAGATGTATTGAAGAAGGTTTACAGAAATATTCCCGCTTCATTACGGATAGTCTATGGAGGATTAGTTTGTATGTAATGGTTATATCAATGGACACTTATCGACTTGACTTGACGTTTTGAGAATAAGTTAAATCAATAATCGATAGAGTTCAGTTTTAGATTTATGGTGGCGTAATTCCGGAATTAATAAGTTGAGTAGAAATATTCTGTTCGATGAATATTTTATTCATTTTATTTTAGCTACTGGTTATAGGTCCATGGTCCCCGGGATGGCTCCTAACACGCGAGTGTTTTCTTGTTTTATGGAACCTTCGAGAATAAATTAAATAGTTGGTTTATTTAATAAATATGCAATTAAATATGATCATCGTAATTTGAAATCTCTTCCAACAAATACGCATTGCATATTGATCCCTCTACGAAAGCTTTGTTACCAATCTTTTGTTTTAAGTGATTCAAAACCTTTCGAATGGATACATCCATCGATATTGCACGGGACCACCAACTCTGACCTCATACGGCAAGTGTACCGGTAAATGCTCCATCGAGTTAAAAAACGCTGGAGGCAAAATCTTCTCTAACTTGCAAATAATCTCAGCAATGTTATTCTCTAAACGAATCACGTCTTCTATTTTTAAGGTAGCAGCACACAAGTCTCGAAAGAATTGACTTATCTCAGTCAATGCATTCCACTCATTTTTCGGAATCAATTCTCGAAGGGCAACTGGCAACAAACGTTTCATAAAAACGTGACAATCATGGATTTTCAAACCACATAGAATGTATTGATCATGATCTACGCACCTACTCAGGTCTGAAGCATAACCGTCAGGGAATTTCAACTTGGTGACCCATTCACACAACACTTTTCTTTTCTGCTTGTCAAGAACAAGTGTACAATCGGGGCGCTTTTCTCGCAAAGCTCTTTCAAATCTTTAGCGATTTTGGACCACAAGCGCTTTGCCTTTAACGTCCATAACCGTGTCAATCAGTTTTTCAAAGAAGTTTTTCTCAATATGCATCACATCCAGGCAATGTCGAAGCAGCAATGTTTTCCAATACGGAAGATCCCAAAAAATGCTTCTTTTCCACCAACCATTCTTGGAGTTTTTAAGCCGTTTCAAGTCTGAATCTGAGCCATCAATGATGCTTGGTAGGTGTTATACAAATTCCCATACCTCCTCACCACTCAATCTACTGGGTGGAGTCGCGTGTTCATATTGTTTGGACTTCAAAAAACCTTTATCAGTGCGAAAAATATGGTCTTCAGGGAGAAACTGCTGATGACAATCAAACCAAGTGCATTTACCACTATGTTTGAGCCAGAACGACTTGTTTCCATCACCACAATAGGGACAAGCTTTCACACCAGGCCGTAGTCCACCCGGATAACATGCCATACGCAGGGAAAATCATTGATAGTCCACATTAGTGCGGCCCTTCATATGAAAATTCTGTTTTGTGGATACATCGTAAGTAAACAACCCCGTTTCCCACAAATTTGCTTTAACTCCTTAATCAATGGTTGCAAATAAACATCGAGGTTTCCTTTCGGATTTTTCGGCCCCGGTACAAGCACCGATAAGAATATAAACCGTCTTTTCATGCACAACCAGGGCGAAAGATTGTATGGTGTAACCATGACCGCCGCAAGAGTAGTTCATCCCAAAATTACCAAAAGGTGCAAAACCGTCTGTGCAAATTCCTAACCGCACATTTCTAGGCTCCTTAGCAAACTCAGGGTGCATTTGGTCAAAATGCTTCCAAGCTTCGGCGTCACTTGGGTGGGCCATTATACCGCTTGTCCCGGGTTTTCCGCGTGCCACCTCATTTCCTTGCCTATATGTTTCGTGGCGTACAACCTTTGGAGTCTAGGTCCAATCGGGAAATAAGTCATCACTTTGTTAGGCACATGTTGACCTCTTGCGTTCGTTTTCGGTTTATATCGATCATGGTCACACTTCCGACACTTGTCCGTATTCGCGTCCTCCTCCCAAAATAACATACACCCCGCGGGACACACGTGTATTTTCTCATGGGGTAGCTCTAATGCCTTTAACAACTTTTTGGTTTGATAGAAGTTCGAGGTCATTAAGTTATTCTTTGGAAGAATATCTCCTATCAAACCGGTAACCCCGTCAACGCATTTGTGAGAGAGGTTGTGATCACATTTCAAAGTGAGCAACCTAGAAGCCGCTTGCGCACGGAGACACTACTTCCATCACATACGGGTTCCTCTCGCGTTTTTCAAATTTCAAAAAACGATGCAACTTCGGGGTTTGGTGTCTCATTGTTCTCCTCTTGGTTAAGAAATTCTTCTCTTACGTGATCAATCCTATCACGTAATGCGTCATTAACCATGTCCTGATAAGGGTTCACATTCCGTTCTTGCTGAACGTTGATCGGAATGGGAAACTCTTCACCATGACACACCCAATCATAGTAGTTTGCGCAAAACCCATATTTAGTTAAATGTAATCTCACGTCATGTTCGATCGAAAATTTAGTGTTCTTACACTTACTACATGGACACTTCATCATTCCATTATTTGCCCGAAACAAATCTAACTGCTTTGCATGTTTTATGAATTCCTCCACACTATTCACAAATACCGGGTTAAATTTCTTGTTAGCATCCAACCTCTCGTACATCCAACTACGTTCTATTCTCTTCATTTTCAATCCTACACATCATATCATACAAAATATGAGACTAACAATAGTCTTTGAAGGTTGTCTCAACACTTTTGCAAACTCAGGTTTTACTCAACTTACTATGAAACTAACAACACTTTAACCTAAATTTTCAATTCATGGTCAAAGGTTCGACGTCAAAATAATTCGGAGGCTTTGCCGGATAACAAAGTACCCACCAGTACCATTTTCCAAACGGGTAGGAACAAGACACTTTGAGGACCTTATGTATGTTATGCTTATCATGTAAGCACATACTTATCATCATTTCAATCCAAATTCAACAAACCAATTCAACCAACATCCGGTTTCTAAACTAATATACATATCTATCCCAATTTCAATATCAAGCAATATCAAGAATATCTCAACAAACCATATCAACCATTTCAATAATGTAAGCATTTTTCTAACTTATCTAACTAATACACATAAGTAAGCATTTTCCTAACTTATAATTACTACACATATATATCTATAAATATATACTACATATGATACACTATATATATATATATATATATATATATATATATATATATATATATATATATATATATATATATATATATATATATATATATATATACAAAAGGAAAAAAAAATATAAAAAAATTACATACTACAATAAATATATACATATACATACGTATGTATAACAAAAGGAAAAAAAAATATAAAAAAATTACATACTACAATAAATATATACATATACATACATACATACATACATATATATATATATATATATATATATATATATATATATATATATATATATATATATATATATATATATATATATATATATATATATATAAATATATAAAAAATAAAAAATAAAAAAAAAAAAAAAAATACATACATAGATATACGCGGCGGGGGAGGGGGAGGGGGGGGGGGGGGGAATCGGGTCCGGGGAGAGGGGGTGGGAGGGGGAGGGAAGAGGTTACCTGTGGGTGGCTGCGGCGGTGGTGGAAGGAGGTGGCGCCGGAAGAACAGCTTCAGCAGGGGGGGGGGGGGGGGGGGGGAGAGAAGAGGGGAGAAGAAGAGAAATGAGGAAGAAAAGGGGATTAGTCGACTGATATCCGCCGTTTTGCAACGGAATTTAATGTCCGTCGCAAACTAACCCTATTCCGTCGCAAAAATCTAATATCAGAATAATAAAATAATTTTATAAAATTTTATTAAATATTCCGTCGCAAAATAATAAAAATTCCGTCGCAAAATGGCCCGCCAAGTGGAAAAATTGGTACCAAACTGTCCCGCCAAATGGCCCGTCGCAAACAATAAAACATCCGTCGCAAACATAAATTTGCGACGGAAATAAAGTCCGTCGCGAAAATTCCGTCGCAAAACTGCTGTTTTTTTGTAGTGTTATTTGGTAAATAATATGTAAAATAAAAAAGACATTTTCAATTGGAATAATGTTGAAAGTGGGGCCCCATGTGATAAAATTAGGAAAAGAAGTTTCCTAGATTATGTCACATGTGTAATTAATTAATTATCTATTTTTTGGATAATTAATGGAAAAAAGATAAAGAGATTGATTTTTTGGGAATTATCTCTTATTTTATGGCAAATATCTTTTCCTTATGGGAATGGATAATTGTATTGTGAAAAGGATAACTCTATCTTTATTAGTTATTTTCCTATATAAAGAGAGTTCCTCCAACACAATGACACAACTATTATTGGCGCCACATTCACAAAATAAAGGAAGAAAAATTAGTTTCTTGCCTAAGTCATTAAGAGAAGAAAAACCTAGGGTTTTTCTTGTGCATATTCGAGGAGGTTCTACGGCGGGATCGCCGTCCACCAGTCGTCGCTTGGAGATACAATCCGGAAGATCACGGCTTCTCCCTTTGGTCGATTGCCTATTTCTCTCCGGTTGGGGGTAAATCTACTAACCTTCTTGTAGATTAATTTATTATGCGAATCATATCGTGGTAAATTAGTAAACGAATCTAATTCGTAGCTTCCGCTGTGCAAGATCGAGTGTCTCGATCGGTGATGTGAATCAGATCTGACGATCCAATTATGGACCGGATCCAGATTCGGGTTTCTGTATATCCAGCATGTGGTGCCCTATCTAAAGTGGATTGACCATATGGGGGCCCTTACAAAGCGGTTAGGTGATGATGAGGTGACATCAACTACTAATGAGAGTCAAATTCCCTATGCATTCTCACACATTTTGACCCTTATTTATAGCGCATTGAGATAATACATTGATCATATAAGCATTAATTCATGTTAAATTATCACTCATGATTACATATCGCACTCAGTTTATATACTTGAGTTTAGTTGATAAATGTGGATGTTTTTTACGTACACGGGATACTTTGACTCTGGCTAGAGCTGCTAATGTTGTTGTACTTAGTACCATACCTATAACAACAAATTGTGGTTAACCGATCAGCTTCGCCATGAAGCTTGCACACCATCCGTCTAATATTAGAGCCTCTACCACCATTTCCTCTACTATTTTTGCCTCTTCTGTTATAATATCCATTGCCTTTGCCTCTTGTTGGACCAGAGTTTTGCAAGGCATCTATATGACTAATAAGGTATTATATTACTAAGATGTTAGTCGATGATGAGGTTAGATCAACTACAAGATAAGAATGAAGTCTAGTAAACAACCTTTTATAGGGTCAAAAGTTGGGATTTGACCTCCTATCGAATTAGTGAGCCAACTCTTGTAGTGATATTAACTACGGCAGACTCATAGTCTTTGTCTGAAACACCAATAGCTCATAGAGTTTATTTTGATTCAGTGATAAGGCAACCATCTGAGACCAATTTATTTGAATATGACTTCATTGAAGCCAATAAGTCTTCCATAGACTTGTTCTCTTCTGATTATTTGGACAAATCATCTTTATACTCAAGCATCTGACTCATGATTGGTTGTTAAAAATAGTTCGTGTGCGTGTGTGGTTGTGTGCGCCAAATTTGTTGTGCAAAAGGGCATGCTCTGTCATATAGCTCAACAACCAACCTGTCACAAGTTGATAAGCGGCACGTTAGCCTCTCTTCTGAGTAAAGGATGTGCAAAGGTAGTATTAGATAGGTAATTACAACGTAGGATTGTGCTAAAACGCCATACAAGTGATCTTGTTGTTTATGTCCTTTAATAATGGGTAGGATTGTGTAATGCCATAGTAAATAATTAGTTTTATTAATCTTAACATTTCAAGTATGAGTTAAATGACCATTAAATGGACGATTATTCCGTGAGAGGATGAGTATAGAAATTGACATGAGTGTGCTATTTGTTGGAGATGGTATCAGAGCTGGACTAAATGTTTACGGTAGTTCACCATATAAACTCAAATAACACTTACGTAATGAGCTTTATTGTAACATAACGAACCTTCTTGTTGTGTCATTTATATCTATGCATATAGGAAAATAAAAGATTAGAAAACATTACTTTTATTTAATTTTTTTACAATATTGTCTTTTCGGACACTACTCCTAACACAGAGACATGAGATTTTGATGCCCAAGGAATGGTTAATACAAGGGGGCTTTTATTTGTACCACACTCGATCTACCCGTGCATCATTCTACATGTACACCACATTTTAACCTTTTTTTCGTAGGTGCATTGGGAGATAGTTCCTTAACCACGAAAATTCGTTCTTTAAGTATCATTTTCTTAGGATACAAGTACATATACATATTTATACATACATAAACATACATAACACACACACACACATATATATATATATATATATATATATATATGTGTGTGTGTGTGTGTGTGTGTGTGCATTTACATATATAATCATTTCAAATTATTTACGGTTTAGTAGTTATATTTTTCTAATGTACAAATACACCTCCATATACGTATCATATATTTTACTAAAATCGTATATTTGTCTGTATTGTATCTACGTATCTCGTATACACGTATCCGTACCCATTCACCCTAACGAGGTGATTAGTCTTTTTTTAACAAAAACAATGAAATATACTCCCTCCGTTCTGAATTATCTGAGGAAGTTGTCAAAATTACACATATTAAGAAAAGTGAATTAATGCATTGACTTTAAAATGAAATAACTTAAAAGTCCTTGGATATAATTAATTTGGTATTCTTTTTTATCTATCCTATTGCAATAAATAATGGTAAAGCAAGGGAAAATATCATTAATGTTGCATTGGAAATGTAACTGCCTCAGATAAAATGGAACAAATTATTTTGTCAATTGTCTCAGATAAATTGGAACGGAGGAAGTATATTCTAATGCAATGACCAGTGGCTCACTCTCAGACAGACACTTGTCAAACAAGCATAATACACGCGCGGTAGTAGCTCATGATTTGATAACTTATTTTTTAACACTAATGACACGATTTCTTAACGGTCATTAACTTTTGAACATTCAAAGTGAAACACACGAAAAAAAAAATACAAAAACAAAAACAAAAAAGAACCCTCCAAAGAACTTTACCAAAATTTGTTGTATTTATAAGTTATTACTTTTTATTCAAAACATAAATATCATACTAAAAATGATAGTATTTTTTATTTCGACAATTCAAGAATACATTTGGAAAGAAAAAATGAGAAGGACAAGCATATCGTCCCAAACACTACAAACAACAACATCTTGGACCAGTTCAAAAAGAAATACTATATGATTACAAAATTAATAAATAAATAAATCGACCAAGAATTTGCATGTGCTGGCATATATATTGAATGTATCAAGAGTTAGGAGTTATGACCTTGCCTTGAAACTATAAGACTCCAAAAGGATTTTTCTGAGACCACGAGGTCAAGGTAGACAAAGTCCATGTTGTGCTATCGACACATATTGTTCAAAAAAAAAAGAAAGAAATAAATGAATAATTGTAATATTGCTATTTTTAAGGTGACGAAGCATTGTATGCAGATATTGGTGCCACTAGTCATATCACCTCTTCTGTTAACAACTTGCATATTAACTTTGGTTAAGAAGATTTTGACACATTGTTGGTTAGAAATGGTGAGTCTCAAACCATATTTCACACTGTCACATAACACTCAATACACCACAATCACCCATTCACTTTGACAATATCCTACATATACCTAACATTGGTAAAAATCTATTATATGTTTCAAAAAAATTATTTAGAATCCTGTTTTCATAGAATCCACTCACACAACTGTTTTGTGAAGGATCAAGCTATCAAGGAATTTTGTCTGGAAAAGGTACTTAAAGATAGGACCCTATTGACTAAGGACACTAAGAAGAGTTGTCTTCAATCCAACTTTGAGTCTCCCTTTAGTTTTATTACGAATTCTGTTGGGTCTAAGTCCATGAAAGTCAATCTTTGGCATATAAGGTTAGGACACCCATTTCCAAAGGTGTTAAGTGTTGATTTCTGTGAAGCTTTCAAGTTAGGCAAACATCATGCCTTGCCTTATCCAAGTTCAAAATCTAAGACTCATATTTGTTTTGTATTGATACATTCTGATTTTTCGGGGTCTGCCTCGGTTAAATCTATTAAGTGTTATATGTACTACATCCACTTTATTGATGACTATATTAGATTTACTTGGTGGTATCCCCTTAAACACAAATCTAATACTATTCAAGCTGTTTATCAGTTTAAAACTATGGCTGAACATCAATTCCTTACCGAAATTAAGTGTGTACAATATGACCGAGGGAGATTATAGGTCCCTTACCAACTTGTTACAATCCTGTGGCATACAATCCTGTGGAATCAATTCCCTATACTCATGGCCAAATGGAAAAGCAAAAATAAAATGCAGACACATAGTAAAAATTGGCCTTACATTGATAACACAAGCCTCTACCACTAAATTTCTAATGGGAAAGCTTCACTCAAGCTTTACAACTTATAAATATCTTACCAACACCTGTCCTACAACACCAATCTCCATATGAAACCTTTTACTATAAAACACCAACTACCACCTTGTTACCCTCACAAGGTGTGTGTTATAAAACGGATGGAGATAACTTCAGATGCAAGAAACAGAAACAGAAGCAATCAAACATAAACAATCAAAGGAGATAACAGAAACAAGAAGAACACAGATTTAACGTGGAAAACCTCTCAGTGGGAGAGGTAAAAAACCACGGGCAGAAAAGAGATATTTTATTATGCACTGAATTTTACAGTTTTCAACACACTCGGATAATGAGACAACAATCGTATTTATAGGCACAAATCCCTAAACCCTAGCCGCCAGGAATCTTTGTCCGATGCACCATAAATACCCCTACACGTGTCCTCCTTTTAATGACACCGTATAGCCGTCACATAACGACCAATGCGGATGTGGGACCTGCGTCGTATTCAAGTACTCGACGGACTATCACCCCGTCGATAGTTACCCCGCCGAAGCTACCTGGCCGAAGCTCGCAGACTCCACCCTACTGATGCACAGAAAAGAATACACTTCTCAGCTGACCATCACCCAGCTGAGTCTTCAAATTGGTTCCACCAAAATGTAGAGTTTAAGTCACCTTACTGACAAATCTCCACCTTGACTTCAACTCTCACTAGAGTCAAACAGATTGCATAACCATATGTACTTGTACCAGATGTATTCGTCAATGCCAGATGTACTTGTACCAGACTATCTCCACAGCATCCACTCCACTGATCTGCCCTCAGTAGAGTTTCCAGAAACAGATTATAAGCTTTGAATATTCAGTAAGTCCAGGCAAAGCTGGAACTTAGGGCCTGTTTGGTAACACAATTAAGTACTTATTCTGAATATATTAAGTGACGGTTATAATTAAAGGTGTTTGATAATGTTTTTTAACACTACTTAATTAATTAAGTGCCACTTAATTTTACATGTTAAAAACCCGAAAAAATTCAAAGACTACTAGTTAGCTTATCGCCGAAAACGGTTCCCGCTTTCACGCTATGCACGTCAATTCCGTTTTTTATTTTATGTAATATATATTATTTGCTTTAAATATATATATTTTGTACGTTTGTGTTTTTAATTTTATATATCTATATCAAAACAATTTATGTACTTTGTATGTAATCATGTTAATGTAATTGCTTTAATTAATGTGTCATTTTGTATTTCTTATCGATTTAATTAGGTGGGTTCTATCGGCACCCCCGTTTTTATTTTTGACACCCATTTATTGAATATTTTTCGGACGAAAAAAACGTCGGTGACACCGGCGTTCCTTGTTGAACACCAACATCAGTTCCGGTGTGCAACAAGGAACGCCGGTGGAAAATCATGGACTGACGTTTTCTGAGTTTTAACACTTTTACAAAGGGAACGTCGGTGGTACTGGTGTTCCTTGTGGCGCACCAACGTCAATGGCACTGACTTCCTTTTGTAAGAAATCACCGGGTGCCGAAAGTAATTTTTTGTGGTGTCGGGAGTAATAGGGATGCCAGTAGTAAATAGGAGGATGCTGATAGAACACCATTTAATTATTGTTAAAAAATTGAAAATGTCGTGTACATTTTTTATTTGAAGTCATGAAGTATTAACTGAAGTATAAATTCATAATAATATTTTTTAAAAAAAACATTAGCCTAAAACTTACATGTGAAAAATATCATAATAAATGTAGCATATTTGTATTTATACAACAAAGTGTGTATGGATAAAATTGTAAGGAAAAAATTATTGTTGATAGAAAAACGAATCATTCTCTAGTTCGTATTTATAGTGTTATCAAACCGTCTAAATACTTAAATCATTCGCTACTTAATGTTTTCGTACTTCGATTTCGTACTTCGTACATCGATTTCGTACTTCGTATTTAACAAACGCCCCTTACTCGTTGAACTCGGTTTAGTGAACATATCGCCAGGATTCTCCTTTGTGCCAATCTTCTTCACCACAACCCTCTTCTCATTCCTCAAGAAATGATACCGACATCAATATGATTGGTTCTCTCATGATGAACCCGATCCTTGGCTAAACATATTGCACTAAGACTCGTCACAATATATATCGGCCGATCCCGATGCAACCCCAAATCACCGACTAGCCCCTTCAACCGGATACCCTCCTTAGTTTGCTTCGAAGAGCCATATATTCGCTTCGCAGTTGATAAGGCTACTGTAGCCTGAAGAGTAGCTTTCCAGCTGACCACTGCATTTCCCAATGTAAACACATACCCAGTCATTGATTTTCTACTATCAACATCACCTGCATAATCAGCATCACAGTAACCTGTGACCAGACCAGTATCACCTCCATAAATGAGACCAACATCAGCTGTACCTCTCAGGTACCTGAATATCCTTTTAACAGCTTTCCAGTGTTCCTTTCCAGGTTGAGCCATAAACCTGCTGACAACACTGACTGCCTGAGCCAGATCAGGCCTAGTGCAAACCATGGCATACATCGATCGCCAACCGCACTAGCATAGGGAACTTTTGACATATACTCCTTCTCTTCACTGACCGTGAAGCATAAACGTACAAATGAACATTTGATGCCATAGGAGTATCTATTGGTTTTGCGTGCGACATCCCAAACTTGGCCAATATCTTCTCGCACATAACCCCGCCGAGACAAAAACAACTTCTTCGACTCCTATCTCTCCGCATCTCCATCCCCAAGATTTTCTTGGCCGCACCCAAATCCTTCATTTCAAATTCGACACTAAGAAGGTTCTTCGGACTTTGAACATCGGACTTCCTTGTCGCAAATGTATCGCATGTCATCCACATACGTAACAAGATAGATATATGATCCATCTTTCAAATAGACCGAAGTAAACACAACAAATCATATGGACTTCTCGTTGTAACCCCGCCGAAGCATGAAACTCGTCAAACCTTTTATACCACCGCCTTGGAGCTTGCTTCAAACCATACAATGATTTCTTCAACTTGCAAACATAGTTTTCTTTACCAGGAACTTGAAATCCCTCGAGCCGTGTCATGTATATCTCCTTATCCACCTCACCATGTAGTAGTGCGCTTTCACATCTAATTGCTCAAGTTCCAGATCCTGCTGTGCCACCATTGCTAGTAACACCCTGATTGAAGTGTGTCTGACCACTGGTGAAAATATTTCATCAAAGTCAACCCCTTCCTTTTGACTGAATCCTCTTGCAACCAAACGTGCCTTATACCTGACCCCTTCTGCCTTAGTTATTCCTTCCTTTTTCTTGAAAATCCATTTACAAGTCACAACTCCCTTGTCAGTAGGCTGTTTGACTAATTCCCAAGTCTGATTCTTCAGTAATGACTCCATTTCATCTCCCATGGCAGCATGCCACTGAGATGCTTCTGTACATGTCACTGCTTCCCTGTAAGTAGTAGGTTCAGCAACCTCTACTTCTTCAAAGAACCCGGAGTGCATATCCACCAAATCATCATATCCATATCTCCTTGGAGGTATCCCAACATTAGATCTTCTAGCTCGCCGCGCGCCTAGACTCGCCGATCAATGTTTGTATGACGCCCGCCGAGGTCTCGCCAGGCAGACCGGCTTGGATCGGATTCTCGGTTCATTATCCGATCGGTATAGTGTTGATTTGGATCCACCGATTGTTGCATATCGCAGACTCCACCCGAAGCTCCACCTCGTTTCTCAACACTATCGGATTCAAGATCGGTTTCGTACTCGGTAGACCTCCCCACCGATGAGTTTAACATAGAATTTTCATCAAACACAACGTCCCCGCGAGGATTACTGCGGACTCTGCCGATGACCAAATTCTATATCCTTTCACTCCATCACCATACCCCACAAACACTCCCTTCTTGGCTCTTGGTTCTAACTTCCCTTCACTAACATGATAGTAAGCTGTACTCCCAAAAACCCTTAGAACCGAGTAGTCGGCGGGCTTGCCCGACCACATCTCAAATGGTGTCTTGAGATTGATCCCCGTGTGAGGACTCCCGTTGATTAAGTAGCAAGTTTGTTTTTACGCCTCGCCCAAAATCTCCTTGATAAACCAAATTTTTGAGAAAGCATACATCTTGCCCTCTCCAAAGAGTTTGATTCATCCTTTCGCCTACACCATTCTGCTGAGGTGTATTCCTTACAATATGATGTCTGGCAATACCCTCAGCTGCACAAAATGAATCAAAATCCGTCCAGCAGAATTCCAGACCATTATCTGTACGAAGCTTCTTGATTTTCTTGCCTAACTGATTTTCCACTAGGGCCTTCCACTGCTTGAAGTTATTGAATGCATCACTTTTGTTCTTCATCATCACCACCCAAGTCATCCTTGAATAGTCATCTATGAATGACACAAAATATCTATGACCACCCAATGACTCAACTTTTGATGGACCCCAAAGTCCGAATGGATATAATCAAGTGATGCCTTTGTATTGTGCAACCCCGCTTTGAATTTACTTCTATGCAACTTCCCAAACACACAATGTTCACAAAAGTCCGATTCTTGACCTTATATCCCCCAAGAAAACCCTTGCCGAAGAAAGAACCCGCATACCCCTTTCACCCATGTGACCAAGTCTCATGTGCCACAAACCGAGTCTGTCGAGACGGTGAACTGCCGAGGATGCAACAAAGCAGCGCGGTGCGTATACGTATGAGATCCTTGTAATATATACAAGGTTCCCCTCTTGATGCCTTTGAGGACTACAACCGAATCTTTGAAGACATTCACCGTCCACCTTCACCCTTGAAATTGAACCCCTTGTCCGTCCAAGAGACGAGAGATACCAAATTCTTGGTCATCTCGTGGAACATGTCTTACATCCTTCGGTGTACAAAATTTACCATCCTCTCGTCCTTAACTTTACCGAGCCAATTCCCACAACTTTGCAAACCTTGCCGTTGGCCATATAGATTTGACCACCATCCATCCGCTCATAAGTAGAAAACCACTCCCCGTTTGGACAAATATGGTAGGATGCTCCGAATCAAGTATCCACACATCATTATGGTGTGTAGAGTCCCCCGCAACTAGAACCGGATCCTCATCGATTGCTCGCAGCCAAAGCCGCCGTGCCGAATTGCCTTCCCCGTCGTTTCTTCTTCCTTGGACAATTGGACTTCCAATGTCCCCGCTCCTCTACGGTAATTACGTACATCGGTAGACTTAGGACCTTTGGACCCGGACTTCTTTTTCTTCTTCTCGTCCATATCCTTTTCCACTATTGTCGCTAGCTACTAGCCCAAGAAACTCGACCGTCCGTCCCAAAGAAATTGTGTCTCGGCTCCCTGGCATGTAAGGCAGACCTCACATCCTCCAAAGCTACTGTATCCTTTCCAACTATGAAAGACTGCACAAAGTTTTCATATGATGCCGGTAATGACACCAACAGGATTAGGGCTGCATCTTCATCTTCAATTTTAACATCAATATTCCTTAAATCAAGCAATATTGTGTTCAGCTGGTCCAGATGTTCCCTCAGTGGACTTCCTTCATGCATCTTCAAACTGAACAACCTCTGTTTCAACAACAACTTGTTGGTCAGTGACTTGGTCATATACAGGCTTTCAAGCTTCTTCCACAACTTGGTGCGGTGTCTTCCTCAAAGAACCTCGTGATAACATCATCGATAAGCACAACATGATGGTTGAATGTGCTTTCTCTTCCAGACCGGCATAATCTGCTCGCATTTGTATTTGGTTTGTCGGATAAAGGATTCCACAAACCTCGCCGTTTCAACAAGCACGCATCTTGATTTGCCACGACCAAAACTGTTCCTTCCGTAAATTTATCGATTTTTACGTTTACCGCCGACATCTTTCCTTGCTAAAGATTACAACTTTATCACAGATCCTAGCACCTTGGTGAAGGCCTTGGTGAAGATGAAGTTGATCGTACAGATTGTTTTCTCCAGAACCTTGCTCTGATACCACTTGTTATAAAACGGATGGAGATAACTTCGGATGCAAGAAACGAAACGAAGCAATCAAACATAAACAATCAAAGGAGATAACGAAACAAGAAGAACACGAGATTTAACGTGGAAAACCTCTCGGTGGGAGAGGTAAAAAACCACGGCGAAAAGAGATATTTTATTATGCACTGAATTTTACAGTTTTCAACACACTCGGATAATGAGACAACAACCGTATTTATAGGCACAAATCCCTAAACCCTAGCCGCCAGGAATCTTTGTCGATGCACCATAAATACCCCTACACGTGTCCTCCTTTTAATGACACCGTATAGCCGTCACATAACGAAATTACCGATGTGGGACCTGTTTGTATTCAAGTACTCGCGTACTATCACCCCGCGATAGTTACCCCGCCGAAGCTACCCTGCTGAAGCTCAGTAGACTCCACCCTACTGATGCACAGAAAAGAATACACTTCTCAGCTGACCATCACCCAGCTGAGTCTTCAGATTGGTTCCACCAAAATGTAGAGTTTAAGTCACCTTACTGATAGTGTGTCTGTCACATCCAAATTTCCAATCACAAAGGATATCTATGTTAGGAAATGACTAGTTTAACGCAGCGGAATCTAAAATTTTTATTTCTGATCCCAAGATCGACTTCGTTTAATACAATAAGCACGTTAAGTAGTTTGACGGTACATACCTTGGCTGATTTATAAGATCGACGCTTTGACCGTAAAAGAGAGTAGTACTGTGCGCAAGCCGTTCACGCGTCCGGCCTCTACCGATAATCCACACGAACTCCTCGCCGGAATCCTCCTTGGATTGCCATCAGAAAAATCCGGCTGCTAGACAGGCATTTTTTTCTCTCTCTAAACTCACTGCTAGAAGCTCTCTATTTTATCAAGAACAATTACATCTTGGAATTGTGATGTACAAAAGAGCTAGTCAACCCCATTCTTATATAGGGGAAGGTGGCGCCCCTCTATGCTCCTAATCTGATTAGGAGAAGCTTCCCAGAAGATAGATGAAAGAGAAAAACATTTTCCCAATAAAATAAGGAAAATCACTTTAATTGATTTATCTCTTTTATTATAATATCTTATATTAAATAAAAACTACATATTGTCAATATCTTATATTGAATATATTTATCTTATTACCATAAATCTATTTTTCCAAAATCAATGAATATCCAATACTAATATTATGGTAATCTTATTAATTAAATTGCATAATCCAAGTGTATCTAATACACTTAGAAGTGGCACCCCATATTGCCAATAATCGTCATCCGAAATATTCTTTAATTAATATAATTAATATCTTGTATTATACTTATTCATAATAAATAAATACCACCATATTAACTATAACCTTAATAGCATTGAGATAAAACTTTCCTTATTTGGTTATCAACTATAACCGCATTTTAATCTGACTCAATGTTCTTATGTGTGTGACCCGATAGGCTTCCGGGATAGCGTCTAGCAACACAACGTGACCCCCAATCATCGAAAGAGTCAAATGCAATGACTACTACCGTTCATGTGAAACAGTTACCGTGTAAATAGAATCTTATCACTGTAATAATATCCATACGATCGTATCTTGAGTGTCAGTACATTAACGATCGTATCTTATAATCTGTATATCATGCTCTATCGAAATAACTCATTTACTCCCACTTTTCAAAGATTCACGAGAGCTAGACATTCCTTATAAGAAGGTCATTTCGGATATTCACTCCCAATCATAGGATACGTGATTCCCGGACGACCAAACATGTATGCTCCGCATGCATCAATGTCACACCCAATCATTACCGCACGATCGCCCCGTGGCTAGGGGAAATCTCAATAGTGTCAAAGCTTGACAATCCACACCGTGATGCCATGAAGACTCATGTCTTAGGATAACTACACAACTGCCACATACTGCGACACTTAATGTAAGTGGGTCAGTCTAACGTATGCATTCTCTAATACACGTCCACGTACAATCCAAGTGTCTCTACACTTCGATAGACGAGATCTATCCCTATCTTCAATAAGATAGAAGACATCCAATACATGATAGTCTAATCATACTATCAATGTCCCATTTGACAGTACATACAACCAGAGACATTTAAGTATCAAACTTATTAAAGTGATTAGAGATCTCATCAACCATAATCACTATCATGGTTTCTCTATCACTGTTTGACACTAGGGACGTTACTATATATATATACATTCAATAACACGAAGATAAACGATATATAATAACAAAAGTGCTTTTATTAATCATAATAAAGTTATTAAATAAACTAATATAGACTGTAAATGACCCGACCCGGTCGGATCCGGTCCAACCCGATTGGGTTTAGGACACCATTTCAACAATCTAGGCTCAGAACCATCAGGAAGATTGTACATTTCCAAATATGTTGTCTTAAATGAGTATGATTTTCCTTACAAGTCCAAAGAATCTACATCAAATTCCATGTCTAATCCCGTGTCTTCTGTAGGGTTCCTTGGCACCTTGATTGATTTCAGAGTGGCAACATCATCAGATAAAACATCACTTGGGGCACCGATCTTGAACAACTACCTCTTCACCTTCCTTTAAAATCGATAAGGATAATAGCACAAGTGACACTCCTGGTTATGTTGAGGCACCTCATCCTGAACAACCTCATCGGCACTTCACCTAGTCCTACCACTTCACACATGAAAAACTCCCTTTCCGGATCATCTTAGTCACCCAACTCAAGTGTTATTTTCCTATTCCACTTCTCTTACATCACACCAACAATCATCCTATGTAAACAAATTCCAAAAGTGACATCAACAAACCCAAGACCTTTTCCAACCTAGCCATTTCCAAAGACACCATAACCAATTAAACCTAAAATAGTGTCAAGCTCTACTCAAGAACAAGATTTATGAATTGTTCCTTATAACACCCATTAGAAACTTTTGGGAAACAAATGGGTGATCAAAGTAAAATTGAATAATGATGGATTTGATTTGAAACATAATGCCATACTTGTGGCCAAAGGATTTCTTCAAACCCCAGGACTAGATTACACTAAAACTTTCAGTGAAGTTGCCAATTCATCCACTATCAGAGTTGTCTTAGATATTGCTCCATCTTTAAACTGGCCAATTCATCAGCTATATATTAACAATGCTTTCCTTAATAAAAGTCTTCAAGAAACTATATACATGCCTTAGTCAGAAGGCTTTGTAAATCCATCCAAGCCTCATCATATGTGTGTCTTGAAGAAATCCCATTACGGGCCCAAAAAAGTCCTCAAGACATAGTTTGGAGCACTCAAATCTCAACTTCTTCAGTGTGGATTCTATTTGTCCAAGTATGATATCTCATTGTTTATTTTAAGGATAGGTCCTACTATAATGTGTGTTCTTGTTTATGATGTTGATATTTTGGTGACATGTAATTCAATACATCAAATTCTTACCTTTGTTCAACATCTGAACGAAAAGTTTTCTCTTAAGGAGCTACGACCTCTTATTCACTTCATGTGCATTCATGCACACAGATAGAACTCATGACTCTATTTGGTTTTGGGTTAGGTTGGAGTTGAATGGATTCAGGAGAGAGAAAATGAACTAAAATTTAGTAAAATAATGATTATAAAATTGAAATATTGTATTGATAAAGTATTGGTTAAATAGCATAGTGGGTGAATAAAGTAAGTTGATTAATATTATTTTATTTGTTGATGGTGAAATGATTGGTGTGAGTAATTATAATAAAATAATAGAATTAGTTTAGATATTAATAAATAAGATAGTGGAGTGAATGAAATATTGAGTTGGATCCAATTGGATCCGACCCCAACTGAAACCAAACAGGGGCATGAATGTACATGGATCCGACCCCAAGTAAAACCAAACTGGATCCGACCCCTACTGAATAAAATATTGAGTTGGATCCAAATGGTCCCAACATATGCATGTAGATCAACTTCAAAACCTTAATCCAAGTCCAGCTCACATGATTACTTCTCCTCAAAATATCTTTAAACCTAGTGAGCCTATGTCTAATCCCACACTATACATAAGCACCATTTGATCTCTACAGTATCTCACTTTTACAATATCTGACATAACCTTTGTTGTCAATTCTCTTAGGAAATGTATGCAAGCCCATACATTATTACACTGGCGGGCACTCAAGAGACTACTCAGATATCTTAAGGTACTTTATAGTATGGTCTTCATTTCAGTCCTCATCAACATATCAACCTAGTTTGTTATTCAGATGCGAATCGGGGATGCTCAACTCCTGATATAAGACTTACTGCATGCTATTGTATCTACTTGGCTGGTTCTTTAGGGTCATTGAGTTTAATGAAGAAACACGTTGTTGCCAGATTTAGCACAAAATCTACTTACAAAGCTCTGGATTACGTTACAATAGAGAGTTGATGTCTTCAGTCCATCTTATCAGAATAACAAGTTACCACTCAAGCTCAATCAGTTATATGGTGGGATAACCAAAGTGTTGAAGCCTTAGACTACAAATCAGTGTTTTATTCCTTGACAAAACATGTGGAAATCGATGTCCACCTTATTAGAGATCATGTCTTAAATGGTCATCTCTCAGTCTCTCATGTTCCCTCATTTTGATGGCCCGACAAAACCTCTTCTTACAAGAATTGTTTTTTGATTTTAGAACCAAACTCCATGTGGTATACACCTCATTGATTTTGATGGGAGATCTTTACGGATCTATCAAAGATATTGTCTAGATTGTATGACTAGGAGAAATGAGAATATATTATATTGTGACAAACTTGTAGACACTTGGCACTGTGTTATGGTGTAACACTAAGTATAAAGTATCAATGCATAAGCACAACACATTCAAGTTGTTGCATTGCTCACAATTCTTCACATTGTGTTTCTTTACTCACCACATTTAACAATTAAAACAATTGTATCCTGCAAGACAATTGCTATAATCGTTGTTACTATACCGGAGCAAATTGTTTTAAAGATAGAATTTACATTCACATCGGTTTGAGTCATATAATTTTGGATTGTTTTTTGTATTGATATCATTACAGTATCTGATGAATTACATGAATAATAGTTTCGGTTATTTCTGCTCAGTATTTGATTCTCGCGCATACCGTACCACACGCCTAACAAGTTCAATGCAACAGATGATGTAAAGAAAACAAACTCCAAAATTATCGAATTTTTTTGGTCAAACTTGTTCTCATATTAGCATAAAAATTTAGTTAGGAACCAGATAGCTGAAACAAATAGTTAAGGGTCCATAATGTTATTATCGTACTAAGTGAAGGACTGAGAGTCCTTAATGTTGGAAATAGTATTGTTTTGCTAGTTTTATTGAAAATGAATAAAATAAACTCGTAGAAATAGTTTGTAAACAAGAAGAACACATAAGGAAAAAACTTTATTCATATATGCAAATACTGCAACACATTGAAATGAAATGTAGAAAGCAAAAGTAAAACGAAAGCAGATTCAGACTGAGGCGCGTAGAAACATTGTCCTTAAGACATTATTGCCCCGATTATGTGCACACGGATATGGCAAGATGTCTCCCAAGATACAACAATCTACCTTGTTCTGATCTTTTTGCTTAGATGGGAACAAGCAACGAATAGATCCGGCCTTGAATATCTCCGGCTGTATGCAAGTGTGTTTATGCAGGAATGTATTTTTACATTGGCAGAATGTAAGTATGCCAAAAAATATTTTGTCCTGTTTTCATTCCATGTATTGGGATTATATAGGCATTATGATAGCCTTTGGTAGAGGAAGCAACTGTTCATAATTCGGTTGGAGGCGGTTAATTTTGTTCATGTACCAGAATTTTCGAACTGATGCTTTTGTTGTCATTTTTGAAAAGGCATAGATGCTTCAGGTCGAACTGATGCTTCTATTCAGTATTCAAACTGAACATTTTCATTTGATTTGATTCAGAAAATCCAATGCTGAGCTGGGTCGAGTGATTCAAAATCCTAACCTCAACTACTATCTTAGTAGTTTCCAAAACATTTTTTAGCTCCCAGAAATTCATTCCGTAACTCTTCTGATTACAGGCCTGAGGTTGCCTGTTCAACACTTACACTTAAACCCATTTCGGAGCTAAAACACTATAACGTTCCAACAATCCCCCTCATGAATGAAAACTAATGCATTATCTATGCAGACTTTATGGAGATATCAAACAGAGCTCTATTGCATCAGGCGAGATGGTTTGTTGCCTCTAACCTTTCCTAGTAGAATACCATCAGACATAATCAGCTAAGCTGTGAACTAGGTCATGAACTACTCAGGATTTGGTGCATGTTTAGACAACGATACCTACACAATAGACCCCAATTGCCTTCTCAAAGTTCTCATGGTTGTGTCCATTTTGGCCCTAGAAGACCTTGGTTTCAGAAAGTGTGTTAGAAGCTGCCCACCAATTCTAACAGAAGCTGCCCCACTTCCACTTAAATTGGTGACCTCCTATAAAAAGTACTTTGCAATACACCGGCCACTTGGATCAACCAAAATATAGGAATCATTAAAAGCTTTATGCATAATCTGAACCCTTCAGCATAATGGGTAACATAATGGGTAAGTGCTAACTGTCCCTCATAACTTTGTTGTCCCTTTTGAACCATGATCTTGGGATCTCAAGTCACTACGGTTTGGTTGCCATTATAAGGGAACATGCGTAATAGGCTTCAGTCCCATTCCGCTTGTCAAAACATTGACACCCGATCTCTAGCTAAACCATTTTATAAGCAGACCCGTAAGATTCTCCTTTGACTTTATACAATCGAGGAAGTCAAACCATTAGACATCAATTGTTTAATGGTATTGTGTCTACGATGGATGAATCGTAACTTACCATTTTCCATATTACGGTGTGCTTGTTCTATCATTTACCGACTATTGCATGCTAATACCAATGATAGATTTTGAGCCACACGCAATATCTTTTCAAGGAATTATTAAATAATTCAACTTCCTCTGCATTTCTTACTTTCATTACGTCACTTTATTTAGGTAAATTTCTTTTACCAGTCACCCCCAAATTTCCTAGAATCTGATGAGGTTTAAGTCAAGAAGATATTCTTCCCCCACAGGTTTTGGGTAAACCTCAAGTTAATCATCATTTCGCAATATTAATTGATTAAGGAAAGTGTAGTTCAACGATTTGATGAATGTTGTTGGTATCAAAACAAAATTTATTAAACCTTGAGTCGCGCTTTTCCACCTTGATCACCACGAATTTATTAACTTATTTAACATATCGATTTAAGCGCATCAACAAACACATAAACAACTTCATCTTTACATCTTGAAATGTACATCACAACACCGAAAGAAAAAATATATATAATTAATATGAATATAACAACAAAATATGTACATATATTCATAATAATAATATGTCATCATAACTGGTACAAACATTAAGGTGCTTACTCAAACACCTACATACAAATTTATACAAATATTACACACAATAATAGTGTATACATTAATTTGTTTATTACAAACCATAAATTAAATTAAAAGTTTAACAAAGGAAGTTCAACCATCAATTTCTCGCAATCATTACATGGACAAATTCAATTCATCCATAATCTCTGTGACTATTTCTGCCACGTTTTCTTGCTCAACCTTCAGAGGCTTTTGACATTCATTCTTGCGGTGTCCTTGTTTCCCGCAATATGTGCGTTTAGAACTTTCACCCTTGAACTTTCTATTCTAGCCTTTGCCATTATTTGCACCCGAACTGGACTCCACCATATGTGCCTTGGATTGTCCAAAGTGCCCTCCTCTATCAAGTTGTCGGTTGTTCTCTTCAACATGCAGCTTTACCACCAACTTGTTCATCGTTATCTCCTTGTTTCTGTGCCTCAAATAATTCTTGAAACTTATCCACGAAGGTGGAAGTTTCCCGATTATTGCAGCAACTTGGAATGGTTCATTAATAACAAAACCTTCCTCGTGACACTCGCAGATAATAATTTGCAATTCTTCCATTTGGTTGACAACGGTTTTGGATTCCACCATCTTGTATTCCATTCACCTGTCCACAATGTACTTTCTTTTTCCAACATCTTCTATTTTGTATTTCATCTCAAGTGTCTGCCACAAATCTTTAGCAGTCTTGTACATACAATAAATAGTATATAATGAATTTTCAAGACAATTCAAAATAAAAATTTTACATAAGAAATCAAAATGTTTCCATGCATCTAATGTTGTCACAGAAGTCTTGTGATTCTCTCCCTCTTGTATCTAAAGAGGATTTTCAGTCAGCCAACGAACCAGATTCAACGTTGTTAAATAAAACAATATTTTTTGATGCCACCGTTTGAAGTTCTGTCCGTAGAAATTCTCCTGTTTTTCGTGGTGAGACGAACTTGTTCCTTGCACAACAACAGGTTGCACAAATGGCAAAGGAGTTGTTTCCAATGTTCCTTCCATTTCTGTTCATAAACAGAAGATTAACAATCAAAGTTGCAAAACAGACTCTGTAATGCACACTTATTCCGATGATGGTATATCACAATTTTCAAAATTCCCGAACACTTTAAACAAATAATATGAACAATTTTATAATCTACAACACCAAATAAACAACTTTCATTCTTTAAATTTTCAAAAATGAGCGAGTAATTACAAAGTATTTTGGATTACAACACAATGTAGGCAATTTTTTCATTTTTTCTGAAAGTTGTAACTGTTTTTCTATTTTTCTGCACAACATTTTTTCAACCAAATTTCAGATTTTTGTTACAAGTAAATTATAAGCACATACTTGTAGAATCATATTAACACAAAATTCATGTTGTTAACATAATTTTTTCAAAAAATATACTAGGCAACACATTGCAATTTAATCCAAAAATGTCCTGTTTTTTCACAAATTCATGTTGCGGATTTTTTTAATAGTCACATTTCACATCTCTAGAATTAATACCAACACAATTTGAAAGATGTTTCAGATCGCACAAGTCATTTAAAATAAATTTACAGAAACATTCGCACATAAACATATTGTTGTATCACGTTTACACATGAATTTTGTTCAACATAAATTTTCTGCTTCAAATTTTTTTAAACTTGTTTCTGTTTCTAATTCGGAAAGCATTAAACCAGTACAAAGATGAACATGTTTCAGATTACCAAAACAAAACGGATAATGTCTTAAGATTGTTGGGAAAATAGTACTGTTTTGCTAAATTTTCTGAAAAAGAATACCATAAACTTGTAGAAACACATTGCAAACAAGATGAGCAAATAACAAGAACAAACTTTATTCACTTATGCAAAAACTGCAACACATTGAAATGAAATGCTGAAGGAGAATGTTAAACGAAAACTTATTCAGACTGATGCACGTAGAAACGCTGTCCTTAAGACATTATTGCCCTATTATGTGCACACGGATACGGTAAGATGCCTCCCAAGATACAACAGTCTTCCTTATTCTGATCTTTGCTCTTAGATGGGAAAAAGCAACGAACTGAGCCGGCCTTGAATATCTTTGACTGTATGCAAGTGTGTTTCTGCAGGAATGTTTTTTTTACTTTGGCAGAATGTAAGTATGCAGAAAAATATTTTATCTTGTTTTCATTCCATGTATTGGGATTATATAGGCATTATGATAGCCTTTGGTAGAGGAAGCAACTGTTCACAATTCGGTTGGAGGTTGTTAATTCTGTTCATGTACCAAAATTTTCGAACTGATGGTTTTTTTTTTTCCATTTTCGAACAGGTACAGATGCTTCAGGTCCGAACTGATGCTTTTGTTTAGTAATCGAACCGAACATTTTCGTTCTATTTGATTCAGAAAATCCAATGTTGAGCTGACTCAAAAATATTAATACTGGGCCGGGCCAAGCAAGGCCCAAAGCCCAAGCACAAGCACAAGCACAAGCCCGAACCGAGCCAGCCGGACGACAGCGGCGCACGCATGCGTGTGGGGTTCTGAATAAAAAAACATCTACGTCTTCCCTCATTCACAAAATTCTCTTGCCCCTTGAGGTTTTCCTCTAAGTGTCACCCTACTTCTTAAGTAGTGATTCCACTTAAGTCTCATTACTTATGTGGGACAAATGGAACACATTTCCATTATAACACCTACATAAATCACTCTACCTCTAGTCATTAATTTTACATTCATCCGATATCGGAATCGAATTACTATCTTAATAGTTTTCAAAACTGTTTTTAGTTCTCAGAAATTAATTTCGTAACTCATCCAAATCCGGGTCTGAAGTTGATTGTTCCAAGACCTGATTAATCAATCACTTTCACATAATAGTACAAAAATGGTGTCTTCCAAATAAGGATGCATGTTTTAAATGATGTATTTAAAATGACATATTTCCTTGCTAGTCAATTTCCCCGTCCGCCAACCGTGCGTTCTCAATATTTAATGTATAGACTTTATGAATTAAATAATTTCGTAAACATATTCGACCACTATATATATATCAAACAATCACCATTTTCAATCATAACTATCTTTCTTCATCATCCATCTACACAAACTAACTCTTCATTCAGATATTTTGATTTAAACAAAAACATGACGATTAGCATGCAGATAAACAATGGGATTTTCAAGATTTCAAGCTTCAAACGATCCGTTTCTTGTCAGGCAAGAAGTACAGTATTGATGCAGAGTACTGCAGGGAAAGCAGCCAACTTGTATCAAGTTCTTTCACTTGATTCAAAAGATGTTAGTATGGATGAAATCAAGAAAGCCTACAGACACAAAGCCCTTGAGTTTCATCCAGATACTTGTCTTGCTTCTTCTTCTAAAGAGGAGTCGACGAAGCGGTTTATCGAGATCAGACTAGCTTATGAGACCCTTTCAGATCAAGATTCTCGTGAAAGGTATGATTTTGAACTTAGTTTGCTGGATTCAAAGGATAGGAATTATGGGAATAGGAAAAGGGATTGCAATGGTTTCTCAAAAGAGATATGGGAAATGCAACTCCAAGGATTGAAAGAAAGATCACAGCATAGAATGCAGAGGAGGAGAAACCAATGTTCATATAACAATTTTAATTAATCAGCTTGTCCATTGTCCATTCTATATTTTTCTTTTCTTTTCTTAATCTGTTTGTGAATTTGATGATGTTATTTTTTTTCTTTCCACTTTAATTTATTAATATGTACAACAACCAATGTATAGAAAATGTTTTGTGTTGAAAACGATCACACTTTTGTTTTTTTTTTTTACTTTGCATCCAAATCTTCTATATGTGTTCAACGCTCTAATCTTGGAGAAATTGTGCTGTAGACAATGACAATTGGCCACCAGAAAGTGTATTATAACATTAAGTATTATACAATGGTAACACTTAGTAAGTTTAATTCCAGAAAGTGTATTATAACATTAAGTATTATACAATGTTTAATTCCAAATTTCTATCAGGAGTGAAATATTGCTTCAGAAATTCAGTTTGAATATCCTCCCAACTAGTAAGTGAATGATGTGGAAGTGACATAAACCAATCTCGTGCTCGTCCTTTTAAAGAAAAAGGAAACATAGACATCCTCGTTAACTCACGATGAGCACCTTGACTTTTGGCTGTGTTGCACAGTTCTTCGAAAAGATAGAGATGATGATGAGGATCTTCATCATCCTCTCCTAGAAATTGGGCTCTTGTGTCAATTAAACCAAAAAGATGAGATTTAATTTCGAAATTGTTCGCTCCTTCATTGGGTAAAAGAATGGGATTATTAGTCTGGTTCCTTCTTACGGTTTGATCACAAATAGGTCTCGGGTTTGGTGGGTTAGGATGATTATTCTGGTTCCGATTCTGATTATTTCTATTAGGGTTTTGATTATTATTAATGTTAACAGGGTTTTGTCCATGTCCTATAGCATGATCTAGTCCTGGTTCAGGTGTTTCATCACTAGTTTCGGCCATTTTCGTATTTCGATTTGAAGATGATTCGTCAGGATTTCCCTGACTAGTATGACCTCGTTTACTCTCTACTCTTAACTGCCTTTCGTAAGTGTTTATGTCAGGCTTATAAGGAGTGAGTGGGGTCTTACCGCTTCTGGTCATCAACTATCGAAAATAGAAAAATAACTCGAAATAGATATATGACTGATTATCCTTGGTATGTGAACATTACAACGCAAGATTTCTTAGTTGCATCCTGGATTGAGGCTTTGGTGATGCAAAGCGTTGCATGGAGGTGTCAAATGAGTGGAATGTAAGTCATGGTTACTTTATGTAGTACATAAAGAATGACATCCAGATGATTGCAACTAATTGTGCTACAGAGTACACACACCAAAAAAATGTATATAGAGAGTTTAAGAGATAATTCTGTTAAAAAAAAAAAAGAGCCTGCAGTAACAGGTAAAAAGAGAATTGCAGATTGAGGTTAGCTTGGTTGAAGCCTACAAGGCATTGGAAAATCCAGACATGTGTATCATTATGTTGAATGATATGGCTGAACAGAGGGATGAGATGATTAAGGGATGCTAATTTTGCCTCATTCAAGAGCTTGTGAAAGGATGCATGCAAGATAGTTGTGTTTTATTGGTAACAGACCTGTTATAGCCTTATAGGTTTAGATGATTGTTTTCTGGTGGCCAATTGTCATTCAACGCTCTAAAACTTATATGACTTTTATGTGTTACTACCTCCGTCCCAAAATATAAATACGTTTAGCTTTTTGGCTTTGTCTCATAATATGAATCCATTTAGAAAGCTAATGAAGTATTTATTACATTTTTCTCCTTTTATCCTTAATTTATTATATGCTTACTAACTTTTCAATAATAACAGTCAAAAGTCATTTTAGACTTTTTAATCAATATTAATGACACATAACAAATTTAACAAACTTTCTTAATCTGTGTGAAAAAATTCAAAAGGTCTTAAATTTTGGGATGAAGGTATATAGTATTTTAGTAAGTTATGGACCATATGTCATTTCAGTACCGAAAACATATGTCATGTCGCGATAGGGGAAAGAAAAATACGCTACATAAAAATAAAATTATCAACCTTAATGAGAATATTGTTATAACAAATAACATGCATTATGTCATATAAAAGAATAAATTTATGTCATTTGATAAAACAATTCTCTGATAAGGGTCTTCTTTCTAGCATCAAATAATGCGGTTTAAAATCACCCTTAAATGTATTCTAAACGGACCATATTAAAAATGTATGAACAAGGGAAAAAAAACATATAAAAAGTAAGAAACGAGTTGAAGAACAAGTAAAAGGGGTTGCACACTCCTCTGAGAGCTACCTGTATATGAACCCTGGTTTTGAGGGGTCAAACCGACATAGTACTTGTGTAATGAGATGTGCACACATGACACAATGAGCATAAGGGTGTTTATATTATTAGAAGATAAAGCCACAAGAGATAAACATATTGGTCAAAAGAAGATATAAAGTTGTTATATAAAAATAAATTTGATTAAATTTAAAATATTCAAATAAATAATATTAGCAATATACACACATTAAGTATAGAATATATAATTATTCTGTAATTAATACATAATATCTACAATTAATGTGTGTATATTGCTAATAAATAATATTAGCAATATATACACAATAATTACAGAATATATAATTATTCTGTAATTAATACATAATATCTACAATTAATGAGTGTATATTGCTAATAAATAATAGTACTTTTATGTGCATCAGAGCCAGAGGCGGGGGTTCCAGTGCCTCAACATTGGTGAACCCTCGTCCGATCTTTCTTCCGATGTTACCCGATCTTTCCTAATCTTTCTTCCATTGTTAAACAATTTCTTCATGGTTGCTGATCAATCCAGTTTCATTCTTCTCTGCCAAATCACTACCGGCCTTCCATTGTCCACCAAATCAATGCAGCCTCTTTAACAATTCCATATATATATGCTTTGTGTTCTTTTTTTTTTCTTTCCAATATTTCTTTTGAAAAAAATAATCTTAAATATAGCAACAATATTTTTTTTCTTTCTAGCATCTATTTTCATCTCAATTCAGGTGTGTTGCAGATCCAATCTGTCAAATTTTTTGGAGGCTGAAATAAGAATCAACCAATCAGTTTTTCAATACAACAAACTAATGGACTCCGGAAGAGCCGAAACAGGATGTGCGCCGGAGTTGAGATGCCCTCCAAAACATCACAACTATGGACTCCGGAAGAATCGTTGGAGTGGAGACGCCATCCAAAATATCACAACTATAGACTCCGGAAAAATCACCAGAGTGGAGATGCCCTCCAAACATCAATTGTTGTTGTTTTGAGGGTCTTGATTGATCACCAATGCTTTGAAAAACCTACAATTTTATGAAGAACGGATCCTCGCAGTCACGCGTATATCGCTGTCCTTCTTAAATTTATTCGACCCCTAACTTGTCCAGAGTATCACGAATAATTTAAGTGAGATACTGACTGAGAGCCTTGCCTTTTGTCTAGGACAAAATAGATCAAAAGATTACTTGAAGTGTTTAGATGTTTTAGAATTTATCAAGGATGCATACATTTGTTGTCTATATGTTCAACAATGTAAAAGGACCTTTTTTAGTACTTGGATTGCAGAGAAATAAGTTACAAGTTCGTATTTTAAGGTTACAACCTAAGTGAAAAGGTATCACTTGGTTATAACCACTTAAAAAGACCAAGAGGCACCTAAAAATCAGTTTTCGGGCCACAGGCGGGCGCCTATGGCCAGCCTGTGATCATCAGAAATCCGCTAAACTTTCTGTTCAATTTTTAGGAATGCTGAAGTACCACAGGCGGGCGCCTGTCACTCTGTTTCACCAAAATCTGATTTTTGGTCCTTTAACTGGTTTTCTGGTCCTTTAAGTGATTTTCTCGAACTATACTTGCTTATTCCCCATCCGTATACTCATATACACTTATATAAGCGTGCACTCCGCACCTCCAAACTTATTATTAAGTGTTACGAGTATATCCATCCTTGTACTAAACCCCGATTACCTCAACGGCTTGTGATTATACTTAAATCACCAACATTCCTCCCCCATTTAAGTGTAATCCTTGGTTTAGTAAAACAAAACAGTCATAAAACAAACCAACTCATGATTCAATGAAAATGTCACGAAGATTGAATTTCCATCTAGCATTATTACACGCAAATATTCGAGTATTAGGGTGTGACTAAGCATTGAACCCCTTTACACATTTTGAATACATGTACATAACAATACACATGAATAGAAACTACCTCAAAGTATTATACTTGACACCATTTCTTGAAAACCGGCCTTGTGTCCATATCCATTCTTGAGCATTTAGAAAGCCAACCCAACTTTCCTTGAAGCGGCCATACTTCATACTCATATAGGTGAATCTTTTGTTTACCGTGCACCTGCACAAGCACTTTTATAAGATTCATTAAGAAGATAACACTTCAACCTAATCTCACTGGTAAACAGCACATACCTTCGGGATTAATACATGTGCTCAAGTTTTCAAAAACAGGCTTACCTCATTGAATTTAGCCTAAGGCATTGTACCATAGGGAAATTGGGCGTCCCATAATCATAAACTTATACAGGTTGTAGTCCCATCCCGACTACCGACTTTTGTAACAAGTCCTTAGCCAATCCTTTCGTCAAATGATCAGCCAAATTTTTTTGAGATCTCACATACACAACCGATATCACCCCGTGAGAGATCAACTCACGTACCGCGCTATGTCTAACGCCTAAGTGTCGTGACTTACCATTATACACATGACTATATGCTTTAGACAGTGTAGATGAGCTATCACAATGGATAGATATTGGTGATATTGGTTTAGGCCATAAAGGAATTTCATGAATCAAATTCCTAAGCCATTCTGCCTCTTTACCGGCTGCTGCCAAGGCAATAAACTCCGACTCCATAGTCGAGCTAGATATACATGTTTGTTTCTTAGAAGCCCAAGAAATGGCGCCTCCTCCTAAAACAAACACCCATCCACTTGTGGAAGAATGATCTTCTACATTAGATATCCAACTAGCATCCGAATATCCTTCAATCACCAAAGGATATGCAACATAAGTCAAACCAAAATCTTTGGTAGATTTTAGATATAAACCGCTCTCCAGTGACAATTACCTGGGTTACTCGTATATCGACTTAGTTTTCCAACCGCATATGCAATATCCGGTCGTGTACTAGTCATGGCATACATCAAACAGCCAATGACTCGTGAATATTCAAGTTGATTCACTGGTTCACCTTTATTAGGTCCAAGCTTCTCATGGGGCTCCATGGGAGAATTTGCCGGAGTACAATTTTCACAATTAAACTTTTTCAACACTTTCTCAATATAATGAGACTGTGTTAGTGAAAATCCTCCCTGATTTCTCTTGATTTTAATACCAAGATTACATCTACCTCCCCCATGTCTTTCATAGAGAATTTAGAAGATAAGAGTTCTTTACACTTATCAACCTGATTTTGGTTCGTACCAAAAATCAACATGTCATCGACATATAGACAGATTATTACACCGTTACCGGTTTCATCAAATCTACTATAAATGCACTTGTCCGACTGATTGAGTTTAAATCCACTAGCCAAGACAACCTCATCAAACTTTTGATGCCATTGTTTAGGAGCTTGTTTAAGTCCATACAATGATTTTACAAGTTTACATACTTTATGCTCGTTACTGGGCATAATAAATCTTTCCGGTTGCTTCATGTATATTTCCACATCCAAATCTCCATTTGAAAACGCTGTTTTAACATCCATTTGATGGATCACCAAGTTATGAATTGCGGCTAAGGCAATTAATAACCTGATTGAGGAGATTCTAGCAACGGGAGCATAAGTATCGAAATAATCGATACCTTCCTTTTGCCTAAAGCCTTGTATAACTAACCGGGCTTTATATCGATCAACAGTACCGTCGACTCTCATTTTCCTTTTGAAAATCCATTTGCAACCTAATGGTTTGCAACCACGTGGTAAATCCGTAAGAATCCACGTATTATTACCCATTATGGAATCCATCTCGTCATTGATGGCTTCTTTCCAAAATGATACATCCTGAGATCCCATCGCCTCAGAAAATGTTCTTGGATCATCCTCAATATTTTAGCAATATGAGTATTGATATCCAACTTCATTTATCGAACCTTCCACCAAGTAAGTAACAAAATCTGGTGGAAATGTTTTAGCTATTCTAGCCCTCTTACTTTTTCGAAGTTCAGAAGACTCAACTTGAGAATCATTATTCTCCACATTCTCCACTCCAACTATCGTAGGAGCAATAGCCTTTGGTCTAGGAATAAATGTAAATCTATTCTCATCAAAGATAGCATCTCGTGATTCTATAACCGAATGTGCAGCCACGGAATCACTAGGTTCGATAACATAAAACCTATAGGCCTTTGAATGGCTTGCATATCCAATGAAAATGCAATCGATGCCTCTTTCTCCTAAAGTTTTAATTTTAGGATCGGGAAGTCTAACAACCGCCCTGCAACCCCAAACTTTTAAGTAATTCAAGTTTGGTTTCTTTTTGAACCAAAGTTCATACGGGGTAGCAGAATTCCTTTTATTAGGAATTCTGTTTAGTAGATAACAGGCCGTTAACATGGCCTCACCCCAAAATCCACTGCTCAATCCCGAGTAGGATAACAGGGATTTACCATCTCTTTTAGAGTACGGTTCTTCCTTTCCGCAATGCCATTTTGTTGTGACGTATACGGTGCGGTAACCTCGTGTATAATACCACACGACCCGAAGTAGGTTGGATCATAGTATTCTCCACCTCTATCGGTACGAAAACGTTTGATACTTGAACTTAATTGCAATTCAACTTCACTTTTATAAACTTTAAACTTATCAAGTGCTTCGTCTTTTGTATTAAGTAAATATACATAACAAAAGCGAGTATGATCATCTATAAAAGTAACAACATATTTCTTATTTCCCAAAGAAGGTGTGGCATAAAGATCACACGAGATCACTATGGATAAGTTCCAAAATTGTAGACGACCTTTCAACACCATGAAAAGGTTGTCTTACAATCTTAGTAAGCATACAAGTAGTACACTTATCCATATTGCTATCAAAAGGGGGAATCAAAGCATTCTTACACATAACATGCATACGTTTGTAATGTACGTGTCCTAATCGTGCATGCCACAACTTTGAAATATTAACATCAGAAATATGCATAACTTGATTAACTTTATTATTAACAACATTAAGCATAAACATGTCATTACACAAATAGCCAAAACCAACAAATACACCATGTTTGGATAATATAAACCTATCGGACTCATATACTTGTTTGTAGCCCGATTTACACAACAAAGCACCCGAAACAAGGTTTTTCCGAATGCATGGCACAAATAAAACATTAAATAGTTTTACAGATTTCCTAGAACTAAAATTTAAAGTAATTGTTCCAAAGCCACAAATTACAACCTTCGACTCGTTTCCCATCTTTAAGATAGATCCATCGTTCACTGGTTCAAAGTCTTCAAACCAGCGTCGATCTTTGCATACATGTCTTGTTGCTCCCGAGTCGATCCACCACGTAACATCATCATCCTGCATATAAAAAGCTTCAGAAACAAATGGCACATAATTCATAACCGAATTAACACCATAATTAACATTCTGACCTTGATTATGTGGTGGTCCTTGGTCTTTCGACCCTTGCTCTGGACCCTTGCCTTTACCATTCTTTCGAACTCGGCAATCAGCCTTGTAGTGTCCTGTCTTACCACAAATCCAACAGGCCCCTTTTGGCCTTTTCCCGGATTCTTTGTCATTCGACTTTTTCTTTTTCTTGCCATGGTATTTCCCTTTGTTAGTTTTAGAACTCTCCCCAGCTTCCATCACATAAATGGAAGTGGATTCATCAATTTCCTTGCCCTTGGTTTTAACCCCCTCCTGCGCCCTGAGGGATTCCTCAATGCGCAGATGGCTACCAAGTTCAACCAAGGAGAGTTCTTCCTTTTTGTGTTTTAACATATGCGTAAAATCTTTCCATGATGGTGGTAGTTTGTCAATGATACTAGAAACAGAAATGGCTTCATCCATTTCCATTTTGTGTTGTGCAAATTGGCCTAAAATGTGTTGTAGTTCATTGAATTGTTCCATTACAGACCGTGAATCTACCATCATGTATTTCATGAAATTGCCAACTAGAAACTTTTTAGTAGATGCATCTTCATTTAAATACTTAGTTTTTAGTGCATCCCATAGCTCTTTTGCAGAAGCATAGTTCTGATAAATGTCAAATAACGAATCAGACATACCATTGACAATGTGACCACGACAGATGTAGTCATCATTTTCCCACTTGTTTCTCCTTCGTAATTCCTCCAAAGGTGAATCATCATCGACTTCTGGTATTTCTGTGCTAAGAACATACACCACTTTCAATGTTGTGAGAAGGAAATGCATCTTCCTTTGCCACCTCCGGAAATCAACTCCTTCAAACTTGTCTAGTTTCCCGAAATTCATCATCAAATCCTTTGCATTCACCATTGTGATCAAAACAATAAATTTAAGAAGATTGTTGTTGTTTTGAGGGTCTTGATTGATCACCAATGCTTTGAAAAACCTGCAATTTTATGAAGAACGGATCCTCGCAGTCATGCGTATATCGCTGTCCTTCTTAAATTTATTCGACCCTAACTTGTCCAGAGTATCACGAATAATTTAAGTGAAATACTGATTGAGAGCCTTGCCTTTTGTCTAGGACAAAATAGATCAAAAGATTACTTGAAGTGTTTAGATGTTTTAGAATTTATCAAGGATGCATACATTTGTTGTCTATATGTTCAACAATGTAAAAGGACCTTTTTTTAGTACTTGGATTGCAGAGAAATAAGTTACAAGTTCGTATTTTAAGGTTACAACCTAAGTGAAAAGGTATCACTTGGTTATAACCACTTAAAAAGACCAAGAGGCACCTAAAAATCAGTTTTCGGGCCACAGGCGGGCGCCTGTGGCCAGCCTGTGATCATCAGAAATCCGCTAAACTTTATGTTCAATTTTTAGGCATGCTGAAGTACCACAGGCAGGCGCCTGTCAGTGACAGGCGGGCGCCTGTCACTCTGTTTCACCAAAATCTGATTTTTGGTCCTTTAACTGGTTTTCTGGTCCTTTAAGTGATTTTCTCGAACTATACTTGCTTATTCCCCATCCGTATACTCATATACACTTATATAAGCGTGCACTCCGCACCTCCAAACTTATTATTAAGTGTTACGAGTATATCCATCCTTGTACTAAACCCCGATTACCTCAACGGCTTGTGATTATACTTAAATCACCAACATCAATACTAATGGACTCCAAAAGACCTGCCAAAGCGGAGATGCCCTCCAAATTATGCCAAGACAAACTCAGCCTTCAAACCTGGCCTCGTTTGAGGGAGGGTATTAAAAGATAAAGCCACAAGAGATAAACATATGTAGACAAAAGAAGAGATAACGTTGTTATATGAAGATAAATTTGATTAAAATTAAAATATAGTGTTTATCATAATTTATTCAAATAAATAATATTAGTAATATACACACGTTAATTACAGAATATATAATTATTCTATAATTAATACGTAATATCTACAATTAATGTGTGTATATTCCTAATAAATAATATTAGCAATATACACACATTAATTGCAGAATAGATAATTATTCTGTAATTAATACGTAATATCTACAATTATTGTGTTTATATTGCTAATAAATAATAGTGCTTTTATGTGTATTAGGATTTCTCTCTTATATAAAGGAGCAGTACTGTATAAATTAATCAATCATAAAAATAGTTTTAGTCTTCAATTATTTTTTAAAGAGTATTGATTTTCGAGAGACATAGATGGACTCAAAATAAGAGATAAAGTTGTTATATGAAGATAAATTTGATTAAATTTAAATATAATGTTATCATAATTTATTAAAATAAATAATATTAGCAATACACACATTAAATACAAAATATATAATTATTATGTAATTAATACGTAATATCTACAATTAATGTGTGTATATAGCTAATAAATAATATTAGCAATATACACACATTAATTACAGAATATTGCTAATAAATTTGAGTTAGTTCATTGTTCGTTGGGTTTTTGTAATGCGCTTGTTGTAGGTAGTTCTGGGCCGAGTGAGGGTTTGGCAATGCTGTGGAACCCGGATATTGATCTCTGTATTTCTACGTATGGTCACAGCCACTTTGATGCTTTAATCTATAGTCCTGACAATACGGTCTAGCGGTTTACGGGTTTATATGGTAATCCGGTTACTGAGGAGCGGGGCATTCATGGAATCTCTTGCATCATTTAAACGAATCCTTTTCTCAGCCTTGGCTAGTGGCTAGGGAATCTAATGAGGTGCTCTTTCAATCTGAGCAGGATGGTTTACGGTCGGCCTAATTCTCAGATGGTAGCGTTCCAGAACGCGCTTGCGGATTGTCGTCTTGTGGACCTGGGGTTCTTTAGAGCGCCTTTCACTTGGTGTAATAGCCATGATGAGTGGCCTACGTGGGTTCGTCTAGATCCGGAGGTAGCAACTGTTGAGTGGCGAACAATCTTCCCGGATCATCGGGTCTATCATCTTTCTAGCTCACGATCAGACTATGCTCCGATCCTTATTTCACTGACGAACCCCTTTCGGTAGGGGGAGGTGAAGTTGTTATGTTCCCCGTTATATCATTTCTGGATTCGGGATGAGAAGTGTAAGCGGCATGTCCAGGAGGGTTTGCAGCAGTTGGGTGGGTCGTTTTTTTAGCGAATATCGGCATTGGGTAATGAGTTGAAAGGCTAGAGTAGGGCGAAGCACGGAAATATTGGCAAAAGCATCAGTTTGAATGATGAGGAGCTTAGGAAATTTAGAGAGTCCGCCAATTACTCTTTGGATGGAGAGAAGGTTCTCTTACAGGAGTTGGATCACTTGTATACGCTAGAGGAGGAGTATTTGAGGCAGCGCGGTCGCAGGTACTTGCTGAAGAGTATGGATAAGAACACAAGCTACTTTCACCACAAAGCTAAAAGTCATCGCATCAGGAACCCTGTTGATCTCTTATTTGATGAGGATGGAGTGGAGGTTACTGATTCAGCAGGTTTGGAGGGCATGGTTTCATGCTATTTCATGGGTATCTATACCTCTGTGCATCCTTCAGCTTTGGATTTTCAGGGTCTTGTTTTTGACCCTTAATGATCTGCAGAGTTCTCGTCTGGCTCCCACTTACACTGAGGCCGAGATCCTATGCACTCTTAAACAATTTCGTGGCAGGAAATCGCTTGGCCCTGATGGTATGCTTGTTATCTTTTTGCAAAAATATTGGCATATCTTTGTCTCCTGGCTATTCTTAATGATGGTATGGGACCGGGTTCGTTGAGTGCGACCTTTATATCTCTTGTACCGAAGGTTGCCTCCCCGACGCCGATGACTCACCTCCGTCCCATTGCTCTTTGTAACTCGGCCTATAAGCTTCTCCCACGAGTTGTTGTTAATCGGCTCAAGTTGGTGATTTCTGATGTAATCTCTGGTAATCAGAGTGCGTTTATTTTAGGCAGGCAAAATTATGGATAATGCGATTGTGGCCTTTGAAGCGTTAAGTAGGGGTGGCGGGATGTCAAAACCATGCAGCCGTTAAGCTTGATATGGCCAAGGCCTTTGACAGGGTTGAGTGGGCTTATTTAAGAGGAGTCATGCGACATATGCAGTTTCCTGAGTCTTTTATTGATTTGACCCGTAGATGAGTTACATAAGTCACGTATTAGGTTTTGGTAAATGGGTGGCCTGGCCGGCGTATTGTCCCTTCTCGGGGAATTCGCCAAGGAGACCCTCTCTCCCCTTTCTTATTTTTATATGTGCTGGGGAACTTACAGCTTTGTTAGATAGGGCTATCCGGGAGAGTTCGATCCGTGGCATTTCTTTTGAGGGGCAGGCTGAGGTGCATGTGTCACATTTGTTGTTCATTGATGATAGTATGTTGTTTTTTGAGATCCAGGAAGGGGCTATGGAACCTTGGTCGACCTATTTGCGCATTCAGGGCTTTATCGAGGTAGGCTATCAACTTCTATAAGTCTAGTCTTTACTTCAGTGGAGGGGTGTTGTAGGGGATTAGAAACTATGTTTCGGATTTTTTGCAGATCCCTATTGGGGATGGAACGGTTTCTACCTCGGCATTCATTTTTTCACGGGCCATAATAAGCGGCAGGTGTTTGACTTCCTCCGGGAGAGGATCTGGAAGAAACTGTCGGGATGGAAAGATATGCTTTTATCGCTGCAGGTAAGGAGGTCATGACCAAGTCAGTTTTGCAGGTAATCCCTACTTTCATCATGCAGTGTTTCAAAGTCCCAGTTACGTTGGTTCGAGAGCTTGAGCGGTGAATTAGGAGTTTCTTCTGGGGGATTCTGTGGACAAACGAAAAGTGCATTGACGGAGTTGGGACGTTTGTTGTCTCCTGAAGAACTTGGAAGGTCTTGGATTTCGTGATCTCGAGGCCTTTAATTTAGCTCTGTTGGCCAACCGGGCTTGGAGATTGTTACAGCACCCTACGGCCCTTGTCAATAGAGTCCTGAATGCAAAAAATCACCAGGGTATGACTATTATTACCGTAGGTTTGGGGCGCCATCCCTCGTTTCTTTGGCTGAGTTTGCTAGAGGGGCCAGATCTGTTGTCCACGGGCTTGAGATGACGGATAGGGGATGGCCACTCGGTGTTTGTCTTCCATGATGAGTGGGTTACCCGGACGCCTTCTTTTCACATCACGCACTCCTTCTATTGTCTTCCGACAAACACTCAAGTGTCTGATCTCTTGGCATAGATGGTCGGCAGTGGAACTTGTGCTAGAAAATCTACGCGGGAACGCAGCGGAATTCAAAATTTTGATTTCCTTTTACCCAAGATCGACTTCGTTTAAGCAACAAGCATAAAAGAAGTAGAAAAAAGAATACCTTGGTTGATCTAATTAGATCGACGCTTTGTCTACGGTTGTAGTTTCTGCACGAAGCCGCCCAAGCGTTCGGCCTCTACCGGTGATCCACACGAACACCTCACCGGAATCCACCATTGGATTGCTACCAGAAAAATTCGGCTGCTAGACCGACTTTTTCTCTCTCACAAATCGTTATCTAGGAAGCTATCTATTTTTCACAAGAACTATTAGCTTTTGGAATTGTGTTGTACGAAAGAGCTAGCCAAGCCTCCCTATTTATAAGGTGACCTGCGCCCCATATGATCCCAATCTGATTGGGAGAAGCTTCCTAGTAGATTGGAAAGAAAGAAAACATTTTCCTAATAAATAAGGAAAATCTCTTTGATTGATTTATTTCATTAATATTCAATATCTTATATATTTCCAATATATTGTCAATATCTTATATTGACTATATTTATCTTATTACTATAAATCTATTTTTCCAAAATCAAATAATATCTAATATTAATATTACGGTAATCTTATTAATTAAATTGCACAACTCAAATGTAACCAATACATATGAAATTGGCGCCACCTTCAGCCAAAGATTTGGCATCTAGAATATTCTTTAATTAATATAATACTATGATTAATTAATTCACAAAATACATGTATATCATATATACACAATTTTCGACTTTACATATCCAATATATGTATATTTAATTAATCAACATAATTAATATCTTGTATTTAATTTATTCATAATAAATAAATACCACCATATTAATTTACCACTATAACCTTTATAGTCGTGAGATAAATTCCTTCCTTATTTGGTTATCGCTAAAACCGCATTTTAATCCAGCTAGCTGTTCATATGTGTGTGACCCAATAGGATTTCGAATATGTTGGCCGTAGACACAAAGTGCAAATTACGAAATTTCCCTGCATGCTTAACGATCACGGGATATCGTCTAGCAACACACCGTGACCCCCAATCATCGGAAGAGTCAAATGCAATGACTACTACCTTTCATGTGAAATAGTTACCGTGTAAATATAATCCAATCGCTGTAATAATATTCATACAGTCGTTTGTCGAGTGTCAAACATCAACGACCGTATCTTATAATCTGGATATCATGCTCTCTCGAAGTAACTCATTTACTTCCACTTTGCAAAGATTCATGAGAGTAAGACATTCCTTATAAGAAGGCCCTTTCGGATATTCACCCTTACTATTAGGGTAAGCGATTTCCGGACGACCAAACACGTGTACTCCGCATGCTTCAGTATCACACCCAATCACTACCGCATGATCGCCCCATGGCTAGGGGAAACCTCAATAGTGTCAAAGCATGACAATCCACACCATGATGCCAAGTAGACTCCGGTCCTAAGGATAATTACACAACCGCCACATAGTGTGACACTTAACAGTGTAAGTGGGTCAGTCTAACGTACGCATTCTCCAATACATGTCCACCTACAGTCCAAGTGTCTCCACACTTCGATAGACGAGATCTATCCCTGCCCTTAAAGACAGAAGACATCTAATATGTGCTAGTCTGTTCGTGCTTATCAATGCCCTGTTTAATAGTACATCAGCCTAGAGACATTTTAGTATCAAACTTATCAAAGTGATTATAGATCTCATCAACCATAATCTCCTATCAAGGTTTCTCTATCACAATTTAATACTAAGGACGTTATCATATAACAATTCATAATTGGTTCTTTAAAAGAAAAAATATATGACAACAGAAAAACCATTTAATATATGTATAAACCTAAAGAAATAGTAGAAATGATCCGACCCGGTCGGATCCGGTCCAGCCCGATTGGGTTTAGGACACAATTTCAACAACTTGTCCTTGATCCTACAGGATTTTAATGCGTGGGAGGTGGATGCGATTCTTTCGACTCCAGTTGTAGTCCCTAACCATCAGGACAGACGTATTCGGCACTACGATCGGATGGGGCCTTATATGGTTAAGTCAGGATACTTCTTAGCTATAAGCTCGCGTAGGGGGTTGTATTCGGTAGCCAGTGGATCCTCCTCTGCTAGTCCAGATAGAGTGTGGCACAGCGTTTGGCGAGTGAATGTACCACCGCAAGACCAGCATTTTCTTTGGGGATGCCTAAAGGGTTGCCTACCGGTCGGGGAAAATCTTCTTAACCAGCAGCTTGGGGATGGAATATGTTTGGCATGTAGTCGGGAACAGGAAACTATGCGCCATATTTTGTTTGACTGCGACTGTGCTAAGGCAATATGGGGGGCCTCTTCTTTTAGGGGCCTATTTGGTTCGACAGTCTTCTAGGTTTCAAGAGTTTTTTTGGGGCCTTGCGGAGCGACTATCTGTGGAGGAGATGTCTGAGTTCTGCATGACCCAATGGAACCTTTGGAAAGCACGTTGTAGTGTAGTTTTTAAGGGTACGCATGTTTACGTCTCCCATGCTGTCTCGGCTTCTTCTGCAGTGGCGTTAGAGTATAGGTAGGTGATGATTGGTGCTGGTTTTAGGCCGGAGGGGAACCCACACCCTGTTGCTTGGGCTCCGCCGCCCCCGGGGACGTGGAAGTGTAACGTGGATGCTTCAGTGGAGGCTTCTGGTTCGGGCATTGGACTGCTTTTTAGAGATTCAAAGGGGTCTATTATGGCGGCCTTCTCTTTTCACTTAGACCGGGTGATGCCCCGGAACATTTGGATATGCGTGCGATATTCTTTGCTCTTGCCGAGGCAGTCCGGCTGCGTTTATCTTCTGTGATCTTTGAGAGTGATTGTTTATCTGGCGTTTAGACTCTGTCACGTCCGTCGGAGGATCTTTCGGTATTGGGTTGCCTAGCTTGTGACTTGTCTCTCAGCTTCATCTTCTTTTGCTTTAATTTTGTTAAGCGTTCTGGTAATGTCCCGGCGCAACTTCTTGCTAGACATAGTGTCGCCTCTGAGAGGTCTTTTTCTTGGGGTATTCATCCTCCTTCTGATGTAATCACTGCCTCGATTGCGGATGTGCCTTGATAAAATTTATTGGCTTTGCTAAAAAAACATAATATATAATTATTCTGTAATTAGTACTAATATCTACAATTAATGTGTGTATATTGCTAATAAATAATATTAGCAATATACACACATTAATTACAGAATATCTAATATTCTGTAATTAATACGTAATATCTACAATTAATGTGTGGATATTGGTAATAAATAATAGTACTTTTATGTGTATTAGGATTTCTCTCATATATAGAGGAGCAGTACTGTTTTAATTAATAAAATAGTTTCAGTCTTCCATTATTTTTTAGAGAGTATTGATTAATTAATATCTGTATATTGCTAATATTATTTATTTGAATAAATTATGATAAACACTCTATTTTAAATTTAATCACATTTATCTTCATATAAAAACTTTATCTCTTTTCTTTTGACTCCATCTGTTTATCTCTTGTGGCTTTATCTTCTAATATATATGCCTAATTTTGGAGCGTGCATGTTGATCAAGTCCATAACTAAGCAGTTTTCTACACCTCATCTCTATGCGGCGCCTGCTCGTGTTTCATTGGTTGAACTTCTCTTTGTGGTTCTCAAACTCTTTTGAGATCTAAATTTACTCCCACTGTTTCTTTTGGAAGGGACACTTCCTCTAGAAGACGGCATGTTTGGAGAAAAACAGCTTTGCCCCGTGGGTAAGTAAATAACATCTAGCGTGCTTGCTAAGATATCCCATGTCACGGATTTATCTAGCACAGCAAACAAGTAATAAATATTTATAAATCCGGTTTCCCTCAAGTATAAGGATCGTAGTAAAGAGGTTGATACCGGGTCGATCTTACGGGGAACTAAACGATTGTGATTCTAGCTTTTGTCTAACCTAAACTATGTCACGAAACTAATCTAAACAGTGAATAAAAATCGAACAGAGCAAAAAAATAAAACTAGACAGAGGATATAATCCAAAGCTAGGAAGAATACGGGCTGCGAACCAATTTAAACTAATCAAACTAAGATGCAAATAAAAGTAAACTAACTAAACGAATTCAAGTTTTAAGGATTGATTCAAGTGTATAATGAACAAATGAGGATTGATCCACCTATCCAACAAGCATTGATTTCCTATCTCGATTATATTGTGGTTTTTAGCTAGGTTGTGATTCACCTTATCTAAACATGAACCCTAATTCCTTAGAAAGTTCATCTATTAATCTATTATCTTGCAATGCAAGATTAACACGTTTTCTAACCAAAGGTGTAAACTTTATGTTTATAATCTAGCAATTAAACCTATTAACTTCCGTTACGATAGATTCAAATCACTACTCTTATTCATGATGATCTAGGGTTTATTAAGATTTCCATCAACAATAAACAATCACACATGCAGATCTTCCGATATAAAAGCAATTAAACGTAATAAACATGAATAAGAAACAACCTTTAAATAAAAACTCACAGTATAACCGAAGAAAACGAAATCAACAATCGTTGGATGGCTTCACAATACTCGTTTGATGAAGCTTTTAGCCTCTGGACATCCTCAGCAACTCAAATTTGCAGAAATAGTGCATAAAAAGTAACTAACTTAATCTAGATCTAAAGTGCATAAAAGCTGGAATAAAAAGGAGAAAAACGCAGCCTAAAGCCGCCCCTAGGTTTAGGGTTTCGAATAATGAGTGTATTGTATCCTTGTGTGGAGAAAACAGCCGACTATATATAGATTTTAAAGTCGGTTTCAGTAAGTCGGCTACCGGACGCCCGTCTGGATCCTTGAACGCCCGTCCAATCTTCTTATGAACTTCAAATCGGGCCGAGTTATGATCAAACGCTCGTCCAACCAGCGTCCACCTCAGCGTCCAAACTTCCTGAATCAACTTTCCATCCCTGGACGCTCGTTCGGTTTCGGCAAAAACGCCCGTCCACCGGACGGGACTCGGACGCCACCCAACATGACCGAATTTTGATTTCTTGATCTCTATCTCTTTTTCATCTTGTCCATTCCTTCATTATCTCTTTTAATCATCATTTGAGCCTTGAAAGATGCATCTACATCATATAAAAACACCACAAAATGTAATATCGCTCAAATAATCGTAAAATCATAATTAAAGCACATAAATCAACCTATTTTCCAAGTAACTCTTTTGAAATATCATTTACTCAATATATTCATTAAACACATGCTTCTTATGCAATTTAGTACGAATACGGGGAAAAATATCATAGAATATAACGTTATAAATCATATAAAATCACCCTTAACAACTCCCCCACACTTAAGCTTTTGCTCGTCCCGAGCAAAACAAAACAAAAATTAGGCTCGAGAAAAGAACAGACATCTAAACATACATAACACATATCCAATAAATCAGAAGTTCACCATTGTGTGTGTGCATAGCCATAGAAAACTTCCACTATATCCAAACTCGAGAAACTCAAAGCAAAACTAGCTAATACCCCCTTGCAAACTAGTAATAAATGACACTCATAAGATGCACCCTACAAACGTGATACATCCCGAAAAAGATGATAGAATATATCTAGGGCCTTTCTGAAATACTCAGAGGATAATCCCTACATCATATCTTTCAGTTTATACTGGGGATAAGATTAACGAAAACTAAGTCTTATACACATTTCATAATACTTCATTAATTGATTTAACTTTTTCACTTTTAAACACACATCAGAATGAGCTATTGCCCCGTCATAGCGTAATAGGACATTTCAAGATAATCCCCTACCGTACTCAAATCATAAGGCAAATTTTCTTCCGATCGTCGTGAGCTTTTAGTCATCATAGTGGTATAGGACATACGTGGCATACCCTACCGCACTCAAATCATCGACTAGCTTTCGACACACCCAATTAATTCATATTTTTTCAACTTTTTCATTTGACAATAAGTTACGTGTTACTCATCACATTCAAACTTCTAGATATTCACAGTATGTCATACTTCGGAACTAAATACAAACTATCATAAATCGCGAGATATATACGTAGCACTAAGCACATGACTTATAAGAAAACAAAAATCACTAATCCAAAAGGGGTATAACTTTATAAATAGCTCATCATTTACTATGGCTCGTGAAAAATCGATCTCGTGTGAAACAACTAACTCATCAAACATATGATATATAGCTTACATGACTATAAAAATAGCGAACATTGAATCGAATTGCCTACTCGGGACAAAACGAAACAAAAGTGTCGTAAAATTTCGAAAATTTTAGCTCATTTGCATAGAAACAGTACGAATTAAGCACATGTGTAGACATATCGAAACATTCCCCTCCCCCACACTTAAAAACTCAACATCTCCTCATGTTGTGCAGATCGAAAGAAAAAGGAAAAGACTTAGCTGATTTAAATCGAAATGCGAATCGTCGGTCAGGCCGGAGCCTACATAATGACACTTTAGAATGCGTAACCAGACAATGTAGCTCGACGAAACCGCTAAAAATATACCTGCACGTCTTGACAAACATGGAACCATCTCGGGGAAAACGGGGAGTTATACCAAAATGAAAAGAGATATAAAAAATGAATATAAAGCAAAAGTGAAAACATTCAATACATCCAGAAAGTATAAACACAGTAGAAGTGAAAGTACTGGTGCCTTATGGCTTACATGATCCATCGGGAAAAGTAACAGTAGCAATATCAAAATTACAACGAATCATATAAGAAAAAGTATCAATAACATACATCCATCGGAGAAAAGAAAAAGAAAAACTAGAATCAGCAAAATAAAATCAAGACTGGCTCGGTGTCGCAGAATCATCGGCTGGAGGATCGGAGGAGGGTCCAGAAGGTGGTGCCGTATCCCTAGCTGCCGAGTCGTCGCTCCTCATCTCGAAGATGTCTCGCAGTCGTGTAGAACATCTCGCAATGACCTCGCTCGATCTCATCGGCAAAAAGAAAATCAACGGAGCTCGGATTGAATGTCCTTTCGTCCCTCGGCTGCCGGCCCTCACAGATACACTGAAGAATCGATAAAATATTGTTCTGTGTGTCCCGGATATCACTTAGCCATTCCCGGAAACTGTTGGCCATGCTCAACCGCATCCGAACTGCGGGAGATAAAGTAGGAAGGGAGGATGCACGAGGCGGTGCCGAAGAACCAGGCTCCTGAGGTATCTCCGTCTCAGTCTGTCCCGAAGGCTTGCCTTTTTCTCGCTGTATCGGCCTTGGATTCTTCGGTTTGTGATCGGCTCCATACTCAGGCACACCGGCATCGATACAGAGACTGTGGATTAGGTGAGGGATAATCAAGCATCGGGTATAGATCTTCTGATTCATAGCCACCTCATCATATAACGCCTGTCCCACATCCACGTTCAGGCCAAATGTCAATGCGTACAACATGCCTAGGTCACCAATGTGAAAGTGCGTCAAGTTGTTCTTAGGCAACAACCGATTCTGAATAAACCGACACTGGACCTTCCAATCCTCCGTCCAGGTCGTGGTAACCAACTCCTTCCGGTCGCCTCCCGGCCTTAATGTCCATGCCACATCCGGACACACTCTAAGTCGCAACTCCTCCAAAGGATCCTGCCCCAAACTCTGCCTATGTACAATCTCTTCCTTGTAATCCCTACCCTCGAAAGCCGCTAAGTTGTATTTCTGATTGATCACTTCCGGTGTAAAAGGAACTTCTACCCCTCGAACCACGACTACCTTTTTCCCCAAATCGGTTTCCGAACAGTTAGCATAAAATTCCCGAACTAGGGAGCTATTCACCGGGGTAGTCGGGATTGTCATCAATGTTTCCCATTTCCGATCCTTAAGCAACTTAACGAAACTCGGATCGACCTTTGCCTCCAAAGTGGCCCTTTCTATCAACATCGTCCTCGAGAAATAGTGCTATTTATACACATCGTGAGCTCTAGGGTTCACGAACCAACGAGGTAATGGCATAGGAGGTACGGTTTTGGATTTCTTTCTAGGAGGGGCAGCCCTATGTACAACCGGTTCCTCTTCCCGGGTAGCATCGACAGTTTCCTCAGCCCTAGACGAACCTCCACCTCTCTGAACTCTAGGCATCCGTACCAAAGGCACATCGTCATCGGTCCTCGAGTCGAGGTCGGCTCATCTCTCAAAGTAGCCCTAGTTTGGGTGGCTCTAGGAGGTTGTTCTCGTATACTCACACCCCGGTTAGGATCGTCCAAAGTAGGATCAAACTCCTTGCGTTTCTTTCCGGCCTCCCTAGCCACTTCCTTTCCATGCCTCTTACCCACTCCCTTCTTATGAACCATATTCAAGCTTAGACTAACCAAAACAACCCCGATTCACAACAAGATACCCGTTTAACATCCAAAGCGGGATTTCAAATCAACCAAACCACAACCACAACCATAACCATCACCAAACAACCCCAATGCATCACCCATCACAACACCATATCACCAAAACAAAGCAACAAGAAACAAAAAAAACAGAAAAAACCGAATTTAGGCAATATTCAAGTGAACGAGCCGACCCGAAGATCGTACTCGCAAAAACGTGAATAAAAACTAGAAATTTTGCTACGAACTTACCAAGTAGGGTGAGTGGATGTTGATCGAGGTGAAAATCAATCCAAACAACACCAAAATGGACTCCAAAATTGAATTTTTCTTCTGAAAAGTCGGACTTGAATGGGGCCTGATTCTCCAAGAATATGGTTTGTTGGGGAATTTGGTTATGAAAATCAAAGAGACGGGATCAAGAGCGGCCTGTAGCACTTGGAATCGCTCAAAATGGTTTAGAAATGAAGATTTTAGGCCAAAAAGAGGGAGAGGAAACGGTTTGCGATTTGAAAAACTGAAAAGTGAGGGTTCATCGAAGCAGGGGGTATATATAGACAGATGTTGGACGCTCGTCCAACTCAGTGGACAGGCGTCCACTGGGAAATCAGATGAACTGGACGGGCGTCCAGTTCAGTAGACGCTCGTCCAAGAGTTTAAATCACATACAGGATTGGAGGGAAAATATCGGACGGGCGTCCAGGCTTCGTGGACGTCCGTCTAAGGATTTGTCATAGCGGACGGGCGTCCAGTTTTCTGGACGGGCGTCCCAGAAGGCAAAAAGTACAAAAATCATAAAATTCCATATAACCCAAATTCAAAAGTACATCTCTTATTAAACTTAATTAAAACTTCAAAAATACAACTTTAAATCAAACAAAGTACATAAAGTGACTAGAAAATAAAGAAAAACAAATAGAAAACAGTGGGTTTCCTCCCACAAAGCGCTTTTGTTTTACGTTGTTTGCTCGACGAAACAAATCTAACTAACGCTAGTCCGCATAAATCTCGTCCCAATCCACCAAACGGATGAGACGACGAAGCATATCAATAGCAGGAGGGAAATCATAGTCGTCTTGTACACCCCAGTCATCTCCAGCTACCTCTAAACCTCTAAAATGTGAATCATGTAGTACCAGCGCTAGATCTGTCGGCATAGGGTCATTTAGGATCGTATATGGACGTCCTATAGCTTCCTGTAGCTCCTCAGTGGTGAAGTCACTACCTCCCGAACAGCGGGGTACAATGAGAACATAGGTGATGGTCTTCGTACGGGTACTAAGCTCAAAATCTACGTGCAAGATTATAGTGCCTCCTGGTCCATCGCCCACCGTAATCAGTGGGATCCGACTAATGATGGGGAACTCCTCAGGAAGAACTCCGTAATCCATATCTAGGAAGCACACTAACTGACAGATATAAATAGAAAAACTTAGTCAGCTAAAACTTAATTAAACTAAAACTTAATAAATAAAACACTAACAAGCGTGTGAACGAACTTAACTAATATAATAAGGGATATCTAGGATGCCTCCTAGTAGCGCTTTTGGTTAATGTCGTTAGCTCGACACCGTTGAAAACTCAGCTGGGTCGGGCCATTTGACTTTTCTCGCCCCCACTACCTCGTGTAAGCTCGATCGCAGTGTGGCCGCGAAACAAAGATCTCACACATGGGGTGAAATCTTTAATAGCTTTCCACATACGCTTGAACTTCCCCATGGGTGACCTCTTCATTCTCTGAGTCCTCTGATGACGCTTCAACTGACGCTCCCTCTCCAATTCTTCCATATCCCAACTACCAGCTAGAACTTCTTCAGAAGGACCACTACAGCCATCCTCTGAAAACAGGTTGAGTGAAGACTCGTCGAATTCTTCGACTTCCGTAGCACCACACCCTAGGATGTCGAGGCAACGGACATTCGAAGGTCTCTCTTTAGGTTCACCAATATAGTGCTTGCACCTCTGGCCATTTACTCGAAACGGGTCACCACTATAACCACGAAGTTCTAGAACGCCTCCAGGAATGATTTGGAGAATCTCGAAAGGGCCGGACCAACGTGTCCTTAACTTTCCAGGAAACAGATGTAACCTAGAATTGTATAGAAGAACTTGTTCGCCGACTAGAAATTCTCTCTTCTTAATCTTAGCATCGTGGAGTAGCTTCATCTTATCTTTACTAATCTTGGCACTTTCATAGGCCTGGAGTCTGAATTCGTCTAGCTCATGTAACTGCTGTAGCCGATGTTGTCCACAAGATTGGGAATCGAAGTTCAGAAACTTTGTAGCCCAATAAGCTCTATGCTCTAACTCGACAGCCAGATGACATGGTTTCCCGTAGACCATTTGATATGGAGATGTCCCCATAGGGGTTTTATAGGCGGTTCTATAAGCCCAAAGTACATCATCTAATTTCAAACTCCAGTCCTTTCTATGACTGTTTACCGTTTTCTCCAGGATTTTCTTAATGCTATGGTTGCTCCTTTCAACCTGACCACTAGTCATCGGATGATATGGTGTGCCAGTTTTATGACGAACACCATACTTTTCAAGTACTTTCTCTAGGGGTCGGTTGCAGAAATGCGTCCCTTCATCACTGATCAAGGCACGTGGACATCCAAACCTCACGAAGATATTCTTCTTTAGAAATTTCATCACCGTCTTATGATCGTTGTGAGGAGTGGCTTGGGCCTCCACCCATTTAGACACGTAGTCTACGCAGACTAAGATGTATTTATTACCGCAAGATGATGGGAATGGTCCCATAAAATCGATACCCCATACATCAAAGACTTCGCATTCGAGAATGGGTTTCAGTGGCATGTCGAATCGCCTTGTCAGAGTACCGGTTCTTTGGCACCTATCGCAAGCTTTGCAGAAAGCTTCCGTGTCCTTAAAGATCGTGGGCCAGTAGAAACCGGACTGGAAGATCTTCGCAACCGTTTTCCAAGGACCAAAATGACCCCCAGTGGGTCCACTGTGGCATTGCTCAGTAATATCGCGTTGCTCAGATTTAGGAACACACCTCCTCAGCAACCCATCTTTACAGATCTTGAAAAGGTAAGGTTCATCCCAAACGAAATATTTCAAATCAGAGAAGAACTTTTTCTTCTCCTGATAAGACATTTCGGGATCGAGATAACGGGCATGAAGGTAGTTCACAATGGAAGAATACCATGGAACATCAGGAGGACAACCGTCTATCAACATAATGTTTTCTAGAGGAAAGTAAAGATCTATATCATCCGGTTCATCCTTTTCCTCATTTAACATTCTAGACACGTGATCCGCCATTACATTTTCACTGCCCTTTTTGTCCTTAATTTGAACGTCAAACTCTTGTAGGGTCAGTATCCAACGCAGTAGGCGCGGTTTAGGCTCTTTCTTACTCATCAGGTAACGCAAAGCAGCGTGATCAGTCCACACGATCACTTGAGCTCCTAACAAGTAACTACGAAACTTGTCCATAGCAAAGACTACGGCCAGTAGTTCTTTTTCAGTATTCGTATAGTTAACTTGAGAGGGGTTCAATGTGTGACTTGCATAATAGATAGGCTGGAATTTCCCTTTGATCTTTTGCCCTAGAACAGCACCAACAGCATAGTTTGATGCGTCGCACATAAGCTCAAATGGTAGGTTCCAGTCAGGTGATATAAGAATTGGAGCAGATATTAAACGATCCTTGAGCTCCTCAAACGCTTGCTTGCAGTCCTCATCAAAATTAAACTCAACATCTTCCTTTAGTAAGGTGGACAGGGGCTTGGCTATCTTGGAGAAGTTTTGAATGAACCTTCTGTAAAAACCGACATGTCCAAGAAAACCTCTAACTTCCCGCACATTCTTAGGGTAGCTCATCTTCTCGATAGCTTCTACTTTTGCCCTGTCAACTTCTATACCTTTGGCGGAGATCTTGTGGCCAAGAACTATTCCCTCATCTACCATGAAATGGCATTTTTCCCAGTTCAGTACTAAGTTCTTTTCCACACATCTGGATAACACTTGATCAAGATTGTCGAGGCAATCATCGAAGGACTGACCAAAAACCGAAAAATCGTCCATAAAGATCTCCATACACTTCTCTACAAGCCCGTCAAAGATAGCCAGCATACATCGTTGAAAAGTAGCTGGGGCATTACAGAGACCGAATGTCATTCGTCTGTAAGCGAATGTACCATAAGGGCAGGTGAAGGTGGTCTTTTCTTGGTCAGCTGGATCAATGGGAATCTGGAAGTATCCTGAATATCCATCTAGGAAGCAGTAGAATGCGTGCCCCGCCAGACGCTCAAGCATATGATCAATGAACGGAAGGGGAAAGTGATCTTTCATGGTTACCTCATTGAGCTTTCGATAATCGATGCAGACTCTGTAACCAGTGACAAGTCTCAATGCTATCTCCTCTCCCTTCTCATTCTTCTCAATCGTAATTCCACCTTTCTTGGGAACTACTTGAGTTGGGGAAACCCATTCACTATCCGCGATGGCATAAATGATTCCCATGTCCAGAAGTTTAATGATTTCTTTCTTAACCACCTCTTGCATATAAGGGTTGAGCCTTCTCTGAGGTTGTCTAACACATTTTGCACCCTCATTCGTCTTGATCTTGTGCATACAGATGTCCGGAGATATCCCTCTGATATCTCCTACTTGCCAACCAAAGGCTTTTTCATTCTTTTTCAAGACGTTGATGAGTTTCATTTCCTCTAAACGAGAAAGCTTGGCAGATATAATTAGTGGAAGCTTGTCACCTTCTCTTAAAAACACATACTTGAGATGTTTAGGCAACGGCTTTAGCACTAAATCTGCAGGGGGTCTTCTAAACTAGACTTGAGATCTCCACTTTTCAACTCAACATCGCTGAGTTTACTCTGTGGTCCCACTGCCAAAGCTTCTCCTTCAAATAATTCTTCCTCAAAATCAGCTGCTAATTGGTCTAGATTAACCACACCATGAGTATTCAGGTTGTCAACCAATCGCTCATATTCTGCTTCTACAGCCATGACTTGCTTATCCATATAATCGGTAAAATCATCCGTCATATAATCAATGGAAAAGCCGGTTGGGGGTCCAGAGGGTACTTGAATGGACTTTAAGACATTGTAACTCACCTCTTGATCACCAACTCGGATAGTCACTTGCCCACCATCGCAATCGATGAGGGCCCTAGCTGTAGATAAGAAAGGTCTTCCAAGAATCAGGGGAACGTTTTCATCTTTCTCCATATCTAAAACATACCAATCGACTGGAAAGGTAAATCTGTCAATCTGAACCAAAACGTCTTTTAGGATCCCTGAAGCTTTCTTAATTAGAAGATCTATCAGCGAATTGTAAACTCATAGTAGTGGGTTCTAGAAGGCTTTGTAAACCGAGCTGTTTGTATATAGACATTGGCATAAGGCTTATAGAGGCACCTAGATCACACAAAGAATTAGGGAAGACTAGACCTCCCATTAATACTGTAAGTACGAATTTGCCAGGGTCACCTCTTTTAATTGGTAAGTCTTCGTAATTAATCATGGAGCAATCCTCACCAATTTGCCTTTCCATGCCTGCTAACTTCTTTTTCGAAGATACAACATCCTTGATAAATTTTGTATACTTAGGCATCTCGACCAAGACGTCTGATAATGGAAGATTCACCTGAGTATTTTTTAAAAGGTTTAGCACCTTTTCATACTTTTTGTCCTCAATCAAGGGAATGTTGCTCTTTCTCGGTGGAAATGGAAGTTTCTTAAGGTCATTCTCGGAAAAAACTTTCTTTGAGGATGCACTTACGGCTCTGTCTTCCGCATCCTTCCATCGAACAAACTTTCTCGTATTTCTTAGTAGTCGGGGATCGGCCTCCGACTTTCGATTGCTTTTTCGGTCCTCGGGATCAGCCACTTGAGGATCACCAACTTCTTCACCTCTCGGGGGATCAGCCACCCGAGTTTTCTCTTGCGCTTGAGGGGAGTGTAGTGTGCTCGGCTTCCCTCCCCGCCTTATCAATGGCGGGGAGGGGCTAGTGGTTTCCCGGATGGGAAGGACCACTAACTTGAGTACCGCTCCTTAGATTCATTGCACTGGCCTCCTCTTTACCGTATTGAATTGATGGCACGAGGTCAGTACACGGGCCTTTGTTCAAGTCAGCCTGAGCAACTTGACCACCCTTTGGATTCTTCTCAGTGAAACTGGGCAGCTGCCCTGGGGGTCTAGAAGCCAACTGCTCAGCCAGTTGCCCAATTTGTCTCTCGAGATTCTTCATTGACCTGCTTTGTTCCTCTAACTTGGCTTCAAGATTGTTAGATTGGGAGGAGCTTTGAGAGTTTTGGAGATTTGGGGCATAGGGCTGGCTGGGCCGACTTTGAAATTGAGAGTTTGAATTGGAAGGCCAACTTTGATTGAATTTTTGCGTAGGATTTGAAAAATTCGAGTTTTGATTCTGATTAAACCCAGGGTTTCTGTTGAAATTCTGATTCGAATTAAAATTCGAATTAGGATTGAAATTTGAAGATGGATTAAACCCTTGGTTTTGAAAATTGCCCTGGCCAGGAAACTGATTGAACCTTTGATTGTTCTGGCCATAGAATGCATTCACTTCCGCATTCTGTCCGTTCATAGGCCAGAATTTAGAAGTGTGCCCCACCTCGTCACAATTCTGACATGTGACTTGATTGTACTGTCCATAGTCATGAACATCATTTACTTGATAAGGTGCAGGGGGATTAAATTGGCACTGGCCATTCATATGGCCCGTCTGACAGCAATTTTCACAGTACAGAACCTGAGGGTTCTGTGGAAAAGAGGAAATTTGATTTATTGGATTTGAAACTTGAGGTGGTACCATCTGCTTCTGTAGCATGGCGATCAAACTTTGCAAATTGACTTCCTCAACCTTGGGAGGAGGAGGTGCTTGAATTGCTTGATAAGAGGGGGCATAGTTATACTTTGCAATGTCCTCAAACAATGCCCATCCCTCATCAGGCGTTTTCTTAAGAAATGCCCCACCAGAAGAGCTATTAACCATGCCTTTTGTAAGCTCGGTCAATCCACTAAAGAATGTATTGACTTGCCTTTGCAGTGGCAAGCCATGATGGGGACACTTTCTGAGAAGAGACTTGAATCTCTTCCAACATTCAAAGAACGACTCATTTTCTTTCTGATAGAATGTAAAGATGTCGTTCAAGCACTGGGCTGTCTTTGAAGGCGGAAAGTATTGACTTAGAAATTCTCTTTCAAGTTCAGCCCGGTGGTGATAGATTCGAGAGGGAAGAGAGGTGTACCACTCTTTAGCCTCTCCCTTCAAAGAAAATGGGAAAAGTTTCACTTGATAGCGTCCTCACTTACACCTTGGATGCGTGTAGTCCCGCATATCTCTAGGAATGTATGTAAGTGGGTATGCGGATTCTCTGATTGATAACCATGAAAAATAGATGCATGCTGCATCATCTGAATAAGTCCTGGTTTTAACTCAAAGGTTTGTGCGGTAATGGCTGGGATCACAATAGCCGGGTTGACTTTGACTTTGCCTGGCATGGCGTAGTCTGCCAACGTACGTCTATCATTAGCGGCCATTATCACAAAGTCAGTGATTTCTCTTGCTAGTTGTTCTTCAAGATCTCGCTCGGCTCGTCGCGCGTAACCGCGAACGGAAATTCCGCCCGTTTGGCCGGACTACGGTTCGCTCGGGGTCGTGGGTGTATATTAACGGTCCCTTTTGACTCCGAGTTTGCATAAACCGGACCAAAAACAAGTGGAACGAAACCTAAAAGCTAAGAAAGTAAAAGCCTAAACTAAAATTAAAAGCCTAAAGAAAATAACGGGAAAGAAGAAAAGGAAACAAAAGTGTTGAAGAAAACAAGACCAGACGGACGTCCAAAAGATTGGACGGGCGTCCAGATGAAATTGAGATCGGACGGGCGTTTAGTAATCTAAACGCTCGTCTGACAGACGGAATAACTGAACGGGCGTCCAAAACTTATGGACGCTCGTCTAAGTGAATAAAAACAGAACAGAATTGATAATTTTCCAGCGGACGGGCGTCCAATATCCCAGACGCCCGTTTGCTCACGGGAAAACTAGAACAGAAGCAGAATTTGCAGAAAATAAAAGAAGGTAATAAGGAACGACAGAAAAACAGAAAGACAGACGATCTAATCTCCAAGGAAACTACTAAGGGAAAGTCTTAAACCCTAATTATCTACTTAACAACTACCTAAAACAATTATCAACTAAAAAACAGGAATTTAAAACAAAATAAAACAGGAAAAACAAACAGAAAAATAGAAAACAAAAACTAGACAACCGTCCGGTTCCCCGGCAACGGCGCCAAAAACTTGTCACGGATTTATCTAGCACATCAAACAAGTAATAAATATTTATAAATCCGGTTTCCCTCAAGTATAAGGATCGTAGTAAAGAGGTTGATACCGGGTCGATCTTTCGGGGAACTAAACGATTGTGATTCTAGCTTTTGTCTAACCTAAACTATGTCACGAAACTAATCTAAACAGTGAATAAAAATCGAACAGAGCAAAAAAATAAAACTAGACAGAGGATAGAATACGGGCTGCGAACCAATTTAAACTAACTAAACTAAGATGCAAATAAAAGTAAACTAACTAAACGAATTCAAGTTTTAAGGATTGATTCAAGTGTATAATGAACAAACGAGGATTGATCCACCTATCCAACAAGCATTGATTTCCTATCTCGATTATATTGTGGTTTTTAGCTAGGTTGTGATTCACCTTATCTAAACATGAACCCTAATTCCTTAGAATGTTCATCTATTAATCTATTATCTTCCAATGCAAGATTAACACGTTTTCTAACCAAAGGTGTAAACTTTATGTTTATAATCTAGCAATTAAACCTATTAACTTCCTTACGATAGATTCAAATCACTACTCTTATTCATGATGATCTAGGGTTTATTAAGATTTCCATCAACAATAAACAATCACACATGCAGATCTTCCGATATAAAAGCAATTAAACGTAATAAACATGAATAAGAAACAACCTTTAAATAAAAACTCACAGTATAACCGAAGAAAATGAAATCAACAATCGTTGGATGGCTTCACAATACTCGTTTGATGAAGCTTTTAGCCTCTGGACATCCTCAGCAACTCAAATTAGCAGAAATAGTGCATAAAAAGTAACTAACTTAATCTAGATCTAAAGTGCATAAAAGCTGGAATAAAAAGGAGAAAAACGCAGCCTAAAGCCGCCCCTAGGTTTAGGGTTTCGAATAATGAGTGTATTGTATCCTTGTGTGGAGAAAACAGCCGACTATATATAGATTTTAAAGTCGGTTTCAGTAAGTCGGCTACCGGACGCCCGTCTGGATCCTTGAACGCCCGTCCAATCTTCTTATGAACTTCAAATCGGGCCGAGTTATGATCAAACGCTCGTCCAACCAGCGTCCACCTCAGCGTCCAAACTTCCTGAATCAACTTTCCATCCCTGGACGCTCGTTCAGTTTCAGCAAACGCCCGTCCACTGGACGGGACTTGGACGCCACTCCAACATGACTGAATTTTGATTTCTTGATCTCTATCTCTTTTTCATCTTGTCAATTCCTTCATTATCTCTTTTAATCATCATTTGAGCCTTGAAAGATGCATCTACATCATATAAAAACACCACAAAATGTAATATCGCTCAAATAATCGTAAAATCATAATTAAAGCACATAAATCAACCTATTTTCCAAGTAACTCTTTTGAAATATCATTTACTCAATATATTCATTAAACACATGCTTCTTATGCAATTTAGTACGAATACGGGGAAAAATATCATAGAATATAACGTTATAAATCATATAAAATCACCCTTAACATCCCACAAAGTTGCACATGTCATACTGGGCTCTAAGCCTTTCAGACATCGCCTGATTGCTAGAAGCATGACAAACCTAAATCATCGGTTACGATGGATTTGATGTCATCGAATTAATATCTGATATGGAATTTATTCAACCTTTATTCTTTGGAACTTGGTTAAGTAATCGTATAAGGGCACTATCCTGAAACACATAAGGGATACTTCGCATGGCTTACGTAACACATTTATCATATAAAGTGTTGTTTCCATTTTAGGAACAAAGTCTAATTGCGTATCCCAAAGATGGTATCCTTCAAGGGAGAATCTGATTCTATTTCAAACGACTTCTGAAACACCTTCCAGGTATTAATTGCTTCAATCCAATTGGAGATTAATTCCTAAGTAGCTCATCAATCTCATATTTGTACTAGCTCGAACTTTTCGGGCTTTCCGAATTGTTGTACTTCACCAAGTACATTGAACTATTTCTAAAAATAGTCATATAGATTATTTGTGGCATTAATTGTCATAAGCCTACAAACATCGGTATGTTTAGGCTTTAGAAAACTTTCTAGATTTTATAACCTTTTCATAAACGGGTATTTTAGTCATCTTTAGATAAGATACGCATTACCCACATGATTCATAATCACGCGGTTCAGACATCATCAGAATGACATTTGATTGTACGATTCTCTTCCACAGAGACTATGTCTAGAACAACCACAAAATATCAAGGATAACAGCCATATAAACATTTTGTTGAGATTTCATCACATTTATCAACCATATAATGACACCAATCTAGTATTTTAGAATCATCGACCATTCAACTTTCCCGGATAACATTTATTCTTTCAATTTAATTGGTCCATTAAATCCTAACTTCTAACTGAAAATATGTTCTTCCTAAGAACCAGAACATGATAACATTTATTTTGTTCCTTTATCAGTTTACTAGACTCAGAATACAAAACCGAAAATGTCGCAACATTTGCTTCACTTTTCCGTATCTTTCTGCATTCCATATTTAATTGTTCTAATTTAATCATACTCGTAAGATATCATATATCTAATAGTTGACTTGAACTAAGATGGATTTATCTCAACACACTTGCCTAGAATAAAGACTTCGATAAGATCTCTTATTTTAAGTACATGCCCTAACTTCCTTTTTAATCCTTTAAGAACTTGTAAATATTTCTTAGTGTAGTTTTCATAAGACTTAAGAAAGATCACAAGAGCTATGTCTTTAATTTCCTTTCATAAAGAAAATCTAAAGTTTATTAAATTGTTTATTTAACCTTTTGAATCGTATTCAAAACATTAACTAATTCTTTAACCTTTAAGCAATGATTAAAGAATTAAGTCAATACTTAAATCATACAATTTTGAAAACAACATTTCCAAAATTCGATGCGGTCATTCTTATTCAACGTTTGAATTAATTGTCATCGTATGACAGAATGATCATATTGGATCATATCCAATATATGATTAATTCGTTGAAACTCATTTCAAGTGATTCTATCATATCATGAGCTTCCGTTTTTCATTAATAATTAAAGACTTGGAGCACTGCATCTAATATGTAGTCTCCTTGACTCTAACTACTATAACGGGGTTTCTCGTGTCATTGCTTATTTAAAAGGATTAAAATTACTTTACCATATTTGAGAATGTTTCTGCAAAGGTTACAGTCATAATTTGATTTTACTAATCGAGAACAAAAACATAAATATTAAAGTTTGCTAAAAACTACAACATAAAAATAAAGATAAAAGAGTGTTGTCGTTTATACATGCAAAATAAAAAAAAATGATCTTTTGGTTTATTATTTTGCTCCCACTAGTCAACTACTCCTAATTGACTTTCAAGAATCTTTGAAAAATTCTTTAGTGGCCAAGATCCCATCTAGTTACCCCGATTCCCGACGAGGGCCGATCAACCGGAATAATTCGAAATGTATGTAACACTTTACCAATCACATCTCTATGTGACTCTTGGTGGTTGACTAGTCAACTTTTTGACAATACACATCTTTATGTGATAGTCAACCCCTTGCCTGTAAAATAGGATGGTCCTGATGAGGGACAATCACCGCAATACTCTAATAAAGTCATAACCCAATATTCGCGAGATCTCATACGATCATATCTCAATAACGACGATATACCCGAGTTAGGTCAACTCCCGACGTGGGCCGATCAGTTGGATCCAAACAAGGGCTCTTCACCGTCGCTATAATATTGGGAGACAATATTAAGACTTAATTTTTATTGTAGAAGTATTACGTAAATTAATTCACTTAAATAATTTTAATTACGGTCTCATATAATATATCTCTATAGACATGCATCCTACACATTTATCTAGATCTTGCCTAGTCATGTATCTATCGTATCATATAAAATAAATACAAGCACAAAATAAATAAATACGTAAAGTAACCGGTATGATCATGGACTTTTCGTAGGTGCGGTTTCGAATACAAACTGAAGAAACCGCGGGTCACAATCTAAAGGTAGCTGCAACCGCCAATAGGATCTTTAATACGTCATTCTTCAATGGGATCTGTATTTCGTCTTTCGTTGGTCTCCATCTTCCCCTCCATTCTTGTTACATAAATTTATCTAATAAAATAAATACACCCGCCGCACACGGGAGAGCTAACGGGAATGGGATAATGCTGAAAAAAAAACTAGGTCACGTTCTTCATAACGGCCTAGAACAATTTTTAAACCAACAGAAAAATTAAATCAAACACACCTATTCTATTGGTCGAGTCCATGATCAATCGGGGTCTATATAATCATATTATATCTACACATCTAATCATACAATAATATCTTATGAAAAAGATAAATTAAAATTTAACTACTTGCGTCTTAATTAGTTGATTAACGTTTAATCGATCAAATAATTTTATCCAATCAATTAACTAATTATCATTTAATTAATTAAATGATTTTAATCGAAATAAAATTAACGGTTAATTTTAAACGATTTCAATTTTAATTTTAATCAATTAGAACTATTCCAAAAATAAATCAAAATTAAAATTAAGTCTCTTTTGTTACTTTCCTTTTGATTCGTAATCAAAAGGGATGTCTTTGGGTACCTAAACTAAAAGGCACCAACCTTGGCCCTTTCCAAAATCAAAATTTGAAAAAAAACCTAGGACTAGGCTTTTTTCAAAATCAAATATTTTGAAAAGGGCCTATGTCTATTCCAAACAAAATTTGGAATGACCTAAATTATTTAAAGGCAAATCATATTCATCAAATAATGTCATGTGGTATCTCAATCGTCCAAACTATTTGAACCATCAGTTAGTCTAATGACACCAACTAAACAAAGAGATATCAATCACAACTATGAACCATATTGAATAACAAAATACACAAAATAAAAATTTTGGAGATCCACCACCTAGACCGGTCAACCGACGTCGGCAACAGGTTGCCCCGCCGCCGCCGGCGACCTGCCGGCCTGTGGTGGGTCGACGCCAATTTTTTTTTCTTTTCATGTATCATTTTGCGAATAAAAAATCATTCATCTTTTAATTATGTGATTTCAACGATAGAATTAACTATGCAAATTAACATGCTTATTGCTTAAGCTCGAAGCTCTCTCTGATACCACTGTTAGGAATTCTACGCGGGAACCCAGCGGAATTCAAAAAATTATTTCCTTTAACTAGGATCGACTTCGTTTAAGCAACAAACATAATGAGTTTTGTAGACGGTGGTTACCTTGCTTGATCTAAAAGATCGACGCTTTAACCGTCTAAGGGGAGTAGTGGTGCACGGAGCTGCCCAAGCGTTCGGCCTATACCGCTAGTCCATACGAACAACCCGCCGGAATCCACTATTGGATTGCTACTAGAAACACTCGGTTGCTAGACCGACCTTTTCTCTCTCACAAATCCTCTCTAAGAAGCTCTCTATTTTTCACAAGAAACTATTAGTCCCTAGGAACTGTGATGTACAAAAGAGCTAGCCAACCCTTTCTTATATAGGTGTTTGGGCGCCACTTTTAGATAACAATCTGATTGGGAGAAGTTTCCTAGTAGATTGAGGAGAAATAAAACATTTTCCTAATAAAATAAGTAATATACCTTATTTATCTCATTTAATTTAATATCTTATATTAAATATTTCCAAGACAATGTCAATATCTAATATTGATTATCTTTATCTTATTACCATAAATCTATTTTTCATAAATCAATTAATATCCAATATTAATATATGGTAATCATATTAATTAAATTGCACAATCCAAGTGTATCCTTTCTACACTAAATCTGCGCCCCCTTATACCAATATTTTGGCATCTGGAATTTTCTTTAATTAATATAATACTATGATTAATTAATTTACAAAATACATGTATATCATATATACATATTTCGACCCAAAATGGATCAGTTGAGATGTATATCCTTATGATCCATGGATATATTAATTTTCAGACTGATCCATGTATACATTAATTAATTTGCAAAATACATGTATATCTGTTGAAATGCAACAATCAACTGATCCAAGTCAATTTTCATCTGATCTGGTTGCTGATCCAAAACTGAGTCCAAGCCAGTCAGCCGAGCAAATGTCATTTGAGGATCAAACTGAGAACATGGGTCAGCAGAGTATAGCTGTCAGCAAATCTAGAAGATCCAATGTTGGGGTACCTCCCAAGAGGTATGGGTTTGATGATATGATTGGATATTACAGGGAATCAGTGACATGTTCTGAAGCATCTCAATGGCTTGCTGCCATGAGAGATGAAATAGAGTCATTACTGAATAATCAGACTTGGGAACTAGTTAAACATCCAGTTGACATGAGAGTTATTACTTGCAAATGGATCTTCAAGAAGAATGAATGGATAACTGAGGCTGAAGGAGTTAAGTATAAGGCACGTTTGGTTTTACGAGGGTTCAATCAGAAAGAATGGGTGGACTTTGATGAGATATTCTCAACAGTAGTCAGACATGCTTCAATCAGAGTGTTACTAGCAATGGTTGCACAACAGGACTTAGAACTTGAGCAGATAGATGTGAAGACAGCTTTTCTACATGGTGAGGTAGATAAAGAGATATACATGACTCAGCCAGAAGGATTCCATGTTCCTGGCAAGGAAGATTTTGTGTGCAAGTTAAAGAAGTCCTTGTATGGACGGAACTCGGAAGCAGGCTCATAGACAGTGGTATAAAAGGTTTGACAGTTTATTGATCCAGTCGGGTTACATCAGAAGTCCTTATGATTACTGTGTTTACAAAATTCGGTTGTAAGATGGATCATATATCTATCTTGTGTTATATGTGGATGATATGCTGATAGCTGCAAGAAAGAAGTCTGATGTTCAGTATCTGAAAGACCTTCTTAGTGTTGAGTTTAAAATGAAGAATTTGGGTGCAGTCAAGAAAATTTTAGGGATTGAGATCTGGAGAGATAGAAGTCAGAAGAAACTGTTTTTATCTCAACAGGGCTATATACAGAAGATTTTGTCAAAGTTTGGCATGTCAGCTGCAAAGCCAATAGATACTCCTATGGCATCGAATATTCATTTGCCTGTTTTTGCTTCACTATCAGCAGACGAGAAGGAGTACATGTCAAGAGTTTCCTATGCTAGTGCAGTTGGCACTTTGATGTATGCCATGGTGTGCACTAGGTCTGAGTTGGCTCAGGTAGTCAGTGTTGTCAGCAAGTTTATGGCTCAACTTGGAAAGGAACACTGGAAATCTGTGAAAAGGATATTCAGGTACCTTAGAGGTACAACTGATGTTCGTCTCGTTTATGGAGGTGATACTCAAGAACTGATCACATGGTACTGTGATGCTGATTATGCAGTGATGTACACAACAGAAAATCAATGATTGAGTATGTTTGCACATTGGGGAATTCAATTGTCGGCTGGAAAGCAATTCTTTGAGCCACAGTGGCTTTATCAACTAATGAGGCTGAATATATGGCTCTTACTGAAGCAGCTAATGAGGGTATCTGGTTGAAGGGGCTGGTCAGTGATTTGGGGCTACATCAAGAACAAGCTGAGATTTATTGTGACAGTTTGAATGCAATTTGTCTAGCTAAGGATCAGGTTCATCATGAGAAAACCAAGCATATTGATGTGAGGTGTCATTTTCTGAGAAATGAGAATAGGGTTGTAGTGAAGAAGATCAGCACCAAGGATAATCCTGCTGATATGTTCACTAAACCAGTTCAGTAGAGCAAGTTTCAGTTGTGTCTGGACTTGCTAAATATTCAAAGCTTATAAACTGGAAACTGGATACTCAGCTGAGGGCAGATTAGCTGAGTGGATACTGTGGAGAAGTCAGGTACAAGTACATCATGGCATTGACGAATGCATCTGGTACAAGTACATATGATTATGCAATCTGGTTGACTGTGAGTGAGAGTTCAAGTCAAGGTGGAGATTTGTCAGTTAAGTGACTTGATCTCTAAACTGAGTTATAAATTGCTGGAACTAATCCATAAAACTGAGCTGAGAATGATGATCAGCTTAGTAAGAGTATTAAGTTCTGTGAAAGTCAGTTGTGGTGAAGTACAAACCGAGTTTCTTCTGAAGTCAGCTTTCAGTTTTGTAAGTTGAGTTATTGCTGAGTACAACTGAGTTCTACATCTGAGAAGTTGATTACAAGTCTGAGAAAGTCAGCTGGAGCTGAATTTCATCTGGTGGATAACATCTGAAGTTAGGGTCCACATCTGGGATATTTATGACAATTCCGACAAAGATTTTATGACGGTCAGGGTTAGGGAATTGTGCCTATAAATACCAATGTTGTAATCAATGCAATGTGTGTGAAAATCTTTGTAACTTTGTACATAATAAAATATCTCATTTTCTGTCCATGGAGTAGTCGGCACAACGTCGGAAACCATGTTAAATCACTGTGTTCTCTTTGTTTCCGTGTTTTATCAATTTTCGTAATACTTTACGTTTGCATTGCTATTGTTTTATCTTTTCTAAACTGCCAGTTCCTCGTCTGTGTATTTTAACACTTAATCAGCTGCATTATAGATGGCTTGTGCCCGGGGCAGAAGTACATGGTGGGTAGGGGGGCAATCGCCCCACCCCCGGATCCGGAAAAAACTCTATTATGTATGTTGTGTATTTTTTTTGCCTCCCCCTTCTCCCCAGAAAAATTTACACTCACCCATAGTATCGCCCCCTAACCCGTGATCAAGCGTCCATAGCTGCTTGTTCCATGCTACATTCAAACAAAGCATTTCATATAGAGTCAACAACACAACCACATATACCACGCGATCCATTTTAATCCTTCTTGTGCATTAAGTGGATAATTGATTTTCTTGTTGTTGTTTTTGTTTTTTTATATTACTATAATTGTATCTAGTGCACTTGCTATTAGTTGGAAAAATTATGCAAGATACACTTGTCAGTTCAGTATTGAGACACATTTATAAAAAATAAAAGAAATTTAGACATACAAAAAAAAAAAAAAACTGGTTTTGCAAATAAAATAGTCTTATTTGACCAGTAAACGATTGCTTCTTTTTTAAACAAAAAATTTTAAGCACAAAAACAATTGTTCATTAAGTGACATTTGTTGCAAAATCCGCAAGGCCGGTGCGCAGGAAAAACCATAAACAAACTTCATGGAATAAGGGAGCAACGAAACGTTCTCTATTTTGTATGTATTTCGTCTCCCCGGAAGGAAATTCTTAAAGTATACTTATTATATATGTAAAGTTAAATTTTGGGATCAAATTGATTCACGTAAGTTAAGACATCCAAGACTCAACTCTGCTGGCTGTTTCATATAACATGTAAATGCTGCCACTTGCAAGCTCCTTATATATATATATATATATATATATATATATATATATATATATATATATATATATATATATCACGTGTCATGAGGCGAAGGGGGTAGGCCGTAGGCGTGACGTAGCCGTTCATTACCCTTCTTCTTCCTCTTCTTCACTGTTAATCCCCAATTTTAATTCAAATATTTAATTTTTTTTAAAAAACAAAACTTTTGATATGTTGTTCAGTGAAGAATTCTAAGAATGTTTGTAGTTGAAAGTTAAGGCTAATTCGTTGTAAATTAATTTATAAAAACTATTTACCATTTTCCTCCCCGTGTATTTTCCTTAACTATTCATCGTTGACCAAGTCAACATATTGATTCCGACCTCCGATCGAAGATCTGACCGGTCCATCCGTTCCGAATGGGGGGTAATTGCAAGACCAAGTCGCTTGGTCTTGCGTGCAGAGGCACCTGAAATCACCATGATCCAATAGTTGGTCTGAGAGAAAATCCAATTTCAATTTTCATGAACAGTGAGTCATCAACAGACAATAGTCTCGGACAAAAAAAATTCAAAAAGAGCAATGATTGTCTGAGAGATGATAGTTGCTAAAGTAGAAAAGATAAAAATAAAACGCGTTTTCATTATTGCTCAGCAGTGAAAAAGTACCGACAAGAACTATTGTACAACAGTAAAAAGTGAATTATGACAAACATCCAGACACTGTATCCACGTGGGTGGGGACAACTGTCTACCACCAAAAACAAATCATACCCCGACACGTGGGCAAAACCTTCAATATTATTTGGTTTTGCCACGTGAACGGCCAAGATTAATAATCAGAATCATAGGGCACTATAAATGTCCCTCTGTCCCTCCGCAAAACCATTGTAAGAAATAAGTTCCAAAACACTATTATTACTCCTTCTCATTCTCTATCTATTCTAACTATAAGAAAACTAAATATGCCTCGCAGACCTCCCGCATAAAGACTTCAAGGAAAATCATTATTTTTAACATACCCACATTGCCCGATCATTCCACTTTTCTGCTTAGATTTTTTATTTAATTTACTGAAAGACCTAGACATTTTTTATGCTAGAGTCTGTACTAAAAATCATGCTGATGGGGAGCCTCATTTGCATTGCCTAGTACAACTTAATAAAAATTTGGATACTAGGGACAATAGGTTCTTTGACATCAAAGACCCAAATGGGATACGATCATATCACCCCAACACTCAAACATCTGTAGGACAGGCCCTCCGGCTGTATTAGTATTCTGAATTTTGAAAGATGTTGATATCTGATGGCTCACACAAAAATTGTTCTTGGTTCAGTGAATGTGGTGCTATGTTACGAGGGGAAACATTGCATAGGTTCACCATTTATGATATACATACTATTTTCATTTGGCAGGAGCAAAATGTTCCAAAAGCACCTGATTACATAGCATTGGTAGGTTGTCGGCTAAAACATTAAGTCTGGTACAGATTAGGTTTAAAGTACATTTCCCATGTATGTGTGTGCAGGGGCAAAACATAAGTCTACTTGGAATTTTGGTTTTCCCAGAAAATATACATTGATTTGTCCAAAAGGCTGGGCTGGTCTACTTGTCTGGTTACTTCATGTCCTTCTACCGTTGGTATTGATCACTTTTCATTGACCTTCATCTTCTTCAAGGGGCTTATTGGTGCGGTTTGGTGTTGCCGGGTTGGCGTGTTCCCGGGCCTTCTCGGCATCTTTCGGTGGTGCGCGCTTTCCGTTGTTTCCCTTCTCTTCAGCGGTTGTCAGATTTGCCTGTTTGGCTGTTGAGGTACCTAGTCAATGGACATGGTAAATACTTGTTATTTACGTTGTATCCGAGGTGTTAGCGTGTATTATGAGGGATTTGTTATGTACCTGTGTTTCCTTCTTGGAGCGCCTCTGCTACGGTCTGTCCTACTGTTGACGTGTTTCCCTCATCCGCAGTGTCGAAGTGTATATGCTGCATAGTGAATCTGGTAATACCGTCGTTGAATATTTTCCTTTACGCTCGGAGCTGAGCCAGGAAGGTCTAGTTCTGCAGGCGTATGTTTGTGCTCTTCAATAAATCATGCATCTCCTGCAGCGCAAGCAATGCAGTGTCACGCCCAAAAAATGCGTAGCAAACAAACACGAGAACGTCAATCAAAGCTTTGGTCTTTAGAAATTTAAGAAATGAAGCTTCCAAAACCGAATGGCAAACTCAAGAAATAAGCCGCCTAAGTTCTTTAATGAAAAGAAGACTCAAACATTCAGATTGTAAGTAAAGCAGAGAAGCAAAACAAAATAGATCTGGAAAGTGTGATAGAAACTATACAACACACAGTGTCTGATCAGGTTTCCATGTTTGAACAATACCATTTTCTATCTGCATACCTGTGCGTTCATTAAGAATAGTTCTGGGATTTTCCTTTGCAACAGCTATTCTGCAACTCTGTCAAGCACCGTAACTTTCACTATGTCCGAAGCGTCGGTGATTGTTGTGTTGTGTTTGCACCTGTAAAGTTATTCCATTAGCATAGTGAGCAGCAGATGTGGTGTGTTTTAACGTGTGTCCAGGTGAATGTGTGGCATACTTGAGGCTGGCTATTTGATGGCATTTGCATGTGAAGCAGTAGTAATTCTCCTCTGGCTTCGCAGTGATCATGTACATGCATTTTGGGCAGGCAGTATATGTAAGCTGCTGCCTTGTCCTATCAATTGTCATCTGTATTTTTACCCATGGATTCTGTTTTTTTGCCACAGCAGTCAGTGCATTTTGTTAATCACATGTTTTTAGCGAAGGAGTATTTCGATAACGTTGTGGAGTGTGAGAACTAATTACAACTACCTTGCTATCAGGGACGATGTCTGAAATTCTGACCACGCTCTCCATGGGCGTGTAAGCCAGCAGGCTCTGGAATACGTCGCGAGTAGGAGTTTGCTCGGTGTTCTTTATAACGGTCATGTGCTCCGATACCCTGAAAATTGAACATTTGTCAGTTCTGCTGGTAGGGATTTACTATTGCTCAGCCTCATACATAGAAATGATGCATAAAGTAACAGATATGAAGGAATGGAAGTGTATGCATCTAATTTTTTGTTCTCAAGCTTTTCCTAAACGTTCGGATGATGGTGATGCATGGGGATATAATTTAGGAAGCACATGCTTCATAAGACGACGCAAAACACTTCGTTGATTATAGTTCCTAGTTATGTATAATCGCTGCACTAACTCGAGGGTTTTAGATGGGGCCAGTTTAGTTCGAACTGAACCAAACAGCTGTCTTACCCAACTGAGGGTCTGTGGAAATGTGGAATGTGATTGTGTATATAGCACTAAAAGGGTAGGATTTATTTGCACTTGTAAATTATGTGTGACGTACCAGTTGCGGAAATCAGCTGCCTGTGGAATGTCTAGATCCACTGCAATGAGGCTTGTGGGAGTTGTCGCCACAGCGAGGCCTGTCATTTAGGTCAATGTATGTTGTTGTAACAGCTGTTTATTTCTCTGTATTGAAATAGGCAACCGTTTGTTGGCGATGGCACTTACCACTAAAAGTGGAACCAATCATGTTTCAGGGTAGGATGATCGGGTATCATTTCCTCTTTGCTAGAAGTTCAACTCCTTGTACATCCATGAAGTTGCCCCACAAAGTTAGCACCATGGGATGCAGCCTGCATTTCCAAGGTATGTTGTTAATTGGCGGTTTTCGGAGGTGAAATTTCAATGTATCAAAGCGTGACTTACTCTTGCTGCATGATTGTGCATTCCTGGAGCAACGTGGCCTTTCCCTGAACTTGTTTTTCACCTGGAGGCTTCACGTCGAGAACCACAACAAACATATCTGGAGAACAGCCAAGCAGAAGCATTTAATAAGATGATGTGACTGTACCGGACTATTTCTCTTTGTTTCAATGGGTGGTGTCCTTACCAATTCTTCTGTCAGTGCCAACTGAGGCAATCATCTCTGTGCAGCTCATGTAGGGGATCTTCGGTTAGGGTATGCTTTCTTCGGTGTCATTTACGGGCCTGATATAGGTTGGCCTTCCCATTGTCCATTGGAGCGTCATTCCAGGGCTATTTTTCAGGTATTCGTCATTGATTGGACTGACCGTTGCTCCTCCGACATAGTAGGTCTTGAACAAAGAGAGGCTTGTCCGGAATAGGTCCGTACACCCGTCCCACAGTACGCCCAAAACCTTGTTTCCCTGCAGGCATAGCTTGTTATGAAGGTTACGAAGCACACATGTGGAATAACAAATGCAATATGAAATGAATATTTCAACTTCAAACATGGCCTAGATTTATTGATATCGTGTGATCGATTCTCAGATTCCTGGTATGCAACAGATGAATAAAGTGAGCAGTAGGACCTAAGTTTATTTCGATCTGCCCGTTCGTTTGGAAGCTAGGGCATATGACCGTTGCACATTATTCCCAGAATGCAGTAGAGTTAAGATAAGTAAGACAACATATCTCTTTGTCCATGAGTACCATCTTCTGAATTCGCTTAGTGTTCTTTGTCTTTGTGATATTTCCTTTTTTGAGGACAAGTACCTTGCAGCGCCACTCCGTGTCGCGTGGGTGTATATCTTCAATCAACATTTCTGGTGCCATTTCATGTCAATCGTAGGTTGATTCAGTTTGTTATGTGATGGCCATAAGTAAAACAGAATTAATACACATGGAAGAAACAGTTTTGATAGCAATTTCAAATACTTTATTTCGACATATTATTTCATGGACGCGACAATCATTACGCCTAAAAAATCAAAGCATGTTCATGCATACGTACATGGGAAACTAACTTCGTGCACGGGGGTGGTTTAGCACATTCATTCAGCAGAAGATATGTGTGTTACAGCAGTCATTACTGTTGTACTATCTCTCGAAACACTATGTTTTGTGTTTTGTTCATGTATGATTGCTCTTCTATGTCTGGTGGGACAATAAGCACTCTTACGGAGCTGGATTTTCTCACTCTGGACAGTGCCACGTACAGTTGGCCGTGTGAGAAAACCGGTTCTCTTAGGTAGATTCCAACCTGATCCAGGGTTTGGCCTTGTGCCTTGTTTATGGTCATCACGAAGCACAAGCGGATTGGATACTGGTAGTGCTTGAATGGGATCCCGGATCTCTTGTCTCCGTTCGACGCTTCCAACGGTATTTTGTGAAGTATCGTTGCCTCCCCAATATTTGGCCCGCTTGCTATCTCATCCACGATTGTATGAGAGTTCAGCTCTTTGCACAGCAGCCGTGTCCCGTTGCGGAGTCCGGATGTTGGATTTATGTTGCGTAGTAGGATGACAGGAGTATTGACCATTAGCTCTAGTTTGTGTGGTGGTAGGCTACTTGGATTTAAGGTGTTCAAGAAATCCTCGTACTCTCCTTGCTGTTGCGTGCCCAAAGCAACATCGGTGCTGCAGTACATTTTCATTTCACCCGGCATCTTTGCAAGCATGGCTGCATTTATGTTGTCGACGCATGTGTTTGTCGGTGCAAGCAATGCACGATTTACGATACCTGCTGGGCTATCCCCGAAGACATCCATATCTGGGTACACAAAGTGTATCAATTTTTCTAAAGATTCCTGAAATCCAATGAAAGGTATAACCATGTTGGGTGGTAAAGTTATGTAACCGTCTTCATCCTCGATCTCTGTTCCGTTGCCTACCTTAAGGAGGTATGCGATAAATTCCGGGTCAGTCGGAGCTCGCATGTTTTTGGACAACTATATTCGTTGGAAATAAGGCCACAGAGGGGAGCTGATGAGACAAGCATCGATTTGTTGCATTCTAGTTGAGTTTGTAACAACCGGAAGAACCTGGCGAAAGTCTCCACCAAATACCACCACCTTGTTCATGAATGGCCTGTCGATGTTTGTCACGTCCCGCAACATATCAGAAAAAGCTTCCATGGATTTCCTATGAGCCATAGGAGCCTCATCCCAGATTATAATCCTCGCCTCCCGTATCAGCCGTGCGAGGGTAGATTGCTTGCTGACACTCGAAACCTGATTCTCGTCAGTGTGCAGGGGTAATTTGAACCGCGAATGTGCTGTCCGGCCTCCTGGCATTACGGAGGCAGCTATTCCGGATGTGTCCGTGGAAATCTCCACATGGTTCTATGCCTTTAACGTAGCGAGAATGGTCTTGAATGTCTTGCCTGTACCACCAGGACCGTCTACGAAAAATACAATAGGTTCGTTAGCCAGCGCCTTTGCCATTATTGCATCGTATGCACGAAGCTACTGGGCATTGAGCCTGCTAACATTTATTTGGTCATTCTCATCCACAGGAATACTCCTTTCATGTTCCACTTTTCTGGACATGTCCATATTCCGGCACACAGAGTCTGCTTCCGGTCCCAGGTCGTATTGATTAAGTTTCTTACCCATATCATCCAGTATGTAGGCAATATCAGACAGAGCTCTCCTGCGAGCATTCGAAATACTTTGATCGTCTACGCTTGCAACTCTCATATAATCCTCACACAGAGAATCTGAGTACTTCTCCCATATCTGTCTAGGGTTAGACGATGAGCAGTAAACCAAAATTGAAGCGAACAAACTTCGCAACTGCCTCGGCATTTGGTAGGTCACTGCCTCATCCAAACATCTATGCAAATCTAAATCTGTATTTAGTAGTCCACGTTGGAGGGCTGACTCCCGGAAGGTAGGGTACATGCACCCATTTACAGTGAGTAGGTCGTCAAAGGATTCGGGGCCATTCACATGGTTAAGGAGCAAACGTAGGTAGTATCTTTCTCCTTATGATGGTGGGACAGAGACCACTCGGCCCACAACCTTTCCTTTTATACGCTCACTCCAAAACCTCTTCCGACCATCCTATAGAAAGTGTTTTGGGAAATCTTTGTACAAACATTTCAAGGAAGCAACACGGTCATTGTTTTTGTTCATATCGAAGAACTGTGTCAGCATGGTCCTCGCCAGGAACGAGTTGGTGACAACATCCGGAAGATCTGCGTCCGCACGAAACGAGAGGCTATAGTTATTAGGGAGGTGTATCTGCATAGTGACGACAGCAGGGTGTATCTCAAACAACGGGAAGGAGTAAAGACACCAGGCCACCTCCGGTGGAGAAACCCACCTTCCTTTTTGGTAGTCATGAATCTCATCGTCTGAGCGGGCAGTGGATAGCTGAAATGCTACTCTATCTGGGCCCTTGTAGATGTACTTGTACAAGTACTTGACAAGCTTGATCGTAGATCATATCTCCACATTCATATGACAATCATACTTTTTGAGGAGGTATGGGTTGTATGGTACAACCCACCTATTGTCTATAATGTGACCTCTAACCCTTGCTGAAACCCCAGTGTCCCGCCTCCGGTAGCAAGGGTAGCTGTCCTCTCCATGGGTTGTATGATTCAGAAAACCTATGGGATACTTGTTTTTGCACATTCTATTGTGCATGCAAGGGCAATGCATGTTCAGCGCCCCGCACGGGCCATGAATCATATGCCTTGTGATGAGGGAAAACAATTCCGGATCCTTGACGGGGTCCGGGAGCTCAGCACTAATGTATTTGTCGTATGCCTCAGGGTTAAGCGGCTTTGAATCTCGATCAAGTATAATCAGCAAGTAGACATGCGGCACACCACGTTTCTAAAATTTGATGAAGTACACGAATGCATTCGGAACTCCAAGGACGTAGTCCTTTAACAATTCCTTTTTTAGCATCTCTACCTTCGCTTTAAATACTCTCGAAAGCAGTTCAGGTCTGTTCTGAGCCAACTGGCCAGGAAGAAGGTGTTTTGTAATCTCATCGTTATAAAGAAGTCTGGCTTGCCAAATTGTTGAACCAAAGCCATGGCGTCTAAATAACGTCTTCTCATGTCTCTTGGACCACCCATGAACGAAGGAGGGAGAATAGCTTTACGTCCAACCAATGCCCCGGAAGTAGTACCGTTACTGATGCTATCAATCAGTCCTTGCAAATATTCGGCCCTGATTTCTTTCTATTGCTTCCTAACGTAATCATGCCTGCATGATTCCACCTTCACGAACATGTCCACGATGTACTGCTGGAGCAAACGGCCACCGTGCAACAGACCCGATTCATCCGCATCTCTCATTTGGAACATATAGCAGTAGTACTGCCTACACGAAACAATGTTCCTCTTACGTTGTCCACGGACCAAGCCTGTCAAAGCAAAGGATTCAGAGTAAGTGAAAACATGGGTTTTACGCAGTTCAAACACGTTGCGGAAGGCAGCCAATGTAAATCCCACCTGATTCCTCTGCCTCAACCAATGCCTGTGCATTTACTGCAGTCTGCGGAGCAACGGAGTTATATTTGTATATCCTCTTTCTTAGGTTTGGGGGCAATTTCTCAATGCCAAAGTGCCATCCGCTTTCTCCCTTAGCGAAGAACATCGGATATTGCAATGCATCGAAAGAAACAAAGTTGTGTGAGATTTTGTAAGGCATAGCATCCTTCGCATGGATCTGGACATGGCATTGAGGGTAGCACTCCGTCTCATCGTCTAGAGACAAAATGGCTGCCATGTCAATCGTTGTAGGCTCATTGTAAACCCGCTGGTCAAGAACATGAGTGTTAACGAGGTAGATTTTCCGGTCCTCCAGAGTATCCATGTCCTTTAGTTGTCTAAGGAATGCCACATACGGGTTCCCTCGCAAAATTTCAAGCAAGTTGGCAAGTATGCCTCGATCCAATCGAGTCGACAGTGTTAGCCGCTAATCCAGCTCAGCCTTGCCATCGTATAGATACAGCTGAAGATTTCTTGTAGGGTCCGATGAGGATTGCAAGGGAGGGAGTTTATGATAAACCTTACCCTGCACAGTAAAGGTGTATATTCTCTTACTGTTTTTCATAAGTTCAGGATCCGTCTTGGCCCCAAACGTTGTGAATGCAAGGTGGTCATTGTAGGTCCGCACATAGCGGTGAAATTGCACTGCGTCTGGTTCATCTGCGGTAAACAGGCATAACAGTTCCTGAGGCCTACGGGTTGGCACAAGACTAACCTTTCCTCCGGAGCAACAAAACGAAGGTGGCTCATGGTAAAAGCGCTTGGTTGCACAGTACTCACAATTGGGCATGGCAGGGAGGAGCGAGTGGGTCAAAGGTTCGATGGGAGGCGTTCCTCAGGAACCTGGAGGTATAAGAACCGGGAAGGCATCTGCATTGACCCTTCGCGGGAATACGGTAGCATCTATCTGAGCACACGTACGCTTGTTTGTCTGGCAACGTGTACGCATACCTACCGGAGAACTACCCGAAATAGCAGCATCGGAAGACCTCCTTCCATTGGACGGCACAGACGAAGACTCGCCCAACTCAAACGACGACTGGATGTAGAGACGAGCGAGGTAGATAATGGCAACCTCGACGCCCGGGACACCGCATATTGCATCCGCCTACGTTTAAGCAACTCAGCCTTCCTGTCAGGTGCCATATCGGCATAAGCCCTTCTCCGCCTATCACTTTGCTCGGCTTTGCCAGTATTCCCTATTAACCCTATGGCAAAAGACACGTAGGACGTATGAGGTATGACCAAGAAACGAAACAGAAGGCGGAAACAGAAGTAACACCACACACACACTGTGCAAAGAAGCTGAGCTACGCACAACGGTACGTAGACCAATTCGGATAACGAATTCCAAACACACTACAAGGAACACTGGCCCCAATGCATGACCGCGTACAGGGCCAGATGCAAAGACGCAAGGGCGTATACTCATCTTGCGCAATGAACAGAAACGGGATCTGAGACAGTAACCGAGGTCAAATTGGTCAACGGAAGGAATCGCAGTATATGACGAAACCTTGAATTTGAATTGAATGAGGACAGATAATCTGAATCAGTTTGGGATTACGAAGGTCAAAGGCACGCCACCAAATGGGGTCAGCAGAAGTAAATGCACCGACCTAACCAATATAGGGAGCAGGGAAAATTTGATGGCAAGAGCATTAAATGTACAAGCAAGGACAGAGAAAGTAGATACAACATTCTTTGAGGCCACCTAACTGTAGGGGAAGGCTTATAAAAGGGCACAACAGCAAACCCCAACCTTCACACCATAGAAAAACCATTACATAGCCAGGCCGCAACTGCACCAACAACACATCTAGAACACAAACATGGAATTCCAGAACGTGTACCCGACATTGCTTTACGAGATTGTGGAGGACCGGTACGAAGCATATGCGCCCCCCCATACCGGCCAAGGATGATGATTCTTCCATAGGGCACGAGGAAGTTCCCAAGATTGGTTCCTATCCAGACCATGCGGTGAAGAGCATTACAAGGCAAAGGGACCAAATCGAGAAGAGGCTGCACAGCTCAAGAGAAGAGCTTAAAGAGCAGAGAATCCACGGAAAGGAGCAAGAGAGGCTTGCGGACATGTGGAAGAGAAAGTACATGCTAGTGGACGCAGCCCGAGCAAGACCAGAGGCAACCATGCCAAGTGAAGGTAACAGAGAGACAGAGAGCACAAATTCGGAGGACAACCTCAGAAACAGGGCAATGGACTAAACAAAAAACCAGGGAGAAGGCGTACTGCCCAAACATAGAGCCAAGGGTAAGGTAGAAGTATCCGATTCACATGTATCCATAATCTATTGTAATGATAGGCTTGCCTATAGTTGTACGAGGGCAACACAAGGTACCTGGGCCCAACACCGGCTCTGTTAATTTAAATAAAAATCTCACTTGGCCTAAATCTTCGCACAAAACACAACAACATTGCAATGTACATTATTATTTTTACGTGTAGCCACAATCCAACACAGCGTCAGAGTGGCCTAAAGCACTACGAAGGCATAACAAACCACCTAGGCCTAAAATCCGATCTTTTATGTGAAATAAATATCTACCATCGTTTAAATCCTGACACAACACATGGAAAATCACCAATCTACTAATAACACGCGCGATGCCATTACATATGACCTAAAGCAACACACACACAACGAACAGCATGCAACACCAGGCCATAAACAAATAACAAAGAGCAGCATAATGTATCTACACAAAGCATACGAGAACAATACAGCTCGAAAAATGTTAAATTATCTCCTGAACCTCATAACTAAACCCAATCCGACAATGAAACCCCAGAATAGGTAAAAACCACATCACCGAGCAGCCTAAACCAGAAACAACAACAACGGAATACAAGAGGCACACATGCAACCATCTTAGAACATAGAAAACATCATTTGAAAACGACTGCCATCAGATGTAACGAATCAAACACCAGAAATGAAGCTAACCTCGGTAGAAGCCCAAGACGAGGCAACGGAATAGAGAGAAGACGAGCGAGAATATCACAACACTGCAATAACGAGAAGGAAACAGCCAATGTAACTCATTTCAAGAACACAGAGACGAAATCATAGAAGCGATGACATTAGGCCAAAAAATCACACATGCAACAGCAGAATCAACAACCAAGCAGGCCGAAAGTTCATAAATTTACAATTTACGCATGCAAACGAAAAATAGAGACTGGAAAAGAAAGAGAGAAAGAGAAATAGAACCCCAAATACTCACCGGAAAAAGAAACTATTCCGATGAACAAGCAGCCGTCGAAACAACAAAGAACAGAAGCAAAAGAGTACGACGAAAAAGTGAAGGTAACCAAACCCACTGAATCCCTCAACGCTCAATTTATAGGCAGGAGAGAGCAGGTCGGTGGTGGAGGCCATTCTCTCCGACAACGAATCACATTTGAAGAAATCCGGCGAGTGGAATGGCAAGCATCTGATTGGGCTATCCCTTCAATATTGCAGATGACACATAGCACACGGCGTCGTTTTATTTTAACCAGGGCAAAAAGAAAAAGAAAATTCCGATCGAAGATAACGACAAAATTGTCAACATAAGATGTGCTATTAATATATTGCAGGGGAGAGTGAAGATATTATAAAAAGAGATTTACCAAAGAACTTTCTTTTAATAGAAACAAATGGAAAACCTTTTGTTATAACTAATAACAGAGAAACAAATATGAAATATAATGTTGAAAAAAAAGGGAAAAATCATGTATTATTTCACTGGTATAATGAGCTATTTATGGTACAGATTACAACGTGAACACAATATAATAGATAAACCAGAAAATTTTGTAAATCAATTTGAATAATAGATAAACATATTGTTATTATTTAATAATACTCCCCCTTGGATATCTATTATTCAAATTAGATATGATATGCCTCATTAAATCTTACTAAGGAAAAAACCCAGCAGAAAAAATCTTAGTTAAGGAAATAGAGTGCATATTTATCTATGTTTATTTACTTCCCCTGAATCAAGCATCAATTAATGTATTTCAAACGTTGCATCACAATGCTCTTCACGAGTCTCTTAAATGTTGCAGTAGGCAATGTTTTGGTAAATAAATCTGTCAGGTTGTCAGATGATCGGATCAGTTGCACATCAATTTCCCCATTCCTTTGCAAGTCTATTATATAGCTGAATTAATTTCTTGATCTGAGTCGCATAACGTATATGTCATGTGCTATTAACTTTGCGAGAAAAACTCTGTGGGGAGAAAACTAGACATGGAAAATAGTTCATGACATATGCGTTTTTATGTGTTGCACTTACTGCCTCGTTAAAAACTTTTAACTAAGGAAACCCTGTGGGAAAACTTGGTTAAAGGGAAAAAGAGAAAAATCATTGGTTTTAAGACCAAATGCTTAAAACACTTTTGCGATTGTCGCTCCCCCTGACGACAACAATCTTCCTTATGTACGCATTTCAGTACTATAAAAACATTTTTCTCCAAAATAGATGTAGGAATGATCTTCGTGAACAATTCTTCTAGATTGTTACTAGAGCGTACTTTGTATATCCGTCTCTTCTAGACTTCATGTAGATAATTGAATGTAGGCGCTAAATACTCTCATGCCCACTACTCATTCGTGCAACACATGGAACCCAGTCATCACTATAATTATAAAAACAATGGGGAAAGTAATTCAATCACAATTTGCATGCATATATTTCCACTCTCACACGTCATAGTGCTATAAATTCATGACATTAAGTTTGAGTTGCATATATATATATATATATATATATATATATATATATATATATATATATATATATATATATATATATATATTCCTTCATCAATAGGAATCTACTCAACTCGGTCATATTGTATTCACCATTAATGTTAACGACCTTTACAACTTAGCAATATGCATTTTGTGATTGTCATATTAATTCATTTTTGAAATCCACCAAGGATTTTCATATCAATATAAATATCTAACGACCCATAAATATGCGGTATGAAAACTCAAAGTTATTGTCAGATACATTAGTTAGCAGAACATGACATCGTCTGATGAGCTTTGAAACAAGATTGACTAAAAATAAATTTGATTCACTTTCTTGAGATATGATGAAGGAACAAAATGATGGAAGTGTTGTGACCTAACAACAAAATGGTGTTTCGTATCAAGAAACATAGTGTTTGATGAGGCATCTGCTTGGTGGAATTCAAAGAGGATGAGCTCCCTGAATCGGCAGTCTTTCACCCAAGACGAAAGAATTTGATCTTCAAGAACAACAACTCAAGAGATCAACTTGTCAATGGAAACCAAATCCTAAATATGCTAATATTTTGACAATTGATGATGCTGCAACTACGGAACCTTCAAGAAATGAAAAAGCATGTCAAAAGGTGAATGAATCCAGACAATGAAAAAGAAAATGTAGGCACTTAAATGGTTGGTAAAACATCATTAAAAGAAAGTAGTCTTTGAGTGGGAGTGTTAAGGAAAAACAAAAAGAAGAAGCAAATACTACTTTTTTAGAGTCTTCAAGAATAAGCATCAAAGACTACTTTCTATATTTCCATTGAAAGTTAGAAAACAAATCAATTCTACATAAGCATAGATTGTTCCAAAAGTCTACTAATATCTAGAACCTTTTACTTACTTAGGAAACACTTTTAGCAAGTTTTAGCACACTTTGATGAAGATAGGACGGTGGTGACTGAGCAGCGGGAACCTGAAGGGGTGTTCTCCCAGTATTTCACGAGTATTTCTACCTCGTCGTAGCCGCCAATGCATGACTTCAAGGGAATAGAATCTTCCACTCCGACAGACATCCAGATTCATCGTCTCAAGGAACCTTTTATGGAGGCTGAGGTTCTTCGCACACTTAAGCAGCTCCATGGCAGAAAGGCTCCCGGCCCAGACGGTATGCACGTAAATTTTCTCCATAAATATTGGCATGTGATTGGTTCTGAGGTATTCTAGGTGATTTTGGCGGTGTTATTTACGAGGAAGGAGGTTTGTGCTGCTTTGAAATAGTTGCTTGGGAGGAAGTCGTCAAGGCCAGATGGTATGCATGTGGTGTTTTTGCAAGGGTTCCCGTGGCTCCACTGGATATCCCTGATGATGATTCAGAGGCATCTGATGATGATGAACTTCCTATACCATACTAGAGGGGGAGGACGATCTTTGTCCCACGATTGTGCTCACCAGGAAGAGAAGGCTAGATTAGGAAAGCCATAAAAGCAGGCTCTAATTATTAAGTTGCTGGGTCGCTCAATTGGTTACAATTGTCTTATCTCTCTATGAGATTGAAGCATATGGAGCTTTTAATCTTTAATGAAGCATCCATAGAAGAGATGAATGATGATAGTGTACCATGTTTCCGGAGCACAATGTGTATAGATCTATTTCATCAACTTATTGCGGTGTAATATGTATATCTCTTGATATGTTGTTATTATTCCACATCCTTAATTCCTACCTCTCCTTTAATTGGGAATTGTAACTTTATCGAAATTGAGGCATATCTAAGTGATTATTCATTTCCAAGAATTTCCTAACAAAAATGATTTGTTTTATTTCTACAATGGTGATGCTACTATCACAACTGTTATGTCATAACAACTGACATAACACATTTTCATATTTTTAATTATGGTGTACCTAACATAAAAATCTGTAATGGTGACTTAAACTGTGCAGACGAGTCTGGTCAGCTCAGCTGAGTTTGGAGGAAGCCTGTGGCCTAGTCAGTAGAGCATGAAGCAGCTACTGAGTCTGGTGTTTAACTGAAGGAAGTCAGCAAAGGTTGTGTCCTAGGTTTTCTGTGCTGAGTTGATTCTCTACACACTTGAGGAACACATTTTGCATGGGTTTTCCGATTTGGTTAAGTCACATCTGGGGTATTTCAATCATTACCTGGGTTGAATGTTAAGTCGCTTAGGGTTGGGTTCCCAAGGCCTATAAATATCATCTGTAATACATGTAAATTGTAACTTACTCGTGATAATAAAATAATCCTCATTTGTCCGTGGAGTAGTCGGCACATTGCCGGAAACCATGTTAAATTTATGTTATTCTTGTTTTTTTTTTTTTTTTTTTACGCGAACATTTTTATTTTATTAAAAGGAAATAGAAAATGCTACACAGTCAATGCCATATCCCGGCCCGCCCCAGTTATGTGATAGGGTGCATAGCATGGCCTCCTTAAACCCTATGTATGGCAAACCCAGTGTGGGAAAATCCAACACATAGGGAAGAGTACTCGCTCTATGCACCCCCAAATTCCCTAATCCAAAAATTACAAACATAATTATTTCCATGAAAAATACATCCCAGTGTCCGTCCAAGGTATGAGCCAAATTCTCCATTGAAGCTCGTGAGGTAAGTGTTGTGCAAGAATCCTTGTCCACCTAGTCTTTGCTGAAGCAATCCCACAAATGATGTCACCTGGCATGGACAGAATATTGTAATTCCAAATGTAGCGAAAGCATCTAAAAAACCAAAAAAGGGGCAAGGACACCTGGATTGCACCCCTAACCAAATAGTAGGGGTGCTTCCGATGTTGAGCGCTATTCCAGGTCCTATGTAATAAGCCCATGTTGTATCCCGCCAGAAGTTTGATTGTGGGCAGCTCCTCCCATGTGTAGTGACCGATCCAAGCAAGTCGGGTTCGTACCCTCAAAACGAAAATGTTTGTTAGGATATGAAGATTAGAGTGCCATTTAAAATAAACAATGATAAACAGTATCCAGTATAAGAACAAGTACACCTGAATCGCACCCCTAACAGCATGGTAGGGGTGCTTCCAGATTGCATCGTCTGTCTTAGCATCATGATTGCGCAGGTCAGGTATGCAACCATCAAATGAAGAAAGAGGTCTCCTAGATGCGTGCAACATGTCGGATGAGAGGAGGGCCATGTAAGTCATCATTAATAAGATGTTGAATAGGATACGGTAAATCACTGAGATCGTTAAACGTCATGTCATCGCCATCCATAGCTACAAAATTGTCTGCCACTCTATTACATTCTCGGAAAATGTGAGAAATAGTGTGTGGTATTTCCTGAAGATACGCCGCAATCCGGCTAATCGAAATGCATAGTGGCCAATTCCCATTGAGATTTCCGGATATAACTCGAGAAACAAAAGTGGAGTCAGTCTCAATGTCAAGTGGCACGGTATGAGGACGCAAGCGAATACCAAAAAGAAGCGCTTTCACTTCAGCATCAAGAACATTCCCTTGCCCGAAACATGCATGAAACCCGGCTATAAAGCTTCCCCGTGAATCCCTTATTACACCGCCGCCATACGCAATTCCATTTCTGACACTACCGTCAATGTTGAGCTTCATTCGGCCGGCCTGAGGGGGTGTCCACCATATTTGGATCAGCTGACGTTTGGGACGCGATTTCACTTTGAGAGGCTTGAAAAAGGGAACTTCCCAATCAATCCCAATATGCTTTCTATCGACAATTTTACGGAAGGCTACCTGTCTAATCTTCCTTTCAATGAGAATGATGGCACGCTGAACAGACGGAATACAGTCATCATGTCTGCATTTATTCCTTTCCGTCCAAATGCCCCAGCACACTATAACCGGTACAAGAAGGCGTATGTTATATATGTGGGCCGCAGAGTTAATCCAGAAATTAAACATCGGGATGATCCCAGCAGTAGGAGTGAAACGGAGGCCAAACTGAATCATAAAGTGGGACCAGATAGACTTCGCAAAATCACAGTGAATAAAAATATGGCGAAGTTCTTCCCCATGGTGGCAGGCAAAACATTTAGAGACTAGCGTAATACCTCTTCTTTGCAGGTTTGCATCAGAAGGAAGAATATTATTAACCAATCTCCAGCAGAAGAAAGATATCTTGAGCGGCAGCATAGAGTTCCAAATGACTTTGAAGAGAGGACGAGTAGACGTGTGAGCTCGTAGTAAATTCCACGCTGACTTGGTACTGAAATTACCATCCGTTGTTAAGGTCCATATCAACTCGTCATCCTGATCAGGTCGTAACGGAACGCATAAAATATCATCCACCACGTGCAGCGGCAGATACTCTTGTAGTCGGAGAGCATTCCACCGCCCATTTTCAATGAAATCCTTTACCTTTCTGAACTCGTTGTCTGGTGGCTCACCTAAATCAATGTTCAGCCACGTATCTCTCCAAAAGTCAATATCACCAACGTTCACCTTCCAGGTGATAGCACATTCGGCAAAGTCTCGCAACAGCCACACTTTCTTCACCATAGGCGTCGCGTTTCTGGGTAAGGTCACTTGAAGAGGTGATTTGTCCGCAATGTAAGTATTATATAAAGGCCGAGCCCAAATCCCCTGCCTCTGCCTCAGCCGAACCCACAGCTTTATCGCAAAGGAATCCATAACATCAAAAAGATTACGTACCCCAAGGCCTCCCTCCTTCGTAGGCTTACAAACTCTTTCCCACGAGGTCCAATGAATATGATTAATGTTAAACCCACCGTCCCAAAGGAACTTGTTAAAAAGACGATGTAAACGGTGAATAACCTCCTTAGGAGGGACCAGAACCTGGAGGATAAACACCGGAATAGATGTTAACACATGCCTGAGTAAAATAAGTTTACCTCCAAAAGATAGCAAACGACTGCCCCAATGAAAAAGACGGCGTTCAACTTTATCCAAAATATCTTGATAATAGCTTTATTCCGACCGCGAAAAAAGGGAGCACCCAGGTAACGGAAAGGCATATTCTCTCTCTTGAATCCCAAAGCGATGTGGATCCAACGAAGGTGTGTGGCGTGCAACTTCTGACCAATGAAGGTGCTCTTACTCGTGTTGATCCGTTGGCCCGATACAATTTCATAGTGTTGGAAAACCTCTTTAAGTTGCTTAAGCCCTTTCTTGTTGCACCGAGTAAAAATGATCGTGTCATCTGCAAAGGCCAGATAATGGATTCCCCGCACATTTGATTGAAACTGCATACCCGTATTTGTATTCATGAAACCGTTGATGAGTCTCCCAAAATATTCTGCTGCGAGAACAAAAAGAGCGGGAGAGAGAGGGTCGCCTTGTTTGACACCACGAGTCGCATGAAAGGGTGAAGAAGGAATGCCATTGAGGAGGACATAAAACCAGTTGTCCGCCAAAGTCCGGAAAATAAGATCAACACAGCGTTCATGAAAGCCAAACATTCTAAGGATTTTCAAAATGAAACCCCATTCCATACGATCATAAGCTTTCTCCATATCTAGCTTGAGCAAAATGTTAGGACTGCGGAGCTTTTTATTAACGTCTTTACAAAGCTCTTGAGCTAAAAGAATATTATCCGTAATGGACCGTCCTGGCACGAAGCCCGACTGTTGATCCGCCACTAGCATAGGAAGGTAAGCATTTAAACGTTGAGTGATAATTTTAGTGATGATCTTTGAGAAGACAGTGCATAAACTAATAGGACGGAAATCCTTCCAACAATTTGCTCCCGGTTTCTTAGGAAGGAGAATAATTGAGGACGTGGAAAAATATCTGGGAAGGTGTCCGCCCAGGAAGAAGTCAGAAACCGCCTGAGTCATATCGTGCTTAATAATGTCCCAGCACGTCCGGAAGAAAAGAGAGGTGAAGCCATCAGGACCTGCTGCACTATCTGGATCAATAGAATGAATGATATTGAGGATGTCGTCACTCGTAGGTGTTGCAGAAAGGCTCGCATTCTGTTCGTCGGAAATTTGGGGTAGGTTAAATTGAGTTAGAGGAGCACCAATTCCTGCCCTGTTAGCAGTGAAAAGATTTTGAAAGAAATTCTTCGAGGAGCTCCGTATCTCTTCTCTTCTTTGCTCCCTGTTATTCTTGTTTCTATATTATTTACTTGTTAATTGTTTGATCTTTACTCACAATCACCATCACTTCTTGATCGATCTGTCATAACAAACTGGTCTCAGTGAAAGGTTCATCAAGAAATCTGTTTATCTGTTGAAGCAAGATTGATTGGCACTAAAGTCATAATTGATGCTAGGATATGGGATCAACGCACGCTTTTCTGGTGATGAAAGATGTCTGTTGTATAAAATTGACAAGTTTACCGGAAGAAGCAGTTTTAGTCTGTGACAGATCAAGATGCGTGGTTTGTTGAAACAAAAAGGACTATAAGGTCCTTTGTCTAAATCAACAGATGGAAGTGTTGCTGAGAGAGTCAGTCTGGAGGAGAAAGCACGTTAAAAAATTATGTTGTGCTTGTCATATGATATTATCACAGAAGTTGCTGAAGAGGACACAACAGAGAAGCTGTGGTCCAAGTTTAAGAGTTTGTACATGACAATGTCACTAACCAACAAGTTGTTATTGAAGCAATGTCGGTTCAGTTTAAAGATGCATGAGGGCACTCAGCAGAGGGAACATCTTGATCAGCTGAACACAATATTGCTGGATCTTAGGAATATTGATGTGAAGACTGAAGATAAGGATGCAGCATTGATCCTACTTGTGTGACATTGCATGTATCATATGAGAACTTTGTACAATCCTTTATTGTTGTAAAGGACTCAGTGTCATTGGAGGATGTGAGATCATCACTTCATGCTCGAGAGCTATTCTATAAGGCATCTGGTTTTGGTACAGACCGTTAGTCTGCTGGGTTGGTGGACAGTGGAGTCCGCAGAGGATCAGGTAATCCAGGAAATAAGAAATTCAAGAAGGTTTCCAAGGGCCTTAAGGGAAAGGATGTCTGTAATTACCGCAAAGAGCAGGGACATTGGAAAAATGAATGTCCAAAGAGGAAAAAGCAGCAGGGCACTCAACAGGGCACTGTTGCTTTGGCAGAACAAGACACCAACTCTGAAGAAGATCTGCCTTAGAAGTTTCAGAGTCAATAAGGTACATGGATGTGTGGATTCTGGATACCAGGACATATTATCATGTGTGTCCAAATAGGGAGTGGTTTTCAACTTATAAGCAGGTGGATAGAGGCCATATTGCTATGGATAACAGCAAGGTCTGAATATTAGTTGGGATTGGCTTAGTTCAGTTGAGGACACATGATGGAAAATTCTACACACTGAAGGAGGTTTGGCATGTTCCAAAAATTACCAAGAACTTGATATCACTTACTCTAGTAGACAACAAAGGGTTCAGGTTCAGAAGTGAAGGTGGAGTGATGATGTCTACAAGGATTCAACTATGATTCTGAAGGGTATCAAAAAGGAGACATTGTATATATTACAATGGTCTACTGTATTAGGTTCTGATGTTGCTGCAGTATCAGAGTTCACAAGTCACAGCTGACCAAGCTGTGGCATATGAGATCGGGTCATATGGGTGAAAGTTGGATGTAAATTCAGTCTAAGTTGATCTACTTGGGGGACATAAGGTCAAAGAGCTGGAATTTTGTGAGAACTGTGTGTATGGGAAGCTACAGAGGAGCAAGTTCCCAAAAGCAATTCACATCATGAAAGGGACACTTGATTATGTCCATTCTAATTGCTAGGGTCCTTAAAAAATGGAATCACTAGGTGGTCACAGGTATTTTTTGTCTTTTAAAGATTATTATTCAAGGATGGTTTTGGATAGTTATTATGAAGCACACGAGTGATGCATTCAAGCATTTCAAGCAGTGGAAGACATTGGTTGAAAATCAGACAGGGAAGATGATCAAGAGAGTTAGAACTGATAATGGGCTGGAATTTTGTTGGTCTGACTTTGATGAATTCTACAAGAATGAAGGCGTTGATAGGCATCATATATCAGAAACACTCCATAGCAGAATGATGTTGCAGAAAGTATGAATCAAGCTCTTCTTGAGAGGGCAAGGAGCATGCTCTTCAATTCTGGTCCATCAAGAAGATTTTGGACAGATGCTGTCAACATTGCACGCTACTTAATCAATAAGGGACATCACACTAGGATAAACTCAAAACACCACTTGAGGTTTGGTCAGGAAAGCCTGCAGATTACTCAGGGCTGAGGGTTTTTGGAAGCACAGTCTACTATCACATCTGTGAAGGTAAACTAGTACCAAGAGTCAAGAAAGGGAGTATTTGTAGGGTATGGACACGACTACAAAAAATCTTAAAGATCACAAATTTTAAACGTGATATATTCACAATAGTCACGGTTTCCAAAGTGTGGCATATTGAGGTGTGACATAAAGTATTTTAATTCACTCACATTTAATAACTGTAATCTATTAAAGTTGTTATCACACTTAAAAACCAAGATCAATCGCACTTAAAAACTGAGATCTAGTATAGTAGTTATCACACTTAAAAATAAAGATTTATTATTGTTAGGAACTTTTTATGTTTTGATGATGGCCATACTAGATATTATAGCAAGCCTGAAATAAGTTAGAATTCTCTATATAAGTCTTTACTTAGAGTCTGACATATTGTATAAGTTAAGTCAGACAAGTATTGTACTAGTTGGTAGGATGGCAAAGTAAAACAGACATTCGACAGAGTGAAGCCAGCCAAGCACCAGCAGAAAAGCAGTGAAGACTTAATGGGTTGACATATAACCAAGGAAGTCTGTGATGACCTTGGATAAGTCTAAGTATGTTTCAAGTGATGAAATTTAATGTTCAAATATGGTGTACACTGATCTCACCCAAATCAATGATCAGTGAAGTACAAAGATTCTCCTTAAACTGAAGTGATGAAGGAAATAGTGAATCGGCAGAGTAAACTGACTTTCGGCAAAGTGGAGGCAAAAACAGTGAAGGAAGATCTAAACGGCAAAGTCAGATGGATCACTCGACCGTTCAAAGAACGGCGAAGTAATCCTTATCAGATCAGAATTAAAATATGATGAAGATTAAGAGGATCATGCATTTAATGCACAATAAATAGAGGATCAATCAAGGACAGATTTTCTGCCATACATATGAAGGAAAAAATCCGATCACTGAAATCAAGTAGAATATAATTAAGGAGGAATCAAGAATAAAATAAAGGATTATTCCCCTCATAAATATAGCCAATGGACGGAATTTCAAATCAAGGATACTCAAGGCTATAAATAGAAGGCATTGACAGACAGATAAAAACAACGATTAGAAAAAGAAAAGGAAGCAGAAACTCTGTCAATTTGAAAAGCCTTCTCTCCGAACTTACAAGGATTTATCTGGAGATCAACTCAGACATCAGAACTACAGTTTCATATCCAGCGCTGAGATTGATCAATCAAGTTTGTGAATCTCATTCACAATCAACTGAAGCAACTGAATCAGAAGTCATCTGAGAAGGAGTTGTGCGTGTGATAGCTGCTGAAGGATTTAATCTCAAGGAGCAGTGAAAGAGACTGAATCACTGAAGCTGTTGCAGTCAAGGAGTGATAGTCTTATAGATTGTGAAGCTTGGGAAGTCAAGGACAATCATACTATTGTATCTGTAAAAACAATAGTGAATTCCTCCAATCATCACAGGAGAAGAGTGGATTAAGGGATTACACCACCCTGAACCACTATAAGCCTTGTGTCAATTTACTTTCTGCAATTTACTTTCTGCAATTTACTTTACTGCATTCATTTAAATTGCTTAGATTATAATCTATATCTGTGATGGGTTAAACTACTTTGAAACAACTTAGTAAGAAGGGACTTATCCGTTGCCCAAAAGCTTTTAAACACAAGAAAAGTTTTTGAAACTCCACTATAGTCATTCACCCCCCCCCCCCCCTCTGACTATAGTTTTACCCTTCTCTGGGACCAACAATTGGTATCAGAGCAGTGTTCCTAGTATCAGAACCTGTTCAGATCTAATTTCTGGTAACAAGGAGATCACATATTTTCAAAGTTGTTTTCAAGTCTGAGTTTTCTATTCATTCACATATAAATCTATTATTTGTACTTATGGATTCCTCAAACTTTATGTCAAAAGTACCTATTTTCAATGTTAATAATTTTTATGAATATAAAATATGAATGCTATCTCATCTTGCAGCAACTCATGAGGAGATGCTGGACATAATTAATGATGGACCAATCATGACCATGACTGTGGTATCCACAGGAGCAGATCAAGGGAAGGAAATAGACAAACCCAAGAAAGATGGGACTAAGGATGACAGAAGAAGAGCAAATCTAGACTTTGTTGCAAAAGATATGATTTTGAAGACTCTAGATAGCAACATGTTCATGAGAATCAAAGATTGCAAAACAGCAAAGGAGATGTGGGACAAGCTAGCATTGATAAACGAAGGATCTGGAGCAGTTAAAGAAAACAAATTATCTATTGCAAAACAGAAATTTGAAAATTTCAAAATGAAGACTGGTGAATCCATTGATCAAATGGACAACAGATTCTCTAGCATCATTAGTGAACTGCAACAGCTTGGACACACATATCCCCAGGAAGAAGTATGCTTAAAGATCTTGAGAGGCTTACCTGAAAGATAGAAGATCATAACATCAGTAATCAGAGGAACCACAAACCTTGCAAGCACTGACACTCTGACACTGATGTCCCAACTTAAAGCTCATGAATTCGAACTGAACGGTGAAGATGGTGCTCCGGCAGAGACACAAAAAGCCACTGCACTGATTGCACCCCAGTAAAGTAACTTTGCCGACTGTATCAGCAAAGAGACGCATGAACTTAAAGAATAGGTAGCTTTATTAGTTAAACGTTTTGACAGGTTTAGCAAAAAGAAGCCATTCAAAGGAAACTCATCATCAAACAAGAGGTCAAGCTCAAACAAAGACATAAAGAAGAAAGATGATGAATACAGATGCTTCAACTGCAACAAGAAAGGTCACTTCAAGGCTGATTGTCCTGAAGAAAATGATAAAGATGATGAAAAGAAGAAATACAAAGCATCTGAAAAGAGGAAAGGCAAGAAAGCACTCAAGGCTGAATCTAGTAGTGAAAAGAATGATGAATCATCTGATAATAACTGATATAACAGTGATGAAGAAGACAGCTCAGACAATGAAAAAGCATGTCTATGCCTCATGACCAAAGAATTAGATGAAGATGAAGGTGATAGCTCAGACATTGAGAAAACAAGCCTATGTCTAATGGCCAAAGAATCAAATGAAACTGAAGTAACATCTAGCTCTTACTCTTCATCAAATGCATCCACATCTAACACTGCACAATCTTCTATTCTCCCTTTAGATCCAGCAGACCTAGTCCAAAATCTCATGACTAAATTTGATGAAATTGAAATGAATCATGAAATTCGGAAAAGGAATGCAAGGATCTAAGAAAGGAAAATAAAAGATTAAAGAAAGAACTGGATAAAGCAAAAGTTTGAACTAACTAGTAAGGAGATCTACTCAAATGATCAACAAACAACGAGAGGTTCATACATCCGTTGTTGACGAATCGATTGAGAAAATCCCCTACCGATTAAGATAACAAATGAACCAGTTTACAAACCCTCAAAAAGGTTTGGATCCATATCTGGTCTTGGCTACAACAGTCAGGATGAGAGTAGAAACAATGGTCAACACAATTCTAAATCCAGGATCAACATTGAACCAAAATTCAGAAAGGGACAGACCATGGTCTCAACCACTCATCCTGTACCGGTGAAGTCAAAACCCAGTGCAGTAAAACAGCAGACTAAATCATCAATCAAGTCAATCAAAAGCAAGGACTTTCTGAAAGGTAAAGGAAGACTTTATCCTTCAGAGGATGATTGGAATGTTGCACCTCCAAAATACAAGAAGAAACCATTCCATAATATGCATCATGTGCTTAAGAAAAATCAAACTAGGTATACTCCTAGACACATGAAGCAAGTCAGGTTTCCCACTGCATATTGGAGAATGAAGAAGGATGAAAATGCACCAAAAAGTAGAGAAAAGTATCAGAATAACTTCAGTAGAAACACTAGAAACTATTCTGCCATGCCTTATATATATGAAGTTGATGACTTTAACTATCCAAAAAGAAGATCATTTGGATATACACTTGGAGTAGGAGGCATGACTGCTAACAGGTATGGACCCAAACAGTGTTGGGTACCTAAACTTAATTAAATTGTTTTGTAGGATGTCTGGTACATAGACAGTGGGTGTTCCAAACACATGACAGGAAACAAGAGATGGCTCACTGACTTCAAAGCTTTTGATGGACCCAAAGTCACATTTGAAGGCAAAGAAAACCCTGGCAAGATTAAGGGGGAAGGCACAATGCTCAAGAACAATCTGAAGATTCAAAATGTGGCATATGTCAAGGGACTTAATTTCAATCTAATGAGCATTAGTCAATTTTATGACAAAGGCTATAATGTGCACTTCAGCATGGAAGGATGCAAAGTCATTCACAGCCTAACCAACACAGTAGTACTTGCAGGAAGAAGAAAAGATAACATGTATGTGGTGGATTGGAAAACAGCCAAGGCAGAAACATGTTTATTTGTCAAAAACAAACAGTCAACTAGCTGGTTATGGCATAGAAGACTAAATCACCTGAATTTCAAGACCATCAACAAATTATCAAAGAACAAGTTAGTTGAAGGCCTGCCAGAGATCACATTCAAGAAAGAAAGCCTATGTGATGCATGTCAGAAAGGGAAACAAATCAAAAGTTCTTTCAAGTCAAAACCCTATCAATCAACAACAAGAATTCTACATCTGTTGCATATGGACCTGTTTGGACCAGTAACACCAGTAAGTGTAAGTGGTAAGAAATACACCCTGGTAGTGGTGGATGACTACTCAAAATACACCTGGACCATCTTCATGAACAAGAAGAAAGAGACACTCAAAAAGCTGCCAGATTTATTAAGAAGACTCCAAAATGAGAAAGAACTGAAAATCATCAAGATCAGATCAGATAGAGGCACTGAATTTCTTAATGAAATTATCAGAACCTATTGTGAAGAAAATGGAGTACTGCATCAATTATCTGCAACAGGAACCCCACAACAAAATGGTGTAGCAAAAAGAAGAAACGAAACTCTCAAAGAAGCGATCGAACAATGATTGCGAAGCATGCTTGCCAAAAGATTTTGGGTCAAGAAAGACAAACACGACATGCCATACACAAAACGGATCAATTATCAACAAACAACATGGAAAGACTCCATATGAAATATGGAATGGTAGAAAACCTAATATCTCATATTTACATATGTTTGGATCAAAATGTTTTGTTTTGAACAGGAATCAGCTGCATGCCTTTGATGAAAAGGCTGATGAAGCAATCTTTATGGGATACTCGGACACCGAAAAAGCATTCGAGTACTAAACAAAAGAACATTGGTGATTGAAGAATCAATACATGTAGTCTTTGATGAACCAAATACAAATGGTGAAAGTCTTCAAGAACAAGAAGAAGAAGCAGCACAAAGACAAGTGTATATGAATACAACAGTACCAGCAACTATTCTACATCACAATTTTGGAAATCAAGATGAGCCACAAGTAAATACAACAGAAGAAGCACCAGAACTTGAAGCTCATGCACAACATGAAACTATAGAAGCACCAAGTGAAGAACAACTTAAACCAGACCTAAATTGGCTAAGAGACCATCCTGAAGAACAAGTTATTGGAGATATTCACACAGGAGTAAGAACTAGAAGACAACTGGAGTATATGTTAACATGTTTTCTATCACAAGTGGAACCCAAGACAATAGATGATGCAATTCAAGAGGCAGATTGGATCACAGCCATGCAAGAAGAACTAAATGAGTTTGACAGAAATGAAGTCTGGGAACTTGTTGACAGACCAGATATGGCCAACATCATTGGAACAAAATAGGTATTTAGAAACAAGATGGATGAGCAAGGAATTGTTGTCAGAAACAAAGCAAGGCTAGTTGCAAAAAGCTATTCTCAAGCAGAAGGAATAGATTATGATGGAACATTTGCACCAGTAGCAAGATTGGAGGCAATCAGACTTTTCTAGCTTTTGCTGCACACAAAGATTTCAAAGTCTATCAAATGGATGTCAAGAGTGCATTTCTGAATGGACTTTTAGAAGAAGAAGTATATGTGGAACAACCCCCAGGTTTCCAACTCAAAGGAAAGGAAGACAAAGTATACAAACTAAAGAATGCTCTCTATGGACTCAAACAGGCACCTAGAGCCTGGTATGAAACACTATCACAATTTCTGATCAAGAATGGATTCAACAAGGGAACTATAGATAAGACTCTATTCAAACTAGAGGAAGGAACAAGCACATTTCTAGTACAAATCTATGTTGATGACATCATATTTGGATCAGAGGATGAAAAGTTATGTGAGAAATTTGCAAATCTGATGAAGAGCAAATTTCAGATGAGCATGATGAGAGAACTGAATTATTTTCTTGGCCTTCAAGTAAAGCAAATGAAGGATGGAATTTTCATCAGTCAAGCCAAGTATACAAAAGACTTAATACACAAATATGGTATGGACACAAGTGGCACAGCAGATACACCAATGTGTGCAAGAGTCATTCTTGGGAAAGATGAAACTGGAAAGGATGTTGATCAGAAAATGTATAAAGGAATCATTGGATCCCTACTATACTTAACTGCAAGCAGACCTGATATAGCATTTGCAGTAGGAGTGTGTGCAAGATTTCAAGCCCAACCAAAAGAATCACATCTTCTAACAGCCAAAAGAATAATCAAATACTTGAAAAACACTATCAATGTAGGAATCAGGTATCCAAAAGATGGAGGATTCAAGTTGATATCATATTCAGACTCTGACTATGCTGGATGCAAAATAGATAGAAAAAGCACATCTGGAACTTGTCAAATGCTAGGCAGCAGACTAGTTTCATGGTTTAGCAAAAAGCAAAACTCCTTATCTACATCAACGACGAGAGCGAGAATATATAGCGACGGCGCTTGTTGTGCACAAGTACTTTGGATTAGACAACAGTTAAGGGACTATGGAGTGGAGGAGAAAACAATTCCAATCATGTGTGACAACACAAGTGCAATATCTATCACTGAAAATCCAGTGTTGCATTCAAGAACAAAACACATTGATGTGAGACATCACTTTATCAGAGATCATGTTGAAAAAGGAGATGTCATTCTAAAATACATACCCATTGAAGATCAATTGGCTGACATCTTCACTAAACCACTTAGTCATGAAAGATTCAGCATGTTGAGAACTGAGTTAGGAATGATTGAAATCGACTAAGTACAAAAGAGCGGCTAACTGGAGTAATCGGCTAAGTAACTTCTTCAGCTGTTCAAACCTTTGCCGTTACAGGAGATGTAGTAAGTAAGGCACTGGTATCCAGCAAAGCGACTTAACTGATTGTTAGGAACAGTCAAATAAAGCGGCTCAGTGAAAAAGTCACCACACCGGCTAAATGGCCAGCCAAGGCACTTCACCAAGACAAAGATTGGAATCATGGGTAAATTAAAGTGTGAACATAATCAACTTTTATACACGTGGAGAATAAGGGAGTTATGGAAGATTAATCTGAAGATGATTACACACGTGGAGATCAATTTATAATTATGAAGGTAATTATATTATTCTTTTCGAATTACAAACGCCTCCATTCCCAGGCTCTATCATTACTTACCACAATCCACTCCCCCACTTCACTCGAATATCGTGATTTACATACACAAAATCATGCCATTATGTTACAAAATCCTTCTATATTCAAACGACGTTCACACCCAAATCATTCTATATAAACCACACTTAGAAATTTTCAGAAATCTTTACTCTTCTTTGCAAATTTACAAGCCCTACTTTCGATTCTCTCTGAAAACTCAAAGTATTCTTCTCTAAACATCGATCAATTATCAATGGCTTCATCTTCCACAATCTCTCCCACTGAAAAATTCTATAAGAAATCCATCATCACTGGCTCGTTTTTCAAACATGAACACTATCTCTCTTTCTGTGACAATGACGCAAAAGCTCAACGCTTGGTTGATTGCTGTTCAAATCTGGGGTTAATGACCTTCCTAAACCCCCCATCACGGAATCGCTATGAAAATCGATCGCATTTTGGAAAAATGCCAAGTTTGTGCCCAGCACAAAGAAAACTGAGATCGATTGTATAAAAAGTTCAATATTTGGGAAAGAGGTAGTCATAACGCCAGGACTTCTCAATAGGTTTCTACAACTACCAATGATAGGTCCAGCTAATGTGAAGTTTGTGAAGATTGACATCACAAAATTCTGGGCTGAGATAGCCAAAAACCCCAAGAAAAACAGCAAAACATACAATCTCCCTAGATCAACGCTAAAACTTCCGTTTGCTGAATTTGCACCGGTCATCACCAAGAATATCTAAGGCAGAAAAGGGTCAATGGAAAACTTAGCTGAGTTGCGGATCAAATTGATGGCTATTATCTACGAAGGTACCAAATTTGACTGGGCAACATTTGTATTCAATAGATTGAAGGATCAGATTCATAAGGAAATTGACCTATCAATTACAGCACCAAGCAAGTGTTTGCAGAAGAAAGGTGATTTCTGGGAGAGGAAATCATATGGGTTCCCTCTTCAACACCTGTTTGACGTATTGAAAGTGAAACCCACAAATCTACAGGTCCCACACAAGTCTAAAACAATGTTTACCTACATCAAGGCATCCATGAAACCCAAACCCATTGCTGGGAGCAAAAGAAAACAACCTGAAATTAGCAGATCAGGTGTCGGACGAAGAACCAGATTCCATAAGGCACAAGAAAACACCACTATGATTGGCACCAGCAACTTGGATGAACCTGTGACAATCAGTGATGACACAGCAACAGAAGAAGAAAAGCAGCAAGAGGAAATCACCTACATTGAGGAAGGTGAGGAAGGATATAGAATCACCTCATCTGAAGAAGATGAGATAATTGAGGAAGAAGCTGAGTCAGAGGATGAACACTCAGAAAGTGGTCATCTTGAAGCAAACATGGAGATTTCTGAGGATGAACTGACACTTCAAGAATTGCTTTTCGAAAGCATTGGCAAAGTTGACGAACAGCTAAGTGAGCCAGCTGATAAAGCTCACTCAGCCGAACTCGTCAACTCCCCCACTATTGCACAAAGGGAAATAGCAGCAGATAAAGCAGCCAACACTCAACAACAATCTCTAAATGACCCTGAAGAAGAACAAGAACAAGTGGAAGAAAGAGGAGAAGAGGCATAAGATGAAAAGGGAGAAGAGAAAGAAGAAGAAGTTGAAGTGGAAAGTGAGAAAGAAGAAGATGGAGATGGTGAGGATGTCAATGTGGCTCCCAAAGAAATTGATCCAGAAAGACGCTTCAATCTGGACATTCAACCCCTCATTGTGGACATGGAAAGGCAGTATCACAGCAGGCATAACGTGAAGTATGCCTTAAGGAGTGAAGCAACCTCCTTCAACCACAAGATTGAGGCCATCATCAATCATATCAAGATCCAAGATGAGGTCATGGAAAGACAAGGAAATGTGCTGTGCAACTTACAACAACTCATTCCTCACCATGTCCAAACCAATCTTGAGTTTCATGCTGAAACTATTGACAACAATCTTAAGCCCTTGGTGGACACTCTCAATGCTCACACTCATCAAATTCAGCATCTGGATGAGATAATGGAGCATTCTGGCAAACAACTCGACCTTCTAATCAAAGTTGGTGAGGCAAACAACAAGATACTGGAAAGAAGGTATGGTCCTCTCCCTGAGTCTGACGTAGCAATGGCAAATCTTGAAGCCCTCCTTGGTGCTGCCAAAAAGGGGGGAAGGAAGCTGAAAGCCTGAAAGCTCCAGTGAAAAGAAGGCAAGCCCAACAGAAAAGGGCAAGGGCAGCAAAGTCAAAGGCATCAGGTTTGAAGATGTGAAGAAGTAGACCTTACACTCAATTTGAATTATTTCTATTTGCCTTTGTCTTGAAATAAAAAGATGCAATATCTTATTGCCCTTGAATAGATGAATAAACTTATTGAGTTTTGTTATGTTGATTATTATGAAAAATTGGCTTACTAATGTTCAGGCTTATGAGGGTTTTGGCACAATAAAAAATGGGGAAATTGTTAGGAACTTTTTATGTTTTGATGATGGCCATACTAGCTGTTATAGCAAGCCTGAAATAAGTTAGAATTCTCTGTATAAGTCTTTACTTAGAGTCTGACATATTGTATAAGTTAAGTCAGACAAGTATTGTACTAGTTGGTAGGACGGCAATGTAAAACAGACATTCGGCAGAGTGAAGCCGCCAAGCACCGGCGAAAAGCGAAGAAGACTTAATGGTTGACTTATAACCAAGGAAGTCTGTGATGACCTTGGATAAGTCTAAGTATTTTTCAAGTGATGAAATTTAATGTTCAAATATGGTGTACACTGATCTCACCCAAATCAATGATCAGGGAAGTACAAAGATTCTCCTTAAACTGAAGTGATGAAGGAAACAGTGAATCGGCAGAGTAAACTGACTTTCAGCAAAGTGGAGGCAAAAACAGTGAAGGAAGATCTAAACGGAAAAGTCAGATGGATCACTCGACCGTTCAAAGAACGGCGAAGTAATCCTTATCAGATCAGAATTAAAATATGATGAAGATTAAGAGGATCATGCATTTAATGCGCAATCAATAGAGGATCAATTAAGGACATATTTTCTGCCATACATTTGAAGGAAAAAATCCGATCACTAAAATCAAGGAGAATATAATTAAGGGGGAGTCAAGAATAAAATCAAGGATTATTCCCCTCATAAATAAAGCCAACGGACGGAATTTCAAATCAAGGATACTAAAGGCTATAAATAGAAAGCATTGACAGACAGATAAAAACAACGATTAGAAAACGAAAATGAAGTACAAACTCTGTCAATTTGAAAAGCCTTCTCACCGAACATACAAGGACTTATCTAGAGATCAACTCAGACATCAGAACTACAATTTCATATCCAGCGCTGAGATTGATCAATCAAGTTTGTGAATCTCATTCAAAATCACCTGAAGCAACTGAATCAGAAGTCATCTGAGAAGGAGTTGTGCGTGTGATAGCTGCTGAAGGATTTAATCTCAAGGAGCAGTGAAAGAGACTGAATCACTGAAGCTGTTGCAGTCAAGGAGTGATAGTCTTGTAGATTGTGAAGCTTGGGAAGTCAAGGACAATCATACTATTGTATCTGTAAAAACAATATGGAATTCCTCCAATCATCACAGGAGAAGAGTGGATTAAGGGATTACACCACCCTGAACCACTATAAGCCTTGTGTCAATTTACTTTCTGCAATTTACTTTACTGCATTCATTTAAATTGCTTAGATTATAATCTATATCTGTGATTGGTTAAACTACTTTGAAACAACTTAGTAAGAAGGGACTTATCCGCTGCCCAAAAGCTTTTAAACACAAGAAAAGTTTTTGAAACTCCACTATAGTCATTCACCCCCCCCCCCCTCTGACTATAGTTTTATCTTTCTCTGGGACCAACAATTTTAATTTCAATCACACTTAAAAACTGAGATCTATTATGGTTTTCAATCACACTTAAAAAGTGTGATCTATTTTTTTCTTAAAAAAAACGAAATATATGCACGCATACTTTTTGTCACTACTAGGACTCGAACCCGGATACTCTGGATACTCTAGATCCGGGGGTTGGTTGGGATTGGCGAAGAGCAGCACCTTACGATGTTCATGACCAATCGGATCTTGACTAAGGAGCCGCAGCAATTACCACTGGGCCGATGCCTTCTTTCTTCTCGTTTTCGACAACGGCTAAAAAATTAATCTAATTGAGTATTTATTACATACATTTTACCACATGAAATGACTAAGATCTAATTATAAAATACTTCATATTATTTTAATCACGCTTAAAAAATGTGATTAATTGATTTAATTGTCTCAGTTTTCCTAAATAAAAAATTAATGCGTTCATTTTACTTTATTTGTCTCATTTTTTTAAAACTGAGATCTGTCATTTTTAAAGTGTGATATTTATCCTTTAGTAATAGTGATAAAAAAATCAATCACACCTAAAAACCGAAACCTAAATATAAAATATCTAATCATTTTAATCACGGTTAAAAACTAAGATTTATTGGTATAATACATCTCGGTTTATTCACTAACTGTGGTAAAAAAAAGTTAAGTGTGATATGTACATTTTCCATGTCTTAGTTTTTCTAAAAATATTATCTTTATTATTTTATAAATGTGATCTATGTCTCTTTTTATAGTAATGGTAGTAGTGACGGTTAAAAACCGTGATCTGGATATAAAACATCATATCATTTAAATCACGGTTAATAAGTGAGATTGATTAATATGATTTATCTCGGTTTTTAATAACTGTGATTAAAAAAATTAAGTGTGACATATTTATCAATTTTTAAGTGAGGTATTTATCATTTTTATAGTAGTGACGGTTAAAAACCGTGATCTAAATATAAAACATGACATCATTTAAATAACGGTTAAAAAGTGAGATTCATTCATATGATTTGTCTCAGTTATTCAATAACTGTGATTAAAGGAATAAAGTGTGATATATACATTTTCATTGTCTCGGATTTCTTAAAACTGTGATCTTTTTCATTTGTCAAGTGTGACGTATATCACTTTTTCTAGTAGTGGGAGATGGAGTTAAGGGGTATAGAATATGGTCATCAGTTGAAAATAGGGTTATACTCAGCAGGAGTGTAGTCTTTGATGAAAACTCTATGCTTAACTCATCAGTGAAGGCCACATCTGAAATCTGAAATAACATCTGGAGCGGAGAAGGTTGACAAACAGGTGGAGCTTTAAGTAGAGTCAGCTGAATTGAAAAACTCAGCTAAATATCACCAGCACTCAGTAGAGCTAGAGCTGGATCCAAACCAGTCTGCTGAACAGGGGTCAACAAATACTCAAACAACTGAAGTTTGTCAGCAAATTATAGCTCTTGGCAGAATTAGAAGGACCAATGTTAGACCCCCACAAGGTATTGATTTGAGGATATGTGCACTAAAGCTAGCTAAAAAAGTGGATGGTTTTAAACCAAACACTTACAGGGAAGTTGTGACATGTTTAGAGGCATCTCAATGGATTGCTGCCATGGGAGAAGAAATGGAGTCACTTCAGAAGAATGGGAACTGGGATCTGGTCAAACAACCACATGATATAAGGGTGGTGAGCTGCAAATGGATCTTCAAGAAAAGGAAGGAATATCATCTGTTTAGGGCATAAGATATAAGGCACGTTTGGTTGCAAGAGGGTTCAGTCAGAAGGAAGGGTGCACTTTGAAGAGATATTCTCACCCGTAGTAAGACACACTTCCATCAGGGTAATACAAACAGTAGTGGCACATTAGAACTTGAGAATGAGCAATTAGACAACCTTTCTACATGGGGATGTAGATAAGGAAATATATTGGACTCAGCCAGAGGGTTTCTAAGTTCCTGTCAAGGAAGGGTTTGTTTTCAAGTTGAAGAAGTCCTTGTATGGACTTAAGCACGCCCTAAGGCCGTGGTACAAGAAGTTTGACAGCTATATGATTTAGTTGGGCTATAGCATGAGTCCATATGATTGTTGTGTTTATCACAACAAGCTGAAGGGTGGTTTACTCATCTATCTAGTTCTGTATGTGGATGAAATGCTAATAGATGCTGTGAACAAGTCTGCCATTCAAGATCTGATGAATCTACTCAAGGCTGAATTCAGATGAAGGATTTGGGAAATGCAAGGAAACTTCTTGGGATGGAGATCTATAGAGATAGGAAGCAGGGAAGCTGTTCTTATCTCAACAGGGGTATATTGAGAAGATATTATCCAAGTTTGGCATGTCAACATCCAAACCTATAGATACTCCAATGGCACCAAATATGCATATGTCTGCTGTGTTTTCTCCACAGTCAGCTGGGGAGGAAGAATACATGTCAAGGATTCCATATGCTAGTGCAGTGGACAGCTTAATGTATGCCATGGTCTGTACTAGGCCTGATTTAGCTCAGGCAGTCAGTGTTGTCAGCTGGTTTATGGCTCAACCTAGGAAGGAACACTGGAAAGCAGTGAAGAGGATATTTATGTACCTTAGGGGTACACATGATATTAGACTCATTTATGGTGGTGATTGATGAGAGACAAATTAATGATCATTATTACGACATTTTACCCCAATATTGATACCACTTTGAGCATTATTGTACCAATTTAAGTCAATAATTACTTAATTTTATCCAAATATATAAATAGTGGTTATTATATAAATTATCGTATTTTTATAAGTTTTTATAAGTTTTGTACCGGTTTAGTAACCGGAGTGTCGTGTCAGATTACACGGGTATTTGTGGTATTTTTATTGCAGATTTATAATAAACCAAAACCCCGAGTGACGACACTTTTTGAAGTTAAAACATATCTTTTGAAGGGTGTAAGAATGTGCCACAAGCTTAAAAGTTCAAGTGGATCAACGTTTCGTAATGCTATTATCGAATTATATCTTCGACGAACAAATGGCCCATCAAAAATGCATTTTCTGAAGAAGAGTCCTTCATGAAAGTTGTAGATCTTTGAAAGAGCTTTCCAACGCATTTTGAATCACGTCAATCGGAGATCTACAACTCAAGATATGAATTTTTCAAGTTTCAGCTCAAAACTGGCAGTCCCGGATCGATCCGGCCCTTTCCCGGATCGATCCGGCGTAACAGAAAATCGACATAATGATGATTTTGCAGAGGATAAGCCTGGGATAATATTTTTTATTATTCCCGGATCGATCCGGCCCTTTCCCGGATCGATCCGGCCTATCCAAAGTTGCATATAAATATGGTCATTCTCATCAGTTTTCTTTGCCCCTTCTTCTCCCCTTTCCTTCGCCCCTCTTCTCCTCTTCTATGATCTTCTTCTTTTCTTCTTTTTATTTTTTTTTGTTGTTTTGTTTGATATATATATATATATCATTATATATATATATATATATCTCCTTCATCTCTTCTCATCTTGGGCCCATATATATATATATATATATATATATATATATATATATATATATATATATATATATATATATATATATATATATATATATATATGTATATATATATATTATATATATATAAATAAAGTAGTTATAGTACCGTTGTAATGGCGGAATAATTATCGAAGATTGTTAAAATCGAAGCTTTGTTGTACTACATCCGGTGGAAACGACCCCGATTCAGCAGTTGTAATCGGTAATATATTCTAATATTATTATGTTTACTATTTCTATTTCTATTTATATATTACAACTATGTTAAGCTAAAAATATATCTAGCCAAGATATGAATCTGAATTAGTTAATCTTTTTGGTAAAATGGATGATCGACTCTGATAATAATGATTAAAACCAATTATAATGAATCTCTTTCTATTTACACTTAAATGTACGGATAGAAAGACCGGAGGGTAAAATTGGCCGAGTGAAAACGTGACAACGGAATCCGATTTCCTACCCGGGGGCAGATTTGTCTTGGGAGAGATAAATCTTATTAAAATTGTGCTCACGATATTATTACGTTAAATCACCTGTTTAATTGATATCTTAAAATTGGCCGAATGACAAAACGGGAGTGACCCATGCTTAAGATGACATTGGACAGATGACTAGACGTATGACAATTTCATACGCTCGTGTGAGGAGGAGTTGTCTAGCTTAGGAGTACACCGGTTCATATATAATTAACCTCCTTGCATCAAGGAAAAGATCTGTCTCATTTATTTCTACTAAAAAGATATCGTAATTCAGTAACGTATTCTTGGCTAGATCAAAAATATATATATTATCTATTTTTATATTTTTATATTTATTTACTGCTTTACTAACAATCTAACTAATCTAACTATCTAACCCGAGGAAAATGGTAAAAACTGCGACTTAGATCGAGTTAATAATAGCTTCTTGGTGTTTAACCACACTCTGAATTATGCCTTCATTTCCCTGAGGATACGACCTGACTCACCAGACTAGCACTGCCGGTAAGGATTGATAGCCTAGAAACAGTCCGTCAGCCTTCTGGCGCCGTTGCCGGTAAGGATTGATAGCCTAGAAACAGTCCGTCAGCCTAGAAACAGTCCGTCAGCCTTCTGGCGCCGTTGCCGGGGAAACGACGCTAATTCATTGTGTCTATGGTTACTACTTGTATTAGCTCAAAATTCTCGAGGATAAGTCAACACTTTTCTTATCACATTTCTATTTTTGTTTTCTGTTGGTATCTACCTTCTTTTAGTTACCAATTTTCTTCTTCTACCAATTTCGAGTTATTTTCTATTTTCGATAGTAGAAAGTAAACACGGTTCGTTTTTTTTTTGTTGGTACCTACCTATTGGTAAGATACCAATTAAAATAAAATAAAAAAAAATAAAAAAAATATATATATATGTATATATATATACACTCGGTAAATACCGAGAGAAGAAAAAAAATGTGGTTTTTTTTATCGATTTCGTGTTATTTTCTATTCGATATTTTCTATTCCACAAGAATTGTCAAATCGAGTTACGAAAATGGTCGAAACCGTTGGTGAAACACCTGAACAAGGGATTGCTCATGCTCAAGAGCATGGCCAAAACCTTAATCAGAATTTACCTCAACCTAATAACCAGAATCAGAATAATAGAAATAATCAGAATCGGAATAAGCATACTCGTCGAAACCAGCCTAACCCGAGACCTATATGTGATCAGACCATAAGAAGGTACCAGATTAATAATCCAATTCTTTTACCCAATAGAGGAGCAAATAATTTCGAAATAAAATCTCATCTTTTTGGTTTAATTGACACAAGAGCCCAATTTCTAGGAGAAGATGATGAGGATCCACATCATCATCTCTATCTTTTCGAAGAATTGTGTAATACAGCCAAAAGTCATGGTGCTCATCGGGAATTAACGAGGATGTCTATGTTTCCTTTTTCTTTAAAAGGAAGAGCACGAGATTGGTTTCTGTCACTTCCACATCATTCACTGACTAGTTGGGAGGATATTCAAACCGAGTTCTTAAAGTAGTATTTTACTCCTGGTAAAAAATTGGAATTAATAGTCGAGATTGCTAATTTTAGACAAGGATCTGAAGAAACGTTTGGGAATGCGTGGGAAAGATTTAAAAAGCTATTAAGAGCTTGTCCCGATCATGGTTATTCCTTAGATATGCAAATCCAACTTTTCTGTCTTAAATTAAGGAGAGACTCACGTGCAGATGTAGATCATGCATGTGGTGGTTCGTTAATGATGAGTGAAGCCCAAATAGTTTACGATGCTATAGAAAAGATTTCCAAAAACAATCGAATGTGGGAAACCGGTTCTAGCACAAGAAAAGTAGCATTTGCAGGAGAAAGTACATCGAATACAGAAGTCCTAGCACACTTGGAGAATTTGAGTAGGAAATTTGACGGCTTATTAGCTAGTAAAACTATAAACTCAGAAAATATCTTACCAAATGAATACTCAAGTCATGATAATGTGTCATTGGGGATGGAAGAACCAGAAGGTTATTCAAGGGAGAAGGTGATTTTTTTACAGCAGCATAGGAATTTGAACAACGCGTATTCAAACTCGTTTAATGCTATTAGAAGAGATCACCCTACTTTTCGTTGGTCTGAAAACCCTAGTAAGCAAGGACAACCACCGTATCCAGTTCAATGTAAGAATCCATATACTAATAAGGTTTATCAAGGAGATACCTCGAATCAGAACCTACAATCATTACCTAGACCTTATCCACAACATACCACTCAAAGCATACCAAATCACCCAAAGTTCAACTCAACTTTGAAGGAGTTGATAAATGGGAGAAATTAATCGAAAATCTGATGGGTATGATGTCAACTCAAGCTCAAAATATGGAAACTATGATGACTTCTATAGGTACAAACTCACTAAGGATATGAGTACGTTGAAAACATCTATAAGTGGACATGATACCAGAATGAGAATTGTAGAAGCTTCATTACGGAATTTGAAATATCATTTGAGTAGAGAAGAGGAACGTAAAAACAGTAAACCTCCAGGAGAACTGCCAAGTAATACTGAAAGAAACCCGAAAGAGGTAACTGCTGTTATTACTAGAAGTGGAAGGATCTATGGAAGTAATGGATTAGAAAACATCAGAATTAATGAAGTAGAGAATGATTTAGATGGTAAATATGAGAAAAACATGGAATCTAAAGAGGAAGAGGACATTATTGACGATTTCCTAAGACAGAACAGATATATTGAACCTGGAAGTAAGGATGAGGAATGGGTCAAGGTTCCTAGAATATTGAAAAATCCAAGATTGAGTAGGACCTTGACCAATGATCATGTTGAGAATGAATCAAGTTTGGAAAGGCCAATTCAAACCGAACCTTATCCGGCTCAACCCAAATTCACCTCGGTTCAATCTGATAGGGCAGCACCATATCCAGTGCATATTTTGAAGAAAAAGGTACAGAATGATGACACACAGTGTCCTCAAAAGGCACAATCATTCCAGGAAGCTTTACCATCTTCGTCTAACGATAAGGGTAAGGGAGGTATACATTCTAACCCTGCTTTAATTGATCTTGAATTACTCCCCCATTCCCCGAAAAAGGAAATCAAAAAGATGAAGTTGGATAAGAGGTATGCATGTTTTCTTGACACATTTCGGCACTTAACTATTAATACCCCTTTGATCGATGTTCGTAAGGGAGAGTTTAGTTTGGGAGTGAATGATGAGCGCGTTATCTTCAACATTTACATTCCATTGAAATATCAATGCACTACACTAGAATCTTGTTCTTGTGTGAACACTTTGTGTTCCCTTGTTTTGGATCGTACTAACACACAGGTAATTGAAGAAGATGACTTCAGCAATAATGTGAAAGCTCGCAAACCCAAAGCTCGAAAATCAAAGGAAAAGGTCAAGAATCGCTTGGATTGGTGGAAATTGTCTGCTCTATGTTGGAGACCGGTATTAAAGACGGATGTGGTGCGTGAGGATGACCCACCACCAGTGCATTAGAAAACCGGAGCAGAAAGTCTAGCTATAGACCATAAAACGGGTACTATCCTTCCTATTTACTCCTTAAGCATTTTTTTAGTTAATTCACAAAATTAATTGTTACATGCTTTGGTGAGTAATTGTTAGAAGTATCCCATTTAGTATAGTATATTATATTAGTTGCTTAAGTTTGTCGAGCAAACGACGTTAACCAAAAGCGCTACCGGGAGGCAGCCCGCAAAAATGTTAAATATAATAATTACTCATACTTTGGATGATACTTTGCGAATACTTCGGATTGATTTTCATTTTGTTTCACCAAGTCTCAGGATGAATGTTTGAATGTCATTAAAAAGGGAATGATTAGGTGGTTATCCGAAAATCCCGATGGAGAAAAAAAGAGAAAAATTCAAATGCGTCATTTCTTGGACTTAGGTTGTTAGAACGATTTGAAATAACCCTTGAGGATCTGGGTATAAAAGACTCAGAGTTAATACTTTGCCATACGTTACATTTCATGATCTAGTCTGTTTTAAATTTCAAATAATGTATGACATGTATTAGTTCAACTACTGTGGAATATTGTGTGTTTTAAATCAATAAAAGTTTATGTGGTGTGTTTATCTACCCTTTTGCATTACACTGTCACACACCACACACTTTTATTTCATTTGCACACACAATGGTCATAACTTTAACCCACCCACCCACCCTTTAATATCAGCCGAGTATTTGTTTTGACTTGTTTTAGTGCACCATTGCTTTCCCAACAACTTATTTACACTCACTTTACATTGAGGACAATGTAAGTTCGTAAGTGGGGAGTGGAGTCGTTGGTCTAGCAATGGAATTAATGTTTATTTTGTATCAATAAATCCCTTAGTTTTTGATTTTTTTCGAGCATTATTTAGTTGATTAAAATAAATTGTATAAGGTATATATTTCATGGATTTGAAGATATAATGATCAATTTGGATGTGTATAACCAACGTGAACCGTAAGTGCATTGTAATTCCAAATATATTTGTGTAACATGAATTCCTTCACGTAAAGCCTTTGATATTGAAGCGAAAATTTTAAACTGTATCCATTCAGTATCCTAGTGGTTATTCTATAGATAATTGCAGTAACTTAGTACCTAACTTTTGAATGTGTACTGTGAATATCTGAAGGTTTGAATGTGATAGGAAGGATATAAGTTAAAGAAGAATACCAAATTAAGATGAACTATCTATATGTTGGTTGTAGCTACCAATGATTTGAGTGCAGTAGAGCGTTATCACGAAACGTCCTATATCACTATGAGGTTTAAAAGCTCCCGACTGCCTGATGATAGTAGTCCAGCTAGGGTGTTATCACGAAACGTCCTATTTCTGGGAATGAGGGCATATGCTACACATATGAAGAAAAAAAAAAGAAGAAGAAAAAGAGTTAGATAGGTATTAATGTATTTGATCTCACCTCATGACGCTTGCAAGATAGTCGATTTTGGCAATGAGTTCGGATATGTTAGTATTCTATGAAAAAAATAGAGCATGGTTGAAAATTTAGTTATCTTCTGACTATCCCCAGTATAAACTGAATGATATGCTTTAGGGATTATCCTAATAAGTACACGGAAGGACTTTGTGTGGAAACGTTACTGCCTATACCTAGGAAAGTCATTAGGACTGTCTGAATGGATATTTGTGTGTTTGCTTGAATTATTCAAGAGAGGATAGTGGAAATTGAAAAGGCTTGTCACACACACACTCTGTTATACATTTATATTGAGGTTAACGCCTGGTTGTAATTCTAATGGTTGCAGCATCTGGTTGTCCCTTATATCTTATATCTTATATCTTCATGAATTTATCTCTCATTCATTTTGTTTTATCGCTTGTTTTGCTCGAGGACGACCAAAAGCTAAGTGGGGAGTTGTGATTTGAGACAAATTAATGATCATTATTACGACATTTTACCCCAATATTGATACCACTTTGAGCATTATTGTACCAATTTAAGTCAATAATTACTTAATTTTATCCAAATATATAAATAGTGGTTATTATATAAATTATCGTATTTTTATAAGTTTTTATAAGTTTTGTACCGGTTTAGTAACCGGAGTGTCGTGTCAGATTACACGGGTATTTGTGGTATTTTTATTGCAGATTTATAATAAACCAAAACCTCGAGTGACGACACTTTTTGAAGTTAAAACATATCTTTTGAAGGGTGTAAGAATGTGCCACAAGCTTAAAAGTTCAAGTGGATCAACGTTTCGTAATGCTATTATCGAATTATATCTTCGACGAACAAATGGCCCATCAAAAATGCATTTTCTGAAGAAGCGTCCTTCATGAAAGTTGTAGATCTTTGAAAGAGCTTTCCAACGCATTTTGAATCACGTCAATCGGAGGTCTACAACTCAAGATATGAATTTTTCAAGTTTCAGCTCAAAACTGGCAGTCCCGGATCGATCCGGCCCTTTCCCGGATCGATCCGGCGTAACAGAAAATCGACATAATGATGATTTTGCAGAGGATAAGCCTGGGATAATATTTTTTATTATTCCCGGATCGATCCGGCCCTTTCCCGGATCGATCCGGCCTATCCAAAGTTGCCTATAAATATGCCCATTCTCATCAGTTTTCTTTGCCCCTTCTTCTCCCCTTTCCTTCGCCCCTCTTCTCCTCTTCTATGATCTTCTTCTTTTCTTCTTTTTTTTTTTTTTTTTGTTGTTGTTTTGTTTGATATATATATATATATATATATATATATATATATATATATATATATATATATATATATATATATATTATATATATATCTCCTTCATCTCTTCTCATCTTGGGCCCATATATATATATATATGTCAATGTATATATATATATATATATATATATATATATATATGTATATGTTTTTATATATATAAATAAAGTAGTTATAGTACCGTTGTAATGGCGGAATAATTATCGAAGATTGTTAAAATCGAAGCTTTGTTGTACTACATCCGGTGGAAACGACCCCGATTCAGCAGTTGTAATCGGTAATATATTCTAATATTATTATGTTTACTATTTCTATTTCTATTTATATATTACAACTATGTTAAGCTAAAAATATATATAGCCAAGATATGAATCTGAATTAGTTAATCTTTTTGGTAAAATTGATGATCGACTCTGAAAAAATAATGATTAAAACCAATTATAATGAATCTCTTTCTATTTACACTTAAATGTACGGATAGAAAGACCGGAGGGTAAAATTGGCCGAGTGAAAACGTGACAACGGAATCCGATTTCCTACCCGGGGGCAGATTTGTCTTGGGAGAGATAAATCTTATTAAAATTGTGCTAACGATATTATTACGTTAAATCACCTGTTTAATTGATATCTTAAAATTGGCCGAATGACAAAACGGGAGTGACCCATGCTTAAGATGACATTGGACAGATGACTAGACGTATGACAATTTCATACGCTCGTGTGAGGAGGAGTTGTCTAGCTTAGGAGTACACCGGTTCATATATAATTAACCTCCTTGCATCAAGGAAAAGATCTGTCTCATTTATTTCTACTAAAAAGATATCGTAATTCAGTAACGTATTCTTGGCTAGATCCAAAAATATATATATTATCTATTTTTATATTTTTATATTTATTTACTGCTTTACTAACAATCTAACTAATCTAACTATCTAACCCGAGGAAAATGGTAAAAACTGCGACTTAGATCGAGTTAATAATAGCTTCTTGGTGTTTAACCACACTCTAAATTATGCCTTCATTTCCCTGAGGATACGACCTGACTCACCAGACTAGCACTACAATTTGACCCGGTACACTGCCGGTAAGGATTGATAGCCTAGAAACAGTCCGTCAGTGATACTCATTGTTTTGTCACAGGGTACTGTGATTCTGATTATGTTGCTGATAGGGACAACTTGAGATCTATGATTGATTATGTGTTTACTTTGGGTGGTTCTGTGGTAAGTTGGAAGGAAACTTTACTAGCAATAGTGACATTATCTACTACTGAAGGAGAAGGTTAGTAAATGGCACAGACAGAAGCAGCAATGGAGGCAATCTGGTTAAAGGGGTTAGTCAATGATCTGAGTCTGCATCAAGATCCAGCTAAGGTGTATTGTGACATTCTCAGTGCAATATGCTTGGCTAAGGATCAGACTCATCATGAGAGAACCAAGCACATTGATGTTAGGTACCATTTTTTGAGGAATGAGAAGAGGGTCTAAGTGGAGAAGATAAGCACAGATGTTAATCATGCTGATATGTTCACTAAACCAGTTTCAAGATGCAAGTTTCAGTTATGTCTGGACTTGTTGAATATCCAAAGCTGTTAATCTGAATCTGGGAATACTCAACTGAAGGTGGGATTTTGTTGAGGTATTCAAATCTGAAGACAAAGAGCAAATCTGGCACTTAGTTGTACATCAGGTCAGTCTGCATGGACTTCGAGTAAAGGTGGAGATTTGTAATGGTGACTTAAACTGTGCAGCTGACTCTGGTCAACTGAGTGTGATACTCAGCTGGTTTGGAGGAAGCCTGTGGTCCGGTCGCGAGAGAAGAAGCGCTAACTCGGTGTTCAACGAAGGAAGTCACTAGAGTTGGTCTGCTGAGTTTGTTGTGCTGAGTTGAATCTCAACAAACTTGGGGAACACGTTTTGCATGGGTTTTCCGATTTGGTTAAGTTACTTCTGGGGTATTTCAGTCATTACATGGGTTGACTGTTAAGGCGGGTAGGGTTGGGTCCCCAAGGTGTATAAATATCATCTGTAATACACATGTAAACTGTAACTTTCTCGTGATAATAAAATAATCATCGTTTGTCCGTGGAGTAGTCGGCACATTGCCGGAAACCACGTTAAATTTATGTTCGTCTTGTTTCTGTATTATTTACTCGTTAAATGTTTAATCTTTACTCACAATCATCATCATTTCTTGATCGATCCGTCTGAACAAAATCAATTTTATAAAAGTGCGTGCGAAGCCACAATCACTTGTTACAATTCAAGAATAGATTTTGAAATGAAAAATGCAAAGGGACAGGCATGTCGTTCCAAACACAAAAAACAACAACAAACAAGACCATTTCAAAATGTAATAAACAATTACAAATATATAGACAATAATTTGCATGTGCTGGCTATGTTTTAAATGTATCAAGAGTTTTGGACTTGCCCTGACAGTATGAAATATGTTCCATCTTGTGAAAACTCCAAAACTTCTTCCTGAGACCACGAGGCCAATTAAGGTAGACAAGGTCCATGCTGTACTCCAATGTTGATATTCAAAACAAGTTTTATTTGTTATATTTAAGGTGACCAAGCATTGACAATTTCGGTAGGGGAACTTTTGCGTGAATGCTGAGCAGTTTACTAGGTCGTGCACTAATAACATTATAATATGATAAGTATAATACTATCAATAACCCACGATTTAACTTTTCAATAGTTTAACAAACAAACAAACAAAAACATTTCAACAGTTTATTATTAGCGACCAATATACAAAAAGATTAGGAGGGAAGACGAAAAGATGACTCGAGAACGGAAGAGACGGTTAAAGCTAATAAAAAAGAAACACAAGCCGCAACTACTACCACATCCTAAAACCATTACACAAAAATTTAAAGCATCAGTTGTTGGAAATATTATTTATGTTTTGATGATGATTCGTCACGAAATTAGACAAATCACTTACAACCCATGATGATGAAGTCGTAACTAACTGTTATAGTGCATAATAAAAGAAGAAGCAAGAAATGGTCTAGAGATAAATGAATAAGTTCTATCTAGAGTCTGAACTTTGTATAGGTTGTTTCAGACAAGCTTTGTAATAGAATAGGAACTAGGCGAACAGCTGAGTCACAACAAGAAAACTGAGTTATAGCAAGAAAACTGAATATGCTCATGAAGAACTGAGGGTTCAAACTCAGTTATGCTAGAACTGAAGAAGATAAGTTCGCTGAGGGACACAGACTCAGTTGACTTATCTAGAAGACTGAAGAACTGAGGGACACAGACTCAGTTACAGGAAACTGAAGAACTGAGGTGGCAAACTCAGTTGGAAGCTAATTAAGTCGTGACTATAAGTCAGGATTCAGGCAAGTCTGTGGTGACCTGAAACTGAGTTATAGATCATGTAAAACTGAATAATCTTAAGGACAAAGATTATCAGTTGACTGAATAAGAAGAAATTGATTGGTGTACTCTGACTTAGTCAATTGAAGTCAGATATTAAGTATACAAGGTACTCAGTTTTGAAGAAGAGTAGAAAACTGAGTTAAGGCCTTGTTAAATTCAAACTGACTATACGACAAAAGATCGTACATGTGAACGTTGGCTAAACGACAAGTGTAACGGCTACAAGAGCTAGTGACCATTACATCATCCCTATAAATACACAAGAGAATCACTCAAAGAAGAGAGAGAGGAGGATCAGAAAAAGAGCTTTACAAGCATATACTCAAAGATCCAAATCCAGATCCACAAAATCAGATCAGATATATCTAGAAAAGGGGAAGCCAACGGAATTGCCTTGAAGACTTCAAAGAAAGATCCAGTAACCCATTAAGGGGGAAATAAGGCATCTTGGAGCTACAAAGTCAGATCCAGAAGAATCAGACAGCTCACTGAATTAATCCTTGATTAATTCTAAACCTAACCTTTGTGAAAAAGGGTTGGTTGTGCATAGTTTGAAGAGAGCAATTCTACCTTTCTTCATACGGTTGCAACTTGGTTGCCACAACTGTTGGTGCAGTCTGAGGACTGTGTGTTGGTATTAGTGGTGAGCTGGTGAAGGAGCAATTCCACCTCCGAGAGATCAGTGTGCAGGATGAAGGGAGCAATCTCACCTTTCTTCATTTTGTGTAGACAAAGGAAACTTGGGTGTCGTGAAGGACTGTCATAGTGCTAGGATTTTGTAACGGTTATCTCATTATTCTAGTGATACCTCCTACACCACAGGAGAAGGGGAGACGTACGAGATTACACCACCCGGAACTTCCATAAACAAATCTTGTGTTGATTTACTTTATGCATTTGTGTTTGTTTTATTTATTGCATTATCACTCAGCAAACACTTGATACTAAGTCTGCACAGAACTGATACATAGAAGGTCTAGATTTCTATTCACACATCTATTGCACTAAAGGCTAGTTTTATCCGCTGCTAGTTGACAAGACTAAATATAAGTCAGCATTAATTATATTCAGTTGAGCTAACTGAACTCCGCACAAGTTAAGGGACAGGAACAAAACTGAACTAAAGATCAGTTTGAGTTTCAGAGAAACTCAGTTCCTGGGGCTTTTCCAGCTCGTGAATAGTTTTTGGTGACAAGTTTATTCACCCCCCCCTCTAAACTTGTGTTAGCCTTTCCAAAGGGACCAACAATTGGTATCGGAGCAATTCTTCATTTGAAAGAGATCCAAGGATATCTTTTTAAACCAGTTGTTGAAAACCCCTCACTGTATCAGTTCATCTAGTTTCAATGTCTACATCTAGAGCTAGAAGTTGGCTTATTCACCCCCTGACTAATTGCTTGCAAAATATATATGATTTTCAGGATCAAATGATCGAAATGTTCAGTGCGTAAAATTTACATACAAAATCAGAACCTCAACTCAGTGATGATGTGGATACAAACTTCAATGCTCATATTAACGAATCCAGAGGAGTTGCATCACTAAGAGACCTCTCAAAAGAAGAAGGAAAGGAATTGTTGCAAATGGTTGTTGATATAAAAGATCCATCACAGCAACAAAAGAGTGTACATTCAAATCCTAAAACTACATCGAATCATCAAAGAAAGGTACATTCTTCAAATCAGTTATCATTTGCTGAACATAGTCTGAGAAACTTTGATCTTGTCAAGTTAACCGAGAAACTTACGTTGGAACTAAAATTAAAAGACAGAGAACTTGACAAAGCAAAAGATTGGAATGAGTTTCTTGAAACTGAGATGTCAAATCTAGCTGAAAGATTAATGTCTAGTAAATTTGACAAAAGCAATGATAATCCCCCACCCCTACCCAATCTTGAGACTTCAAAAAGTATGAACTTTAGAAATCAAGATACTGGAAGATCTAGTGGATTACACAAGGAAACTAAAAATGTTAAATCTAAAAGAATTCTTGTGAAATCAACTAAGATTGAGCGTAATGGTTTATCCAGAAAAGAGTTGAGAAGGTTTAATTCTCTCAACAAAGAAACTGAAAGTAATATTTCAGTAACTAACTTAACCGGACCCAAAAAGGTATGGGTACCGAAGAAAACTTAAACTGTTTTGCCAGGAAAAGTCGGTTCACATTGCAAAATCCTCGAAAACTGACTTCTATACAAAACTGAGAAGGCAAAGGCTGATAAAGGACAAATTGGTCAAAAGCAGAAAAATTTCCAGCTACCATCTGACGTTTGGACTGACATAACAAATCACTCGAAGCCACATGTCAATCTAGGAGAAAAAGTAGAAGCTCATCCCTACAAAATCCCAATGATTATGACACGACTCTCATTTTTGAAAACGATTGATAGACGCAATCTTGACGAAATCTTGTTCAATCAACTTCAAAACTTTCAAGATTCCACCCCCAGAATTTCACAAATCAGAAATCCATGGATCATTACAACATTGATGAAGGAATCACTACAAGCCTGGATGAATTTTGTCAAAAATTCTCAAACTCCACTCTTTCAATCCAAATTGCACATAAGATCAAAAAGATTCGAGGATTGGAGAACCTGATTGATACAAAGGTCACTACTTTATGTCCAGATGGCATCAAAGACTTCTATAGGAATGCCGAAATCATCAACAATGGAAAAAGCTTCAAAACGACTGTTCAAGATAAAAGCTTTACTGTTGATGAACATTTTCTATCACTTGTCTTCGGGTTAGACATAATCGGAGGATCTTCATCTTTAACATTTGGAAATGAAGAAAAGAGAAAACTTTGGAGTATCACCGCAATCAACAAGAAGGAGAAGAACTTCATTGGATCCATCTATCAACAAAAGAAAGAATTTACAGCCTTAACAATACTTCTTACCAGAAATGTCATTGGTCACGTTCGAAATTTCTATACTCTTTCAACTGATAAAATGATGATGATTTATGCTATTTGGTTTGGAGAGAAATTAGATTGGAATAAATTTATTCTCAATCAGTTGATAAAGCAAATTTCAGAAGAGAAAGAAAGAATCAAAGAAAGAAAGGACACTGGAGAGAAGTTTCTACTGAAAAGGGCTACACCTATCTAGTCCAAAGAATACTAGATCACTACTCTATCTCCAAATCAACTCCAACCGAAGTCAAACAAGAACATGTGTCCACCAAAGCTAGGAAAAGGAAAATCATTGAGGAAGAAAGCGAAATCTCTGAATCCAGTTCAATCGAGACCATAAGGATGGATGATAGAACTGTAAGAAGACAGAAAAGGTTGTGGAACAAACTTCAAGCGATGAAAACCGAACCTAGAACGGTAATTGATATTGATGAAAGTGATGTTGAAACTGATGATGTTGAAGAATCAGAAGGAAATGAAGAAGACGAAGGAAGCAAGGCTGAAGAAACTGAAAGAGAGATTGAAGAATCTGAAGAAACTGAAACTGATGAAGAATCTGAAGGAAGTGAATTTCCCACTACCATGTATGGGGAATACACTGAAGAGAAAAGAGAAGCCATGGAAGATGCGGAATTCTGCCAGGCTGAGTATGAAAAGGAACTGACAGTTCCTGATGTTCATTTTTATTATCCTGAGGCCAGCACCTCATCTCAGGCCCCTGAGGCATCTACAAGCAAATTGGAAACTGAAGAATCTCGGCATCAAGAAACTGAAGCTGAAAGAAAGAAAAATGTGGAAGAAATCATTGAGGGTGTAATGCACACCCTACAACAGAAGCTTTTCGACCTACATGATTTCATTGGAAGATCACATTTCTCAAGTCTATTTGAATACTCTAACCTCATCACCCTTCGTAGATTATTTGAAGATTGCTATCGCTTATCTTCAAACAAAGGGGAAGATAATGATAATGTTGGTGATGAAGTTAAAGCAGGTACTGGTGGAAGCGATGCTAAAGCTGAAACAGCTGAAGAAATCTATGCCAAACGGTTGATCGAAGAACAAGATGAACAAATAGACACTGATCTACAGACCATTGATCTTCTGTCTATTCAAAAGAATGAAGGAGCGATTGACATTATGATCGAAGAATTGGTCAAAGAAGAGATCTTCAAAGAGACAAGGACTGAGGAAGATGAAGAAACCGCAGTCAAAGTTGTGCTGAGTATCAGAAAGAAACTTGTAACATGTATCAGATTGCAAGAGGGTCTACAAGCAGTAAAAGACAGAGGGACAAGAACAAAGGGGGAAGCTGAAAAGAAATCTAGTCTTATCTCAGAGGAAGAAGAGAAGGTAATGAGTGAAGAAATCAAAGAGATCTTGGCAAAGTCTAAAGCTGGCAACAATGAAGAAGCAAATCATTTGCTAAATGAATATTTAGAGATCAAGCCTAGATATGGTGAAACTCAAGAAGAAGGAAAAGCAAGAAGATCTCTAGAGACAAAAAGGAGTATCTTTGTTGGTGAAAATTTGTTGGCTTTGGAAAAAGAAAAGATGTAATTTATTCAGTTCTTAACTCAGTTGTTTCTTTTTGAATCTTGTAATAAACTGGGCTGTTCTAGTTTGTTATTTGTTCTGTTATGATTTCTTGCATTATTCTCTTATTATTGCTTTTAGGGAGGGTTATGATACATCATCAAAAAGGGGGAAATTGTTGGAAATATTATTAATGTTTTGATGATGATTCGTCACGAAATTAGACAAATCACTTACAACCTATGATGATGAAGTCGTAACTAACTGTTATAGTGCATAATAAAAGAAGAAGCAAGAAATGGTCTAGAGATAAATGTATAAGTTCTATCTAGAGTCTGAATTTTGTATAGGTTGTTTCAGACAAGCTTTGTAATAGAATAGGAACTAGGCGAACAACTGAGTCACAACAAGAAGACTGAGTTATAGCAAGAAAACTGAATATGCTCATGAAGAACTGAGGGTTCAAACTCAGTTATGCTAGAACTGAAGAAGATAAGTTCGCCGAGGGACACGGACTCGCTTGACTTATCTAGAAGACCGAAGAACGAGGGACACGGAGACTCGCCACAGAAAACCGAATAACCGAGGTGGCAAACTCGCTTGGAAGCTAATTAAGTCGTGACTATAAGTCGATTCGAAAAGTCCGTGGTGACTCGAAACCGAGTTATAGATCATGTAAAACTGAATAATCTTAAGGACAAAGATTATCAGTTGACTGAATAAGAAGAAATTGATTGGTGTACTCTGACTTAGTCAATCGAAGTCAGATATTAAGTATACAAGGTACTCAGTTTTGAAGAAGAATAGAAAACTAAGTTAAGGCCTTGTTAAATTCAAACTGACTATACGACAAAAGATCGTACATGTAAACGTTGGCTAAACGACAAGTGTAACGGCTACAAGAGCTAGTGACCGTTACATCATCCCTATAAATACACAAGAGAATCACTCAAAGAAGAGAGAGAGGAGGATCAGAAAAAGAGCTTTACAAGCATATACTCAAAGATCCAAATCCGATCCACAAAATCGATCGATATATCTAGAAAAGGGAAGCCAACGGAATTGCCTTGAAGACTTCAAAGAAAGATCCAAGAACCCATTAAGGGGGAAAGAAGGCATCTTGGAGCTACAAAGTCAGATCCAGAAGAATCAGACAGCTCACTGAATTAATCCTTGATGAATTCTAAACCTAACCTTTGTGAAAAAGGGTTGGCTGTGCATAGTTTGAATAGAGCAATTCTACCTTTCTTCATACGGTTGCAACTTGGTTGCCATAGCTGTTGGTGCAGTCTGAGGACTGTGTGTTGGTATTAGTGGTGAGCTGGTGAATGAGCAATTCCACCTCCGAGAGATCAATGTGCAGGATGAAGGGAGCACTCTCACCTTTCTTCATTTTGTGTAGACAGTGAAACTTGGGTGTCGTGAAGGACTGTCATAGTGCTAGGATTTTGTAACGGTTATCTCATTATTCTAGTGATACCTCCTACGCCACAGAGAAGGGGAGACGTACGGGATTACACCACCCGGAACTTCCATAAACAAATCTTGTGTTGATTTACTTTATGCATTTGTGTTTGTTTTATTTATTGCATTATCACTCAGCAAACACTTGATACTAAGTCTGCACAGAACTGATACATAGAAGGTCTAGATTTCTATTCACACATCTATTGCACTAAAGGCTAGTTTTATCTGCGGCCAGTTGAGAAGACTAAATATAAGTCAGCATTAACTTATATTCAGTTGAGCTAACTAAACTCCGCACAAGTTAAGGGACAGGAACAAAACTGAACTAAAGATCGCCTTTGAGTTTCGAGAAACTCGCCTTCTGGGCTTTTCCACTCGGAATAGTTTTTGGTGACAAGTTTATTCACCCCCCCCCCCCCTCTAAACTTGTGTTAGCCTTTCCAAATGTACCAACATCAGTCAACTGTTTACACTTTTATATCCACATCCAGAAAGTACTATTGTCTCGATCCATTACAAAAGATAGAAGGTTCAATACCAAGATATAAAATCTAAAGAAGATGGTAGAAGCTCCAACGGCTACCACTCCTAAGATCACCCCTCAGCGACCTCGAGCTCAACTTCAAATGCATTACCTTCTTGGGTGGGGAAATATAAATTAAAACGGGGCAAGTACAAACGTATTTAATAAAGAATAGAAGCACTGAATCTATAATAACAAAAGAACTGCAACAACAACAACAACATTACTTACTATCAAGTATGTATAAAGACTCACTCCTCTCTACTAGTCCAACTAGGTAAAACTAAACCATCAAAGGAATGGGTTGCACACAAGTCCAAGTACACAATGTGATCGCGTGTAAGTCACTAACGTCGATATTACTAGCAAGAATACTAGGTACATCGCAGTATAGTAAATGCGAGTCAATGTCGATCCCACGGAGACAATGCAACTTTAACTATAAACGATTCTAACTGAATTAAAAAGCGACATATAGGCGGTCATTGACCAACAATGAACAGAAAAGAAACTTGGTATTTCTCCCCCTCTTCCCACCGATCTACTAACTTGGATTAGTTAATATTTATGTTTACTTCCCTATATAATTTCCTTAAATTAATCGAGCGAGCGTTTAATTTAGTTTTAAAGCTACGGGTGCAACTCCTAACCCTATCTACTCCGACAATCGTAATAGACAATCTATACGCAAGCTACCCTCCTTACTTTGTCCGTAATAACCCATACGCATAAAGTGTTGAAATAGTGTCCTAAACCCAATCGGGTTGGACCGGATCCGACCGGGTCGGATCATTTCTACAATTTCTTTATGTTTATACATATATATATTTAATGGCTACTCTGTTCTCATATATATGTTGTTTTAAAGAACCAATTATGAATTGTTATATGATAACGTCCTTAGTGTTAAACTATGGTAGAGAAACCATGATAGGCGATTATGGTTGATATCTGTAATCACTTTAATAAGTTTGATACTTAAATGTCTCTAGGCTGATGTACTATTAAACAGGGCATTGATAGTATAAACATACTAACACGTATTAGATGTCTTCTGTCTTTAAGGACATGGATAGATCTCGTCTATCGAAGTGTAGAGACACTTGGACTGTACGTGGACGTGTATTAGAGAATGCGTACGTTAGACTAACCCACTTACATTAAGTGTCGCACTATGTGGCAGTTGTGTAATTATCCTTTAGACCGGAGTCTTCATGGAATCACGGTGTGGATTGTCATGCTTTGACACTATTGAGGTTTCCCCTAGCCATGGGGCGATCATGCGGTAGTGATTGGGTGTGATACTGAAGCATACGGAGTATACATGTTTGGTCGTCTGGGAATCGCGTACCCTATCAGTAGGGGTGAATATCCGGAAGGGCCTTATTATATGGAATGTCTTACTCTCGTGAATCATTGCAAAGTGGAAGTAAATGAGTTACTTTGAGAGAGAGTGATATCCAGATTATAAGATACGATCGTTAATGTTTGACACTCGACGTACGACCGTATGAATATTATTACAGCGATAGGATTGTAATTTACACGTAACTGTTTCACATGAAAGGTAGTAGTCATTGCATTTGACTCTTCCGTTGATTGGGGGTCACGGTGTGTTGCTAGACGCTATCCCGTGATCGTTAGGCATGAAGGGAATTTTCGTAATTTGCACTTTGTGTCAACGGCCAACATATTCGGAAGCCTATCGGGTCACACATATATGAACATCTAGCCGGATTAAAATGTGGTTATAGATGATAACCAAATAAGGAAAGTTTATCCCACAACTATAAAGGTTATAGTAGTAAATTAATATGCTGGTGTTTATTTATTATGAATAAATTAAATACAAGATATTAATTATGTTGATTAATTAAATATACATATGATGTATGTATGTCGAAATTATTATGTGTATATGATACACATGTATTTTGCAAATTAATTAATCGTAGTATTATATTAATCATGTTGACTAATTAAATATATATATGGATATATATGTGACGCATATTTTTGTGTATTTGTTGATACACGTGAATCATGCAATTTAGTCAATCTTGACATTGCATTATTTATTAATATTAGATATTAATATATATATAGATTTGTACACATGTTTAAATTGATTTATGGTAATATAATAAAAGATAAATATAGTTAATATAAGATATTGACAAAATATTGGAAATATTTAATATAAGATATTGAATATTAATGAGATAAATCAATCAAATATATTTTCATTATTTTACTAGTAAAAGGTTTTATTTCTCTCCACTCTACTCAAGACTTGTTCCCCAATGATTTTGGAAGACTTATGGGGCGCCACCTTTGTTATAAATATGAGGGGTTGGCTAGCTCTTTTGTACACAATAATTCCAAGAGCTAATAGTTCTTAAGAAAAATAGAGAGCTTCTTAAAGAGGGTTTTGAGAGAGAGAAAAAGTCGGTCTTGCAGCCAAGTTTTTCTGGTAGAAATCCATGATAGGATTCCGGCGGGCTGTTTGTGTGGATCACCGGTAGAGGCCGAACACTTGGACGGCTCTATGCAGAACTACTCTCCTTAGACGGTCAAAGCGTCGATCTCTTAAATCAAGCAAGGTAACCACCGTCTTTAGCTTATTTGTTTATTGCTTAAACGAAGTCGATCTTGGGTAAAAGGAAATCAAAATTTTGAATTCCACTGCGTTCCCGCGTAGATTTCCTAACAGTGGTATCAGAGAGAGCTTCGAGCTTAAGCAATAAGCATGTTATTCTGCGTAGTTAATTTTATCGTTTAAATCACATAATTAAAAGATGAAATATTTTTTATTCGCAAAAGTGATAAATGAAAAGAAAAAAAAATGAGATCGGGTGGTGTTCGGCCGAATGGCGGCGGCAAGGCAACCTGTTGCCGGCGTCGGTTGACCGGTCAATGCTGGCGGATCTCCTAAATTTTGTTTTGTGTATTTTGTGATTCAATATGGTTCATAGTTGTAATTGGTAATTGCTCTTTTGTTTAGTTGTGTCATGTGACCTAACAAATGGTTCAAATGGTTGGGCCATTGGGATGCCACATGGCATAAAATAATAATGGTCTTTCCAAATTTTGTTTGGAATAGGCCTAGCCCTTTCAAATATTTAATTTGGGAAAAGGCCTAGGCCTAAGCCACTTCCAAAATTTTGATTTTGGAAAGTGGCAAAAGTATATTAACCAAAATATTGTTATTTCCAATTTTTTTTTGGAATAGGCCTAGGCCTTTTTTTAAAATATTTGATTTTGGTTAAGTAGGCCTAGGCCCTTTTCAAAATTTTGATTTTGGAAAGGGCCAAGGGAGCTGCCTTTTGGTTTAGGAAACCATAGGCATCTCTTTTGATTAGGAATTAAAAGGAATGAAACAAAAGAGACTTAATTTTAATTTTGCTTTATTTTTAGAATAGTTCTAATTGATTAAAATTAAAATTAAAATCGTTTAAAATTAATCGTTAATTTTATTTCGATTAAAATCATTTAATTAATTAAATGTTAATTAGTTAATTGATTGGATAAAATTATTTGATAGATTAAATGTTAATTGATTAATTAAGACGCAAGTAGTTAGATTTTAATTTTATCTTTTTCATAAGATTTTATTCTATGGATTAGATAAAGTAGATATAATATGATTATATGGACCCCGATTGATCATGTACTCGACCGATAGGATAGATGTGAATAATTTAATTTTTTTGTTGGTTTAAAAATTGTCCTAGGCCATTATGAAGAACGTGACCTAGTTTATTTTTTGCATTTATCCCATTCCCGTTAGCTCCCCCCGTGTGCGGCGGGTGTATTTATTTTTTATGACGTAGATCAAGTGAAATTAAAATACTTGACCATCAAAACCAATACTAGCAAGAGGACTAGGTCCATCGTAGTATAGCTATAGCGAATCAAGGTCGATCCCACAGGGAACCAATTTTGGATCATTTATATACAAACAATTAATCAGTCATGTCAAGGACACAGAGGCGGTCTACGACCAACAGAAGACAAGAAAGATAAAGGACATGACACAAACAACGTAATTAACCTCCCCAATTATTATGTTATCGTTTGGATCTAGAGATTCTATATAATTAAGCTAGACTCAACAACTATTAATCCGATTCGTATTTCTTTTATATTGGCTATGGGAGTCATCCCTAAACTAGATCTAGCTCCGGGTAGGCCATCTAGATCACTATGCTACATCACGTGACTTCGCTTTTTAGGCCTCCATCTCATATGACTCACACGCTTACAAAACTAGGGATGCCGATATTAACCGTATTCCTCACCTTGGAAACATTCCTGTGATTAGGCGTACTTCCTAAGAGATCGCATCAGTCTCTATCCCATTAACAATTACCTGCACGGTCTCATGTTAATCTACGATTTATAACTAGGTGTGCACAATTCCCTAATACAGAACAGATCTAGATCTCGCTGAAAGTCCCGGAAGATCAATTCATGAGCCGACCTAGGAGCCCTATATTGGTATTTTCTAATCATACGCTAATTAAAACAGACGAGCAACGTAGCCGTAGCCATACCTACTAATATAAGAAATTCTAGGTGGACAATCACACCATAAAGACGTGGCTAGATTGACGCGGCAAAAACCTAAATCTTAGCGTTTCTACATACGTAACGGATAAAATAGAGACTCATAAAGCAATTATATAGATCTATTAAAAACACGGTTGTCGATCATACCAAAGTCATCTATAGGTCACCGGATAACCGATCTGGGCGTGTGGACCCTTATAGACAAGGAATCCCCACTGCCTCATATCGTATCCTTAGATCTACATCGTTCGGAGAAGAACGAACAACCTCAAACAATAAACAATAATTGGGGGGACTTAATTACAAAGAACAAAGAACAAATAAATACAAGAACTTACATAACTCAGAACTTGTAAAAAACTGCTCTAAGAAAAACTGAAGATTTAATTATGAATTGTGTGTATGTTGTGTGGTGTGGTTTTCGTGTGTAATGTATGTGCAAATATATAGGAGTAAAAATTTGCATAGGATAAGCCTAAACCAATCTGAAATAGTTTTCCTAAATCCAAAAGAAGTATGAAAACGCGTTAGGATAATTCCAAGTCGATCCGGAAGCTCTACAGGGCAAAATGCGCCCTCCCTTATGCGCCCTTCTTTGGCGCCAACTCTTCCTTACTCCTCTTTTCGTGCTTATCCGATCTTTATCTTCAATGCACTCCGGATTTTCTTTGATTTATCTTGAGATTTAATTCTTCCATTTGTATTTATCCTCCAAAAATTATCCCAATCTACAAAATAGATATTTATGCCAAAGTAAATCATATTTAAATAAAAACGGATAAATACCAAAATATAAATAAAAACAGATAAATACCAAATTATATAATAAAAACGGATAAATACCAAATTATATCTTATAAATCACATAACATTAAATAATAAATATAAACATGTGATTTAATATAAAATATATATTATTAATCCCGATTTAAGGACAATGTTGATGACTTTTACGGGTATAATTTGACCGTCATCAACTACCCCCCACATATGCTTTGATCGTCCCGAACAAAGCATCAATAAGTCATTCCCCAAGACAACATTTTCCATGGTCAAATCATACTTACACAAGAAACTCGAGTCAACTCATACCATTCATGCTCATAAGGTACCCATTATTCACTACTCGTTATGAATCGAAGTGATGTGTGCATGTGCATTCAGTTTTATATATTCGTGGCAAGATTAGAGTTAATGCTAACTTCGCAATCTCAACCTACCAACATCAGCATTCCTACTTCTTAAGCCTCGCATGGGTAAAGACATGGTGCAATAAACAAGATCGTCATCCAGAAATGTTTTTGGACTTAGAGACCGAGAAAAATACTCGAAGGCTCTTAAAAATTGAATTTTTTTTCTCACATTTTCATATTTTCAAGCATTAACACATCTCAAGAAAGAAACTTGCTTTAAAAGTAAATTATGCATTGCAAGAATCCCCTTTCGCGGATTGGTCAATAACATAAATATTACCATAAGCGCGAGGCTACTTTGGTAATGTTACTACAAGCCCAGTGTTTAACGCTTTGTCAAAACACAGATTATTCTCAAGCTTATTACTCCGCTTTGATGGCCAGAAGATAGGAATACATCAGTAGATAAATATCGACACTAAGTCTACATAACCAATCATCTACGCAATGTACACATAATTCTTCACTTATTATAATTTGCGCGGTAAAACTCGATTCAAAGATTGAGTAATCGAATAATAAATAACTACTTGCAACAATCGGCATGAATATCCTTAAATTTACATTCACATAAGTATAAAATGATCACGTACTCATGCAACTTGGTTCCTTTCCTATCAATTCTTAGCTAGGAACTCACAATTCTAAGGGTACGAGATAAATAATATGGCATTTATTCAATTTTTTCAATTTTTTCACCGTTTTATTCAATTTTTAATTATAGTACATCATAGCTAAGTCTCCTACCCCCCACTTAAACATGTCATTGTCCCCAATGACAAATAAAAATGAGAATTTAAGAAAAAAACTTAGCTCTGGGAACGGCTCTCAAGCAAGAAGCAGAATATCGGAGTAGTCCAAGCACGTCGAGGGACCTCTATGAATATTAGCAAACCGGAGATCGAACACGAAGTTCTATCGCTGCAAAATAAGTCTTCAACAAATCTCAAAACTCGTTACAGCGTTAGCTCATAAAAAATAATAATCGAAACAAAGGGACAGTAAAAGGAATACATGAAAACTCAAACATTTTTAAGTCCTTAAAACGATTACATTTGTGAAACATTGGAATTATTAAACCCGAATTGTTTTGAGTACAACATTATGATTTAGAAAACTGACAACAGACTCGATACAAAGGAAAATATACTAAATAGAAAGAAAAAATAAGCAAGCAACTAAAGATGGCAGTCTTTATCTATATCCTCCACCGCAAAAAATATGAGTAAAAACCAGGTGGAGAAGATAAAGATCAAAAAGCATTACCCCATGTGTGAAAACACGAGGTTTACCGTATTGATAAGGTATTTAATCCAGCGTAAAAGAGACACTTGGTAAGGTATAACAGATTCAATGTGACCTATTGGTAAAAGATAGGATCAGAAACTCGGCGCAGACGCTTCACGTTTGGATTGGATATCAACAACTTAGGGAGATGTAGCTTCTCCTCGAAATTACTAATAACCCAATGTAGCACGTAGAAGTCATCACCGTCATCAACAAGGTCGGATTGGTGTGATATTTAGAACGAAACTCATCATCTCGAAAAGCCGGAATAGGCGTAAAAGTGTGAAATTTAAAACATCCGGTAGAAAGATAAATTGTATGTTGATCAGACCAAAAAACGTTCTTGTTCGCACCAATCATTCTCTGTTACATTTACAATAATTCTCAAGCTCTCTTAATGCTTTCATCTTAAGGTTGATTGCTAAATTTCCTTTTCTTTAGCAATTTCACGACTCTCCTAAGAAACTCTATTTCACGTGGCCTATATTGAGTAAAAAAGTTTTGCACATCCTTAGCCTAACAGCCATCGGAAAATAAAAAACCTCAACATATGTCACGTTACTCTTATTTGACACAAAGAAAACAAAACCTAAAATCCTAAAAAAAAAAAAAGAAATCCTAAGGGATTTGAAGAAGTAATTCTGAGTTTAAAGTCCTCAGCTCGACTTTCCAAAAATTATCCTTGTCACTCATCCTTCTTGGATCGCTAGATGTTGACCCTTTGAGCACTATGAGAGGTGGGCTCGTCGTTTTTGCGGATTAATATCCTTCCCTTGGTTGTGAGACCTAGGAAACGACATCTATCCATACCATTTATACAAAGCTCTTACCTCTTCTCTCATTTTAGAAATTAGTGAATTCTCAGGAGATTTAGTCCTAGGGACCCATTTTAATCATATCCTCTATAATGATGCTTCATTATGCTCTCTCAAAACTCAACGTCTTCATTAGATTGCGAATGCTTAAACTACACAAATTGTTGCTCCCATGGCCAGTAGAAGCAATCTCATACATAGGACAATGAGATTTTGACAGAACTACGAGGAACTCTTTATTCACTGCTTCCTTCAACTACTACATGTTTCCTTACACCCTCTAGATGAGATAGATTTGGGGCATAACCTTCCACACTAATAAAATTAATCTTACAAACCAACTCGGGGCTAAGATTCATACTCAGGTTCATGTATAGGCTAACTTATGCTCAAAACACCAAAAGATAGTAAAACATAAGCAAAAAAGGTAATACCTTGCCTTCAACATTGTACCATGAATAATTTGAACCTTTTAATATTTATTTTCTCGGAGCCATCTTGGTGCTTTAAAGGTGTTGCTTCCATCACTTTTCCCATCGTAAATTCGTAGCCCCACATGTTTCTGGGTTATTTCCTCAGTGCCCATGAAAAATTACTGACTCAGATTATCGCTTCCCTGGTTTCTGCAAACAGAAGAAAAACAAAAACATAGAAGACCGTAGAATGATTTTAAAATTGTTTACCATGCTGCTATCAGACCTACGGATTAAACATACAGAGATAAACAGACACGCGAAGTCCCAGAAAACAGAACCAGGCTCGCTGGAGGTGAGAGGCAGTCTCGCTGGAAGTGAAGCCAGCTGTTCCAGATTCTTGAATTTTTACACAGAGCAGACAACCAGAGGGACTTAAAAACGTAAAAAAAACAGAGTCTAAAACAGAAAACTTAACATGAATAAAAAATTATTTATATATAAAATTGACCGTTGGTTCCCCGGCAACGGCGCCAAAAACTTGATGACGTAGATCAAGTGAAATTAAAATACTTGACCACCAAAACCAATACTAGCAAGAGGACTAGGTCCATCGTAGTATAGCTATAGCGAATCAAGGTCGATCCCACAGGGAACCAATTGTGGATCATTTATATACAAACAATTAATCATTCATGTCAATGACACAGAGGCGGTCTACGACCAACAGAAGACAAGAAAGATAAAGGACACGACACAAACAACGTAATTAACCTCCCCAATTATTATGTTATCGTTTGGATCTAGAGATTCTATATAATTAAGCTAGACTCGACAACTATTAATCCGATTCGTATTTCTTTTATATTGGCTACGGGAGTCATCCCCTAAACTAGATCTAGCTCCGGGCAGGCCATCTAGATCACTATTCTACATCACGTGACTTCACTTTTTAGGCCTCCATCTCATATGACTCACACGCTTACAAAACTAGGGATGCCGATATTAACCATATTCCTCACCTAGGCAACATTCCTGCGTTTAGGTGTACTTCCTAAGCGATCGCATCAGTCTCTGTCCCATTAACAATTACCTGCACGGTCTCATGTTAATCTACGATTTACGTATAACTAGGTGTGCACAATTCCCTAATACAGAATAGATCTAGATCTCGCTGAAAGTCCCGGAAGATCAATTCATGAGCCGACCTAGGAGCCCTATATTGGTATTTCTAATCGTACGCTAATTAAAACAGACGAGCAACGTAGCCGTAGCCATACCTACTAAGATAAGAAATTCTATGTGGACAATCACACCATAAAGACGTGGCTAGATTGACGCGGCGAAAACCTAAATCTTAGTGTTTCTACATACGTAACGGATAAAATAGAGACTCATAAAGCAATTATATAGATCTACTAAAAACACGGTTGTCGATCATACCAAAGTCATCTATAGGTCACCGGATAACCGATCTGGGCGTGTGGACCCTTATAGACAAGGAATCCCCACTGCCTCATATCGTATCCTTAGATCTACATCGTTCGGAGAAGAACAAACAACCTCAAACAATAAACAATAATTGGGGGGACTTAATTACAAAGAACAAATAAATACAAGAACTTACATAACTGCAGAACTTGTAAAAAACTGCTCTAAGAAAAACTGAAGATTTAATTATGAATTGTGTGTATGTTGTGTGGTGTGGTTTTCGTGTGTAATGTATGTACAAATATATAGGAGTAAAAATTTGCATAGGATAAGCCTAAACCAATCTGAAATAGTTTTCCTAAATACAAAAGAAGTATGAAAACGTGTTAGGATAATTCCAAGTCGATCCGGAAGCTCTAGGGCAAAATGCGCCCTCCCTTATGTGCCCCCTTCTTTGGCGCCAACTCTTCCTTACTCCTCTTTTCGTGCTTATCCGATCTTTATCTTCAATGCACTCCGGATTTTCTTTGATTTATCTTGAGATTTAATTCTTCCATTTGTATTTATCCTCCAAAAATTATCCCAATCTACAAAATAGATATTTATCCCAAAGTAAATCATATTTAAATAAAAACGGATAAATACCAAAATATAAATAAAAACAGATAAATACCAAATTATATAATAAAAAAGGATAAATACCAAATTATATCTTATAAATCACATAACATTAAATAATAAATATAAACATGTGATTTAATATAAAATATATATTATTAATCTCGATTTAAGGACAATGTTGATGACTTTTACGGGTATAATTTGACCGTCATCAATTTTATTAGATAGAATTAAATGTAACGAGAACGGAGCAGAAGATGGAGGCCAAAGAAAGAAGAATAAAGATCCCATTAGAGATGGCGCATTAAAGATCCAATTGGCGGCTGTAGCTACCCTTAGATTGTGACCCGCGGTTTCGTCAGTTTGTATTCGAAACCGCACCTAGGAAAAATCCATGATCATACCGGTTACTTTATGCATTTATTTATTTTGTGCTTGTATTTATTTTATATGATACGATAGATGCATAACTAGGCACGATCTAGATGAATGTGTAGGATGTATGTCTATAGAGATAGATATACATGATGAGACCGTAATAAATTAATTAAGAGAATTAATTCAAAATTAATTAAGTGAATTAATTTAAAATTACTCCCACAACAAAAAATCGAGTTATAAAATGTCTCTCAATATTATAGTGACGGTGAAGAGCCCTTGTTCGGATCCAACAGATCGGCCCACGTCGGGAGTTGACCTACCTCAGATATATCATTATTATCGAGATATGATCGTTATGAGAACTCATGAATACTTGGGTTACGACTCGACTAAGAATCTTGCGGTGATTGGCCCACGTCAGTACCGTATGATTTTAGAGACATAAGGTTGACTATCACATAGACGATGTGAATTGTCAAAGAGTTGACTAGTCAAACCACTGGAAGTCGCGTTAGACGCGATTGGTAAGAAGTACCTACCCGTCAAAATTGATCCGGTCGATCGGCCCACGTCGGGGATCGAGTCAGCCAGATAGGATTCTAGCCACTAAAGGATTTTGAAAAATTCTTGAAAGTTTTTGGTCCCTTGAAAAGGCTTTGGTTAAGTTTAGAGGGGGGGGGGTGAATAAACTTAACACTTAAAACTTTGGAGTTAACAAATTCTGCAACTTCAGCAGCCTGCTGATACTTCGAGTCTCGTCGAGACTTCGATAGCCGTCGATAAACGGAGTCTACTGATAGTTGAGGTTGCTGAATTTGTGCAGCGGAATAATATCAAAATTAAGCCTTAATACTTGTTGTTAAATATGATACTAAGTATTAGATACGCAGTAGTGTATGTGTGTGATTTCAGTTACTAGATTCAGTAAGTTGATGTGTAAAATAAACTAAGTGCGAAAGTAAATGTCGAAAGTAAGTAGGCGAGATTTTATAGTGGTTCCGGGTGGTGTAATCCTGTCGGTCCACTCTTCTCCCGTGATGTTGGAGGAAATTCACTAGAGATCTTTGATGTAGGCATTACAAAGATTCTTAAGTTGCTTGTCCTTCACCAATAACTATGGCTTCACAACCGAAAAGTGGGAACAGTAGGATTGCTTTGCTCCCGAGTCTTCCACCGGTCCTTGAAGGGTAGGATTGCCTCTTCACCGGCTCTACCACAAACAACGATCTTTCACACCAAAGTGCTTCACTGTCTTCGACGGAGTTCTTTATAAAATAAAGATTGAATCAAGTAAATGATTCAGTTGCAGCAACTTGATTAGGATGATATAATCAGTAGCTTGCAGTCTTCAAGTGTGTATGCTTGATGTAGCTTGAATGTAGAAAACACTTGAAGAATTTCTCTGGATCAGTAGCTTTAAGTTCAGTAGGTTCAGCAGGGTGTTTTTCAGCTCAGTAATATTTCTTCAAAGTTTGTTAATTTTCATCATCTTGTTTCTAAGTTGAAAGTCCTCTATTTATAGGCAAGAATGCATGTGACTTGTATTTGAAATTCAAATGTAACCGTTCCTTGTTTTTGTCCCATCTGATTTGCATTCTATCACTATTCATAGGACTGACACTGTCAGAATTCCTTTTTGACAGTGCAGTCTGTCCACCCCTTTGACTTATATCCAATGGATAAAAATATGAATCATCCCAACATTCTTTTAATCTCAGCCTTTGATATCTTTGATAAGTCAGAGGTAGTTGGCTGTCCTTATCCATGTAATCTTCCAATAATCTTGAATTAATCGAGGTATATTATCAGCAGGTTCATCAGTCTGCTGAGATACCTATCAGTCTGCTGAACTCCAATTTGCTGTGTATAAAATACAATGCAGCTGACTTCTTTTATCTAACTTTTATTTGTGAAGTTAGATTACACCTTTTTAATTATAACCAAGTTCCAAACATCATCCAACTTATGGAACTTAGACCTTCTACACAAGGTATATGTGATCAGTTTAGGTCATCACGGACTTGCCTAAATTCTGATCCCATATCCTTGACTTAAATTACTAAGTTTGATCCCTTAGCCTTCTGTAACTGAGTTTGAACCCTCAGCCTTCAGTCTTCAGTCTTCAGCAGGTTCCTGACTAGTCTACTGACCTATCTACCCTACTGACCTAGACCAGTCTGCTGGAAACAAATCGGTGACCATTACAGTGCTTGTTTGATCAAACCTATTCATGAATCAAACTCTAATAAACCTATACATTTGATCTAGACATCATTTTGCCTTTGCACTATAACAGCTAGTCTGGCACTCATCATCAAAACATAGAAATAAGTCCAACAATTTCCCCCTTTTTGGTGATGATGCCACTACCCTCACCTAACAGCAAAGCAAAAAGGTAAAAACAAAAACAGAAAAAATATCCATCTTTCATTAAAATCATTTGTTCAAAGATATTACAGTCTAGAATCAGCAAAAATATAATGCAGTTAAAGTATGCTGATCTACTGTCTTCTTTCTCTCTCTTGTCTGGCCTTCTCCACTTGTTCTTGGTAGGCCCTGATCTCTTCTATCATATCCCTCATCCATTCATTTTCAATCAGTGTAAAATCAATGTAGGGATTGACTTGTTTCCACCAGTTCCATGCTTCAGGCAGGATAAGATTAATATGATTCACTGTGAATCCAAACTTCATGTATAGTTCCTTAAACTCTTCAAGTGAATCCTTTGCTTTTGTGATAGGCAAGTTCCTATCACCTCTGCCACTTCTTCCACCTCTTCCACCTCTGTTGCTTGCCCTTAAGGCTTTAATCCTTGGCTCCCAAAATTTCAATCCCAAGAAAGAGTTCAGACCTTCATGAAATCCTTTGTCTTGATAAGGTTTCCTCCTGTTGTAATACTCTTTCTTGTATTGTCTAAAAAGATCATCAGTAAGTTGCAATCTGCCAGGTGCAGGTTGCCTGAAAGCATTGGTATCATCTTGCCATCTCTTCTGTGCAAAAAGTCTTGCAGCCTCTTTTTTTTTTAATTTGTTTGGCCCTCTTCCCCCTTAGTGACATCATTAACAAAACGGGACAATAGGCCATGAACACTCTCCTGTGAAATAACCAGATTATTCAGTTGCCCTTCCATAATCTCAGTTCTGGTGTCAACTGCAGTAATCCTGGTTTGCAAAGTCTGTTCCAATAGATTGATCCTCTCAGTAACCTTAGGATCCAATCTAGCAGGTTGAGATGTTCCAGCAGCCTCAGCAGGCTTAGGTGTGGCAGCAAGGTTGTCAAGTTTCTGATGGATGGAAATGAATTGGTCTTTCAGAAACTTCTCTTTTGCAGTATTGCCAACCTTGATTCCCCTCACATCTAGTATCAGATCATTCACAGCATTTTGAGTAGATGTGAAGTTTGAAGCAACTGTGGCCGTAGATTGTCTGTTTTCATTCACCATTTTCATCAGTTCTTCAAATCTTTCTTCCTGTCTGTCCAGTTGAGTTCTTAACTGTTGCATATCATTTCTAACAGTCCTTAACTCATTCAAAACTTCAACTGGCACTTCACTGGTCATCCTTCCACCAGTAGCTTCATCAGCAGGCTCCTCAACATTGTACTGTAGCCTCTGATTGCTCACAACCATTGCCCAACTCCTATCTAGACCAGCAGGGTTAGGTCCTTGATATTCTTCCAAGATAGGATCAATGGCAGGTTCTTCAAAAACAGGTACAAATGCCTGTTGAGGATCAACTTCAACGTTTTCTTCTTCAGGCATTTGAAATTCCTCATCACTGAAGTCATAGTCTAGCAGCTGCTCATCCTCATTAACGACGGTCTGTCGACCATCTTTCCCTTCGGTGGTCTTGTCTCCGTAGGCTCCACTACGGCCTCTTCTTCAAAGCAACGGGGGTTTCCTCCAAACCCAAAGTTTGTTCCAACCTTTGTCCGGGTGCTATTTGAGACTCGGCGGCTTTGTACCTCCCGTTCCAACCTTTGTGCGAGTCTTGTTTGTAGCCCGAAAGAACTCGCCTCCTCTTCAACTCTCTGTGGATTGAATATAGCCTCATTATCCACTTGGAAACCTTCAGCATGACCAATCTTGTTCAGAATGATGGCAGTTTTAGTGAGAATGCCCTCAAAGTCAAATCCATCTTGATATTCAATAGATGCCTCTGAGCTGGCACTAGGTTCACTGAAATCAGTAAACTTTTCTTCATCCAAATCCTCACTCTGTTCAGGTTCAGTTTGTGCAGTAGGCTCTACAACATGGAATGTAGAAGATTCATCAGCTAGCCTACTAGCACCCAAATTAATTCCTTCATTGATCAATGCTTCCAGATCATCCATGGTGAGATCCTGAAGATCCTCATCCATCTCTCCAGTCTGCTGGCCCTCAGCAGACTTACCAGTATCAGTGGACTGTTGTACAGGTGGTTCTTTCAACAGTGCAGTCCCACAGGTTCCTCCTGGTCCAGATGGGAAATCTCCTCTAGAATCTGATGATGAGGATGAGTCATCATTGCCATCTCTGGGATCCCTAAACTTGATACCCTCCTCATTCTATTGCTCATCAAATAAGTCCATCAATCTGGATTGCAGCAGAGTGGTATCAACTAGGTCCAACAAATTTTCTACTCCCAACTTGTTAAAAGCCCATTCTTCAAAATCTGTCATAGGCTCAGCAGTTGGCTTTTGTCTCTTGTAGAAACCAAACTTCCATTGAAAATAGTCAGCAATTTGCTGAAGTTTGGGATCTACATACTCTTCAGTTTTCTTTCTTTCTTTCACATGCCTTTCAAAGGGCATGAAAGATCTCCTGGGAGCAACTCCAGTACCTTGTTGACCTCCAAAGGTTCCAACAAGTAGGTTCATGGTTTCTTCAACAGATGTTTGAAAGTCAGTAGGTTCATGGTTCATGTGCCTACTACTTCCATCTGTACAACACTTGATTCCCCCTGACTTACATGCTCATCAGCAGGGTTAGCAGCAGACTGCTCTTCCCCCTGAGTTCTTGCAACAATTGCAGGGTCTTCAACCATTTCTTCAGCTACTTCTTCAATTACCACAGCAGGTTCAGGTTCAGTGGATTGCTGTGGGTCTTCAGTAGATACTACAGTAGGCTCAGGGTCAGTAGACTGCTGTATATCTCCAACAGATTGCTCAACAACAACCTGTCCAGCTTCAGTAGACTTGACAACCTCTTCAGGTGAGGAGTCAGTGATTTCCACAGGCTTGATGATAGTTAAGGGCTCAGGCTCAATAGCCTCTTCTTCTTCTACTACTGATGCTTCTTCTTGGGCTCTTTGTGCCTCCAAGCTTTTCATTTCTTTCCCTTTTCCATGTTTCTGTTTATGGATAATTTCTTTTCTCCTCTTGGAAAGGGGTTCATCATCTTTTTCAATCACAGCGGACTTCCTCTTTCTACTATCTTCTTTCTGTTGTTCCCTTAAGATTTCAACAACAGTTTTCTTGCAGCAACAGCAGGGTCAGTAACCTCCACTGAAACCTCAGCAGACTCAGCAGTCTGTGCTGTTTTCTTCCTTGTTCTTTTAGTCTTTAACACTTCAGTTGTCTTCCTTGTTTCTGTACCTTTTCTTTTCTCAGCAGCTTTCTTTGGTGCAGCAGGTTTAGCAGATTTCTTTTTAGGTTGCTTGACCTGCTCACCACCAGCATCACCATCATCACCATCACTATCATCATCAGCAGCAGGGTCAGCAACAGCTTCATCACCATCTAGACCGGGAATAGCATAATCAATTTCCTTCTTGTATCTAGACTGGTTGATCTTCTCAGGTTCAATATCAGGAACTTCCAAATGATTCAGCAGAGTCTGAACCATTAATCCTAAAGGCGGGGCCTTGGATTTCCTCTTTCCTTCTCTTTCCTCCTTGGCTACTTTCTTCATATAATGAATGAAGTAACCAGCCCAGTTAAACTTCATGCTCCTGCAGATGATTATCATCAGCTCTATCTTGGGTCCAGATAGAGTGTCCATACTTCCAACCAATCCAAGTATGTTTTTAGCAATGAGTTTGCTCAGCAGACTGTACTCATTTCCAATATGTCTGCAATTGATGCCTGGAACGGATTTGGTGGCGGCATTTGTTTTGATTTGATCTACAAACGCCATCTTGTCCAATCCCATTGCTTCAGGATTGACTGGACCATCTATTACTTCCTCAAATCCAAATACTTCCCTCAGTAGACTAGAGGAAACTACAATCTCCTCAGCATTCACAGTTTTCTTGAATGCTTCAGTCCCTTCTTCCACAACCATATTCTTCTAGAAATCAATAACATTGGTGTATGAAATTGTTTCTAATCTGAGATTGAGTATGTTCTTCAAGCCTGCAAATCTCCTGATTCTCCTACCAATATTAATTGCCAAATCTGTTTTGTTTGCATCCACAACAAAGCCTCTAACACTTTGGCTCGTTTCAATCTGGACATCAATCTTTTCCGCCATTTGTATGAGAAGAATGAGATGGAGAAGATAGATTAAGAATTTGTGTTCACACAGTGTGAAATTCGCAATGATAAAGCAGATATGCAAGTAGAGAATCCACTGTGTGATAGGCCTGAATATATAGACAGTGAGTGGTTGCAACTGTCATTGCATGTACATCCATGTCAACCACGATTAATCTGAATAAATGCTGGCTTGACACGTGTTCCATAACGTCTGATAACCGTTAGATCGTGTTAACTGTGGTAATAAAGGATAAAATAAATATCCCGCCAATTCTGCTTTTTGACTTTAATAACTTTGACTGTGTAACGTTCCATTCAGCAGGGTAGTCCTCAGCAGGGTGGGCTCAGCAGTCTGCTGAAACAGGTGCTTCAGCAGCCTGCTGACAAAGTGACTCTGCTGATCCTTAATTTCTCCTTGTTTTGTTCAATTGATAATACAAGATGAAGTTTAATACCAATGACTGATCTGTCAAGTGAGCTCACCCAACATGACAAAGACCAATCCCCTTGGCAACCTCATTTGCTCAATTGTCCAATCATAAGTACATGGAATTGTTGATACCAATGACTAATCAGTTAAGTGAGCTCACCCAACATAGCAAAGACTAATCCCCTTGGTGAATTCCAGTACATTTCTGAATATCAGTCAACTTTGATAATTCCAAGTTCAGTCCTTAATTTGAAAAATCTTTCACTGTCAAGTGGTTTAGTGAAGATATCAGCAAGTTGATCTTTAGTAGGGATGTATAGAACCACCACATCTTTCTTTTCAACATGATCTCTTATAAAATGATGTCTTACATCAATGTGCTTGGTTCTTGAGTGCAAAACAGGATTTTCAGTGATTGCAATTGCACTTGTGTTGTCACACATAATTGGAATTTCCTTTTCTTCAATTCCATAATCCCTTAATTGTTGTCTTAACCATAATACTTGTGCACAACAACTTCCAGCAGCTATATACTCAGCTTCAGCAGTGGAAGTTGATATAGAATTCTGTTTCTTGCTGAACCAGGAGACCAGTCTATTTCCCATTAACTGACAGGTTCCTGAGGTGCTTTTTCTATCAATCTTGCATCCAGCATAATCAGAATCTGAGTAGGATATAACTTTGAAGCTTCCTTCCTTGGAATACCATATCCCTACTCACAAAGTCTCTTTTAGATACTTGAGAACTCACTTGACTGCACCTAAATGACTTTCTTTAGGTTTAGATTGAAATCTTGCACAAACACCTACAAAGAAAGGATATATCGAGTCCGTCGGCGTGGTACACGATCGCCTATCATCCTTCGTATAAGGTCCGATCAACATCTTTGCCATCTTTATCTTCATCCAATCGATATTTGTACTCATAGGGGTTGAATTTTTAATGCTTTGTTTTCCATACCAAACTTCTTCAAAGAACTCCTTGGTATACTTGGTTTGATGAATGAAGATTCCATCTTTCATTTGTTTAACTTGCAATCCCAAGAAGTAATTCATTTCTCCCATCATACTCATTTGAAATTTGCTCTTCATTAGATTTGCAAACTTTTCACAAAGTAAATCATTTTCGAACCAAAGATAATGTCATCAACATAGATCTGTACCGACGGTGGTCTTTGTCCCCTTCACTGATTCTGAAAAGTGTCTTGTCAATGGTGCCTTTTGTAAAACCATTGTCCACCAAGAATTGAGATAGAGTCTCATACCAAGCTCTTGGTGCTTGTTTCAATCCATAAAGTGCTTTGTTGAGTCTATACACTTTATCTTCTTGATCTTTAACTTCAAATCCAGGAGGTTGCTGTACATACACTTCCTCCTCTAGAATGCCATTTAAAAAAGCACTTTTGACATCCATTTGATATACTTTGAAGTTCTTATATGCAGCATGTGCCAAGAATAATCTGATAGCTTCCAATCTTGCAACAGGTGCATAAGTTTCATCAAAATCTATTCCTTCTGCTTGAGAATAGCCTTTTGCAACTAGTCTGGCCTTATTCCTTACAATGGTACCAGATTCATCAAGTTTATTTCTGTATACCCATTTAGTACCAATGATATTTGCATGACTTGGCCTTTCAACTAGTGTCCAAACTTGATTTCTTTCAAATTCATTTAATTCTTCTTGCATAGCAATTATCCAATCTGGATCTAAAAGCTTCTTCAACAACTTTAGGTTCCATTTGAGATAGAAAACAAGTAAACATAGCTTCCAGTTGTCTTCTAGTCCTCACACCTTGCTGTACATTGCCAATAACTTGTTCAGCAGGGTGATTCCTTAACCACTTGTGGATTCTGGGTTATTTTGATTATCGGGAGCCTCATCTTCGAGGGTCTGCCGTAGCTTCTTCTACAAGGGGGGTCAGCAGATCCTTGAACTGCTTCGGTTGTTGCATCGGTAACATTACCGGCGGGGTGTTCGGCGAGGGCGATATCGAAACTTTCAAGTCATTGAATCTTTCCAAAACTTCAACACAATCTGGATCGGTGACTTGTTGATCTCGGCGGAGTTCACAATCTTTATCTTCCATACCAAGAAACTTAGGTTCATCAAACACAACATGTATTGTTTCTTCATGTTTCGGTGACCTCTTGTTCGCACCAAGACCCCGAATGCCTTGCCGACGAAGAATATCCCAAGAAAATTCCTTCATCGATTTTGGTTGGAATGTTTTCAAATGAACTTTGTGATTTAGGATAAAACACTTGCTTCCAAATGGATGGAAATAGGATATGTTAGGTTTCCTTCCATTCCAAACCTCATAAGGTGTCTTCGGCGGCTCCTTGTTTACGATGTTCTGTTTTGTGTATAGCATGCTTGTATTGATTTCACCCAATATCTTTCGGTAGCAATGCTTCACGGATCATTGTTCTTCCTGCTTCCTTTAAAGTCCTGTTTCTTCTTTCAGCAACCCCATTTTGCTGAGGTGTGCCAGTAGCAGCAAGTTGATGTAGTACACCATTCTGTTCACAGTATTCTCTTATTACTTTGTTGAGAAATTCAGTACCCTGATCTAATCTTATTTTTATTACTGGTAAACTTTTCTCATTTTGTAATCTCTTCAAAAGATTAGGCATGCTTTGGAGTGTTTCACTTTTCTTGTTCATAAAAACCACCCAAGTATATCTTGAATAATCATCCACAATCACTAAGGTGTACTTCTTTCATGTTACACTTGTTGGAGTTATTGGTCCAAAAAGATCCATATGCATCAGCTCCAACACTCTATTAGTTGATTGTTTAGTTTTTGACTTGAAGCTTGTTTTTATCTGTTTACCCTGCTGAGATGCATCACATATAGCATCCTTTTTGAATGTGATCTCAGGTAAACCAATCACCAGCTTCTTCTTTACCAACTGATTGATATCATCAAAGTTTAAGTGATTCAACTTCTTGTGCCATAACCAATTGAGTTCAGACTTGGTATGCACAATCAGGCATGTTTCTGGAACTGCAGTAGACCAATCCACAACATACATGTTTTGTTGTCTTCTACTAGCAAGTACAACTTGATCACCTCTTTCACTAATGACAATACAATTGTTTTTGTCAAAAGTGACTTTGTATCCCATGTCACAGAATTGTCCAGTGCTCAGCAAGTTGTAGTCCAGTCCTTCCACATATGCAACATTTTTGATTGTAAGTCCATTTCTCACAAGTGTGCCATATCCTCTTGTATATCCAGGTGTATTTTTGTGGCCAAAATTCACCCTTGGACCATCTTTTGCCACAAAGTTTGTTAAACTGTGCTTATTCTTTGTCATGTGTCTGGAACATCCACTGTCAAAGTACCAGACACCCTACAAAACAAAGTTAATGCATTTTAGGTACCCAAACCTGTTTGGGTCCATAGTGGTCAGTGGTAAGCATGACTTTTGGTAAGTTTCCATAAGGTCTTCTCCTAAAAGTGTCATACTTTGGTTCATACATGTATTCCACACATCCATATGTTCTTACAGTAGGTTGTGTAGAATTCACATATGTTTTCTGACCTTTTGGTTTATAATGCTGTTTGAAGTGATTCTTGGTGTTAGAAGCATTAGTATAACCATTTGTTTGCTGTCTGTTAGGAACGACCTTGTAATAGGAGTCTCGCCGAGGTCTTGTGTAAGTCCTCTCGTCGATCCCATTGCCTAGGTTTTACCCTAGTAGCATGGTTATACTTACTTGTTTCTAGCATTAGATGCGGGAATATTCCAATCATCATCGGTAGGGAACGCCTACCTTTCCCCCGAGATAAGTATCCCTTGAATGATTAACATTTTTGGGTTTAGGATTCTTATCCTTGGAATATTTCTCGTTTCTTACCCTTCGTGGTCCAACGGACTTGGTAGCAAGTCTGTCGTCGTCAGTGCTTAGAAGGCACATCGATCCTATTTTTAGATTTATTCTTTTTATTAGGAGTCGTTGACTTCTTTGACTTCTCGATTTTGCTTCCTTGAAGCATTCTCATTGGGTTTTACCTCAAAGCAACCTTCTTGGGAGTTGGATCTAGTGCGGTAGAAACTTAGGACCAATTACGGTACTAGGTTCGGTGACCTTCTTTGGATCCACTCTTGTTAGATTTTTGAGTTCCAAATCCAAGCCCTGTTCTATCCCCATAAGGCTTTCCTGATTTGTATGCAGTAGTGGAACAAGATGGTTCAACAGATTCAGAGGCTGCTGGATGTTCAGCAGACTTATACTGATTCTGTCCAACATCTTTTTCCTTACCTTTGAGAACCCTTAATTCAGCTTTCAATCTTCCAACTTCTAAATCAAGAGCTTCTTTTTCAGCATTCACAATCTCATAACCAGATTGTATTATCCTCGCTTGATTAAGGATGGCATCCAAAGTCTCATTGTTGTCGAATTTCTAGGATTTGAACCACAAGTTGATTCACAATCACTTCCAAGCGGGAGTATTGATGGATACGGTGTTGTATACCTCCTCGCTTTCATCCATATTGGCCATCAAAGCATAATCTTCCATATCGGCAACTTGATCTTTGTGTCATCGATTCATTTCCCTTTTCGATTCCACTTCATACCCCGATTCATCTTCGGCAACCATAGCCTTCTTGCCATATCTTCTTTGTTGACTCTTGGTCTTCAGTAGGTCTGGACAATCAGGTCTAAAGTGTCCAGGCTTCTTGCAGTTGAAGCAAAGATAATCAGGTTCCTTACTTTGTTTTAACTTAGGACATTCAGGTTTGAAGTGTCCTGGTTTCTTGCAATGAAAGCACAGATAGTCATTATCTTTCTTTGACTCCTCTTTCTTTCTTTCAGTAGGCCTCTTTGTGAAATTTCTTGCAGGGGCCTTTCCAGTCTTCATGATGTGATCCGTCCCGAGACATTTTATTTGTTTTGTTTATTTTAGTTTTCAGTGTTTTAATGAATAAAACGGCCTTAGGCCCGTGTCAAAAGTTGCCCATATGTTAGTATATTGGGCCAGGTGTTTATTTTTAGCAAATAATAGCCGTTTGGGCTTATTAGGGTTGAGTTAGGATTGTTACAAAATAAAGTGGCGAAAATTACTATGTAATTTATCCCACATTGCTTAGGAGTTGGTTAGTCATTTATTTTTTAGCCTATATAAAGGCATTCCTTGTAATTTTATAAGATAATGAATGATGAAATATTTATAATGAAATTGAGAGTTTTCTCTTCTTCCTTGGTTTGTGATTGATCAAGAACATCGCTTGCGAGCGAGTGATCTCTTTGTCGTAGAGATTGCACCCCTTTCAAGAGCTTATCAGCGTTCTTGAGCAAAGCGTTGAGTTGTTCTTGGCCCTCTTCCTAGACTCCTGCTCAGATAGGTTAGGGTTTCCCGCTCTCATTGATCCTTTCGTCGATCTCCTAGGATCGTATCGCATCAGTTGGTATCAGAGCTCAGCGACGAAGGTATCAAATATCCCCGTTTATTTTCCTTCTTTAATTTTCTTATTCAAAAAAAAATAAAAAATTTAGTTCCTTGTTTTTTGTTCATTAATTTCGTCCACCCTCTCCCAAGAACATCCAAAATCTTCAAATCTTCATCCATCCTACGCGGAAAACTTGAAGATTCTTCAAACCTTCATCCCAAGAACCCTAATTATTTTCCAGATCCCGTTTTTTGTATCAGTTCGTTCCCTAACCAAAACCACTCGAAAAATTCTGCAATTTTTACCACATATACAACACATCTCGTTCTACAATTTCTCTCTGTACACCCAATTCAGATTCAACATAAATCTTGCCTAAAACCACCGATTACTCCGAACAATCTGTCCAGAAAAACTGCAGCCGTCAAGCGTCGATCGTTTTAGGTTTTTGTGCTTTAGACGACTCCAAATTACCTAAAAATTGGTGATAGTATAGGAAATACTCTGATATACAACTTTTATCTTTTGAGTTTTTCCAAATTCTCTGTAGTTTTGTCGTAATTGGCACCGTAAGACACTGCTACCAATCTGAAAATCATTGACAGATTGCACCAGTTTCCGAAAAATGATTGTTTGAGCGACTTCCGTATCTCCAAAAAATCTGCAAATTTGACATACTTTAGAAAACTCTCAGTTCTACAACTTTTGTCTTTTGAGTTTTCCCAAATTCGTAGTCGTTTGGTGCTTAAATACGTGGGTTTCACACCCAGGGTGTAAACATTTTCACACCTGTGAAATTCTGTTGTCAAAACAATTGTGAAACTAAGGCATCTGGAGGGTATGAATCATTGAAAGGAGAGATGTTTGTGATAAAGAAAGCCTTGAGTAGTGTGGTGAATGTGGAGAATGATTTGCACCGAGAAAATAGTTTTCATACGAGGGTTTTGGTTAGTGGGAAGATTTGCTTAATGAAAATTGATGCGGGAAGCTGTGCCAATGTCATAAGTGCTGGTTTTGTCTCCGATTTAGCTATTCCTACGACACCTCATCCTCAACCATATACGTTGCAAGGACTCAGTGATGTTGGTCAAGTGCGAGTTACCAAACAGGCCTTAATATCTTTCAATCTTGGTAGGCTCGATGATGAAGTTTTATGTGATGTAGCCCCTATGCCTGCTTGTCATATCATACTTGGGAGGCCATGGCAATATGATAGGAGGGTTACGTATGATGGGTATTTGAATAGCTACACCTTGCGCCATAAGAGGATGAGACTTACACTCCGTTCCTTATCCCTTGAAGATGCCCACAAAGATCAACTCAAACTGGCAGCTGCATATGAGGAAGCTCGTTTGAAACGTGAATCCGAAAGGGAAAATGCCTTGGTTGAAGCAAACGACGAAGAGAGTGTTAACATTCAAGATGAGGTAGTCCAAGAGTCTATGGTGGCAAATGCAATCACCAAGGAGAATGAGATTGTGGAAGAAGTAGTGGAGAGTGATGAGGAATTAGTTGTGGATGAGATAGTTCACGTTGATGAGGCCTTTGTTGATGGTCATGTTGAGAGTGCTGTTGAGCATGAGGAAGTTCTTGGTACACCAGCTGAGGTTTTTGACATATCTTTGCAGGTCCAAGATGATCTTCCATATGAGGTGGAGACTAGCCACTTGGATACGTCCAAGGCATCCCCTGTTGGCCCTTTAGTTGATCTTTCCCAGGTGGTTCTTGGTGGGAAGCCGGCGCATCATTTTGTTGATCCTTTTGCTGCATGTATTGATAAGGCTCCGATATTGCACTGCTCTAGTTATTTTGCTGCCACACCATGTTTCGTCCACAGTTTTGTCAAGCCACAATTCTGTTCTTCTGTCTCATTGTTGCAGCACACGATGTCCTTTTCACATCAGGTTGATTTGAGGTTTTCACTTCGTCGAATATTTGATCCCGGCATAGCATTGATGTTTTTTGTGGGTTGTTCGGGATTGGTTTCTGATGCTGACTTCTATGACGTCCTATTGATTCGAGGACGAATCCTTTTCAACCGGGAGGGAATGATGTGATCCGTCCCGAGACATTTTATTTGTTTTGTTTATTTTAGTTTTCAGTGTTTTAATGAATAAAACGGCCTTAGGCCCGTGTCAAAAGTTGCCCATATGTTAGTATATTGGGCCAGGTGTTTATTTTTAGCAAATAATAGCCGTTTGGGCTTATTAGGGTTGAGTTAGGATTGTTACAAAATAAAGTGGCGAAAATTACTATGTAATTTATCCCACATTGCTTAGGAGTTGGTTAGTCATTTATTTTGTAGCCTATATAAAGGCATTCCTTGTAATTTTATAAGACAATGAATGATGAAATATTTATAATGAAATTGAGAGTTTTCTCTTCTTCCTTGGTCTGTGATTGATCAAGAACATCGCTTGCGAGCGAGTGATCTCTTTGTCGTAGAGATTGCACCCCTTTCAAGAGCTTATCAGCGTTCTTGAGCAAAGCGTTGAGTTGTTCTTGGCCCTCTTCCTAGACTGCTGCCCAGTTAGGTTAGGGTTTTCCCGCTCTCATTGATCCTTTCGTCGATCTCCTGGGATCGTATCGCATCACTTCATCATCCTGATTTTCTTGCTCAGTAGGGCAATCTGCTCCTGCATCTCATCCAGCAGATCATCTTGTCCTCCTAATGTGTCTTCTTGATGTGAAGCAGCCAATGCAGTGGTCTTTGGCTCTTCTTTTGCAGTCTCAGGTACAAGCTTTTTGCTAAATTCATAAGCCTTGAGATCTAAAAACAACTTGAAGGTGTCTTCTTCATGCAACTTTCTCATTTCTTCTATTGCAGTCACCCTCATTTTCCAAACATCTTTTGCAGGTAGAGCCTCCAAGATTTTGGTGTTTATTTCTTCCTTTGAATAACTTACACTCGGCGGGGTAAGTTCATCCAGATTGCATTGAATCTTGATTCCATTTGCTCAATGGTTTCATTTGGCGATCTTGAACTTTTGGAACCTCTTTCTGGCCACACTGATTTTATTTTTCTTTATTGCATCAGTGCCTTCATATATCAAATGTATCTCGTCCCAAAGTTCCTTTGCAGTTTTGCAATCTTTAACCTTCATGTACATATTGCTATCCAAAGTTCTATAAATGATATCAATAGCAATGTTGTTGAGGTTTGCTCTTTTTCTGTCTTCTGCATTCCATTCTCTTTTTGGTTTAGGAATGTACTCGGTTGTATCACCCACTCGTTATTGCCTTGGTAATCTCCGGTGGTCCATCGCTTAGTACATCCATCATCTCATCATGAGTTGCGGCAAGGTATGCCCGCATTCGACGTTTATACTCATCAAATCTATCAAGAGAACACATCGATAGTTCTAGCATACCGGGTGTTGTCCATGATGCAAGTCTTTGAAAATCGGTAACTTGAAAGAAAGTTTCAAAGAATTTTCACAAGCACAACAAGTAGGATTACTTCAGAACAGAAGCACTGCGCTGATACCAATTGTTGGTCCCTTGAAAAGGCTTTGGTTAAGTTTAGAGGGGGGGTGAATAAACTTAACACTTAAAACTTTGAAGTTAACAAATTCTGCAACTTCAGCAGCCTGCTGATACTTCAGGAGTCTGCTGAGACTTCAGTAGCCTGCTGATAAACAGGAGTCTACTGATAGTTGAGTTTGCTGAATTTGTGCAGTGGAATAATATCAAAATTAAGCCTTCATACTTGTTGTTAAATATGATACTAAGTATTAGATACTCAGTAGTGTATGTGTGTGATTTCAGTTGCTAGATTCAGTAAGTTGATGTGTAAAATAAACTAAGTGCAGAAAGTAAATGCTGAAAGTAAGTAGGCAGATTTTATAATGGTTCCAGGTGGTGTAATCCTGTCAGTCCACTCTTCTCCTGGGATGTTGGAGGAAATTCACTAGAGATCTTTGATGTAGCTGTTACAAAGATTCCTAAGTTGCTTGTCCTTCACCAATAACTATGGCTTCACAAACTGAAAAGTGGGAACATGTAGGATTGCTGCTCCTGAGTCTTCCACTGGTCCTTGAAGGGTAGGATTGCCTCTTCACCACTCCACCACAAACAACAAGTCTTTCACACCAAAGTGCTTCACTGTCTTCGGCGGTTCTTTATAAAATAAAGATTGAATCAAGTAAATGATTCAATTTGCGGAACTTGATTAGGATGATATAATCGGCGGCTTGCGGTCTTCAAGTGTGTATGCTTGATGTAGCTTGAATGTAGAAAACACTTGAAGAATTTCTCTGGATAAGTAGCTTTAAGTTCGGTAGGTTCGAGCAGGGTGTTTTTCAGCTCAGTAATATTTCTTCAAAGTTTGTTAATTTTCATCATCTTGTTTCTGAGTTGAAAGTCCTCTATTTATAGGCAAGAATGCATGTGACTTGTATTTGAAATTCAAATGTAACCGTTCCTTGTTTTTGTCCCATCTGATTTGCATTCTGTCACTATTCATAGGACAGACACTGTCAGAATTCCTTTTTGACAATGCAGTCTGTGCACCCCTTTGACTGATATCCAATGGATAAAAATATGAATGATCCCAACGTTCTTTTAATCTCAGCCTTTGATATCTTTGATAAGTCAGAGGTAGTTGGCTGTCCTTATCCATGTAATCTTCCAATAATCTTGAATTAATCGAGGTATATTATCAGCAGGTTCATCAGTCTGCCGAGATACCTATCCACTCTTTTGAACTCCAATTTGCTGTGTATAAAATACAATGCAGCTGACTTCTTTTATCTAACTTTTATTTGTGAAGTTAGATTACACCTTTTTAATTGTAACCAAGTTCCAAACATCATCCAACTTATGGAACTTAGACCTTCTACACAAGGTATATGTGATCGCTTAGGTCATCACGACTTGCCTAAATTCGATCCCATATCCTTGACTTAAATTACTAAGTTTGATCCCTTAGCCTTCAGAATCGAGTTTGAACCCTCGGCCTTCGCCTTCGCCTCTTCGGCAGGTTCCCGACTAGTCTACCGACCTATCTACCCTAATGACCTAGACCGATCTGTCGAAACAAATCACCGACCATTACGTTGCTTGTTTGATCAAACCTATTCATGAATCAAACTCTAATAAACCTATACATTTGATCTAGACATCTTTTTGCCTTTGCACTATAACAGCTAGTCTGGCACTCATCATCAAAACATAGAAATAAGTCCAACAAAAGTCAACTGTGAGTAGTTGACTAGTGGGAGCAAAATCATAAACCAAAGACCATCTTTGATTTTGCATGTGTAAACAACAACACTATTTTATCTTTATTTTATGTTGTAGTTGTTAGCGAACTTTTATATTTATGTTTTTCTCGATTAGTAAAACCAAATTATGATTGTTTGAGAAATGTTCTCAAGAATGGTTAAGTAAATTTTAATCCTTTTAAAATAAGCAAAGACACGAGCAATCCCGTTATAGTAGTTAGAGACAAGGAGACTACATATTTGATGGAGTTCTCCAAGACTTTAATTATTAATGAAAGTTGAAGCTCATGATATGATTAAATCATTTGAAATAAGTTTCAACGAATTAATCATATTGGATACGGTCCAAGATGATCATTCTGTCATACGATGACAATTAATTCAAACATTGAATAAGAATGACCACATCGAATTTTGGAAATGTTGTTTTCAAAAATTGTAAGATTTAATTATTGACTTATTTCTTTAATCATTGCTTAAAGGTTAATTAAATAGTCAATGTTTTGAATACGATTCAAAAGGTTAAATAAACTATTTAATAAACTTTAGATTTTCTTTATGAAAGGAAATTAAAGACATGGCTCTTGTGATTTTTCTTAAGTCTTATGAAGACTACAATACGAAACATTTTCAAGAGCTTAAAGGATTAAAAGGAAAGTTATGGCATATGCTTAAATAGAGAACCTATTGAAGTTTCTATTCTAGGCAAGCGAGTTGAGATAAATCTATCTAAGTACAAAGTCGACTATAAGATATATGATATCTTACGAGTGTGATTAAATTAGAAAGATTAAATGCAGATATGGAAGGTGAAGCAAATGTTGTAACACTTACCATATTCTGGATCTAGTAAACTGATAAGGGAACTAATTAAATGTTATTATATTCCGGTTCTTATGAAGAACACAAGTTCAGTTATTTGTTAGGATTTAACAGACATATTCAATTGTAAGGAATAAATGTTATTCCGATAAGTTTGAAAGGTCACTGAATCTAACATACTAGATTGATGTCACTATATAGTTGATATAGGTGAAAAATCTCAACTAAATATTTGTATGGTTGTTATCCTTGATTTGTGGCTGTTCTAGGCACAGTCTTTATGGAAGGGAAGCGTGTAACCAAACGTCATTCTGATGATGCTGAACCATATGATTATGAATCATGTGGGTTATACATATCTTATCCAAAAAGGACTAAAATACCCTTTTAAGAAAAGGTTATGGAACCTAGAAGATTGATTATAGCCTAAACATATTGATGTTTGTTGGCTTATGACAATTCATACCATAAAAATTGTTTATCTCTCTCTTGGACTATTTTTGGAAATAGTTGAATGTACTTATTGAAGTACAACAATTCGGAAAGCCTGAAAAGTTTGAGCTAGTACGAATATGAGATTGATGAGCTACTTAGGAAATAATCTTCAATTGGATTGAAGCAATTAATACTTGAAGGGTGTTTCAGAAGACGTCTGAAATAGAATCAGATTCTCCCTTGAAGTATACCATCTCTGGGATACGCAATTAGATAGTGTTCCTAAAATGGAAACAACACTTTATATGATAAAGGTGTGATGCAAGCAATGCGAAGTATCCCTTACCCGTTTCGGGATAGTACCCTTATACTTAACCGAGTTCCAAAGAATAAAGGTTGAATAAATTCCATATTAGATATGGTAGAAGATAATGTCGAATCTATCTTAACCGATGATTGAAGTTGTCATAGGAAAAGTCATAAAGACTTGGAGCCTAGTACGACATATGCAAATTTGTTGAATGTCTTAGCTAGCAAGCTGGATATTATTTACTTATCCGCGGAGCAAAATGTTTGTCTCCAAACATGCTGTCTTCTCAAGGAAGTGTTTCTTCCAAGAGAAACAGTGGGAGTGAATTAGATCTCACAAGAGTTTGAGAACCACAAAGATATACTCAACCATTGGAACATGAGCAGACGCCACATATTGATGAGGTGTAGAACACTACTCAGTGCACACATAAGTTCTGTAAGTTTGTGATAACCTCAAGCCTGAAAGGGCTGCTGGTATGTTCATCTTGAAGAATGAATATCTCACGAGAATGAATGTTTGAAAGGCAAGATTAAGAGATATAGCTAGGAGCCATAATATCTGAATTAGATTCCATCAGTGACAACCAGGTTGTGAACCTAGTCTGTCTTACCTAGAGGGAATGTCCATGAAAGGCTGACATGGATAGTAATACGATTACCATAAGGCTATAGTAACAACTGAAGGGTACGGGGTGTAAACCTTGTAATTATATTTATGCCGCTAGCTGAGCCCAGATCTATTCAGACGATGCTTGTTATAACTTGATATCATGGCTATATGATAGTGTTGAAGACGTTGGGCAAATAGCTCGATGTTCATAGATGATGACATGATATGTGAGCCCACGAGATCCATTTATGGACTCAAACAAGTTTCTCTAGACGATTTATTTGTTTGATAATCAAAGGAGTTTGATTTAGTCAAAAGAAGGATATGCCCAATGTGCAAGATGGATAGTGGGAGTGTTTTATGATTTTTTAGTAAGGTATTGGATATCTCTCCTGAGAATTGATACCACATGTCACAGTCAATTAATGTTTGGTAGTTCAAGGTCTTTACGAAAGCACTTGGATTAGCAGTTCTTTTTTCAGAAATAAGAATCTATAGTGATAGATTTAACTGCTGTTAGATTATAGTTTACCTATATAGATGTGATGCTAAAAGATTTTAGCATAGGTCGTGATAGGAGATATTGCTAGCCGGTGTTCTCAAGATCTATCTATGTTAGGACGTTAGTCCTAAAGATAAGGTGAAACATGATGCTTATGAAAGGTTTCCTTCGCGACTGCGATAGGAACCATCATAAAGGTAATGCCGGATGTTCATAGTCCATTAAGAGTCATGAGCACGTATGAAAGTAAATCTGGTGAATTTCGAGAATATCCTTAAACAAGTTAAGGAAGAGTTCCTAGTTTATTGAAACTTGGAAATAAATAAATATAGATATACAGACGTATATCCTGAGTCTTATGAAGGCGAGTAGGAGCTACAGTCTGGGTTTGTAATCATTTTGATTAAGTGATACAGTGAGCTAGAAATGTTCCAGCCTATGGGTCACTGTAAACTCTACAACTTAGCCAAAACATAGTAGTGCCTTAGAGGCACAACGGGAGCAGTACATGAGTCTATGAGGTTCATTCTTGAACCTTGTACGGTTCTTCCACCATTTCTAAATGGCTGATATAGTAAGTGGATTCATTGCTTGAAGCAAGGACCAGGGTCTCGTCAGAGATTCATGTGTGTGTTGAGGCGGTTCCTTTGACTAGGTCATTTGGAACATGATATGAAGATAGTCCGAGTCCCCACGGATAGCGATCCGTTCATGGCCAGAGCTGTTTGTGAGTATTGCATGAGATTCTTGTGTTTCAACTTGGTCTTGTGTGTGCGAGTGATTGGTTTTAGGCCAAGTGGGAGATTGTTGAAATAGTGTCCTAAACCCAATCGGGTTGAACCGGATCCGACCAGTCGGATCATTTTTACTATTTCTTTATGTTTATACATATATATATATATATATATATATATATATATATATATATATAATATAAACCTCCATCAGGCACAACATGAGGAATTTTGGAGACAGAGATCTAGGTTTAAGTGGTTTAAGGAATGAGATAATAATACTGCTTTCTTCCATGCCACTGCCAAAGATAAAATCAGAAGACTGGAGATCCACAAGATACAAGATTCCAATGGTCAATGGTGTACCTCCCAGCAATCAATTGGCCAAGCTACTGTTGATTTCTTTAGTAATCTTTTTAGAGGGGATATTTATACTGATAATAATGCCAAGAAAGATCTGCTTCAATTCATTCCCTCTAGTCTTACTGAAGACCTCAAAAATGCTTTGATGGCTGATCTTACTGCCTCTGAAGTCAAGCAAGCTGTTTTTTATCTTGATCCCTCTAGTGCTGCAGGTATGGATGGTTTTTCTGGTTCATTTTACAGAGCTTGTTGGGATGTTATTGATCCGGATGTTTATAATGCCACCAACCATTTTTTCTCTGAGGGTTATATTCCTCAAGCCATTGGCTCCGCTGTTATAACTCTCATCCTCAAGAAAGACACTCCTGCCACTTTTGCTGATTTCAGACCTATTGCACTTAGCCATTTTATTAATAAATTTTTTACTAAAGTCTTGTGTTCCAGATTATCCTCCATACTCCCACATCTTATCTCCACTGAACAATCTTCCTTTTTAAAAGGCAAAGATATAGCTGATAATGTCTTGTTTGTCTAAGAGTTAGTCCAATTCCTTCATAAAAAAGCCAGAGGTCATAACATTATCTTCAAATTCGATGTTACCAAAGCATTTGATAGAGTCTCTTGGCCTTTTTTGAAAGCTCTTCTTTTTTAATGTTTGGTATTCCAACCTCTTTTGTCCAACTTATCATGAATAATTTGACCTTCAGCTGGTTCTCTATCCTTGTCAATGGTACTCCTGTTGGTCTTTTCCAGAACACAAGGGGTATTAAGCAAGGTGATCCCCTATCTCCTTACCTTTTTATCCTTGTTTCTGAAGCTTTAACCAGAGGGCTTAAACACATTTTTCAGGCACAGGTTGAACACTATGAAACCCCTAGAGGCTACCCCCCCATTACACACTGTCTTTATGTTGATGACCTTATTATTTTTGCTAGAGCCACCAAAAAATCTCTTACTAACCTTTTCATGTTTCTTCATCAGTATGAATTGGCTTCTGGCCAGCAAATAAATGCTAATAAAAGCTAATTTTTCCCCTCTAAACATGCTCCTATTTCAACCATCAATACGATCAAGCAAATCACTGGTGTGAAAAAAGGCTCATTTCCCTTCACTTATCTTGGCTGTCCTATCTATGTAGGCAGACCCAAGCATAGCTACTTCATCCCTCTCCTTCATAAATTGGAACACAAACTTCTAGGTTGGTATGCTAAGCTCCTTTCCCCTGGAGGCCGTCTTATTCTTATTAAGCATGTCTTGTCTGCTATTCCTATACATATCCTTGCTGCACTTAGATTGCCAGTTTCTGTTTTCAAGAGCATTGAGCAGATACTCTCACACTTCTTATGGCTGAATACAGACACACAAAAAAGGCACACTTGGAGAAAATGGGAGAAAGTTTGTTTTCCAAGCTCTGAAAATGGACTTGGTATTAGGAATCTCTCAACTTTACAACAAGCTTTATCTTGTAAGTTGTGGTGGAAATTAAAAAATGGACAAGGTATGTGGGCCAACACTGTGATGAAGGGCAACTTTCCAATTTACAAACTTTATGCCTGGAAGTTTTTAGCAGAGGTGCAAGAAATAGCTGAGGAGAATATGAGATATCTGGGAAGAAACAGATGGGTCTGGATGCCTTCCTCTAATGGAAAATTCAGCATAAAATCTGCCTATGGTATTCTTAGAAACAAGAACCAGACTATCCAGGATCTTATAGCCATTTGGCACACTAACATGCCTAAGATGATATCCTTTTTCATGTGGAGACTACACAATGACCTGCTTCCTTTTTCTACTCAGTTACACGGCTTTGGCATTAATGGCCCTTTTAAATGCACTTTCTGTCAGGAAGAGGAAACTATTGAGCATGTGTTTTGGCAATGTGAAAAAGCTCAACATATATGGGGGCATTTCCAGAATATCTTGCATTGGGGTTATAACTCTTCTACTCTTCACCAGAATCTTGCTAAATGGTTCAATCCACATTTGAAAGGTGCTTTGGGGGTGATTTTTCCTTTAATACCTACTTTGATATGCCGGGAAATCTGGAAGGCCAGAAACATGATGTTCTTTGAAGGTATCCTAACTGATAATAATGGTATCATTTTTGCCATTCTTGATCACCTTCAGATGATTTGTAGAAATATGAAAGTGATTAAAAAGAGTGCACAAGATGAAATTCTTATTCAAGCTGGTATTCTCAAGCAATTTACTCCAAGAACCCCTATTACTTATATTCCTGTCCAGTGGCACTTTCCTCACACAGATGCCTACAAGCTCAATACTGATGGCTGTTCTATTGGCAATCTTGGGATTGCTGGGGGAGGGTTCATAATCAGAAATCATGTAGGGGAAGTCATAAAAGCAAGGTATGAAGCCTTTGGGGTGGCCACTAATATGCAAGCTGAAATCTCAGCCATGATTTCTGGTATCAATTTATGTATACAACTCCAGTTACAGAATGTGATTGTTGAGATTGATTATCACACCTTGGAACAAATGATCAAAAGGAAGTACCAAATTCCCTGGAAATACCAGCAGGACATTGAGATCATACAACATCTTATCACTAGCCAAAATTTTCAGCTTCAGCACATATACAGAGAGGCCATTGCTCCTGCTGACTATCTGTCCAAAATTGCTAGCTCCACGCGGAATACTGAGATTATTGATGGCACTAATCTAGATGCTGAGCTTGAATTGCTGGTTACTATAGATGTTTTGCAAATACCTATAATTAGAACCAAAAAATGATGCATACACATAGCAGGAAAACTTTGGAAGCACCCTTCATTACCATGAAGGGTGCAAACAGGTGGTCTCACAACATTTATTTATTTAGCTCTGTTTGGTTCCTTACTTTTAAGCTGCTGCTACTTTGTGGAGCTTTTCCTCCTTACAGGCCTGTAGATTTGACATGGCAGATAAATGTGGCCCCAGGGCAAGGCATAATCATCCTGGAAGCACCCTTCACTTAGTTGAGGGGTGCAAACAGGTTGTTTCTCTCTATTTTGAGTTCTTGGTTATCTATATTGGGTATTTGGTTGCTGTAGCTCTGTGATCATTTTGTAGGTGCTCTCCTTGGACCCTCAATTGTCTCAGATGGATCTAGATTATAGCCTGGACAAAACTGTTGCTGGATAATGTTGGACAGTGCTTGGATAGTTGTTGCATATAGTTACATTATTTATGCTGATCCTTGTTAGTAGATCCTTTGTAAAAGCATACTTTAGTTTTTTTTCTCCAATACATGGGAGATCATACTCTTTCCATAGCACCCGGTTTTTCCCACACACGTTTTCTGGACTAAGGTTTTAAGGAGGTGATAAACATGTAGTGAAGACGCATTTTCTTTTGAAGGTTAGGCCAGGGGTTGGCCATGTAAAACTTCAGTTCATCATTAATAAAATTTTCTGAGGTTTAAAAAAAATTTTAATATATATATTAAATGGCTATTTTGTTGTCATATATATGTTCTTTTAAAGAACCAATTATGAATTGTTATATGATAACGTCCTTAGTGTTATTGTGGTAGAGAAGCCATGCTAGGCGATTATGGTTGATTAGATCTCTAATCACTTTAATAAGTTTGATACTTAAATGTCTCTAGGCTGATGTACTATTAAACAGGGCAATGATAGTATAAACAGACTAGCACGTATTAGATGTCTTCTGTCTTTAAGGGCAGGAATAGACCTCGTCTATCCAAGTGTAGAGACACTTGGACTGTATGTGGACGTGTATTACAGAATGCGTACGTTAGACCGACCCACTAACATTAAGTGTTGCACTATGTGGCAGTTGTGTAACTATCCTTTAGACCGGAGTCTTTATGGCATCATGGTGCGGATTGTCCTGCTTTGACACTATTGAGGTTTCCCCTAGACATGGGGCGATCATGCGGTAGTGATTGGGTGTGATACTGAAGCATGCGGAGTATACATGTTTGGTCGTCTGGGAATCGCGTACCCTATCAGTAGGGGTGAATATCTGAAATGGCCTTCTTATAAGGAATGTCTTACTGGTTGGTCCCTTGGAAAGGCTAACACAAGTTTAGAGGGGGGTGAATAAACTTGTCACCAAAAACTTTCCCAAACTGGAAGCACCCCAGAAACCGAATTTTCCCCAAACTCAAATTGATGCTTAGCTCAATTTTGTTCTTGTCCTTTAAACTTGCAAGGAGTTAGATAATTCAGTTTTGCTAATGCGAGAACTGAATTAACTTGCAGCGGATAAGATAAAGCCTTTTTTGCAATAGATGTGTCAATAAAGATCTAAACCTCCTATGTATCAGTTTTGTGCTGACTCAGTGTCTAGACCATTTCTTGCTTCTTCTTTCATTTTGCACTATAACGGTTAGTTATGACTTCATCATCATAGGTTGTAATTGATCTTATTAATTACGTGACGAATCATCATCAAAACACAGATATTATTTCCAACAATTTCCCCCTTTTTGACGATGTATCATAACCCTCCCTAAAAGCAATAATAAAGGAATAATGCAAGAAATCACAACAAATTAAAATAACAAACTAAAATCAAATGAGTTCATTACAAAGCAAACTGAATAACTAGACTGGTTACAATTTTCCTTTTTCCAAAATCATCATCTTTTCACCAAGATAAATGCTTCTTTTTGTTTCTAGAAGCCTCCTTGCTTTTCCTTCTTCTGTTGATTCATTATCTCTGGGTTTGATATCCATATACTCATTGATCAGCCGATTTGCTTCTTCGTTTTCTTGGTTTTTGAGCTTTACCAAAATTTCCTTAATCTCCTCCTCCATTACCTTCACTTCTTCTTTTGATATAAGATCAATTTTCTTTTCTTTTTCAGCTATTCCCTCTGGTTTCATTTCAGCTTCCCCCTCAGTTTTTGTCTCTTTGCCTTTATCTGCCTTTAAATTTTCTTTCAATCTGGCACAGATTACAAGCTTCTTCCTGATGTTCAACACAGCTTTAACTGAGGCTTCTTCATCTTCCTCATTTCTTGTTTCTTCAAAGGTTTCTTCTGCAATTAGCTCTTCAATCAAATTATCAACTGCTTCTCCATTTTGTTGAATTGCAAGTAGATCGGCATCTACTTGTCTGTCTTGTTCTTCAACCAACAGTCTGGCATAGACATCTTCAGCTTTGTCAGCATCAGCATCACCTTTAGTTTTATCTTCCCCCTTGTTTGAAGATATGCAAAAGCATTCTTCAAATAACTTGCGCAAGGTGATGATGTTGGAGTATCTGTTTAGACCTGAGTAATGTGCTTTTCCAATTAATTCATGTAAATTGTAAAGTTTCTGTTGTAGAGTCTGCATCGTTTCGATGATCTCTTTTAATCCTTCCAATCTTTCTTCAATTTCAGTTAATTGGCGCTGAGATCCTTCAGTTGCAGATTTGCTTGTAGACGCCTCATGAACTTGAGATGAGGAGCTGGCTTCATGATAATGAAAATGAAAGTCATGACTTGATAATTCTCTCTCATACTCAGTCGTGCAAAATTCAGCATCTTCCAAGGCATCTCTTTGTTCTTCAGTAAATTCTTCATGCATTTCAGTTGAGGATTCACTTTCCTCAGTTTCATCTTCAATCAGGATAGTATGTTCAGTTTCAGTTTTCTTTGATAGATGTTTGTTCCACATCCTTCTTTGTCTCTTCAAGGTTCTGTCATCCAAACTTACAGTTTCTCTTGAGCTAGAGTCTGAAGTTTCTCTCATTTCTTCTTCAACGATTATCCATTTATTTGCTCCACTAAATGATGATTTCTATTTCACTTCTGTTTCTGTGGATTTTGAGATGGAGAAATAGTCTAGTATTCTTTGAACTAGATAAGTGAATCCCTTTTTCAATAAGAATTTTTCTCCAACAACCTTTCTTCCTTGAGCTTTCACATTTTCGTTTGAAATTTGTTTGATCAGTTGCTTGAGAACAACTTTGTTCCAATCCAGTCTTTCTTCAAACCAAATGGCATAAATAAGCTTCATCTTTTCTGTTGAAAGTGTGTAGAGATTCCAAGTGTGACCGAAAACATTTTTGGTCAGAAGAATTGTCAAGAATGTGAACTCTTGTTTTTGTTGATAAATGGATCCGATGAAATTCTTCTCATTTTTGTTGAGTGCCGTGACATCCCAAAGTTTGCCTTTTTCTTCATTTCCAAAAGTGAGAGATGAAGATCCTCCATATATGTCCAAACCAAAGACTAGGGAAAGCAAATGTTCATCAACATTAATGCTTTTATCTTGAACTGTTGTCCTGAAGCTTTTTCCATCATTGGTGATTACAGCATGTCGGTAGAATTCTTTGATACTTTCTGGGTGCAGAGTATTGACCTTCGTATCAATCAAGTTTTTAAGTCCTCGAATCTTCTTGATTTTGTCTGCAATCTGAGTCGAAAGGATGGAGTTTGAGAATTTTTGACTGAAATCGTCCAGACTTATGGTGATTCCTTCATCAATGTTGTATTGCTCCATGGATCTCTGAATTAAGAATTCTTGGGGGAACTTGAATTTTTTGAAATTGATTGGGAAATATTTTGTCAAGATTGCGTCTCTAAGTCTTTCAATCATTTTCAAATAAGAGTCGTGTCGCAATCAATGAGATTTGTAGGGATGTACATCTACTTTTTCTCCTTGATTGACACGTGGCTTCAAGTTATTTGTCTTGTCAGCCCAAGCGACAGATGGTAGCTGGAAATTTTTCTGCTTTTGACCAATTTGCCCTTCATCAGGTTTTGCCTAGAAGTCAGTTTTCTCTAGTTTCAGCAACATAAGAACTAACTTATCCTGCAAAACAGTTTTAAGTTTTCTTCGGTACCCACATCTTCTTGGGTCCGGCTGGATTAGTTACTGAAGTATAAACTTCAGTTTCTTTGATGAGAGAATGAAGCTTTCTCATCTCTTTTATATATAAACCATTACGCTCAACCTTAGTTGATTTCACAAGGATTCCTTTAGATTTATCATCTTTATTTTCTTTGTGTAATCCACTAGGTATTCCAGTATTTTGATGTCTGGAGTTTATACTCCTTGAAATCTTAAGACTGGGTAAGGGTGGGGAATTATCATTGCTGTTGTCAAATTTACTAGATAATAACCTTTCAGCTAGATTTGACATTTCAGTTTCAAGAAACTCATTCCAATCTTTTGCTTTGCCGAGTTCTATATCTTTTAGTTTTAACTCCAGAGTGAGTTTTTCTATCAACTTGGCAAGCTCAGAGTTTCTCTGACTGAGTTCAGCTGATGATAACTGAGTTGAGAAATGTACCTTTCCTTGATTGTTTATTACAGCTTTAATGTTTGACTGTACATTCTCTTGTTGCTCTGATGAATCTTCTATATCAATAGTTACTTGCAACAACTTCTTTTCTTCTTTTTCTGAGAGATTTCTTAGTGATGGAACTCCTATGGATTCGTCAACATATACATTTAGATTGCTATCCACATCATCACTGAGTTGAGGTTCTGGATTTGTCTGAGAATTTGTAGCATTAAACCTCTCAAATATTTGATCTTGAAAATCAGATACATTTTGCAAACAATTAGTCAGGGGATGAATAAGCCAACTTCTAATTCTGGATGTAACCATTTCAACTAAGTGCATTTACTACTGATACAGTGAGGGGTTTCCAACAACTAGTTTGTAAGATATCAACAATTGTTCTTAAGCAAACAACTGATATTTAAACTCAGTTATGGATCTTTTCGTAACATAAGCACTGCTCCGATGCCAATTGTTGGTCCCTTGGAAAGGCTAACACAAGTTTATAGGGGGGGTGAATAAACATGTCACCAAAAAAATTCCCAAACTGGAAGCACCCTAGGAACTGAGTTTTTCCCAAACTCAAACTGATGCTCAGCTCAATTTTGTTCCTGTCCTTTAAACTTGCAAGGAGTTAGATAATTCAGTTTTGCTAATGCGAGAACTGAATTAACTTGCAGCGGATAAGATAAAGCCTTTTGTGCAATAGATGTGTCAATAAAGATCTAAACCTCCTATGTATCAGTTTTGTGCTGACTCAGTGTCTAACGTTTGCTGAGTAAGTAATAGCATGATTATGCAATAAATAAAACAATCATATCACAAACATTAATGCATAAAGTAAATCAACACAGAGTTTGTTTATGGAAGTTCCGGGTGGTGTAATCCCGTACGTCTCCCCTTCTCCTGTGGTGTAGGAGGTATCACTAGAATCTTGAGATAACTGTTACAAAATCCTAGCCTGATGACAGTCCTTCACGACACCCAAGTTTCACTGTCTACACATAATGAAGAAAGGTAAGATTGCTCCCTTCACTCTGCACACTGATCTTTCGGAGGTGGAATGGCTCCTTCACCAGCTCACCACTGACAGAAACACAGTCCGTAGACTGCACCAACAGCTGTGGCAACCAAGTTGAAACCGTATGAGGAAAGGTGGAGTTGCTCTCCTCAAACTATGCACAGCCAACCCTTTTTCACAAAGGTTAGGTTTAGAATTAATCAAGAGATTAATTCAGTGAGCTGTTTGCTTCTTCTGGATATGACGTTGCAGCTCCTATATGCCTCTTTCCCCCTTAATGGGTTACTGAATCTTTCTTTTTAATCTTCAAGGCAATTCTGTTGGCTTCCCCTTTTCTAGATAAGAAATCTGATTTTCTGGATCTGGATCTTTAGATATATGCTATTAAAACCTTTTTTAGATCCCCCCTTTTTCTTTAGTGTTTTCCTTGTGTATTTATAGGGGTGATGTAACGGTCACTAGATCTTGTAGCCGTTACATTTGTTGTTTAGCCAACGTTCATCTGTACGACCTTTTGTCGTATTGTCAATTCAAATTTAACAAGGCCTTAACTCAGTTTAATACTCTTCTTCAAAACTGAGTACCTCATATATTTTACATCCGACATTAATTGACTGAGTCAGAGTACACCATTCAGTTTCTTCTTTTTCTGGTAACTAATAATCTTTGTTCTTAAGATTATTCAGTTTTACATGATCTATAGTTTAGTTTCAGGTCACCACAGACTTGCCTGAATCCTGACTTATAGTCACGACTTAATCAGCTTCTAACTGAGTTTGCCACCTCAGTTCTTCAGTCTTCGATAACTGAGTCAGTGTCCCTCAGTTCTTCAATCTTCTAGATAAGCCAACTGGGTCTGTGTCCCTCACCAAACTCATCTTCTTCAGTTTCTTCATAACTGAGTTTGATCCCTCAGTTTTCCATAAGTATACTCAGTTTCCTTATTATGACTCTGTTGTTCGCCTAGTTCCTATTTATTACAATGCTTGTCTGCAACAACCTATACAAGGTTCAGACTCTAGATAGAACTTATACATTTTCTCTAGACCATTTCTTGCTTCTTCTTTCATTTGCACTATAACAGTTAGTTATGACTTCATCATCATGGGTCGTAATTGATCTTATTAATTACGTGATGAATCATCATCAAAACACAGATATTATTTCCAACACTTACTCTCGTGAATCTTTGCAAAGTGGAAGTAAATGAGTTACTTCGAGAGAGAGTGATATCCAGATTATAAGATACGGTCGTTAATGTTTGACACTCGACGTACGACCGTATGGATATTATTACAACGATAGGATTGTAATTTACACGGTAACTGTTTCACATGAAAGGTAGTAGTCATTGTATTTGACTCTTCCGATGATTGGGGGTCACGATGTGTTGCCAGACGCTATCCCGTGATCGTTAGGCATGAAGGGCATTTTCGTAATTTGCACTTTGTCTCTACGGCCAACATATTCGGAAGCTGGGTCACACACATATGAACATCTAGCCGGATTAAAATGTGGTTATAGATGATAACCAAATAAGGAAAGTTTATCTCACGACTATAAAGGTTATAGTAGTAAATTAATATGGTGGTGTTTATTTATTATGAATAAATTAAATACAAGATATTAATTATTTTGATTAATTAAATATACATATGATGTATGTACGTCGAAATTATTATGTGTATATGATACACATGTATTTTGCAAATTATTTAATCATAGTATTATATTAATCATGTTGACTATATATATATATATATATATATATATATATATATATATATATATATATATATATATATATATATATATATATGGATATATAATATATATATATATATATATATATATATATATATATATGTATGTGGATATATAATATATGTGGCGCATATTTTTGTGTATTTGTTGATACACGTGAATCATGCGCAATTTAGTCAATCTTGACATTGCATTATTTATTAATATTAGATATTAATATATATAGATTTGTACACATGTGTAAATTGATTTATGGTAATATAATAAAAGATAAATATAGTCAATATAAGATATTGACAAAATATTGGAAATATTTAATATAAGATATTGAATATTAATGAGATAAATCAATCAAATATATTTTCCTTATTTTACTAGTAAAATGTTTTCTTTCTCTCCACTCTACTCAAGACTTGTTCCCCAAGGATTTTGGAGGACTTATGGGGCGCCACCTTTGTTATGAATATGAGAGGTTGGGTAGCTCTTTTGTACACCATAATTCCAAGAGCTAATAGTTCTTATGAAAAATAGAAAGCTTCTTAGAGAGGGTTTTGAGAGAGAGAAAAAGTCGGTCTAACAGCCGAGTTTTTCTGGTAGCAATCCATGATGGGATTCCGGAGGGCTGTTCGCGTGGATCACCGGTAGAGGCCGAACACTTGTGCGGCTCTATGTAGAACTACTCTCCTTAGACGGTCAAAGCGTCGATCTCTTAGATCAAGCAAGGTAACCACCGTCTTTAGCTTATTTGTTTATTGCTTAAACGAAGTCGATCTTGGGTAAAAGAAAATCAAAATTTTGAATTCCGTTGCGTTCCTGCGTAGATTTCCTAACATAAAGAACTAGAATTGCCGATATCGAGCGCTAACTCATACCGCTAACCCGCCTAGATAGCTGTCGACACTCATCAGCATGTTCCTAGGGTCCATCAAAACTATGTCCAAACTAACACTTCACTATTTGTTTTTCGTGCTAGTTTTACGATTACAATAAGCAGATTGGCCAGATCTAACTTACTGTTAATTAAACTTGTCGATCAAAGTAGCTGTAGTGAATCCTCCAGATTAAGTTTCCTAAATATTGCCTCGGCAAACCGGTATAGACTGCCGGTTTACCGGTGGCGGCTTTTCTTAATTCCGGATCTACATTGCTCAATTACGATTAATCTAAGTAAATCATGGGGTCGTTAAACATGCAGATTACCTAAAACACATAAATACGAACAAATATACCATATTGAAGACAAAAAGGAACGTTCAAAGCTTCATACCTTAAACAATGGAGATCTAGCCCGATCTACTCAAGCTAGAGATGGTAGAGATAGGGAGAAAACCAGAAATAACTCCTCAAAAGCATGGAATAACTTTATTTCATCAGATTGTATAATGTAATTGAACATATTTGAGTGCTTATCAAAACTTATGAAAACATATGTAATAATCAGTTGATGCGGCTTTATATAAATACAACAGCCGACTTATGACTCATAGAAACCTAACCGACCTAGACAATGCGGCAGAATCAATTTTGTGTTCCTCAAGGCCCTCGGTTTACCGGACCTAGCCCTCGGTAAACCGAGCCGACTTTTCTTCTTTTTATTCAGCAGGTTTCTTCTTGGACTTCTTTTACTAGGCCCAACATACTCATTTTGGTCTAGATCCGTTCACCAATGCTCCAGATTTGGCACATCCTATAAAACACATAAAACTAGGCAAAACAGTACCAAATCATCGGGAAAATAACATAGATGCAGAATTATGATCCTAGGAACATGCACATAGAATTTAACACATATTCCACAAAATAACGAGCCTATCTATCCTCTCTTGAGCAGAATTCGGGGTGAATAAGAGTATAATTATTGGTACCATGTAGGGCATTATCACAATGCATGGTGAAGACTGCACCATGTATGACACATTCAGCCCTTCATGTGGCATTGGGATCCTCGTCCCAAGTGTAGTCCAAGGCCTTGAGTCTCTTTGACCTTGTTGCGTCAAAACTCCCGGATGTGAAAATAAAACGTGCCTCCCCAAGGAGTATAAGTATATTTAATCTTTTAAACTCTCAAGTACATTCTTTAAATGGTAATCTATTCACCTATGTTCATTCACATAAAGGTTTCCTAAAGACCACTAATCTTAGACCATTCTATATTAATCTACTCAACACATTACACCTACGATGTTTACGCTTAAGTCCAACATCTCATAGTTAGATGTTCTTATTTCAGTGATCCCATGTTTCTCTCCGTAGAGGGTCTCCACACTGCGCTGTATGCCGAATACACAAGAAGCCAAACCCAAAACTATATCAAATACCATGTAAGGCTCTACCGTTATTCAAAACAAGAATAAACAACCATTAAGAACAAAGAGGGCCTCAGGCTCGCGCTTCATCCTCTCAGGCGCACGCCTGATTATACTAGGTGCATTCAGCTCAACTCTGCACCTTTAGGTGCACGCCTAAATAGGTTCAGACACACGCTTAGCATCTCAAGATTGCGCCCAGTCCTTTCCAGGCACTCTTAGAAGATAGTAGGACCTTCTATCTTTCTGAACTTTACTCAGTTGCACACCTAGCCTCTTCCAGGTGCACGGCTCAGACTGTTGAGACCTCCTATATACAGTACCCAGCCTTAGGCGCTCGCCGAGCCTTCCCATCAAACTTATTGAGTTGATTTCACTAAGACTTACATCCAAGTGTCCGAATCCTCTACTACATGGGTGTTTCTCAATTTAGCAGTGCCCTGCCATTAGGACATTAGTAGGTTGTCATCAACAATGCATTATTTAATAGGCCCTCTGCAGAATCAGTTTAGATGCCCCAACCAAAAGGATATGAAGATCATTTTCATCCCATTACGTATGCAACTGCAACAAAGCACTTCATGGCCTCAAACAGGCATCGAAGATCTGGTTTGATTCCTTGAAGACTCAAATGCTTCAATAGGGATTTAAGCAATCTATTGAAGACACGTGTATGTTCATTTTTAAACTTGACACATGTTGGTCCCTTGAAAAGGCTTTGGTTAAGTTTAGAGGGGGGGTGAATAAACTTAACACTTAAAACTTTGGAGTTAACAAATTCTGCAACTTCGCCACTCGCGATACTTCAGAGTCTGTTGAGACTTCGATAGCTCCGCGATAAACGAGTCTACGATAGTTGAGTTTGCTGAATTTGTGCAGCGGAATTATATCAAAATTAAGCCTTGATACTTGTTGTTAGATATGATACTAAGTATTAGATACTCAGTAGTGCAAGTGTGTGATTTCAATTGCTGGATTCAGCAGGTTGATATGTAAAATAAACTAAGTGCGGAATGTAAATGCTGAAAGTAAGTAGGCAATTTTTATAGTGGTTCCAGGTGCTGTAATCCTATCAGTCCACTCATCTCCTGTGATGTTGGAGGAAATTCACTAGAGATCTTTGATGTAGCTGTTACAAAGATTCCTAAGTTGCTTGTCCTTCACCAATAACTATGGCTTCACAAACTGAAAACTGGGAACAGGTAGGATTGATGCTCCTGAGTCTTCTACTGGTCCTTGAAGGGTAGGATTGCCTCATCACCAGCTCCACCACAAACAACAGTCTTTCACACCAAAGAGCTTCACTGTCTTCAGCAGGTTCTTTATAAAAAAAGATTGAATCAAGTAAATGATTCAGTTGCAGCAACTTGATTAGGATGATATAATCAGCAGCTTGCAGTCTTCAAGTGTGTATGCTTGATGTAGCTTGAATGTAGAATACACTTGAAGAATTTCTCTAGATCAGTAGCTTTAAGTTCAGTAAGTTCAGCAGGGTGTTTTTCAGCTCAGTAAAATATCTTTTCAAAGTTTATCAATTTTCATCATCACGTTTCTGAGTTGAAAGTCCTCTATTTATAGGTAGGAGAACATGTGACTTGTGTTTGAAATTCAAATGTAACCGTTCCTTGTTTTTGTCCCATCTGATTTGCATTCTGTCACTATTCATAGGACTGACACTGTCACAATTCCTTTTTGACAGTGCAGTCCACTCCACTTTTGACTTGTATCCATTGGATAATAATCGAATCATCCCAACGTCTCGTTTAATCTCGGCCCTTGATTTGTTTGATAAATCAGAGGTAGTTGGCTGTCATTTTCAATGTAATCTTCCAATGTAATCTTGAATTACCCGAGGTATTTCATCAGCAGGTTCATCAGTCTGGTGTGATACATGTCAGTCTGCTGAACTCCAATTTGCTATGTATAAAATATAATGCAACTGACTTCTTTTATCTAACTTTTATTCGTGAAGTTAGATTACACCTTTTTGAACATAACCAAGTTCCAAACATCATTCAACTTATGGAACTTGGACCTTGTACACAAGGTATATGTAATCAGTTTAGGTCATCACAGACTTGCCTAAATTCTGATTCCATATCCTTGACTTTAATTACTAAGTTTGATCCCTTAGCCTTCTGTAACTGAGTTTGAGCCCTCAGCCTTCAGTCTTCAGTCTTCAGTCTTCAGCAGGTTCCTGACTAGTCTACTGACCTATCTACCCTACTGATATTGACTAGTCTACTGATAAAGCTCAGCTGACCATTACAGTGCTTGTTTGATCAAACCTATTTATGAATCAAACTCTAATAAACCTATACAATTGATCTAGACATCTTTTTTCCTTTGCACTATAACAGCTAGTCTGGCACTCATCATCAAAACTAAAAAATAAGTCCAAGAATTTCCCCCTTTTTGGTGATGATGCCAATACCCTCACCTAACAGCAAAGCAAAAAGATATACAACAAAAACAGAACAAATGTAGTCATCTTTCATTATAATCAAGTGTTCAAAGATATTACAGTCTAGAATCAGCAAAAACATAATGAAGTTAAAGTATGCTGATCTACTGTCTTCTTTCCCTTTCTTCTCTAGCTTTCTCAGCCTGTTCTTGGTATTCTCTGATTTCTCTTACCATATCTCTCATCCAATTCATTCTCAATCGAGAGAAGTCAATATGAGGATTTACTTGTTTCCACCAATGCCAAGCTTCAGGTAGAGTAAGGGATATTTGACTTACCCTGAAGCCTAACCTCATATACACTTCTTTAAATTCATTCACTGAGTCCTTTGCCTTTGTGGTAGGTATACCAATGCCACTTCTACCACCTCTGTGTTTGATCCTCATTGATCTGACTCTTGCTTCCCAAAATTTAAGTCCCAAAAATGAATTCAGACCTTCATGAAATCCCTTGTCATGATAGGGTCTATGTCTGTTATTGTATACCTTCTTGTATTGTTGGAGAAGCTCATCAGTGAGTGGAAGTCTGCCAGGTGCTGGTTGTCTGAAAGCATTTGTATCAGCTTCCCATATCTTCTTTGCAAAAATTCTGGCAGCTTCTTTTGCTTCTGCTGTTGCCTCTTCCCCCTTATTGACATCATCAACAAACCGGGACAGCAAGCCATGCACACTTTCCTGTGTGATAACTAGGTTGCTTAGTTGTCCTTCAATGATTTCAGTCCTAGTATCAATGGCTGTGATCCTTTCTTGCATTGTTTGCTCCAGCAGGGTTATCCTCTCAGTAAATTTAGGATCGTGCACAAGCAGTTGTTGTGCAAAGAGCGAGGCTCGGCGAGGCTCAGATGTAGCTGCAAGGTTGTCAAGTTTCTGATGGATGGAAATAAGTTGGTCTTTCAGAAACTTATCCTTCAAAGTATTCCCTTGCTTGATTCCCCTCACATCTAGCATCATATCATTGACAGCATTTTGAGTAGATGCAAAATTTGAAGCAACTGTATCAGCAGATTGTCTATTTTCATTTATCAGGTTCATCAGCTCTTCAAATCTCTGTTCTTGTCTATCCAGTTGAGTCCTTAACTGTTGCATGTCATTCCTTACAGTCCTCAACTTATGAAAAACTTCAACTGGCACTTCACTGGTCATTCTTCCACCAGTGGCTTCATCAGCAGGCTCCTCTACATTATATTGTGGCCTCTGATTGCTCATAACCATTGCCCAACTCCTATCCAGTCCAGCAGGGGTTAGGTCCTTGATATTCCTCCAGAATAGGATCAATGGCAGGTTCCTCAAAAATAGGTACAAATGCCTGTGGGGGATCAACATTAACATCTTCTTCTTCAGGCATTTGAAACTCCTCATCACTGAAGTCATAGTCCAGCAGCTCCTCATCCATATTAACAGCAGTCTGCTGACCATCCTTCCCTTCAGTGGTCTTGTCTCCAGTAGGCTCCACTACAGCAGCCTCTTCAGCAACATGGGTTTCCTCCAAACCCAAAGTTTGTTCCAACCTTTGTCCAGGTGCAGTTTGAGACTCAGCAGCCTGTACCTCCTGTTCCAACCGGTGTCCGTGTCTTGTTTGTGACCCAAAGAACTCCGTACATCCTCTTCAACTCTCTCGTGGATTGAATATAGCCTCATTATCCACTTGGAATCCTTCAAATGACCAATCTTGGTTAGGATAATGGCAGTTTTAGTAAGAATGCCCTCAAAGTCAAATCCATCTTGATATTCAATAGATTCTTCTGAGCTGGCACTAGGTTCACTGAAATCAGTAACCTTTTCTTCATCCAAATCCTCACTCGTTCGGCTTCGCTTTGTGCGGTAGGCTCTACAACATGGAATGTAGAAGATTCATCGCCTAGCCTACCAAAGACTCAAATTAATTCCTTCATTGATCAATGCTTCCGATCATCCATTGTGAGATCCTGCGATCCTCATCCATCTCTCCAGTCCGTCGGCCCTCGCGACTTACCGCCTCGGTGGGTTCCGCTTCTATGATATCGGTGGCTTCTTGACCAGTAGCTTCAGATGTTGTTACTCTAACCACTCCATTGGTCTCCCCAGGGAACATAGGGGTATCATCATCAGAATCTGATGAATCACTGTCTGGTGTAAACTTTGGATCTCTGAACATAATAGCTCCACTTCTCTTTCCTTCATCCAAAAGATCCATCAGCCTGGATTGCAGCATGCTAGTGTCTATCAAATCCAACAGTTTGTCCACACCCAGCTGCTCAAATGCCCATTCTTCAAATCCACTCATTGGATCAGCAGCTGGTTTCTGTCTCTTGTAGAATCCAAACTACCACTGAAAGTAGTTTTGCACCTTTTTGAAGTTAGGATCTACTTTGACCTTTTTAGATGCCTTCTCATATGGCATAGATGGCTTTCTAATGGAAGGTTCAGTGGTTTGCTGACCTCCAAATGTCTCAACAAGTAGATTCATGGTTTCTTCAACAGATGTTCCAAAGTCAGTAGGTTGCTGAGGTTGTACATTTGTGCCTACTACTTCCATCTGTACCACACTTGGTTCCCCCTGACTTACATGCTCATCAGCAGGGTTAGCAGCAAACTGCTCTTCCCCCTGAGTTCTTGCAACACTTGCAGAGTCTTCAACCAATTCTTCAACTACCACAGCAGGTTCAGGTTCAGTGGTTTGTCGTGGGTCTTCGCAGATACTACGGCGGGCTCGGGGTCGGTAGATCGTCGTATATCTCCAACAGATTGCTCAACAACAACCTGTGCAGCTTCAGTAGACTTAACAATCTCTTCAGGTGAGGAGTCAGTAATTTCTACAGGCTTGATGATAGTCAAGGGCTCAGCCTCAATAGCCTCTTCTTCCTCTTCTACTGATGCTTCTTCTTGGGCTCTTTGTGCCTCCATGCTTTTCAGTTCTTTCCCTTTTCCATGTTTCTGTTTATGGATAATTTCTTTTCTCCTCTTGGAAAGGGGTTCATCATCCTTTTCTGTCACGGTAGACTTCCTCTTTCTACTATCTTCTTTCTGTTGTTCCCTTAAGATTTCAACAATAGTTTTTCTAGCAGCAACAGCAGGGTCAGTAACCTCCACTGAACCCTCAGCAGACTCAGCAGTCTGTGCTGTTTGCTTCCTTGTTCTTTTAGGCTTTAACACTTCAGTAATCTTTCTTGTTTCTGCAGCCTTTCTTTTCTCAGCAGCTTTCTTTGGTGCAGCAGGTTTAACAGTTTTCTTTTTAGTTTTCTTGACTCGCTCACCACCAAGCATCACCATCATCTCCACCATTATCATCATCGGCGGCTTCTCCAAAGAAACCTCTTCATCATCATCCGGACCCGGGAATTGCATGATTAATCTCTTTCTTGTATCTGGACTGATTTATCTTCTCAGGTTCTATGTCAGGAACCCCCAAGTGATTCAGCAGGGTCTGAACCATTAATCCTAAGGGCAGGGCCTTGGATTTCCTTTTTCCCTCTTTTTCTTTCTTGGCTACTGATGACGGTCAAATTATACCCGTAAAAGTCATCAACGTTGACCTTAAATCGAGATTAATAATATATATTTCATATTAAATCACATGTTTTTATTTATTATTTAATGTTAAGTGATTATTAATATGATATTTGGTATTTAGCCGTTTTCATTATTAAAAGCCGATTTATTGTGCGATAAATGCTGATTTTGTAGATCACGACAAATCGAGAGGATTAATGTCATTCAATCAATGGATCTCAAGATAATAAGGAAGAAAATCGGAGCATTAATCAAGAGATAAATTAGAGAAATCAGATCAACACGCAAGCGTGGAGTGGGGAGCAAGATAGACGAGAAAAAACGATTAACGTGTGCAAATGTTAGGTTCGGTCGACCGAGCCTATAGCTTCGGTCGACCGAGTGTCAGCTCTCGGTTGACCGAGTGTCAGCTTCGGGGCGGTTTCCGGCTTATATCGTGCTTATCTTCTAGAACCACCCTAAGTCGGCAAAAACCTCTATATAAGCAAGCAGCTACGAGAATTGTAATACACACCTTGAATACCTTAGAATATCATTCAATAAAATCACTCTATTCATAGCTTTGATACAATGTAGAATAATTTGAAGGTTTCCAGAGTTTAAGGGCTGCAAATTATGTAAGCCTTTATTTTCTGTTTCTTTTCTTTTAAGTAATTAATTCCCCCCAATTATGCTTTATTGTTTGAGTTAGTTAATTCATAGCTAGATGATGTAGATCTAGGTTATGTCGTTATGGATGTGGCGAAGCCTTGTCTATGAGGATCCCATAACCTACGTCACATATTTAGTTTCTATCCATGAATCTACTTGATTTAATTAATGCGTATCTATGTTAGTTTATATGAATGCTTTACGAATTACTATTTAATCTGTTCTGTATGAGAAACGCTGAGAGATATATTCTAAGATGTATTCTGGGTTGAAATCGTTCGGGTGACCGAAATGTGTCATTCGGTCGACCGAGGCCTTACACTCGGTCGACCGAGCCCTGTTTCATCAGTTATTTCTGCCACGTCTTTATGGTAGGTTTAGCCTAGTTGAATTTATTATCTCAGTAGGTATGGCTATGGCTACGTTACTCGCTTAGTTTAATTAAAACGTGTAAAAAGGAAATACCGATATAAAACTCTTAGGTAGGCTTATGAATTGCTCTTCACGGACGTTCAAAGAATATCTAGGTAGGTTTATATTTGGGAATTGCATGCACTCGCTTATACGTACGTCGTAGATTAGCATGAGACTATAACTTGGTAATTGCTAGTTGGACGAGAGCTTGAGTAATCGTTTAGGAAGTATAAGTACGCCTAACCAAAGGAATGTTGCCTAGACGAGGTGTACGATTAATATCGGCATCCTTAGTGTCGTAAGCGTGCAAGTTATATGAGATGGATACCCAAAAGGTGAAGTCACGTAATGTAGCACAGTGATCTAGCAACCTAACCGGTGCTAAGTCAAGTTTAAGAGGATGACTCCCGTAGCCAATTCAAAAGAGATACAAACGGATTGACAAGCTTAATAAGTTCAGTTTATTATATAAATTATCTAGGTCCAAACGATAAAGACTATAATTGGGGAGGTTAATTACGTTGTGTTGAGTCGTGTCTTTACCTTTCTTGTCTTATGTTGGTCGTAAACCGCCTCTATGTCCTTGACATGTTTAATTAATTGTTTGTATATAAGATGATCCACAATTGGTTCCCTGTGGGATCGACCTTGATTCGCTATAGCTATACTACGATGGGCCTAGTCCTCTTGCTAGTATTGGTTTATGGTGGTCAAGTATATTATAACCTGATCGACCACGTCATCAAGTTTTTGGCGCCGTTGCCGGGGAACCAACGGTCAATTTTATATATAAATAATTTTTTATTCATGTCGAGTTTTCTGTTTTAGAGTCTGTTTTTACGTTTTGAGTCCCTCTGGTTGTCTGCTCTGTCTGAAAATTCCAGATTCTTAAAAAAAAAAAAAAAAAAAAAAATAAAATAAAAAAATAAAAAATATTTATTCGGTCGACCGAGAGACCTCATTCGGTCGACCGAGAATTTAGAATTTTTGTTTTGTTTTGTTTTGTGTTGTTCTGTTCTGTTTACATGGTTTCTGATTTGTGTTTTCGAGTCTGGAATTTCGCGTGTCTGTTTATCCCCGTATGTTTAATCCGTAAGTCTGATAGCAGCATGGGAGACCATGTTAAAATCGGTCTACGGTCTGTTTTGTTTTTCTTCTGTTTGCAGAAACCAGGGAAGCAATAATCTGAGTCAGTAATTTTTCAAGGGCGCTGAGAAAATAACCCAGCAAACATGCGGAATTACTACTCTACGATGGGAAAGGCGATGGAAGCAATACCTTTAAAGCACCAAGATGGCTCCGGAAAAAAAAAATTTAATGCTTAAATTCTTCGTGGTACAATGTTGAAGGCAAGGTACTACCTTTTTTGCTTATGTTTTACTACCTTTTGGTTTTTTGAGCATAAGTTAGCCTATACATGAACCTTGGTATGAATCTTGGCCCGGAGTGGTTTGTAGGATCATCTAGAGGGTGTAAGGAAACATGCAGTCGTTGAAAGGAAGCAGTGAATAAAGAGTTCCTCATAGTTCTGTTAAAATCTCTTTGTCCTATGCATGAGATTGCTTCTACTGGCCAGGGGAGCAACAAATTGTGTAGTTTAAGCATTCACAATCTAAAGAAGACGTTGAGTTTTGAGAGAACACCATCTTTTGCTTTCGTTGAGTTTTATGGTGATGGCTTCTCGGTGAACCCACCTTAAACAGAAACGAGATTACGCTTTGGGTGACAATTTAGAAATCAGAGACTCTTAGTACATTGGTTCGGAAATGGTCTAACCATGGCTGGGCGAGTTTAACCGAGCCTCGGCTCAATCGACTCCCCTCCGCGTGTGATGTACGTTACGGCGGCCCACAAGACTTAGCATAGCCGATAAGCCTTCGGGCTAAACGGGGCTTAATCTTGACGGATTGGCCTGAACTGTCACATATGTTCCAACGAATAAGACGGCGTAGGCTTGCCTACATAACCGACCTTATTCGGAGTACTTTGATTCATTGTTTCTTATTGTCAAGGCCAAAACCGTAATTTTAACCAAATTCACTAATTCCTAAAACGAGAGCCGAGGTAAGAGCTTTGGATAAATGGTATGGATAAATGTCGTTTCCTAGGTCTCACAACCAAGGGAAGGGTATTAATCCGCAAAAGCGACAAGCCACCTCTAATAGTGCGCGAAGGGTCAAAGTCTGGCGATCCAAGAATGATAACTGACAAGGATACTTTTTGGAACGTCGAGCTGAGGACTTTAAACTCAGAACTACTTCTTTAAAACCCTTAGGATTTCTTTTTAGGATTTTAGGTTTTTTCTTTCTTTAAGTCCAATAAAAGTAACGTGAAATATGTTGAGGTTTTTTATTTTTCCGTGTTCTGATGGCCATTGGGCTAAGGATGTGCAAAAAAATTTTACTCAATATACGCCACGTGAAATAGAGTTCCGTAGGAGAGTCGAAAAATTGCTAAAGAAAAGGAAATTTAGCAAACAACCTTAAGATGGAAGCATTAAGAGAGCTTGAGAATTATTGAAAATGTAACAGAGAATGATTGGTGTGAACAAGAACAATCTTTGTCAATTTCTAAAACTTTTTAGGTGATCCAAGTGAAAATTCAAAGTGGTGCGCAATTCATTCTGCAACTATCCTTATCTTTCCCTTTACACTTTTTCACCTTCAAACTTTTCGATCCTCTCACCAATCTGCCCCGGAAGTTCACATTTCTAACCATTCTTTCATCGCCTCTCTTTCTTTCCATCCGTTTCACTCTCCCACCCAATCCCATTCCTTTAAACAATTCTCAATCCCAAAAACACAATTTCTTACCCACCCTTTATCTTTTCTTCCCATCCTTATGTGTATCTTTTTCTAAACCCATCATACTCTCAACCTCCATTTTGTTTACAAAATACCTTTGTGTTGCGGAATTTGATATATTGCTAAGCTTTAATGATTATCTTTTATCATTTTGATTTTCATGATCCTAGTTGGGGGAAGTGTAGCTCTGACCCTAGCTAGATTTTACAGGTTTTTGGTTCGATCAAAGTACAACTTATCTTTCTACCGGAAGTTTTAAATTTCACACTTTTCCGACTATTCCGGCATTTCTAGATGATGAGTTTTGTTCTGAACTATCACACCGATCCGACCTTGTTGATGACGGTTATGACTTTTACGTGATACATTGGGTTATTAGTAATTTCGAGGAGTAGCTACATCTCCCTAAGTTGTTGATATCCAATGCAAGCGATAAGTTTCTGCGTTAAGTATTTGATTTTATCTTTAGCCAATAGGTCGCATTGAATCTGTTATACCTTACCAAGTTTCTCTTTTATACTGGGCTGAATACATAGTGGGCCAGTCACCCTCGTGTTTTCCCACGTCGGGTAATGCTTTTTGATCTTTGTCTTCTCCACCCGGTTTTAAGAATATTTAGGCGGTGGAGGTTGTAGATGAAGACCACCATCTTTAGTTGCTTGTTTATTTTTCTTTCTATTTAGTATTTTTCTTGTCTTTGGTTGTATAAAATAAAGTGGCTTAAACTGTTTTTCGGTATTCATACCTAATTACTGCCACATTATTTTATAACTTCCATAGACATGGTGTTATTAACGGTTTCGTGGAGTTTGTCTGCTTATACAGGTTTTCACTTGCTTCTCCACAACGTGCTGACATTTACTCCGATATTGTTCCTTTACTTGAGAGCCGTTTCCAGAGCTAAGTCTTTTTCTTAAATTCTCATTTATTTTTGTCATTGAGGACAATGCCATGTTTAAGTGGGGGTAGGAGACTTAGCTATGTTGTTATGATTAAAATTTGAATGAAACGGTAGAAAAGTTGAAAAAATTGAAAATTTGAATAAATACCATATCATTTATCTCGTACCCTTAGAATTGTGAGTTCCTAGCTAAGAATTGATAGGAAAGGAACCAAGTTTCATAAGTACGTGATCATTTTATACTTATGTTAGGTAAATTTAAGGATATTCATGCTCGTTTTTGCAAGTAGTTATTTATTATTCGATTACTCAACCTGTGAATCGAGTATACCACGCAAATCACAATAACTGAAGAAATTATGTGTACATTGCATAGATGATTGGTTATGTAGATTTAGTGTCGATACCTATTGGCTGATGTATTCTTATCTTCTTGCCAACAAAAGCGGAGTAATAAGCTTGAGACGTACCTGTGTTTTAGCAAAATGTTAGACATTGGGCTTGTAGTAACATTACCAAAGTAGCCCCGCGCTTGTGGTAATATTCGATGCTATACATGATCTAAGATAGGGGGATACTCCAAAAAGTTTTCTTCCTTGAGATTGATAGTATTTGAAAAATATGAAGATATGAAAAGAATATTCAACTCTTTAAGAGGCTTTGAGTAGTACTCGGTCTCCAAGTCCAAAAACCCTATAAATACGCTCTTGCTTATTGCTCTAGTGCTTCAAAAATTTAAATGCTTGAGGAGTATGAATGCTGAGGTTGGTAGGTTGAGATTGCGAAGTTAGCATAAACTCTGATCTTGCCACGAATATATAAAACCAAATGCACATGCACACATCACTTCGATTCATAGTCAGTAGTGAATAATGGATATCTTATGAGCATGACTAGTATGAGTTGACTTGAGTTTCTTGTGTAAGTATGATTTGACCATAGAAAATGTTGTCTTGGGGAATGACCTATTGATGCTTTGTTCGGGACGATCAAAGTCTAAGTGGGGGGTAGTTGATGACGGTCAAATTATACCCGTAAAAGTCATCAACGTTGACCTTAAATCGAGATTAATAATATATATTTCATATTAAATCACATGTTTATATTTATTATTTAATGTTAAGTGATTATTAATATGATATTTGGTATTTAGCCGTTTTCATTATTAAAAGCCGATTTATTGTGCGATAAATGCGATTTTGTAGATCACGACAAATCGAGAGGATTAATGTCATTCAATCAATGGATCTCAAGATAATAAGGAAGAAAATCGGAGCATTAATCAAGAGATAAATTAGAGAAATCAGATCAACACGCAAGCGTGGAGTGGGGAGCAAGATAGACGAGAAAAAACGATTAACGTGTGCAAATGTTAGGTTCGGTCGACCGAGCCTATAGCTTCGGTCGACCGAGTGTCAGCTCTCGGTTGACCGAGTGTCAGCTTCGGGGCGGTTTCCGGCTTATATCGTGCTTATCTTCTAGAACCACCCTAAGTCGGCAAAAACCTCTATATAAGCAAGCAGCTACGAGAATTGTAATACACACCTTGAATACCTTAGAATATCATTCAATAAAATCACTCTATTCATAGCTTTGATACAATGTAGAATAATTTGAAGGTTTCCAGAGTTTAAGGGCTGCAAATTATGTAAGCCTTTATTTTCTGTTTCTTTTCTTTTAAGTAATTAATTCCCCCTAATTATGCTTTATTGTTTGAGTTAGTTAATTCATAGCTAGATGATGTAGATCTAGGTTATGTCGTTATGGATGTGGCGAAGCCTTGTCTATGAGGATCCCATAACCTACGTCACATATTTAGTTTCTATCCATGAATCTACTTGATTTAATTAATGCGTATCTATGTTAGTTTATATGAATGCTTTACGAATTACTGTTTAATCTGTTCTGTATGAGAAACGCTGAGAGATATATTCTAAGATGTATTCTGGGTTGAAATCATTCGGGTGACCGAAAGGTGTCATTCGGTCAACCGAGGCCTTACACTCGGTCGACCGAGCCCTGTTTCATCAGTTATTTCTGCCACGTCTTTATGGTAGGTTTAGCCTAGTTGAATTTATTATCTCAGTGGGTATGGCTATGGCTACGTTACTCGCTTAGTTTAATTAAAACGTGTAAAAAGGAAATACCGATATAAAACTCTTAGGTAGGCTTATGAATTGCTCTTCACGGACGTTCAAAGAATATCTAGGTAGGTTTATATTTGGGAATTGCATGCACACTGCTTATACGTACGTCGTAGATTAGCATGAGACTATAACTTGGTAATTGCTAGTTGGACGAGAGCTTGAGTAATCGTTTAGGAAGTATAAGTACTCCTAACCAAAGGAATGTTGCCTAGACGAGGTGTACGATTAATATCGGCATCCTTAGTGTCGTAAGCGTGCATGTTATATGAGATGGATACCCAAAAGGTGAAGTCACGTAATGTAGCACAGTGATCTAGCAACCTAACCGGTGCTAAGTCAAGTTTAAGAGGATGACTCCCGTAGCCAATTCAAAAGAGATACAAACGGATTGACAGTTAATAAGTTCAGTTTATTATATAAATTATCTAGGTCCAAACGATAAAGACTATAATTGGGGAGGTTAATTACGTTGTGTTGAGTCGTGTCTTTACCTTTCTTGTCTTATGTTGGTCGTAGACCGCCTCTATGTCCTTGACATGTTTAATTAATTGTTTGTATATAAGATGATCCACAATTGGTTCCCTGTGGGATCGACCTTGATTCGCTATAGCTATACTACGATGGGCCTAGTCCTCTTGCTAGTATTGGTTTATGGTGGTCAAGTATATTATAACCTGATCGACCACGTCATCAGCTACCTTCTTCATGTAATGAATGAAATAGCCAGCCCAATCAAACTTCATGCTCCCGCATGATTATCATCGGCTCTATCTTGGGTCCCGATAGAGTATCCATACTTCCAACCGGTCTAGTATGTTCTTTGCAATGAGTTTGCTCGGCGGTTGTACTCATTGCCAATATGTCTGCAGTTGATGCCTGGAACATATTTGGTGGCTTCATTTGTTTTGATTTAATCAACAAACGCCATCTTGTCCAATCCCATTGCTTCAAGATTTACTGGACCATCCACCATTTCTTCAAAACCAAAAACTTCCCTCAGTAGACTGGGGGAAACTTCAATCTCCTCAACATTCACAGTTGTTCTGAATGCTACGCTTCCTTCTTCCACAACCATGTGTTTCCAGAAATCCACAACATTTGTATACGAGATTGTTTCCAATCTTATATTGAGTTTGTTTTCCAAGCCAGCAAACCTTCTTTTTCTACGACCAATGTTGATGGCCAGCTCTGTTTGGTTTGCATCAACAACATAGCCTCTAACACTTTGGCTTGATTCGATTTGAACATTAATCTTTTCTGCTATTTGTATGAGAAGAATGAGATGAAGAAGATAGATTAAGAATCTGTGTTCACACAGTGTGACATTCGCAGTGATAAAGCAGATTTTGCAAGTAGAGAATCTGATATGTAACAGTCTGAATATATAGACAGTGAGTGGTTGCAACTGTCTTTGCACGTACATTGATGCTGACCACGATTAATCTGAATAAATGTAGTCTTGACACGTGGCCCATTACTCTTCCATAACGTTTGTAACCGTTGGATAATGTTAACTGCGGTTATAAGGGATAAAATAAATATCCCGCCAATCTGCTTTTTGACTTTAAGAGCTTTGACTGTATAACGTTCCATTCAGTAGGGTAGTCCTCAGCAGGGTGGGCTCAGCAGTCTGCTGATACTGAAGCTTTAGCAGGCTGCTGACAAAGTGACTCTGCTGATCCTTGATTTCTTCTAATTTTGTTCAAATGATAATACAAAATGAAGTTTAATACCAATGACTGATCTGTCAAGTGAGCTCACCCAAAATGACAAAGACCAATCCCCTTGGCAACCTCATTTGCTCAATTGTCCAAACATAAGTACAAGGAATTGTTGATACCAATGACTAGTCTGCTAAGTGAGCTCACCCATCATAGCAAAGACTAATCCCTTTGGTGAATTCCAGTACACTGCTGATTATCAGTCAACTTTGATAATTCCAAGTTCAGTCCTTAGTTTAGCAAATCTTTCACTGGTAAGTGGTTTAAGTGAAGATATCGCAAGTTGATCTTCGGTAGGGATGTATAGAACCACCACATCTTTCTTTTCAACATGATCTCTTATAAAATGATGTCTCACATCAATATGCTTGGTTCTTGAATGCAAAACAGATTTTCTCGTGATTGCAATTGCACTTGTGTTGTCACACATAATTGGAATTTCCTTTTCTTCAATTCCATAATCCCTTAATTGTTGTCTTAGCCATAATACTTGTGCACAAAGAACTTCCAAAGAGCCTATATACTCACCTCGGCGGTGGAAGTTGATATAGAATGTTGTTTCTTGCTAAACCAGGAGACCGATCTATTTCCCATTAACCGACGGGTTCCCGAGGTGCTTTTTCTATCAATTTTGCATCCAAGATAATCGAATCCGAGTAGGATATAACTTTGAAGCTTCCATCCTTGGAATACCATATCCCTACTCCCAAAGTCTCTTTTAGGTACTTGAGAACTCTTTTGACCGCACCTAAATGACTTTCTTTAGGTTTAGATTGAAATCTTGCACAAACACCTACAAAGAAAGGATATATCAGTCTGTGGCGAAGGTACAACAGATCGCTTATCATCCTTCTGTATAAGGTCTGATCAACATCTTTGCCTTCTTTATCTTCATCCAATCTGATATTTGTACTCATAGGAGTTGAATTTTTAGTGCTATTTTCCATACCAAACTTCTTCAGCAATTCCTTGGTATACTTGGTTTGATGAATGAAGATTCCATCTTTCATTTGTTTAACTTGCAATCCCAAGAAGTAATTCATTTCTCCCATCATACTCATTTTAAATTTGCTCTTCATTAGATTTGCAAACTTTTCACAAAGTAAATCATTTTCAGAACCAAAGATTATGTCATCAACATAGATCCGTACAGCGGCGAAGTCTTGTCCCCCCTTCACTGATTCTGAAAAGTGTCTTGTCAATGGTGCCTTTTGTAAAACCATTATCCACCAAGAATTGAGATAGAGTCTCATACCATGCTCTTGGTGCTTGTTTCAATCCATAAAGTGCTTTGTTGAGTCTATACACTTTATCTTCTTGATCTTTAACTTCAAATCCAGGAGGTTGATGTACATACACTTCCTCCTCTAGAATGCCATTCAAAAATTCACTCTTGACATCCATTTGATATACTTTGAAGTTCTTATATGCAGCATGTGCCAAGAATAATCTGATAGCTTCCAATCTTGCAACAAAAAGCATAAGTTTCATCAAAATCTATTCCTTCGCATGAGAATAGCCTTTTGCAACTAGTCCGGCCTTATTCCTTACAATGGTACCGCATTCATCAAGTTTATTTCTGTATACCCATTTAGTACCAATGATATTTGCATGACTTGGCCTTTCAACTAGTGTCCAAACTTGATTTCTTTCAAATTCATTTAATTCTTCTTGCATAGCAATTATCCAATCTAGATCTGAAATTGCTTCTTCAACAACTTTAGGTTCCATTTGAGATAGAAAACAAGTAAACATAGCTTCCAAATTGTCTTCTAGTCCTCACACCTTGCTGTACATTGCCAATAACTTGTTCAGCAGGGTGATTCCTTAACCATTGTGGATTCTGGTTATTTTGATTATCAGGAGCCTCATCTTCAGTAGGGTCTAGCTGTAGCTTCTTCTACAGGGGGGTCAGCAGATCCTTGAACCGCTTCGCTTGTTGCATCGGTAACATTACCAAGCGGGGTGTTCAAGCGGGGCGTATAAGAAACTTTCAAGTCATTGAATCTTTCCAAAACTTCAACACAATCTGGATCAGTGACCTGTTGATTCTCGCAGTTCACAATCTTCATCTTCCATACCAAGAAACTTAGGTTCATCAAACACAACATGTATTGTTTCTTCATGTTTCGGTGACCTCTTGTTCAAGACTCCCGAATGCCTTGCTGACTGAAGAATATCCCAAGAAAATTCCTTCATCTGATTTTGGTTGGAATGTTTTCAAATGAACTTTGTGATTTAGGATAAAAACACTTGCTTCCAAATGGATGGAAATAGGATATGTTAGGTTTCCTTCCATTCCAAACCTCATAAGGTGTCTTCAGCAGCTTCTTGTTTACTGATTTTCTGTTTTGTGTATAGCATGCTGTATTGACTGCTTCAGCCCAATATCTTTCAGGTAGCAATGCTTCACAGATCATTTTTCTTCCTGCTTCCTTTAAAGTCCTGTTTCTTCTTTCAGCAACCCCATTTTGCTGAGGTGTACCAGCAGCAGCAAGTTGATGTAGTACACCATTCTGTTCACAGTATTCTCTTATTACTTTTTTGAGAAATTCAGTACCCTGATCTGATCTTATTTTTATTACTGTTAAACTTTTCTCATTTTGTAATCTCTTCAAAAGATTAGGCATGCTTTGGAGTGTTTCACTTTTCTTGTTCATAAAAACCACCCAAGTATATCTTGAATAATCATCCACAACCACTAAGGTGTACTTCTTTCCTATTACACTTGTTGGAGTTATTGGTCCAAAAAGATCCATATGCATCAGCTCCAACACTCTATTAGTTGATTGTTTGGTTTTTGACTTGAAGCTTGACTTTATCTGTTTACCCTGCTGACATGCATCACATATAGCATCCTTTTTGAATGTGATCTCGGGTAACCAATCACCAGCTTTCTTCTTTACCAACCGATTGATATCATCAAAGTTTAAGTGATTCAACTTCTTGTGCCATAACCAATTGAGTTCGGACTTGGTATGCACAATCGTGCGAGTTTCTGGAACTGCAGATAGACCAATCCACAACATACATGTTTTGTTGTCTTCTACCAAAGAAGTACAACTTGATCACCTCTTTCACTAATGACAATACAATTGTTTTTGTCAAAAGTGACTTTGTATCCCATGTCACAGAATTGTCCAGTGCTCAGTAAGTTGTAGTCCAGTCCTTCCACATATGCAACATTTTTTATTGTAAGTCCATTTCTCACAAGTGTGCCATATCCTCTTGTATATCCAGGTGTATTCTTGTTGCCAAAATTCACCCTTGGACCATCTTTTGCCACAAAGTTTGTTAAGCAGTACTAGGTCAAAGTACCAGACACCCTACAAAACAAAGTTAATGCATTTTAGGTACACAAACCTGTTTGGGTCCATAGTGGTCAGTAGTAAGCATGACTTTTGGTAAGTTTCCATAAGGTCTTCTCCTAAAAGTGTCATACTTTGGTTCATACATGTATTCCACACATCCATAGGTTCTTACAGTAGGTTGTGTAGAATTCACATATGTTTTCTGGCCTTTTGGTTTATAATGCTGTTTCAAGTGACTTTTGTTGTTAAAAGCATTAGTATGACCATTTGTTTGCTGTCTGTTAGGAACGCCCCGTAATATGGAGTCTGCTGAGGTCCCTGCTGAGGCCTTTTATAAGTCCTCTCCGCCGAGTCCTTTGCGATTCCATTGCTTAGGTTTTACCCTAGCAAAGATGGTTATACTTGTTGTTTTTAACAATAGGTACAGAAGTATTCCAATCATCATCAGTAGGGAACAGTCTACCTTTCCCCCTGAGATAAGTATCCCTTAAATGATTAACATTTTTGGGTTTAGGATTCTTATCCTTGGAACATTTCTGTTTCTTACCCTTCTGTGGTCCAAATAGACTTGGCGGCGGAAGTCCGCTATCGGCAGGCTTAGAAGGCACAAAGATCCTATTTTTGGATTCATTCTTTTTGTTAGGAGTCGTTGACTTCTTTGACTTCGATTCACTTTCCTTGAAGTGTTTTCGTAGGTTTTGCTTTGCAAAGAAACCTTACTTGGAGTTGGATTTTGTGCGGGTACAAACTTAGGACCAATTCTGGTACTAGGTTCAGTAACTTTACTGGATCCACTCGTTTTGGATTGTTGAGTTCCAAATCCAAGCCCTGTTCTATCACCATAAGGCTTTCCAGATTTGTATGCAGTAGAGGAACAAGATGGTTCAAATAGCGGATTCGAGGCTACGAATGATCGCCGGACTTATGCTTGATTCTCGTCCAACATCTTTTCCTTTACCTTTGAGAACCCTTAATTTAGCTTTCAATCTTCCAACTTCCAATTCAAGAGCTTCTTTTTCAGCCTTCACAATCTCATAACCGATTGTATTATCCTCGCTTGATTAAGGATGGCATCCAAAGTCTCATTGTTGTCGAATTTCTAGGATTTGAACCACGGGTTGATTCACAATCACTTCCAAAGCGGAGTGTTTATAGATACGGTATTGTATACCTCCTCGCTTCATCCATATTAGCCATCAAAGCATAATCTTCCTTCTCAGCAACCAATGCTGTGTCATCTGATTCATTTCCTTTTTCAGATTCCACTTCATACCCTGATTCATCTTCAGCAACCATAGCCTTCTTGCCATATCTTCTTTGTTGACTCTTGGTCTTCAGTAGGTCTGGACAATCAGGTCTAAAGTGTCCAGGCTTCTTGCAGTTGAAGCAAAGATAATCAGGTTCCTTACTTTGTTTTAACTCGGGACAGTCGGGTTTGAAGTGTCCTGGCTTCTTGCAATGAAAGCACAGATAGTCATTATCTTTCTTTGATTCTTCTTTCTTTCTTTCAGTAGGCCTTTTTGTGAAGTTCCTTGCAGGGGCCTTTCCTGTCTTCATCGTCCTGATTTTCTTGCTCAGTAGGGCAATCTGCTCATGCATCTCATCCAGCAGATCATCTTGTCCTCCAGATGTTTCTTCCTGATGTGAAGCAGCCAATGCAGTGGTCTTTGGCTCTTCCTTTTCGGTCCTCAGGTACAAGCTTTTTGCTAAATTCATAAGCCTTGAGATCTGAAAACAACTTGAAGGTGTCTTCTTCATGCAACTTTCTCATTTCTTCTATTGCAGTCACCTTCATTTTCCAAACATCTTTTGTAGGTAGAGCCTCCAAGATTTTCGTGTTTATTTCTTCTTTTGAATAACTTACACTTAGCAGGGTAAGTTCATCCAGGATTGCATTGAATCTTGATTCCATTTGCTCAATGGTTTCATTTGGCAGCATCTTGAACTTTTGGAACCTCTTTCTCGGCCACACCGATTTTATTCTTCTTTATTGCATCGGTTGCCTTTACTGATCAAATGTATCTTGTCCCAAAGTTCCTTTGCGCTTTGCAATCTTTAACCTTCATGTACATATTGCTATCCAAGGTTCTATAAATGATATCAATAGCAATGTTGTTGAGGTTTGCTCTTTTTCTCGTCTTCTCGCATTCCATTCTCTTTTTGGTTTAGGAATGTACTCGGTTGTATCACCCATCGTTATTGCCTTGGTAATCTCCAAAGTGGTCCATCGCTTAGTACATCCATCATCTCATCATGAGTTGCGCAAGGTATGCCTCGCATTCGACGTTTATACTCATCAAATCTATCAAGAGAACACATCAAGCATAGTTCTAGCATACTTGGGTGTTGTCCATGATGCAAGTCTTTGAAAATCGGTAATTTGAAAGAAAGTTTCAAAGAATTTTCACAAGCACAACAAGTAGGATTACTTCGAACGTGCTAATCGCTCCGATACCAATTGTTGGTCCCTTGAAAAGGCTTTGGTTAAGTTTAGAGGGTGGGTGAATAAACTTAACACTTAAAACTTTGGAGTTAACAAATTCTGCAACTTCAGCAGCCTGCTGATACTTCAGGAGTCAGCTGAGACTTCAGTAGCCTGCTGATAAACAGTAGTCTACTGATAGTTGAGTTTGCTAAATTTGTGCAGCGGAATTATATCAAAATTAAGCCTTGATACTTGTTGTTAGATATGATACTAAGTATTAGATACTCAGTAGTGCAAGTGTGTGATTTCGATTCTTTGGATTCGGTAGGTTGATATATAAAATAAACTAAGTGCGAATGTAAATGCCGAAAGTAAGTAGGCGAGTTTTATAGTGGTTCCGGGTGGTGTAATCCTCGTCGGTCCACCCTTCTCCCGTGATGTTGGAGGAAATTCACTAGAGATCTTTGATGTAGTCGTTACAAAGATTCCTAAGTTGCTTGTCCTTCACCAATAACTATGGCTTCACAACCGAAAACTCGGGAACATGTAGGATTGCTTGCTCTCCCGAGTCTTCCACTTGGTCCTTGAAGGGTAGGATTGCCTCTTCACCACTCCACCACAAACAACGATCTTTCACACCAAAGTTCTTCACTTGTCTTCGACGGGTTCTTTATAAAATAAAGATTGAATCAAGTAAATGATTCAGTTGCAGCAACTTGATTAGGATGATATAATCAGCAGCTTGTAGTCTTCAAGTGTGTATGCTTGATATAGCTTGAATGTAGAATACACTTGAAGAATTTCTCTGGATCAGTATCTTTAAGTTCAGTAGGTTCAGCAGGGTGTTTTTCAGCTCAGTAAAATATCTTTTCAAAGTTTATCAATTTTCATCATCACGTTTCTGAGTTGAAAGTCCTCTATTTATAGGTAGGAGAACATGTGACTTGTGTTTGAAATTCAAATGTAACCGTTCCTTGTTTTTGTCCCATCTGATTTGCATTCTGTCACTATTCATAGGATCGACACTCGTCGAATTCCTTTTTGACAAGTGCGATCATCCACTCTTTGACTTGTATCCATTGGATAATAATCGAATCATCCCAACGTCGTTTAATCTCAGCCCTTGATTTGTTTGATAAATCGAGAGGTAGTTGGTCGTCATTTTCAATGTAATCTTCCAATGTAATCTTGAATTACCCGAGGTATTTCATCGGCGGTTCATCGGTCCGTTTGTGATACATGTCGATCTCGAACTCCAATTTGCTGTGTATAAAATATAATGCAGCTGACTTCTTTTATCTAACTTTTATTTGTGAAGTTAGATTACACCTTTTTGAACATAACCAAGTTCCAAACATCATTCAACTTATGGAACTTGGACCTTGTACACAAGGTATATGTAATCAGTTTAGGTCATCACAGACTTGCCTAAATTCTGATTCCATATCCTTGACTTTAATTACTAAGTTTGATCCCTTAGCCTTCTGTAACTGAGTTTGAGCCCTCAGCCTTCAGTCTTCAGCAGGTTCCTGACTAGTCTACTGACCTATGTACCCTACTGATATTGACTAGTCTACTGATAAAGCTCAGCTGACCATTACAGTGCTTGTTTGATCAAACCTATTTATGAATCAAACTCTAATAAACCTATACAATTGATCTCGACATCTTTTTGCCTTTGCACTATAACAGCTAGTCTGGCACTCATCATCAAAACTAAAAAATAAGTACAACAACACACATTTGGCTCATTTTTAAACAGGCAACTCCTCCAATTTTTGACCAAGTTCATTCATCAACTGCATCATGCTTTTTATCTTGAATATATGGGTCATGTTTCTCTTTTTTTAGGTATGAAAGCTCACTGAGACTCACACAAAGACACTATGCAACACAACTTCTACAAAAGCTTCATCTGAAAAATCTTAAGCCTTGTCTTACACTCATGGTCACTAAAAGCTGTTGGAGAAAATGATTTTTTAATCATTTTAATATGATTTTTTAATCATTTTTTACAACCACTTTAAGAGCCGGTTTCGATTACTCTCTTGTATGATTTAACAAGAGTTTATGATGATTTTGAAATCTACGGGTGATGTAGATGAAGACAGGTCTTTGGATCATTCAATTCGGATATTGGGTGAATGAGAAATTAAGGATTGAAGTTGGTTAGTTGAAAATGTTGAAGTGTTGAAACTTGGAAGTTGAAAAGTTCAACTTCCTTAATCCCACATTGGGAATTGTGCTAATATTTTGTCAATATATAATTGAGAGGAGTTTAATCAATGGTATAAGCTCCAACGAAAGGGAGAGAGTTCAGAATGGTTTTAGTTAGACGATGTTCTGCTAATTCTGATCTGATGAGTAATTCGAGTTGAGAAATTTGGGTCAATTCAGATGAGTCTCTTCATCTCCTAACTGATAACATCAATGTTGAGTTAGTGGTTGTTGTTGCTTTATTACTTCAACTGATGCCTTCAATTGCTTGAGTTACAAGAGTTAGTGGAGCTCCTTCACATGATGCTTTCAATACACTTCAAGGCTACTCCTCATTGTAAAATGGTCCTCTACTACAATGGGAAACACACAAAACTACAACACAAATACTCATATTCCTGCATAAAGTGGAAGAAATTTCTAAAGCACTGTCAGAGTTTGAAGTTGTTCAGGAGTTGAAGTACCTCCCTCTTGAATAGGTAAACTGAGTAATCCTGGGAGACAATTACATAATATGTGGGTACAAGCCGGAGCAAATTTGTCTTAAGGACAGAGTTCATCTCGCCACAGTTCTTAACATATCCTTTCTGTTTTCATTTTCGTTTCGTTTTTTCCATTCTTGTATTGTACTTTGTTCCGATTAATAAACAAATTGTTCTTCTTCTTTCTGGTTGTTTATTTTTATTTTGCATACGATACTACGAGTATTACAATCTTAAGACAAATTTCAGAGCCTTCTTTGCTCTGGAAAGTATCTGTATGCAAAATTAAAATAATTTTCAATTCGTATTATGAACAAAAAAAATTATGATCGAACTGAATATCATCTTTTGATATTCAGTAAGCTTCTTGCTTCTTTTGGTCTCATTTTAAACAAACCATAATATGATTGTTTATCTTCTGTTCTTGAACAGAAATGACTACTGTTAATGATGCGTCATTGACATATACTGCTGATGTTGTGGCAAGTGGAAGTCCGAATCCACTATCAAGTGTGACTGTGCCTACTATGACACATTCTACTGTTGTTGTGGCTGTTCATCTCATGGTGAGAAGCCAGAAAAGTTCAACGGGCAGAATTTCAAGCGCTGGCAGCAAAAGATGCTGTTCTACTTGACTACTCTTGCTTTGGCCAGGATGCTTACTGAAGAGCAACCGGTTGTGCCTGATGACAACATCGAACACAGAGATTTTCTTGCTCTTGAGAGTTGGAAGCACAGTGATGTTTTATTCAAAAATTACGTTCTTAATTGTTTAGAGAATACTCTGTATGGTGTCTATTGTACTTTTGAGTCTGCTAAAGCATTGTGGCTTGCCTTAGAGAATAATATAAAACTGAGGATGCATATGCTAAGAAATTTCTAGTAGGTAAATTTCTTGATTATAAGATGGTCGATTCCAAAACCTTAATTAAACAGGTTGAGGAATTTCAAATCATTATATCCGAAATTCTAGAAGCGGGTATGATAATAAGTGAAAACTTTCAAGTAGCTTGTGTAATTGAGAAACTACCTTCATCATGGAAGGAATATAAAAGTTATCTCAAACACAAGCGAAAGCATATGTCTATGGATGATTTGATTGTCCGACTCCTTATTGAGGAGGACAATAAAGGATCAAAAAAAAAGCTTTTTGTGCAGGTTGGACAGGCCAAGGCTCATGTTGCTGAGGTCAAGAATCAGAAGAGGAAGAATACTGGACAATCTTTCAAGAAAACTGGTGAATCGTCCAAGAAACTACCAACTGCTTACAAGTTTATTGGTGAATGCCGCAACTGTGGATAATTTGGGCCCCGTGCTAGTGAATGCCATGGAAAGAAGCCATTTCTGCCAAGGGAACATGTGGCTGAAACTGATGATGACATGTTGTGCGCTGTTGTGACAGAGTGCACTGCTGTGGGGAATCCAATGCAGTGGTTCGTGGACACTGGAGCCACAAGACATGTTTGTGCTGACCGTGCAATGTTTTCAACTTATAAGGCTAGCGGTGGTGACAAACTGTGGATGGGTAACTCTTCTCATTCAACCATTTAGGGAACCGGGAATGTAGTTTTGAAGATGACTTCAGGGAAAAGGCTGACATTGACCAATGTTCTCCATGTTCCTAACATTCGTAGGAATCTAGTTTCTGGTGCTATGTTGAGCAAGGCTGGTTTCAAGATGGTGTTTGGTTCTGATAAGGTCATTCTGACCAAAAATGAAGTGTTTGTCGGTAGAGGCTATCTCACCGAGCGTATGTTTAAGTTTAATGTAATGGCCATTGTGCATAAGACAGTTTTGCCCGATGAGGCTAATAAAATTGCATATACTTCTACTTACTTACTTGAGTCTTCTTGTTTATGTCATAATCGATTAGGACATGTTAATAATAAATCATTTCGTAGAATGATGAATTTAGATTTATTACCTAATATAAAGTTTAATCAAACTGGAAAATGCTAAATATTTGTCGAAGCTAAAATGACTAAGGCACCATTTCCTTCAGTGGAAAGAAACACAGAACCGATAGATTTAATACATACAGATTTGTGTGATTTAAAATTTGTGCAATCGAGAGGCGGTAAAAAATACTTTGTAACATTTATCGATGATTGTCCAAGATACTGTTATGTCTATTTGCTAAGTAGCAAAGACGTGACAATTGAGGATTTTAGAAACTATGAGAATGAAGTCAAAAATAAACTTAGCAAACGAATCAAAAAGGTTCGTAGTGATAGAGGTGGTGAATATGATGCACCGTTTAATGAACTATGTTCACAATATGGCATTATTCATTAAACTGCTGCTCCATATTCACCTCAATCAAATGGTATTGCTGAACGCAAAAGATGAACTCTGAAAGAAATGATGAATACTATGTTGACAAGTTCAGTTTACCTTAGAACTTGTAGGGGGAGGCCATCCTCTCAGCAAATGTCATTCTTAACAGAATTCCACCTAAGAAGATGGATAAACCCCATATGAGTTGTGGAAAGGCCATAGGCCAAGACACAAATACTTGAATGTGTGGGGGTGTTTATCAAAGGTAGAAGTGCCTAAACCTAAACAAATAAAGAATGGGCCTAAAACGATAGATTGCATATTTATCGGTTATACGAATAACAGTAGTGCATATAGATTTCTAGTGCATAAATCTGACATTCCTGATGTACATGTGAATACAGTCATGGAGTCAAGCAATGCTGTGTTTTTCGAGGATGTCTTTCCTAACAAAGATAGAAACAAAGAAGACACGAGTCCAAATAAGAGGATGAATGAATCCTTAAAGGATACCCCTCCAGAAAATGTGGAAATTGAACCTCGTAGAAGTAAACGAGCTAGGACTTCAACGTCATTTGGTCCGGATTTTCTCACCTATATGGTAGAAAAAGATCCAAGAACATATGCTGAGGCTATGTCAAATCCAGAATCGCCTTACTGGAAAGAAGCAATCAAAAGTGAAATAGACTCCATTATGCAGAACCACACCTGGGAAATGGTGAACATTCCACCAAGGCATAAAGCACTTGGTTGAAAGTGGATTTTTAAGAAAAAGCTTAAAGCTGATGGATCTGTTGATAAATATAAGGCCAGATTGGTAGCCAAAGGTTGTCGACAAAAAAAGGGTCTTGATTTTTTCGATACATATTCACCGGTAACTAGAATCACTTCGTTAAGGGTTCTTATTGTGATTGATGCGGTTTATAACCTGGAAATCCATCAAATGGATGTTAAGACTGCTTTCTTAAATGGTGAATTGGAGGAAGAAATATACATAGAACAACCCGAGGGGTAGTTCCAGGTCAAGAACACAATGTGTGTCGACTCGTTAAATCATTGTATGGGCTAAAACAAGCATGATGGGAGTCAACTTTACTGTACTTTGGTGTGCAGTTTAACCCCCGTTTATCACTTTATTGGCATGTTTTGGGTAGATATAGAACTGTTTGAGAGTAATATCAAGAGTTATACGCACGGGGAGTTAAACTGTCATATCGATAGTAAACACCGCCTTTTTAACGATATTTGAGTCTTTTTCCGAGCACTTTTGTCTTGCGGAATTACGCGTGGAGTTTGTTCGTATATGCTATTACAGGACTTAGGTGACTTGAGGACCCGGAAGGTGATGTTTTATAATGAGGAACATGTTTGTGGCACGAAAGTTGAATGAAAGTGGAAGAAAAGCAAAGTTTGGAGTGAAGTCAAGGCAAACTGGCGTTTGCACAACCCCAAACTGGCGTTTGCCTCAAGCCTGCCTCAAACTGGCATTTGGCCAATGCAAACTAGCGTTCACAGAAGTAGCTGTTGGTACTGAAAGTTAGAGTTTTGGCCAACCGTGCGTTCAAATTACCCCCAAACTGGCGTTTAGAATGGTTCAACCCGATTCAAAAAGCTTATATAACTCAAACGGGCGTTCAGGCATTCAAACGGGCGTTCGTCTCCTCAAGGCATGATCTCTAAACGAGCGTTCAAGGCAAGGTAAACGCTAGTTCACAGAAGATGAAACCCTAATACCATCAAGATTTCTAGGCAAACTAGAGTCTGCCAAGGTCCAAACGCTCGTTATGACCGATAGAAGCAGATTTTCGACCTACACTATAAATATGCAGCTCATTCAGCCCCTTATGATTCTTGGCCGACTTTAGACTTTTCTTAGGCGATTTAGGGGTGATTTTAGTGTATTTTAAACGTCCTTTGATCCTTTGATTCCATAGATTACTCTCTTCGATTCTACACACTTGTTATAGCTTAGATTTACTTTTCAAGAACAAAAGATTCGCCTTTTCGGTGCAATTATTTCGTCATACATTGTGGATCAGATTTTATGCTATTTTATGGTAATGAATTATTTCCCTTTTATTATTTCTAGCATGTTTTCCTTTCTTATTTCGTTTAATAGAATAATCATGAGTAGCTAATTTCATGTGTAGTCAAATTATGTGAAATCGATCAAAAACCCTAAGGGGGATGAGATTGGGATTTGTGTAGTGCGTAATATTATGTTTAAACGATTAATCCACGTCCTAAAACTTATTTTAACATCTTTGAATTAGATTGATCACCTAGTTCACTGTCACACACATCAAACTTATAGATGCATTTTGCAGTGAGAAGGGGTTTTAGGATCGTTGCGTAGATTCGGCCTAGTTGTTAGATCCGTTTCCAATATAGAGGTTTGTCATCGTTGTTCGAGCAACTCGAAAGCTTAATCATGTTAGGATAATCGGTTTTCTAAAGGGAGAGTCGGTTAGCTTCACATAGGGTGGTTAGATCGAGTTGTTCAGTCTAATCACTAGAATTAGGAGTTGGCACCCATGGATGTCGTTAAAATACATTGGATAGGTAGGTCGGTTGAGACACACTCCCTGTCCAGTCCTTCCTAAGGGGTAAAAGTAGCTCGTGGGATCGTAGTTCGACTATACCTTTTAATAGCTGGAAGTAAACTCATTAGTATAATCTTTATTTCTGCATTAGTATAATATCCTCCACCATTATTTTGACCTAAACTATGTTATACGTCAGCTTTGGTACTTAGACATTACACCCTGTGGATTCGACCTTGTGACCACTATACTCCTGTTGACCCGATACTCTGTCGTTGAAAGTTAGCGGTTAAGTATTTTGCAATCAAAGCGCCAATACAATGGCACCAAAAATTTGATCAAAAGATGTTGTCAAATGGGATTAAAATTAACGAGTGTGACAAATGTGTCTATATCAAGAACACTTCTAATTCTTATGTGATAGTATGTCTTTATGTTGATGACATGTTGATCATGGGAAGTACTCGTGATATAATAATGAATACTAAGAAGATGTTGACAGGAATTTTGATATGAAGGACATGGGAGTTGTAGATGTAATTTTGGGGATTAAAATCTCTAGAATGTTTGATGGGCATGCGTTGTCACAGACTCATTATATTGAGTATGTTCTAAAATGATTCAATGTCTTTCATGAAAGTCCAGTAAAAACTCCAATTGATTTAAGTTTGCACTTAGTCAGGAACAAATGTGAACATGTATCTCAGTTGAAATATTCACAAATCAAAGGCTGTCTGATGTACATAACCAATTGTACTAGACCAGACGTAGCCCGTGCTGTGAATAAACTACGCAGGTTTACGAGTGATCCAAGTGAGGATCATTGGAAATCTTTGAATAGTGTACTGAGGTACTTAAAGTTTACAATGAATCTGGGATTATGTTATACAAGATATCCAGCAGTATTAGAAGGATACTATGATGCAAATTGGATATCTGACTCCAAAGATTCGAAAGCCACAAGTGGATATGTATTCACTTTTGGTGGTGCTGTAGTGTTATGGAAATCCACAAAGCGAACCTGTATTTCTTGTTCCACGATTGAATCTGAGTTTATTGCATTAGATAAGGCAGGAGAATAAGCAAAATGGCTTCGTAACTTCCTAGAGGACATTCCATGCTGGACTAAACCTATTGCACCAATAAGCATAGATAGTGATAGTCAGTCGCCTATAAGTCGGGCACAAAACAGTATGTATAATGGTAAGTCTCGACATATACGTTGTAGACACAATACTATTAAACAACTGATCTCTAATGGTGTGATTTATATCAATTTTGTTAGATCGAAGGAGAATCTTGCGGATCCGCTTTCCAAAGGCTTACATAGAGATCAAATGTCAAAATTGACACTCAGAATGGGACTAAAGCCTATTACAACAGAAACTTCGTAATGATAACCCAACCATGTTGATTGGAGATCCTAAGATCATGGTTCAAAGGGACAACTAAGTTACGAAGGTTCAGTGAACACTTACCCATTCTGTGAATAAAAGTGTTATCTGTCAGTGGTGTATAAGGTTAAGTGAAAACTTTTAATGATTCATATAACTTGGTAAATTCAAGTGGGGGTATGGTAGAATACTCTTGATAGGAGATCACCTATGAAAGTGGGAAGTGGGGCCGCTTCTGTGAGAATTCAGAGGCTAGAATTCTCTAACACACTTTCTGAAACCAGGGGTGATTCATGGACAAAATGAACATAAGCATGAGAACCAAATACGGTGTTAAGGGAAATATTGTGTGAGTTCTATTGTCTGGTTTTACAATAAAGGCTGAACAGTTCAAGACATATTTCACTGAATAGCCGAGTAGATCCGGTAGTATTTCACTAAGGTAGGTTCAAAGCCAGAAGCTACCTCTCCCGATGCAATATTTTTCTGTTAGAAATCTCTTTGGGGTCTGCATTTGTATTAATTTCCATTCATGTGAGGGATTGTTGGAGAAATTGAGGGAAAAAGAGAATGATTTTTTAATCATTTTAATATGATTGTTTAATCATTTCTTAAAACCACTTTATGAGCCGGTTTCAATTACACTCTTGTATGATTTATCAAGAGTTTATGATGACTTTGAAATCTACGAGTGACGTAGTTGAAGAAAGGTCTTTGAATCATTTAATTCGGATATCGGGTGAATGAGAAATTAAGGATGGTTAGTTGAAAAAGTTGAATTGTTGAAACTTGGAAGTTGAAGAGTTCAACTTCCTTAATTCCACATTGGGAATTGTGCTAATATTTTCTCAATATTTAAGTGGGAGGAGTTTAATCAATTGTATAAGCTCCAAGGAAAGGGGGAGAGTTCAGAATGGTTTTACTTAAACGATGTTCTGCTAAAATTGCCACACGCGTTCGCGCACTGCCGCCCGCCCGTGCCCATGCCCGAGCCCGAGAACGTTGAACATGGGGAATTGGGCCTTCGTGGGCCTGAGGCAATACTAATTTTTTGGACAAAGTTAAATTGAGATTTGTCATTCGATTCGGATGAGTAATTCGAGTTGAGAAATTCGACTCCATTCAGACTCGATTCAGATGAGTCTTTTCATCTCCTAACTGATAACATCAATGCTGAGCTAGTGGTTGTTGTTGCTTTATTACTTCTACTGATGTCTGATGCCTTCAATTGCTGGAGTTACAAGAGTTAGTGGAGCTCCTTCACCTGATGCTTTCAATACACTTCAAGGCTACTCCTCACTATAAAATGGTCCTCTACTACAATGGGAAACACATTGAACTACAACACAAATACTCATATTCTTGCATAAAGTTGAAGAATTTTCTAAAGCACTGTGAGAGTTCGAAGCTGTTCAGGAGTTGAAGTACCTCCCTCTTGAACAGGTAAACTGAGTAATCCTGGGAGACAATTGCATAATCCGTGGGTACAAGACGGAGCAAATTTTTCTTAAGGACAGAGTTCATCTCGCCTCAGTTCTTAGTATATCCTTCCTGTTTTCATTTTCGTTTCGTTTTTTTCCATTCTTGTATTGTAATTTGTTCAGATTAATAAACAAATTGTTCTTCTTCTTTTTGGTTGTTTATTTTTATTTTGCATACGATACTACGGGTATAACAAAAGCCATCTATCTCCTATTCAAGGAAATATTCTTTAGAACCCTACTATTTATAAAAGCATTATTGGGGCTCACATTATCTAACCCTCACAAGACCTGATCTTAGTTATGTTGTTAATCACCTTAACCAATTTAAGCATAATCCAACTTCGGATCACTGGATGGCTCTCAAGAGACTCCTCAGATATCTCAAAAGGACTATCGACGTTGGTTTGCATATAAATACTATCTCATTCTTAAACATGAATGGATAATAAAATGTTGATTAAGCTTGTTGCACCTATGACAAAAAATCGGTAGCAGGATACTGTGTCTTCTTGGGTGAATTTCTAGTGTCTTAGAGCTCCGAGAAATATTATATGGTCTTTAGATCCAGTGCAGAATCCTACTAGTACATTATTTCCAATATCTCAGCTGAGATTCGTTGGGTAGCTCATCTTCTGAAGGACATGCACATTCCATTAATCAAGCTTGGTGTAATAATACCACTTCCACATCTTTAGGTCAAAATACGGTCTACCACTATAGGATTAAACATTTTTATTTTGATGTCCATTTTATCATAAATCAGGTCCTTGATCATAAGCTCAGAGTTCAATATATCCCATCGAGTGAACAAGTGGCAGATGTTCTAACTAAAGCTCTCCCAACAACTTCACACTCTCGGAAGCAAAGTCAACGTCACATCAGAACCATTCAGTTTAAGGAGATGTTAGATGATAGGTGATATATTATATTATCATCTCACATTCTATCTGTGAGTGCCTAGCCCAGTGTGTGTGGGGACAGTGTCAAGTGTTCATAGCATTTTCTTACAATTTTGCTTTGCAAGATTCTCCATGAATCTATGAGTGTATTCAGTCTGCAATTCTGAAAGGCTGAGTTACGTTCCTGAGCCAGGGCTGGCCATAGAATTTTTTTGGCCTAAGGTCAGGAACTAAAAGGCCTTTTAGTTCAAAATTCCATACTTATCGATTCGGATTAGAGCAGGTAAATTTTTTTTTTGGGCCCTTTATCATTTCGAGTTAATTTTTTTTTTTGGCTTTTATCAATTCAAATAAAAAGGAAATTAACACATAATATTATGTTGGATCCGATTAGATCTACACGGAATTTTTTTGGGGCCCGGGGCACCATTGGGCCTAAGACAACCGTGTCGACAACCTTTGTTGGGCCGGCCCTGTCCTGAGCTCTTAGCCAAAGAACTCAGAGTGTCTTTTACAATAAGGGTGTGTATAAAATGATTGTATATTACACAGACGTATTTTCTTGCTGGTCGAATCCCCCATCCACCAACCATGTGTTCTCAAATCCCTTGGATATAGACTTTTATACATTAAATATTTTCGCAAGCACATTCAACTATTATATATAAATGGGATTAAACAATCTCATTTTCATTCATAACTATCATTTCCCCCCATTTACTTCTCAAAACTCACTCTCCATTTCAGATATTTTGTTAGGCATGTTGATGAACAATGGGATTTGCAAAACTACACCAATTTTCAAGACTTCAAGCTTCAAACGATCCGTCTCTTATCAGGCAAGAAGTACGGTAATGATGCAGAGTACTGCTGGGAAAGCAGCCAACTTGTATCAAGTTCTTTCACTTGATTCAAAAGATGTTAGTATGGATGAAATCAAGAAAGCCTACAGACACAAATCCCTTGAGTTTCATCCAGATACTTGTCCTGCATCTTCGTCGAAAGAGGAATCGACAAAGCGGTTTATCGAGATCAGACTAGCTTATGAGACCCTTTCAGATCAAGATTCTCGTGAAAGGTATGATTTTGAACTTAGTTTGGTGGATTCAAAAGATAGGAATTACAAGAATATTAAAAGGGATTCCAATGGTTTCTCAAGAGAGATATGGGAAATGCAACTCCAAGGATTGAAAGAAAGATCACAGCATAGAATGCAGAGGAGGAGAAACCAATGTGCACGTAATAACATTGTAGAAGAATTTTAATTAATCAGATTGTCCATTCAAATTTTTTTTTATCTGTGTTAGATGTTGATGATTTTTATTTCATTTCCTTTTCTGCCCAAGTTGTTGTATTATAATTATAAATATATATATAACACAATGTACAAAAAATTTAATGTTTTGTTTTTAGAAAGATCACAGTTTTGCTTTTTCTATTTTGCATCCAGTTCTGCTATGTGTTCAAAGGGTTTAAGTAGTTACACCAATTAGCGCTGGAAGACGCAATGTATGACCTCTTTTACTAAATAGAGAAAGAGACTTTACAATGCTTATAGAAAATATTATTTTAATTCAGACTTCAGAGTTTGATTTAAAATCCCTTCATTTACCTAAACACAAATCATAACGACTTTGTTGGAGGTATAAGTCAAATCCCATGAAATGGGGCTTGAAACATGTGTTGAAACATACAACTTTAACGTAAATTTTGGATACACTCCGGTGTGACTCACCGTAAGCTTATTACGTCTAAAAATACAACTCACGGAATAGATGAGGTTTGGCTTCAGAATCACTTGATTTGTAGGAGAAGGGAGTTGAAGGGAGGACCTCATTCGCATTCTCCCACATAGGTAACTTGGGTGTTGATATCTCAAGTAATAACAACTTGTCTTGCTCTTATGGATGTGCCTCAAAGAGGGTAAATCAATTTTGTGCAAGAAGGATGACTTAGATAATTTTACAGGCGCACCCACCACCGCCCCCCGTTCGGGTGGGCCGTGCTATGTTGTTACAAATAATTTTTTGGACAAATTAAATTTCTACATGAAATTAACAGAAAATCAATTTTAATTAATACTTAATTTTTGAGGTAGAGGAAGATTCTGGAACAGTGTGGACGTATCAAGTCGGCTTACTTTACACGTGAGTAATGTTAAGTCGGCTGATTAACTTTCCTTGAGGGAAAAGTCAATCAAAACGCGTGATTCAATTAGCTAAGAGGAAAACGCGTTGAACAAGTCGGTCGTGACTTTCTTAAGGGAAAAGTCGGCTGACTTATTTCATATACCCAATCAGATTCGAACATTGACTTCTCTTTTCCACTATATAAAGAACCCCATTGGCGAACGTTAGAGTAACAAATTTCCTCTTGTTTCTTCCAATATAGAGAGTCTCTCATATAGTCTTAGTTCTTGAGTCGAAGAGAAGTCGGAGCACTCTGTAAGTTCGTCGGAGATCGGATTTTTGAAGTGCCTCTAAATACGAAACGTGAAGTCATTGTATCTTGGAAGACAGTTCATACTATTGTGGGCACAATACCGGAGCAATATGTCTGAAGGAAAGAGTAATCCACTTGCCTCGGTTTGATCGTTAGTCTTTTATTTTATGCATTGTAATTTTATTTTGTTTTTGTTTCAAGTCAGATTTGTACTGTAATAGGTCTTTTGTTCGATCTATTAAATAAAAAGAATTTTATCTTCTTGCTCTATACTTTATATTTTATTATTCTGTAATTACTATCGATATTTACGGATATGTTCCGTAAATCACTCCACACACGATATATTTATCTAATAGACTTCACCCGAAACTCGAGCAAATTTCAGATTCAAACCGTTCGGCCATGACCCATGAGTTAATATAATTTTTCTTGAAATCAAAAACCTCGTACAACTTACCTTAGATATAAATGTGAAAGTTGAAAATACTGCAAGACATACGTACACAAAATATAACGAAAAGATAGCATCCATAGCATAGGATCACAACATCAAGTCAATATTGTTACTACATAAGTTTGACAACTAGAAAAAAAAATTATATAATACAACATCTACAACCTTGGAATACATAAAAGTCATACTACAAACCCACACTCCACTACCTACTCGAAGCTCCAGAATATATGCCACCTCGTCATGGCAAACCACAAACATCACTCGTACTTTAGGGAAAGTTACATAGTAGATGTAGAACCCCCGGAACCAATAGAAACCATGCCCAATTGAGACAGGGAGGTGGGATTGACAGCTTGGATGAGAACTCCGACGACATAAGGAGGAACACTAGCCTCAACATAAGTAGGAAGATGAGCTGGGTTGATGATCACCCTCCTGCGGAACCTTAGGGTATGCGTCAGATTGTAGGGATTCATCTGTTATATGTTAATGTAAGAAATCAAACAAAATTAAATTGAAAATAATTTCAATAATAAAATTCACTTGAACGATGCAATGAGCATCGGACAACATTTATACAAAAAAAACCAAAGGATAAAAACGAGAAAATACAACAAAAGCAACTGTCACAGGAAGGTTACCGTTGGTTAAGATAATCAACAGTAACTTACAATATAAGATAATAAAATAAACAGGCGTGGCCTAGACGTAATCAGATCAGATGAGATGATCAGCGGCATCGGTGAAGAGTTATCTGATTTGATCAGACGAGATGGACCAGACGTGAAGGGCACAACTGATAGGAAATCCACTATGAATACAAAGACGGAGCTATAGCATGGGCTCAGGTGTGCTAAGCCCACCCAATTATTTTCCTAAGTAGCCTATATAACCCAACACAATAACCCAACCTGGGGACCCGGCCCATCAAACACCTACAGCCCACTACGTCATCTTCTTTACTTGTTGAATGACCGGGAATCCCCAAGCTAAATTTCACTGTTTTTTTAATAGATTTTGCTGCTTCTTTAAATAAAAAAATATTTAAAAGAGCTCAATTTATGATTGCAAACAACCAGACCCATCAACTGTTAATGAATTAATAAGCAACATTTGAGTGTTTTCGGGATTAAATTTCAGTCTTTTATTACATAAAGAATACTTATTATCTTAAACAATTTTTTTAATGTTAGTTTAGCCCACCCGACATTTATTTTCTGGCTCCGTCCTTGTGTGAATATAAAAACTGATGAGAATTATCTGAGACATCAAAATTGATTTCTAACAATCCCTTTCAAGCTGATGAATGGATATCATACATTCCATGCTTGTCAGAGATATCCTATAAAGTTGTGCCTAAAAGACCATTTGTAAGGGATATGAAAAACTTGATCATGAGTAGAGACAAAGGGGGTGAAAATCAAGCCACTCCAAATATTCTCCTTAATTGAATGCCGGTCAACATCAACATGCTTGGTACTATCATGTTGAATAGGATTGTGAGCCATGTTGAAAGGATGAGTCCATTTGATCTTAAGGTCATTGATCATGATTTTGACCGATAAGAGGCCACAGATCCCTTGAGCCATAGATCTAAACTCAGCTTCAGCATTAGATTTGGCCACCACACTTTGCTTTATGCTTCTCCAAATGACAAGGTTCCTTCCCTGATAAACACAGTATCCAGGAGTGGATCTTTTGGCTTCAATAGCCCCGGCATAACCTGAATCTATATAGGCTTCCAATTGAACAATGCCTCATCGTCTGACCATGATTCGTTTCCAGGACCTCCTTTAAGGAAATGCATTATCTTGTGAGTAGCTGCATGATGAATGTTCTTAGGATTTTGCATAAACCTACTCATCATATTAACAGCAAAGGCAATATCAGGTCTAGTGTAAGTGAGGTAGATCAGCCTTTCAACTAATCTTCTGTAAAAGGGTTTGTGAACAGGCTCATCTTCAAGAGCATCTGAAATCCTATGACTGAAATAAAGATCCAACACATACTTCTATTGTGAAATAAAGATCTCTTCTTTTGAGTGATCAACTTCAATTCCAAGGAAATATTTCAGACTTCCTAAGGATTTTATGGCAAATTCTTTAAACAAGCAATTCTGCAACCTCTGGGTCTCATGAGTATCTTTGCCAGTCACAATGAAATCATCCACAGAAACCATAAAAAAAGAAATACTATTGATATATGAGTGTTTGATAAATAATGTGTGGTCCCCTTGACTTTGAAAATACCCCAGTTTCTTCATAGTTTAGGTAACTTACCAAACCAAGCTCTAGGAGATTGCTTAGGTCCACAAAGTTCCATGTTTAACTTGCAAAATTTTCATTTCTTTATTGAAAAACCTGGAGGACGTTGCATATAAATATCTTATTTCAAACCTCCTTGCAGAAAGGCATTCTTCACGTCAACTGTTGTAGATCCCAATTAAACATAGCAGCAAGAGATAATAGGATTCTAATTGTATTCATTTTTTCCACAAAAGCATAAGTGTCAAAGTAGTCAACACCTATTCTCTGAGTGAACCCTTTGGCAACTAAGCTAGCCTTGTACCATTCAATGGTCCTATCTGAATTGTACTTAATGGTATACATCTACCTGCACCCAAAAAGTTTAATCCCCTTTGGTGCCTAAACAAGGTTCCAAGTCTTCTTTTATCAAGGGCATACATTTCCTTCTTTATAGCGATTATCCCTTTCTTATCTTGAGTGGATTCATGCAGACTAGTAGGAACCTTTTCCAATTGCAAATTGGAGATGAGGACCTTGCGTTTAGAGACACGATTCTGATAAGTGATGAAGTTCTTAATAGGATGTTTGATGTAATCCCTAGGTTGCATACTTTTGGCAATAGGAAAATCTTCCTTAAGCTTGGAACAAGTTTTAAATCTCTTCATTAAGGCAATAGTAAGATATGCTCTGAATTTCCTTTTGGAAGATTCATCTGAGGAACTTCAAAAGTAATACCTTTTTCTTGTAAAATCAGCTATGAAGCTTCACCTGACACCTCTGCTTCTGGTAGGGTCAGCTGTGAATCTTCAATGGAATATTCTTCTTCTGGTGATGTCAGTTAAGGAGATTTAGATAAGATCTTGTTTTCTGAAGTGTCCATCTGAGAATGGATTTCCTCATTATCTGATTCTGAACCTTGCATATCTTGTTGCTCCTCTGAGTTTGAGCCTGATCTTTGTCTTCTGAAGACATGCTTTTAGTCTACTAATCCTTCAGATCTGGGAATATTATCAGATCCATAAGAAACAGATCCTTTTCTGAATCAGACATGGAGTGATCCCTCTGTGTCAAGACATGAGCAGCTTCATAGTAGGACTCAGCTTCATAAAAATTTACATCCCTGGAAACAAAGAGTGTTTAGTATGAGGTTGATAACATTTGTACCCTTACTGTGTATTAGAATAACCAATAAAATTCATTTAATGCCTCTAGAGTCTAATTTCCCCTATTAGGAGAATGAATTTGAGCGTAAACAATACAACCAAAGTTTCTCAAATCCAGTTTTTCACCACTTTGAAAACTTGGATAAAGATTTGATAAAAGATGTCTAGGGGTCTGATTTCCCAAACATTTAGAAGACATTATGTTAATCAAATAAGTTGCAAGTAGAACCACTTCCCCCAATAAAACTAAGGAACCTTCATTTGGAAAATCAGAGCCCTAGTCACCTCCATCAGATGTTTGTTCTTGCGTTCAACTACCCCATTTTGTTGATGAGTGTGAACACAAGAAGACTCATGAAGAATCCTCTCATTTTGGAGGAAAGGGGTAAGAACTAATTAAAGTAGTCTCTTGTATTATCAGTCTTTATCCTCTTAATCCTTGTATCAAACTGAGTTTTCACAATGCTGAATAATTGTTGAAAAACATTGCCATCACTAGATTTATTTTTAAGCAAATATTCACAAGTTGTCCTAGTACAATCATCAATACATGATATAAACCACTTTGCTCAAATTATATTTGGTACCCAAGATGGACTCCTAATATCACTTTGAATCAATGTAAATGGTGTTTTACATTTTTCATTGATGTTCGTAAAAGCATTCGTTTGTGCATGTTTGGCTAAATCACATTCATGGGAAAACAAATAGTCGATTTTCATTTGTTTAAAAAGATCAGGGTACATTTATTTGCATATTGCTAAATGCAGGATGACCTAATCTCCTACGCTTCAACCAGGTATTATCACTATGAGATGTAAAATAAGATAAATAATAGGTTTTATCCTCATGTCCATCGAAAAAGTAGAATCCATTCTTCACTCTAACAACCCCAATATTCTTCCTCATTTCTTTCTCATGTATCAAACAAGAGTCACTAAAAAAAATAACACTTCAATTTGAATCCGTTGTAATTTTATGAATGGAAATCAGGTTAGAAGTAATTTTGGGAACATGTAAGACATTTTTGTGATTAATCTTGGGTGTCAAAACAATATTCCATATACCGCAACAGTGATCAAAGATCCATCAACCACAAAATTTTATTATTACCGAGACTTGGAATATAAGTTTTAAATTTGGACATATCAAATTCATATGATCAGTAGCACATGAATGAATCACTCATTATTCATTTTGTATAATTAAAATTTTAGTGATTGAAAGATGTACTTGTAAAAGCCATGAAGCAGCTGGATTGTTTAAGGTTGTCCATGTACTTTTTTTAGTTTTTAAATTTCAGAAGCTCCAAGTCTAGCTGCCTGAGAGTTTGGATTCTCATTCTCCTAATTGGAAAGATGAACAACAATTGTCTCAGTTTTCCCAGTTCCTAGCTTCCCATTAAGATTCCAACATTTGTCTTTTGTATACCTCTTTCTTTTACAATAATTGTAGGGTAGAGACACTCTGTCAGATGCTTTCAAATCAGCTAAAGTCTAGTTCTGTTGATGCCCCATGTTTCCAGCAGCCTTTAGTCAATAGCTTTTAGTAGCCTTTGGGATCAATGCTAAACTATCTTCAGAGAGCCTTCTAGCATGGCTCCACGTCTGCTTTCTTCTACTGTGACCATTGAAATAGTCTCATTCAGTGATTGAAGTTCCCATTTTACTAGAAGGTGAATCCTAACAACATCAAATTTTGGGTTTAATACTACAAGAAATTAGTAAATCCTATTATTTTCAAAGATTCTTTTAACAATGATCGCATTTTCATTGTCATTTAACTTGATGCACTAATAGTGATCAAGTGCTTCCCAAAGACTTTGTAGGAGCTTGGATCTTTGTTTTGCAACAACAATTTTAGTCTTCAATTCATAAATCTGAGTAGCATCGTTGACTTTTTGAATAAGTTTGACGAACAACTTCCTAGATTTCCTTTGTTGATCTTTGGAACATGCAGGTGTCACCTATTTCCGGGATCATAGAATTCCATAACCAGGACATGACCATAGAATAGGCTTCATCCCGATGAGAGCACTAAGGATCGTCAATAGTAGGACCAGCGCTCACTATGTGACCCAATTTTTCACCTCCTTTGAGGAAAGTTCAAACAAATTGAGACCATTTCAAATAATTCTTGTCATTAAATCGATATGCAGCTTGAATGTGCTACAAATATTTTGTTTGGTTAGGATTATCATTGGATATGGATTCCGATTTGGTGCTCATAGCAGAAGAATCCGACATATTCGAAGAATATGGATAATTTTGAAGTGAATTTTCAAAAGAATCAAGTTTAGAGCTCTGATGCCATGTATCAAATTCATTCAGAAATAATTTAAAATAATTTCAATAATAAATGTCACTTCAACGAGGCAATGAGCATTGTATATTTATACAAAAAAACCCAAAGGCTAAATACGAGAAAAGATGGAAAAAGTAATTGTCAGAACAAGGTTACCATTGGTTAAGACAACGGTAACTTACAATTTAATAAAATAATATAAGCAGGCATAGCCTAGACGTGATTAGGTCAGATAAGATGGTCAACGGCATCGGAGAAGAGTCATCTGATCTGATTAGACAAGATGAACCAGACACGAAGGGTGATTGCCAAATTATAGTGAACCAACTTTCACTGGAAGTGTACCGGGTCGTTTGTACTACAACAGCGAGAAAGGTCATATCCCACGAGAAATCGATCAAGTATCAAAATCACTTTTGTATCTAGTTCAGGTCAACAATTTCATGTAGAGTTCTATAAAATAAGAATAAAACGTGATTAAAATTGTTGGAGAAAATGTCCATTAATGGCCATACTCTTAGTGGCCATAAAACATGGGTTAATGTCTTAAGTTATACTTAGTGACATAAGTGTAAAGTAGTGGTCATATTTGCACTTAGTGGCTTTAAAGTCATGAGATAATGTCCATTAGTGGGGAGTTTTCTACTACTATTTAAATTCCTTTGCTAGGGATGTTTTACACTAAAATTTGGCAAGCATTTTTTAGTAATACAAAATACATCTCATATAGAAGAGTAATATGCATTTTTTTTAAGAGAATGTCGGGTCACTGGAAGAGTTCACCGTCTGTTCGAGATTGAAGTAACACTACATCGAACATGTAAACCGTTGTATCCTGTGAGACAATTTCTAGCACCGTGGGCACTATATTGGAGCAAATTTGTCTTAAGGACAGAGTGTTAGCACTCGGCTCAGTTTGAATCTTTTATTTCGATTTAATTCTTTTCATACTTCTACTTGCAATATCTGTTGGATTACAAGAGTAAAATTGTTGTTATTTTAATTATTTGTTATATTGATTTTAACACATATCATACCACGGGTATAGCAATCTTAAGACAAATTTCATGGATTGTCTCTCTTAATTTGTGCATCTTAAGTTTTCTGTATGTGTTCATAAGAACAGGAGCCCCAATTTTTGTGCTGTTGTAAAACCTTTGTTTGTTAGTACTTTCACGTGGATATTAAACATTAATATTTACAATACCTGTAGTTGTGGTTGCATAACAGAAGAAAAAAAAAAGGTTGCAGTAGCTTTTTTCGCCTGGAAGTGGCGAATTTTTCTTATATTTGTTGATGCATTTTCATATCCTTTGCTACCGTACATATTCTTGGCTATCTTTATAGATGAGCAAGTTGCAGACTTGCAGTACCTATAATGGTTGATAGGAATAGACGAAATTGGTGAGATACTGTAAACTTTGTTTGGTTCAATTAAAACATACTCCCTCCGTTCTATTTTGTTTCGGACATTTCACTATTTCAGCCGCTTACGAAAAGTCTAATTAATCCTTCGAATTTCGTTAATTGATGTAATATTACTAGGGTTATGATAAAGTGAAACTTAAAGTATATAAATGTAAAAAGTATTAGATCATTTGATGAAATTCGAAGGATTAATTAGACGTTTCGTAAGCGGTTGAAAAGTCAAATGTCGCAAACAAAATAGGACGGAGGGAGTACTAAATATGAGAAATCTTGATAGTAGTGTGCATATGACAATGTGTTGAAAGACGTCTAGTTTTATCGGATGTCCCCGAAGGGACAAAGGCGTCTAGTCGACATAAATTTTCTCCTGTGCTAATTTATCATTGGGTATATTTGATTTGATTTGATTGTCATGATAACGTGGATAGACTATGAATTATTCAATTAATTTCTTTAATTATTTCCTTGTGATCCAGTGATACTAGATATCGAGTATGGAAATGGAAAATTTATATGATGTTCCGTGTTTATACCTTTCCCTTAGCATGTATGCCTGTTAAGGTAGTTCAACGATTCGGTTATTTAGTAGAATAATTTGTTCGTCGTAAATAGTCATTGTCTTCGAATGTTTTCTTTTTTCGGAATTATTCGGGGAAAAATAATTGCAGACATATACGTAATGTGATTTCAATTGAATTTCAAAATTCAATAATATACGAGCTAGATTTTTCCGAAAGAGAAAGAAATCGATTGTTCTTTGGTTGGCTTCCATAACTTTGGTGCATTGACCTTGTGCCACTAATTTTATTAGGGGCCGGCGGCTATTTAGAGTGTTTGACCAAAGTTCTTGTCTATATAATTTTTTGAAAAAAGTTCTCAAAAGACTCTCATCCAACTTTTTCTCCTAACTTACCCAAAATACCCCTGAACATGTTTAAACATGTTATACGAGTTTGAACATGTTACACAACCCCAATTCGAACCCATTCGAACCCAAATCACCCATCCGAACTCAAATCACCCTCATTCGAACCCAAATTACACCCATTCGAACCCAAATCACTCATCCAAATCACCCCTATTCGAACCCAAATCACACTCATTCGAACCCAAATCACCCATCCAAATCACACCCATTCGAACCCACTGGAACCCAAGCCCCTGAACATGTTTGAACATGTTACACGAGTTTGAACATATTTGAACATGTTACACAAGCCCAAATCACACCCATTCGAACCAAAATCACCCATCCGAACCAAAATCACACTCATTCGAACTCAAATCAAACCCATTCGAACCCAAATCATCTATCTTCTTCAACCCAAAATTCTCGCCGGAACGCCCATTCGAACACCTGCCGGAATACGATTTCGAGCTCGTTCGAACCCAAATCCAACGAATTTGTGGGCTATTGGACCCAAATCACACGAGTTACAAGAAATCAAACTCGTTTGAACGGAAAAATGAGCTTGAACTCGTGTGATTTGTGAATAGAAAAAAACGAGTTAATGGAGGAGGAAGAAGAAGAAGAGGAAGAGGGAGAGGAAGAAGAAGAAGAAGAAGAAGAGGAAGAAGAGGAAGAAGAAGAAGAAGAAGAAGAAGAAGAAAGAAGAAGAAGAGAAGAAGAAGAAGAAGAAGAAGAGGGAAATGTGTGTTATATTCAAAATATGAATTTGGGAGAGGGAAGGAAATAATTTGGCTGATTAAAGAAGAAGGAGAAGGGAAATGTGTGTTATATTCAAATTTTGAATTTGGGAGAGGGAGGGAAATAATTTGGGCTGATTAAAGGGGGACATGTTTGGAATAACATAATTTTCGGATTGTTTTTTTTCAAATAGGCAAATAGTCAGGACAAAGGATGTTAAAAATAAGAATGTTGGGGCAATTCCCCCATTTTATTAATCAGTATGTGAATTCGCAAGCACCAAATTGGTAACTAAGTAATGTTTTGATGATTCCAATTTTAGGACGGGCACAGCCGCACAGGCCTTATATATGGAGGCAAATCGACCTTTTCCATATAATAGAGATGATTGTTGTGAAGGTTACTAAGATATATATATAGCCATTGTTAATGGCACTACACCCAATATACTCTGGCACCACACATGTACAAAATTTTGACTTTATAGGGGTTGAAATGTGTTATTTCAACACCCGCAAAGTCGAAATGTGTTATTTCGACCCCGTAAAGTCAAATTTTGCACAGGTGTGGTGTCCGAGTATATTGGGTGTGGTGCCATTAACAATGCCATATATATATATATATATATATATATATATATATATATATATATATATATATATATATATATATATATATATATATATATATATATATTGTCGAAATCAACCGTGTAAATTAAATTTGATTTATACTGTGTGTCAAAGTGTTGTATATGTTGTTTTGTATGCTTTCGTGTATTGGTAGATGCACATAATGAATTTTATTAAGCACAATATAATATATCAAAGAATGATTATTGGTATATCGTGTTTGATACCATCTGCATACTCCCTTGTTTTGCTTCTTATAAAAACATGATGCCTGCTAAAAGTTAATCGATGTGTAAATGGAGGTTGTACTTCACAGTAGTTTAACTTAGTTACTGTCAGTTTATAGGGTGCACCTCATTGATGTTATGGACTATTTATTATAGTTAGATTGGAGTAACTACACTGCTTTTCATTGATGGTTGTGAGTACCTGTGTTGTAGGCTTAATTGTCTTTGCTCAACATGATATGATTTTAACATATATTGAGGTGTTGATATATAGTATATGACAGACAAAAATAAAAGGAAACACCGAGGTGAATCCTAATTTATCTAATGTTGTGACACATCTGTACGTGTCGGTTGCAGCACTAGATGTTGCACTCCTGACACGGTTACCTCTTCCTATGCTTGGAAAAGGACTAAGATAAGAGAAGCTTGTTTGTGCAACGAACGATGATTTAAATGATCAAACTGGGATTGATCATTATGTTGGCAGTGAAACTATCCGTTGAGCACATAAGTTGATGCTCCTAAAAGAGCCGGTGAAGATGGCTCTAAGCTCTGCTTACGTGCTTGTGTCACTATGACTAGGACTTGCAAATTTCAAATTTGTTTGTCCATTGATGAACGTGGTGTTGTTACCGAATTTGAAGTTTAATCCTAATCATATGTGTCAAGTATGTGTTGAAGCCATGTTGGCTAACTTTCCTGTTTAACGGTAGAAAGGAACACAGAACATCTAGATTCATGCAAACTATAAGTGATAAAAGTATTATGTTACTTTTATTGAGTATAGCACCAAACATTATGATGTTTAAATGTTGAAAAGCGAAGATAAGGCTCATGATGCCTTGAGAGTTATCAGAATGAAGGTGAGAATAAACATAGCAAATGGATGAGACGTATCCGTATTGATTGTGGTGGTGGTATGATGTATTGTTTCATGAGTCTTGCTAAGGGCCCGACATCATTCATCAAACAATTACACCATACACACTTATGCCAAGTGGTATTGCAGCATGCAAGAACCGAACTATTAAAGAGTTGATGAATGCTATGTTGATAAGTTCGGGTTTACCTCAGAACTTGTGGGGGGAAGTTGTCCTCTCAGCGAAAATTCATTCTAAACAAGATCCCTTCAAAGAAGAAGGACGACACCTCATATGAGTCGTGGAAAGGCCGAGGTCTAGCTAAAAATTCTTGGCAATGCGGGGGTGTCTTTCTAAGGTAGAAGTACCTAAACCAAAGCTAGTGAAGATAGGACTATTGATAGTATATTCATCGGATATACTCTCAAGAGTAGTGCTTATTGGTGTTTGGTGCATAAAACTGACATCTTTGTTGTACATGATAGTGTCATCATCGAGTCTATGAATGTTGTGTTCATTGAAGATCTCTTTCCATATAAGGAAACATATAAAGAAGAAGCAAGTATGACTAAGCGGACATTTGAGTCTAAAGAAGAGAGTGATCCTCAAGAAATTGAGGAACTACGAGGGCTAGGACTTTCAAGTCTTTTGGTCCATATTTTCTGACTTATATGGTAGAAAACGAACCCAAGACATATGTTGAGGCAATGTCTACTCTAGAAGCATCTTTCTGGAAAGAGGCTATAAATAGAGAAATAGAATCCATCACGCAAACCACACTTGGAAGTTGGTTGGTGTTCCACTAGAAAACAAACCACTCGGATGCAAGTGGATCTTTGAGATAAAGTGAAAGGTTGATGGATTTATTGATAAATGTAAGGCGTTGTTAGTAGCCCAAGGCATTGCAGATGTGAGCACTACAATTGAGTTAAGTATGCACTTGGTCAAGAAAAGAGTGAACATGTGGATCAATTGAGATATTCTCAAGTGAGTGGAAGTCTGATGTACATAAGCAATTGTACAATACTAGACTTAGCATGTGCTGTGAGCATACTGAGAAGGTTCACGAGTAATCCAAACCATAATCATTGGAAATCCTTAAATAGGTTTTGAGGCACATGAAGTACACTATGAGTCTGGGATTACTATATACAAGATATCCAGCAGTATTATAAGGATATTGTGATGTGAACTGGATATCGGATATGAAAGATTTAAAGTCCACCAGTGGATACTGACTCACGATAGGTGGTGTTGCTATGTCTTGAAAGTCTACGAGACAAACGTGCATAGCTCGTTCCATAATGTAAGATGAGTTTATATCATTGGATAATGCTGGAGAACAAGATGAATGGCTTAAGAATTTCCTTTAGGATATTCCGTTTTGGTCAATGTCAGTGGCGGCAATCAGCATACACTGCAATAGTCAGGCGGCTATAGAAAGGGCACATAATAGTGTGTATAATGGTAAGTCTCGACACATATGCCGGAGACACAATACCATTAAATAATTGATCTCTAAATGTGTGATTTTCATCGATTATGTACGATCGAATGAGAATCTTGCGGATCCGCTTATAAAAGGTTTAGCTAGAGATCCGATGTCAATTTTGACAAACGGAATGGGACTGAAGTCTATTACGCATGTTTCCTTGTAATGGCAACCCAACCATGTTGACTGGAGATCCTAAGATCATGGTTCAAAATGGACAACTAAGTTATGAGGAACTGTCCAGCACTTACCCATTCGTAGAATAAAAGTGCTATCTGCAGAGAGTGTGAGGTTAAGCATAGCTTTTAATGATTCCTATATCTTGATATTCAAGTGGGGTAAGGAAGAATACTCTTGATAGGAGGTCACCTATGTAAGTGTGAAGTGGGACCACTTCTGTGAGAATTCAGAGGCTTGAATTTTCTAACACACTTTCTGAAACCGGCGGTGATTCATGGCCAAAATGAACACAACCATAAGAACCAAATACGATGTTAAGGGAAATATTGTGTGAGTACTATTGAATGGTTTACAATAAAGGCTGAAAAGTTTAAGACATAGTTCACTGATTAGCCGAGTAAATCCGATAGTATTTCACTAAGGCATGTTCAAAGCCAGAAGCTACCTCTCCTGATGCAATATTTTCTCGTATGAATTCTCTTCAGGGTCTATATTTCCATTTGAATTAATGTCCATCTTGTTGGGGATTGTTGGAGAAAATGTCCATTAATGGGCATAAAACATGGGTTAATGACTTAAGTTAATCTTGGTGACATAAGTGTAAAGTAGTGGCCATATATGCACTTAGTGGCTTTAAAGTCAGGAGATAATGGCTATTAGTGGGGAGTTTTCTACTACTATTTATATTCCTTTGCTAGGGATGTTTTACACTAGAATTTGACAATCATTTTTTAGTACTACAAAATACATCTCATATAGAGAAGTAGTATGCATTTTTTTTTTGAAGAGAATGCCGGATCACTAGAAGAGTTCACTGTCTATTTGAAGTTTAAAGTGCCCCTACATCGAACATGTAAACCGTTTTATCCGGGGAGACAATTTCTAGCACCGTGGGTATTATACCGGAGCAAATTTGTCTTAAGGACAGAGTGTTAGCACTCCCCTTGGTTTGAATCTTTTATTTCGATTTAATTCTTTTCATACTTGTACTTGCAATATCTGTTGGATTACATGAGTAAAATTGTTGTTATCTTATTTGTTATATTGATTTTAACACATATCGTACCACAGGTATAACAAAAATAAAAATAAAGCAATAGCAAAGTTATGATCAAGCAAACTAATATTGATACCTCTACCGAATCACTAGGAATAGGCTTTCCCTGACCAACCAAGCATTTGTACTAATGAACGTGTTTGTAGTTGCAATCTCTTAAAATGGTCCTTAGGCACTAATACCGCACCTAAGTCCCCTATGTTTTGTTCAACAACCCCCTATTTAGGATTTAACTGACCTGACGTGACTAAGAACTGAGAGATGCTCCGTGTCCACCGAATTCATGGCTTAACAAGATAAACCTCACTCAAGGAACAAGTTCTAACAACTCGACTAGTTTGTGCATGACGATCCCAAAACCTCTTTTCTCACACTCACTCTCAAAATACATCTATAAAGTTCATGTGTAAATTTATGATCAAGTGATAAGTTTAATTCAAGCATTAAACATAAGTTCTGGGACACAAACAGTTCAAAAGAATTAATTTTTACTCACAACATATCCCTAGATCATCGTTCAAGGCATCAATTTCATGAACCATCACATAATTCAACTATAAAAGATTTAGCTACTCATAATTGAAAGGAAATTGCAAGAAATAATCGAATAATAAATCAAAGGCACGATGAAAAGAGAAAATAAATTACTAATTGAAAAGTTGATGCAATCCAAAGACAAGGAGTTGTCGATTCCTTGTAATCCAATTGCGAAAAATAGTAGAAAAAGGTCTAATCTATAGAGCAATTGAAAGAGAAAAATAAAGCTAGAGTATTTTTTTTTTTTTATTACAAACTAGAGTGTGAAACTTTGTAATGTAATGTATGGTGTAAATTTAGACCCATGGCCTTTTATAGGCTCAAAATTTGACCTAAAAGGTCCAGAAAGTCATATTCCACGGAGCCGGGCGCACGCCTGGGTGGTGGTGGGCGCGCGCTTGAACTCTCAGCATTGCCTCTTGTTTCAACAGCATCCCGAGCAAACTTGGCTCATTACGGGTGTGCGCCCGATGTCTTTGAATGGGCTCCAACACCGGTACATCTTCAGTAATTCAGTAATAACTTATTATGTAGAGCTCCGATTTAAGCGCTTTAGTTGCGTTGGAAAGATAATTTAATTCCCTACAACATTAATGAAGATCACTTGTCCCAAAAATGCCCACAAGGTTGGTAAAAATGAAGAAGAAGTAATAGGTATGGTAAAAACATCAAAGATTCTTGATGTGTTTCAACTCTTTAGCTCTAGGCACATTCTTCTAGCTCTCAAAATCAAATTTCCATCATCAATGCCTCTCATACCAGGATCACAATCAACCCATATCTTGCAAATATCAACAACAATACCGCGCATAACTCCCTCCAGATAAAATAGGCGATTAAATATGTAATAATTCGCCAAAATGACAAGATTTCCGGACTTAAATGTCTTTTACATCGTAGTGAATGTGATGATGAAAATTAATCATAAATTGATCAAACTACCCTAAAAGTGGATTAAATGAGTCGTAAACAGGGGTCAAATTATATATAAAATGACAGCAGGGTTGACTCTTATCAAAGGGCACAACTGAGAAGATCAAAACCGTTGAGAATCAGTTGGGACATCAACCTAATCATAACAGTTAATATGAGGAATACGCTATAAATCTCATAAAGAAACATGACATCAAAGGAAACTATACCACATACTAGGATCATGATAAAGTTTTTAGTTTTCTTTAGCTGAATAAAATGCCCATGTTATATTAGCATATACACTACACTATTGTCACGTAAGTAAGCGGGCATAAGTATGAGACTTAAGATTCCATCACGGCTTTTACAAGAATCAAAGACAACAAGCATAATGAATTATTTAAATCTTTTCATTTACTATGACATATTCCATATTAGTTCTTTTTGAATTAATCTTTCTGGGGTTTATGAGTACCACGTCATGTTTAATAAAACCGAACATGAAGAGCCTAACTTTATTGTCTTTTCTAAGGCAAATCGGATGTCCATTATTTTCTCTCATTGATAGGGTTTGGCCGACACGACATAATGTTCACTTTTTTTCCAATTAACAAGGACTAATGCCTAAAATACCATTGAGGATTCACTACAACCAACGGTATCAACCATCAAGGAGTGGAATATACATAAAATAAAAAGACTCAGTGTACCGACATTTACATCAAAGGCCAATGCAAACAACAAGTATGTTGAGTTACCATCTCTTCCAAAAGCTTAGTTGGTGTGAAGGTAGATAATTAAATTTATATATTTCAACACGTCTCCTCTAGTATGGGCGTCTTATAAATGCTAATGTGGAGGTAGATTATTAATATTGTTGGTCCCTTGAAAAGGCTTTGGTTAAGTTTAGAGGGGGGTGAATAAACTTAACACTTAAAACTTTGGAGTTAACAAATTCTGCAACTTCGCCAGTCCGCGATACTTCAGAGTCCGTCGAGACTTCGCAGCCCGCCGATAAACGTAGTCTACTGATAGTTGAGTTTGCTGAATTTGTGCAATGGAATTATATCAAAATTAAGCCTTAATACGTGTTGTTAAATATGATACTAAGTATTAGATACTCGCAGTGCAAGTGTGAGATTTCGGTTGCTAGATTCAGAGGTTGATATATAGGATAAACTAAGTGCGTAAATTAAATGCCGAAAGTAAGTAGGCAGATTTTATAGTGGTTCCGGTGGCGTAATCCTCGTCGTCCACTCTTCTCCCGTGATGTTGGAGAAATTCACTAGATATCTTTGATGTAGTCGTTACAAAGATTCCTAAGTTGTTTGTCCTTCACCAATAACTATGGCTTCACCCGAAAACTCGGGAACAGTAGGATTGCCGCTCCCGAGTCTTCCACTCGGTCCTTGAAGGGTAGGATTGCCTCTTCACCACTCCACCACAAACAACGCTTTCACACCCAACGTATGCTTCATTGTCTTCAGCAGGTTCTTTATAAAATAAAGATTGAATCAAGTAAATGATTCAATTGCAGCAGCTTGATTAGGATGATGTAATCAGCAGCTTGCAGTCTTCAAGTGTGTAATCTTGATGTAGCTTGAATACGGAATGCACTTGAAGAAATTCTCTAGATCAGCAGCTTTATGCTCGCAAAGTTCAAGGGTGATTTTCAAATTTCGTAGTTATCACTTAAAGTTTATCCAAAATTCATCATCTTTTTCTGAGTTGAAAGTCCTCTATTTATAGGTAGGAATGCATGTGACTTGTATTTGAAATTCAAATGTGACCGTTCCTTGTTTTTGTCCCATCCGATTTGCGTCCGTCACTATTCATAGGATCGACACTCGTCGCATTCCTTTTTGACAAGCAGTACCGTCCACCCCTTTGACTTGTATCCAATGGATAAAAATATAAATCATCCCAACGTCTTTTTAATCTCGCCTTTGATTTCCTTGATAAGTCATAGGTAGTTGGGCTGTCCTTATCCATGTAATCTTCCAATAATCTTGAATTAATCGAGGTATTATATCGCAAGAGTTCATCGGTCGAAGTACCTATCACCGTCGAACAAAGAATTTGCTGTGTATAAAATGTAATGCAGCTGATTTCTTCTATCTAACTTTTATTTGTGAAGTTAGATTACACCATTTTAATTATAACCAAGTTCCAAACATCATCCAACTTATGGAACTTAGACCTTCTACACAAGGTATATGTAATCGCTTTGGTCATCACGACTTGCCTAAATTCGATTCCATATCCTTGACTTTAAATACTAAGTTTGATCCCTTAGCCTTCATTTACCGAGTTTGAACCCTCGGCCTTCGCTCTTCGCCTTCGCGGGTTCAAGACTAGTCTACCGACCTATCTACCCTATCGACCTAGACCACCGTCGATATAACCAAACAGGCCTTTACAAAGGTTGCTTGTTTGATCAAACCTATTTATGAATCAAACTCTAATAAACCTATACATTTGATCTAGACATCTTTTTGCCTTTGCAATATAACAGCTAGTATGGCACTCATCATCAAAACTAAGAAATAAGTCCAACAATTTCCCCCTTTTTGGTGATGATGCCACTACCCTCACCTAATCAGCAAAGCAAAAAGATTAAGACAAAAAATAGAACAAGTACTCATCTTTCATTAAAATCATTTGTTCAAAGCTATTACAAACTAGATACAGCAAAGATAAAGAATGTAAGTTTGCTGATCTATTGTCTCTTTTCTCTTTCTTGTCTAGCCTTCTCAGCTTGCTCTTGATAAGCTCTGATCTGTTCTATCATATCCCTCATCCATTCATTTTCAATCAGTGTAAAATCAATGTAGGGATTAACTTGTTTCCACCAGTTCCAAGCTTCAGGCAGGATAAGATTGATATCATTCACTCTCAATCCAAACTTCATGTACAGTTCCTTGAATTCATCAAGTGAGTCCTTTGCTTTTGTGATAGGTAAGGTCCTATCACCTCTGCCACTTCTTCCACCTCTGCCTCCTCTGTAAGTTGCCCTTAAGGCTCTGACTCTTGCTTCCCAAAATTTCAAACCCAAGAAAGAGTTTAGACCTTCATGAAATCCCATGTCATGATAAGGTCTTCTTCTGTTATAGTATTCTTTCTTGTATTGTCTAAAGAGATCATCGAAGTTGCACTCGCTGTGTGCAAAGGTTGCTCGAAGGCATTGGTATCATCTTGCCATCTCTTTTGTGCAAAAAGTCTTGCAGCCTCTTTGCCGCAATGATTGGCCCTCTTCCCCCTTAGTGACATCATCAACAAAACGGGAAATGAGGCCATGAATACCCTCCTGTGAGATTGTCACTCTATTCAATTGACCTTCTATAGTTCCGCTTCTTGTATCAAGTGAAGTAATCCTTGATTGCGGGGTCTCCTCCAAGAGGTTGATTCTTTCGGTAAGTTTGGGATCGTGCATAGCAGTTGTTGTGCAAAGCGGCAGTTCTCGAGTTTAGGTGTAGCAACAAGGTTGTCAAGTTTCTCATGAATGGAAATGAATTGGTCTTTCGAAACTTTTCTTTGGCGTATTTCCAACCTTGATGCCCCTCACATCTAATATCGATCATTCACAAGATTTTGAGTAGATGTGAAGTTTGAAGCAACTCATGTGGCAGCTTGATTGTCTATTTTCATTTACCATCTTCATCGCTCTTCAAATCTCTCTTCCCGTCTGTCCGCTTGTGTCCTTAACTCGTTGCATATCATGCCTTACGCTCTTAACTCATTTAGTACTTCAACCGGTACTTCACGGTCATCCTTCCACCCGCTGGTTTCATCACAGCTCCTCCACATTATACCGTGGCCTCTCGATTGCTTACTACCATTGCCCTACTCCTATCCAAATTCAAAGCAGGTTAGGTCCTTCATATTCCTCCAGGATAGGATCAATGGCGGTGTTCCTCAAAAACGGTACAAATGCCCGAGGGGGATTAACATCAATATTTTCTTCTTCAGCATCCGAAACTCCTCATCACCGAAGTCAAAGTCCAACAAACCGCTCATCTTCATTAATGTTAGCGGTCCGCTCGACTATCTTTCCCTTCGGTCTCTTGCCTCCAAAGTAGGCTCCACTACAACAGCCTTATCAACAACATGGGTTTCCTCCAAACCCAAATCGTGTTCCAACCTTTGTCCAGGTGTCGTTTGAGACTCAGCAGCCTGTACCTCCTGTTCCAACCTTTGTCCAGTGTGTCGTTTGTAGCCCAAAGAACTCCGTACCTCCTCTTCCATTCTCTCGTGGATTGAATATAGCCTCATTATCCACTTGGAATCCTTCGCATGACCAATCTTGTGTAGGATGATGGCAGCTTTTAGTAAGAGTGCCCTCAAAGTCAAATCCATCTTGATATTCAATGGACTCTTCTCGAACTCGGCACTAGGTTCATTGAAATCGAACCTTTTCTCCATCCAAATCCTCACTCGTTCATCTTCGCCAGTGTGCAAGAGGCTCTACAACATGGAATGTACTTGGTTCATCGCCTAGCCTACCAAAGACTCGCATTGATTCCTTCATTGATCAATGCTTCCGGATCATCCATGGTGAGATCCCGTATCCTCATCCATCTCTCCCGGTCTCGCGGCCCTCGGCGGACTTACCGCATTAGTGGACGGCCAGCAGGGTGGTTCAATGATTAATGCAGTCCCACTTGTTGCTCCTGGTCCAGAGGGGAAATCTCCTCTAGAATTTGATGATGAGGAAGAATCATCATCACCATCTCTTGGATCTCTAAACTTGATACCTTCCTCTTTCTGTTGTTCATCAAACAAATCCATCAGCCTTGATTGCAGCAGGGTGGTATCAACTAGATCCTGCAGGTTCTCTACTCCTAAATTCTGATTCCATATCCTTGACTTTAAATACTAAGTTTGATCCCTTAGCCTTCATTTACTGAGTTTGAACCCTCAGCCTTCGCTTCGCCTTCGCAGGTTCAAGACTAGTCTACCGACCTATCTACCCTATCGACCTAGACCAATCCGTCGATATTAACCAAATAGCCTTTACGTGCTTGTTTGATCAAACCTATTTATGAATCAAACTCTAATAAACCTATACATTTGATCTAGACATCTTTTTGCCTTTGCACTATAACAGCTAGTATGGCACTCATCATCAAAACTAAGAAATAAGTCCAACAAATATTAATATATTTCAACACGTCCTCTCAAGTGTGTGTCTATTATAAATTCTCAGGGAGGCCCAACACTTGATACAACCTCAAGTATGTGCCTATTATAAATTTTTCAAGGATGCCCGAACACTTGATACAATATTATTTTTGACAGACAATATTTTTAGAGATGTTTGTATTAGATGTAACACGTATATATTAGTAACACGTATATATTAGTAGATTAGATTTATTTATTATATTCTAGTTACATTTATACCCTTAGACTAGAGTGACTATATATATGTGTAACCTTGACAATTGTTAATACAATCAGAAAATATAATTTCCAAATACTGTTGTTATGGTATCAGAGCAGTGATCCAAAACAAACCTAAATTTTTTATTTTTTTTTCGTCAAAATCAATTTGGCAGCCGCCACCTCCATTCAGCAAAACAGCACCCTTCTTCTCCGGCCATCTCATCCCTCTTTCTCCAATTTCAATGGCTGAAAAATCACCGGTGACATTCAATCCGGCTACCCAAGCATCTATCAAACTAGATGCCACGAATTACCACCTCTGGCATATGCAAATTGAATCGCTACTAATCGGATACGATATTATTGGCTACGTCGATGGCTCCGTCGAAGCTCCGCCTAAAACCATCACCGAGAGCAACACCACCAAGCAAAACCCCGACTACCATCATTGGAACCGACAGGACAATTTGATCAAAAATTTGATCATCGGCTCTGTTTCTCCTTCGGTAGCACCTATTCTCTATGGAAAAACAACATCAGCGGCGGCGTGGAAGGCTCTCAGCGCCGTCTACGCCACCCCCTCACGCGCCCGTGTGCGAACCCTGAAGGATAATATGAAAGAAATTCATCGAGGCTCACAATCTGTATCTGATTACCTATATGCTCTAAAATCACGCGCCGATGAACTTGCTCTCCTCGGCTTCCCCATGGACTCTGAAGAATTCCTTGATATAGCCCTGTCCAACGTTGGCCCGGAGTATCGGGACATGGCCAACGCTCTCAAAGCTCGAGATACGGCGATTGAGTTTGAAGAATCGCTTGAAAAATTTCTCAATTTCAAGCCCACTGCTGCCCTGCCATCACCGACGCAGTTCTCACCACCACCGCCCATGCCGCGTACCTTCCACCGAACCGCGCTCATCGGGCAACAGCCTCTCTCGCTCCTATGGTCAACAACAAGAAGAACAGGGTCTCTCACCAAATTGGACCGGTGGACAAATTCCAGGTACAACTTTCAACAAATTTAAAAGGCAATTCATTTAATAGTGGTGGTCCATCCAATAATGGTGGAAATTCATATAATAATGGTGGCACCCAATCATATAATAATGGTGGTTCATCGAGCTCGTGTAATCAACGCAAACCCTTTCTTGGTCGTTGTCAAATGTGTGGTGTTCATGGCCGTGTGGCCAAGGAATGTCCTCAATTTCGTGTACGATGCAACAAATATTTGGTCCTATGAATCGGCGGGGTCCCGCACCGCAGCCAATTTGGTGGAAACAAATTACGACTCGGCTCGGTTTGACCACACTCAACCCACATGGCTTATGGACAAGTGGGGCAAATCATCATGTGACCACGGACCTTCAGAACTTATCACTTCATGCTCCCTATACTGGCACGGATGACATTCTGCTTGGTGATGGTAAGGGACTTTCTATCACTCACACTGGTAGCTCCTCCCTCCCCCTTAATCCTTCCCATTCCCTTGAGCTTAGTAATATCCTCTGTGTCCTTAGCATGTCTCGCAATTTAGTTTCCATTTCTCAACTGTGCAATTCCCATAATCTTTCAATTGAATTCTTACCCTCTCGAATTTGTTGTGAAGGACATTCGAAGAACCAAACACTACTCCGTGGTCCGGTTAAAAATGGTCTCGTACGAGTGGCCGACTTCCCCAATTCTTGCATTTGCATCCAATAAAGCGTCATCTCAAGACTGGCATCGCCGGTTGGGTCATCCGGCTCTTCCTATTTTATCCTCAGTTTTGAAGACCAATAATTTACATTCTTCCAGTTTACCTTTTACGCATTGTACTGCGTGTCTTGAAAATAAAAGCCATAAACATTCTTTTGGCGTTTCTAGTTTACGTTCTTCCCAACCCCTTGAATTTATTTTTAGTGATGTATGGACGTCACCGGTTTCATCAATTGATGGTTTCAAATAATTTGTTATTTTTGTTGATCATTTTACCCGGTATATATGGTTCTACCCGTTAATACGTAAATCCGACGCTTATCCAACCTTTTTACGATTTCGATCCCTAGTTGAAAAATACTTTGAACGTCCCATCAAAACTCTTTACTCGGATAAAGGTGGAGAATTTATCTCTCTTCACGATTATTTTTCCACTAACGGTATTTCCTTCTTTACCACTCCCCCACATACCCCTGAACACAATGGAATCTCTGAACGACGCATGTTACATATTGTTGAAACCGGCCTATCCTTACTCTCCCATGCTTCCGCTCCCACATCATTCTGGCCCTTCGCCTTTTCCACTGCCGTGTATCTCATAAATCGAATGCCCACTTCCACTCTCAACATGCGTACACCTCATGACTCTTTATTCCACACACCCCCAAATTACCACAAGCTTCGGGTGTTTGGATGCCTCTGCTACCCGTGGCTCCGCCCCTACACTAATCACAAACTTGAGCCTCGCTCAAAACCCTGTGTATTTCTCGGCTATGCCTTAAACCAACACGCATATTACTGTTATGATCTTAAGGAGTCTCGCTTATATGTTTCCCGTCATGTCAACTTTGTTGAGTCTATCTTCCCCTTTGCATCACCCAACTCCTCCACTACATCGATTCCACCCTCTCATATCTCTGACTGGATTCCCACTCCCCCGGTCACCCATATGCCTCCTACCTCACCATCTCCCCCTCCATCACCATCTCCACCATCATCCCCACCACCACCACCACCTCCTCCCCCACCCCCTCCATCTCCACCGCCACCTCCCCCACCATCTCCACCCCCACCATCACCTCCCCCATCTCACCCCATGCGCACACGAGCCCAAAACAATATCCACAAACCCATCCAGAAACTCAATCTTCTCACTCACCTCTCATCTCCTTCTGAGTCTGAACCCACCAACATCTCTCAAGCCCTTAAACATCCCAAATGGAGGGCTGCTATGTAGGATGAATATGATGCTCTCATTCGTAACGAGACATGGTCCTTAGTCCCTCCTCATCCTTCGCAGAATGTCATCAGTTCCAAATGGATCTTCCGTCTCAAACGTCACCCAGATGGGTCCATTGATCGGCACAAGGCCCGGCTTGTGGCCAAAGGGTTCACTCAGCGTCCGGGTATTGATTATTATGAGACCTTTAGCCCGGTGGTCAAACACACTACTGTCCGTGTTGTTCTTAGTCTGGCTCTTTCGCAGGGGTGGTCTTTACGTCAGCTAGATATCAACAACGCGTTTCTACAAGGTCATCTTTCGGAGGATGTGTTTTTGGCACAACCCAATGGGTTTGTCAGTTCTGATTGTCCCACTCATGTCTGCAAGTTACACAAGGCAATCTATGGTTTAAAGCAGGCACCTCGGGCCTGGTATGAGGAACTTCGGGGTTTTCTTCTTCGCAGTAATTTTCGCAACTCTGATGCTGACTCCTCTCTGTTTATCTACCACACTGGAACTGTCATGATTTATTTGCTGGTGCATGTCGATGACATTATTATTACTGGTAATGATACTCGTGCTCTTGAGGCGTTCATTTCTCTTCTGGGACATCGGTTTGCATTAAAGGATCTTGGCTCCCTCTCCTATTCCTTGGGTATCGAGATCATCCCGAACTCTGATGGTTGTTTGTTATCACAGAAGCGCTATGCCACGGAACTCCTTGCCCGTATTCATATGGATCGTGCTAACTCGTTAGCACCCCTCTACCCGTTGATCTCTCCAAGCCTCACCGCTACTACGGGTTCTCCTCTTGATGATTCTTCCGAGTATCGCATGGTCATTGCGCTTTCGCATTCGCTCTTCACTCGGCCCGACCTTGCCTTTGCGGTTAACAAGCTCTCTCGCTTATGCATGCTCCCACCGATGTTCATTGGAGTTATGCTAAACGTATGCTTCGTTACTTGGCCGGCACAAGTGATCTCGCCTTCGTATTTATCGCGACTCCCCCTTGGTTCTTCATGCCTTTTCTGATGCAGATTGGGGGGATGTAAGGATGATTATGCCTCCACTGGTGCTTATGTTGTCTATCTGGGCATAAATGCCATATCTTGGAGTTCCAAGAAACAGCCCACTATAGCTCGCTCATCTACTGAGGCTGAATACAGGTCTGTTGCCTCGACTGCCGCGGAGCTCCTTTGGCTTACTTTTCTCCTACGTGATCTCCGTTCTTCGGTTGCTCAGGATCCTGTCATTTACTGTGATAATCTAGGCACCACACAGTTTTGTCACAACCCTGTTTTTCATTCACGTATGAAACACGTTGCCATTGACTACTATTTCATCCGGGATCATGTGCAACGGGATTCATTGAGGGTTGCCCATGTCGGTGCTTCAGACCAACTTGCTGACTGTCTCACCAAGTCGCTTCCTCGCCCAGCCTTTCTTCATCAGCGTCTCAAGTTGGGTCTCCTCCCTCGTCCAACTTGAGGGGTGGTATTAGATGTAACACATATATATTAGTAACACGTATATATTAGTAGATTAGATTTATTTATTATATTCTAGTTACATTTATACCCTTAGACTAGAGTGACTATATATATGTGTAACCTTGACAATTGTTAATTGATGAGAGTCAAATTGGCTATCATTTTCTATGTATTTATACCCCGTTTATACATCGTTTTATATGTTTTCTGAGACATTTGGTTGTATTTTGATGTATTTACACCTTGGTTATCATTTCGGGACCTAGGACCTAAAGTCCGGGATTCTCGGTCTTTTTCGGTGTAATTTACCATACTCTCGGTCACCCTAGTGTCCTGTAGGGATTATGTGTGGTATGTGATGTGACTTTGTACAGGACTTAGGTGTTTGAGATGTCCAGAAGGCGAGATACGGGGATTGGAACGTGTGCCCGAAGCTTAAACGTTCAAACGGATCAAAACGTGTTGGTACTACAACCACACCTTCCACTGATCTGCATTTTGATCCACCTTAGAAGCATTTTCTGGGATGGACATCTTCATGAATGTTGTAGACAATTTCATTAGCTTTCCATAGGATTTTGAATCACTCGATTTGGAGGTCTACACACAAAGTTATGACCGTTTTTCTGAAGGTATGTCACCATAGGCGGCCGCCTGTCACCATAGGCGCGCGCCTAAGATGCGGTTTTTGGCTTAGAAACCTGCTGAACCGTTTTCTTCATGGAATTTTTTGACTAGGCGGGCGCCTGTCACTACAGGCGCCCGCCTAGCAGCCCAGATCTGAAAAAACACTTTAAATACCCCCTCATTTTGATCTAGATCGAAACCCTTCTCTTTTAGATCGATTTTTCTGCACTTTTTCTGCGGTTTTCATTAGATTAGCTTAGTTTAGAAGTATATTATCTTAGATTAGTCATAGATCGTTGTAATCCGTTGATTCTCGAAGATAGCTTGACGCGTTATTGACGGGATTTCGTTCGGTGGATCGATTTTCCACGGCATAATATATTCGGTATTTCATTTTCATTTCTTGCTCTTGCTTTCAATCATGGTTTATGTTAGCTTTGATGTTGTGTTCTTGTTGTTTTTCTTGTTATGATGAGTAGCTAGTTGTTCCAATAGTCGAGATATGTGATAGCCTTCGAAATTGAATCCTTAGCTCGTTGATTGAAGTGTTTTGATGTTATGATTGTTAGATTCTCGATGTTGTTTTTGTTTTAGAACTTATGCCTAATGACGTTTATTGAACTCGCGACTCGATAATCGTATCACACGTGGCTTCTTTACATATGTATTTTGCGAGAGGGTGCGGGAAAAGGGGTTCTAGGATTACCGTGTAAAACCGACTGAGTTGTTCAGATTCGGTTTCGTGTGTGAGGTTTATATCGTTGTTAACGAGCGTTTCATAGAGCGTAGACCATGTCGGGTCGGTTAAATCCGGTCAGCGGACTGTTGAATTCGACATAGGAAACTAGGTTGTTGAAATTGGCGCTTAGTTTCGGAAATAGGAGACGACACCCTTCAACGATGCCGAGAACATTAAAGTAGATCGAAACACTTCCGGAAATGAGTCAGGGCTAGAAAGTAGTTGGTCGGATCATAGCTCGGCTATCTTGTTTTTCATAGTTTAAACCCTTTTCTTTTGTGCATATTTAGTGTTAGAACCGGTGATCTGACAAATCACCGTCTCCAGTAGTCGTGTTGACCTAAACTAGGAACGAGACCGACTTTGGTACTCGACCAAGTTCCCTGTGGGATACGACCTTGACTCACCAATTCTAGGCTACAGTTGACCCGGTACACTGCCGGTGAGATTGGACACTTAGAAAAGGCCGATCAAGTTTTCTGGCGCCGTTGCCGGGGAATCGGGTTGATATCTTGTAAGTTAGTTGAGTTTTTAGGATTAGGTCGTTTTTCTTATTTGTTTTTTTTTATGTATAGTTTGTTTTATTTTGTTTTTGTTGAAGTGTCACACCATCTACTCCGGTAGTGGTAGTGACTTGATACCGTGATTGTGTTCGTGTTGTTTCCTTGGTTTTCAGTTAATAGATCCTTCGGGGAAAGTGAGTTCGTTGTTCTCGTGCAATGGACTCATCGAACAAATCGTGGTGGTGGGGATTGAGCCCCGTATTTCTCATATTTCATTTTCAGGGGGTGCTCAATTTCTACGATTTTGGTAGGGAGATGCAAAGGTTTGCTCTCCTCTGGTACAGCTATCATTGACCTAGTTGGGGGTAGAAAGTCGAGCTGAGGACTGTAAACTCAGAATGTACTTTTATTGCTTTTCTCTCCCCTCGTGTTTCACTGTGTTTCTTTAGTTTGTATTTTGATACTTCGGGTAAGTTTTGATGTAATATAACCCGAAGAAGTGTGTTTTGGGGGGCTAGTTTTTGGTGTTTTTGGTTTTGATAAGCTGTGGTGATCCGTCAAGTTTCATTTCGTTATCTCCATACCTGTGTATCTCGTGAAGATGTTGTTTCTGTTGATATTAGCACATGTACCCTGGGAGGACTGTCTACGGATGCCACGTGATCGTACTCGCGCTTTTTCCGGTTGTAAGCTAAGTTTTCTACCCTTATCATTCGTGTTTTTTTTTAAAGTAGGGGGTGGTTGGTTTAGCTTCAATGTTTCATTTTCATGTTGAACGAGTTATACTAAGTGATTGTTTTTCCTTTAGTGTAAATGAGTCGGTATTTAGAGATTTTGATGCCTTTGACATTGGTTTTGATACATTGAGCCTATAGTTTTGCTTTGATAAAACATATAGTGATTATACGAATGAATTTCATTTGAGTTGGGATCCTGTATTGAGAACGGAATAGTTCTATCACGTTAGCTTCAACTTCACGAATCACCTTGACTAGTGAACGATTATGGTAGCTATTAATGACCCGGTTACCTATAACTTATATTAGTAACTTTGAGGCGAAATAGAAAGCTAGGTCGGTCTTGGTTAGGTACGGGATGACGGTTTTGGCATTTATTTTGACCCGATCAGAGCCAAAGGCCAACCTAACCGATTAATCCATTGTTACCCATCTAAGCCTTTTGTAGGGTGGTTAGACTGCCACCCAAACTAGCCTTTCGTGTTACTAGCCCGTGAAAATCGATGTCCCTAACTTTATTTCAGTCTACGTATCCTTGACTACCTTGCAATTGAGCTTGTTCGTTCCGCACATTTTTACGATGCTGCGAGGTATTGTTGAGACGTAAGTAATGGTATGGAGTCGTGATTTACGAGTTGTTTGGAAAGAGGAATGTAACAATGTGCCGGTTGTGGCTATTGATAAAATTTTTTGATGTATAGTATTTTTCTTTCATGCTTTGATTCAAAAAAAAAAAAAAGAAAAGAAAAAAAAGTGGTGTTTGTTTTTATAGTGTGTTATAAGTCCAAAAAAAGGACTAAAGTGTTGTTTATTGAAGGAATGTGAAGTTAAAGTTAGGGTATGGATTTCGTTTTTTTTATATAGTCGGAAGATTGAAGACGACGTTGATACCGAGTTTCGTGTTTATTTTTGACTTGGTTAAAGCTCTCTTGCACTTTCTTCTTTCTATTTTTATCGTAAATATCCCTTTCGTTAGCCCCGACCCCAGCTTAACATTACAACCCTTCAAGTCCTGCTCGACCGTACTAGACTTTGATTGACCTCGATTAGTGGAGATGTTTACGACGTATAAGCCTATGGTGTAGCCTCGGTACATTAAACGTCTATAATCTAAACCGGTCGTAGTTGATAAATGTTGGAGAAAGCTATTCACACACACACATTCTCTTCTCAATACAAGGTAGAACCTAAATCATATACATTTGTGTCAATTACTTGTGTTTTACCATTTCAATTCTTATAGACTTGATGTATGATAGCAATGTTGACTCCATCTTTATTTTTGAGTTGCTCATTTTTGCTCGAGGGCGAGCAAACGCTAAGTAGGGGGTAGTTGATGAGAGTCAAATTGGCTATCATTTTCTATGTAATTATACCCCGTTTATACATCGTTTTATATGTTTTCTGAGACATTTGGTTGTATTTTGATGTATTTACACCTTGGTTATCATTTCGGGACCTAGGACCTAAAGTCCGGGATTCTCGGTCTTTTTCGGTGTAATTTACTATACTCTCGGTCACCCTAGTGTCCTGTAGGGATTATGTGTGGTATGTGATGTGACTTTGTACAGGACTTAGGTGTTTGAGATGTCCAGAAGGCGAGATACGGGGATTGGAACGTGTGCCCGAAGCTTAAACGTTCAAACGGATCAAAACGTGTTGGTACTACAACCACACCTTCCACTGATCTGCATTTTGATCCACCTTAAAGGCATTTTCTGGGATGGACATCTTCATGAATGTTGTAGATAATTTCATTAGCTTTCCATAGGATTTTGAATCACTCGATTTGGAGGTCTACACACAAATTTATGACCGTTTTTCTGAAGGTGTGTCACCATAGGCGGCCGCCTGTCACCATAGGCGCGCGCCTAAGATGCGGTTTTTGGCTTAGAAACTTGCTGAACCGTTTTCTTCATGGAATTTTTTGACAGGCGGGCGCCTGTCACTACAGGCGCCCGCCTAGCAGCCCAGATCTGAAAAAACACTTTAAATACCCCCTCATTTTGATCTAGATCGAAACCCTTCTCTTTTAGATCGATTTTTCTGCACTTTTTCTGCGGTTTTCATTAGATTAGCTTAGTTTAGAAGTATATTAGCTTAGATTAGTCATAGATCGTTGTAATCCGTTGATTCTCGAAGATAGCTTGACGCGTTATTGACGGGATTTCGTTCGGTGGATCGATTTTCTACGGCATAATATATTCGGTATTTCATTTTCATTTCTTGCTCTTGCTTTCAATCATGGTTTATGTTAGCTTTGATGTTGTGTTCTTGTTGTTTTTCTTGTTATGATGAGTAGCTAGTTGTTCCAATAGTCGAGATATGTGATAGCCTTCGAAATTGAATCCTTAGCTCGTTGATTGAAGTGTTTTGATGTTATGATTGTTAATACAATCGGCTATCTTGTTTTTCATAAAACCCGATATAATTTCCAAATCACCGTCTCCGTTGTTAGTTTGAACCTACGACCTCCCGCTTTGATACATATTGAGTTATCTAGTTCATGATCACTCACAGTTCACATTCAAATAATCAACGTTATTTGTATAATACATTATTTGCTTGATTCAAAAATTCAAAATTTATGTTACAACAAACATTTAACAACTCAATGAATTTTATCTTTTTTAATTACTCAAGCAATTTGGGAAATATATTGAGCCTTATCTTGGGAAATGTGTCATTGGATAGTGGCGGTGCTGCTGCTGTGGTTGGCTCGAATCACGAGGCCGAATACATATTATCTTTTGTTGTAAAAAGTTTGTCTGAAGGGTGATTCTGCTGCAAAGACTCCCTAGAACGAACTTTCAGATAACTATTATGTATAAAAACTAACGAAACAGAAATTTGGTTTCTGCAAACATCAAAGTCTAATTATGGTTTCATCCATATATAAAAACGATAAAGATAAATTTTGATCTCTAAAATTGTAAGAATTGAAACGCTAATTTTCAAGAACAATGTAAAAAAAAACCCCGAAGCTCGACGTACACCACCACGGGCGCGGTCTTGACGGCTGTTCTTGCATGCGGTTCTGTTAAATTGTATAAGATGTTAATTATCAAACTTCCCATCAGTTTAAGCTTTTGGAAGAGATGGTAGTTCAACATGGTATCGGAGCCAGAGGTCATGAATCAAACTCTGGTGTCAATATTATTTTCCCCAAGATAGCCCACACTTGAAGGAGCATGAATCCTTTAATTAAGATTATTGTGCAAGTGTTGTGAGATATGACTCACACTTTAAGAGGAGTGTTAAGCAAAAATTGATCTCCCCAAGATAGCCCACACTTGAAGGGGCGTGAAGTCTTTAATTAAGATTATTGTGCAAGTGTTGGGACAGATGACTCACATTTGAGGAGTAGTGTTAAGCAACGAAACTCCCCATCAGCTTTAGCATTTGGGATAGATGGTAGTTCAACAAGTTTGATCAAATTGTGATTTCGAATCAAATCTTGAACAAACGAGAAAAAAAAAAGGCAAAAGTAAAAAAGATGCGACTTTTAAATAAATAAAAACATAGCATACTAACTATTCAAGAGATATGGCCGATAACGTATACTACCTCCGTTCCACAAAAAGTGTCGACATCTTCAAAATGAGTTGTTTCATAAAAAACCAACATATCATTTAATTTATTTTTTCTAAACATACCTCTATGCTAAATTTAATGTTTATATATTCATTTAATAATCTAAAATAGCATTTATTATATATGTGATAGAGGTGTACATGTCAATTAGTACTTTAAATGGAACATATTAATTGATTTCTTAATCTTTATGCAATATAAAAAATGAATATTTTTTGTGGGACATACATAGTACATATTTATATTTTACCATTTCCTCAAATCGAATGCAATACAAAACTAATATGTACACGTTATCGTCAGGAAAATTCACACGTGCTCTATTTTAAATATTTGATTTTTTTTCTGGTTTCTTTTGGCCATTTGAAAGTTGTTTAACTTATACATATTTTGTGAGTATTTAATTATTCGAAGGGATTAATTTAACAAGAGTAAGAGTATCTTGATATGCAGCAACTTGCGCCTTTTTAATAATTATGGATCGATGAAAATTTATAGCACGTTTAATCGGCATTCGGTCGTGATCTTACTTTTACTACTTTATAGTACAATATATATATATATATATATATATATATATATATATATATATATATATATATATATATACATATATATATAAGGGAAGGAAGCGCGAGGAAAAAAAAAATTAATAAATGGGTCCTGGAAGGACAAAAATAACATTTTCATGATCATAAAGACAAAAATCACAATTATTCTTTAAAATTATTCTTACGTGTTAATGTTACTTTGTGTTTACAATTTTACTTCATATTTACTCTATTTCACCTTTATTACTTCATATTTGTTACTTCATAATTGTTATTTTTGTTCTTATTAAATTACAGTTTTTTCAATCACGATTTTTTGATAATTTTGTCCTTCTGAACAAAAATCTATATATATAATATCAATTGACCCCATTTACCCAATTTAATCTGACCTATATCCGTGCCCAATGTAGAAGAAAAAAAACGTCCCAATAATGCAATAAAAATAAATTACTGTCACATTAATGTCTGCAATTAGTAAGAAATGATTGTCACATTAAGCCGGAACAAAAACAAACGTCCAAATAATTCACTCATCCTCAAAAAAAAATCAACGATTTCATTGCCTGTCCGAAATTTATGCCTTCAAGCCGAGATTTACTGTGCCATTAAATACCAAAAAATACACACAATTCAAATTAACTCCAATGTTTTCTCTCATAATTCAGAATTTCAAACACCTCCATCATTTGTTGAGTAACCTCTTGCAGACGTCCAATGCCAATCACATTTAATATTTTCACACATGCTTAGCAAGAAAGTCAAGGCAATACTTCCCATTTCGATTTTTTTCTTCTTCTTTATTCAATTCATTCGCGCTTTTTTTTGTTACGTTCAAATGTTCATTTTATTTCAGTTGTTTACTGAGAGCAAGAAATCCTACCACTTTGAAGCTATGGCTATGGATATATGCAGTAAGGGGGTTTCGAGTTCAAGCAACATTGGTAAGTTTTATGTTAAATTGTGGTGTTAAAATTGATGTATTAATGCCTTTTTTGAGAACCCAGATGCGATATTGTGTTAATAATGAAAACTTTGGAGTAAACTTTGGAGTCATATAGCCATTGATTGTTTGAAATGTCAAGTATTAGAACATGATTTTGGAACATGATACTTTTCATGAGCAGGGATAACTCTTACTCCAACGACCCTTTTCACAATCCGTTGTTTTCTGGTGCTAATAGAGATCCCAGAACGAACGGTCAAGATCACCAGTGTTCAGCCGGTGAAGCTAGCGGCGGTCATGGTTTGGTAGAATTTTTCTGTGATCTTGCCCTCTTTTTCCTTCTTTTAGTTGAATACGGTTCTTCATCTGTATCGTCTCTGTTGACATTGTTTTATATTTCGTATACAATTCAGATCACTTTATTTAGAGATTGATGTCGGCGGCCTAGGTAATCCTACTTTCTGTTGAATACATTCCTTGATCTGTATTATCTCTTTTCATATTGTGTTATTGATGTGTTTCATATACAATTCAGATCGGTTTATGTATAGTTCCGTTTCAGTGGACTATGGTTGTTCTTACGATTGAGTTAGGAGGAGTGATGATGAACCTGAAGGACCGGGAAAAGAATATAGTATGGTATACAATTTTTATGCATCATTACTGCATTTTTATGTCCATTTTGTATTTCACATGTTAGTATTCACTGGCAAATGAGGTTTGTGAGTACTGGAGATGTCTTTTTGACTTATACTAAACTTCAATAGAAAATTTATTATTTTTCATTTTGTATGTGATTTACACTCTTTCCACGACATTTATTGCAACTAATGAAACTTTAAATTACTCTTTCTTATGATTGGAAAAATAACTTTACATATTTTCACAATATTTCATGAGTGGTAAATGGGTTGTTCCTTTATCCATGTTTGGAATCACTTCTTCAACAAACATAATTGCTACTGCTATTCTGTTAAGAAATGGCCGGGATGACAATTGTAACGCCCCGTTCCCGGACACCGAGTCCTTATCCGGAAAGAGCGCTCGGCACATATATTATCAAATAAAACTCAATAATACATGCAAGCCTTACGTCATACATCAGAATCCAAACGACGCGGAAGATAAAACAACTCAACAACTCGGGAACCCAAACGATCGCAACAACGGTAATCAATGCTGTGAAAAACTAAAATCCATTCAAAGAACTAATCATCCAAAATTAAATCCCAAAAGGAAGAACAACATTATTCAAATCTTGAAACAACTGTTTTAAAAGAACAAACTAAAAGATCTAAGTCTTCGAGCTCCAACTCAAACTTCGTCATCAAAGAACTCATCAGCGGTAACCACCTGTTCATCTTCTTTTATTAATTCATTTTCCGTTATTAGCCCTAACTATCTATCACATTATGTTCATTGCATAACATGAGGTTCCAAGGGTATCTATCTTAGCTCAAATTTGTTACATCATGAATAACAAGGGCACTACGCCTAGTAATAGGATGTACTAGGACAATCGGGTGCAACCTACTTAGAGACTTGCTCTAGTAGCCCCGGGAATATCCGAGTCCCGATGGTGTGATGACCGGCGTAATGCACCAAACGCTTTGTCCGGCCAATCGATTGACCGGCGTGGGTGCAAGCTACTTTGTCTAGTCGAGAGAACACATCGCGATATTGTACTATGCCTTACCAAGCATTGCATGATGTTTAAGCTTTTAATCTAACACATACGTTTGATTAGGTATTTAACTAGCCACCTAAGTGTTTTCAAGTAAGCTCCCTCACATCTCCTACTCTCATACTTAGACCACTAGACACGGACAAGTCCTAGCAAGCGATACACGTACATCGATAAACTCTAGCTTATCGAAGCACAAGGCACATCCAAAGCTTTCGGTGGTCCCACACTTCATCTTTTAGGGAATCCATGTGGTGCCGGAACTAAACGCACCAAAAGCTAATTCGAGCTTTGTCACGTAAGGTTATGCGAGAAGAAATCATGTTATAAAGCCCGAAATCAAGCCGACATCACAAAACGAAAGCAAACTAGAGCCCCAAGCCAAACGCCCGTCGCGCCCTTTTGCGGACGCTCGTCGGACTCGGACGCCCGTCCAAAAGACGAAACGCCCGTCCACCTTTAAGCCATCACATCCCGTATCAAAACTAGCCCTTTGGACGCCCGTCCAAATTATCGACGCCCGTCCACCCAAACTCGCCTACAACCGGTATCCAAAACTCCACCCTAAACGCCCGTCCAAGCATACCGGACGCTCGTTTAAACCGCGAGAGGGATCGAACGCCCGTCCAAAAGTCCGGACGCCCGTCCACCGGGTTTTAACCCGGAAAATCTGCAATCTTTTCTCTGCGATTTCCAACCCATAACACTCCAAATTCGACTTTAACGCATTGTAAACAAGCGGAAAAACATACACATTGCCCTATAACTTTACGAGAACTAAATCATACGATAAGAAAACCACGTTACCTTGATTTTGCGAGCTACAACGATCCACGCAACCAAAACTTTGAAAAAAGTTAAACCTTTAACCTCAAACCTAAAACGATCGAACCCAAAACCGGTCACTACGAAGCTTAAACTCAGAAAACGCTGTTAAACCAATGAAGAACGACCCTAAATCAAAACGATGAGTAAAACTTACGTTAACGGTTCTAGGGATTGTTGGTATCCAAACGATCCTCTTGTAGCGGTGATCCTTTTTCTCTTGATGAATCTGTTCAAACGAACGACGGATTAACCTTGGGATTCAAAAGCTTCTCCTCTCTCTTTTTTGAAACTTGCGGCCTCCCCTCAAAATAGATGCGCCCCTTCTCTTTTTTTTGACAAAAGTGATTAGGTTAATTTAGGATTATTTCCTTTTTATACATCCCAAATTTCCTAATTACCTTATAATTCCTCAATTATCCCCTTTTCTTTTATAAAACCTTTAAAAACCAAAAGAACATAATATTCCGATTTATTAAAAGACCGAATTGCCCTTTATTCGAAAATCGGGATATTACATTCCTCCCCCCTTAAGAGGAGTTTCGTCCTCGAAACTAGAACATACCCGGAAGATGAGGGAACTCGGGAACTCGTCTATCATGTCCGCTTCCACTTCCCAAGTGGCTTCCGTCGGTGCATTGTTGCTCCACCGCACTAACACTAACGGGATCATTCGCTTCTTGATCATTCTTTCCTTCCCCGTCCGAATCTTGATCGGCTTTTCCACGTATGATAGGTTGTCTTGTAACACTTCCGGGTCAATCTCGATTCCACATCCACTTTTGATAAACACTTTTTAAGCATTGATACGTGGAAGACATTGTGGACTCTAGACATCGATTCGGCAACCGTAGTCTATAAGCCAACTTCCCAACTCTTTCGATGATATCAAAAGGTCTACGTATCTTGGACTTAGCTTTCCTTTCGACCAAACCTCTTGACACCCTTCATTGGAGATGCTCGAAGGTAAACTCTATCCCCGACCTCGAACTCTAGCGGTCTTCTTCTAACATCGGCCCAACTCTTCGACGGTCTTGCGCGGCTTTCGCATTCTTCCGTATCAACTCGATCTTCTCCTTGGCTTGCTTGAACCATCTCCGGCCCGGTGATGTGTTTCTCTCCCACTTCATCCCAATAAAGTGGAGTCCCGCACTTCCTACCATACAAGGCCTCAAAAGGTGGCATTCCCAAACTTGCGTGGTAACCGTTATTGTAAGCAAACTCCGCCAAGTTGAGGTAATCTATCCATGAACCTCCGGCATCCAAAACACAAGCTCTAAGCATATCCTCAAGAGTCCGAATCGTTCTCTCGGACTCGCCCATCCGTCCGAGGATGAAACGCCGTACTCAAATCGCCTTCGTGCCAAAAGCTTTCGCAAACCTTTCCAAAAGCGACCGATGAATCTACTATCCCCGTCGGATACAATAGATAAAGGCACACCATGAAGCTTCACTATATTGTCGATGTACATAGTAGCGAACTTCTTAATAGGCATGTCTACCTTACACGGCAAGAAATGGGCTGATTTGGTAAGTCTATCCACAATCACCCAAATCATGTCATGACCGCCCTTCGTCTTAGGCAAACCGGTGATGAAATCCATCGTGATATTCTCCCATTTCCATTCCGGTATCTCCAAAGGTTTCAACAAACCTCCTGGCCTCTTATGTTCTGCTTTCACCCTCTGACATGTATCGCATCTCGCCACGAACTCTGCGATCCCTAACTTCATACCAGGCCACCAGTATCTTTCCTTGAGATCTCTATACATCTTAGTGGCTCCGGGGTGAACCGCAAAAGCAATCTTGTGAGCCTCATCCATAACCTTCTCTCTTAGACCATCCACATCTGGTACACACAAACGGTCTCCATACCAAAGATAACCACTCTTGTCCAACTGATAACCCACTGTAGGTTTTTCTCGGGCCACACGCTTCAAATTAACCATCACTGGATCCTTATCTTGTTTAAACCGTATCTCATCTAGCAGATCTGACCTCGCCATCAATGGCGCCATAAACCGCCTTCATCCTTCGCTCAACCACTTCAATCTGCATTCTATCCAACCGATCCACAACTTCTTGTAAGGTGGTGATAGCATTAACCGCTCTCGGCTAAGTGCATCAGCTACGACATTCGCCTTACCCGGGTGGTATTGAATGTCCAAGTCGTAGTCTTTCACAAATTCTAACCATCTTCTTTGTCTCATGTTCGCATTCTCCCGAGTAAAGAAGAACTTAAGGCTCTTATGATCCGTGAAGATCCTTGTCTTGACACCATACAAATAGTGTCTCCAAAGCTTCGAGCAAACACCACCGCTTTGCCAACTCTAGGTCGTGTGTAGGGTAATTCTTCTCATGCACCTTTAGCCGCCTAGATGCATAAGCAATCACCTTTCCCGATCGCATCAATACACAACCCAAACCTTGACCCGATGCATCCGTATACACGTCGTAGTTACCAAAAACTTCCGGTAAAGCCAACACTTTGGAGCCGTGGTCAACTTTTCTTTCAAAGTCCGAAAGGCCTCCTCACATTCATCGGTCCACTCATACTTAACGTTCTTCGAGTAAGTCTCGTGAGAGGTGTAGCTATCTTCGAGAAATCCTTTACAAACTTCCGGTAATACCTGCTAGACCCAAGAAACTCCTTATCTCTCGTCACCGATGTCGGTCTAGGCCACTTAGAAACAAACTTCTATCTTTGCTTTGGGTCCACCTTAATACCTTCTCCCGAAACTATATGTCCAAGAAAACCGACTTGATCCAACCAAAACTCGCACTTGGAAAACTTGGCATACGGCTTGTTCTCTTTTAAGGTTTGTAGCGCTATCCTTAGGTGTTCTTCATGCTCTTCCTCGTCTTTAGAGTATACCAAAATGTCGTCTATGAAGACAATCACAAACTTGTCGAGATAAGGCATGAAAACTCTTTGCATTAGGTCCATGAACTTTGAGGGAGCATTAGTGAGTCCAAACGGCATGACCAAAAACTCATAATGTCCATACCTCGTACTGAAGGCTGTCTTAGGTATATCTGACACCTTGATTTTCAACTCGATGGTAACCGGACCTAAGATCAATCTTAGAGAACACCTTCTTACCCCCGCAACCGGCGAACGGATCGTCAATCCTTGGTAAAGGATACTTATTCTTGATTGTCGGTTTATTCAACTCTCGTAGTCGATGCACAAGCGCATACTCCCATCTTTCTTCTTCACAAACAAGACCGGTGCTCCCCACGGTGATGTACTTGGTTGGATGATGTTTTTCTCTAACATGTCCTTAAGCTGAATTTTCAACTCTTTCAACTCAGCTGGTGCCATCCTGTAGGGCGCTTTAGCTACTGGTGCAGCTCCTGCAATTAACTCGATCTCAAACTCTATGGCCCTATCAGGCATATGTCCTGGCAAATCTTCTGGGAAGACTTCAGGAAATTCTTTAACCACACGAGTCTCTCCTAACTCGGGTTTGAGCTTTTCCTTATCTAGCGCGTACACCACAAAACCTTGGCAACCCTGCCTCAAGGCTTTTAAAGCTTTAACTGCTGAGATGATCGGATGCTGTTTCTTGCTTTGGGCTTGTATACGATACCCCGAAAAGTCTTAGCTGATTTTCCCGGAACTTTAAAGATTACTCTCTTGCCTTTACAATCCAAAAAGACATGGTTCTTAGACAACCGGTCCATGCCTAGGATAACATCAAAGTCGAGAAATCCAACACCGTCAAAGCATGCGGCACCGGGTGAGTCCCGACTCTAATATCAACTTGGGGTGTGACTTGAGCACATCTAGTAACTCGGCCCAACGGGGTGGTTATACTCAAAGGTCTCTCCAACTCCTTAAGGGGTAGGTTCAACTTCTTAACTATCCTTGGAGAAACAAAGGTTCCCGAAGCTCCGGTATCAAACGGAGCCGAAACTCGCTAGATTATCTATGATTATGGTACCTAACAAGTGAATCAATTTACGTACAAATATGTAATATCATATGCGCGCTATATCATATTAAATATTTATAAGAAACACAAACACCGAAAAGTACCCGTCACCACAAAGTCATCTAACTCCTCGGCTCCGCATCGCTTGCAAAAACACGAACCGGTTCGCTGCACCCGTAGGGGCGATTGCCCTGCTGGTTACCTCGTCCTCCTGTCTGATTTCCTTGAGAGATCTTCTTAGGACATGCCCTCGAGTAATGTCCCACTTCCCCACAGTGGAAACAACTCGTGCTACCTGCCATGCAATCACCCGAGTGTGCCTTGTTGCACTTGACACAAGTTGGTGGTGTTCCACTAGTCGAACTCTTCGTTGCTGAACTCCCTGTCTTCTTTACATTCTGCTGTGGCGCCCCTCTATTACCTCCTTGAAAATTTGAGAATGGCCTCTTGTCCCCAACTACAACGGTCGGCCTTGTTGGCAAACCTTTCCGCTGTCAATGCTCTATCCATGACGCTTGCCATACTCGTCGGTCTATCTCCAAGCATACCTTTCGCCACATCATGTGACAACCCTTCCATAAACTTGTCTATCTTCTTTTCCTCACTTTTCATAATCTCGGGATAAAACCTGCCCAACTCATGAAACTTCTGCGAGTACTGTGTCACTGTAGTATTTCTTCCCTGTTTTAAACTCAGAAACTCGTTGGCCTTTGCATTTTGTGCCGTTCTAGGGAAGTATTCCTGATAGAACAAGGGTATCTATCTTAGCTCAAATTTGTTACATCATGAATAACAAGGGCACTACGCCTAGTAATAGGGTGTACTAGGACAACTGGGTGCAACCTACTTAGAGACTTGCTCTAGTAGCCCCGGGAATATCTGAGTCCCGATGGTGTGATGACCGGCAGAATGCACCAAACGCTTTGTCTGGCCAATCGATTGACCGGCGTGGGTGCAAGCTACTTTGTCTAGTCAGAGAACACATCGCGATATTGTACTATGCCTTACCAAGCATTGCATGATGTTTAAGCTTTTAATCTAACACATACGTTTGATTAGGTATTTAACTAGCCACCTAAGTGTTTTCAAGTAAGCTCCCTCACATCTCCTACTCTCATACTTAGACCACTAGACACGGACAAGTCCTAGCAGTTACACAGACATCGATAAACTCTAGCTTATCGAAGCACAAGGCACATCCAAAGCTTTCGGTGGTCCCACACTTCATCTTTTTAGGGAATCCATGTGGTGCCGGAACTAAACGCACCAAAAGCTAATTCAGAGCTTTGTCACGTAAGGTTATGCAGTAAGAAATCATGTTATAAAGCCTGAAATCAAGGCGACATCACAAAACGAAAGCAAACTAGAGCCCCCAAGCCAAACGCCCGTCCGCCCTTTTGCGGACGCTCGTCCGGACTCGGACGCCCGTCCAAAAGACGAACGCCCGTCCACCTTTAAGCCATCACATCCCGTATCAAAACTAGCCCTTTGGACGCCCGTCCAAATTATCGAACGCCCGTCCACCCAAACTCGGCTACAACCGATCCAAAACTCCACCCTAAACGCCCGTCCAAGCATACCGGACGCTCGTTTAAACCGCGAGGGATCGAACGCCCGTCCAAAAGTCCGGACGCCCGTCCACCGGGTTTTAACCCAGAAAATCTGCAATCTTTTCTCTGCGATTTCCAACCCATAACACTCCAAATTCGACTTTAACAGATTGTAAACCGCAGGAAAAACATACACATTTCCCTATAACTTTACGAGAACTAAATCATACGATAAGAAAACCACGTTACCTTGATTTTGCGAGCTACAACGATCCACGCAACCAAAACTTTGAAAAAAGTTAAACCTTTAACCTCAAACCTAAAACGATCGAACCCAAAACCGGTCACTACGAAGCTTAAACTCAGAAAACGCTGTTAAACCAATGAAGAACGACCCTAAATCAAAACGATGAGTAAAACTTACGTTAACGGTTCTAGGGATTGTTGGTATCCAAACGATCCTCTTGTAGCGGTGATCCTTTTTCTCTTGATGAATCTGTTCAAACGAACGACGGATTAACCTTGGGATTCAAAAGCTTCTCCTCTCTCTTTTTTGAAACTTGCGGCCTCCCCTCATGCGCCCCTTCTCTTTTTTTTGACAAAAGTGATTAGGTTAATTTAGCCTTTTTATACATCCCAAATTTCCTAATTACCTTATAATTCCTCAATTATCCCCTTTTCTTTTATAAAACATTAGGTTAATTTAGGATTATTTCCTTTTTATACATCCCAAATTTCCTAATTACCTTATAATTCCTCAATTATCCCCTTTTCTTTTATAAAACCTTTAAAAACCAAAAGAACATAATATTCCGATTTATTAAAAGACCGAATTGCCCTTTATTCGAAAATCGGGATATTACAACAATAGCTCCGGTCGTAAGGTTTCCCACGGCGAAAAGGCGTCGGAGTTGAAATTCTTCTTGGAGGACCCTCTTCTTTGACTTATTTTCATTTTGGTCATTTCATGGATGAACTTTTTACTGTTTTCTTTACACTGTTTGCTTGGATCTTGGTATTGATTTTGGTTTTGTTCGACTTTAGAATCTTGGGGAGACATGCTTTCAATTTTACACTGTTTGCTTGGATCTTGGTATTGATTTTGCTATGATGAAATTGGTTGTTCTACATTTTTTTAGACCGGTGGATTGGTAGGTGTTTTGTGTGCATTTTTTTGCTCCTATCATTGGTCTTCTTCTTTGTTTTAAGGTTTAACGCAATGTGGTTTTTACTAATGATTTAAGTTGTGTTCATAAGTTTATACGTACTATCGATCTTCATCAAACAAAAGTAAAGAGTTTTTCCCGCCACAAGTCTATAATCATTTATGCTTTATTATTAGGGGGAATGAGGGAGAAGGACATAAATATTTCATCAATTGAGTAGAAGGACAGTTTTTTGAAATTTTTGTATAAAGGACAAAACTATTTACACCAACTATGACAGAAATATTTCATCATTCCCCCTTATTTCTATGCTGTATTTCTATGATATGATTTTTATATATACTAACTCTTTTGTTTGTGTGGATTGTTTTTGTTCTCTCAAGAATTTTATGATTTTAGTATATTCCGTATCTTAGTAATTTCCCGTGCATCATGCACGGTAAATTGACTAAGTAAATGACGGTCCACTCCTTACATTCTATCATGCCGCTATATTCTATTGATGAAAGAGAATGTATTTCTTTGTTTGGCTGGATCGCATTACTGGATTAAGCAACTTAATGTTCAGGTATGTAACTATTTCAATCGGACCTATACTATACATGTTTGGCTTTGAAGTGTCGTGAGAGTTTTGTTTCCAAGGGAGAGGAGGGGGGCATGTTGCAGATATGTGTCATGTTATGCAATGAACATAATGTGATAGATAGTTAGGGCTAATAACGGAAAATGAATTAATAAAAGACGGTATTGCTTTTATTTCTTTATGAGGGCATAGTTATACGATCTTCTACACGTTACTAAGTACTTTTGTACTTACCCCGTTACGTTGTGTTTGTCTTTCCTTTTCCCCAAAGAAGATGAACAGGTGGTTACCGCTGATGAGTTCTTTGATGACGAAGTTTGAGTTGGAGCTCGAAGACTTAAATCTTTTAGTTTGTTCTTTTAAAACAGTTGTTTCAAGATTTGAATAATGTTGTTCTTCCTTTTGGGATTTAATTTTGGATGATTAGTTCTTTGAATGGATTTTAGTTTTTCACGACGCATTGATTACCGTTGTTGCGATCGTTTGGGTTCCCGAGTTGTTGAGTTGTTTTATCTTCCGCGTCGTTTGGATTCGATGTATGACGTAAGGCTTGCATGTATTATTGAGTTTTATTTGATAATATATGTGCCGAGCGCTCTTTCCGGATAAGGACTCGGTGTCCGGGAACGGGGCGTTACAGTTGGTATCGAGAGAAAGGTTTTCTTTCTTTGTGTAGGACTTGGTTTCCTTTAAGATAAGTTTAGAGCTTTAGTAACCCCTCCTCTTTTCTTGGCAACAGGATGGTGCTTACTAGAGGAGGAGCTAGTTCGTATAACGCTGATGCAGCTAATACCCAGACAAGTAACGCAGAGACGGATTTTGCTGAAGTTGTGGTTCCGAGAAGAAGGAGGAGTGGACCAGCTACTCAGGTTCCTCCGGTCACTCAAGTGAGCAACCCCAGTCATGGTGGAAATCAAGGACCAAGTAATTCTGTTAGAGGTCGAGTGGAACAAGCGGGTCCTTCAAGGTTTAGCACTCGCGTACCGGTTCTACATCGGCTCCAAGGACCACCACTTGGACCGGATTGGGACTTTCTAATCCACCGGCCAGTCAGTTCTTCAGTTATCCACAGGTATCCATGTTTCCACCTACACCTTTGAGTTTCACCCCTCAGCCGACAGTTCGACCTCCACCACCACCTAGATCGAGTTCCACCCAGCCGCAGCAGAGTTATCAGAATGCCCCACCGATACAGCAGCAGTTTCAGCAGGCGGCGGTTTGGGGGTTATGATAGACCAATAGATCGGTATGAGAAAGTGAAGAAGCATAGGGTACCGAGTTCTTCGGTAATGTTGAGCCGGCGAGCGACGGACTTATGGCTACGTCAGTTTGAAAAGTCTTGTAGAAACATGAGGGCCCCAGAATCTGAATGGGCTCAGTTGGCAGTATCTTTGTTGGCAGGTAATGCGGAGAGTTGGATGGATCATCTTCTGACTTTTCCAATCGGTGATAGTTTGGATTTCATTAGTTCATTTTGTTTTCTATAAACAATTCTAGCAATAACACTTTTGAAGACCTATGTCATTTTGATTTATCACTTACCAATGAGAAAGTTGACACCTAAGTTTCATGAAATCACACTCTACATTAGGAGTATGCTTTGATGCTACCAACAAACTAGTAATTACAAAAAGAGGGTAACTAACTTACCCTTTTGTTGTGATAGTTCCAACTTTGGCTAAAGGTCTGAATCACTAATTCTTTTTATCAATATCATGATGTTTCTCTGTTGGATCATCATATCAGGCTACAAGCATGAAGTAAATAAGCACAATCACCAGGCTACAAGCATGAAGTAAATGGGCGCAAAGCTGATTTGACTGACTTAAATTACCATCATCTAATAATATCATTAACGTGGGGATATGACCTTATTTCTATCGTATCTTAATCTACATTACATTGTAATTTTTTTTTGCATCATACCCTTAAAAAATGCTTTTTAGTGTTTTTGTTTTTGGACTATATGATTATGCAATGTGTTGTAGTATTAGTTATTTTCGAGCTTCGCTCATGTATAGTATATTTTCATTTTTTATTGCCTATCATCGTTTTTATAAGGCATGTATGTATTGTTTTCTATCTTTAATACTATCCCGTGCATTGCACGGGTTTGTGGCTAGTATGTATGTATGTATGTATGTATATATATATATATATATATATATATATATATATATATATATATATATATATATATATATATATATATATATATATATATATACATTGACGGATCGATCAAGAAGTGATGGTGATTGTGAGTAAAGATAAAAGATAAACAAGTAAACAAACACAGAAACAAGAAGAGCACAGATTTAACGTGGTTTCCGGCAATGTGCCGACAACTCCACGGACGAACGTGGATATTTTATTATCACCAGAAAGTTACAAATACATGTATTACAAATGGTATTTATAGCCTTGCGAATCCATCCCTAACCGACTAATCAGTCAACCTGTAAATGACTGAAATACCACAGATGTAGCTTCACCGAATTTGGAAACCATGCAGACACGTTCCTTAAGCCTACTGTGGACCAGCAGACTTTTAGTAGACTTCACTCTGCTGGTACCCTGTACCAAACGGACACGGCCTTCGCAGACTGATCAACTCTGTTGCTGCCCCAAACGAACACCAGATTCAGCAGATGCTTCATGCTCTACTGACCACCACAGTTTCCACAGACTTTGCTGAATACCACACTCAGCAGACCAGACTCAGTAGCATAGTTTAAGTCACCATTACAAATCTCCACCTTGACTTCAACTTCATGCAAACTGACCAGATGCACAATCAAGTGCGAGATGCACAACCAAGTTCTATATTTCCTCTTTGTCTTCAGATTTGAATATCTCAGCAGACCCCCAACGTCAGCTGAGTATTCCTAGATTCAGATTAACAGCTTTGGATATTCAGTAAGTCCAGACACAACTAAACTTGCCTCTTAGAACTGGTTTAGTGAACATATCGGCAAGGTTCACATCAGTGCTGATCTTCTCCACTTTAACCCTCCTATCATTTCTTAGAAAATGATACTTAACATCAATATGCTTGGTTCTATCATGATGAACCTAATCCTTAGCCAAACATATTGCACTGATACTGTCACAACACACCCTGGCTTGATCTTGATACAGACTCAGATCATTGACTAGCCCTTTTAACCAGATTGCATCCTTTGTTGCTTCTGTCAATACCATGTATTCTGCTTCAGTAGTAGATAATGTCACTGTACCCTGTAAAGTTGCCTTCCGACTTACCACACAACGACCAAAAGTAAACATATACCCAGTCATAGATTTCATGATGTCCACATCAGCAGCATAATCAGAATCACAGTACCCTGTGACAAAATATTGAGTACCACCTCCATAAATGAGTCCAATACCTGATGTACCCCTGAGGTACCTGAATATCCTTTTTACTGCTTTCCTGTGTTCCTTTCCAGGTTGAGCCATAAACCTGCTGACAACACTGACTGCTTGAGCCAAATCAGGCCTAGTACAGACCATGGCATACATTGAACTGCCCACTGCACTAGCATAAGGAACTCTTGACATGTATTCTTCTTCTTGAGCTGGCTGTGGATAAAAACACAGCAGACAAATATAGATTTGGTGCCATTAGAGTATCTATAGGTTTGGCTGCTAACATGCCAAAATTGGATAATATCTGCTCAATATACCCCTGCTGAGACAAGAACAGCTTCCCTTGCTTCATATCTCTATAGATCTCCATCCCCAAAATTTTCTTTGCATTCCCTAAATCCTTCATCTCAAATTCAGCCTTGAACAGATTCTTCAGATCTTGAATGTCAGACTTGTTTGCAGCAGCTATCGGCATATCATATACATACAACACCAAATAGATGATTGAACCATCCTTCAACTTGTTGTGATACACACATCAATCATATGGACTCCTACTATAACCCTGCTGAATCATGTCACTGTCAAACTTCTTATACCACTGCCTTGGGGCCTACTTAAGTTCATACAAGGACTTCTTCAACTTGCAAACATATCCTTCTTTGCCAGGAATTTGGAAACCCTCTGGCCGAGTCATATATATTTCCTTATCTACATCTCTATGTAGAAAGGTTGTCTTCACATCCAATTGCTCAAGTTCAAGAGTCTGATGTGCCACTATTGCTAACAGCGCCCTGATGGAAGTATGTCTAACCACTGGAGAAAATATCTCTTCATAGTCTACGCCATCTTTCTAACTGAACCCTTTAGCAACCAAACGTGCCTTATATCTGATATCCTCAACAGATGAAATTCCTTCCTTTTTCTTGAATATCCATTTGCAACTGAGCACCCTTCTATCATGTGGTTGTTTGACCAAATCCCAAGTCTCATTCTTCTGAAGTGACTCAATTTCTTCTCCCACAGCAGCAAGCCATTGTTATGCCTCAGAAAATATCACAACTTCCCTATAAGTGTTAGGTTCAAAACCATCCACTTCTTCATCTACCTATAGTGCATATCCAACCACATCCTCCTCAAACCCGTATCTTCTTGGAGGTCTGATATTGTCCGCCTAGATCTACTAAGAGCTATACCCTACTGACCAACATCAGCTGTTTGAGTATCTGCTGACCCTTGTTCAGCAGACTGGTTTGGATCTAGTTCTGGATCTACTGAGTGTTGACTATACCCTGCTGAGTCTTTTGATTCAGTAGACTCTACTTGAAGCTCCACCTATTTGTCAACCTTCTCAGTCTCAGATCCAATTTTAGATTCAGATGTGGCCCTCACAGATGAGTTAAGCATAGAGTTTTCATCAAAGACTACATTCCTGCTGAGTATAACCCTATTTTCAGCTGATGACCAGATTCTATACCCCTTAACTCCATCTCCATATCCAACAAACACACCCTTCTTGGCCCTAGGTTCCAACTTACCCTCACTAACATGATAGTAGACAGTGCTTCCAAAAACCCTAAGTCCAGAGTCGTCTGCTGACCTTCCTGACCAAACTTCAAGTGGTGTTTTAAGTTTGATCCTAGTGTGATGCCCTATGTTGATTAAGTAGCATGTTCTGGTAACAGCCTCTGCCCAAAATCTCCTTAATAGACCAGAATTATAGAGCATGCACCTTGCCCTCTCTATAAGAGTTTGATTCATTCTTTCAGCAACACCATTCTGTTGTGGAGTAACTCTGACAGTATTGTGCCTAGCAATGCCTTCATTCTTGAAAAATTCATCAAACTCAGACCAACAGAATTCTAGTCTATTATCAGTTCTAAGTCTCTTGATCTTCTTCCTTGTCTAATTCTCAACCAAAGCTTTCCACTGCTTGAAGTTCTTGAATGCTTCACTCTTGTGCTTCATCATAATTACCCAAATCATTCTTGAATAATCATCTATAAAAGACACAAAATACCTGTGATCGCCTAATGACTCCACCCTTGAAGGTCCCCAACAATCAGAATGCACATAATCAAGTGTCCCTTTTGTGATGTGAATTGCTTTTGGGAACTGCTTCTATGTAGCTTCCCAAACACACTCTGCTCACAAAAATCCAGCTCCTTGACCTTATGTTCCCCAAGTAGATCAGACTTATACGAATTTGCATTCCTCTTTCACCCATATGACCCAATCTCATATGCCACAACTTAGTCAATTATGACTGGTGAACCTCTGATGATGCAACAGCAGCAGAACCTTATACGGTAGACCCTTGTAGTATGTATAATGTCTCATGCCTGATACCCTTCAGAATCACACTTGAACCCTTATAGACATTCACCACTCCGCCTTCACCCTTGAACTTGAACCATTTGCTATCTAGTAGACTAAGAGATATCAAATTCTTGGTCATTTGGGGAACATGCCTGACCTCCTTTAATGTGCAGAATTTACCATCATGTGTCATCTGCTGGATTGATCCAATCCTAACTATTTTGCAGACCTTGCTGTTAGCTATTACAATATGGCCTCAATCCACCTGCTGATAAGTTGAAAACCACTCTCTATTTGGACACACATGATAAGATGCCTCAGTGTCCAGAATCCACACATCTCTGTTTCCTACTGACTCTGAAACTGCTAAGGCCAAATCTTCTTCAGAGTTGGTGTCTTGTTCTGCCAAAGCAGTTGTACCCTGCTGAGTAACATGTTGCTTCTTCCTTTTTGGCCATTCCTTTTTCCAATGTCCCTGCTCCTTGCAGTAATTACAGATATCCTTAGCTTTAGGACCCTTGGAATTCTTCTTGAATTTCTTCTTTCCAGAATTTCCTGACCCTCTGCTGACTCCACTGGCCATCAATCTAGCAGACTAACTATCTGTACCAGAACCAGATGCCTTATGGCGTAACTCTCGAGCATGGAGTGATGACCTTACATCCTCCAGTGATACTGAGTCCTTACAAACAATAAATGACTGCACAAAATTATCATATGATGTAGGCAATGATACAAGTAGAATCAATGCAGCATCCTCATCTTCAATCTTCACATCAATATTCCTTAAATCAAGAAATATTATGTTTCAGCTGGTCTAGATGATCCCTCAGCTGAGTACCTTCATGCATCCTTAAACTAAACAGATGTTGTTTCAATAACAACTTGTCGGTTAGATACTTAGTCATATACAGACTCTCAAGTTTAGACCACAACTTCTCAGCAGTGTCCTCCTCAGCAACCTCTGTGATAATGTCATCTGACAAGCACAACATAATTGTTGAATGTGCTTTCTCCTCCGGATTGGCTCTCTCAGCAGCACTTCCTTCTGTTCATTTAGACAAGGGACCGTATAACCCATGTTGCTACAACAAAGCACGCATCTTGATCTGCCCCAGACTAAAATTGTTTCTTCTTGTAAACTTGTCAATCTTGACATTTAAAGCAGACATCTTTCTCACTAGAAAAGCTTGCGTAGATCCCAAATCCTAGCATCAATTATGATCTTGGTGCTAATCTAACTTGCTTAAAACAGATAAATAGATTTCTTGATGAACCTGGGCGCTCTGATACCAGTTTGTTATGACGGATCAATCAAGAAATGATGGTGATTGTGAGTAAAGATAAAATATAAACAAGTAAACAAACACAGAAACAAGAAGAACACAGATTTAACGTGGTTTCCGGAAATGTGCCGACTACTCCATGGACGAACGATGATATTTTATTATCACCAGAAAGTTACAATTACATGTATTACAAATGGTAGTTATAGCCTTGGGAATCCAACCCTAACTGACTAATCACTCAACCCAGTAAATTTCTGAAATACCCCAGATTAACTTCACCAAATTAGGACACCATGCAGACGTGTTTCTTAAGCCTATTGTGGACCAGCAGACTTCCAGTAGACTTCACTCTGCTGGTACCCTGTACTAGCAAACACAGCTTCAGCAGACTGATCAACTATGCTGCTACCCGAAACGAACACCAGATTCAGTAGATACTTCATGCTCTACTGACCACCATAGTTTCCACAGACTTTACTGAATGTCACACTCAGCAGGCCAGACTCAGTAGCATATTTTAAGCCACTATTATATATATTCTGGAAAATACACTTTACTCTTATGTGGTTAGACGTAAGTAGTCTGTTTTTATCATATGGTTTGCATCTTTAAACAACGACGCAAACACCAGCACATGAATAAGGGTGTACAAACGCCTTGTGTATGAAATACCACAGTGGAAAAAAATGCCATTTCTCATCAAATATTCGATCAGAGTATTCTATTTTTACACTAGCATTATTATGATGAATTTGCGTCAAACCGTAAGCGAACATATCATATTATAAAAAAAAAAACAAATAAAATAAAAACGGCGTGATAGAGTATACATATGGTGTGATATAACACATTGGATGTGGGAGAAACACATGATCTCCTTATAAGTGTGAGACATAAATATCTTGTCAACTTGGATGAGTCCTTTTAGACCAAGCGAGGTTGACGGTCTAAGTAGTTGATCGACCGGATCATTTATGGCTCACTTAGTGCTACCAGGCCTGGGGTCTGGGGGCGTTACAGTTGGTATCAGAGCTGACTACCAGACGGAACTAAGTGTCAGACATAAATGTCATGTCAACTCGGATTAGCCCTTTTAGACCAAGCGCGGACGACGGTCTAAGCAATTGACTGAATCATTTATGCCTCACTTAGCACTAGGTTTGGGGTCTGGGGGCGTTACGTATGCTAAATCACATGGGCAAAGGTCTATTTTCCCCTTAAATATATACTACCTCCGTCCAATATTATAAATCATTATGTCTCTTTTCGATTGACTCATAATATAAGTAATTTTCACATTTCAATGCAATCATTAATGTTATTTTTCCTAATCTACCCATCCTCCTAAACTTCATGTTTTCTTTTTAAAGTATTTTATTTTATTGGAAAAAATAAAACTTCAATGTAATTGATGTACCTTTTTTTTGGGTACAAAACGGGGGGTCAGGACCCCCAGAAACAAAAACTAATGTCTAGGTAAAAGAACCCCTCTCGAGTCATCCGACAGAATGCTCCTAATATAATCAGGGGGATCATCTAACAAAATAAGATTGGACATAGACGAATATCCTTTTGAAGCAAGACAGTCAGCAGCAAGATTCCCTTCATTCAAAGTGTGTTGGATAATACAATTCCAATCTCTCTTTAGGAAATTTCTACAATCTTCAATGAGGTGTCCATCACTTGACTCCCAATTACTATCTTGGTAGATGCTTCTAACAGCTGACAAAGAGTCAGACTCGATGATAACCTTGCTATATCGGGAATCCCACGCCAGCCTAAGAGCTTCTCTAATCGCCTTAAGCTCTACACAAAAGATATGAGACACATTAGAATTTCCAGAAAACCCAAATAACCACTTACCTTCATGATCCCTCGCAACACCCCCAATAGAGGAAGCACCCGTGCAAGAAATACGGCTAGCATCAGTATTGAACTTGATCCAACCCGGGGGTGGAGGCTGCCATCCAACCCATCTAACATATTTAGGATTAGCAAGCTTCGAGTCAGGCTGAGAATTAAGAACATACTCGTTAGCCAAGAAAACAATTTGGCTACACACATTAATCGGATTAGAAGAAAACAAAAAAAAAACACGGAAATGTCCAAAAAGTTGTCCTTTTGATAAAGCAATAAATGATTTAGTGGCTGTGAGTATTCCATTTCACTTTTACTTTATAAATCCACCATAATAGTATTTTAGTCTAAAAGTTTTAAAAAAATAAATCATTTATTGTGTTTTTTAATCTATGTGTCTAAAGTCAAAATGACTTATATTATAAGACGGAGATAGTATTGGTTTTATACATATTGGTTATAAGTTCAAGCTACTTTTGCACGGTCCTCGTATTGTTTTCTGTATTGTTCCACTTTTACCGAATATTGCAAACAAGACATGTTACATTTATACTGGATTTGGACAGATACTTTATTATGTTCAAACATTCGATTTTTCAGTCTCTCTAGGAATTGAATTCTTTTGGAAAATGCCGGGCATTACTTTTATGTTTTCTTCAACCTGTAATTTTTTTTGACTGTAAGTCTTTAAATATTACGTATTCTTAAACTTAAAGAACAGAAATGACAGTTACATCGATATATAAATATAATATATAGATATTAGTGGTTGCACACATGTCATTTCTTAGGTAGAACTCATGAGATAAGTATTTTTTATTTTTATTTTAAGAAATGAGCTTTATCATTATGATCAAAAAGTGGGAGTTCACAGAGTACAATAACGAAAAGTCAACAATGCAAACGACTAATCAAATTCCCAAGCTAGTCTAAGGTTTCTAACTCGGGTTTCAACATTGGTCTTCATAGCACTGATTGGTGGGTGTTTATCTTTGACTCCATGATAGAGTTTGTTCCGCCAAATCCATACGCAGGAGGCCATTTCCCTAAATTGATAGGCCCATTCCTTGTTGCGTCCTCGAACATCGATGTTTCTCTGAACCCAATCAACCTCCATAGTACATGAAAAGAACTCGTCCCAAAGATGCCTGGGGAGGGCACTCTTCCACAGCTTCTTCGCCAGATGACAATCTCTTAAGGCATGTAGAGCAGTTTCCTCATCATTCTTACAGAGCTGGCAGGTAGCAGTCGCACTCACATGTCGTTTAAAGAGCAACGACATAGTGCATGAGATAAGTATTTATTTATTGTCCAATATTACAATTGGAGCTGAGTAATTCATTTTGATATCGACTGCTTTAAAAAGTTTGTAATATGGGTTTGACACTTTTTGTCAGATTGAGGTGGGTTAATCTTCAGCTATTTAGAAAGAGAGTATCATAAAACTTAATTAGAGAAATAGTTTCTATTGATTTTTCACACACGTTTACGATGCTTGTAGTAGCCTTAAATAGATACAATGTAATAACAGAGAATATTCTAGAATTTATGGAGATCGACTACAATTAGGGAGAGCCATTATTTCCTTGATTTGTGTCATGGGCAATACCGTCAATACGCCTCCACAGTCCCATGGGAATAGGATGGACATGGAGATTGGTTTTTAGATCATGGAAGCGTGTAGAGCTTAAGGGCTTGGTGAGAACATGCGTAAGTTGGTCCTTGGAGGGTAAGAATAAAATTTGAAGTTGCCGTGATGCCATGAACTCACGAACAAGATGAAAGTCGATTTCGATATGCTTTGTGTGAGCATGGAAGACAGGGTTAGCAGAGAGGTAGGTGGTACCAAGGTTGTCACACCAAAGTATAGGAGCATCCCGAGTCGAAATCGAAAGTTCTTTAAATAATTGCTTGAGCGATTGGAGTTCAACAGCGGCATGAGAAAGAGCTTTGTATTCAGCTTCAGTACTACTCTTGGCAACCATTTGTTGTTGTTTGCAGCTCCAACTAATAAGATTGTTGCCAAGAAAAATGCAGTAAGCACCAATAGAGCGCCGATCATTAGGATCTGTCCCACAATCTGCATCTGAGTATGCTTGCAACATAGGAAGGGAAGAAGCTGGGATGATGAGGCCGTCATGTAAAGTATGTTTGAGGTACCGAATAATGCGTTTAACTGCTACCCAATGTGTATCTCGAGGAGAGTGCATGAATTTACTGACTGCATGGACTGCGAATGCAATATCAGGATGGGTGAAGCTTAAGTATTGCAGACCACCAACAATGCTACGATAAAGAGAGACGTCGGAGAAAGGGGTACCATCCAACTTAGAGAGCCGAGTAGTAGAGTGCATGGGTGTTTGACACGGTTTGGCATTGGCCATGCCAGCACGATGAAAAAGTTGTGTAATATATTTGCGTTGAGTAAGTAGTAAACCATCGGGGTGATGAAGGGCCTCAATACCAAGAAATTAGTTAAGAGAGCCAAGGTCTTTGACAAGAAAATGATTGCTGAGTTGCGCGATGACACGATCCACTAGCTGTGAAGAGGAACCTGTAATGATAATATCGTCAACATATATCAAAATGTAAAGATGATGAGAACCTGCATGGAGATAATAAAGGGAGGTGTCTGCATGAGAAGCCTGGAAACCGAGAGTATGTAGGACTGAGGTAAACCGAGAGAACCATGCACGAGGTGTTTGTTTGAGACCATAAAGACTTTTCTTCAATTTGCATACATGAGTAGGGAAGTCTGGGTGAATGAATCCCTGAGGTTGTTGCATGAATACCGTCTCATTGAGAAAGCCATGAAGAAATGCATTTTGAATGTCTATCTGGAGGATAGGCCAATTCTTGCTTGTGGCAAGAAAGAGAAGTATCCGAATCGTAACCGGTTTGACAACTGGGCTGAACGTATCAAAGTAGTCTATACCTACATTTTGATGAAAACCTCTTACAACTAAGCGAGCTTTATAGCGTTCAAGACGTCCATCAGCATGGCGCTTGATTCTATAAACCCACTTGTTGACAATAATATTCATGTTTGGAGTGGCGGGCACCAAATCCCAAGTATCATTAGAGACCAAGGCATTGACTTCATCCCTCATGGCATCACGCCAAGGTTTGGATTTGAAGGCTTCAGTAAAGGTGGTGGGCTCGGTTTGGGTATCAGCTAAGAGAGCTACAAAATCTGGAGGTAGGGTTTTGGGTTTAAGAGTATTTGTGCGGGAGCGTGTGGTCATGGGATGGGCAGGTTGGGATTCGGCCAGGGAGGTGTTATCCAGAAGGGGAGGTTGTGGTGAAGGAGGTGGTGGTGGAGATGGGGGTTCGAGTGCAGGATTAGGAACCGGAAGGGAGAGAGGTGATGAAGGAGTGGATAAAGGGATGGAGGTGGATAAGGAGACTAATTGGGCGGTGTCATAATGAGGCATGGAAGAGGAGGGTTTATAAGGGAATGTATTTTCATCGAAGACAACTTGTCGGGAGATATAGATGCAGCTGGACTGTAGGTCTAGGCATTTGTAACCATGATGGTCAGGGCTGTAGCCGAGGATAATACATGTTTTGGAACGGAAATCCATTTTGTGGTTATTGTAGGGCCGAAGGTTGGGCCAATAGGCACATCCAAATACTCGAAGGAAGGTATAATCAGGAGGGCGGTGGTGGAGAAGTTCATACGTTGATTTATATTGAAGGACACGGGACGGAAGCCGATTGATTATGTAATTGGCGGTGATAAAAGCGTCTTCCCAATATGGTAGGGGCAGGTTGGAGTGAGCTAGGAGTGCGAGGCCTACTTCAACAATATGATGATGCCGGCGTTCAACTGAACCAACTTGTTCATGGGTATGAGGACAAGAGACCCGATTTTGAATACCAGGTGAGTGAAAAGAATTGTCTAATTCACCGCCCCAGTCTGTTTGAATAGATTTATTTTTCGTGTTAAACTGTCGCTCAACCAATGACTGAAATGTGAGGAAAGTACGCTAAACATTAGATTTTAGTTTAAGTGGATATAGCCAAATATGCTTGGAGAAATCATCAACAAAACTGACATAATAAAGCGACCCATAAATAGATTGTTCAGGGCACATTCCCTATACATCAGAAAATATCAAATCAAGCGGTGAAGAAGAAGTAAATTCAGATTAAGGTAATGGTTGCCGATGGCTTTTGGCCATTTGACATGCAGCACAGATAGTTTGATGACGGGGCCTTGGGGCCATTATTTGCGAGAACTTCAAAATACGAGAAACAGTTTCCAGAGAGCAGTGACCCAATCTTTCATGCCAATGAGTGATAGATGGCACGCTTGATGCGAAGCTTGAGCTGGAAATTTATTGAATGATTGCGAGAAATAATAGAGCCCATCATTGCCGTATACTCTATGTAGGAGGTTGCCCAAGTAGTCCTCCACAACAAAGTAGTTGGCATGAAATTCAAAATAGACATTATTATATTTGGTGAATTGATGTACGGGAAGTAAGTTTTGACGAAGTGTGGGAGCAACAAGTATATTATTTAATTGAAAAGTATGAGCAGGCATAGGGAAAGAAGCGGAACCAGAGTGAGTGATTTGAAAACCTGACCCATCTCCAATACGAATTTTGTCAGGGCCGTCAAATGGTTCGGATTGGAAAGACAGATTACGGAGATCGTTTGTCATATGATGTGTAGCACCTGTGTCTGTGACCCAATCAATATTAGCATTATTATTATTGGCAGCAAGTAAAGCATTTGGCTGAGAAGAAGTCCTCGGCTGAAAATGGGTTTCGAACCGGTGCCAGCATTCCGCCGCCGTATGACCAAGTTTAGAATATATCTGGCACCGTGGTGTAAGAGAGGAGGTGTGGCCTGAATTGGGTCCTCGACCATGATTTGAACGCCCCGGCCTTTCTGTTGATTGGAATTGAGGCCTCTGTTTGAGTAATTGCTGGCATGGTAATTAGCTTGGGGAAAATTCGATTGATTGGGGTGTTGAGGAAGAGAAGCAGGTATGGTTGGAGCTTGATTTCGAAGGATTCTGGCCTCAGTGGTAAGGATAAGCGAGTAGAATTCTTCCAAGGTGGGTTTTTCGGTGGACGCCATTTGTACGAGGGAATCGTAGTCCGACCCAAGGCCGGTGAGGAGATAAGCTAGTACATTGTCAGTGGACAGTGGGTGGCCGGCGAGCTGGAGGTCATCGGCAAGTCTTTTTATGGTCATGTAATATTTTGTTTCTATGAGAGATCCCTTGTTCGTAGCAGCGAGTTGGGTGAGAATTTGGACAAGCTTGGCCTTCGATTGAGAGGCAAAGCAAGAGTGTAGAGCAGTCTAGATTTCAGAGGAGGTGCCGGCGTGATATACCTGTGCGAGAACGTCTTCTGAGAGACTTGAGGTAATGGTGCTGAAAATACTATGTATAAGCACATAACAGTCAGAAAATTGGACTCAGATAGGTCGACCAAGTCGCTACACCCATAGACTGGGTCATTGAGCCGACGTGCTCAGCCTTCCAAGTTCATTTTCTGAGCTACGCACACAGTCATGTTCAGTATCGTGCAATTTACTGTTGAATAGGTGTCCTAAACCCAACTGGGTTGGACCGGATCCGACCGGGTTGGGTCATTTACAGTCTATTTTAGTTCATGTAATAACTTTATTATGATTAATAAAAGCACTTTCGTTATTATATAATGTTTATCTTCATGTTATTGGTTGTATATATAGTAACATCCCTAGTGTCAAACTGTGATAGAGAAACCATGATAGTGATTATGGTTGATGAGATCTCTAATCACTCTAACAAGTTTGATACTTAAATGTCTCTAGTCATATGTACTGTCAAATGGGACATTGATAGTATAATCAGACTAGCACGTATTGGATGTCTTCTATCTTATTGAAGATAGGGATAGATCACGTCTATCGAAGTGTAGAGACACTTGGACTGTACGTGGACGTGTATTAGAGAATGCGTGCGTTAGACTGACCCACTTACATTAAGTGTCACACTATGTGGCGGTTGTGTAATTATCCTTAAGACCGGAGTCTTCATGGCACCACAGTGTGGATTGTCATGCTTTGACACTATTAAGGTTTACCCTATCCACGGGGCGATCATGCGGTAGTGATTGGGTGTGATATTGAAGCATGCGGAGTATATATGTTAGTTCGTCCGGGAATCGCGTATCCAATGATTGCGATTGAATAAATGAAATGGCCTTCTTATAAGGAATGTCTAGCTCTCGTGAATCCTTGCAAAGTTGGACTAAATGCGTTATTCCAAGAGAGCATGATATCCAGATTATAAGATACAATCGTTAATGTATTGACACTTGAGATACGATCGAACGGATATTATTACGTAGGATTGTAATTTACACGGTAACCATTTCACATGAAAGGTATTTGTCATTGCATTTGACTCTTCCGATGATTGGGGGTCATGCACGGTGTGTTGCTAGATGCTATCCCGTGATCATTAGGCATGAAGGGCATTTTTATAATTTGCACTTTGTGTCTGCGGCCAACATATTCGGAAGCCTATCGGGTCACACACATATGAACATCGAGTCGGATTAAAATGTGGTTATAGTTGATGACAAAATAAGGAAAGTTTATCTCAGGTCTATAAATGTTATAGTGGTAAATTAATATGGTGGTATTTATTTATTATAAATAAATAAAATACAAGATATTAATTATACATAGATTATATTAATTAAAGAATATTCCGGTTGCCAAATATTGGCAATTTGGGGCGCCATATTGAAGGGTATAAGATACATTTGGATTGTGCACTTTAATTAATAAGATTACCATAATATTACTATTGGATATTAATTGATTTTGGAAAATTAGATTTATTGTAATAAGATAAATATATTCAACATAAGATATTGCAATAGATTTTATTTAATATAAGATATTATAATAAAAGAGATAAATCAATTAAAGCAATTTTCTTTATTTTATTGGGAAAATGTTTTTCTCCTTCATCTATCTTCTAGAAAGCTTCTCATAATCAGATTAGGGAGACATGGGGCGCCTCTCGCCCTATATAAGAATGTGGTTGGCTAGCTCTTTAGTATATCACAATTCCAAGAAATAATAGTTCTTGAGTAAAATAGAGAGTTAGAGAGAGAGAAAAAGGCCGGTCTAGCAGCCGGATTTCTCTGATAGCAATCCAAAGAGGATTCCGGCGAAGAGTTCATGTGGATTATCGATAGAGGCCGGACGCGTGGATGGCTTGCACACAGTACTACTCTCCGTTGACGGTCAAAGCTTCGATCTTATAGATCAGCCAAGGTATATTCCGTCAAACTACTTAACGTGTTTATTGTGTTAAACGAAGACGATCTTGGAAAAGGAAATCAAAATTTTAAATTCTGATGCGTTAAACTAGTGATTTCCTAACTGTGGTATCAGAGACAACTTCGATCTTAAGCAATAAGCACTAATTATTGTGTAGTAATTAATCAATAGATGCAAGATCTAGATTCACGATACGTTAAACAAAAAACAAAAAAAAAGGAAATCGTTGGGGGGCTCGGCCGACTGGTCGCGGTTGGCGGCGGCGGCGGCTCTAGGGCTGCCGACGTCGGGTGCACTTTTTCCAAGGGAGAGATCGATTTGTTTTTGTTTGGTGATATTTATTGAGCATTGATACCTCTTTTGTTTAGTTGTGTCAAATGACTAACTAATGGTTCAAATAGTTTGAGTCATTGGGATACCAAAGTGGCATATCAACAAAAATATTGGTCTTTCCAAATTTTGTTTGAAATAGGCCTAGGCCCTTTTCAAATATTTGATTTGGAAAAAGGCCTAGGCCTAGGCCACTTTCAAAATTTTGATTTTGAAAAGTGGCCATGGATTAACCAAACTTTGTTTTGTTTGGAAAAAGATGTCTTTTGGTTTACGAAAACAAAGGCACCCCTTTTGGTTAAGAACCAAAAGAAGGTTAATTTTATTTTCGATTAAGTCATTTAATTAATTATTTGATGTGATAAAATAAGACACATAAGTAGTTAAAATTATAATTTGATCTTTTTCCTAAGATATAATTGTATGGATTTGATGTGTAGATATAATGTGATTATATGGACCCCGATTGATCATGCACTCGACCAAGAGGATAGATGGGGATGTTTTCTTTATGTTGGTTTTTTAAATTGTCCTACGCCATTATGAAGAACGTGACCTACTTTACTTTTTGCATTTATCTCCTTCCCGTAACCTGTTAAGGGTCAATTTGTTGTGTTTTATAAGGATATATTTTTTATCAATATTCAACATATATGGATGTTTTTCGTAGAATTCGAGCTTATAATCGATTAATTGAGCAAATGACGTTTTGAATAGTTAAAATGCAAAATCGAGTAAATATCGTGGTTTTATTATCTATTTTGTATGGTTTTACGTTTTGCTCGGTTTTGTCATCTTTTAGGTGCACAAATGTGGAATGGAAGAGGTCTAAATGATGTTTGATTGAAGATTAAAGTGGAAAGAAAGAGATACAAGAGGATGAAGATGAAATAAAGTTTGGGAAAATCCCGAAAACGACTCGTAATACGACGGGCTAATCAAAAAGGCGTTTTCTGAATAAGAGTCCTTAATGAAAGTTGTAGAGTTTTCCGAGAGCTTTTTTATGACATTCGGATCATAATTTTTGGAGGTCTACAACTCAAGATATGAATTTTAGAAGTTTCATTCCTAAATCCATAATATTCAGCCGACATACATAAATCCTAATTAAATAAGGATTTAATTTCAGCCGCAGCCGCCTTATACTATTTAAATATATGCGCATGCAATACCCTAATCCCATAATTCATACACAATATTCCCGCGGCAAATACATCACAGCAGCGGCAATTCTGAGGAGTTCCAAGGCCGGTCACCCGAGCCTTGTGCTCGGGTGATCCGGGTTAGATTAGGATGTCGTTTTTCTTCCGTTTTCGATTCATGGATTCAATCATGTACCAAACTACGTGAGTTTATTTATTTAATTTATTCAGTCCTTATTCGTTTTTTATGATCTTTAATTTATTTTGTATCGTTCTATGATTTTGATGCTATGATGTGAATTAGATCGAGAGATCAGTTTGCTATTGATATGTTTACAACATACAGAAGTTGCGTAGACTAGATCACCATAGAAAGATAGGATTTTTAATCATTAATGATGACAAGTTAATTGGTTAATTATCTAGGTTGTTAGGTTCTGAAATACGAGAGTTAACCTGAATCTACACCTTCATTTTGTATGGAATATTGATCTCAACATTCGGAAGAGGAGAGATCGATAATTGAATTCACTAAGGGATTAGGAATCCATAGCTTGAGATTAAATTCACTAAGGAATTAGGAGTTCGTATCTCGTGTAAAGGTGAAACCACAATATTGAATTAAAATCGTGAGATGGACTTGGATTGAAATCACTTAGTTTGTGTAATGTTTAATCCCATGTATCTTTAGTTTAGTTTAGGTTGTGTTATTTTATTTTGTAGGTTAGATTTATTTTAATTTCTCTTTCGTTTATTTTATTTGTTCTTTCGTTTATTCGTTTTTCCTAAGTAGCAATCGAAAGGAATTAGTGAAATTAGATTCAACATCCCTTTTCCCTGAGGATCAATACCCGTACTTATCCAACTTTACTAGCAACTACCCGGTATTCGGCCGGTTAGGAGTTAGTTTTGCATGGTAGTATAGGTTTTATAAATTTTCTTTTGTTTTAATGATGCAAAATCTCTCCAACAAAAGTGGCGCCGTTGCCGGGGAATCGGTGTTTTGTTGAATCTTCTTTCGTTAATTTTTCTATTTTGTTACGTTTTATTTGTTTTTATTTTATTTCAATAAAAGTAGCGTTTAACAAATCGAGAGTTTTTATTTTTTCCGTGTTTCGATAACCGTTGGGTTAAGAATGTGCAAAAAGTTTTTTACTCGATTTGTGAAACGTGAACTATATGTTTGTTTGTATCTAGTCTAACCCTCTGTGCTTTAATTTGATGTGGTCGCTTCCGTGATATTTGATGTATGATCTTTTAAGAAATTAGGGTTTGCCGTGTTTCGCGTTTTCTATGCAAATTCGACCGTTGGACGAGCGTTCAGGTAAGTGAACGCCCATCCAGTCCCTAACATGCATGTAAACGAGCGTCCGGTTTGTTGGACGCTCGTCCGTTCCAAAACGTATCAGCTTTGTTCTGTTTTCAAGAACCAGACGGACGTCCATATATCTAAACGCCCGTCCGGCCTGCATAAGTTTTAAACGCCCGTTTGAATTAGTGAACGCCAGTCCAGGTTCCAGATTTCTTCTCAATTTGATTTTTAATGCTTTATTTGATATGGATACTTTAATTTGAGCTTATGTGGCTACTTATTTTCACGTAGATGTTCTGAACTTACATGTTTACATCTTTCCATCTACGGATCCATGTTAAATAATTGAATCTAATGGATAATATACTTGATTCATCTAGGCATGTTATAGTTACTGTCGGTTCTCGTATGCTATAACTGTTTTTATTGCTATTTAGTAGCTAATGTCGGTTTCCGTATGCTACATACCGCTGTGATGAATCTTGTGAGCTTTGAGACTTATGTGCTTCCTTGTTATTTTTATAACTCATTTGGGTAGTAACTGTCGGTTTTCCGTTGCTACGATGGAAACCTTATGAGTTATATCTCGTTTAGTATAGCTAATCGTTGGTTTTCCGTAATGCTATCACCTTTGACGAGTCTTAAAGCGCGTCTACACTGCATGTAATGAACAGTACTGTCGTTTATTGTAACCTGTCATTATCTGGTAGACGTTTATTATATACATGTCATGTTGCAAATGAGTGGGCTAGTTTTCTTTCTTTTATTTTCTTTTATTTTTGCATATCATTCAGATGCATATCATTTAGTTGCATGTCATCTAGTTGCATTGTTTTTCTATTTTTCTTTTATTTTTCTTGAGCGTAGTTAACTATCGGTTTCCGTAATACTACCTCGTTTTTATTTTAGTTTCTGCATAGGCTGTAGTCACTGTAGAGTTGTCAGGGGTCAACTTGCTCAGCCTGAGCCTATCAGAATTTATTTTTTTTATTTATTTTATTTTTAGGATTGCATATCATGTAGATTGCATTGTAGTATATTTTCATATAGTTGCACCTAGCCTACGACTTTGTAGTATTTCATGTATAGTATTCAATCTTTAGTTGAGCTTAAGTTGAAAAATCTCTATGATCCTTTTCTTCATGTGCTTTATATATGTAATCTTTTCTTTTTCCCCGAAGACTCTTTTTGCACTAATCAAGTCTCAGGATACTTTCTATAGCTATTGTGCACTTTAAAGATGTATTCGCTGTCCCGTGATGCTCCACGCTCTACCGAGCTATGCAAGCAATCCTGGTTCTTGTTGGTTCCTCCAGAATTGCCGCATCCAATCGCCTAAGTTCTCTAATTTATTATTTCGTATAACTTGAGGACAAGTTGCAATCTAAGTGTGGGGGAAGGGATAGATGATTTATGTGTCTACTTTCGTTTGCTCATATTTTTAGTGTTTCTATGAAAAGTGCTTAATTTTCAAATTTTTTGTTATATCCCGAGTAGACAAAGGCATATCTTTGCTTGAGTTTATATCATTTTTGCTATATTCGTATATTTAGTAATTTTAGTTGTTTCACCCGACACTCTTTTTCACATGCCATAGTAAATGATGAGCTAAATGTTGAAAGCCTACCCCATTTTAGTTGGAGATTTTTGATGATTATAGCATGTTTCTTTGCTTATGTACAATTCTTGAAAAGTTTAGTAGTTTGTATTCTAGGATTAAAGTATGACATACCGTGAATATCCGTAAGTTTGAATGTGATAAGTGAAACGTGATTAAGTCTTTGCAATAGTAATAAATTGTTTACTTGAGGTGTTATGCTCGGTGGTCCGTGCTACTAGAAAATAATCTTTTCCACCGCCAAATTTAAATCTCTAAGTAAACATAATTGTAATTGTGTGTGTCGGAAGTCGGTTTATGATTTGGGTGAGGTAGGGTGTACCACGTATGTCCTATTCCACTATGATGACCAAAAGCTCACGACGGTCGGCTTTATAGCCGCCTTATGATTGGAGTAAGGTAGGGGATTATCTTGAAATGTCCTATTCTCGCTATGAGGGCAAAAGCTTATTCGATGTGTGTTAGAAAAGTGTGAAAAAAGTGAAAATATTGAAATATATTATTATGAATAAGTAAGGACTTAGTTATCATTAATCTTATACCCAAGATAAACCGAAGGATATGTTGTAGGGATTATCCTCTCGAGTCCGTCGTAAATGTTTTAGATATTCTCTACTATTTCTTTTTGGGATATGTATGTTTTGTAAAGTGCCTGTTATAATTTTTGAATATTTCTAACTTAGATGGGAAACCGGGCTAGTTTTGGTTTGAATAACTTTCAAATTGTGAAACTTAGTGGAAGTTTATTATGGCTATGCACACACTACACGGGTGAACTTCTAAGTTATTGAATATACTTCATATTTGTATGGATGTTTATTTGTCTCGAGCTTGACTTTGTTTTGTTTTGCTCGGGACGAGCAAAAGATAAGTGTGGGGGAGTTGTTAAGGGTCAATTTGTAGTGTTTTATAAGGATATATTTTTTTATCAATATTCCCCATATATGGATGTTTTTCGTAGAATTCGAGCTTATAATCGATTAATTGAGCAAATGACGTTTTGAATAGTTAAAATGCAAAATCGAGTAAATATCGTGGTTTTATTATCTATTTTGTATGGTTTTACGTTTTGCTCGGTTTTGTCATCTTTTAGGTGCACAAATGTGGAATGGAAGAGGTCTAAATGATGTTTGATTGAAGATTAAAGTGGAAAGAAAGAGATACAAGAGGATGAAGATGAAATAAAGCTTGGGAAAATCCCGAAAACGACTCGTAATACGACGGGCTAATCAAAAAGGCGTTTTCTGAATAAGAGTCCTTAATGAAAGTTGTAGAGTTTTCCGAGAGCTTTTTTATGACATTCGGATCATAATTTTTGGAGGTCTACAACTCAAGATATGAATTTTAGAAGTTTCATTCCTAAATCCATAATATTCAACCGACATACATAAATCCTAATTAAATAAGGATTTAATTTCAGCCGCAGCCGCCTTATACTATTTATATATATGCGCATGCAATACCCTAATCCCATAATTCATACACAATATTCCTGCGGCAAATACATCACAGCAGCGGCAATTCGAGGAGTTCCAGGCCGGTCACCCGAGCCTTGTGCTCGGGTGATCCGGGTTAGATTAGGATGTCGTTTTTCTTCCGTTTTCGATTCATGGATTCAATCATGTACCAAACTACGTGAGTTTATTTATTTAATTTATTCAGTCCTTATTCGTTTTTTATGATCTTTAATTTATTTTGTATCGTTCTATGATTTTGATGCTATAATGTGAATTAGATCGAGAGATCAGTTTGCTATTGATATGTTTACAACATACGGAAGTTGCGTAGACTAGATCACCATAGAAAGATAGGATTTTTAATCATTAATGATGACAAGTTAATTGGTTAATTATCTAGGTTGTTAGGTTCTGAAATACGAGAGTTAACCTGAATCTACACCTTCGTTTTGTATGGAATATTGATCTCAACATTCGGAAGAGGAGAGATCGATAATTGAATTCACTAAGGGATTAGGAATCCATAGCTTGAGATTAAATTCACTAAGGAATTAGGAGTTCGTATCTCGTGTAAAGGTGAAACCACAATATTGAATTAAAATCGTGAGATGGACTTGGATTGAAATCACTTAGTTTGTGTAATGTTTAATCCCATGTATCTTTAGTTTAGTTTAGGTTGTGTTATTTTATTTTGTAGGTTAGATTTATTTTAATTGCTCTTTCGTTTATTTTATTTGTTCTTTCGTTTATTCGTTTTTCCTAAGTAACAATCGAAAGGAATTAGTGAAATTAGATTCAACATCCCTTTTCCCTGAGGATCGATACCCGTACTTATCCAACTTTACTAGCAACTACCCGGTATTCGGCCGGTTAGGAGTTAGTTTTGCATGGTAGTATAGGTTTTATAAATTTTCTTTTGTTTTAATGATGCAAAATCTCTCCAACATAACCCCCCCCCCCCCCCCCCCCGCGCGTGTGCGGCGGGTGTAATTATTTATCGGATAGATTATTATGTAACAAGAATGGAGCAAGAAGATGAAGAACAAAGAGAGATAAAAAAACCCATTGGCGTACAGAAATAAACATCCTATTGGCAGTTGCAGCTACCCTTAGATTGTGACCCTCGGTTTCGTCAGTTTGTATTTGAAACCGCACTTAGAAATAGTCCATGATAATACCGGTTATTTTGCGCGCGGAATGTTGTGTATGTTTTACTTTATATGATATCGTAGTAATATGCACATAGTAGATGAGACAATAATTAAACAAAATTAATTAAGTGAATTAATATAAATTTATTCCCATGACAAAAATCGAGCCAAAATTGTTTCCCAATATTATAATGATGGTGAAGAGCCTTTGTTCGGATCCACCTGATCGGCCCTTGTCGAGAGTTGACCTACCTCGGGTATATCGTCATTATCGAGATATGATCATTACGAGATCTCATGAATATTTGGGTTACAACTCGACTAGAATCTTACGGTGATTGTCCCTCGTCAGGACCGTCTGATTTTAGAGACAAGAGGTTGACTATCACATAGAGATGTGATTCGTCAAAGAGTTGACTAGTCAACCACTGGGAGCCGCATATGATGCGATTGGTAGGAGTACCAACCTTTCAAAATTATCTCGGTTGATCGGCCCTCGTCGGGAATTGAGACAACTAAAAGGGATCCCAGCCACTAAGGAATTAATCAAATTCTTGAAAGTCAATTGGGAATAGTTGGCTAGTGGGAGCAAAACCAAATTAAAATTTTAAGTGCAATTTTAGGTTTTTGAATACATGAATTTTTAATTATTCTATCTTTATTTATTGTTGTAAAAAATGTCAAACAAATTGAACCTTCGTTTTATCATCAACAATAAGCTTGATGAAATCAATTTTCTCGATTGGGAAAGAAACCTCAAAATCGTTTTGAGGCACGAGAAGATTGGGTATGTCTTGGACGAAGCCCTGTTGGAAAAGCCTGCAGAGGGCTCGGTTGCAGATGCTGTCGAGAAGTATAACAAGCAATGTTCTGACAATACTGATGCTACATGTATCATGCTTGCTTCAATGACACCTGAACTGTAGAAACAGCATGAGTCCATGGACGCCTACTCAATCATGGTTCACTTAAAGGAACTATATGCTTCTCAGTCTTGTACTGAGAGGTACGAGGTCTCGAAGGCCCTGTTTGGTTGTAAGATAGAATCCGGGACTGCGGTAGGGTCACACGTGCTTAAAATGATCGGGTACATAAAATGGCTTGGGAAGCTAGGCCACAAGTTGGAATGAGAGTAGAGTATCGACTTAATTCTGCAATCTCTACCTGATTCATACTCGCAGTTCATGATGAATTATCACATTAACAAGATAGATTGCTCCCTTGCGGAGTTATTGAACATGTTGAAAACTGCTGAGGGCACTGTGGGGAAGGGAAAGCAATTGTTGCTGGTCACTTCAAGCAAGGGCAAGGCAAAAGCCCAAAAGAAGTCCAAGAAGGCGAAGGCTGCACCTAAGCCAACGCCTAGGATAGCCAAAGACAAATCCAAGGATGCTTGCTTCCATTGCGGTGAGACCGGACATTGGAGGAGAAACTGCAAAGGCTTATTGAGTACCAAGATGAAGCATTCTGATGCTTCGACTTCAGGTATGTTTATGATTAAGATCAATATTGATTCTTCTAAGTCTAACCACTAGGTATTAGATACTGGTTGTGGTTCTCATATTTGTACGAAAATGCAGGCACTTAGAAGAACTAGAGAATTGGGGAAAGGATAGGTGGACCTACGCATTGGGAATGGCGCAAGTGTTTCTGCACTGGCCGTATGAGTTTATTTTCTTTCATTGCCCAGTGGGCTAGTACTAGAACTTGATAACTGTTATTTTGTTCCTGCTCTTACAAAGAGCATTATTTCTATTTCTGCATTGGATGTTGAAGGATTTTCTTTTACGTTTGAGAATAAATGTTGTTATTTCATGTGAAAGAATTTTTTATGGTACTGGTATACTTAGCAATGGTCTCTACGTATTAGATGTGAATGTTGACGTACTTAATATAAACAACAAGAAAGCCAAAACAAATGATTTGAATGAATCCTACTTATGGCATTGTAGACTTGGCCATGTAAATAAGAATTGCATTTCCAAACTCCATAAAGATGGAATGTTGGATCGCTTCGATTATGAATCGTCTGATACATGCGAAGCTTGTTTGCTTGGCAAGACGACAAAGTCACCTTTTAGTGGCAAAGGGAAAGATCCAATGAGTTGCTTGAGCTCATACATATTGATGTGTGTGGCCCAATGTCAATTCAAGCCAAAGGAGGATACTATTATTTTATCACCTTCACTGATGACCATTCATGCTATGGTTATATATACGTAATGAAGTATAAGTCTGAGGCCTTTGAAAAGTTCAAAGAATTCAGAAGTGAGTTTGAGAAACAACTAGGTAAAGAAATCAAAACACTTCGATCCGATCGAGGTGAAGAATACCTAGATAGAGAGTTTCAAGATTACTTAAAGAAGAATGGGATTCTACCTGAATGGACCCCTCCCGGAACACCTCAGATGAATGGCGTGTCTGAGAGGAGGAACCGTACCTTGTTAGACATGGTACGATCCATGATGAGCTACGAAGTTCTCCCAAAATCATTTTGGGGGTATGCTCTAGAAACCGCATCCTATACACTGAACCGAGTTCCATCAAAGACGGTTGACTCTACTCCATATGATGTATTGTATAATAGAAAACCGATTCTGGAATATCTTAAACCTTGGGGTTGTCCGACTTACGTGAAGCGGATGATGCCTGACAAATTAAAGGCTAATCTAACAAATGTCTATTTGTGGGTTATCCTAGAGAAACTAGAGGATACCAATTTTTCCACCCTGAGGAACAAAAGGTGTTTGTTTCCAGGACTGGACACTTCCTGGAGAAAGAGTTTATTCTGGATAGGGTCAGTGGGAGTAAGATTGATCTTAAAGAAATTCAAGAACCACTTACGGATAACAGTCAGTTGATGGAAGTAGAGGAGATGCCACAGGCAGGTGTGACGCCAACCTCTACCGTAGACACACTAGCATCTCGGAGATCCACCAAAGAACGCCATGAACCCGAAAGGTACACTGGCGTGTATCTCATGGAAGATGAGGACCCTAGAACTTATGAGGAAGTGCTATTAAGGCATTACAAAGAGACATGGGTAGAAGCCATGAATTCTGAAATGGAATCCATGAAAGACAACCAAGTTTGGAACTTAGTTGATCCATCTGAAGGAATATTTCCTATAGGGCGTAAATGGGTCTTTAAGAGAATGACTGACATGGATGGTAACATGACTACCTACAAGGCTAGGTTAGTGGCAAAATGTTATAAGCAAAGACAATGAGTTGACTATGATGAAACCTTTTCGCATGTTGCCATGTTAAAATCCATTAGAATTTTGCTAGATATTGTGGCATACCCTGATTACGAAATCTGGCAGATGGATGTGAAAACAGCTTTCCTTAACGGGAATCTGTCTGATGAGGTGTATATGACACAGCCTGAGGGTTTCACAACCAATGACGCTAGGATGGTGTGTAAACTGTGAAGATCCATTTATGGATTAAAGCAAGCTTCTCGGAGATAGAATCTTCGCTTTCATGAGATAATCAAATAGTTTGATTTCATCACGAATGATGATGAGCCATGTGTTTACAAGAAGGTTAGTGGGAGTACCATTGTGTTCTTAGTGCTTTATGTAGACGACATATTGCTCATAAGGAATGATGTGCATATGTTACAGTCAGGAAAAGCTTGTTAATCCAAGAACTTCTCAATGAAGGACTTGGGTGAAATAGCCTATATTCTAGGAATCAAGATCTATAGAGATAGATCTAAGAGGTTGCTCGGTCTGTTGCAATCCACCTATATAGACAAGATGCTAAAGATATTCAGCATGGAGCAGTCTAAGAGAGGATTGCTGCCCATGTCACATGGGGTCTACCTGTCGAAGGGAATGAGTCCTAAGATAGAGAAGGAAATGGTGCAAATGAGTTGGATCCCTTACGCTTCGGCTATCGGGTCCATCATGTACGCCATGTTGTGCACTAGACCAGATGTCTCGTACCCTCTAAGTATGACTAGTAGGTACCAGTCCAACCCAGGTGATAGTCACTGGGGTTGCTGTCAAAAATATTCTCAAGTACATGAGACGTACTAGGGATATGTTCTAGGTTTTCAGGAATGATGATTTAGTATTACGAGGTTTCACAGATGCCAATTTCCAAACTGACAAGGATGACTTTAAGTCACAGTCTAGATTTGTTTTCACGCTTAACGGCGGAGCAGTGAGCTGGAAGAGTTCCAAGCAGGAGACTACTACAGACTCTACAATGGAAGCTGAATACGTAGCAGCCTCAGAGGCGGCAAAGGAAGCAGTTTGGATAAAGAAGTTCATTAATAAACTTGGTGTGGTTCCCTCTATTGAAGGACCAGTGCCACTGTACTATGATAACAATGGGGCGATATCTCAGCAAAGAAACCAAGGTCTCATTAGAAGTCCAAACACGTGCTACGGCGATATCACTTGATTAGAGAGATAATAGATAGAGGAGATGTAAAGATAGAGAAAGTCCACACGGATGATAACATAGCTGATCCATTAACCACGGCATTTTCACAAGCGAAGCATCAGAAACATGTTCACATGCAAGGGCTTATGCATATGGGTGATTGGCTTTAGGCCAAGTGGGAGATTGTTGAATAGGTGTCCTAAACCCAACCGGGTTGGACCGGATCCGACCGGGTCGGGTCGTTTACAGTCTATTTTAGTTCATGTCATAATTTTATTATGATTAATAAAAGCATTTTCGTTATTATATATTGTTTATCTTCATGTTAATGGTTATATATAGTAACGTTCCTAGTGTCAAACTGTGATAGAGAAACCATGATAGTGATTATGGTTGATGAGATCTCTAATCACTTTAACAAGTTTGATACTTAAATGTCTCTAGTCATATGTACTTTCAAATGGGACATTGATAGTATAATCAGACTAGCACGTATTGGATGTCTTCTACTTATTGAAGATAGGGATAGATCTCGTGTATCGAAGTGTATAGACACTTGGACTGTATGTGGACGTGTATTAGAGAATGCATACGTTAGACTGACCCACTTACATTAAATGTCACACTATGTGGCGGTTGTGTAATTAGCCTTAAGACCAGAGTCTTCATGGCATCACGGTGTGGATTGTCATGCTTTGACAGTATTGAGGTTTCTCCTATCCACGGGGCGATAATGCGGTAGTGATTGTGTGTGATATTGAAGCATGCGGAGTATACATGTTAGTTCGTCCGGGAATCGCGTATCCTATGATTGGGATTGTCCGAAATGGCCTTCTTATAAGGAATGTCTAGCTCTTGTGAATATTTGCAAAGTGGGAGTAAATGTGTTATTCCGAGAGAGCATGATATCCATATTATAAGATACGATCGTTAATGTATTGACACTTGAGATACGATCATATGGATATTATTACAGTGGTAGGATTGTAATTTACACGGTAACCGTTTAACATGAAATGTAGTAGTCATTGCATTTGACTCTTCCGATGATTGGAGGTCACGGTGTGTTGCTAGACGCTATCCCATGATCGTTAGGCATGAAGGGCATTTTCATGATTTTCGCTTTGTGTCTACGGCCAACATACTCGGGAGCCTATCGGGTCACACACATATGGACATCGAGTCAGATTAAAATGTGGTTATAGTTAATGACCAAATAAGGAAAGTTTATCTCAGGTCTATAAAGGTTATAGTGGTAAATTAATATGGTGGTATTTATTTATTATGAATAAATAAAATACAATATTAATTATACATAGTGTATATTAATTAAAGAATACTCAGGATGCCAAATATTGGCAATTTGGGGCGCCACATTCAAGGGTATAAGATACACTTGGATAGTGCATTTTAATTAATAAGATTACCATAATATTAATATTGGATATTAATTGATTTTAGAAAAATAGATTTATGGTAATAAGATAAATATATTCAATATAAGATATTGGCAATATTTAGATTTATTTAATATAAGATATTATAATAAAAGAGATAAATCAATTAAAGCAATTTTCCTTATTTTATTGGGAAAAAGTTTTTCTCTTTCATCTATCTTCTAGGAAGTTTCTCATAATCAGATTAGGGAGACATGAGGCGCCTCTCACCCTATATAAGAATGAGGTTGGCTAGCTCTTTAGTACATCACAATTCCAAGAACTAATAGTTCTTGAGTAAAATAGAGAGTTTCCAATAGAGAGTTAGAGAGAGAGAGAGAGAAAAAGGCCGGTCTAGCAGCCGGATTTTTTTGATAGCAATCCAAGGAGGATTCCATCGAGGAGTTCGTGTAGATTATCGATAGAGGCCGGATGCGTGGACAGCTAGCACACGTACTACTTTCCGTTGATGGTCAAAGCTTCGATCTTATAGATCAGCCAAGGTATATTCCGTCAAACTACTTAACGTGTTTATTGTGTTAAACGAAGACGATTTTGGGAAAGGAAATCAAAATTTTAAATTCCGATGCATTAAACTAGTGATTTCCTAACATTTAGAAGAAAAATTGTGTGTGTGTGTATATAATCATGATCTTTAAAATAAAAACTAGTTGTTTTTTGTAAGAAGTCCCATTTACCTTAAAACTTAACAGGATCTACGAACAAACAACAATTATCCTTCAAATCTACGGATAAAACAAAAGATCAACAAAAATTATATGATAAACGAAAATCCTAAACAAGACTAAACCAAGAACCTAAGGAAATCAAAATTTTACCTATTAAAGAGGATTATGGTTTCGAAACAAGTTCATTGATCATCTTCAAACTCACCACTATGATCTACAGAACGAACACAAAAACGATCAACAGAGTTGCGGTGTTGAAGTGTTTAACATGTTAATTATCTACCTCTTCGTCGACTCAAGCTTTTCGGAGATATGGTAGTTTAGCATGGTATTCAGAGTGGGAGGTCGTGGGATCTCATTGTTGGTTGTTGGCCTTGTAGTGTCGTTATATGCCTTTTTGTGTTGGCCCAGACTTGTTACAGACCGACACTTGAGGGGGTGTATTGAAGTGTTTAAGATGTTAATTATCTACCTCCCCATCAGCCTAATCTTTTGGGAGAGATAATGATTCAACATGGTATCAGAGAGGGAGGCCATGTATTCCAACATTGCTGCTAACGTGTAACTTTACCCATTTATATTGTGCAAGTGTTAGACTTCTTTGTTGTTGGCCTTGTAGTGCCTTTATATGCCTTTGTGTGTGTCATGTTGGCTCAGCCTTCTTATGTTATAGCCCACACTTGAGGAGGAATGCTGATGTGTTTAAGATGTTAAATATCTACATTTCAATCAACTTAAGTTTTTGGGAAAGATGGTCTTTCAAATGCGGGACCTTAACTGGGTCACTTCTCTGACCGTTGTGGTCGTGGAGCCGACCTGACTTATCTGACGAAACACGGATTTGCGAAATTTTAAAATTTAGGGCTTCTTGAAACTTTTTTTTGTAGACTTTTCAAACTCTCATAGGTCAACCAGGGGCGGACCCAGCCATATAGGGGTGGGGTGCATGGACCCCACTCAAATTTCCGGACGAAGTTATTAATATATCCTCTAGTAATATTAAAACTATGTATGTATATTATTTCAGATAATATCTAGTGTGATTATCCATATAACTCAATTGGTTAGAAGCTTTGTTATTTTTCCTTATTGCTAACTTGATAATATATCAGTAAAATGGCGGGTCTCGAAATTCTTCTCCTCCTCCTAGGGAAACTTCCATCCAACACAGAAAGTTTCTTTGGTCATATTGATATAAACGTAAAGCTTAAGGATTTTCACTGTAAGTGTACAATAAAACTAAAAAAATAGAAAAAACACGTGTATATTTTTAGGTGTTTACATTCATTGGACCTAAAATTTATGCATAACCATTGACTATGTGTGTAATAATTGCATGGACTGCATACTCTATAAAATGCTTTTTGAAGTTTGTCCAAGAGTGAATGATTTGACACCACATAATCATTGTCCATAGAACATGTTGATAGTTCCAGTCATTAACATAAAGGTTCCAATATTGAATCAAGACATGAAAATGGGAAATGCAGGAGATGGACTCTGTATTAAGACTTAATGCCGTCTAGGATCAACCACAATACTAAGCTTGAGAAAGCAAATTTAGACCCAACCACATGCATCATTAGTGAGTAAAACTAGGAGTTAATTACTTTTCCCTTAATATTTCCAAGCCTTTTTGAGCCAACACTAATGCTTGAGTCATGATCAAGTGGTCTTTTACTTTCTAGCAAAGCTTTTAGATGTCAATTAATTAATTACTAAGAAAAAAAAAGGGTTGATCCCAATCCAAAAGCCCCGTTGTAGTAAATTGAGAAAAGTAAATTGAGAAATATGTAAGAGTGATACAGTTTGCTAGACCTACTTGTATACTTTTTTTTTTGTGTTTTTGTGTTTGCAGATAGGAGTAGATACATGGTGTGAAACTATTAAACCCATTTTAAATGTAAGATTGTCATTACAACATTTTTTATCTTTCATCACTGAGTTATGCCCCACGATTTGTCATTTAGTTACTATGTATATGCCATAGTATAAGTTTTTCTTTTAACATAATTTATTTTTGAAATTATTATAATCTTTTACAATACTGATATTGCATTTTTTTCCTTATATTCCTCCTAATTTCATATTCCTCATTTCATGCTTTGTAAATTTATTATATTAATGACAATTAAAAAGCATTTTATACTTACGTCTGAAATTTACAACATCCATTTATTTATTTTTTACGGATTACAACATCCATTCAAAACACAAAAAGAAGAAAAATAAAATAGATTTTTGTGTCTAGATTTTCACACACTGGTTTGTTGCAATATAGATTTTTTTTTCCTGTGTAACTAATTTGATTAGAGATGAGTCAACATAACACGACTAAAAAATTACTCTCTCCGTACATGTTGTGATAGATACAGGCCTGAGTGATCTCTCTTCACTTGAATGCCAAAGAAGTGATGTAATTTTCCCAGGTCCTTTAATGCAAACATGTTATGTAATGAACTAACAAACTGGTGGATTTTGCTGGGATCATTTCCTATAATTAGTATATCACCAACATAAACCAAAACATATAACAAGGTTTTACCAAAGTGGAAGATAAATAGAGAGGGATCAGCTTTGGATTGTACAAATTTCCAAATAAGCATATGTTTTCTCAACTCATCAAACAATGCCCTAGGGGCTTGTTTCAAACCATAGATGGTCTTCTTCAAACGACAGACATGAGTTGGTTTGGTACTATCAACAAATCCCTCAGGTTGTGTGATAAAAACCATGTGAAAGGCATTGTTGATATCAACTTGCCTTATAAAATCCACGGGCAGGACAAATCCCGATAGTTCATGCAACAGGGACTAAAGGTCCCAATGTCCGAGGTTTGAAAGGCATTGTTGATATCAACTTGTCAAGGTTATAGATCTTGGCAATATACCCGGGTCGAACGGGGCCCCGTTCATCAATACTCTTGGCCCATCACCATATGAAAATGGGCTTTACTCTCCTCGGCCGGGACACGCCCATCTCTTACCCGCTAGCTAGCCGGGACCCGTCCGCCAACCGTAAGCTCTTGTCCGCCGCTTCAATGTCGGATCCATCTTCTCAATGTGACTAAAGGTGAGTCCGAATAATCGATCAATGTCCGGGTTCCTGATGTAACGGTCCAAGCCCTTTAGCCACTTGTAATGCATACGTAGTTAACTTATGTTTGTTAATGAACTTACTTTTTAGCCATAAATATGGGATCACATTGTAATAGAAAGAGGCGAATCAATCTCTCATCAAGGCATTGTATTACAAGCATAAACTCGCCAATTTGTCGACTAATTCACTTGTTCTTCATAAACATTTAAACCGCCACCACCGTTCTTGATCACCACCGTGTTCAAAATCATCATCACGATACTTTGCTACCGTTGGTTCGGTAATCGATACTTTACCAGTCCCATGTGTGGTTCCCGATCAAGGTATAGAGCATTTTGAGGTAGCCAGATAGGAGTATGTTTTAGGTTTGAAGATGCCACTCTTGGCTCTAGTTTGCATAGGATGTTTGTTGAGGTTTTCAGGTTGAGCTACAGGACTAGGACTGGGAGACTCAGGAAGGACGGTATTTGAGGAAGGAGAAGGATATATAGATTCAGAGGTTTGAGATGAGGGAGAAGAAGAATTAAGAGGAGGATCCTGATGTAACTCTGTTAGATGAGAGTTCTGATAGGTTTCCTTACTAGTATCAGGTGTGGAGTGAGAGGAAGGAGAGGATAAAAGTGGAGAACTGACAGGACAATGATGGCTGGATCCTGATGGTGAAGGCATGGGTTGAGTATTAGGCATCATGGGGCTGGTTTGGTTTGGTAGACACACAGTAGGATTCAGGAAGGAGTGAGGTGACACAATGTTGGAGGTTTCAGAGAGAGGACTTGAATTCTTTTGATAAGGAAATGATGATTCATCAAAGGTTACATCTCTTGATATATAAAGCCTTCCATTGAGATCAAGACACAAATACCCTTTGTGTGAGGGACTAAGGCCAAGATGGACACATTTCTAAGAGTGAAACTGAAACTTCTTTGATTGATAGGGTCTAAGGTTGGGGTAGCAAGCACAACCAAAAACCCTAAGAAGAGAGTAATTAGGAGATTTATCAAAAAGACACTCAAAGGGAGACTGATGATCAAGGACAGGTGTAGGCAAATAGTTAAGAAGTCTGACAGAGTGTTGAAAGCTTTCCCACCAGAATTTAAGTGGCATTAAGGCTTGTACTAGGAGAGACAATCCCATTTCTACTATGGACCTATGTTTTCTCTCAACTATCGTATTTTGGGCATGTGCATGAGGATAGGGGTGTCTAAACAAAGTGCCAGATTCTTTAAGAGACTGCTCAAAGACCTAAATTCCCCCCCCCCCCCCAATCTCTCTGAAGACACTTAATATTTTTGTGAAATTGAGTTTGCACAAAGGTGTGAAAGCGTAAGAAAGTGCACAGTGCATCAAATTTTTTCTTTAAAGGTAAAATCCAAGTGTATCTAGTTAGATCAACAACAAAATGTATATAATAATGATAGCCAGAGGTAGACTGCACAGGGGCAGGTTCCCAAAGGTCAGAGTGAACCAAATCAAAGGGCAAAACAGAAACACTGTTAGAATTAGGATATGGGAGAGCATGCTGCTTCCCTAAACAACAAGCTTCACAAAAAGAAATAGTTTTATTATTTTTCAAAGACACATTACATTTGTTTAAGACCTGGTGCATAACCCTCTCGGAGGTATGGCCTAACCTTCTATGCCAAACATTGGCAGAATCATTACTAGATAGAGAATCAACAAAAGACTGAAGAACTAATTTATTAGAGCTGAATCTTGAAGTGACTTTAGACAGCTGATTATAGGAGTGACTGGGACTGGATTGAACACTTGAAGCTTTGGAGTGAAGGGACCTCAGATTTGGAGGAACATGAAGCTGATACAGGACATTGTTAAGGGTTCCTTCCACTAGAAATCTCCTGGTAGCCAGATCCTTCACAAAACAAGAGTTAGAATGAAATTCAAGATAGAGAGGATTATCAGCAGTTAATTTAGATACACTTAGGAGATTCTTAGTGATAGAGGGAACATGAAGAATGTGGTTAATGGATAAACTGGAGTTGCATTTAGCAGGTAGAACAGACTGACCAATGTGAGTGATTTTGAGAGACTCACCATTACCTACTTGAAGAGTATCATATCCTTCATAACCCGAGTTCAGATGAAGACTATTGAGATCAGAAGCAATGTGGGATGTGGCACCACTATCAGCATACCAGCTAGGATCCACAAAGTTATCTGAAGAGGCTACATAGGCTGCATTTGGTCTGGGGTTTGAGCCTTGAAAACCTGCATTGCCACAGGTGTTGTTGTTCATGGGTGCACCAGTATAGGCAAAGTTATACCTATAGTATCATATGGCAGTTGTGTGTCATGTTCTTCCACACACTTGACAAACCGGTCTAGGCTCTCTTGATTTTGTCCACCTCTTCTATTTCCTCTACCTCTTCCACCTCTAGAGCCTCTACCTCTACCTGCATCCTGATTTCCGTATGTAGAGTTTGGCCTGGAATTAGGTCTAGGTCCTCAACTCTTTTGTGTTGTATAGTTAGCAAGAGGTGCTGGAACATCTAGAGTGGTAGTTGGATTAAACCGGGCTATTAACCTTTATGTGTTACCAATTGAGACTGAAATTCAGGCCAAGTCAATGAACCAATTCTAGAGGTGATATTCACAATAACAAACTCATAATCTTTGCCTAGACTACCAAGAACTGATAGGATAAGTTCTGAGTTTGAAATGGGACATCCTGTTGCTGCTAGTCCATCTGAGAAGGTGTTCATCAAAGCTAGGTAATCAACCATAGATCTAGCAGCTTTATTTTTCCTAGTCAAGGCTCATTTGTATTATAAGATCCTAGCTTTGGATCTGTTGTTAAACAAGGTCTCCAACCTGTTCCAAACCTCAAACGTAGTGTTACAGCCAATCAATTCAACCAGGGCTTGTTCAGTCATCGATGTCATCGACCAACCAACCAGAAGATTATCCATGGTCACCCAATCATCATAGGCAGGATTGGAGACAGGTCCATATACAGGGCTCACAATAAACTGGGTTGGACATCCATTAGCATCAACCAAATGACTTTCCAGGTGATGTCCACGAACAATAGGAAGAATAGTAGACTTCCACAGCAAGTAATTATCACGATTTAATTTCACAGTTCAAGTTTGAGCCAAATTGGCACCAAAGGGTGCCGTAGAAATAGAACGGGGAGTTGAAGACATATTGGACATGAAATTAGGAAAAGACGGTAAACTCGTACGAGGAAAGGGGGTTTCAAGACCTGAAAAATTCATGTTCAATGGAAGCTCGCAAACCTCCAGCTGGTGTAGAATACGGTGGTGGTGGAGCGATGAAAGAGGTGCCAGCTCCAGCGGTGTTTGTCTGAGAAAATTGAGTGAAAGACAATGGCACTTGAGTGGTGAAAGACCCAATAGAGATGGATGTTGTTGACTGAGCAATAGAGCTCACTGGAACTGTTGTTGATGGAGTAATGGAGCTCACCGGAGCTGAGCTCCCGGTGGCTGTAGTGGCGTCGGCCATAGCTCTGATATAAACTCAAAACGGAAGAATAATTTTGTTATTGCATTGAATTGCTAAAAGCTGTCTTAGTTGTAATACATATATCTCAACAAATCTATCTTGGATTCTAGTGGATAAGACACATCATAAATAACACACAACACCCTAGACTTATTACAAAATACAGAATAGTCCTTATACTTTAACGGTTTCAAAATAATTGATGCAGTTGTCAAAACGCACATATTAAAAAATTGAGCTAATGATTTAATTTAAATGTCAAAATAACTAAAAAAACCTTAGTCTATAATTAATGCAATGTTGTAATTATTTTCTCGCTCCTTAATAAATAAGGATATATGTAGGAAAAACACACAAAAAATGATGAATGAGAAATGTAACTGCCTCACTTATTTTGGAACAAATCTATTTGGCAAGTTATTTGGACACACACATTTACTCATAACTTGAATACTGTTTAATGTGTTACTGATGGATACAAGTGGCATGATCTTGATCTTGGCTTAGTAGGTCATAGTTGTTTTTAATTAACTTATGTATTGATCAGAGTGTTGTTTTTTTTCGCCTTTTTGCTCGGGACGATCAAAAGCTAAGTGGGGGGTAGTTGATAACGCTCTAAATGGTACCAATAATTATACCTATATTCACCCTTAATTCCGCTCAAGAGAGGATAGATAGGCTCGTTATTGCTTAGAATATGTGTTAAATTCTATGTGAGTGTTTCAAGGATCGTAATTCTACATCGATGCTATTTTCCCGATGTTTTGGTACAGTTTTGTCTCGTTTTGCGTGTTTTATAGGATGTACCGAATCTGGAGCATTGGAGAATGGATCTGGACCAAAAGGAATGCATTGGACTGAGTGATTGAAGTCCAAGAAGAAGCCTGCTGAAGAAAAGGAAGAATAGAAGGCCCGGTAACCCGAGGGTTAGGCCCGGTACACCGGCGTCTTGAACACAAAATTTATTCTGCCGCATTGTCTAAGTCGGTTAGGGTTTTAGAGAGTCTTAAGTCGGTCATTGTATCTATATAAGGCCGTGTTTACAGATTATTGAATAGATCCGGAATAACTTTTCATTAGTATTACAAATACAATTATATATTTTGATGAAATAAAGTTTTCTTGAGCTTTGGAGAGTCGTTTTGGTTTCCTCCCTTCTTCCATCATCTCTAGCTTGAGTAGATCGAGCTAGATCTCCATTGTTGAATGTATGAAGCTTTGAACGTTCCTTTATCGTCTTCAATATGGTAGATCTGTTCGTATTTATGTGTTTTAGTTAATCTGCATGTTTAACAACCCTATAATTTACTTATTTTAATCGTACTGAGCAATGTAGATCCGTAAATTAGAAAAGCCGCCCCCGGTAAACCGGCGGTCTATACCGGTTTAGCGAGGCATATTTTAGAAAACCTAAACTGGGATTCACTACAGCTACGTTGATCAGCAGTAATAATTAAAACGAGTAATAGGTCTGACCAATCTAGTATTCGTAATTCGTAAATTAACATGAAGGACCGCAAGTGAAGTGTTAATTAGGACATAGTCTTAATGGACCCTAGGAACGTGCTGGTCAATGTCGACAGCTGTCTAGGCGGGTTAGCGGTATGAGGTAACGCTCAATATCGGCAGTTCTAGTTCTTTATGCGTATGGGCTATTACGGACCAATTAAGGAGGGTAGCTTGCGTATAGATTGTCTACTGCCATTGTCGGAGTAGATAGGAGTAGAATTGCACCCGTAGCTGATAAATATGATAATAATCATTAAAAGCTCACGATTAATCTAAGGAAATTATGTGGGGAAGTAAACATAACGATTAACTAATCCAAGTTAGTAGATCGGTGAGGAGAGGGAGAGGTTTACCATGTTTGTTTTCTTTTATGTTATTGTTGGTCAATGACCGCCTCTATGTTGCTTCTTAATTAGGTTAAGAGTCGTTTATACTTATAAGTTGCATTGTCTCTGTGGGATCAACCTTGACTCGCATTTACTATACTTCGATGTACCTAGTATTCTTGCTAGTAATATCGACGTTAGTGACATACACGCGATCAGAAGACTCTTGCAATTTTAGTTCAAAGAATTCTTGACCACTTCAAAATTGTAAAGAAGAAGGGAAATGCAGTTGTAGAAGGGAAAATTGCAGTTAAAGATGAGAAGTCTAGAAAGTGAAAAGCTGAGAGCTCTGTAGTTGAAACAAATAAGAAGAGCAGAAGATCAAAGAAACTTCAAACTAGTGCTAAAGTTTTTGAGCAAGTTGATAAACTATTTGTGGAACGAGCCTTAGGATTTCGTGCATAATATTTTGTACACCTTATTTAATTGTAAAATTAATTGTAAAAGACATATTAATTGTGAGTCATATAAACAATTAATATGTCAAACTCTAGTTTACTTTATGTCATAGACATAACTTTTACTTTTTACTTTTGCATGCTTGCCGCCCACATCTACATACTCAAGTGGCCGCCCAAGCTAGCTAGCTAGTCTCTCTATCTCAATTGTATCTATTTATACATCTTTTTACTCAATGAATAAACTAAGTTGAAGTTTACTCTTGTGTTTATCACATTCTCAAACTCTCTTCATGGTATCGGAGCCTTACTGAGTTCTAAAAATCCGCCGCAAAACTCGCTTTTTTTCGAAAAATGTCAACATTATCTCGATGTTTCATCTTCTTCGGTAGACTCACAAATGCCTCGGCCCGATCGGGATAATCGAACACTCTTCTTTTACAAATCATAAACTTGATGGTAACAATTACTTGCTATGGTCAAGGTCTATGAAAATGTATATCTCCGGCCAGGGCAAGATGGGATATCCGTCGGTTCCAAACCCGCCCTCGCCGAAACCGACCCCAAGTTTGAAGCATGGGACACGTAAAAATAAACCAAGTCATGACCATCCTCACGAGGTCTATGACAAAAGAGATCGAGTGAGAACTTCATGATGTATGACACTCGCTAAGGAAATGCGGGACAATGCCGTAGACCTTTACTCAAAAAAGGACAATACATCTCAAGTCTATGAACTCGAAGCTCGATTCAAAATTGCGTACAAGGGGATATGTCCGTAACTCAATACTTTAATCAACTATCTAAGGCATGGCAACACCTAGATATGTTGGAGACTCACCCTGGAATGATGTTAAAGATGCTTGCACTCTTTAAAGACATTATCGAGAAAAAGAGAGTATTCAAATTCCTTACGGGATCGAATCCTACTCTTGATGATGTCGAGGTAGAATTCTTGCTACTAAACCTCTTCCAAATCTCAAATCCATGTTTGCCGAGGTCAAACATGAGGAAAGCAGGAGGAAAGTGATGCCGCCGAACCCCCCGCCGACAACCCTACCGAAAGTGCCACCCCGCCGACCGTCGGGAACCCCGCCGAGGCTACGAGGCTTACGGGAAGCCCGCCGATAAACCGGAAGCCGTTCGTGACCACCGCAAACGCACTAATCACACCAAGGACACTTGCCGGAAGCTACATGGCAAGCCTAACTCCTCCAAGACCTCCGGACCCGCCAAGGAAAGTCGTGCGTACACATAAGTGAGGAAGAAGATGACAACAAAGGTTGAATGCTCGGCTTGCGCATTCAAAGCCTTCCTAACTCAACAAAAGGGAGGTAGTCACTCTACCGACATAGCCTCTCATGCCGGTACAGGGTAAATTCTACTCATCTATTAGTAATGAAACCTGGATTGTTGACTCGGGGCCTCATCCCATATGACTGTAATAAAAATCTCATTACTCAACTTAAGCCATGTCCCCAAATTCACAATATTAAGACTGGCCGATGGATCTATCTCTAGTGCAAAAGGTTTTGGTCGGTGCGGCTTACTAATAAGATATGCCTCGCAGAATGTCCTATTTGTTCCAAAATTAGATTGCAATCTCATATCCGTCGGTAAACTTACTAAAGATTTGAACTCGGACTCGTTGTTTTTAATGAGAATCGGTGCACATTCCAGGATCATTCCTCAAAGGCGGTGATTGGGACCGCTAAACCTTGCTCAGTCCGTTTGTGGTCAACCCCGCCGAAGACGTAAGACCGAAGACCGAATCGCCTCGGCACTCGCACTCAAAACCTAGACAATATCATGTTATGGCATTATAGACTAGGACATCCCGCTTTAGTTATTTAAAGTCTATAGATCCCGAATTGTTTAAAGGTTGTAATTTGAATGATCTTCAATGTGATATTTGTCGGTTGCTAAACTCACCAAATCTGTGTATGCAAAATTACCTTACTTACCATCCACACCATTCACCTTAATTCACAAAGGTGACGTATGGGGACCCTCAAGAGTAAAAAGCATAACAGAAAAAGGTGGTTTGTTACCTTCATAGATGACCACACCGAACCACTTGGTTATTTTTAATGAAGGATAAGTCTCGAAGTTGGACCCATCTTTCAAGAATTTTACAACATGGTCTCCACTCGGTTTGACACTAAGATCAAAATCTTGAAGACCGACAATGCTCTTGAATATTATGAGTCTCATCTCGCAATTTCTTGATGGATAAAGGGATTGTCCATATCGGTAGTTGTGTTGAAACCCTCAAAGCAAAATGGGGTTGCCGAGAGAAAGAACAGCATCCGCTTGAAATGGCTAGGTCTATTATGTTTACCACAAATGTTCCAAAATATATGTGGGGTGAAGCCATATTGACTTCCACATACTTAATCAACGGACTTCCCAAATAGGGTACTAGGCTTCAAAACTCCTATCAAAACCCTACCGGACACACACTCCTGCGCCCCCATCTTATTTCCCGCTTACCTCCAAAAATCTTTGGTTGTACCGTGTTTGTCTATATCCATGCCCAACACGTAAGCAAACTTGATCCCAAAGCTCACAAGTGCATATTCCTAGGATATGCAAAGGACAGAAAGGTTACAAGTGCTACTCTCCTTCGAAAAAAGATTTTACAATTCTATGGATGTAAAATTTTTTGAAAGGACTCCTACTACAACAAGTCCACCGAGGCGATCATCGATGGAAACCCGATAGAAATTGACCTAAACCCCTTTCTTCAAAGAAACTCTTAACCTCGAACCTACATCGATCCTCGACAGACCGAACCCCACCCACCTCTACCGACTCACAACACGCCTCACTGCGATCCCCGGAACCAACCGACTCGAGCCCGCCGACCCCGAGCCCGGCGACACTCGGCAATGCGGATCCTCGGCGGCTCTGCGACATTGATGACGTACCTATTGCTCTAAGGAAAGGGAAAAGATCATGCACCGATCATTCTATTCATACTTATTTATCTTATGATCGTTGTCTCCTGTCTTTGCCATGTTTACACAGACCTGGACTCTCACTCTATCCCTAGAAATATTCGGAGGCCCTTCAAAATGATAAGTGGAAGGTCATTTGCTTTAAAACCGAGATGACCGCTCTCCCGGATAATCATACTTGGGACCTCACAACTCTTCCCAAAGGCAAGAAGACGCTTAGGCGCAGATGGTTATTCACTATCAAATACACCGCCGATGGTACAATTGACAAGTACAAAGCCGATTGGTAGCAAGGGGATTCACTCAAACTTATGGTATTGACTATAAGGAAACTTTTGCACCAAAGGGCAAAACTCAACACCGTCGTGGTTCTAATCTCTCTAGGTTGTCCAACCGGACCGGCCTCTACACCAATTGGATATCAAAAATGCTTTTCTCAATGGTGATCTCACCGAGGAAGTCTATATGAATGTACCTCCTAGTTTTGTCAATCCCCACACTCGGGGCAAGGTATGCAAACTCGTAAAATCTCTATATGGCCCGAAGCAATCCCCAAGAGCCTGGTTTGGAAAACTCACTACCGTGGTTAAAGCCGCGGGATATCATCAATGCAACTCGATCACACCATGTTTGTTAAGACAACCAACCGAGAGGAGGTCCATTCTAATTGTTTATGTGGATGATATCATCCTTACGGGGAAGACTCTACGAGATCCAAAACTTGAAGACTCTACCGGCAAAGGTGTTCCAAGTTAAAGATCCGGGCTACCTCAAGTACTTTCTTGGTATGGAAGTAGCTAGAAACACCAATGGCATTTCGGCCTCCCAAAGGAAGTATGTCCCGGACCTACCGAAGGAAACGGCATGCTTTGGGATGCAAACCCGTCGTATCTCCGGTAGACCCCGGTCATACCCTACCGCATGGTGACATTGTCGTCCGGAAAGAACAATATCAAAGGCTTGTAGGCAAACTCATATACCTTTCTCACACAAGACCCGATATTGCATATGGGGTCGGTCCTGGTCGATCAATTCATGCATTGCCCTACCGAGCAACATTGGGATGCAATGAATAGGATACTGAGGTATTTAAAATCCACTCCTGGCCAAGGCCTGCACTTCACCAAGTCTACTGATAGATCAATCAAGGTCTACACTGATGCTGATTGGGCTGGATGTCACATTGACAGGAGGTCTACCAAGGGCTATTGCTCATATATATGGGGGAACCTAGTTACTTGGAGGAGCAAGAAACAACCTACTGTGTCAAGAAGCGATCTTGAAGCCGAACTAAGGGCACTTGTACTTGGCATTTGTGAAGCTCTATGGCTAAAAAGTGCCGACGAACTTCAAAGAACCGTATCGGCAACCTATCACACTCTGTTGTGATAATAATTCAGCCTTATGCATGGCGAAAGATCCATCCATCATGATAAAACCAAGCATGTGGACATTGACGGACACTTTCTCAAGGAGCGATTGATGCCAAGATTATTCAACTCCGGTATGTTCCCTCGCGATCGAAATGCGATATTCTTACCAAGGCTATTCCACCTCTTATGTTCAAACGGACTAAGTAGCAAACTTGGTCGCATCAACATATACACCCGGTTGAGGGGGGGGTGTGGAAATATTACTCGGCGGAGACTCGGTCTGCCGAGGCTTCGACGAGGTGCTCGGCGATTGCCGAGCCTTAGGATTTCGTGCATAATATTTTGTACACCTTATTTAATTGTAAAATTAATTGTAAAAGACATATTAATTGTGAGTCATATAAACAATTAATATGTCAAACTCTAGTTTACTTTATGTCTATAACTTTTACTTTTTACTTTTGCATGCTTGCCGCCCACATCTACATACTCAAGTGGCCGCCCAAGCTAGCTAGCTAGTCTCTCTATCTCAATTGTATCTATTTATACATCTTTTTACTCAATGAATAAACTAAGTTGAAGTTTACTCTTGTGTTTATCACATTCTCAAACTCTCTTCACTATTAAAAGGAAACGGAAGTTGGATGCTTCAATTCAAACAAAAGTGAATGAAACTGCAAAGAAGGTTTTGGAGCCTTCCCCAACAAAATCCGCTACTTCAGTTGCGGATAGCTCAGTAAAGAAACTGAGAACTGAAGACACCACCACCGAACCTATACCAACTGAGAAAGTACTTACTGAGAAAGAAATCTCGGTTAGAGAAGAGGTTGTTCCTTCACTACCAGCAACTGACATTCAGAAAGAATCTGACACTCAGGGGGAACAGACCCTGAGAGATGAGTTTGACGATGAAGAAACTAACAGTGAAGAAAGGCTGATTGACTTAGAGACAATGGCCATGCTCAAGCTACTCTCCAAGTCTAAATCCACACCTCAAAAGTCAGTATCTAGATTTGAGTATTAGGAGTCACTCAAAGACATTGAAGCCTCTCAACCTAAAGGAATAGAATTTGCTGAAGTAGAATCAAGACCTGAACAAGTCATCACTCTTGATGAGCTTGTCAGTGATGAAGATGTTATACCGAAAGATAAGAAAGCAGAGGAATCAGTTACTGAAGAAGTTATTGAACAAAAGATATGGTTATTGAACCAACACCTGAAGAAGAACCGCTGAACTGGAACTTGAGTCAGCAAAAGAACAAGTCACTGAGCAAGTAGGAGAACTTGTTGTTGATGAAGAAATCTTAGAAACTGAGACTACCATCTCAGTTCCTGAAATTGAAACTAGAACCAGCTTAGTCCCAGTTGTTGCTGAAGGGGATACTAGCAAAACTGATCTTGAAGAAACTGGAAGATTTGAGACCCCTATGGAATCTGTTTTAGAAACTCCAAAAGAAAAAGAAATTGCAACACCATCCGAATCATGTATCAACATTGGAGAACTGGTTGTAGCAGACTGCAAAAGGCTACATGCCTATCAAAATTGGAAACTCAGCTCCATTTCAAATCAAAGATGTCAGCAGCCAGAAATGGAAATCACAGAGAATTGGGTGTTCAGTATCTACAACATCAATCATTTGTCAGAACTGATCAACAATAATGAATTTTTGAACAATGGATATGCATTGATTAGAGACAGCCATTGGAAGAAAACAACAGCAGGAGGTAGTTATAAGAAAGATGACAATGATGACGACGATGATGATTCACAGGGAGATCCAAATTTACAAAGAGGAATTATTGCATCTCTTCAAGAAAAGAAAGCTGAAGATGATAAAGTTGATGATGATAATGAAGATAATTCTGAAGAAAGCAGTGAGGATTCAGACTCTGAGACTCAGACTGAATCTAAAAATGAAGATGAAACTAGCTATCAGTCCCCAACTGACAAACTTTGCATGAGATAGCTAAAGTTGAAGCTGATGGAACAGGTGAAAATTCTGATAATGATTTCAATGTTAAATTATCACCACTTAGAGAAGTTGATCACTCAAGGTTGGAAGAAGTAAGAAGGCAATCTGAGGAGAGGAGAAAATCAGTGGAATACAAAGAGGAACTCAAGAAGGTTGTTCCTACTCCTATCAAAGATACAAAAATGAATGAAAGATGGAGCAGATAAAACTAAAGTGCAAAAAGCTGAAACTGGAAAAGACATTCCTACTCAAGTGGATATTATCAAGTTTTACAACAATGAGCTAATTTGTATTCAAAAGGATGATGCCAGTTTGTTTGGAAAAGTGTTAAAGTCCTTGGAAGAAAGCAAGACTGAAAGGACTAACATGGAGAAAAGATTAGATACTGTCAGAGACAATTGTCAGGACACCTTGATTGAAATTCGCAAAACAACCATTGAAAACGATTCAAGGAAAGCCGAAACAACATAACTATGAGAAGGCATTCTTAACAATTTGGTTAATAGAATGACCTTGATGGAAAATGGAGTGAAAGACTCAGTTGTAGCTCAAACCATTTTGGCATCAAACCAGCAACATCTCAACTCCTACATCAAGAGCTTGATCGATAAGAATGATGTCAATAAGGGGGAAAGTTTAGATATGTTAAAAGTCAATGAGCTTGATATGCCAAAAGTTCTGGAAAGCATTGATGATAAACTGGTCGAACTGAAGAAAGCTAGAGGAGAGTTTACTAATGAGGAAATGGAACTTATTGCAAAGTTTGTTAAACCAACTGAGAAAAGAATTGGTCTAGATGCTCGTCTTTACAACATCTTCAAAGACATGCCCTTAAGAGTTCGAGAATCTAGAGAACAATCTTTATCAACTTTTCTGAGTATGCAAAAGTTAATTATGCATTACTGGCACAAACTGAGCAAATGGGAGAGAAATGGCACTTTGGAAAAAGTATCATCAAAAGTTGATAAATAGGAACCTGAGTTTGTTTTGGAATTACTGAAAACTGGCACAAGTGAAAAACTGAGACAGATAGTGTTTGTATTTGCTGTACTTTTCAAAAGCAAATTTTTTAGTAAACACAATATGTATAACTCATGGAACATCTATGCAAGTATTCATGGAATTGAAAGCACAACAACTAATAAAGCCATGAGAGAATACGCTGAAAGATTTGACAATGAAGCTGTCAAGTAAAAGGAAGAGAAGCTGGCACATAGTTTCTTTTCATGTATGGTACTCTGTATTGTAACTCATTATCTTTAATAAAATCTCAGTTTCTCAGTTGTTTTGTTTTTATTCGTTTTTGTTATCTTTTTGCATTGCTTTTAAGGAGGGTATTGACATCATCAAAAAGGGGGAAATTGTTGGAAATAAAATTTATGTTTTGATGATGATTCATCACTTATTCAGTTATTATTTTAGACCCTATTGATGATGTGTCATAACTAGCTGTTATAGTGCAAAGCAAAAAGATGTCTAGAAATCATTGTATAGGATTTAATAGATATTTGTACAAGTTAAATCAGACAAACACTGTAATTATTCTAGGTTCTGAACTTAGAAATTGAGGTAAATATCCTAAGAGAACTGAGATCCTAAAAGGTAACTGAGATCCAAAGGAGATACTAGAAAACTGACTCAGATTACACCAAGACAGAACTAAAGAAGGTAAGTTCGTTGAAGGTACAAACTCAGTTGGCTTATCGAGAAGACTGAAGAACTGAGGGCTCAAACTCAGTTATTGAAGATAGAAGAACTGAGGGTTCAAACTCAGTTTATGAAGACTAAAGTCGAGACTGTAAAGTTAGAATTCAAGGCCTAAGATCCAAAGATTGTGATGACCTGAACTGACTTTGCAAGATTGAAATGACCTGAACTGACTTTATGGATCTTATATCAAGGCCTAAGAATCATAAGGACAATGATATCTTAGATGATCAATTGGATGGTGTACTCTGATTTAGTCAATTGTAATCAGATGAAGAAAAGAGTACCGAGATTTTGAAGAAAAGTAAAAACTCAGTTAATGCTCTTAAAAACTGGAACTGACTACGTCATGGTTAAATCAGTTTTTACCTGAAGAGAAATCAGATCGTTATACATCAAGAAATTTAATTGGTCTATAAAAGTGTCCTTTCTGACACTGACATACAAACAGAGAAAGTAGGACCACTAACGGCTATAAGGATTCAAATCCAAATGAACTAACCGTTAGAGAAACCCCTATAAATAGATCTCTTCTACAACAAGAAGAGTGTGGAATTCTAAGAATCAATCTAGTCAAGAAAGATCAAACCAAAGGGGAAAGTAATCATAAGAATTCCTGCTAAGTACTTTATTGCAAGATCAAGAAATTTCTTCAAGTGTTCATAAGCATTCAAAGAAAGATCAAGAATAATCATTTGAAGAAAAAACAGAGCCGTGCATTACTTTTATATCTAGAAGAAGAAGCTCAAATCACAATTGAATCATAGTTATTGATTCAAGTCTCAACTTTGATTTAATCAAAGGTTTAGACTTTAGACTGTAAAACACCAAGAAGGTGTGAAGGACAATTGAGTGCAGTCAGGGAGACTGTGTTTGTAATGAGCTGGTGAAGAGGCAATTCAACCCTCTAAGGACCAGTGTAGCAAGCTTGGTTCAAACAACAATCCTACATGTTGAAGACTGAAGCTAGAAGATTGTGAAACTAGGGATTAGTGAAGGACAATCAAGTGTCTAGAATTTACTTTGTGTCTTGTAACTGTAAACCTCAAGAACATAGAGAATTTGCCCTCCGTATCACAGGGGAAGAGAGGACTGACAGGATTACACCACCTAGAACCTCTATAATTTTTGTTTATTTACTTTACGCATTTACTTACTGCATTTTAGTTATATTCATCTAGTTCACATACTCAGCAAACACCAGAAACTAAGTTAGCATATTAACTGATAACTCATTTTACAAAGGCTTAATTTAATCCGCTGCCGGTTAACTCAGTTAAGAATAAGTCAGTTTTGACTTATACTCAGCTAAGTTAGCTTAACTCCGCACAAGTTTTAACTGAACCTAAATCGCTTAAAATCTAGCTTTTGGTGACAAGTTTATTCACCCCCCTAAACTTGTGTTAGCCTTTCCAAGGGACCAACGTATATAATCTTCCTTTTCTTTTATATTAAATTAAGACAATTGTACTTTTGGTTTGTAAAGAATGGTTTGTAATAGTTGAATGGATATTCAACCTTGTGTATTTTTCTTGGGATTTTGGTTTTAGTTGCAGCCCCGTGTTACTTGTCGATTGTTGTAGTGATCTTTTAAAGTTTTTCCCGAGTCTTTGTTTTCGTTTTCCGCTTGTTCTCTGTTATATTGATGATGTCAGGCTTACGTATATAATTGATTTATTTTAATTATATACGTGTCGGGCGTCCTTTTCCGGTTAATGACTGGGTATCCGAATCAGGGTCGTCACACTGTGTAAAGTTAGAAGCCCTAGAAATGGCTATAAATATTATACCGTGTGATTGATGATGACACACGAAATACAATTGACCGAAAGTTAACATTGTCGGGTCCTGACACTGTTCATGTAGGAGTCGGGGTAGAAAATAGACTTCGGGTAAGAGAGTTATGGGAAAAGGTCACAACCCAATTCCACCCTACGGAATACTGCAATATTGACAATTTAGTGCAAAATATTTCCAAAAAATTAATGAAAGAAAACAAAAACACACACGTCAGAAAATAACAATGAATAAATTCAACTGCAAACACCAAGAAAGGTACCGTCAAACAAAACATTTTAATAGTGACGCAATTTTTGATATACAATTTTATATCTAGCTTGCATCGTCGAGGGAAGTTCTGCCACTCAAGAAAATGATTTTGTTTTGAATACTAAATTGGATGTATTGGTGATCGACAATCCTCTTTCTTTCTTTCTTTCTTTCTTTTTTTTTTTTAGGGGAAAATGACCTTTTTCAGTAATGTCATTACAGGCCTTTAGTATAATTAATTTCACCTTGCCAAACATTAACTTGGAAACTCAAATCACCTATATGACTGTATTAAAATATAAGTTTGTTTAAATTTTTTGGTTTGTCTCATAATATAAATCCAAATAGAATATCAATGAAATTTTAAACTTTTATATATCCAATTTTCACTACTTTTAAAATAGTGATCGATATTTTATATATCCAATCAATTTGTATATGAACTCATTTCTATATATATATATATATATATATATATATATATCCAATTTTCACTACTTTACAATTATTGTATTAATAACAGTCAAATGATATTTTAAACTTTTATCATCAAAGTAAATTACACTTAGCCACGTTCTTAAATTGTGTGAACAGTTTGATTGGACATATATTTTAGGAGAGATGAAGTATATTTTAGATATGCTAAAGTTATTCTATCAACTAATTTGAAGGGTAGGTGGGCCGTTAAACGAATAGAGCCGCTCACGAATAAGCTTGTGTTCGGCTCATTAGTGTTTATAATCGTTTGTATTTTTAGCTTAATAAACTAAGTTTGAACATTAATAAAAATTGTTTCCTAAACGAACGTTAAGGTAGTGGGAGCAAATTAATTTTTCACATGGGTTGCTTAAAGTTTGTCATTTGTGCATGTCTAGTTTAGACTATAAATAAGGTTATTTGTGTTTTGTTTTAGATGCATCACTGAAATGTATTACCTGAGATAAACTCTATCGCAGATAGCGCAATGTTTGGTCTATTTAAACTTGGTGCATCGTATTACTTTTATTTTACTCCCATTTCCTTTTTTATTTTATTATTGTCATTAATGGCTAATGCTTGGAGCTTGTTTTCTTAACAAACTAGTATCGAGTGTGTTTTCCGGCAAAATAACTTGACAATTAATAACCTAGTGTTGTTTGTTTGGGATAATAAACATTTTGACAATACCTAAGTGTTATTTTTGTGAAGTTTGACCAGATTGTTAACATTTGGATGTTGTAGATTCAGATTAAGACTTCAATGTTGTCTTGCTCGGGAAGGAGAAAACATTGGAGAGATGATTGTCAAGAGACATGTTTATGTTCAGAAGATTAATACCATATTCAACTTCTTTCAATTGTTATTCTAGGCTTCCAGGAGTGCTTGGATTTGTTTGAATCTCAGAAGCTTGTTTCCAAGGTAGAAATTTGTTAAGGTAAAGAGAGCTAATTCCCACATCATTTTGTTATGGCATGTTTGTAACGCAAAAATGAAATGTAATGGAATAAATTTATATGAATGGAATTAAATGAAATAGAATAAACTTATTCCATTATTGCGTTTAGAGAAAGAATGAAATGAATTATATAAAATGCGACACATTGAGTGATAAGTAGGGCATACTAGTGGATTTAGGTTGGTGGGGAGGGGTGGGGAGGGGAAGCCCTACCCCACCACACCCCATCTAACCCTACCCTACCCTATCTCACTCCACCTTATACTACCCAAAACATATCTTACCCTACTCTACCCACCACGTATCTTACCATACCCTACCCACCACCACAACCTACTTTACCTTACCTACCCCACCCTACCTTACCCCACCCCATCCTACCCCACCACCTACCCAACTTCACCCAACCTCACCTCACCACCCACCTAACCTCATCTTACTTTTACCCACCACCAACAGGTTATGTTGATATTCATTTCATTCCATTCGAATCCATCCAATTTTGGAGGTCATGAAAATGGTTATTTTTCATTCCATTAGAATAAAATTTCATTCAATTCCATTATCTTGTAATCATACACAAACAATGGAACGGAATGAAAAAGCATTCCATTCCATTCTATTCCTGCCAACTAAACATGCCGTTAAGGTTTAGGCATGTCTAGTTTAGACGATAAATACGACATTTCTATGTTTTGTTGGGATGTGTCAATGCGAAGTTTTTCACCCACAACCTAATGTTTGGGCTATTGTAATTTGGCTTCATAAGAGGTTTTTTTTTTTACATTCTTCACTATAGTTTTTGTGTTTTTGTCGTTAAGAGTTATATCTCGGATGTTGATCTCTAGCAGTAACATTTGTCATCGATACAAACTAGATGATTCATGCATAAACTGAATTTCTTCACTTCAGTTTGAGGATTTTTTGATATCTAAAAAGTTGTTTGCAATTTCCACAACCCGTAAACATATAGGTGACAAGTGTACTTGTAACCAACCAGACCAGATGATGTGATCGAAGATGAGATGTTTTGGTTTGGAGATCATTTATCCCACATTGTTCCCATGGCAGATTTTCCTTAGAATTTTATTAGTATTTATTTCTTTTATTTTTATTTTTATTTCTATTAAATAACTTTGTCCCACATCGTTTTGGGAGTAGGTTGTGACTTTTATTCTAGCCTATAAAAAGGCTTTAGTTGTACTATTTGTAAGGAGACAAAAATTTTGATGATATATTATATTTGAAGTTTTTAAGCTTTGGTGAGTTTTCTCACGTTGGTGCTTGGTGGATTCCGACACCGGTGTTTGGTGGATTCCAAACGGAACTTATCAAGGTTTTGAGCAGATCTTGTGGCGTTCGTATACCAAGGTTCTTAGATACGGGTTATCTAAGGGTTGAGGTCATACCAAGGTTCTTAGTTACGAGTTAGCTAATGGTCGCGGTGCTCGTTCTATTGGTGCCTTCAGTCGGTCCTTCGGCAATTTCGGATCTGATTCGGCTACGGATCACATCAGTTAGTATCAGAGACAACACTGACGGTATCAAATATCCCTTCTATTTTTTATTTTTCGTTTCTTACTTCCAGCACTTTCGTTTTGTTAGTGAGTTTTTGTCCCTTCAATCTCAAAAAAAACCCACAAAAAAAAAATGCATCAGATTTTATTTTCTTAATTTTCCGCATTTTTTTCTATCCTTTTACGAAAAAAAAAATCAATTCTTTTCCAGCCTTCTACGTTTTTGTCCTTTCATCTTCAAAACAAAAATAATTATACCTCGGCTTGAGATCCCCCCAGGCAAGCAGCCGATCTATAACCCTTTTGTTTTTATTATTTTTTCTTTTTTTCCCTTGATTCTTGCCTTTTGTCCTTCCAATACAAAAAAATAAAAATTCCAGAAATCCTTACCCATGTGCCGTCGTAAACTTTGACTCAATATTTACCCATATACCTTCTTTTGATTGGTCATTGAACCGAGAAAAAAAAAAAAAAAAAAAAAAAAAGCAGCCAATTTGCCGAGTGTTTCACACCTTTGGTGTAATTTTAATCACACCCGTAATTTTCAGTACATCTCTCAAAAAAAAAATCTTTACCGAATATTTTTGTTTGGACATTCTGGATACTTGTCGTGTGCTAGTTATTAGTGAATTTCAATCTTGATTAATGTCAAAGGAGAGTCCTATAGATGCTTATTTTCGGATATTCACGGTGGCCCAAACTGCCGTGATTGATAGAAAATTTGAAGAGATGAAGACTAAGCTTCAAAGCATGTTAGGGGGAAGCAATGTTCAGTCGTCACGTGGGGGTAAAGGTAACGACTTATTTCATACATCATGCATGCTTTATTGGAGACTATGAATGTGAGATGTGTATTGATCACGATGTTGAAGTCATCGGGTTAAAGTTACACGGTATGCACGGATTCCAATATCCATTGGACGTTATAAAGATATTGTATCATTTGATGTGGTGTCACTGAGTGATGTACATTTGACACTAGGGAAATCATGGCTATCTTTGCATAATGTACGTCATAATGCGTCCCGGACTCGCTATTCTTTTTCTTTTGGTGGCAAGAAGCATGTAGTGGAATCCCTTCCCCCTATGAAACAATGTGATTTTCAAATAGGGGATTCTAAGGCCATGGAAATAGATAGGGGTGCGATTCCTGATGTGAACTTGGTGGAAGCAGAAAATATTGAGCCAGAATTGAAAAACGGCGAGAGTGGAGGTGTGGTGGAGCTAAAGAATGAAATGGAGTGTGATGTTGTGACGCAGACTGAGGATATCGCATTAGTGTTCGGTAAAAACTCGTTTTAAATTTATAATTACCGGAACACCCCAAGTGCAAGGGTCGTAGTAAAGGTGTTACCGGGTCGTCCTAAGGGAATCGAACGTCTATCGGATTAAGTACAGTTATTGTGTCGATTATGTCACAAATTATTATCTAAAACTAAGGTTTATGCTACTTGTAATCTAAGAACAATGAAAAGAAACAGAAAATAGAACAAGAAACGACACTGGACGGGCGTTCACTGATATGGACGGGCGTCCAATAACGTTCTGGAAACAGGAAATATGCAGAAAACGGCAGGTAAAAACTAGGGTTTTTAAAATAACTAAACTTAGCAACAAAAGTTGATACGAACGAATCGGTTTATCAAATAATTAAAAGAAACGGCAAGGCAACGAGAATCCACCAATCAACCAACCAACCCCAACTAGATTGCGCGCTAAAGATACGATTTTTAGTAATGATCAAATCACGAATTCGATTAAATCCCTTTAATCAATTTCTAGGGTTTCGTTTTCTTTCTCAAGCAAAACTAAACTAGCATGCATAACACGATCATGAGACTGTCTCCAATACTCTACTCAACTAATCATAAACAATCTCTTGAATTACAATTAATTGCATCAATTGAAAAGATCAAAGCTTGAACAATATTCTCATATAAATTCAATCAGAAAAGTAGTTTCATCGATCCCTCGATTCAATAAAACATAAACGATAAATCACAACATTCAACTGATGAAAAACCATAAATTAATTCACTAAAGATGTAGCTAAAAATCCTCTAGTTGGTGTGTTTGTCGATTGGTTTCCTCCGTTGTCCCACCGCGAATTGCTTAGCCAACAATCATATTGGTGATCATGATTGTTGGGATGGAAGAAATCATCCTTGAGTTTTCTCTCTGAAATATGCGGTTGCTGTGTATATTTTTGAGTGAATGATATGATATGGTGCGATTAGGGTTCAATACACGCTGGTATTTATAAGATTTTGAGGCGGCTAGGGTTAAGTCGGCTATTGGACGCCCGTCCAGAAAGGTAGACGCCCGTCCAGGTGCGTGTAAAATTTATCGAGTCGGGCCGAGTCTTCTTGGACGTCCGTCCTATGCAAAATCAGACGCTCGTTCGCTAAAAATCATCAAACTCTGAATCAAAAATCTTCTACTGGACGCCAGTCTGGAATAGTGGACGCTCGTCTGGTACTTTAAACGCCCGTCCACTGGACGGATGCAATGGACGCCAGTTCAGCCATGTAGACCTTCATGCCAATCTCAAACTTGCATCTTTCTCCTTCCTTTAATCTTCAATCAAACACCGTTCTAGCTCCTTTCACAACATGCAAGCATACCTACAAGGCGATAGAAACGAGCAAAGTGTAAAATCGTACATAAATAGATAAAAACCACATAAATAGCTCGATTTTCACACTTCAATAGATCCTAAACCCATTCTTCCAATTTATCCTTTTAGCAAGTGATTTTCTATAAAAAAAAAAACACTAAAACACGGAAGATATTGTTACGGATAACTCGATATAAACCACAAAATTAGTCGTAAACAACTCCCCCACACTTAGACTTTTGTTCGTCCCGAAAAAACAATCAAAACTAGCTCACTTTCATGCAATCCACATAGATCCCTAACTCACGTAACATAAGATACAACAACTATAGCAAGTGATACCAACATAGAGATAGGTTTTGTGTGTGTGTGACAAGCCCTTTTCAATCTTCACAATCCTCTCAAACAAATATCCTCTCAAATAATTTTAACGACTATCCTAGGTATAGGCAGCAGTCGTTCCACACAAAGCCTTCCCGCGCACTCAGTAGGATAATCCCTACAGCATATCATTCGGTTTATACTGGGTATAAGTTCAACGATAACAAAGTCTTTAATTTTTTTCACTTCCTTTTTTTTCTTCTTTGACGCACATCAAAATGAGCTCTTACCCGTCATAGTAGAATATGATGTTTCGGGATAACACCCTACCTTACTCACATCATAGGGTAGCTTTTCCTGACTGTCGTGAGCTTTTAGTCATCATAGTGGAATAGGACATTTCGAGATAATGCCCTACCTCACTCCAATCATCGACCAGCTTTCGACACACCCATTTATTTATTATTAACTCAACTTTTTCAAAAACATTAGTTACGTTTCACTTATCACATTCAAACCTTCAGATATTCACAGTGCACGTTCTGAACTTAGGTGTTACTTCACTGTTACTATTAAGACCAAATCTCTCTAAGATAAATCACTAAAATAGTGAAAGGATACAGTTCAAAATTTTTGCTTCAATATCAAACGCTTTCGTGAGTGTGAAATGAATACTATCTCAAATCAGTAAAAGTATGCTATAATTATCTCTCAAAGTTACATAAAATCATTGTCAGGAAACTACAACTAGCAAGCCATTTGTTTCAATTACATGCTCAAGATTTACAATTATCCAAGTTTACTTTGAAAAATTTTAAAATTGTCGAGAAAATCACATTTACTCATTTTCAGAAGGTATAGCATGACAACTCCCGATGTAGACACCCCCCCACACTTAAATCACATTATGTCCTCAGAATGTGCAAATAAAAGAAAAGAATACTTAGCTGGTTTCAAAGTGGTCGTCGGGCTGTAGGTTGACAGTGGTCAGGCCGTAACATGAATGAACCGCTGCAGCTCGTATCACGAACAGACAACACTAAAAGTGATAACTGGCAAAAACCGCGCAACAATATCTGCAACACTCGACATAGCATATAATCTCGGGGGACAAGGGGTATATGAGTAAACATGAATGCACATAAAGCATTCACAAGTAGGACAGGGATAACCAACACACAAATCACCATGGTTTTATTCCTAATGCCCTAAAAACTTAACTAAAAAGTAACTTAAAAGACTAGGCTGCCTCCTAGTAGCGCTTCTTTTATGTCATTAGCTTGACAGAGTAAACCGAGTCAACCTGGATCAGGCCACTGGGGTTTGAGGCTAACCACTTCTCTGTCAGAATCAGAAGGACTAGGACGGAAATGGTTTTCGCCACAACAACAAGTCAAGTGCGCGAAAAGATCATGAAATTTTTCTCTCCAGACAACACTGACTCTTTTCTTCTTGTTCTTGTTTCTCAGATTCGGCTGAGGTATGCTAACAGGCTCAGGAGCATCGACAGAAGGATCTGCAAAGTTAGGGGTAATAATGTCATCATCCACTCCAAAGAAGTCGGATGGAATCTCTTCACAAATAAACAACTCAACCGTTTCATTTCTCTTTTGAAAGTATAGTACTTCAGGCTGTTCCTTGGCTTGCCCAAAGTACTTCTTAATCCTGTGACCATTGACTTTGAACGGTTGATCGCCGTACCCTTTCAACGTAATGGCTCCACCTGGATGAACATCAAGAATCTCAAAGGGGCTACACCATCTAGATTTAAGCTTACCAGCAAAAAGATGGAGCCTGGTGTTATACAGCAAAGCCATGTCTCCCACTTTGAATTCCCGATCTTTAATCTTAGCATCGTGGAGTGCCTTCGTTATTTCCTTACTGATTCTCGAATTCTCGTAGGCACGAGTCGGAACTCATCGAGCTCGTTCAATTGCAATAATCTCTTTTCCCCACACGGAGTTTGTTGTCGAAATTCAAGAATTTAATAGCCCGATGGCTCGTGTCAAGCTCGACCGGCGTAGATGGAAAGCTTTGCCATAAACCATTTGGAAGGGTGACGTACCCATAGGGGTCTTAAATGCAGTGCGATAAGCCCAAAGCGCGTCATCCAACTTTAGACTCTAGTTGGATCTATTTGCGTTCACGGTCTTTTCTAGAATCCGTTTAAGGCTCCGGTTACTTACCTCGACTTGGCCACTTGTTTGGGGATGATATGGTGTACCGATTTTATGTTTGACACTATATTTCTCAAGAATTTTATCAAGCGGCGCATTACAGAAATGCGAACCTTCATCACTGATAAGGGCTCTAGGACAGCCAAATCTAGTAAAGATATTCTTTTGCAAGAATTTCTTTACAACTTTGTGATCATTGGTTTGGGTGGCTATGGCCTCTACCCACTTGGAAACATAGTCCACACAGACCAGAATATATTTGTTAGAGCATGATGATGGGAACGGTCCCATAAAATCAATGCCCCAGACATAAAAAACTTCACATTCCAAGATAGGCCTCAAAGGCATCTCCATCCTATTACTGAGTCTCCCTACTCTTTGGCATCTATCACAGCCTTTGCAAAAGGCTTCAGCATCTTTAAACAAAGTAGGCCAGTAAAAACCAGCTTGAAGGATTTTTGTGACTGTCTTAGGTGCTCCGTAGTGCCCACCAGCGGGACCACTATGACATTGCTCCAAGATATCCAATTGTTCATGCTCCGGAACGCACCTTCTAAGCAACCCATCCTTGCAGACTTTAAACAGATATGCATCCTCCCATACGAGATACTTTAAGTCGCTGAAAAATTTCTTCTTTTCCTGATACGTCATTTCTTCTAAATGCCCACCTGCTAAGTAGTTGACGTAATCAGCATACCACGGCCTAACTGTATCAAGCTTCATCAATTGCTCGGTTGGAAAATCAATGCCTATGTCCTTGTGGTTTTTGCCACCCTCATTTACTAGGCGAGACAGGTGATCAGCACAATATTTTCACTACCCTTCTTATCTTTGATCTCCAGGTCAAACTCTTGCAAAATTAGAATCCATCGAGTAACCTTGGCTTTGCATCTGCTTTGTCCATAAGGTAGCGTAGGGCTGCATGGTCTGTCCAAACCACAACTTGAGACCCTAGAAGGTAACTTCTAAACTTGTCGATAGCAAAAACGACGGCTAAGAATTCCTTCTCAGTCGTGGTGTAATTGCATTGAGCCGGGTTCAAGGTGCGGCTCGCATAGTGTTCGATAAAACTAGTTTTAAATTTATTTTATCGGAACACCCCAAGTATAAGGTTCGTAGTATAGGGTGTTACCGAGTCGTCCTAAGGGAATCGAATGTTTATCGGATTAAGGGCAATTATCTATCAATTATGTCACGACTATTAACCACGACTAGGGTTTAAACTAATTAAACTATAAAAAACAATGAACAGTAACTAAAACGATGAACAGTAACTTGGAACAGAAAATTTGCAGAAAAATAACAATTAATATCTAGGGTTCCTAAAACAACTAAACATAGCAATCAAATTGATACGAACTATTCGATTTATCAAGTAATTAAAAAGAAACGGCAAGGCAACGGGAATCCACCAATCAACCAACCCAACCCCAACTAGATGGCAAGTTAAAGATACGATTTTTAGTAATGATCTATCACGAATTCGATTAAATTCCTTTAAACAAATTCTAGGGTTTCGTTTTCTTTCTCAAGCAAAACTAAACGGCATGCAAAACAAGATCATGAGATCGTCTCCAAAACTCGACTCAATTAATTATAAACGATCTCTCGAATTACAACTAATTGCATCAATTGAAAGACTAAGGCTTGAACAATATTCTCATGCACATTCAAAGCATAAAAGTAGTTTCATCGATCTTTCGATTCAAATAAAACATAAACAATAAAGAACAATATCCAATTGATGAAAAACTGTAACTTTTACTCATTAAACATGGAGCTAAAAATCATCTAGTTGGTGTTGATGTTGATCGGTATCATCCGTTGTCCCACCGCGATGTGCTTAGCCAACAATCATGTTGTTGAACATCATCATTGGGATGGAGGAGTTCATCTTCGAGTTTTCTCTCTGAAATATGCGGCTGCTAGGGTTTTTTGTGTGTAAAAATCTGATTTCTTTAGGGTTGGGGCGCTGTTAAGGGTGAATTTATACGATTTATAACGCTATATTTTATGTTATTTTCCCTCATATTTGTATGAATTTGTATAAGAAACGAGCGTTTAATGGATTTATCGAGCAAATGGTATTTTAAATAAGTTATTCGCAACATAGATTAATTTATGTGTTTTAATTATGTTTTTATGATTATTTGAGCGATATTACATTTTGCGATACTTTTATGTGTCATAGAAGCACAAATTCGAGCTCAAGAGGTGATTCAAAGATGATCAAGTCGGATTTGATTAAAGAGGAGGAGATAATGATGATTTACATGGAATTAAAAGGAGATAAAGATAAAGAAATCGAAATCCAGTCATATTGGACTGGCGTCCAGGTCCCGTCCAGTGGACGGGCGTCTGATGTAACTGAACGAGCGTCCGGGGATGGGAAGTTGATTCAGGATGTTTGGACGCTGAAGTGGACGCCGTCGGACGAGCGTTTGGTCATGACTCGGCCCGATTTGAAGTTCATATGAAGAATGGACGGGCGTTCAAGGATCCGGACGGGCGTCCGGTAGCCGACTTCTTTGAAACCGACTTTAAAATCTATATATAGTCGGTAATTGTTTTCTCCACACAAAGGCATCATACACTCATTATTTAAAACCCTAAACCTAGGGGCGGCTTTAGGCTGCGTTTTTCATCTTTTTATTCCGGTTTTTATGCTCTTAGTTTAGATTAAAAACTAGTTACTTTTTATGCCTTTGTTTACGCAAATTTGAGTTGCTGAGGATGTTCAGAGGCTAAAAGCTTCATCAAACGAGTATTGTGAAGCCATCCAACAATTGTTGATTTCGTTTTCTTCGATTATACTGTGAGTTTTTAATAAAGGTTGTTTCTTATTCATGCTTATTCATGTTTAAATTGCTCTTATATCGGAAGATGTGCATGTGTTGATTGTTTATTGTTGATGGAAGTCTTAATAAACCCTAGATCACCATGAATAAGAATAGTAACTCGAATCTATCATAACGGAAGTTAATAGGTTTGATTACTAGATTATAAACACAAAGTTTGCACCTTTGGTTAGAAAACGCGTTAATCTTACATCGGAAGATAATAGATTAATAGATGAACTTTCTAAGGAATTAGGGTTCATGTTTAGGTGAGGTGAATCACAACCTAGATAAAAACTGCAATATAATCGAGATAGGAAATCAATGCTTGTTGGATAGGTGGATCAATCCTCGTTTGCTCGTTATAAATTTGATTTAAATCCTTAAAAGCTTGAATTTGTCTAGTTAGTTTACTTTTATCTGCATCTTAGATTAGTTAGTTTAAATTGGTTCGCAGCCCGTATCCTTCCTGGCTTTAGATCATCTCTTCTCATTCCGCTTTTACGTTTTAGTTAAGTTTAATTTTCAGCATTCGTTTAGTTTTATCCGCTATTTAGCTTAGTAATCGTGACATAGGTTAGTTAGATAAAAACTAGAAATCACAATCGTTTAGTTCCCCGTAAGATCGACCCGGCATTAACCGCTATTACTACGATCCTTATACTTGAGGTTAACCGGATTATTACTTGTTTATTTTGTGTTGATAAAATCCGTGACAGGCGCAGCTGCTATTTATAGATTTTTAAGGCGGCTAGGGTTAGGTCGGCCGTGGACGCCCGTCCAGATGCGTTGAACTTTCGAGTCGGGCCGAGTCTTCGTCAGACGCCCGTCCTATACAAAATCAGACGCTCGTTCGCTAAAAATCATCAAACTCTGAATCAAAAATCTCCTTCTGGACGCCAGTCTGGAATAGTGGACACTCGTCCACTTGGGACCTTTCTTCTTTGAATCGAATAATCCTTCTGGACGCCCGTCTGGTGCTTTAAACAACCGTCCACTGGACGGATGCAATGGACGCCAGTTCAGCCATGTAAACCTTCATGCCAATCTCAAACTTGCATCTTTCTCCTTCCTTTAATCTTCAATCAAACACCGTTCTAGCTCCTTTCACAACATGCAAGCATGCCTACAAGGCGATAGAAACGAGCAAAGTGTAAAATCGTACATAAATAAATAAAAACCACATAAATAGCTCGATTCTCACACTTTAATAAATTCTAAACCCATTCTTCCAATTTATCCTTTAGCAAGTGATTTTCTATAAAAAAAAACACTAAAACACGGAAGATATTGTCACGGAATAACTCGATATAAACCACAAAATTAGTCGTAAACAACTCCCCCACACTTAAACTTTTGTTCGTCCCGAACAAAACAATCAAAACTAGCTCACTTTATATGCAGTCCAAATAGATTCCTAACTCACGTAACAGAAGATACAACAACTATAGCAAGTGATACCAACATAGAGATAGATTCGATGTGTGTGTGACAAGCCCTTTTCAATCTTCACAATCCTTTCAAACAAATACCCCTTCAAATAGTTTAATGACTTTCCTAGTTATAGACAGTAATTGTTCCACCCAAAGTCTTCCCGCGAACTCAGTAGGATAATCCCTACAGCATATCATTCGGTTTATACTGGGTATAAGTTCAACGATAACAAAGTCTTTAATTTTTTTCACTTTCTTTTTTTCTTCTTTGACGCACATCAGAATGAGCTCTTACCCGTTATAGTAGAATAGGATGTTTCGGGATAACACCCTACCTTACTCAAATCATAAGGTAGCTTCTTCTAACTGTCGTGAGCTCTTAGTCATCATAGTGGTATAGGACATTTCGTGATAATGCCCTAACTCACTCCAATCATCGACTAGCTTTCGACATACACGGTTATTTATTATATTACGGTTTGCAAAGACTGAGTTACGTTTCACTTATCACATTCAAACTTTCAGATATTCACAGTACATGTTCTGAACTTAGGTGTTACTTCACTGTTACTATTAAGAACAAATATCTCTAAGATAAATCACTAAAATAATGAAAGGATAAAGTTCAAAATTACTGCTTCAATATCAAAGGCTTTCGTGAGTGTGAAATGAATACTATCTCAAATCAGTAAAAACATGCTATAATCATCTCACAGAAGTTACAGACAATCATCGTCAAGAAACTACAACTAGCGAGCCTTTTTGTTTCAATTACATGCTCAAGATTTACAATTATCCAAGTGTACTTTGAAAAATTTTAAAATTTTCGAGAAAATCACATTACTCAATTTCAGAAGATATAGCATGATAACATTCCCAATTGAGACACCCCCCCACACTTAAATCACATTATGTCCTCAGAATGTGCAAATAAGAGAAAAGAATACTTAGCTGGTTTCAAAGTGGTTGTCGGGCTGTAGGTTGACAGTGGTCAGGCCATAACATGAACGTACCGCTGCAACTTGTATCAGGAACAGACAACATTGAAAGTAATAACTTGCAAACCTGCTCAATCTGCAACACTCGACATAACAGATAATCTCGGGGTATACGGGGTATATGAGTAAACATGTATACACATAAAACAACCACAAATAGGACAAGGATAACCAACACACAACTCACCAAGGTTTTATTCCGAATAACCTAAAAACTTAACTAAAAAGAAATACTTAAAAGACTAGGCTGCCTCCTAGGAGCGCTTCTTTATTGTCATTAGCTGGACAGAGTAAACCAAGTCAACCTGGATCAGGCCACTTGGGTTTGAGGCTAACCACTTCTCTGTCAGAATCAGAATGACTAGGACGGAAATGGTTTTCGCCACAACAACAGGTCACGTGCGTGAGAAGATCATGAAATTTTTCTCTCCATACAGCACTGACTCTTGTCTTCTTGTTCTTGTTTCTCAGATTCGGCTGAGGTATGCTAACAAGCTCAGGAACATTGACAGAAGGATCTGCAAGGATAGTGGTAATAATGTCATCATCCACTCCAAAGAAGTAGGATGGAATCTCTTCACAAATAAACGACTCAACCGTTTCATTTCTCTTTTGAAAGTATAGTACCTCAGGCTTTTCCTTGGGTTGCCCAAAGTACTTCTTAATCCTATGACCATTGACCTTGAACGGTTGATCGCCGTACCCTTTCAACGTAATGGCTCCGCCAGGATGAACATCAAGAATCTCAAAGGGTCCAGACCATCTAGATTTAAGTTTACCAGCAAAAAGATGGAGCCTGGTGTTATACAGCAAAGCCATGTCTCCCACTTTAAATTCCCGATCTTTAATCTTAGCATCGTGGAGTGCCTTCGTTCTTTCCTTACTGATTCTCGAATTCTCGTAGGCACGGAGTCGGAATTCATCGAGCTCGTTCAATTGCAATAACCTCTTTTCCCCACAAAGCTGGCTGTCGAAATTCAAGAATTTAATACCCCAGTAAGCTCTGTGCTCAAGCTCGACTGGTAAATGGCAAGCTTTGCCATAAACCATTTGGAAGGGTGACGTACCCATAGGGGTCTTAAACGCGGTGCGATAAGCCCAAAGTGCGTCATCCAACTTCGAACTCCGGTTGGATCTATTGGAATTCACGAGTTTTCTCCAAAATCCGCTTTAGACTTCGTTGCTCACCTCGACTTGGCCACTTTGGTTTGGGGTGGTATGGTGTACCAATTTTGTGTTTGACACCATATTTCTCAAGAATTTTATCCAGTGGTGCATTACAGAAATGCGAACCTTCATCACTGATAAGGGCTCTAGGACAGCCAAATCTAGTAAAGATATTCTTTTGCAAGAATTTCTTAACAACTTTGTGATCATTGGTTTGGGTGGCGATGGCCTCTACCCACTTGGAAACATAGTCCACACAGACCAGAATATATTTCTTAGAGCATGATGATGGGAACGGTCCCATAAAATCAATGCCCCAGACGTCAAAAACTTCACATTCCAAGATAGGCCTCAAAGGCATCTCCATCCTATTACTGAGTCTCCCTACTCTTTGGCATCTATCACACCTTTGCAAAAGGCTTCGACATCTTTAAACAAAGTAGGCCGGTAAAAACCGGCTTGAAGGATTTTTGTGACTGTCTTAGGTGCTCCGTAGTACCCACCAGGCGGGACCACTATGACATTGCTCTAAGATATCCCATTGCTCATGTTCCGGAACGCACCTTCTAAGCAACCCGTCTTTGCAGACTTTAAACAGATATGGATCCTCCCATACGAGATACTTTAAGTCGCTGAAAAATTTCTTCTTTTCCTGATACGTCATCTCTTCTAAATGCCCACCTGCTAAGTAGTTGACGTAATCAGCATACCACGGCCTAACTGTATCAAGCTTCATCAATTGCTCAGTAGGGAAATCGATGCCTATTTCCTTGTGATCTTCGCCACCCTCATTTACTAGGCGAGACAGATGATCAGCCACCACATTATCACTACCCTTCTTATCTTTGATCTCAAGGTCAAACTCTTGCAAAAATAGAATCCATCTGAGTAACCTTGGTTTTGCATCTGCTTTGTCCATAAGGTAGCGTAGGGCTGCATGGTCGGTCCAAACTACAACTTGAGACCCTAGAAGATAACTTCTAAACTTGTCAATAGCAAAAACGACGGCTAAGAATTCCTTCTCAGTCGTGGTGTAATTGCATTGAGCCGGGTTCAAGGTGCGGCTCGCATAGTAAATGGGCCTGAACTTTTTATCAATTCTTTGACCTAAAACTGCGCCGGCTGCGTAGTTAGAGGCATCACATAATAATTCAAAAGGCTTAGTCCATTCAGGTGCGATTAAGATAGGGGCACTTATGAGCTTTTCCTTCAGGCAATTGAAAGCTTCTTTGCATTTCTCATCAAACAAGAACATAACATCATCTTTAAGAAGGTTAGATAAGGGCTTGGCTATTGTGGAAAAGTCCTTAATAAATCGCCTGTAGAAGCCAACATGACCAAGAAAACCGCGTACCTCTTTGATAGTTTTCGGGTACGACATTTTTTCAATGGCTTCTACCTTAGCCTTATCAACTTGCATACCACTTCTGGACACCTTGTGTCCCAGAACAATCCCTTCATCTACTAGAAAATGGCATTTCTCCCAGTTAAGCACTAAATTCTTTTCAACACAGCGTGGAAGTACCATATCTAGATTCTCCAAGATCTCATCGAAGCTATCGCCATAGACTGAGAAGTCGTCCATGAAGACTTCCATACATTTTTCCACAAGTCCATCGAAAATGGCCAACATGCACCGTTGGAATGTTGCTGGTGCATTGCATAACCCGAAAGGCATTCTGCGAAAAGAAAAAGTGCCAGATGGGCACGTAAACGTGGTCTTCTCCTGGTCATTAGGGTCGATGGCTATCTGGAAGTAACCAGAATATCCATTGAGGAAACAATAATACTTATGACAACTCAGTCTTTCAATAAGCTGGTCAATGAAGGGTAAGGGGAAATGGTCTTTGGCGGTGACTTCATTCAATCTGCGATAATCGATGCGGACCACAGCCGATCACAAGGCGTAAAGCTATCTCTTCCCCCTTTTCATTCTTTTCAACGGTGATACCTCCCTTCTTTGGCACAACTTGGGTGGGGCTAACCCACTCACTGTCGGCGATTGCATAGATGATTCCCATGTCTAACCACTTTATAACTTCTTTCTTGACAACCTCCTGCATATGCGGATTCAGCCTTCGCTGAGGTTGTCTGACTTTCTTAGCTCCTTCCTCCGTTCGGATTTTATGCATGCACACATCGGGGCTGATTCCTCGGATATCACCTACTTGCCATCCGAACGCGAGGATGTTCTTTTCAAGCACTTTTATCGGCGGTGCTTCTTGCTCGGACTCGAGTTTCGAGGAGATGATCAAGGGCAATTTATCACCATCCTTAAGAAAAATGTACTTAAGGTGATGAGGAAGCGGTTTAAGCTCCAAGTCAGTAGGTGGTTGCTCAATACTAGATTTTAAAGGGCCACCTTTTTCCTTATGGGCTTGAAGTGGTTGACAGTAGAACACCTCATCTTCCCGAGGCATAACCCCAGAAAGATACTGGATAACATCATCCATAGGGATCCTTCTGTCAGTACCTGCTTCCTCCTTCTGATGCTTAATCATCTTTCTCAACTCTTCCTCTTCTAGCTCCTCTGCTAGCTGTTCCCAATCATCAACCTCCCAATGAGTAGTCTCTCTCCGAAAATCCACTTCGTCCCAACTACCCATCGGGGCTTCCTCTTCTCCGGGGTTAAAGTCATTCTGATGCAGCTCTTTTAAATCATCGTTCATTGCTGGGAAATTCCATGTTTCTTTTTCATTGACAAGCTCAGTGTGAGCAAGTCGTGAAGACGGCTCGTCGGTGACTACGGCCTGTAATGAACTAGAAGATGGTCCATAGTCAGCTTGATCTACAATGTTTATAACTTCGAAAACACCTATCTCTGTTAGCCCTTCTGCTTCTTCAGAGTTGGCATCTTCTTCGTCCTCATAAATTGCTTCAACGAACGAGATTTCTTCAATCAAGGGTGTCTCAGGACTTTGCCCTCGTGTGAAGGTGACGGATGTATCATCAACTCTAAGTGTAATCTGACCCTTACAGAAATCAATGAGGGCGGCAGAGGTGTCTAAAAAGGTCCGGCCTAGAATTAGAGGCATCTCTTTGTCAGGTGGGTAGTCTAAGATAACCCAGTCGGTAGGGAAAACCAAATGTTCAACATAGAGAAGAACATTAGTAACACAACCGGCTGGCCGAGCGGCTAGATCGGTCTACCATCTCAGTAGAGAAATAGGGCGTTCCCGCATTCTTTTATCTAAACCGAGCTTTGTTTGCGGACGTTCAATGGCATCACATTTATAGAGGCCCCGAATCGCATAAGACATTTTGGAACTTGTGGCCTTCAATCTCACAGGAGATTGAAGGTCTTCCGGGTCACCTCGCTTAATAGCAACTTTTTGTGAAACCATGGAACATTCTTCTCTTAAAACTTCTTCTGCCATCCCTTGAAGCTTCTTCTTGCTTCCACAAACTTCTTTAAGATACTTAGAGCACTTGGGCATTTCAGTCAATACCTCAGCTAGGGGTATACTCACTTTGGTGTCTCTAAGCATCCTCCTCACTCTGTCATATTGTCTGTCAAGGCGAGGGTATTCTCTTTCCTCTTTGGTGGATAAGGAAGGGCTTTATCATTGTCGGGGGAACGACCACGACTTTTTAATGGCTTCGTCTTCCTTATCCTTCCATCTCACAAACTTCTCCTCCTCCTCTTTTTCGGGGGAACAACCACGACTTTTCCTCGAATCGAATCATCCTCATCCCCCGAAGAGCCGTCATCATTAAGCTCCTCCTCACTTGTTGGTTTCTTCGGTATATGATTTACGATTGCCCCTCCCTGAACTTATTGCGTCGGGAGGGGCTGCTCGTTTCCCAACACCTTTCCGGGTCCCGCCTGCTTACCACTTCTCAAGGTAACTTCATTCAACTCTTGGTCTCCATACTCCCATTGAGGTGTGAAGGCAGTGCAAACATTGACATCTGCTTTTGGATTTCTCTCGGTATAACTTGGGAGTTTACCGTGGGGTCTGATTGCTTGTTTGTTCGCCATCGCCTTTGTCTCTCTATTGCCTTGACACTAGTAGACGGGGTCTTCACCATGTCCACTAGCTCTTCAAACTTATGTTGAGGGACACGTGAGGTGGTATGATTTTGATGTTGGCTTTGATTCCAACCACCTTGAGGTCTTTGGGAGTTGGGATTATGAGATTGATTAACCACCCCGGGAGGTGGTCTTTGATAACTTTGAGTTGAAAGAAGGGTTAGAATTGGATGGGCCGAGGTGGTGCATTGGGACGTTGAAATCCGGAATAATTCCGGTTCGATTGGAGTTTCCGAAGGTTTGGTTGAAATTCACTTCCTCGGTAATTTCATCTCCCGCTTTGCATTCCCGGGTAGTTCACATCCGGTTTGCCCTTGTTCTTTGCATTTGTAAATTGGCTAGGCGCTTGCTAATTACTTCCATTTGAGCAACTAACACCTTGTTCTCGAGTTGCTCGCAGCATGATTCCTTCTTATTCCCACTAACATTGGTCTTCCTAGGACTTGACCACATGTTATTCTTTGCTATAGTTTCGGCCACCACCTGTAAGCGCATCATCACCTCCCCAGGAATGATCCATGAGCAATGGAATCAAGGAAGTCTCTATTTGGTTGAGAGACACCTCGGTAGAATAACTCTAGTAGCTCATGTCTACTATATCCATGGTTGGGGCACTTCCTCATCAACGATTTAGTCTCTCCCATGCTTTCCCCACTCTCACCATCAAGTTGTTCAAATGTGGCTATCTCCCTTTTCATGTCCATGATTGTCCCGGGTGAGACAAACTTGAGCAAAGGCTCTTTTGACATCATTCCGTACGGAGAGAATGATGGGCTAAAGATTTGAACCAACGGTTTGCTTCACCCTTTAGAGCGAACGGGAAGAGTTTTAACTTGACAATCTCGGAATCAACACCGGGATAGTGGCACACTTCACGATTTGAACGAAGGTGGACAAGAAGTCATGGGGATCTTCGTCGGCGGTGCCATGAAAAGAACTATTCGGACCGGTCCTACCACTCCATTTTTCGGATCGAAGTTCACTTGCCCCATGTATGCCGGAGGGCGAATAGGTCTATGCCCTTCCAGGAAGTCTTGGTCAAGATAGGGAGCATAGGGGTCTTGATTTAACTGGTTTTGACGGAATTGTTGAAACTGATTATTTATTCCAGCTTGTTGATTCTGTTGTTGCTGTATTGTCTGCATCTGTTGAAGGATTAGATTCATTTGGGCTTGAGGATCTGGATTTTGAAGTTCGTTAGCCATAATGTCTGGATTCGGGAAGAGCTTTCTCCTGAGAATAGATCGCTCAGGCTCGGGATTAAAGATGAGAGGTCCCTTCTTACTCCTGGTTTGCATAAACCAGAAGAGCAGAACGGGAAGAAATCAACCGTAGGGTTGATGAGAACGAGCTCAGAGAGGATTGGAGGATTTAGAAGCTTAGAAAGATAGAGGAGAAGAGAAGAGAAAAGAAAAGTGAAATATTCGAGAGGCGGGCGGCGTTCAGTGTGAGTGGATGCTAGTTCAGAGAGGATTCAGGAAGTGAACGCTCGTTCAGAGCACTGAACTGGCGTTCAGAAGACAGATAGGCGGGTAGACGGGCGTTCAGTATGAGTGAACGCTCGTTCAGAAAGTTTTTATATTTTTTTTTATTTATTTTTAATTTTTTTAATTTAGAAAAGATATGGAAACAGAAACAGGAAAAGAAACCTACCTACGAAAAATTTAAAACAGAAAAGGCACTAAGACGGTAAAAAAAACGTGTTGAAATCTTCTAGGGCCAAAATGGAGGGGAAAGCAGCAGATTTTGACCTCGAAAACGGTGTCGAACGGCCTAACGGACACTCGAGCCGAAAGTTATGGTCAAAATACTACCGCGTGCTATAGCGATCCCTTTTGACACAGAAAACTGTCCTAAGTAGAATCCGACAACCGTTACCGATTCCCCGGCAACGGCGCCAAAAACTTGTTCGATAAAACTAGTTTTAAATTTATTTTATCGGAACACCCCAAGTATAAGGTTCGTAGTATAGGGTGTTACCGAGTCGTCCTAAGGGAATCGAATGTTTATCGGATTAAGGGCAATTATTCTATCAATTATGTCACGACTATTAACCACGACTAGGGTTTAAACTAATTAAACTATAAAAAACAATGAACAGTAACTAAAACGATGAACAGTAACTTGGAACAGAAAATTTGCAGAAAAATAACAATTAACATCTAGGGTTCCTAAAACAACTAAACGTAGCAATCAAATTGATACGAACTATTCGATTTATCAAGTAATTAAAAAGAAACGGCAAGGCAACGGGAATCCACCAATCAACCAACCCAACCCCAACTAGATGGCAAATTAAAGATACGATTTTTAGTAATGATCTATCACGAATTCGATTAAATTCCTTTAAACAAATTCTAGGGTTTCGTTTTCTTTCTCAAGCAAAACTAAACGGCATGCAAAACAAGATCATGAGATCGTCTCCAAAACTCGACTCAATTAATTATAAACGATCTCTCGAATTACAACTAATTGCATCAATTGAAAGACTAAGGCTTGAACAATATTCTCATGCAAATTCAAAGCATAAAAGTAGTTTCATCGATCTTTCGATTCAAATAAAACATAAACAATAAAGAACAATATCCAATTGATGAAAAAGCGTAACTTTTACTCACTAAACATGGAGCTAAAAATCATCTAGTTGGTGTTGATGTTGATCGGTTTCATCTGTTGTCCCACCGCGATGTGCTTAGCCAACAATCATGTTGTTGAACATGATCATTGGGATGGAGGAGTTCATCTTCGAGTTTTCTCTCTGAAATATGCGGCTGCTAGGGTTTTTTGTGTGTAAAAATCTGATTTCTTTAGGGTTGGGGCGCAGCTGCTATTTATAGATTTTTAAGGCGGCTAGGGTTAGGTCGGCCGTGGACGCCCGTCCAGATGCGTTGAACTTTCGAGTCGGGCCGAGTCTTCGTCAGACGCCCGTCCTATACAAAATCAGACGCTCGTTCGCTAAAAATCATCAAACTCTGAATCAAAAATCTCCTTCTGGACGCCAGTCTAGAATAGTGGACGCTCGTCCACTTGGGACCTTTCTTCTTTGAATCGAATAAGCCTTCTGGACGCCCGTCTGGTGCTTTAAACGCCCGTCCACTGGACGGATGCAATGGACGCCAGTTCAGCCATGTAAACCTTCATGCCAATCTCAAACTTGCATCTTTCTCCTTCCTTTAATCTTCAATCAAACACCGTTCTAGCTCCTTTCACAACATGCAAGCATGCCTGCAAGGCGATAGAAACGAGCAAAGTGTAAAATCGTACATAAATAAATAAAAACCACATAAATAGCTCGATTCTCACACTTTAATAAATTCTAAACCCATTCTTCCAATTTATCCTTTAGCAAGTGATTTTCTATAAAAAAAAACACTAAAACACGGAAGATATTGTCACGGAATAACTCGATATAAACCACAAAATTAGTCGTAAACACATAGTAAATGGGCCTGAACTTTTTATCAATTCTCTGGCCTAAAACTGCACCCACTGCGTAGTTAGAGGCATCGCACATTAATTCAAAAGGCTTAGTCCAGTCAGGTGCGATTAAGATAGGGGCACTTATGAGCTTTTCCTTTAGGCAATTGAAAGCTTCCTTGCATTTCTCATCAAACAAGAACTCAACATCATCTTTCAGAAGGTTAGATAAGGGCTTGGCGATGGTAGAAAAGTCCTGAATAAACCGCCTGTTGAAGCCAACATGACCTAGAAAACCTCGCACCTCTTTCACAGTTTTCGGGTACGCCATCTTTTCAATGGCCTCTACTTTAGCCTTATCAACTTTGAATACCGATCTTGGACACCTTGTGTCCCAGAACAATCCCTTCATCTACTAGAAAATGGCATTTCTCCCGGTTAAGCACTAAATTCTTTTCAACACGAGCGTTGAAGTACCATATCTAGATTTTCCAAGATCACATCAAAGCTATCGCCATAGGCGAGAAGTCATCCATGAAGACTTCCATACATTTCTCCACAAGTCCATCAAAAATGGCCAACATGCACCGTTGAAATGTTCTTTGGTGCATTGCATAACCCGAAAGGCATTCGCGAAAAGCAAAAGTGCACGATGGACACGTAAACGTAGTCTTCTCCTGGTCATTAGGGTCGATGGCTATCGGAAGTAACCGAGAATATCCATCGAGGAAACAATAATACTTATGACCACTCAATCTTTCAAGAAGGCTGGTCAATGAAAGGTAAGGGGAAATGGTCTTTGGCGGTGACTTCATTCAATGCGATAGTCAATGCGGACCACAGCCGATCACAAGGCGTAAAGCTACTTCTTCCCCCTTTTCATTCTTTTCAACGGTAATACCCCCCTTCTTTGGCACAACTTGGGTGGGGCTAACCCACTCACTTGTCGGCGATTGCATAGATGATTCCCATATCTTACCATTTTATGACTTCTTTCTTGACAACCTCCTGCATGTACGGATTCAGCCTTCGCTGAGGTTGTCTGACTTTCTTAGCTCCTTCCTCCGTTCGGATTTTATGCATGCACACATCGGGGCTGATTCCGAAAAATGTACTTAAGGTGTTGCGGAAGCGGTTTAAGCTCCAAGTCAGTAGGTGGTTGCTCAATACTGGATTTTAAGGGGCCACCTTTTTCCTTATGGGCTTGAAGTGGTTGACTGAAGAATACCTCATCTTCCCGAGGTATAACCCCAGATTGGTACTGGATCACACCATCCATAGGGATCCTTCTGTCAGCACCCGCTTCCTCCTTCTTATGCTCGATCATCTTTCTCAACTCTTCTTCTTCTAGCTCCTCTGCTAGCTGTTCCCAATCATCAACCTCCCAATGAGTAGTCTCTCTCCGAAATCCACTTCATCCTAACTACCCATCGGGGCTTCCTCTTCTACACGGGGTTAAAGTCTTCCCGATGCGGCTCTTTGAAATCATCGTTCATTGCTTTGGGAATCTCCATGTTTCTTGTTCATTGACGGGCTCGGTGTGAGCAAGTTGTGAAGACGACTCATCGGTGGCTTGCGGCTGTAATGAAACGAGAAGATGGTCCACAGTCAGCTTGATCTTTAATGTTTATAGCTTCGAAAACACCTATCTCTGTTAGCTCTACCGCTTCTTCAGAGTTGGCATCTTCTTCGTCCTCATAAATTGCTTCAACGAACAAGATTTCTTCAATCAAGGTTTCCTCAGGAATTTTCCCTCGTGTGAAGGTAACAGATGTATCATCGACTCTAAGCGTAATCTGACCCTTATAGAAATCGATGAGGGCGGCAGAGGTGTCCAAAAAGGTCCGGCCTAGAATTATATAGGGGCATCTCTTTGTCAGGTGGATAGTCTAAGATAACCCAGTCAGTAGGGAAAACCAAATTTTCAACACGGAGGAGAACATTAGCAACACAACCGGCTGCTGAGCGGCTAGATCGGTCTACCATCTGAAGAGAAATAGGGCGTTCCCGCATTCTTTTATCTAAACCGAGCTTTTTGCAGACGTTCAATGGCATCACATTTATGGAGGCCCCTGAGTCGCATAAGACGTTTTGGAACATGTGGCCTTCAATCTCACAAGAGATTGAAGGTCTCCGGGTCACCTCGCTTAGTAACAACTTTTTGTGAAACCATAGAGCACTCTTCTCTTAAAGCTTCTTCGCCATCCCTTGAAGCTTCTTCTTGCTTCGACAAACTTCCTTAAGATACTTAGAGCACTTGGGCATTTCGATCAATACCTCGGCTAGGGGTATACTCACTTTGGTATCTCTAAGCATCCTCATCACACCGTCATATTGTCATCGTCATGACCGAGGGTATTCTCTTTCTTCTTCGGTGGATAAGGAAGGGCTTTATCATTGTTCATGGCTTGATTTTTTATGGCTTCGTCTTCCTTATCCTTCCATCTGACAAACTTTTCCTCCCTCTTTTTTGTCAGGGGTACAGCCACCTGACTTTTCCTCATTTCTCTATCAGAATCATTTTCATCACCCGAAGAATCATCATTAAGCTCCTCCTCACTGTTGCTTCCTTCGGTATTTAACTTCTGATTGCCCCCTCCTGAACTTATGGCGTCAGGAGGGGCTACTCGTTTCCCGACATCTTTCCGGGTCCCACCTGCTTACCACTTCTCAGAGTGACCTCATTCAGCTCTTCGTTCCCATAATCCCATTGAGGTGTGATGGCAGTGCAAACATTGATATCTGCTTTAGGATTTCTTTCGGTATAACTTGGAAGTTTACCCTAGGGTCTGCTTGCTTGTTGGTCTGCCATCTGACCAACCTGTCTCTCTATTGTTTTGACACTAGTAGCCAGGGTCTTCACCATATCTACTAGCTCATCAAACTTATGTTGAGGGACACAAGAGGTGGTTTGGTTGTGATGTTGGTTTTGATTCCAACCACCTTGAGGTCTTTGGGAGTTAGGATTGTGAGATTGATTAACCATCCCAGGAGGTGGTCTTTGATAACTTGAGTTGAAAGAAGGTTTTGAATTGGATGGGCCAGGTGGTGCATTAGCTTGATTAAAAGTGGGACGTTGAAATCCGGAATGATTCTGGTCCTGATTGAAGTTTCTGAAGGTTTGGTTATGATTCTCCATTAAATTCCCTTCCTCATTCATCTCATTTCCCGCCTGCATCCAGGTAGTTCACATCTGACGGCCCTTGTTGCTGCTGCATTTGTAAATTGGCTAGCTGCTTGCTAATTACTTCCATTTGAGCAACTAACACCTTAGTCTCAGAATTGCTCGCAGCAGATTCCTTCTTATTCCCACTAACATTGGTCTTCTTTGGAGTTGACCACATGTTATTCTTTGCTATAGTTTCGGCTACCCCGTAAGCGATCATCACCTCTCCCTAGGAATGATCCATGAGCAAATGAATCAAGGAAGTCTCTATTTGGTTGAGAGACACCTCTCGTAGAATAACTCTAATAGCTCATGTCTACCGTATCCATGGTTGGGGCACTTCCTCATCAACGAGTTAGTCTCTCCCATGCTTTCCCCACACTCTCACCATCAAGTTGTTCAAATGTGGCTATCTCCCTTTTCATGTCCATGATTGTCCCGGTGAGACAAACTTCGAGCAAAGGCTCTTTCGACATCATTCCGTGTACGGAGAGAATGATGGGCTAAAGATTTGAACCAACGGTTTGCTTCACCCTTTAGAGCAAATGGGAAGAGTTTTAACTTGACAATCTCAGAATCAACACCAGGATAGTGGCCTGCTTCGCAGATTTGAACGAATGTGGACAAGAAGTCATGAGGATCTTCGTCAGTAGTGCCATGAAAAGAACTATTCTGGACCAGTCCTACCACTCCATTTTTCAGATCGAAGTTCACTTGCCCCATGTCTGGAGGGCGAATAGGTCTATGCCCATCCAGGAAGTCTTGGTCAAGATAGGGAGCATAGGGGTCTTGATTTAATTGGTTTAGCTGGTTCTGACGGAACTGTTGAAATTGATTATTTATCAGCTTGTTGATTATGTTGTTGTTGTATTGCCTGCATCTGTTGAAGGATCAGATTCATTTGGGCTTGAGGATCTGGATTTTGAACTTCGTTAGCCATAATGTCTGGATGAGGGAAGAGCTTTCTCCTGATAATAGATCGCTCAGGTTCGGGATTAAAGGTAAGAGGTCCCTTCTTACTCCTGGTTTGCATAAACCAGAAGAGCAGAACAGGAAGAAATCAACCTTAGGGTTGATGAGAACGAATGTAGAGAAGATTAGAAGGTTTAGAGGTTTAGAAAGAGAGAAGAGAGAAGGGGATTCTGGAGGTGAACGCTCGTTCAGGTCACTGAACTAGCGTTCAGAAGACAAATTGGGGGTAGACGGGCGTTCAGTATGAGTGAACGCTCGTTCAGAAAGTTTTTATATTTTTATTTTTTTTTAAATTTTTTTTTTAATTTAGAAAAGATATAGAAACAGAAACAGGAAAAGAAACCTACCTACGAAAGACTTAAAAACAGGAAAAACACTAAGACGGTAAAAAAAACGTGTTGAAATCTTCTAGGGCTAAAATGGAAGGGAAAAGAGCAGATTTTGACCTCGAAAACGGTGTTGAACGGCCTACGGCGGTTCACCCCGTCGTCGGCGTCGGAACGAGCTTTCCGAATTGGGGTCCTGCGCGCCAAACGGACACTCGAGCCGAAAGTTATGGCCAAAATACTGCCGACACAGAAAACTGCACTACGTAGATTCCGACAACCGTTACCGACTCCCCGGCAACGGCGCCAAAAACTTGATCGGTAAAAACTCGTTTTAAATTTATAATTACCGGAACACCCCAAGTGCAAGGGTCGTAGTAAAGGTGTTACCGGGTCGTCCTAAGGGAATCGAACGTCTATCGGATTAAGTACAGTTATTGTGTCGATTATGTCACAAATTATTATCTAAAACTAAGGTTTATGCTACTTGTAATCTAAGAACAATGAAAAGAAACAGAAAATAACAGAAAATAGAACAAGAAACGACACTGGACGGGCGTTCACTGATATGGACGGGCGTCCAATAACGTTCTGGAAACAGGAAATATGCAGAAAACGGCAGGTAAAAACTAGGGTTTTTAAAATAACTAAACTTAGCAACAAAAGTTGATACGAACGAATCGGTTTATCAAATAATTAAAAGAAACGGCAAGGCAACGAGAATCCACCAATCAACCAACCAACCCCAACTAGATTGCGCGCTAAAGATACGATTTTTGTAATGATCAAATCACGAATTCGATTAAATCCCTTTAATCAATTTCTAGGGTTTCGTTTTCTTTCTCAAGCAAAACTAAACTAGCATGCATAACACGATCATGAGGCTTGTCTCCAATACTCTACTCAACTAATCATAAACAATCTCTTGAATTACAATTAATTGCATCAATTGAAAAGATCAAAGCTTGAACAATATTCTCATATAAATTCAATCAGAAAAGTAGTTTCATCGATCCCTCGATTCAATAAAACATAAACGATAAATCACAACATTCAACTGATGAAAAACCATAAATTAACTCACTAAAGATGTAGCCAAAAATCCTCTAGTTGGTGTGGTTGTTGATTGTTTTCCTCCGTTGTCCCACCGCGAATTGCTTAGCCAACAATCATATTGGTGATCATGATTGTTGGGATGGAAGAATTCATCCTTGAGTTTTTTTCTCTGAAATATGCGGCTGCTGTGTATATTTTTGAGTGAATGATATGATATGGTGCGATTAGGGTTCAGTACACACTGGTATTTATAAGATTTTGAGGCGGCTAGGGTTAAGTCGGCTATTGGACGCCCGTCCGGAAAGGTAGATCCTAAACCCATTCTTCCAATTTATCCTTTTAGCAAGTGATTTTCTATAAAAAAAACACTAAAAAACGGAAGATATTGTTACGGAATAACTCGATATAAACCACAAAATTAGTCGTAAACAATTAGTGGTAGAGAAAATCGAGGCAGATGGGACAGTTGGTCCTACTTCACCGACCACTTGTTCGAGTTCTATTTCGTCTTCTTTACAGGTACATGAAGATCATCCGCTTGAGGAGCGAACTGGGCCATCTAATATACCCAATCCAACCAATATATTTCCTATGGATGTTCTTGTCCCAGTTGACATTGATGGAAAACCGAAGCACACTTTCATTGATCCTTTTGCGGTGTATTGTGCTGTTATTCCGGCTTCTAATCCCTATGCTTATATTGCTGCTCCAGAGAAAATAATTTGCATTGAGCACTCACGACATTCCTATGCATTGGTTTCCTTGGTGAGGTATTCTTCATCAGCTCGAGGTTCTAGTTATTTGAAGCCGTATTTACGCCTTGTATTTGATCCGGGCATATCATTGGTGTTCGTTGCTGGTTCATCCTGTTGTGTACTTGTTGCTGCTTTTTATGACATCCATTTGATTCGAGGACGAATCCTTTCTAACCAGGAGGGAATGATGTGATCTAAGATGAGATGTTTTGGTTTGGAGATCATTTATCCATCATTGTTCCCTTGGCAGATTTTCCTTAGAATTTTATTAGTATTTATTTCTTTTATTTTTATTTTTATTTTTATTTTTATTTCTATTAAATAACTTTGTCCCACATCGCTTTGGGAGTAGGTTGTGACTTTTATTCTAGCCTATAAAAAGGCTTTAGTTGTACTATTTGTAAGGAGACAAAATTTTTGATGATATATTATATTTGAAGCTTTTAAGCTTTGGTGAGTTTTCTCACGTTGGTGCTTGGTGGATTCCGACACCGGTGTTTGGTGGATTCCAAACGGAACTTATCAAGGTTCTGAGTAGACCTTGTGGCGTTCTTAGATACGGGTTATATAATGGTTGAGGTCATACCATGGTTCTTAGTTACGAGTTAGCTAAGGGTCGCGGTGCTCGTTTTATTGGTGCCTTCAGTCGGTCTTTCGGCAATTTCGGATCTGATTCGGCTACGGATCACATCACCATTTGCAGACCTGAGATGTATTCAAGAACCTCATCAAACCTCAGTAGGCTGTTGACTCTAGAAGAAACTCAGCTGACTTTCACAGACTGAACACACTTACTCAGCTGACTTCACAGATTAGTTCTACCAGATTAGAGATCAAGTCACATTGCTGACAGCTCTCATCCCGAATATTTTCCATCCCAAACTTCTCCGGCCACGAACATTTCGGGAATTGTCTCACCTTGACTATAGTCAGAAAATATTCGGGCACAAATTGTATACCCGATGGGGATCCCGACCTATCCCGAATCAAAACAATAATAAATTTCAAATTTTATTTAATGATTATTGTATGATTACCATTAAGATTACTTGGAGATTATTTTCTTTTTCAAATTTAGAAACAATATTTTTCCCATATACCATATTTTTTCTCAATTTTGGATTGTTATTTTTTTCTCAAATATTCTCAACTTTTGTGTCAACTCAATCCTGATGAGTTTATATTTTGTTACGTGACAAATAACGTGTATATATACTCTGTTTTTAAACATAATAAGCAGTCGCGGATTCAGAAAATTCGTTCAGCGGGGTCCATAAATTTTTATAAGAGTAATATTTTTTCAGCAGTATCCATAAATGTTTTTTATAAGTAAAATTTAGTTAATTTATCATTTTAGCGGTGTTCATGTATCCGTATGGGTACACGTAGATCCACCCTTGATAATAAGGCGAACCTTGAGCATTACATATTTAGTTTGGGGGAATGAGGGAGAAGGACAAAAATATTTCATCAATTGAGTAGAAGGACAATCTTTTGAAACTTTTGCATAAATGACAAAACTATTTATTCACTGTCGAAATTCACTTGTGTTCGAAATTCACTGTTTAAATTCACTGCTGAAATTCACTGTCGAAATTCACTAATTTTCAAAATTCATTGTCGAAATTCACTGATTTTTGGGATTCACTGTCAAAATTCACTGATTTCGGGATTCACTGGGGAGATTCACTGATTTTCGGGATTCACTGTTTGTCCTTCTCGCTATAAAAATTATGGCGGAATATTATTAAGCAACAGGACAACTACATATTTTTTATAGGGAGAAGGACAATCGCATAATTTTTATAGCGAGAAGGACAAACAAAGAATCCCGAAAATCGGTGAATCTCCCTAGTGAATCCCGAAATCAGTGAATTTCGATAGTGAATTTTGACAGTGAATCCCGAAAATCAGTGAATCCCGACGATGAATTTTGAAAATTAGTGAATTTCGACAGTGAATTTCGGTAGTGAATTTAAACAGTGAATTTCGAACACAAGTGAATTTCGATAGTGGATAAATAGTTTTGTCCTTTATGCAAAAGTTTCAAAAGACTGTCCTTCTACTCAATTGATGAAATATTTTTGTCCTTCTCCCTCATTCCCCCTAAAAATTATGCAGTTGTCCTTCTCCCTATAAAAAATATGTAGCTGTCCTGTTACTTAAAAATATTCCAGATTGTGTCATTATCCCTAATTTCCTAATTTAATTTTAGCTAAATTGTGTTTATCGGTGTTATTTATTTCACAACTAGCTTTTTGTTTTACTTAATGAACACTTCATTAAGTTGTCATGTCTTCATTGTTTTTTGTGAATTTAGTTTGATTTCAGTTTAATAAAATCATTAATTGAGTCAAATCCAATTGATATTTCACCTCCAAACATTTTGGTATCATGATTATCGGGTTCCAACACTCTTCAGGTAGGAGTCGGGGTAGAAAATAGACTCCCGAATTTTATCGGAATGTGAATCGGGTAAGAGAGTTATGAGAAAAGGTCCCAACTCGATTTCACCCAACTGAATACCCCAATATCGACAATTTAGTGCAAAATATTTCCAAACAATTATTATAAGTAAACGCAAACACACGCGTCAGAAAATAACAATGAATAACAGCTTGTTTTTCGAATAAATTCAACTGCAAACACCAAGAAAGTTACTTATGTAACATCAAAGAGAGCATTAAAAAAGGAAATGAAAAGAGTATTGAGTTTCATATGATAGCATTGTCGTTTAAATGTTGACATTTCCTTTTTTTAGTACACTGATGTTTCCATAAATGTCATATTGTTTATCATATCTAGCTTGCATCGTCGAGGGAAGTTCTGCCGGTCAAGAAAATGATTTTGTTTTGAATACTAAATTGGATGTATTGGTGATCGACCATCCTCTTTCTTTTTTTTTTTCTTTTTTTTGGGAAATGTCCATCCTTTTTCTGTAATGTCATTGCAGGCCTTTAGTATAATTAATTTGACCTTGCCAAACATTAACTTGGAAACTCAAATCACCTACATGACACCGTCTTAAAATATAAGTTTATTTAGATTTTTTTGGTTTCTCTCATAATATAAATCCACATAGAATATCAATAAAATATTATAATATTTTTCTTGTTTTACCTTTCATTTATTACATATATGTATCCAATTTTCACTACTTTACAATTATTGTATTAATAACAGACAAATGATATTTTAATTGTTTATCATCAAAATAAATTACACTTAGCCATTTTTAAATTGTGTGAACACTTTGAATGGACATATATTTTGGGAGGGACGAAATATATTTTGGATATGCTAAGAGTTATTCTATCATCTAATTTAAAGGGTAGGTGGGCCGTTAAACTAACAGAGCCACTCACGAATAAGCTTGTGTTCGGCTTATTAGTGTTTATAATCATTTTCATTTTTAGCTTAATAAACTAAGTTTGAACATTAATATAAATCGTTTCCTAAACGGACGTTAAGGTAGCTGGAGCGAATTAAATTTCAACATGGGTTGCTTAAAGTTTAGGCAATGTCTAGCTTAGACTATAAATAAGGTCATTTGTGTTTTGTTTTAGATGCATCAGTGAAATGTATTTCCTGAGATAAACTCTATCGTAGATAGCGCAACGTTTGGTCTATTTAAATTTGGAGCATTGTCTTACTTTTATTTTTCTCCCATTTCCTTTTGTATTTTATTATTGTCATTAATGGCTAAAGCTTGGAGCTTGTTTTCTTAACAAACTAGTATCGAGTGTGTTTTCCGGAAAAATAACTTGACAAATAATAACCTAGTGTTGTTTGTTTGGGATAATAGACATTTTGACAATAACTAAGTGTTATTTTTATGAAGTTTGACCGGAGTGTTAATTTTTGGATGTTGTAGATTAAGATGAAGACTTCAATGTTGTCTTGCTCGGGAAGAGAAAATTTTAGAGAGATGATTGTCAAGAGACATGTTTATGTTCAGAAGATTAATACCATATTCAACTTCTTTCAATTGTTTTTCCAGGCTTTCAGCAGTGCTTGGATTTGTTTGAATTTCAGAAGGTTGTGGATAAGCCAAGAAGGTGAAGCACTATTATTATTTCAGAATATGAGACTTTTTCCCAGCATGAAGATGTTTTTTTTGTTTTTTTTTTTAAGGTAAGAGAGCAAAATTCCCACATCATCTTCTTATGGCATGTTTGTTATGCAAAAATGAAATGTAATGGAATAAAATCAGAGAATCAAATGAAATTAAATGGAATAAACACATTCCAATAAACTTATTATAAAAAATATGACACATTAAGTGATAAGTAGGGCATAGTAGTGGATTTAGGTTGGGTGTGGTGGAATCGGGTACGGTATGGTGCACAAGGTAGGATAGAATGGAAGAAGTTGGGTTAGGTGGGGTGGAGTGGGGAAGCCCTACCCCCGAGACCCATCTAACCCTACCATATCCTATCTCACTCCACCTTATCCTATGTCACGGATTTTATCAACACAAAATAAACAAGTAATAATCCGGTTAACCTCAAGTATAAGGATCGTAGTATGGAGGCTAATGCCGGGTCGATCTTACGGGGAACTAAACGATTGTGGTTTCTAGTTTTTATCTAACTAACCTATGTCACGATTACTAAGCTAAATAACGGATAAAAATAAACAAATACGTAAATTAAACTTTAACTAAAACGTAAAAGCTGGACGAAGAGATGATCTAAAGCCGGGGAAGATACGGGCTGCGAACCAATTTAAACTAACTAATCTAAGATGCGGATAAAAGTAACTAACTAGACAAATTCAAGCTTTTAAGGATTTAAATCAAGTTTATAACGAGCAAACGAGGATTGATCCACCTATCCAACAAGCATTGATTCCTATCTCGATTATAGTGCGGTTTTATTCGATTGTGATTCACCTTACCTAGACATGAACCACTAATTCCTTAGAAAGTTCATCTATCAATCTATTATCTTCCGATGTAAGATTAACGCGTTTAATAATCAAAGGTGCAAACTTTGTGTTTATAACCTAGTAATCGGACCTATTAACTTCCGTTATTATAGATTCGAATTACTATTCTTATTCATGGTGATCGGGGTTTATTAAGACTTCCATCAACAATAAACAATCAACACATGCATATCTTCCGATATAAAAGCAAATTAAACATGAATAAACATGAATAAGAAACAACCTTTATTAAAAACTCACGGTATGATCGAAGAAAACGAAATCAACAATTGTTGGACGGCTTCACAATACTCGTTTGATGAAGCTTTTAGCCTACGAACATCCTCGGCAACTCAAATTTGCGAGAAAAAATACATAAAAAGTAACTAGTGTTTAATCTAAATTAAGAGCATGAAAATAGGAATAAAAAGATGAAAAACGCAGCCTAAAGCCGCCCCTAGGTTTAGGGTTTTGAATAATGTGTGTATGATGATCTTTTGTGGAGAAAACGACCGACTATATATAGATTTTAAAGTCGGTTACGCTAAGTCGGCCACCGGACGCCCGTACGAAACCTTGAACGCCCGTCCACTCTTCAATAATACTTCGAATCGGGCCGAGTCATGACCGGACGCTCGTCCATCCGGCGTCCACTCCGGCGTCCAAACTTCTGAATCAAAGATGACATCCTGGACGCTCGTCTAACATCGGACGCCCGTCCACCGGACGGAGATGCGGGCCTTGATTTGATATGATCGATTTTGATTTATTGATCTTTATCTCTTCTATCTACATCCCACTTTTCATTATCTCTTTTATCATCAATTAGCTCGAACTTAATCAACCTTTGATCATCTTTTGAGCCTCCCACATGTATCTATAACACATAAAAACATCGCAAAATGTAATAATGCTCAAATAATCATAAAATCACATTTAAAACACACAAATCAACCTAGTTTGCGATTAACTCATTTAAAATATCATTTGCTCAATATATCCATTAAACCCTCGTTTCTTGTGCAATTTAGTACAATTACGGGGAAAAATATCATAGAATATAGCATTATAAATCGTATAAATTCACCCTTAACAACTCCCCCACACTTAAGCTTTTGCTCGTCCCGAGCAAAACAAAACAAAAGTTAGGCTCGAGAGAAAAACGGGCATCTAAACGTGCATAACACATATCCAATAAATCGAAGTTCACCCTTGTGCGTGTGCATAGCCATAATAAACTTCCACCATATCCAAACTCGAGAAACTCAAAGCAAAACTAGCTAATACCCCCTTGTAGACTAGTAATAAAGGACACTCATAAGATGCACCCTACAAACGTGATATATCCCGAAAAGAATGATCGAATATATCTAGGGCCTTTACGAAATACTCGGAGGATAATCCTACAACATATCTATCGGTTTATACGGGGATAAGACAAACGATAAGCGAGTCTTATATACATTTCATAACACTTTATCGGTTGATTTAACTTTTCACTTAAAACACACATCGAATGAGCTCTTGCCCTGTCATAGCGAATAGGACATTTCGAGATAATACCCTACCTTACTCCAATCATAAGGCGGCTTCTTCGGCGTCGTGAGCTTTTAGTCATCATAGTGGTATAGGACATACGTGGTATATCCTATCTCACTCAAATCATCGACTAGCTTTCGACACACACGAATAATTTCATATTAATTCAACTTTTTCACTTGACAATAGCTACGTGTTGCTTATCACATTCAAACTTCTAGATATTCACAGTATATCATACTACGGAACTAAATACAAACTACCATAAATCTCACGATATATACGTAGCACTAAGTACATGACTTATAAGAAAATCAAAAACTACTAATCCAAAACGGGGTATAGCTTTATAAATTAGCTCATCATTCACTATGGCACGTGAAAAATAGTGTCAGGTGAAACAACTAACTTACCAAACATATGATATATAGCATAGATGACTATCGAAAACAAAGAACATTAACATGTATTGCCTACTCGGGACAAAACAAAAACAAAAACATGGAAATTGTTAAAATTCCACTCATTTTTTCATAAAAACATCATGTATTAAGCAAATGGTAGATACATAACGATCATTCCCCTCCCCCACACTTAAATTACAACATGTCCTCATGTTGTGCAGAATAAAAGAAAAAGAAAACTTAGCTGATTGAAATCGAAACTCGAATCGTTGGTCGGGCCGGAGCCATCATAATAATACCACGAATGTATAACCGGACAATGTAGATACACTGCACATCTTAGACAACATGGAACCATCTCGGGGAAAACGGGGAGTCATACCAACATGAAAAGAGATATCAAAAATAAAGATAAATCAAAGTGAGAGCACTCGATACATCCGAGAAAGTTGAAACACGGTTGACATGAAAGTACGCTCGCCTTATGGCTTACAAGGTCCATCGAAAATAAATAGTAGCAATATCAAAATTACAACGAACCGTAGAAGTAGAAATGTCAATACAAAACAACCAATGTAAAAATAGACAAAATAAGATCAAGGTTGGCTCGGCGCCGCGAATCATCGGTTTGGAGGATCGGAGGAGGGTCCGAGAAGGTGGTGCCGTAGCCACAGGCGCCGAGTCGGTACTCTCTCATCCGAAGATGACTCAGAGTCGTGTAAAGCATCCGCAATGACCTGCTCAATCTCATCAGTAAAAAGATAATCAACGGAGCTCGGATTGAAGGTTCTGTCATCCCTCGGTTGCCGGCCCTCACGGATGCACCGAAGAATCGTCAACATGTTGTTCGTGTATCCCGAATATCACCGAGCCATTCCCGGAAACTATTGGCCATGCTTAACCGCATCCCGACGGCGGGAGATAAAGGAGGAAGGGAGGATGCACGAGGTGGTGCCGATGAACCGGGCTCCGTAGGTGCCTCCGGCTCGAAATGTCCCGAGGGCTTACTCTTTTCCTACTTGTATAGGCCTAGGGTTCTTCGGTTTATGATCCGCCCCAAACTCGGGCACACCGGCATCGAGACACAAGCTTGTGGATCAAATGAGGTACGATCAAGCTCCGTGTATAAACCTTCGATTGATCGAGATCTCGTCGTACAATGCTTGTCCCACATCCATATTCAAGCCAAATGTCAATGCATACAACACTCCCGGTCACCTATATGAAAATGTGTCAAGTTGTTCTTAGGCAACAACCGATTACGAATGAAACGACACTTTGGACCTTCCGGTCCTCCGTCCGGGTCGTGGTAACCAACTCCTTCCGGTCTCCTCCCGGTCTCGACGTCCGGGCCACATCCGGGCAAACTCGCAATCTCAACTCCTCCAAAGGATCTGTCCCCGAACTGCAGCATGCACAATCTCCTCCTTATAGTCCCGACCCTCGAAAGCCGCTAAGTTGTATTTCCGATTAATCACCTCCGGGGTAAAGGGAACTTCCACCCCTCGAACCACGACTACCTTTGTCCCCAAGTCGGTTTCCGAACAGTTTGCATAAAATTCCCGAACTAGGGAGCTATTCACCGGGGTAGTCGGGATTGTCATCAAGGCTTCCCATTTCCTATCCTTAAGCAACTTAACGAACCCCGGATCGACCTTCGCCTCCAAAATAGCCCTCTCAACCAACATGTTTCTCGAAAAATAGTGTTTGGTATAAACTTCATGAGCTCTAGGGTTCACGAAACGACGAGGCAATGGCATCGGGGCAACGGTTTTAGACTTCTTCCTAGGAGGGGCCACCCTAGGTACAACCGGCTCCTCTTCCCGGGTAGTATCGACGGTCTCCTCGGCCACTAGACGAACCTCCACCTCTCGAACTCTCGGCATTCGTACTAAAGGCACATCATCATCCGTCTCGGACTCCGAGGTTGGCTCGTCTCGTAAGGTCGCCTAGTTTGGGTGGCTCTGCAGGGGTTGCTCACGAATACTCACACCCCGGTTAGGATCAACTAAGGTGGGGTCAATCTCTTTACGCTTCTTCCCCGCTTCCCGGGCCACTTCCTTACCATGCCTCTTCACAACGCCTTCTTATGAACCATTTCCACGCCTAATCTAAACCAAACAATCCAAATGTGCACAAAGGATACCCGTTTATCATCCAAAGCGGGATTTCAAATCAACCAAACCACAAACCACATCCATAAGCATCACCAAACAACCCATTCATCACCCATCACAACACCACATCACCAAAACGGAAGCGAGAAAGAAACACCAAAACCGAGAAAAAAAAACAAATTAAGGTGACATTCAAGAAAACGAGCCGACCCAAAGATCGAACTCACAAAAACGTGAATGAAATCCGAGAAAAGTTGTTACCAACTTACCAAGTAGGGTGAGTAGATGCTTGATCGAGATGAAGATTAGTCCAAACAACACCAAATTGGCTCCCAAAATCGGATTTTTCGCTCAAAAAGTCGGATGAAAGTGGGTCTGATTCTCCAAAAATATCGTGTGTTGGGGGATTTGGTTATGAAAATCAAAGAGAGTGTATCAAGGGCGGCCTATAGCACTTTGAATCGCTCGAAATGGCTTAGAATCGACGATTTTAGGGCAAAAGGAGGGAGAGAAACCGTTTTTGCGTTTTGAAATTACGAAAAAGTGAGGGTTCACTCGATGATGGGGTATATATAGACGAGAGGTTGGACGCTCGTCCAACACGGTGGACGGGCGTCCACGGGAATCGAATGAGCGGACGGGCGTCCGGTTTATTAGGCGCTCGTCCAAGATTTGAAATCACATACGAGGATTGGAGGGAATAAAGCGGACGGGCGTCCGGGCTTAGTGGACGCTCGTCTGAAATTGGTCAAGGCGGACGGGCGTCCGAGTTACGGACGGGCGTCCACGCGATTTAAGTGCAAAAATCATAAAATTCCCATACACATCAAATTCAAAACTTGCCCTTTCGTATTAAACTTAAATAAAACTTCAAAAATACAAATAAAAAGCAAATGAAGTACAAAATTACTAATAAATAAAAACAAATGGAAAACGGTGGGTTGCCTCCCACTCGGCGTTTTGTTTTACGTCGTTTGCTCGACGAAACATCCTAAGAACGCTAGTCATCATAAATGTCCGACCAATCGATCACTCGAATGAGACGGCGGAGCATGTCAATCGCCGGAGGGAAATCATACTCATCTTGTAAACCCCAGTCCTCACCAGCTACATCAACACCTCGAAAGTGCTCAGCTTGCAGCACTAGCGCTAAATCTGTCAGCATCGGATCATTGAGGATGGTGTAAGGACGTCTAGAAATGCACTGTAACTCCTCGGTAGTAAAGTCTCCACCTCCCGAACAACGGGGAACAATAAGAACATAGGTGACCGTCTTGACGCGGGTACTAATGTCAAAATCTACGTGCAAAACGATGGTTCCTCCCGGTCCGTCATCTACGGTAATGAGTGGAATCCTCACAGGAAAGGTAACTCCTCTGGTGAACACCGAAATCCATATCTAGAAAGCACAACTAGCGACGGATAAAAACAAAAACTTAATAAGGCTAAAAAGCTGAATAAACTAAACTTAAATACTAACACTATCAAAGCATAAAACAAAATAACTAAAAGAACGATATCTAGGTTGCCCCCAGTGGCGCTTTTGGTTAATGTCGTTAGCTCGACACATTGTAAGCTCGGCTGGATCGGGCCATTTAACCTTTACGCCGACCACTACCTCGTTTAAGCTCGATCGGTAGTGTGGGTGCGAAACGACATCTCACACATGGGGTGAAATCTTTGAAAGCTCTCCAAACCTTCTTAAGTCTCCCCGTGGTTGTGTTCTTTCTCCTCGACTCCTACGATGACGTTTAAGTTGTCGCTCCCTCTCTAACTCTTCCATATCGGCACTACACTGCTAGAACTTCTTCGGACGGATCACTACCGTCATCCTCGGAAAACAAGTCGGGTGATAACTCGTCAAATTCTTCGACACGAGTAACACCACGTCCGAGAATATCGAGAAATTTAACAATCAAAGATGTCTCTTTAGGTTCACCAATATAGTGTTTGCATCTTTGACCGTTGACTCGAAACGGTTCACCACTATAACCACGAAGTTCTAGAACGCCTCCCGGAATGATTTGGAGAATCTCGAAAGGGCCGGACCAACGTGTCCTTAACTTTCCGGGGAAACGGATGTAACCTGGAATTATATAGAAGAACTTGTTCGCCGACATGAAATTCTCTTCTCTTAATCTTAGCATCGTGGAGTAGCTTCATCTTATCCTTACTAATCCTGGCACTTTCATAGGCACAGAGTACGAATCGTCCGGCTCGTATAGCTGCTTTGTAGTCGATGCTTCCCACAAGATTGGGAATCAAAGTTCGAAACTTTGTAGCCCAATAAGCTCATGCTCTAACTCGACGGGCGGATGACATGGTTTCCCGTAGACCATTTGATATGGTGACGTACCCGTGGGGTCTTATAGGCGATTCGATATGCCCACGGTACATCATCCAACTTTAGACTCCGGTCTTTCCTATGATTGTTAACGATCTTCTCCGGGATTTTCTTAATGCTCGGTTGCTCCTTTCAACGACCACTAGTCATCGGATGATACGGTGTGCCAATTTTATGACGAACACCATACTTCTCAAGTACTTTCTCTAGGGGTCGATTGCGAAATGCGTCCACTTCATCAACGATCAAGGCACGTGGACATCCAAACCTCACGAAAATATTCTTCTTTAGAAATTTCATTACCGTTTTATGATCATTGTGAGGAGTGGCTTGGGCCTCCACCCATTTAGACACGTAATCCACGCGAGACTAAGATGTATCTATTACCGCAAGATGATGGGAATGGTCCCGTAAAATCGATACCCCGGACATCAAAGACTTCGCATTCGAGGATGGGTTTTAAAGGCATGTCAAAACGCCTTGTCGGAGTACCGGTTCTTTGGCACCTATCACAAGCTTTACGAAAAGCTTCCGTATCTTTAAAGATCGTAGGCCAATAGAAACCGGATTGAAAGATCTTAGCAACGGTTTTCCACGGACCAAAGTGACCTCTGTGGGTCCAACGTGCCTTGCTCAATGATGTCACGTTGCTCGGATTACGGAATACATCTCTAAGCAAACCATCTTTACGGATCTTGAAAAGATAAGGTTCATCCCAAACGAAATATTTTAAATCCGAGAAGAACTTTTTCTTCTCACGATAAGACATCTACGGATCGAGATAACGGCCATGAAGGTAGTTTACAATGGAAGAATACCATGGAACATCGGGGAGCGGCCATCTATCAACATGATGTTCTCTAGAGGAAAGTAAAGATCTATATCATCGGTTCATTCTTTTCCTCGGTTAACATCCTAGACACATGATCCGCTACTACATTCTCACTTTGCCCTTTTTGTCCTTAATTTGAACGTCAAACTCTTGTAGGGTCAATATCCAACGTAGTAAGCGCGGTTTGGCCTCTTTCTTAGTCATCAGATAACGCAAAGCAGCGTGATCAGTCCACACGATCACTTGAGCTCCTAACAAGTAACTACGAAACTTGTCCATAGCAAAGACTACGGCCAGTAGTTCCTTTTCAGTAGTAGTATAGTTAACTTGAGAGGGGTTCAATGTGTGACTGGCGTAATAGATAGGCTGGAACTTTCCATTGACCTTTTGCCCTAGAACAGCACCAACAGCATAGTTTGATGCGTCGCACATAAGCTCAAATGGTAGGTTCCAGTCAGGCGATATAAGAATCGGAGCGAGATATTAAACGATCCTTAAGCTCCTCAAACGCTTGCTTGCGAGTTTTCATCAAAATTAAACTCAACGTCTTCCTTTAGTAAAGTGGACGGGGGCTTGGCTATCTTGGAGAAATCTTGAATGAACCTCACTATAGAAGCCGACATGTCCGAGAAAACCTCGGACTTCCCGAACATTCTTAGGGTAACTCATCTTCTCAATAGCTTCTACCTTGGCCCTATCTACTTATACCTTTGGCGGAGATCTTGTGGCCAAGAACTATTCCTTCATCTACCATGAAATGGCATTTTTCCCAATTAAGTACTAGGTTCTTTTCCACACATCGGATAACACACGATCAAGATTGTCAAGGCAATCATCAAAAGGCGACCAAAAACCGAAAAATCGTCCATAAAAATCTCCATACACTTTTCTACAAGCCCGTCAAAGATGGCCGGCATACATCGGCGAAATGTAGGCGGGGCATTGCGAGAGACCGAACGGCATTCGTCTATATGCGAATGTACCGTAAGAGCGGTGAAGGTGGTCTTTTCTTGGTCGAAATTTGGATCAATGGGTATACGGAAATATCTGAATATCCATCTAGGAAACGATAAAATGCGTGCCCCGCCGGACGCTCGAGCATCGGTCAATGAATGGAAGGGGAAAGTGATCTTTCATGGTTACCTCATTGAGCTTTCGATAATCGATGCGGACTACGTAACCGGTAACAAGCCTCGATGCAATTTCCTCTCCCTTCTCATTCTTTTCAATTGTAATTCCACCCTTTTTGGGAACTACTTGAGTCGGGGAAACCCATTCACTATCCGCGATGGCATAAATGATTCCCGTGTCCGGAAGTTTAATGATTTCCTTTTTAACGACTTCTTGCATATGAGGGTTTAGCCTTCGGCGGGGGTGTCGACACACTTGGCGCCCTCGTCGTCTTGATCTTGTGCATGCGGATGTCGGGAGATATTCCCACGATATCTCTACTTGCCAACCAAAAGCTTTTTCATTCTTCTTGAAGACGTTAATCGGTTTCATTTCTTACGTACGGGAAAGCTTGGCGGATATGATTAAAGGAAGCTTGTCGCCCTCTCTTAAGAACACATACTTAAGATGTTTAGGTAACGGCTTCAACACCAAATCCGCGGGGGGACTTAAACTAGACTTGAGATCTCCACTTTTCAACTCAATATCATTGAGTTTACTCGTGGTCCCGCCGCCAAAGCTTCTCCTTCCAACGGCTCTTCCTCAAAATCAGTTTGCTAGTTGATCCGATTCACCTACCATGAGTATTCAAATTATCAACTAATCGCTCATATTACGCTTCTACGGACCATGACTTGCTTATCCATATAGTCGGTGAAATCATCCGTCATATAATCAATGGAAAAGCCGGTTGGAGGGCCGAGAGGGTACTTGAATGGACTTTAAGACATTGTAACTCACCTCTTGGTCACCAACTCGGATAGTCACTTGCCCACCATCGCGATCGATGAGAGCTCGAGCCGTAGATAAGAAAGGTCTTCCTAGAATCAAGGGAACGTTTTCGTCTTTCTCATATCTAAGACATACCAATCAAGCGGAAAGGTAAATCGATCAATCGAACCAAAACGTCTTTTAGGATTCTGAAGCTTTCTTAGAGGATCTATCCGCGAATTGTAAACTCATAGTAGTGGGTTCTAGAAGACTTTGTAAACCGAGTTTGTTTGCATACGGACATTGGCATAAGGCTTATAGAGGCACCTAGATCACACAAAGAATTTGGGAAGACTAGACCTCCCATCAAAGCTGTAAGTACAAATTTGCCGGGGTCACCTCTTTTAATTGGTAAGTTTTCATAATTAATCATGGAACAATCCTCACCAATCTGCCTTTCCATGCTGCTAATTTCTTCTTCGAAGACACAACATCCTTGATAAATTTCGTATACTTAGGCATCTCGACTAAGACATCCGACAATGGAAGATTCACACGAGTATTTTTCAAAAGGTTTAGCACCTTTTCGTACTTCTTATCCTCAATCAAAGGAATGTTGCTCTTTCTCGGTGGAAATGGAAGTTTCTTAAGGTCATCCTCGGAGAAAACCTTTTCGAGGATGCAGCGACGGCTCTGTCTTCCGGATCCTTCCAACGAACGGTTTTTCGGATTTCTCGGTAGTCGGGGGATCGGCCTCGACTTTCGCTTGCTTTTCGGTCCTCGAAAGGATCGGCCACTTGAGGATCACCAAATTCTTCACCTCTCGGGGGATCGGCCACACGAGTTTTCTCTTGCGGTTGAGGGGAGTGTAGGTGCTCGGCTTCCCCTCTGCCTTATCAATGGCGGGGAGGGGCTAGTGGTTTCCCGGATGGGAAGGACCACTAACTTGAGTACCGCTCCGAAGATTCATTGCAACGGCCTCCTCCTTACCGTGCGGAATTGACGGCACGAGGTCGGTACATTGGCCTTTGTTCAAATCGGCTGAGCAACTTGACCACCCTTCGGATTCTTCTCGGTGGCGGCGGTACCACGGGGGTCTAGAAGCTAGCTTGCTCGGCCAGGTTGCCCAATTTGTCTCTCAAGATTCTTCATCGATCTACTTTGCTCTTCCAACTTAGCCTCGAGACTTGTAGGTTGGGGGGGGCCTTGAGAGTTTTGGTGATTTGGAGCATAGGGGGGTTGGCCGACTTTGAAATTGAGAATTTGAATTGGAAGGCCAATTCGATTGAATTTTTGCGTAGGATTGGAAAAATTCGAGTTTTGATTACGATTAAACCCGGGGTTTCTATTGAAATTCGATTCGAATTAAAATTTGAGTTGGGATTGAAATTTGAAGATGGATTAAACCCTTGGTTTTGAAAATTACCACGACACAGGAAGCGATTGAACCTTTGATTGTTACGGCCATAGAATGCATTCACTTCCGCATTACGTCCGTTCATAGGGCGAGAATTTAGAAGTGTGCCCCAACTCGTCACAATTTTGACATGTGACTTGATTGTCTTGTCCATAGTCATGAACGGCATTAACTTGATAAGGTGCGGGGGGATTAAATTGACATTGGCCATTCATATGGCCGGTCGACGCGCAATTTTCGCAATACGGAACACGAGGGTTACGCGGAAAAGAGGAAGTTTGATTTATAGGATTGGAAACTTGAGGGGAGGCCATCTGCTTTTGCGGCATGGCAATCAAACTTTGTAAATTGACTTCCTCAACCTTGGGAGGAGGAGGTGCACGAATTGCTTGATAAGAGGGGGCATAGTTATATTTGGCAATGTCCTCAAACAATGCCCATCCCTCGTCGGGCGTTTTCTTCGAAAAGGCCCCGCCGAAAGAACTATTGACCATGCCTTTTGTAAGCTCGGTCAATCCCGAAAGAATGTATTGACTTGCCTTTCCGGTGGCAAGCCATGGTGGGGGCATTTTCTAAGAAGGGACTTGAATCTCTTCCAACACTCGAAGAAAGATTCATTCTCTTTCGATAGAATGTGAAAATGTCATTTAAGCAACGGGAATTTGTCTTTGAAGGTGGAAAATATTGACTCAAGAACTCCTTTTCGAGTTACGCCGGGTGGTGATAGATTCGAAGGGAGAGAGGTGTACCACTCTTTAGCCTCTCCTTTCGGAGAAAAAGGAAAAAGTTTAAGTTTAATGGCATCCTCACTTACTCCTTGGATGCGTGTAGTACCGCGTATCTCTAAGAATGTGTGTAAGTGGGTATGCGGATTCTACGATTGGTAGCCGTGAAAAATTGATGCGTCTTTGCATCATCTGGATAAGTCCTGGCTTCAGCTCAAAAGTTTGTGCAGTAATGGCTGGAATAACAATAGCCGGGTTGACCTTGACTTCGCCTGGCATGGCGTAGTCTGCCAATGTACGTCTATTATCAGCGGCCATTATCACAAAATCAGTGATTTCTCTTGCTAGTTGTTCTTCAAGATCTCGCTCGGCTCTGTCAGCGAGAACCGCAGAACGGAAATTCCGCCTGTTTGGCCGGACTATGGTTCGCTCGGGGTCAGGGGTGTATATTAACAAACCCTTTTGACTCCGAGTTTGCATAAACCGGACCAAAAACAAGTGGAACAAAACCTAAAAACTACGAAGAGATCAAAGCCTAAACTAAAAATTAAAAGCCTAAAGAGAGGAAAGGAAAAGAAGAAAGGAAACAAAAGTGTTAAAGAAAACAATACCGGACGGACGTCAAAAGATTGGACGGGCGTCCGGATGAAATTGAGGTCGGACGGGCGTTTAGTAATGTAAACGCTCGTCGACGAACGAAATACGAACGGGCGTCCAAAAGAGATGGACGCTCGTCTAAGTGAATAAAACGAACGAAATTGATAATTTCCCGGCGGACGGGCGTCCAATATCCCGGACGCCCGTTTGCTCACGGGAAAACTTAGAACGAACGAGGAATTTGCGAGAAAAAGGAAGGAAGAACGTCGAGAAAAAAAAAAAAAAAAAGAAAAAACGAGAAGATCTAACTTCAAGAAAAATACTAAGGGAAAATTTTAAACCCTAATTATCTACTTAACAACTACCTAAAACAATTATCAACTAAAAACAAGAATTTAAAACGGATTAAAACAGGAAAACGAAACAAAAACAAACAGAAAACAAAAAAGGAAAACGAAAATAAAAACTAGACAACCGTCCGGTTCCCCGGCAACGGCGCCAAAAACTTGTCACGGATTTTATCAACACAAAATAAACAAGTAATAATCCGGTTAACCTCAAGTATAAGGATCGTAGTATGGAGGCTAATGCCGGGTCGATCTTACGGGGAACTAAACGATTGTGGTTTCTAGTTTTTATCTAACTAACCTATGTCACGATTACTAAGCTAAATAACGGATAAAAATAAACAAATACGTAAATTAAACTTTAACTAAAACGTAAAAGCTGGACGAAGAGATGATCTAAAGCCGGGGAAGATACGAGTGCGAAACCAATTTAAACTAACTAATCTAAGATGCGGATAAAAGTAACTAACTAGACAAATTCAAGCTTTTAAGGATTTAAATCAAGTTTATAACGAGCAAACGAGGATTGATCCACCTATCCAACAAGCATTGATTCCACTATCTCGATTATAGTGCGGTTTTTATTCGGATTGTGATTCACCTTACCTAGACATGAACCACTAATTCCTTAGAAAGTTCATCTATCAATCTATTATCTTCCGATGTAAGATTAACGCGTTTAATAATCAAAGGTGCAAACTTTGTGTTTATAACCTAGTAATCGGACCTATTAACTTCCGTTATTATAGATTCGAATTACTATTCTTATTCATGGTGATCGGGGTTTATTAAGACTTCCATCAACAATAAACAATCAACACATGCATATCTTCCGATATAAAAGCAAATTAAACATGAATAAACATGAATAAGAAACAACCTTTATTAAAAACTCACGGTATGATCGAAGAAAACGAAATCAACAATTGTTGGACGGCTTCACAATACTCGTTTGATGAAGCTTTTAGCCTACGAACATCCTCGGCAACTCAAATTTGCGAGAAAAAATACATAAAAAGTAACTAGTGTTTAATCTAAATTAAGAGCATGAAAATAGGAATAAAAAGATGAAAAACGCAGCCTAAAGCCGCCCCTAGGTTTAGGGTTTTGAATAATGTGTGTATGATGATCTTTTGTGGAGAAAACGACCGACTATATATAGATTTTAAAGTCGGTTCGCTAAGTCGGCCACCGGACGCCCGTACGAAACCTTGAACGCCCGTCCACTCTTCAATAATACTTCGAATCGGGCCGAGTCATGACCGGACGCTCGTCCATCCGGCGTCCACTCCGGCGTCCAAACTTCTGAATCAAAGATGACATCACGGACGCTCGTCTAGCTGCATCGGACGCCCGTCCCGCGGACGGAGATCTTTGGGCGCCGATTTGATATGATCGATTTTGATTTATTGATCTTTATCTCTTCTATCTACATCCCACTTCTTCATTATCTCTTTTATCATCAATTAGCTCGAACTTAATCAACCTTTGATCATCTTTTGAGCCTCCCACATGTATCTATAACACATAAAAACATCGCAAAATGTAATAATGCTCAAATAATCATAAAATCACATTTAAAACACACAAATCAACCTAGTTTGCGATTAACTCATTTAAAATATCATTTGCTCAATATATCCATTAAACCCTCGTTTCTTGTGCAATTTAGTACAATTACGGGGAAAAATATCATAGAATATAGCATTATAAATCGTATAAATTCACCAATACGGCATTTCTATGTTTTGTTGGGATGTGTCACTTAATGTAAACTTTTTCACCCACAACCTAATGTTTGGGCTATTGTAATTTGGCTTCATAAGAGGTTTTTTTTCTTACATTCTTCATGATAGTGATATTTGTTCCTTTTTTCTCGTGAATGTGGGACGGTTGATCAAATCACGTAAATCTTAGTGTCTTTATATCCAATTTATTTTTCTCTTCCAATAGTTTTTGTGTTTTTTTTCGTTAAGAGTCATATCTCGGATGTTGACCTCTACAATGTTTTTCATCTATACAAACGAGATGATTCACGTATAAACAAAATTTCTTCACTTCAGTTTGAGGATTTTATTGTTAGATATTTTTTCATAAATAAATATTTTAATTGTCGTTTGCATACGAGTTGCCGTACGAATTAATGTTATCGCAACGAAACGGGGTTCGACCTGTATGAGTTCGAAGTTGCTGTACGAATTATTGTTAGATACATGCATGAGTTCATGAACATATTCATGTATTTTCTGATTCATGCATTTGCGAAATCATGCATCAGTTCGAAGAGATACACCTCATGAATCTATGAGTTGCAATATTTGGCCGAACTGAGATGACCCTTACCCTTACGTGTAGGATTACCTCTTTTCTTGGAAAGGTACTTCGGCCTATAAAAGGCACATCCATGCAAACAATTTCATTCTCAAGTTTTACAGCATCATTAGTAATTTTCAGAGTGTCCTCGGGTTTGATTCAAACAAGTCACTGTTTGAATCAAACACCTCCATTGTATCCTAAGACAGATTTTCGTTTGATCCCTAAGTGACAATTGCGTGAGACGAAATATCTCTTTAAAGACCGCTTTTTTTCCCTTGGAGTTCTTCTATTCTGTCAAATCCTAAGTATCAATTTTTCCCAACACTTTAAAGACAACGTTTTGCATGCCTTGGAGTTCTTCATATTCTGTCACATCCTAAGTATCAATTTTTCCCAACATTTATGATATCTAATATGTTGTATGCAATTTCCACAACCCGTAAACAGATAAGTGACAAGTGTACTGTAACGCTCATGTCCCGGATACCGAGTCTTTATCCGGAAAAAAAATGTTCGTCACGTGACATTCAAAGAAAACCATAAATTTCACGTAAGTCTTACGTCATATCAGAATAATTAAGGTTCGTGCGGAAGAAAACAAGCAGAAGACTTGGGAAAATAGACCATCGGGGTCTTTCATACAACACCAACCCAAAATAACATCATTGTTGTCAAACTAGAATTATAAATGACCGGTAACAAATACTATCATCCATTGTAACTCAACACAACCAAAAAAGAAACTACTAACTACCGGGCATTCAAGCCTTATTCAAGAATAACTACTAAAACATAGAATGAAGCTCCATAGCTCCATCCTAAGTAATCACTCAAAGCTTTTCATCAAACAATGCATGTACCTGCATACCTTCTAATTCTAAAAAGAGAGTTAGCACTAGCTAGATGCTCAATAAAGAGAAAGAATATCAAAAAAGAGATTCATGTTTGTAAATGTCGGGAGACATGACATTAATTCACTTCATCTAGTTACAAAACAGTTGAAAGGCCTAACTTGAAATATAAGAAAGTTCACTTTAAATCCAATCATTAACAATACATGAGAAAACATGCCTACATTCAGTTCATATTGCACGTACTTGTTCGTTTCCAATAAACTTACTTACCTTGACTAATTTGTTGATCAAACTTATGTAAGCTACTTACTAGTCAATACTTCACTTGTCTTTTATCTATTACATGTTCGTGTCATGTCTACCATGTTCATATTTCTTTCTCACTTAACATGAGGGCAAGAAGCAACATGGGCAATATGACTAGCCATACATCCAAGGTGAGACTAAGTCACGGTACCCCATATGTATGTCATCTTGAGGACAACATAGGTAATACAACTAGACATACATCCGACATAGGACTTAGAGACCCATTGTACTCCATTCAGTACATCGCAATGTCACTAACTATAAACACGTAGGAGCACATAAATCACATAATTTCATGTTAAAATCCATATTCTATCATGTGTGAGCATACAAAGTCCATAGCAACACTGAGCTCACATTCTATCTACACTACTCAAACCAAAATGCATAAATTAGTTTATAGAAAAAATGACTACGAAACAGAATAACGTTATGAAAGCACAGTTTCCGTCATCGAATGGTCATAAAGCAGTTTTGGAAGTTCAGTTCCGTGCACAATCCCATGCGGGTGTCCCGGAAATCGGCCCGAACAACACCGAATGAACTACTTCCTGGCTTACAGCTACCCGGCTACACATAATCATGTTAAGTTTCATGCACATTACACAAAACAATTTCAAAACACTTTAAAACATGTTCTTTAAACAAAAAACGGAACATTTTGATAAGAATAACTCTTTACCTCTTAAACGAGCCGAAACTACAAACCAAACGGCAAATAACTTCCAAATCTATGCAAACTACAAGACACCAACAAATCTATTAAGAACACTACAAGGTACTAACCGAATAGGGAACAAAACTATGAATCAAACGAGAGAAGATGATCTTACCTCTGAAAGATATGTTTGAGCCGGATTCTGGAACCATACCTCTTTCAAACTCCCCGCTCTGATCTGCACACAAACCCGGAAAAGTAAAAATGGGGTGATGTCCCGGGTGGGTGGCCAGGAAAGCGGGCGAGAAAAATACCAAAAATGCAAAAACTCGAAAACTCGGATGCCTAGGGTTGTCTATCCCCTTTTATAGCCTTTTTCAGAGTTAAGTCGGTTTTTCAGCAACTTAAGGCACAACAAAACCTTTGAAAAAAGGAAGAAAAAAATAAATTTCGAATGGATTAAAACATCCTTAGTAGTAGCTGAAGAATTTTATACGTATATTCACGATAGGACTATGAGCAACATAATTTTTTTTTATTTTTGAGAAATATGAGCAACATAATTTCAATCTCAGAATTATCACAAACAAATCAAATAAAATCACTTTACATCATAGATTATTGAAGTAGCATCACTAGAAAATTAAATATCCCACAATAACAAAAGTACGTTGCCCTGCACAAAATCTACACATATATTAAATAACGGAAATACTCTCTATCAATTAACTTTATTCTTTTCTTTTCTTTTCTAGAACCACTATATATTTCATAAATGTTAAAGAAAACATGATCCACCAATACCAAACTTTCCTTACTCTTTTCTCATCACCAAAAGAATTTATAATCATTAAAATGTACCTTAAAATTTTGTCCATTCAAGGACATTCATGTAAAAAATGATATCCTCATCATGTGTAGTACTCAATTGTAAAAGGGATTCTGAATCTTTCAAGATTTGTATACAGTTTGGAGTTAGCGTTTATGAACCGAGTCGAACTAAATGTATATTGTTTAAATTCAAGCTCATTTAGTATGCAAGCGTATTCGTGATTGTTATCTCAAAGTATGCAATCCCAAAAAGAGATTGGTAACTTCTTTATGGTTTAACATTCTCGTAATACATTTTACATAAATTTTATGTTGGACATTAAATCATATCCCAATAGTCCGACATTTAAAATATCACCGTAAAAACTTTCCACCAACGTATCTCTTTAAAAGTGAAAAAAAAATTTCACTACATTATATATCCAGATTGTTCTCTAATGAAAAAAAAAAAGCTCCATGGCCAAGAGCACCTCTCATGATGAATCTTGTGATATACCGGTGACGAGTATACAATGACAAAAAAATAAAATAAAAATAAAACAATTTCGAGTTTGTAAGACAAACCGTTTGGGCTCAAGTTCAAGCTCGACTTGCAAATGTATATATATGTGGGTTTATGATAGTTTGCGAGTCAAACCATGCTTATTCGTACATGTAAAAAGCCTACAATACATTTTGAGTTTTGAGCTTGATACGTTAATGTATACAAAAGAACGATTACGAATAATAACAAGCAAAACACAAACCTACTCATAAACAACTCTATTCATTTGACAACAAATGAATGCTTACAACTAATAACGAGTCGAACCCAATCCTACTCGTAAACGACTATGTTCGTTTAAGAGCCAGATACAAGGATTATTATGCCTACAAAATACGAGGATTATTATGCCTCTGTAGCATTGATTGTATTAGCTCTGCAATTTTCTTCTGTATGGTTTTTTTCTTTTTCTTTTTATAAGGAAAAAAAAAAACATTTCATTTTGCACAGTGGGAAGTGAGGTGGGAAAAAACTGAGGGAAAAGTAGAAATGGAAAACTGCTTTAAGACAAGAAATGAAGCACTTGAAGCACCTAATTCAGTGCCTATAAAGCTTGGATTTCACGCCACTTTGATAGAATCCATTTACATAATCATCTTCTTCATGTTTTAAAGATCCATTATTTCATGCAAATTTGGAGAGGGCCATAAAGAGCCCTCTCAGCTCTCCCAAATAGTAACAAGTTCATCATCTGCATCAACAATGGAGGAAGAAATTCCCAATTCAATGCAGTTTCCAGATGCAGTTTCCAAAACTGAAGTTCAAGAATCATCAAGAACTGAAAAGGGATCTTCTCAGTTCCCCCAAACACTTCAAAAAACTACCTTTTTGTCAAACACCACCCAAGATAACTCTGTTATTGAGGTACCTAAGGATGGTTTAACTGAAAGGGTTCAATGGATACTCAATGCTCCTGAACCACCTGGTTTATGGAGCAAGATACACAAGTTCTTTAATGACAAGTTCAAAACTTTCAAGAAGCTTAAAGTGTTCAAAGTTTTGGTAACTTTGTTCCCTATACTTTCTTGGAGTAGAAACTACAATTTGAAAATGTTTAGATGTGATGTTTTAGCTGGTTTGACCCTAGCCAGTTTATGCATTCCCCAGGTAAGTTTGATCATTGTTTTGATTCCTAAGTTTCTCCAAAACATTACTGAATTTTTAAAGTTTCTTTTCTTGAATTCCATGCAGGGTATTGGCTATGCAACACTAGCAAAGCTTGATCCTCAGTATGGTCTTTGTAAGTGTAGAAAAACATGTTTTTTTTTTTTTTTTTTTTTTTAAATTTGGTTTTTGATGATCTTTATATATTATCTGAGGAATACATATAAAGCATTAGCATTTTGATGTTTCAGACACAAGTGTTGTTCCACCACTTATGTATGCAATAATGGGAACTTCAAGAGATATAGCCATTGGACCTGTTGCTGTTGTTTCATTGTTGATATCCTTAATGGTTCAGAAATTGGAGGATCCTATAGCGAATCCGGTTGCGTATAGAAGTCTTGTGCTCACTGCAACTTTTTTTGCTGGCATATTTCAGGCTTCTTTTGGAATATTAAGGTGATTTCTTTTGGAAATATTCACTTTTTTTTCTCTTAACAAGAAAAGGGGCCTTGACAAAATAGGACTAAAGATACTAGACTGATAAAAGACACTGTTTTTGTAGGTTAGGATTTCTGATTGATTTTCTATCACATGCTGCAATTGTTGGATTCATGGCTGGTGCAGCCATCATCATTGGACTTCAGCAGTTAAAGGGACTTCTCGGAATCTCAAACTTTACTGACAAAACTGATGTTGTCTCTGTCCTAACCGCTGTTACGAAATCAGTACATCATTCGGTAAACAATTTATCATGTATTTCTTTATTGGCATGATGATCATTATGTTCTGCTCATAAGATCCGTAAATTAGCTCATCAACCGTGTTTTTTCGCAGTGGAATCCTCATTACTTTCATCCTTGGATGTTCATTCTTGAGCTTCATATTGATCAGCAGATTTCTGGCAAGTAACATCTCAATCCAACGAGTTATTTATCCGTTTTGTACTCTGTATCTTCGTATTTAATCTCAATGATTCGTGTATTCTAAATTTCAGGGGCGAAGGAATAAGAAATTCTTCTGGCTATCCACAACCGCGCCTCTAATATCTGTGATTTTATCTACACTCATTGTTTATTTAACAAGAGCTGATAAACATGGAGTGAAGATAGTAAAGCATATAAAATCTGGACTCAATCCATCATCAATCCATGAACTACAGTTCAATGGGGAACATACAGCTGAAGTTGTTAAAATCGGTCTCATTGTTGGAATCATCGCTCTTACGGTGAATATCTTTCGTATTTATGGATATATATATACATAACATGGAAAGTGTTTGACAAGAATCTTGTTATTGTATTAAAACTTCAGGAAGCTATAGCAGTCGGGCGATCATTTGCATCTGTGAAAGGATACAATCTTGATGGAAACAAGGAAATGGTGGCGATTGGAGTCATGAATGTAGCTGGATCATTCAGTTCTTGTTATGTAGCTACAGGCTCGTTTTCACGTACAGCTGTTAACGTCGCATCAGCATGTGAAACCGTGGTTTCAAACATCGTTATGGCCGTTGCAGTGATCATAGCGTTGGAATTACTTACGAGGCTATTGTATTACACCCCGGTTGCTATCCTTGCTTCAATAATTCTTTCAGCTTTACCTGGACTAATTGATTTCGAAAAAGCCTGTAACATATGGAAGGTTGATAAATGGGATTTTCTTGCTTGTATTGGAGCATTCTTTGGTGTTCTGTTTGTATCTGTAGAGATTGGACTCCTTATCGCGGTAATTCATAACAAAGATTTAAACTTTTGACATGGGATTTCTTGTTCTGGTTAGATTCGTCGAGGTATATGTACTATGTAACTGAATCAAGTGTCTTTTTCTTGATTTAGGTGGGAATATCGTTCGCGAAGGTTCTTTTGAACTCGATTCAACCCGGGACAGAAACACTTGGCAAGCTTCCAGGAACAGATATATTTGTGGACATTAATCAGTATCCAGTAGCAGAAGAGATCCCTGGAGTGATAGTGATAAGGGCTAAATCTGGTTTGCTTTGCTTCGCGAATGCCGGTGTCATAAAAGAAAGGTAACACATAAGTCCAATGGTATACATATAATATATATATATATATATATATATATATATATATATATATATATATATATAGATTTCACTGCCAAATAGTAAACTTATCAAGCTTAAATTTGCTTCTGAAAGGATTATTGGCATGGCTACCAAGAAAATGGATGCTAAAGTAAATGCTGTAGGGAAGATTTATCTAGTGGTTTTTGACTTATCAAGTAAGTTTAATTGTCAAGAAAAGGCTTTTATACAATTATGAATAAAGGGTTCATTTTTATCAGTGTTAATAAGGATCAACAACAGGTTTAATGAGCATCGACACGACTGGAATTTCAGCTTTGGAGGAATTGCAGAGAGGACTCAGATCAGAAGGAATTGAGGTAACATATATATATATATATATATATAGATATATAGCGAATTCTGAAATCTGAAATTTGAAGTCTGAATTCTGAAATCTGAACAAAATTAGCTAGGTTTAGTTATATAATAGCGATTTTGGCTTATGTTTCAACATTGACTTTATCTGTTTCTGTATTTGATTGTAGTTGGCTCTGATAAATCCAAGGTGGCAAGTAATTCACAAGCTTAAAATGGCTAAGTCCATTAACAAAATAGGAAACAATGTCTATTTAAGTATTGGAGAGGCAATTGAAGCCTTTCTTTCAACTCGGATGGCCTAAAAACGGAGATTTATTTCGATAAATTCTGTATCCGCCTACTGTGTGTGTTGGAGATGTTCTTAGCTTTATCTGTGTTTTTTCAGGAAGAAGTGGAAAAAAAAAAAGTATGTATGTATATAATGTGGTGAAGAATAAAGGACATCATCCTTGGCTTTTTTTCATCTGTAGTTTGCTATGATAAGGGTTAAAAGTACTGCAAATAGTTTGCAGTGACTTTTATTGGTATTTCTATGTATCAAGAAAGTAAAATGGTGTAAATTATTGTGTGTTATTAGTGTGAAGTTTGTTGTGTTTTAAACCATAAACCTAAATGCATGCAATTAATTATGATTTATCAATAATAATTGCATGATTTATCAATAAATAACGTAATTAAATGCACACATCGTCACGTCGGGTTACGTTTATTGTTTTTGTGACCAGAACATTACAATATTTCCTTTGGTTAACACATAGAAGGACCAAAAGCTAAAATAGGTTATCAACAGCTATGTAGGAGGCAATTTGATTTGATTAAAGTGTTCTGAATAGGTTCTTTTACTCTAGTCAACTAGGTTTCACAGATACGGATAAGTTTATACGGAATACGTGGGTGCGAAATTTCTTAAAAATATACTACTTCGTTGCAAAATATAACTCATCCTACATTTTTAGATTTTTCCCACAATATAAGTCGTTTTACATTATTAATGTAGCATTTATTACTATTTTCTCTATCTTACTTTTAATTTATTATCAATCCAACCACTTTTTATTACTTAACAATTACTATATTAATGATAGTCAAGGAGCATTTTAGATATTAACCTTTAAATTTATGACATTCAATCACTTTTTAACTTATGCCAAAATACCTAGGATGACTTATATTTTGAACCGGAGGTAGTATGATTCAGCTGCACATAAAATAAAACAATAGTGGTTCACTTCAGTTTTGTTAGTTTTTTCACTTCAGTATGTTTTTTGTCCGAATCTGTATCAATTCAACTTTTGAAAATTATAAATTTTGCCTCAAGCGTGTGTCCTAAATATTCAATACTATTTATATCAGACACGATATATGCGACCAGATAGAAGTATCGATGCACCGTACATAGTCGACAAGAACTAGTACTAGTGTAGAACAAACAAAAAGATGTTGATGTGTTGGATGGGAATCAAAGAATAATCAACTTTGACATTTTACTCTATTAAATTCTCCTAAACTTGAATGCACAATTATTCCGTAAAGGTAGCACAATGAATGAAAAAAGAAGCCTAGTGCATCTCAAAATCAAAAGTACTCATTGTTTAATGCAAATCATCAAAGAAAGTATAGTAAAAGGTGCCAGAAAGGTAGTTTTAAAATAGACTAATGAGTTAAAAGTTAAAAGGGAGGAGAATTAGAGTAAGAGTAATGTTATTGTCATAACTATGTAGATATAATGAGTAACATGACTTGTTTCTATATTATTGATTATGATGAGTCTACATCATGTTCGATTGATCACATATCACAATCAATGATATAAATACATGTTTTGTCACCCGTTGTGTTGGAGTTATTGTGCACTAGTTCGATCGTAATACTTCAGTGAGTACACCGTCAATCCCACGAGGATGCTGGTGAAATACGAAATCAATAGTTCACTTAGTTTAAGTTGCCACAAATCGGATATAATGGAATTTAAATTTACAGCTAACATCAACCTAAAAACGACGACTCAATGGAAATAGTCAAGATATTGATCCAGTTAGTTTCAACCTAATTACCTCTTGGAAGTGATCTTATCCTTCCAATCTACTATTATTGTTCTTGATACGATTACGGGTGCAATTTCCAAATATGGCTAACTAAACACTATACCATATATTTGATTCAACGGCCCGTTTGTACATATCTAAATGGACAAACATGCATTAATTCACCTTATGATGCATTTCACTATATTTTATCCTCATTTACCGTGTTCTTATGAATAATTTTACATCATTTCGGTCCTCGGTTTTCATATTCATCACCCAGATAGTATGACTAGTAATTTTTATGAAAAATACTAAATTGATATAGTTATATAAGGTTTTTGGGCCTTTAAGACACCTTTTGTGTTCGGGTTTACACTTGGCATATTGGTGCTCTATTGCAAGATACCGAGAGTTATATGTTGATCAAGATACCGAGATAAGACACGTGGAGGACGGAAATACATCTTTTGATGCCTAAAAGAGTGTGCCGAAAGCTAACCAGTTCAAAAGAATCATTCATCATTAATGGTGCTTTTTCGTGAGATGACTTCAAGAGATATTTGACCCACCTTAAATGCATTTTCTGGGCTGGACTTATTCACAAGAATTGTGGATCTTTAAATGAGTTTTATAATGCATGTTGAATCATTCAAATCAAAGGTCCACAAATCAATATATTTCCAATTTACTAAATTGTTGTGTGATCATAGCACCCACCACACCCATCTTGGTGCCCGTCACACACTATCTGATGTGAGTCAACCAGATGATGCATTTCTTGATGATTTGTTCTCACTTCTCATGCATTTATTATGTTTTGACATCAACTTGAGCAATTATTGTGATGATTTGGACTATTTTGTGTACATAGGAAATATCATGAAAAACTGCTCTTTTGCTTTTGATATAGGCTTTTTAGCCAATTTTGTTATCAAATTTACACTCGGTATCTTCGTGTTTGTTTTGTAGCACATGTAAGGCTTAGAGCTTGGATTTTTGATGTGTTGAGGCTAAAAGGTTGATTGAGAGATGATTCAAGGCATTTAGGCAAAGATTCCAACCCATGAAGGCCAAATGGCGCACACCAGAGGGTTTGGCCCGCGCCAAATGAAGAATAAACACGATCAGGGAATCTTCCATGTGTAAATGGCACACGGTAAGACACATTGGCCTACGCCAATAAAGGAATTCGAATTTTGATGAAGCAATTATGCATGGTGTCAGTCAGCCAACTACCAAATCAGAGCGTGGCGCATGCCAATCGATATTGGCCCACGCCAAGTATTCACAAAGAGGGAAAATGGCGCACACCAAGGCACATGGCGCACGCCAATGTTGCAGAGTCTGCAATTAAGGATCTAATTTATTCACTTCACCTACCATATCATCAATACACTTCATTTTATCCACTCTCACTCATCCTTGAAGGCACCCCAACCTCTAAGGCTTCTCTAGCCTAATTTTAGCAAAAATTAGCTTTTAATTGCAAGTGTAAACATTAAGAATTCCTAGTTTGATTTCTAACTACTTTGGTTGGAGCAAGATTAACACTTTGTGTATTAAACTCCATTGAAGGCTTTTGAAGTTGAATGAAAGTTTCCATTTTCGAGTTCATAGCTTGTGATTGGTAAAATTCTTAGCCTTTACCTTGATTTATTTGTTCTCATCATTATGAATGCTAACCGTGACATGTTGGTGTTCATAGTCATGAGTGGCTAGTTCTACACTAGCCAAGATGATGTTGTAGAGATAGTATAATCTCTTATGTTGATTGGGAATGGTTGTTAGTTTCATTTGTTGTGAATCTTTTCCTACTTGCTTTGTATGGTTTGCTTGTGTTAGAGTAATTGACTAATTGTGTTAGAGTAATTGACTAATGCTTTCATATACACACTTAATGGAGACCGAAAGGAGATGTTAGGTGTGAGAAAAAGGATAGGAGATCCGGAAGGTAAAATCGACCTTAAGTGGAACTCGATTTCTTATCCAGGGATTATTCAAGTTCATATCGTGTCAATTCATTAGGTCTTAGGACACCTAGACCAAGGATGAGGCATGGAGTAGTTTCATACACTCGTATGAGGGGGAACTACTTGCTTAGGAACGCACCGTTTCACACTTTGAACACCGTTGGTAGGTTGGCAGGAAACCGCTCCCATCATACTATTAGAGGTTTGCTTAATCTACACATTGTCTTGGTTAGGTTTCTTTTTATCATTTATCACTCGTTATTACTAGAAGAATCATTTATGCATTTACTTCCTTGTTTATTGTGTCCTAGATCGAGATAATAAAAGCTTTTTGGTGTTTGACCTCACAAATCCTCGTGTGATACGACATTGACCACTTACTAGACTACAATTGACCCGGCACATTGTCGGTGAGATTGTACACCTAGAAAAGTCACATCACTATCAAATGCATTTATTGTTACAACTGAAATGTCAACGACGCCCGCCACAACCTTTGGATTCGGAATTTAAGCTCTTTTCTCTCATTTTATCCATTCATTCCATTATTCCATTCTACCAACCAAGCTTAAAGACAACATCTGCCTTGAAGGCTCTTCTACTCGAAACTTAGCACTAAGATTAGCATTTATTTCACTCATAATCATTGAAGAATCGTTGCATGAACCTTGAATCCAAATTTTTTGGAAGAAAACTATGTCTTTTGTGTATTTATTCCATTGAAGCTCATCTTTTGAAGTTAATACAAGTACCTTCTTAGAAGTTTTTCACTCTTGTTGGATTTTTTTCTCTTCTTATTATTTGTAGATTTATTTTCTTTGCTATGAAATTCTTGATTTGCCTCATGAATCTCATAGCTATGGAAGGCTAATCTTCTTGTCTAGTCAAGATGATGTTCAGTGAATGTAATTTGTCTTCTTTGGTAGATTGGGAGTGTCAATTCATATTTGCTTGCATCTTGTGTTTTGATATTCTTTACTTGTGTTCATCGCTATTCTTGTGTTGAATTAGCTACCCAACACTTGCACTTACACACCTTATTGAGATCGAGAGAAGATATTTGGTGTGAGAAAATGGGTAAAGAGACTGATTGGTAAAATCGACCTTGATTGGAATTCGATTACTTATGAGGGGTTTATAGCTTGTTCTATGCGACCCAAGAGAGTAAATGCATGCTAATCATTAGGCTAACATAGTAGTTAGACCAAAGAGAAAGCATAGTGTGGTTGTTGTGCACCTAACGGTTACAACCACTACACTGGGGGCTAGCACTACCAAATTAGAGCAAGATCACCATTGGATGGTTGGTAGGCATGAAGTTTTACTCCCATGAAACTATAAAAGATAGTTTCCTGAGCTCACATTATCTTGAATAACACTTTGTTTCATTCGGAATTAGGCTCATGTACTTGTTTTACTAGCTACTTTAGCTTAACCGGAGTTGTATTGACTCTATAAATTCATCATACTCTTAGTTGACGTTGACTTAAACCAAAGAAATACAATCATTTGGTACTTCACCTCACATCTATGTGGATTTTTGACTTTGCTCAACATTTCTAGGCTGCAATTGACCTGGTGCACTCGCAGGTGATTTTGGAAACATGGAAAATGTTAATCAGTCGGTTTTACATGGAGATCCTAAACTAAAACTAAAATACATATGTAAGGATGGCGTATGAAATCTTGAATTAGTTGATCAAAATAAGTTCAAGTACTACGAATAAGTTTTAGGATGGAATCAATCATGAAACTAAACGTAGTACGCATAATTCACTTCCATCAATTAACTTATTTTCTCATCGAAACGAAATAACCACATAAAGTGGACATATAACTCACACCGCACCTGGTGGGACTCGAACTCAAAACCTCATGGTCTTGGGGCCTCAGCTTAATCAATTTGGAAAAGCCTAATTAATCACCAGAACAATAATAATCGAATTCGTCAAAATCAAAGATAAAAGAAATAGAATTACCAATTTTTCTAGATTAACGTAGATGAATCCTAAATTAAAAAGCTCCGTCGAATTCCTTGAAGAATAGTGCATTGTATTCACTCCGTTCCTATTTATCTGAGGCAGTTGCCAAAATCACGCATATTAAGGATGTGAGTTAATGCATTAGCTTTTACAATAAAATGACTAGAATGTCCTTAAATATAATTAATGTGCCCTTGTTTTTTATATCTTTTAATGAAATAAATAAGGGTAAATCAAGTAAAAACACAATAAATATCGCATTGGAAATTGTATTACCTCAGTTATCGTAGAACGGAGAGAGCATATGATACTAAATATTGACGTACTCTTAAAGTGTGACTAATTCGGGTTGAATTCACGATGATTTGAAGATAAATCGAATTATTCAAAAGCACACCAATAGTAATTTATTTAGTTTATGTTCCTCTTAATAAAAAATTAGTTTCAACTTGTTTGGACCGAGTTGGTTTTTCAGTTGGGTTGTTTTCTTGTCTTCCCACAATAACAATTGTAGCTTAACAAATACAAGCCTGGCCCATGTCGATTTTATATATGCTTGGGAGTTTCAAGGGATATTTTTTTCAATGGTTTAGCCCAGTACCAATTTTGTTAGTATGGTTTAGGTATAGTGATCCACTAAACCGTTTTTTTGTGTGACAATTCACATACAGTGATATAACACATAGGGCATGTTTGATATAGAGAAAAACAAATAAAAGGATAGTAGTGAAAATAGATTTGAGAAAAGAAAAGAATTGATTAAAAAAATGTAAGAAAATATGGATTTATTTATTAATAAGAAGAAAAAAAATCTTTTCTTTTCTCAAACAACTTTTCTCAAGGGTCGGGAGAGAATAGATATCTGATAAAAGAATGCTTTTTTGAGAAAATTTGAGAAGTTGATAAAAAAAAAACGTTTCTTTTCTTAGGGTAACCAAACATGACACAGTTGAGAAAACGAATACAAAACTTTTCTTTTCTCAAGTCTTTTCAGTACCAAATATGTGCATTGTGTATTTATTAAAGTAAAAGTTTATGTGCATCTCTATATTCATGCACATATACCACCTAAAAATTTCAGTCATATCCGTCCAAATAAAATAAAATAAAATTTCCAAATCAACTATTTTGAAACTCAACATAATCATTTTAATACTTAACATGAAATTTAATAAACACAACAATTTTGACATTTTAAAGATGTATGAGGTGATTGATTACGTGGACTTTCACTTTGATGTAAAATCGATTGATTAATGATTAACATTAAAAGTTAAATGTATCTTTAGAGTTTTACACTATGATAATTCAATTTTTGCTTCGTTAAGTACATCACATTGTCACTAACTATAAACACATAGTAGCACATAAAGCACATAAGACCATGTCTAACATACAGGAACATTTCAAGGCCGTACCAACACCAAACTCATATCCTATCTCCGCTACTCGTAACCAAAACACATAAGACAGTTCATAGAAAAGTAACTAAAAAACTTAATAAAGCATTGAAAACACCCTTTAGCAGATACCTAACAACACTTGACCATGTCTTGTACGTGCAGTTTAACATGAAACAATAATCAAATCATCTTAAAACCACGATCTTTAAACTAAAAACGGAACATTTTAATAAGATGAACTCATTACCTTAAAGACGAGCCGAACTACGCACCAAAATCATCCTACTTCCAAAACATACGCGAATATACAAACACTCAAAACCCTAACCTCAAAGCCAAGAACCACAACTTAACAAGATCAATCTATGAATTTACAATGATTACCTTCTTGAGTAGAACCAAGATCCCAAACTTCTCCCGAATCAGGATTTTTTTTGAAACTGAGACTCTGACTTGCAGACACGTTCTGGGCACCGAAACTGGCCCGCTTAACTGAGAGCAGTGCTCGGTTCAGCGAGCCGGAAGACTTGGGCATATCCTGGGCTTGTCCCGGGATGTCTAGGGACTCGTCCCGAGCACTCTGGGACATGTGTGGGGCAAGGACATGACGTTTAATCGTGGGTGGTGCTCGGTTCAATGAGCCAACTCTCCCCGAACTTCCGAAAACACGATTATGATGAAGTCTAGGGCTCGCTAGAGCGTATCTATTGACTTTTTAGAGCTTAGGTCGGTTTTTCAAAGACTTCGAGGAAAAAAAAGCTAAAAGGAAAAGAATAAAGGAAAAACAAATTCCAAAAGAACTAAAACACCTTTACAAATTTACTGGTTTTACATTCTCCCCTCCTTATAAGAAGTTTCATTCTCGAAACTTGATGCACCATGTAAGGAAGGATACTCGAAGAGAAGAGAAAACCACTAACAATATGGTCTCGAAGAACTTGATTAAAACCTAAATATCAACATCCTAGACAACAGTGTTTATGCCCAAGCTTTCACAACTTAGGTTTGCCCAAGTTTTTCAAACTTAGTCTATAATACCAGCTGTAACGCCTATATCTTGGATTCGATTCCTTATTCGGACACGGGATGTTCGGCGCGTGACATTAAGAATAAACCCCAAAACTTACATAAGCCTCGTGTCATATCAGAGTAATAAATGATTCGTGTAGAAGAAAACAACCTAAAGACTCAGGAAATAGACCCTTTGGGTCTTCCAAAACAACCATAACCATTATACAACTGCTGTCAAACTAGGTCATAAATAACTGAAAGAAAATACTATTATCCATTACAACTCACTATTCTGAAAAGAAAGAACAACCGTAAAAGGAGACTAAAACATAAACGACTCCGTTGTTCCATCCTAAGCTAGCACTCCAAGCTCGTTGTCAAATCACCATGTACCTGCAATCTTCTTATTCCAAATAAAATAGTGAGCACCGGCCGGGCGCTCAATAAGGAGAAAGAAGATCAAAAGAAAATATTCATGTATGTCGAATGTTAGGAGACAAGACATGAATCCACTTCATTCGGTTATCAATTTTTTTTAAAAACATAAATTGACACGTTATAAAACTACTTATAAAAGCATGACTCGAAACACAAGTGAACCAACTTTAAACCATGCATTGAAACATACCTATTAACTACATTCAGTTCATCGTGTACGTACTTGATCGTTACATTACTTACTTACTTAACCTACTCATTTTCTTGACATACTCTCGTCTTTTCTTGACTTCTCTTGTCTGATCTTAAGTCTTACTTACTTGACATGAGGGCATGGTGCGTCACGGGGAACATGACTAGTCATTTGTCCAACGTGAGGCTGGGTCACGGTACCCTGTTCAGTACATCGTCTTGAGAACGACATGGGGAATACAACTAGTCACTCGTCCAACATGGGACTTAGAACCCATGGTACTCCATTCAGTACATCGTGGGGTCACTAACTATAAACACATAGGATCACATAAAGCACATAAGACCATGTCTAACCTACAGGAACATTCCAAGGCCGTACCAACACCGAACTCCCATCCTATCTGAACTACTCGTAACCAAGACACATAAGACGGTTTATAGAAAAGTAGCTAAAAAACATAATAAAGCTTTGAAAACACCATTTAGCAGATACCCGACAACACATGATCGTGTCTCGTTCGTGCAGTTAACATGAAACAGTAATCAAATCATCTTAAAACCATGATCTTTAAACTAAAAATGGAAATTTTTTACAAGAATAATTTTTTACCTTAAAGACGAGCCGAACTATGAACCAAACATCATCATACTTCCAAAACAAAAGCGAATCTACAAACACCCAAAACCCTAACCTCAAAGCCAAGAACCACAACTTAACAAGATAAATCTACGAATTGAACCAGGGATAACGATGATTACCTTCTTGAGAAGAACCAAGATCCAAAACTGCTCCCGAATCAGGATCTTCCTTGAAACTGAGACTCTAACCTACAGACACGTCCTGGACAAGGTCAGACGCGTCCTAGACACCAAAACTGGGCCGCTTAGCCGAGAGAAATGCTCAGTTCAGTGAGCCGGAAGACATGGGTATGTCCTAGGATTTTCCTTGGATGTATGGGACTCGTCCTGGGCACTCTGAGACATGTCCGTGCAAGGTTAGGATGCTTAACTGAGGTTGGTGCTCGGTCCAGCGAGCAAACTCTCCCTAAAACTCTGAAAACATGATTCTGATGAAGTCTATGGCTCCATGAAGCATTTTTATAGACTTTTCAGGGGGTAGGTTGGTTTTCCAAAGACTTGGAGGAAAGGAAAAAGAAAAATAAATTCCGATTGTATTAAAATACCCGTATAAAGATGTGATGGTTTTACATAACTCGTTATATATTTGGTGTCAATTTTTTCACCTCACCTTTATAAAGATACTAGTGCGTAGCAATCCGTGCGCTGCACGGGTGTTGCCCACAAGTATAGTTGCTTTGTAAGTGATGCAATCCATAATGAAAGATTATACTAAAAAATAAAAAGCATAAACGGATATATCTTTAATATAGAAGCATATTCAAGATTATATATATATAATAATTGTCATAGTAGCGCCTTTTATATTATATAAATAGTTGTTTAAAGGCATAGTACATAAGCAAATCATACAGTTTGACGTTGAAAAAAATTGAATAGTCTAAGAGGTTTTTAGTTTCAGCTTCTTCAGTGGACTTGAAGTTGTGTCTTTCAGTGGCGGATTTTGTATCTCATTTGCACTCTGTTGACGTCTTATCACCTGTAGTGCTTAGGGGGTTCTTACCACCTGTAGTGCCTGCAGATACAAAGCAATGAAAGCATGAATATTTGTTCGGTATTAAACAGGAAATGTGTTACACACTTTAATATTTAATCAATTTGAATACACTTTATCTATAGATTTTTTTAGCGTAGAATAATAGTTGCAAATTCGTATTTGAAAACGTAAAAGAGTATTCATCTACCTGACATTCATATTATTTATTTAATGTATTTTATTATGTTCAATATTATTTAGAGAAAAAAATTACAAGCATACAAAGTTCTTTTTTTAATACCTAGTCATCCATGGCAGAGAGTTCTTTGGCTGTATGATGTAGCAAGTATTCAGCACTTTTGTCCAAGAATGTTGCCTTTATGGAGCCTGAGTCATCAGTTATTTCAGCCCAAACTTTGCAACTGTTTTCGAAAGTAAGTATATGAGTCCATGCATATATTGTTTTGTAAGGGAAAAAAAGGAGAGGATAGTGGATAGGTTTACAAACATATAACACACAAGCGACGGTATTAATGAAATGAGATTTGTGCCATTTTAAGCTAACAAAGTCATTGAAACATAATTCACACCACATTGCGATTGGCTAAATAAGGAAACACACACACACACACATATATAAATATTGTGTATTGAAGAAAAAGACGCAATAAGTAATATACCAATTGCGCAACTCCCAGACTTGGGGGATGTTCGGTTCAACTACAATGAAAGATGATGGTGTGGTTGTCAAAGAAACGCCTATAAAAAGAGGAAGTATACTTGCATAAACGTAAGCTCAGTAAACAATAAATCGATGCAAGAATATGTACAACCTGAGTAGGTCTTTAATCTTAGCCACTTGCACATGATTATAGGTACTGTTTCTACCATGTCAGCTAATTGCATTCCTTGATACTTCGTGAAGCTCCCCTATAGTGTCAAAAGCATCAGCTTCATGCTGTAATGATTAGTATTAGTTATTAGTCAGTGTCAAGAGTCATAAATAATAGGAATTAAAGTACAAGTCTATAGCATTCATATTTGCATGATTACTTTTTTTTCTTCTTCATATTCTTAAATTGAAGAGAATAATAGATGTTTTTTCTATTACCAATTGTCTCTCCATTGTTGGCAAGAAGAGATAAATTAGAGAAAGGTATTCTCTCAATGTTAGGGTAAGCAATTATTTCTTGCTTGTCCACGACAGGCCGAATAACTATGGATCTTATTAAAATCCACTCCATTGTCATTCCTTTTGCACCACTGAGATATTTAGGCTTGATATTATCCACTTTTGCGCCACCAATGTAGTAGGTCTGGAAAGGTTGTAAAGCATCATGTAGCAGTTGAACTTCGTTGTTCCAAATGACACCCTGGACTTTATTGTTCTGTATATAGCATACAGTTTGAATTATAATCAGTAATAAGCGATGGAATAAAAAAGAACATTTTAAGTATGTAAAGTGAGTTGAAGAATAACCTGCTCATCAACAAGCATTAACTTTTGCAGTGTTTTGTTCTCACCCATTTCTTGTGGATTGCACTTTTCCATCACTAAAACTTTTGCTCTCCAATCTGTGTGGGCTTGATTTGAGAGATGTACAACTGCTTTGCCATTTTCTAAAATAGTCTAAAATAGAAGGACAGTGAAATATGGGTTAATACATAATGTATTTAGATTTTAGACTGTCAATTTATTGTTTTCCCCATTTTTTAGATTTACCCAAACAGAGTGAGAAAAATTGTTTTTTACTTGCAGACTTTGATTTCCATTAAGTATGCATGACTACTTTTATATATGAAGATTATGTTGAACACTCAAAGTTTACTTGAGTAGATATAAATAGATGCTACAAAATTTGTTTGCAATTTCTGCCAATCTGCCAATTATAAGTTATAAATAATGACTTGCAGGGCTACTTTCTTTATTACTTATCTTTCTATATTGTGAGGATTCTTTTCAATTTCTGAGTTTTGCTATAGGTAGAACGACTTTGGCCTTATATAGGTGTGTGCACGTAGATTGAATATCAAATTTGTTAGACAGAAAGAAAAGCATCTTGGACAAAAAGGAGAAGAGTGGCTTGGACAAATCTTTGTTGTGAATAACCTCAGACCACTTCAATCAAATATTCATTATTACAAACATTACTTGAAATTCTTCCTCCAATTACAAAAATGAGAAAAAGAAAAACCAACTCAAGAACAGAACAAAACGAATGTGACAGAATGAAAGCAAGCACAATGGAAAATACAAAATCATCACAATTTGCATTGAAACAAAGTATAAGTAGAATTCAATAGTGGTGGTTCAGTCACATACCTTATTGGTTAATGTTACAAGTTTGTAGCTTAACAACACCAAACCACCTGCAAACAATAAGTAGAAGCAGTTTACTACTTTTAAAATTGGAACACAAACAGAGAAACAAGCAATGTACATTATGGAAAATAAATGGCAACCAAGGACAAAAAATACAGAAGAAAACATTCTGAAACGGATAAGTTCGATTTCAAAATTCAAGTGAATGAAGAATGTCTTGGGCTCTGCATTGCCAAGAGGCATACTTTGACACCTTGAAAAGACTATTTACGCAAATAAGCCCTCTTCTTTGTTGAAGAACTATATGGCTACAAATGAATGAAAGCCTAACCATTACCAATGTAGTCACAGAGCAACACGACGTCCTGGGCATTACCATGTTCACATGTTTTTAAGGCCATTAAAAAGATTTAGCCTCTCCTTTCATTTAAACCCAAATCAGCAAAATTCAGTGAAACAAAAATCAATTCTACCCAAATCTGACATAAGTAAATACAATTGCATAGAATCCAGAATCATTTACAGACTACTTAAAATTTCAACATTGCAATATTTAACAAGAAATAGAAAACAGGAGGAAGCGTACCTTTAACATCGTGTTGATGAAACATAAAAAATTAATCAAACAACATTAACACGTTTTGTATTGATGTTTTTTTCGGGAAAAAAAATTATATACACTTCTTGCGTCCTTATTCCTTTAAAAATTAAAAACCAAAATCTGTTGAAGGAAAATACTATTATGTGCCTTCGTCAAAGCCAATGACGATTATCTTTCGGTTATTATGTAACGGTCAATCAGTATTTATTGTCATCAATGTAATCTGTGTTCACATTGTAACCGTGACCCTATATAAAGGGATGATCTAATGGAATGAGATATAGTGTTCCCCACTTTTACTTTTACACGTTATCAGCACGAAGCTCGAAAGAAAAAAAAAAAAAAAAAACCCTAATTGACCCCTGCCGCCGCCCAGCCCGCCGCCGGCCCGCCGCCGCCGCCGCTCTCAATTCTCTCACAGATTGGTCACACACTCACACCGCCGATCTCCCTCACAACGGCGCTCTTGCTGCCCTCAGTCCGCCGGACCTCCGTCCTTTCACCAGCTTGGCTGCTTCCTCTTCTTTCGGCGCTCTTGATTAATTCTTTCACTGTAAGTTTGTAGCTTTTCAATTGAGTACTTTTGCCGAGAAGCAATTGGCTATTTTCTTCATCTTTGTTTAATTGATAGATCCAGCGGCAACAGTGTAGGGAATGGATATTAGAACACTTTTATCTGTTTAGGTTTTTTTGGTTTATAATAATGGATAAAAGGTGATTAAAGGTGAACGGCGGCGGCACCAAGCCTGGGTTCAGAAAGCCGGGCGTAATTATTATTATTTTTTTTTTGGACATTAAAATAAAAAAAAATAAATAAATAAATAAAAAAGAAAGGAAGAAACGGTTTCGGTAATTTGCGTATGCTTATTAAGTATTAGTGCTATATTTAATCGAGCATTTTGTACCGTAGAGATAAAAAGTCACTAAGAAAAACGATTCACTCCTAATAAACAATCAATGGCCAATTTGATATGTATATGCATGTTGCCATGAAAAATGTTATGTGCTATGTTTGCCCGAAATTTCAAATTGAGCATAATAATTATATGTTGATTGCCTTATAAATAAGATTATATGTCATCCTATGATAAAGAAATTTCATAGGCGTTATATACTAAGTACAAAACAATCAATGTGATAAAGTATCTTCACAAAGCATCGAAAAAAAATGAGTGACCGCTATGTACCATGGCATCGTGATCCAATTCACACTCTTGGAAATTAATTATTGTGGATGTCTTATGACTACATAATTAATATGCTCTTCACTCTTGTTTATGTAGATGGCTGATACAACTCGACCCGAATTTGAAATCTTGGACTCAGAAGGAATTGAGTACCACCGCTGGGTTTCAGATGTGGAAATGGCCTTTGTTGCAAAGGACTACACTCTCACTATCAAAACACCCACCGACCCTAAGGACGACCCATCTGCTAAAGTAAAAGCAAATGCCCTAATGTTCTTGAGGCGACATATTGACTCTAGCTTACGCCGGGAGTACCTTCGCTTGAAAACACCCAAAGAATCGTGGGATGCCCTGAGGGACGTTTTGGGAACATTCATGACACTTTACTCCCGTAATCGTCTCGCTCGGTGGAATGAAATCCGCTTGCTTGACTACAAAGGGGTAGACCAATTCAACAAGGACATGTTGCGTCTTAGAGCACGTCTCAAATTCTCGTGGAAAGGAACTCACGAAGATGATATGATCCAGAAGACTCTTTCCACTTTTCCTACTTCGCACTTATACTAGCAAACCAAAGATAGGCCGGAGTACGACAAGAAAAATATTACGACCTTTCACAAATTGATCAACATCTTGCCGCAAGTGGCCGAGCGGCATGATCAAGTTCTCATGAATAATAATGCCAGACCTGCTGGGACAAAGAAAATTCCTGAGGCTAACTATGGCAAGATGAAAGGTGGAAAGAACCCCAAAGAAAAGGGAGTTGGACGTGCTGAGCCTTACCCACGTGGAAACAATGCACCACGTGGAAAGGGACCTAGGGGCCGTAGTATGGGCCGTGGAGGTCCCCCTAATGTATGGCGCAGAAATGGTGGTGATGGTCCTAGTGGCCATGGTGGTCCTAAGGCTAAGGTGCAAAAGGCACCTAAGAACCCTCAAGAAAAAAGGGAGAGAGTTGGAACTGAACCTTGCTATAGGTGTGGAGTTACTGGGCATTGGTATAATACCTGCCAAGCAAGTAACAAAGTAGCAGCCAATTACAAGAGGTATAGGGAATCTAGAGAACAAGAGGCCCACTATACGGAAGATGGAGGCAATGACACCGATGTCAACCTCACAATTGCGTACTTCAATAGCAACAAGAACCCCGCTCAGTCAATGGATGTACAGACTTTGATTGATCTGCTTTGCTTATTTATTTATTTTTCCAAGAACATTGTGAAGGCGGAATGCCTTCTTTTTAATTAGACTATTTTGGTCTTAAAGTTCATTTGAATAATGGTTTGTTGAATTGGATTTTGATGTACGAGACTTTTATTTTTGATTTTCGTTGGCCTATTAATAAATTTCGGATTTTATTCTGAAGTATTGAATTTTATTCGATTTTATTTACCAGTATATACATGGTTCGAAAATAGCACTATTAAGGTGTAAAGCAATACATCTACCATACAATAAACATATATATCGGGATGAAAAGCATATCATTCTATCTCCATCGAAAAACTCTAAAGAATATGAGTTATGTCTTCGACTTTTTAATCTCATCTAATTTAAATGTAGGAATGAATCGAGGAGAAATAGAGTGCTTAGGCGATAGTGGAACCACACACACTATCTTAAGGAATAGACAATTATTTGTCGAGTTAATTCCATGTAATTCATCCGTGACTACGATGATTGGATCATCACAAGTAATACAAGGGCGAGGAAATGCCACATTTTTGATGCCTAACGGCACAACGATAAAAGTCACAAACGCTCTATATGCACCTAGAGCCAATCGAACCTTGTTAAGTTTCAAAGATATTCGTGCCAACGGTTATCATTTGGAAACTCACCGTGAGAATGGAACCGAATATTTGTATATTACCACAAATGAATGTGGAAGGAAACGCATACTAGAAAAGCTTATGAGTCAATCTAATGGATTATATATTACTACTATTCGGATTATTGAATCCTATGCTTTGTCACCAACAATGAAATTTGGGACACCGACTCATACAAGCTTTGGCATGATCGCCTAGGACACCCCGGTCGAGATATGATGATCCGTATTTTAAAGAACTCACACGGACATCCCTTCTTTCGAGGAAAAAACAAAATGGGACAAAAATCCGACACAATGCAAAGTGTCCAAAGTAGTGTTGTTTCAAAGCGACCATTGTCGTCGAAGCACCGGATGAGTTATATCCCTCTTCCTCATTGACCATTTCCAAGGCACACCAATCATTTTGCAAAGCCTCGCTCTTTAGCAAAAACAGGATCGAGACCTTCCTATGCTAAAGACATGAAACAAAACATTCCATTCTTACAAAGAATACAAGGTGATATATGTGGACCTATCCATCCGAATGCGGGCCATTCAAGTATTTTATGGTTCTCGGTGGATGCCTCGACACGCCGGTCACATGTCGCATTATTGTCCACAAGGAATGCCGCATTTGCAAAACTCTTAGCACAGATTATACGTTTAAGGGCTCACCACCCCGATCACCCTATCAAGTCTATAAGGCTTGATAACGCTGAGAGTTCACATCAAAAGCATTTGATGATTATTGCATGTCTATCGGGATTGACGTAGAACATCCCGTACCCCATGTGCATACACGTAATGGTCTCGCGAAGCCACCATCAAAAGGCTACGGATGGTGGCCGAGCATTGGTTATGCGCACCAACTTGCCTCTATCTCGCTTGGGGTTATGCAATATTGCACGCAAATTTTACTTATTCGTTTCGGACCCACCGCTACCCAACCATTTTCTCGCGTACCGCCTTGGTTACCGGATATGAGCCCGATATTTCACACTTACGCATATTTGGTTGTGCAAAGATATGTGCCTATTGCGCCTCCACGCCGCACTAAAATGGGTCCTCGAGACGATTAGGTATTTATGTTGGATATGAATCCCCAACTATTATCCGCTATTTGGAACCTTTGACAAAGGCGATCTATTTACCGCAAGATTTGCGGATTGTCACTTTGATGAGACTGTCTTCCCGTCGTTAGGGAGATAAGAAAAAGGATTTTCTAAGGGAACGACAGAATTGTCGTGGTTTGTCCCCACTCGGTCCTCATTTTGATCCCCGTACCTCACAAAGTGAAAGTGAAGTGCAAAGAATACTTAATCTTCGAACGTAGCGATTCGATGCCCGATGCGTTCTCTCGATATTGCTAAAGTGACAAGATCACATATACCACCGCAAACGTGCCCGCAAGGTTAGAAGTCCCCAAAAAGGGGCACAATGCGTAGCTAAAGGCATTGCGACCACACTTAGTGGAGGTGTGGATGAGGCCGTGGCTGCCCAAAGGAAGAGGGAGACCACTTGGTTCGACCGATACTCACCCAAGGAAGAAGAGGGCGAGTAAGGCACAATCCGACCCATTAATCATCAATGTAGAGAATCCCTCTCATGAGATTATCTCTCGATTACGCTATGTCCATGAATCAATACCGGAGGACGCTCCGATGTTTGAATTGATTCCGAGAGAACAAAGAAATCTCAATGGATTATGAGAGTGCATACGAGTTGATGGAAAGATCTTCCATGCACATTGATGATATATTTGCATATACTTGTTGCTCAAGAAATCATAGAGCACGATGATGTCGAACCACGCTCCGTTGCGTAATGTCAACAAAGAGCGATTGGCCTCAATGGAAAGAAGCAATCCAGCGAGTAACTAGATTCTCTGACAAAGAGACAGGTATTTGGTCCGGTAGTGCTAACCCCACCAAGTGTAAAGCCTGTAGGACATAAATGGGTATTTGTCAGAAAGCGTAATGAGAAGAATGAAGTCCTAAGGTACAAGGCTCGCCTTGTGGCGCAAGGTTTCTCACAACGCCCTGGAATTGACTATGAGGAGACATACTCTCCTGTAATGGATGTAATAACTTTCCGTTACCTAGTTAGTTTAGTTGTTTCCGAAGGATTGGAAATGCAGCTCATGGATGTGGTTACAGCATATCTCTATGGGGATCTTGATTCAGAGATATACATGAAAGTGCCTGATGGTCTTTCATTACCCAAGTCAAGTGACTCTAAACCACGGAGTGCGTTTGCAATCGATTGAAACGCTCACTTTACGGATTAAAACAATCCGGGCGGATGTGGTATACCCGCCTAAGTGACTACTTGATTGGGAAGGGATATAAGAATGATGAACTATGCCCCCGCGTATTCATAAAGAAAACAAGTTCCGGATTTGCAATTGTAGCAAGATATGTCGATGATATGAACATAATAGGTACTCTTAATGAAATAAGAGAAACCGCGAGCTATTTGAAATCCGAATTTGAGATGAAAGATCTTGGGAAAACTCGGTTTTGTCTAGGCCTTGAACTAGAACACCGAGCTTGTGGAATACTTATCCACCGCCCGCATATGTCCAAAAGATGCTCGGCGATTTAATATGGACAAAGTGCACCCCGTTAGCACTCCCATGATCGGTCGAAGTTTGGACATAAAGAAAGATCCATTTCGTCCAAAGGAAGATGACGAAGAGCTATTGGGAGCTGAAATTCCCTACTTAAGTGCAATAGGCGCATTATTGTATTTAGCTCAATGTACTCGACCGTATATTGCATTCTCGGTGAACTTGTTAGCTAGATTCACTCCGCGCCAACGCAACGTCATTGGAATGGCATTAAAAACATATTTCGATACCTAAAAGGAACCATTGACTTGGGCCTATTTTTTCCCTACACAAAGACAAGAGGGACCGTAAATGAAAATACAACCCCTAAAGAAAATGTCGACAAAAATCGCCACCCCCTACTCGAAACCCCAAACAATGTATTAGTTGGGTTTGCGTACGCCGGGTATCTATCCGACCCACATAAAGGTCGTTCCCAAACCGGTTATGTATTTACCATTAGGAACACGGCGATATCTTGGAGATCAACCAAGCAAAGTCTTGTGGCTACCTCCTCGAACCACTCTGAGATTATTGCTCTACATGAGGCGGTTCGTGAGTGTATATGGATAAGGTCCATCATTGCACATATTCGAGGGACCAGGTGGTTTAAGTTCCACCACCGAAGAGCCTACTTGCATTTATGAAGATAATGCAACTTGCATCGAACGTATGAAGCTTGGTTATATCAAGGGTGACAACACAAAACACATATCACCAAAGTTTTTCTATAACCAAAGAACAACAAGCTCTCCTCAAGATTCAAGTGAATCAAGTAAGGTCTGAGGAGAATGTGGCAGATTTGTTTACCAAGTCACTGCCTAAAGCAATATTTGAGGAACATGTGAAAAATATAGGAATGCGAAGGCTTTCAAAGCTTCCTTGATCGGTGTAAGGATCAGGGGGAGATATAGACCTCAGGGGGAGTCTAATACACACATGTTATCCTTAAAGATTAAAGGTGCGTTGTGCTCTTTTTCCTTTGACCAAGTTTTATTTTGTCCCACTCGGGTTTTGTTACTTGGCAAGGTTTTTAACGAGGCAACGATCCATGCACCATTTCGCCTTTGACTTGGCACAAGGGGGAGTGTTGAAGGAAAATACTATTATGTGCCTTCGTCAAAGCCAATGACGATTATCTTTCGGTTATTATGTAACGGTCAATCAGTATTTATTGTCATCAATGTAATCTGTGTTCACATTGTAACCGTGACCCTATATAAAGGGATGATCTAATGGAATGAGATATAGTGTTCCCCACTTTTACTTTTACAAAATCATCTTATTAACATAATTTTATTAGTCTGCGACTGATCTGAACCATATAGTATCAATCAACCGAGAATAAAACTGTATGATCCGAATTTATCCACGTAATGCTAACTGTCTAACTGTGGTGTCACCACAAACACAAGAATTATCCACGTTCTATTGTATCGATATAGGCAACTCCCGGAATGCAAGGGTTGGATATAGGTAGCTAAAAAATTAATGAACCTCAGAAAAAGCTAAAATATGCCGAGTGGAATTAAATGCACCTCCATTTTGATCCTGAAAAACACTTCAGTTCTTGCAAGAATATATCCAGACAATACATTGATGTAATTATTCAGCTCGATGATCTAATGATGACCGCCTCAAATTTTTAATTTTTAATTTTTTTTTTGGGTAATAACAGTAATTAAGTTTGTAATCCATCCTCATATGTTTAATTTACCATGATTGAGCAAGTGAGTGAATGAGACATTGTCAATGTGACCGAATGTAATGATCCCATAACTTGTTCCAACGGCTTTTTCGTAATTATTGAGTTATGTTTATCCAGCACTTCGGTGTCAAAAGTGCCGCCTAAACGGTGGCTTTGAAGTCTGCGCACATAATAGGTTGTGTTACTATATATGAATTATGACACTCTTTATTAGAGATATAGTTATATTTATCTTGTCTTATTTTATATTATGTATTTATCTTTATTATTAGCTTCCTGAATAAGCCTTATGAGGCCTATATATTGTAATCATTTACTCATTGAATAATAACAAGCTTTCTGCTTTCATTATTCTATCATGGTATCAGAGCTCTAGACTAACGTCCTTTCGATCCTGAGCAAACCGTACGAAAAATAATGTCCGGGTGGGGGTTTGTAACATCAAAGTGATCAAACCCTCACCCTTCCAAAAATAAATTTTTACGTTGATATCAAGATTTTTTTTTAGTTTTTTTTTTATTTTAAAACCCTAGCCGCCACCGCCGCCGTCGCCGCCATCGGCACCATCGCCGGCATCCATGGCTACCGCTGCTCCAAGCCACGTAGCCCTCTCCCTTACCTTCATTCTGCAGCCACTCCTAGCATCCGTTTTTGCGGCGGCTCGATTCCATGGCCGACTCCAAGGCTCCGGCCACGCTCCCCGCAACTCCGCCGCCACGCTCAAATTTGCAGCAGGTCCACCCTCAATTCGTAGCAGATCCGCCCCTACTCTCTCTCAAATTTGCAGCCGATCGTGGCGACAACCTTCAATCCGCGCGGCCCATGGTCGGAAAGAGCCTCGCGCCGCCGCCAAAAAGAAGCCGCCGTCACCGCCCAACGGTCATTGCTGCCGCCTTAGTCTCCTTCTTCTCTGGCGACATCCTTCCACCACTCATCCCGCCGCCAACTGCAGCCATGGAGGGGCTCCAAAATTTGGGTATTATTATTTTGGGTATTATTTTATTTTATTACAAGATGTTGGATGAAGACAGGCTCGATGGATGAAAAAAAAAAAAAAAAAAGTGAAAGAAAGAAAAGGATGGAAACGACCGGTGTAAAGCTTTCTTCAAGCCTTCACGAAGTTGTTCCGATTTTCGAATTTGCAACAAAGAAAATTCCTCCCATGGACTAATGGACTATTGGGTTCTCTAATTTTGATCATGGAGGTAAAGATTTGGGGTAGGAGGAAATTTTGGGAACGTATTTTAGGGTATATCCCTCCACTTTTTAAATTTCTGCTCGGGTATATCCCAACACTTTTAATTTCTGCTAGGGTATATCCCTCCACTTTTTAAATTTCTGCTCGGGTATATCCCAACACTTTTGAATTTCTGCTCGGGTATATCCCAACACTTTTATTTCTGTTAGCACAGGTTGCTCATCGGTTTTATTTAGGGTATATCCCGCAATTGCGTCCCAGGATTTTTCCTCCACCCACCACTCCTTCCTCCCGGTTACTGTCTCCTTGAAGACGCCTTCGACCGCCATCAACGCCTCCAAGTTTCAAGCTTCATGTCCACTGCGCTCCCATGAGCTTGAGGGGGCCTATTAGAGATATAGTTATATTTATCTTGTCTTATTTTATATTATGTATTTATCTTTATTATTAGCTTCCTGAACAAGCCTTATGAGGCCTATATATTGTAATCGTTTACTCATTGAATAATAACACAAGCTTTCTGATTTCATTATTCTATCACATATATTTGACAGATGTAATTAATATTCCTTAGTGTTACAGCCGTTAGATAAGAGAGAGAGATATTTGTATCTAGAAATGATTCAATGAAGAAAGTAATGAAATTCCTCTATTTCTGTGTTTGATTTTTTTAAGTTAAATTTCTAAGTTGTTATCAAAGTGGTTAAGCCGTCGCCATGGCAGCTCCACAACCGGTTACTAGCTCATCACCGATGATGACCGGAGCTCTAGGAAGTCAACCGAGTCCGGCAGCTACTTTGGCTTCCATCTTCATTGCTTTTCCCAGGAATTACTGGCGTTTACGCTACATAGATGTCACCCCTGCCACCACCACGGATATGTGCTGCAAATCCAAGTCTACTGCAAGTCCAGAGTGGTGTTAACACTCTTGGAGGTAATCTTAATCAATTTTGTTCAGTGAAATTGGATAGAAACACTGTGGAAGTTCATGGTCTTGCCTAAAATTAGAGGTCATAAACTTGATTCACATCTATTTGGTACAAAACATTGTTGATTGTGTGTAAGTCACTAACGTCGATATTACTAGCAAGAATACTAGGTACATCATAGTTTAGTAAATGCGAGTCAAGGTCGATCCCACAGAGACAATGCAACTATAAATATAAACGATTCTAACCTAATTAAGAAGCAACATAGAGGCGGTCATGGACCAACAATAAACAATAAGAAAACAAACTTGGTATTTCTCCCCCTCTTCTCATCAATCTACTAACTTGGATTAGTTAATCGTTACGTTTACTTCCCCACATAATTTCCTTAAATTAATCACGAGTTTTCGGTTTAATTATCATTATCAGCTACGGGTGCAACTCCTACTCCTATCTACTCCGAAAATAGTAGTAGACAATATATACGCAAGCTACCCTCCTTAATTGGTCCGTAATAGTCCATACGCATAAAGAACTAGAATTGCCGATATCGAGTGCTAACCCATCCCGCTAACCCGCCTAGACAGTTGTCGACATTGATCAGCACGTTCCTAGGGTCCATTCAAGACTATGTCCGAACTTAGCACTTTACTATTCATTTTTCATGCCAGTTTACGATTACAATAAGTAGATTGGCCAGATCTAACCTACTGTTAATTAAACCTGTCGATCAACGTAGCTGTAGTGAATCCCAGTTTTAGGTTTTGAAATAATGCCTCGGTAAACCGGTATAGACCACCGGGTTACCGGGGTCAGCTTTTCCTATTCCTGGATCTACATTGCTCAATTACGATTAAAATAAGTAAATTATGGGGTCTTTAAGCATGCATATTAACTAAAACACATAAATACGAACAGATCTACCATATTGAAGACAAAAAGAAACGTTCAAAGCTTCATACCTTCAATAATGGTGATCTAGCTTGATCTACTCAAGCTAGAGATGGTGGAGAAAAGGAGAAAACCAGAAATAACTCCTCAAAAGCTTGGAATAACTTTATTTCATCAAATTTGTATAATGTAATTGGATATAATTGAGAAGATATTAATCATATGAAAGATATTTGTAAATATCAATCAATTCATTTTAATTTCTTAAACTTATCATGGTGTCAGAGAGAAAGGTCTTGAGTTCAAAAACTATACTTACAAGTGTTGGGTCTCTCTCCCTTCTTATAGGCTCACACAAGTCTCTCTCCTTTCTTATAGGCTCATTATAAGCCCACACTTGAGGAGACGTATTGAGATACAATGTCAATTATCTACCTCCCCATCTACTTAAGCTTTTGAGAGAGATGGTAATTCATCATGGTATACGCAAACCGGTTACCAAACTCAACCTACTTGCCAAGCTGTGCTACAACTTCTTACTTTTGAACCTCGCATGGTCAAGGAGGCCCTTAATGATCCCACTTGGTTTGTTGCGATGACATATGAATATAATGCCTTACTTTGAAATGACACTTGGGACCTTGTGTTAGGAAATCACTAGTTTAACGCAGCGGAATTTAAAATTTGATTTCCTTTTCTAGATCATTCTTCATTTAATGCAATAAACACGTTAAGTAGTTTGACGGTTATACCTTAGATGATCTACTAGATCGTCGCTTTGACCGCCAACGGAGAGTAGTTCAATGCGCAAGCCGTCCACGCGTCCGGCCTCTATCGCTAATCCACACGAACCCCTTGCCGGAATCCTCCTTGGATTGCTATCAGAAAAACTCCGGCTGCTAGACCGGACCTTTTCTTCCCTCACAAACTCACTATGGAAGGCTCTCTATTTTACACAAGAATTATGAACTCTTGCAATTGTGATGTACAAAAGAGCTTGACACCCACTTCCTTTATATATAGAGGAGGTGGCGCCCCATATGATGTGTGGAGGAGAAGAAAACCTTTTTCCAATAAAATAAGGAAAATCAACTAGATTGATTTATCTCTTTAATTATAATTTATTTTGCCAATATCCTATATTGATTATAATTATCTTATTACCATAAATCTATTTTCCAAAATCAATTAATATCTTATATTAATATTATGGCAATCTTATTAATTAAAGTGCACAATCCAAGTGTATCTTATACACTCAAAAGTGGCGCCCCATGAGTCAACTAATTGACTTCCGGAATATTCTTTAATTAATATAATTTGTATATAATTAATATCTTGTATTTAATTTATTCATAATAAATAAATACCACCATATTAATTTACCACTATAACCTTTATAGTCTAGAGATAAACTTTCCTTATTTGGTTATCAACTATAACCGCATTTTAATCCGACTCGATGTTCATATGTGTGTGACCCGATAGGCTTCCGAATATGTTGGCCGTAGACACAAAGTGCAATTTACTAAAATGCCCTTCATACCTAACGATCACGGGATAGCGTCTAGCAACACACCGTGACCCCCAATCATCGGAAGAGTCAAAAGCAATGACTACTACCTTTCATGTGAAGCAGTTACCGTGTAACTTACAATCCTAACGCTGTAATAATATCCATACGATCGTATCTCGAGTGTCAATACATTGACGATCGTATCTTATAATCTGGATATCATGCTCTCTCGGAATAACACATTTACTCCCACTTTGCAAAGATTCTCGAGAGCTAGACACTCCTTATAAGAAGGCCATTTCGGATATTCGATCCCAATCATAGGATACGCGATTCCCGGACGACCAATCATGTATACTCCGCATGCTTCAATATCATACCCAATCACTACCGCATGATCGCCCCGTGGTTAGGAGAAATCTCAATAGTGTCAAAGCATGACAATCCACACCGTGATGCCATGAAGACTCCGGTCATAAGGATAATTACACAACCGCCACATAGTGTGACACTTAATGTAAGTGGGTCGCCTAACGTACGCATTCTCTAATACACGTCCACGTACATGTCCAAGTGTCCCTACACTTCGATAGACGAGATCTATCCCTACCTTCTAAAAGATAGAAGACATCGCTAGTCTGATTATACTATCAATGTCCCATTTGATAATATGTAAGACTAGAGACATTTAAGTACCAACCTTGTTATAGTGATTAGAGATCTCATCAACCATAATCACTATCATGGTTTCTCTATCACGGATCGATACTAGGGACGTTACTATATATACACAACAAATAATATGAAGATAAACAATATATATAATAACATAAGTGCTTTTATTAATCATAATAAAGTTATTACATGAACTAAATAGACTGTAAACGACCCGACCCGGTCGGATCCGGTCCAACCCGATTGGGTTTAGGACACCTTTCCAACAATCTCCCACTTGGCCTAAAGCCAATCACCCATATGCCTAAGCCCGTGCAAGTGAACATGTTTCTCATGCTTAGCTTGAGACAATGCCTTGGTTAACGGATCAGCTATGTTATCATCCGTGTGGACTTTCTCTATCTTTACATCTCCTCTATCTACTATCTCTCTAATCAAGTGATAGCGCCGTAGCACATGTTTGGACTTCTGATGAGACCTCGGTTCCTTTGACTGAGATATCGCTCCATTATTATCACAGTACAGAGGCACTGGACCTTCGATGGAGGGAACCACACCAAGTTCAGTAATGAACTTCTTCATCCAAACTGCTTCCTTTGCCGCCTCCGAGGCTGCTATGTATTCGGCTTCCGTTGTAGAGTCTGCAGTAGTCTCCCGCTTGGAACTCTTCCACCACCGCCCCGCCGTTAAGCGTGAAAACAAATCCGATTGTGACTTAAAGTCATCCTTGTCGCTTGGAAACCGGCATCCGTGTAACCTCGTAATACTAAATCATCATTCCCGAAAACCAGAACATATCCCTAGTACGTCTCAAGTACTTAAGGATATTCTTGACAAAGAATCCAGTTGACCATCACCTGGATTGACCGGTACCTACTAGTCATACTAAGAGGGTACGAGACATCCGGTCTTGTGCATAACATGGCATACATGATAGACCCGATTGCCGAAGCATAAGGGACTTTACTCATTTGTGCCCTTTCCTCCTCTCGTCTTAGGACTCATTCCCTTCGACAGTAGACCCCATGCGACATGGGCAAGCAATCCTTTCTTGATCGCTCCATGCCGAATCTCTTCAAGATCTTGTCTATATAGGTGGATTGCGACAGACCAAACAACCTTTTAGATCTATCTCTATAGATCTTTATTCCTAGAATATAGGTCGCATCACCCAAGTCCTTCATTGAGAAGTTCTTGGATAACCAAGCTTTGACCGATTGTAACATAGGCACATCATTCCCTATGAGCAATATGTCATCTACATAAAGCACTAAGAACACAATGGCACTCCCACTAACCTTCTTGTAAACACAGGCTCATCTTCGTTCTTGATGAAATCAAACTCGTTTGATTATCTCATCAAAGCAAAGATTCCAACTCCGAGAAGCTTGCTTTAACCCATAAATGGATCTTTGCAGTTTACACACCATCCTAGCGTCATTGGATGTGAAACCCTCAGGCTGTGTCATATACACTTCCTCAGACATGTTCCCGTTAAGGAAAGCTGTTTTCACATCCATCTGCCAGATTTCGTAATCATGGTATGCTGCAATAGCGAGCAAAATTCTAATGGATTTTAACATGGCAACAGGCGAAAAGGTTTCGTCATAGTCAACTCCTTGTCTTTGCTTATAACCTTTTGCCACCAACCTAGCCTTGTAGGTAGTCACGTTACCGTCCATGTCAGCCTTTCTCTTAAAGACCCATTTACACCCTATGGGAACTATTCCCTCGTGTGGATCAACTAAGTTCCGTACTTGGTTGTCTTTCATGGATTCCATTTCGTAATTCATGGCTTCCACCATTTCTCTTTGTCATGCCTTAATAGCACTTCCTCATAAGTTCTAGTGGTCCTCATCTTCCACGAGATACACGCCAAGATACCTTTCAGTTCACGGCGTTCCCCGGTGGATCCGCGAGGTGCTAGTGTGTCCACGGTAGAGGGTGGCGCCACAATTGTATGTGGTGTGTCCTCTACTTCCATCAACGGACCGTTATCCGTAAGTGGTTCTCGAATTTCTTCAAGATCAATTTTACTCCCACCGACCCTATCCGTAATGAACTCTTTCTCTAGAAAGTGGCCGCCCCGGCAACAAACACCTTTTGTTCCTCGTGATGGTAAAATTGGTATCCTCTAGTTTCTCTAGATAACCCACAAATAGACATTTGTCGATCTAGCTTCTAATTTGTCGGGCATCATCCGCTTCACGTAAGTCGGACAACCCCAAGGTTTAAGATAGGCTAGACTCGGTTTCCTCTTATGCCATACCTCGTATGGTGTGGATTCAACCGTCTTTGATGGAACTCGGTTCGTTGTATAGGATGCGGTTTCTAGAGCATACCCCCAAAATGATTTTGGGAGAACCGCATAGCTCATCATGGATCGCACCATGTCTAACAAGGTGCGGTTCCTCCTCTCGTACACGCCATTCATTTGTGGCGTCCCGGGAGGGGTCCATTCGTGTAGAATCCCATTCTCCTTCAAATAATCTTGAAACTCTCCATCTAGGTATTCTCCGCCTCGATCGGATCGAAGTGTTTTGATTTCTTTACCTAGTTGTTTCTCCACTTCACTTCTGAACTCCTTGAACTTTTCAAAGGCTTCAGATTTGTACTTCATTAAGTATATATAACCATATCAAGAATGGTCATCAGTGAATGTGATAAAATAAGAGTATCCTCCTTTTGCTTGAATTGACATTGGGCCACATACATCGCATGTACGAGCTCAAGCAATTCGTTGGATCTTATCCCTTTGCCACTAAAAGGTGAGTTTGTCATCTTGCCAAGTAAACAAGCTTCGCATGTATCAAACGATTCGTAATCGAATTGATCCAACATTCCATTTTTATGGAGTTTGGAAATGCTATTCTTATTTATATGGCCAAGTCTACAATGCCATAAGTAGGATTCATTCAAATCATTTGTTTTGGCTTTCTTGTTATTTATATTAAGTACGTCAACATTCATATCTAATACGTAGAGACCATTGTTAAGTATGCCATTACCATAAAAAAATTCCATCACGTGAAAAAGAACAACATTTATTCTCAAACGTAAATGAAAAACCATCAACATCTAATGCAGAAATGGAAATAATGCTCTTCGTAAGAGCAGAACAAAATAACAGCTTACTAAGTTCAAGTACTAGCCCACCGGGCAATGAAAGAAAATAAACTCCTACGGCTAGTGCAAAGAACACTTGCTCCATTTCCAACGCGTAGGTCCACCTCTCCTTTCTTCGTATCTCTAGTTCTTCTTAGTCCCCGCATATTCGTACAAATATGAGAACCACAACCAAGATCTAATACCCAAAGTGGTTAGACTTAGAAGAAGTAATGTTGATCTCAATCATAAATATACCTGAAGTCGAAGCATCGAATGCTTCTTCTTGGTACTCAAGAAGCCCTTGCAGGTTTCTTCTCCAATGTCCGGTCTCACCGCAATGGAAGCAAGCATCCTTGGATTTGTCTTTTGCTATCTTAGGCGTTGGCTTAGGTGCAGCCTTCGCCTTCTTGGACTTTTTCTGGGCTTTTGCCTTGCCCTTGCTTGAAGTGACCAGCAACACTTGCTTTCCCTTCCCCACGTTGCCCTCAAAGCCAGCCTTCAACATGTTCAATAACTCCGCAAGGGAGCAATCTATCTTGTTAATGTGATAGTTCATCACGAACTGCGAGAATGAATCGTGTAGAGATTGCGTAATCAAGTCAATACTCAACTCTCGTTCCAACTTGTGGCCCAAACCTTCCCAAGCCTCTCTATGTACCCGATCATTTTAAGCACGTGTGACCCCACAAGCAGCCCCGATGCCATCTTACAACTAAACAGGCCTTCGAGACCTCGTACCTCTCGCTTGAGACCGAGAAGCATAAAGTTCCTTCGTGTGGACCATGATAGAGTAGGCGTCCATAGACTCATGTCGTTTCGCAGCTCCGGTGTCATAGAAGCAAGCATGATGCATGTAGCATCGCATCGTCGAACGCGTGCTTGTTGTACTTCTCGACAACATCTACGTACTCGAACCCTCGCCGGGCTTTTCCGGTAGGGCCTCGTCCAAGACATAGCCAATCTTCTCGTGCCTCAAAACGATTTTGAGGTTTCTTTCCCAATCGAGAAAATTAGTTTCGTCAAGCTTGTTTTCGATGATAAAACGAAGGTTCAATTTGTTTGACATTTTCTACAACAATAAGTAAAGATAGAATAAGTAAAAGCTCATATAAGAAAAAAAAAACCTAAATTTGCACTTAAATTTTTTTTTAAGGTTTTACTCCCACTAGCCAACTATTCCCTATTGGCTTTCAAGAATTTAATTAATTCTTTAGTGGCTGGGATCCCATCTAGTTACCTCGATCCCCGACAAGGGCCGATCAACCGAGATAATTTCGATAGGTAGTACGCTTACCGCCGCATCGCATGTGACTCCCGCCGCCGACTAGTCAACTCTTTGACGTTTCACATCTCTATGTGATAGTCAACCCCTTGTCTCTAAAATCAGACGGTCCTGACGAGGGCCAATCACCGCAAGATTCCAGTCGAGTCGTAACCCAATATTCATGAGATCTCGTAACGATCATATCTCAATAATAACGATATACCCATGGTAGGTCAACTCCCGACGAGGGCCGATCAGTTGGATCCGAACAAAGGCTCTTCACCGTCATTATAATATTGGGAGACAATTTTGGCTCGATTTTTTGGCGTGGGAATATTTTAAATTAATTCACTTAATTAATTTGGTTTAATTGTGGTCTCATCTACTATGTGCATATTACTACGATATCATATAAAGTAAAACATACACAACATTCCGCGCATAAAATAACCGGTATGACCATGGACTTTTCCTAGGTGCGGTTTCGAATACAAACTGACGAAACCGCGGGTCACAAACTAAGGGTATCTGCAACCGCCAATAGGATCTTTATTGCTGTACGCCAATGGGTTCTTTATCTCTCCTTGGTCTTCTACTTCTCGCTCCATTCTTGTTACATAATAAATAATTACACCCGCCGCACACGGGGGGGAGCTAACGAGAATGGGATAATTGCAAAAAGTAAACTAGGTCACGTTCTTCATAACGGCCTAGGACAATTTTTTCAAAAACCAACATAAAGAAAAAGTTCCCATCTATCCTATTGGTCGAGTCCATGATCAATCGGGGTCCATATAATCACATTATATCTACACATCTAATCCATACAATTTTATCTTATGAAAAAGATTAAATTCTAATTTTAACTACTCATGCGTCTTTATTTTATCACATCAAATAATTAAATAACTTTTAAATAATTATATGACTTAATCGAAAATTAAAATTAACATTTAATTTTAAATCGATTTTAATTTCAATTAAATTTGAACTATTCAAAATAAAATTAAAATTATAAAGTCTCATATTTGTTTCCTTTCCAAAACTAAGTTTAGCTTAGGCCTGGCAACTTTCCAAAATCAAAATTTTGAAGAAGTGGCCTTTCCAGCAAAATTTTGGAAGCCTTTTTTTACAAATCAAATATTTGAAAAGTGCCTAGGCCTATTCCAAATCAAATATTTGGAAAAGCCAAATTATTTTAGTCTAGTTCGCCTGGCCACTTTCCAAAATCAAAATTTTGGAAGTGGCCTAGTGCCTTTTTACCTTTTACAAATCAAATATTTGAAAAGGCCTAGGCCTATTACAAATCAAAATTTGGAAAGGCCAACATGCCATATGGTTTCCCAAAATGGTCCCAAACTATTTGAACCATTGGTTGACCATATGACACAACTAAACAAACGAGATATCTATGCACAATAAAATATCACAAAACGAATAGGGTTGATCTCCCCATTGGAAGGAGAGAGCCGACGGACGGCAGCCCGAAGACCACCGCCGCCGCCGAGGGATGGGGGCGCCGCCAGTCGGCCGACCCCCATAAACCCTATTTTTTTTTGTTTTAACGTTTCGTGATTCAAATCTTGCATCTATCGATTAAATACTACGCAATTAATTTATGCTTATTGCTTAAGCTCGAAGTCTGTCTCTGATACCACTGTATCACTAGTTTAACGCAGCGGAATTTAAAATTTGATTTCCTTTTCTAGATCGTTCTTCGTTTAATGCAATAAACACGTTAAGTAGTTTGACGGTTATACCTTAGATGATCTACTAGATCGTCGCTTTGACCGCCAACGGAGAGTAGTTCAATGCGCAAGCCGTCCACGCGTCCGGCCTCTATCGCTAATCCACACGAACCCCTTGCCGGAATCCTCCTTGGATTGCTATCGAAAACTCCGGTCGCTAGATCGGACCTTTTCTTCCCTCACAAACTCACTATGGAAGGCTCTCTATTTTACACAAGAATTATGAACTCTTGCAATTGTGATGTACAAAAGAGCTTGACACCCACTTCCTTTATATAGTAGGAGGTGGCGCCCCATATGATGTGTGGAGGAGAAGAAAACCTTTTTCCAATAAAATAAGGAAAATCAACTAAATTGATTTATCTCTTTAATTATAATTTATTTTGCCAATATCCTATATTGATTATAATTATCTTATTACCATAAATCTATTTTCCAAAATCAATTAATATCTCATATTAATATTATGGCAATCTTATTAATTAAAGTGCACAATCCAAGTGTATCTTATACACTCAAAAGTGGCACCCCATGAGTCAACTAATTGACTTCCGGAATATTCTTTAATTAATATAATTTGTATATAATTAACATCTTGTATTTAATTTATTCATAATAAATAAATACCACCATATTAATTTACCACTATAACCTTTATAGTCTAGAGATAAACTTTCCTTATTTGGTTATCAACTATAACCGCATTTTAATCCGACTCGATGTTCATATGTGTGTGACCCGATAGGCTTCCGAATATGTTGGCCGTAGACACAAAGTGCAATTTACTAAAATGCCCTTCATACCTAACGATCACGGGATAGCGTCTAGCAACACACCGTGACCCCCAATCATCGGAAGAGTCAAAAGCAATGACTACTACCTTTCATGTGAAGCAGTTACCGTGTAACTTACAATCCTATCGCTGTAATAATATCCATACGATCGTATCTCGAGTGTCAATACATTGACGATCGTATCTTATAATCTGGATATCATGCTCTCTCTCGGAATAACACATTTACTCCCACTTTGCAAAGATTCTCGAGAGCTAGACACTCCTTATAAGAAGGCCATTTCGGATATTCGATCCCAATCATAGGATACGCGATTCCCGGACGACCAATCATGTATACTCCGCATGCTTCAATATCATACCCAATCACTACCGCATGATCGCCCCGTGGTTGTGAGAAATCTCAATAGTGTCAAAGCATGACAATCCACACCGTGATGCCATGAAGACTCCGGTCATAAGGATAATTACACAACCGCCACATAGTGTGACACTTAATGTAAGTGGGTCGCCTAACGTACGCATTCTCTAATACACGTCCACGTACATACCAAGTGTCCCTACACTTCGATAGACGAGATCTATCCCTACCTTCTAAAAGATAGAAGACATCCAATACGTGCTAGTCTGATTATACTATCAATGTCCCATTTGATAATATGTAAGACTAGAGACATTTAAGTACCAACCTTGTTATAGTGATTAGAGATCTCATCAACCATAATCACTATCATGGTTTCTCTATCACAGATCGATACTAGGGACGTTACTATATATACACAACAAACAATATGAAGATAAATAATATATATAATAACATAAGTGCTTTTATTAATCATAATAAAGTTATTACATGAACTAAATAGACTGTAAACGACCCGACCCGGTCGGATCCGGTCCAACCCGATTGGGTTTAGGACACCTTTCCAACACCTTGTTCCTAGGGATCCATCATTCAATATTGTTGACTGTAAATGGATTTTTCATATTAAACGTCATGCAAATGGCTCTCTTGACACGTATAAGCACGTCTAGTGACAAAATGCTTCACTCAACGTCCGGGCATCAATTATTATGATACATTTAGCCTTGTTATTATCCCACCACCAAGCGTATATTACTCTCACTAGCTCTTGCCTATAATTAGAAGTTACGGCAGCTTGATGTCAACAATGCGTTTTTACAAGGCACACTCACTGAAACTGTTTACATGGCTCAGCCCCCCCGGGTTCATTGATCCACAACACTCTCATCATATATGCATGTTAAAAAAATATATCTATGGTCTCAAGCAGGCAACCCAGGCCTGGTATGAGGAGATCAGGGCTTTTTTCTCCGTGTTGGTTTTCATAACTCCACCGTTGATACCTCCCTTTTATTTATCGCGCACGTGGATTGTTTTCTCTGTATTCTTGTGTACGTAGATGATATGGTCATTACTGGCACTGACTCCTCTACGATTGAAAGTTTTTATTCAGGCTCTCTCTCTCTTTACTCTTCTCTGTCAAAGAGCTGGGTGATCTCACTTCCTTCCTTGGGGTTGAAGTCACTACCAACTCTGATGGATATTATTATCCCAACACTGTTATATTTATGACATTTTGGCCAAATATAATATGCTTGAGGCTAAGCCCTGCACTACGCCTATGCAAAGTGATATGTCCGACCTCCGTGATTCGTCTGCCACTGCTCTCACTGACCCTGCCGCCTACCGGTCTCTTATTAGGAGTCTCCATTATCTTCAATTTATATGCCCAAGTATCTCTTTTGGTGTAAATAAACTTGCTCAATTTATGCATCCCCCTGCTGTGTCTCACTGGGATTTTGCCAAGCGGCTCCTCTGCTACATGACCGTTGTTAAAGGAAATAAAGTTGCGCCTTTACTAGCACCAATTGGTTTTAGTATAACGGCGCTTTTAGTATAACGGGATCAAACCCCGCGCTGGGCCTCTTTGTCTTGTTGATCCTAACAACCCACACTTGGGACATCCGAGGCCGGCGATCCTAACAACCTCATCCGAGGCCGTCACTCGTCACTCTCCAATGGCACTACATGCCTATTAAGACGCTGACTAAGGTGGAATCAAACTTGATTATTCATCTAGGGAGGGGGGGGGGGGCATCTTGCTTATTTAGGCCATAATCTCATATCTTGGAGCACTAAGAAACAACCCATTGTCTTTAGACACTTACTAATCAATTTGAGAATTTCATATATTACAAAACAACAATTTCTTGTGTTTTAGAGGATGTTGTAGTCATCGACAACTTACATGTGGCCGCAACAAATTCAAATTTTTTTTTTTTTTTTTTTCATTTTTTATGTTCTCTTTTAATATTCTGAAAATCAGTTTAAGGAAAGGAACGATAAATAATTGGATGAATAATTAAGTGTTATGTCCCATATATCAAAAAAATATGTCTTTAATAAGGTTGAAAATGAAGAGCATTCGAAGATAGTCGTAAGATAATTTTTTTTTCTTCTAATTTAATTGTGTATATTACTTTAGAATTATCAATTACAGTAATCCAATGTTTTATTTTGTAATGCAACATTTTTTGTATAATAAATATATTTATATTGGATTGTAAGAAAAAATTGTTAATGTTATTGTCCAACATACCAAAAATTCTGAGTCCGCTCTTGATTTTTTTTTTTTTTGTGTTTAATACAATGGACATGGATGTGTACAATTAATGTTCAAAAGATGTTATAAACAAGTATCCAAAAAAAAAACACCATATCCCAACCCCAACTAGGGCCCACTACTTTCATTCTGCACAGACAACACCTAAAATCCCCACCCTAATTATCTTTGATATCCATTAGAGCTAGAGCCTAGAGAGTAATCACATTTGAAGAGAAATTCACAAAATCTGCAGAACATTAATTAAACATGACAGTTCAGGAGTCAGAAGTATCTCAGCAATGAAACCACATTTGTGCAAAGCCAAATGCTATCCAACCCCTCATTACTCTATCCCACATAGGTACAATTTTGCTGAAACAACATATGACATTTGAAAGCAAAGCAAATTATCCAAATATTTGCTATAAATTAATTCACCCCTAAAAAACTCTTTAGTCTTACTCACATCTCACCACAAGCATACACTATTTCTCCATTTTTTTTTTCTTTTGGTGATCTGGTGGTGATATGCCTGCTAAGCAGATAGCCAGTGGGTCCTCATTCTCAGCTTCTGCAGTTGGCCTAGGAATCATGTCAGCTAAGAAGATAGCCAGTGGGTCCTCATTCTCAGCTTCTGCAACTGGCCTAGTAATCATGCCTGCTAAGAAGATAGCCAGTGGATCCTCCTCATCCTCAGCTTCTGCAGGTGGCCTAGAAATCAATGACGACGACAGCTGCTCAGTGTATATTTTCTACGTTCTTTTAATTTTCCTTTTCAATTTCATTCCTTTGGTTCCAATTTTCATTCATTTGGTTATTGTCATGTGCAGAGAAATTCATGATATAGCATAATGCAGAAACAAAAAAGTATACTACTTTGCTCATTGTGCATCCTTATTAAAGAAAATGTACATATTTACATGAGTTCATGTTGGAGTCAGGGGCGGCTACACCTTGAGGAAAAAAGGTCAACCGACCCGTTAAAAAAAAAATTATAATGAGAACTTTTTTTAGGTACACATATATATGTGAATCTGACCCGCTTATTTTTATATACTAATCCATATTGACGTATAATATATAAGACTATGTTTAGTAATTACAAAATACGACAAATCGCCGACCCGTATTACTAAAATCTTGGAGCCGCCCCTGGTTGGAGTTTTTCAGCCCAAAAAAAAAAAAAAAAAAAAAAACTGAATTTACATTCTCTGAAAAACCTTGATTTTCTCAAAATGGCTTTGAAAACACTTGCACGTTCGGCCCCAATTTTACAATAAGCAAAACAAATATATCAACTCAGAAAAAGAAAAGAAAAAAGTTTATAGGGAAGGGCTTGAAATTGCTTCAATTTGTTTTGTTTTTAGCTATTTAGTCTAAGATTTTCTTACTAAACTATTTATTGTGATTATACAAATAATTGCAGTTTTTTTAATTCCTAACTTTTTCTTTTGCTAAAAAATTGCAGAAACAGCGGCTACACTTGCAGAAATGTTAATACTGAATCTGCCTACAGAGAGGTGAAAATGAAACATTATTTATTTCCATATAAGATAGATACATGATGCAGTTATTTACTAAATATTTTCTACAAAATAGAAACCTTATTTTATTAATTATTTGATCCCCTTACCAGTAAATCTCTTCTTGTTTATTAAATCCCATCTTTCAATTTTTACAGGACTTACTCAACTTGGTGTATGAAAACTGCATCACCCCTGAATATGCAAGAAATGCCTGGTCCTTTTTCTTATAATTTATTTTCAACATTAATTAATTATTGAAAGCTTTATATTTGAATTGCAAAACAAAAATAAAACAACTTAATTAAATCTTGCTAAATTTTTTTTCTTTTTTATTTCATCATTTTCCGTTGTGGCATTCCGATTGCTCCGATCACTATGCAACAATAGGTTTGAGGTAAAAAAAAAATAATTTAATTTAATATAATTAATTTCACAGTTCATTACTTTGATGAATTTCAATTGGTTATTAACTTTTTTTACACTCAATTTCAGTCAATACTAAGAGATGTGAATCGCTTGAAGCTGGAGTTGATTGCGGTGGAGAGATCTATTCGGTTTATAATTTAAACTTTCTATTTTAAATTCTTTAAATATATAATCTAATTTTTTGTTCGATCTTAAATTTCTGTTTTATTTTTCTAGTGGTAGCGGCAAGAAGGGAAGAAAACTGAAATCACTCAAGAAGAAGAATCTGAGATCCAATGCGGTTGAGAACGATGTTGAGATGATCAATTATTTTGCAAAGTAGAAGTGAAGTGTTTCGTATTCGCAAATAAGTTACCTATTATCGCGCGAATTTATATCTATGAGGTTATTAAATAAAACTATTCCGGTTTCTTCTTGTTGTCGGATTAAAAGAGAAAACTCAAAAAATACCATGTTTGAGTAAATATAATTTTTGTTTACACCCTTTTTTTTTTAAAATTTTATTCATACTTGGAATCCCATAAAGATTATGACCTGGATCAGATCGATTCTTTTTTGAATCTCTATACGTGCAATTCCCCCTATCGCAGAGGATATTTTCGTATTCTTTTGTACATAATTCTTGATACAATCTCTTATTTTTTTATCTTCTTGTAGATGTGCCTTAAGCATTTACGGTACCTCTGTACATTTGACGGTACCGCCTACATCGCCTTCCTTACCGCTTTCTTTGTTGGACGGTACCGCTTTCATTTTGGACGGTACCGTCCTTCATCTGAACCAACAAAATCAATTGTTTGCCATTTTCCGTCCAATTCTTGAGGAAAACAACCATAAACCCCTTCTTCCTCTTAATCCTCCTTCAACCATTTTCTTCCCAAAACAAAAAAACGCAGAACCCACTAATATCATACGCCCGTTCAACCTCATTCTTATCAAATGTCAATTTATCATCAATCACATACTAAAAATTGAATTTGTCCGTAACTAAAATAAAAATAAAAAACAAAAATTCAAAACATAATAGAAAGAAAAAAAATGAAAAATGAAAAATATCACCGGTTTCTTCAATGGCGGAATCTTCCATTGATCGAGCGGTTCAAACCACCAAGCCGGAATCAATGGTTGGCTTTCGATTGATGAAAAATTGGTTTCCAAATGAATCATGGTAAAAATTCGTTTTCTTTAATGGATACAGCTTTAATGGAGATAGGAGGCAGATGAATGATAAGAAGGATGCGTGAGAGAGTGGATGACGGAGGAGGAGGCTGTCGGAAGGGGAGGATGAGAAACCTGTAAGAAAAATGGATGTGAAGGTGAAAATCCTTTTTGGATGGTAATGTCAATTTTGTCTACGGTGTCGTCCAACTTATCTGCGGTACCGTCGAAAATTAGAGCGATACCGTTGACGATTTCAGAGGTAAGGAAGGCGGATAGAGCGGTACCGTCGAATTCTACGGTGATGGGTATGAAAAAAAGTTTGGAAAACATGAATGTATAGGAAAAAAATGTTTTATGCAAATAGGGTATTTTTTGAATAAATATTGAAATGTATAAAGTGTTAATTATCTACTTTTCAATTAACTTAAACTTTTAGGATAACAATTCAATATAATATCAGAGAATTCAAACATCTCTAAAACATTATTGAGGATAATTCAACAGTGAATGTCATCCTTCTGCCTATGTATATATATCTATAAATAATATATAGACGAAGCAATTTAGCCCGTTTCCCTTCAATTACCCGACCCAAACCCGGAAAAAAAAAAAAAACTCACGTTCACACTCTCAAATGAATCATTATGAAATGAATGCAAAATTGTTGAAATAAATGTCCTGTTTTATTTTTATTTGGAAATGAATGTCCAATCTACCAAATCCTCCACGTTCACACTCTCAAATGAATCATTATGAAATTAATGCAAATTTTTTGAAATAAATGTCCTCCTTTATTTTTATTTTGAAAAAATGTCCAAACTACTAAAATCTCCACGTTCCATTTGTTTTTTTAATTATTTTTTAAATTTGTTTGTGCTTTTATTTTTTTACCATAATATGTGGATTTCATTCCAATATTTTGATTTCATTTCGATCAATGTTTTGCTGAGATGAGAAATTGTGCCATTTTGAAGCTTTGGCTCGGGTAATTATTTTTTACCATGAATCGATTTTTGTTCACTTCCTTGAAATTTTGATTATTGTATTAGTTTTTTTTTTCCACAATCAATGTTGTTAATTTTTTTCTCCGAAGAACTCTCTCGATTCTTGATTCTTGATTCTTGATGCTCTACTGCTTTGTTTGTTCATATGATAGATGCCGAATGGATTGGTTGATCATGTCGATAAAAAATGGATGTACTCTTGAAACTCATGCTTCTATTTCAATCAATCTGTTTATTTTATCACTGATTTTGCTCTATTATTTCTAGAGCAGAAGGAGATATGTGCATTCGATCGGAACATGAGACAATAAAAGAGGGTGTAAATCATTTGATAGTTATTATTCACTATGTCGTGGAGGCTTCGGCATGTTCTTGCCGGATTGATGATTGATATATTCTTCGGGTATGTATGTCGGTTGATATATTTGATAATTTGTGGGGTTTATACTATAGCTCGCTAATCCTAACATCCCGCATTGTATTAAGAGAAGAGTTGTATCCGATGTGGTTTATATAAATTACAAAAAGATTATTTCCTTACTCTTCTACCTCTCGGTATGTATCATATCCGAGACTTTGAATTTTGCGCTTCTACCTTAATTCTCTCGGTCATTATAGTTTTTATTTTCAATTTGTGTCATGTTTGATGCATTTTTGTGTTGATATTTTGCGCAACCAATGAAATTGTCTCGTCGATTTTTGTTGTACGTTGTTGGCGATCGACATTGTCACCTTCTATTCAAGATGCATGGCTACTCACTAGCTATTGTTTAGAGGTGGAGGCATGTGTAACACAAACGGGGTCTCCGAACCCCGTTAAAAAAAATTAAAAACTCTAAATTTTACCTGTAGAAAAATATTTTGAACCCCGTGAAAAAATATGTTTTACTTAGAAAAAAATTACGGAACCCCCCCCCCCCCCCCCCCCCCCTAAAAAACATTTTTGGGTACGTCATTGCTAGCTATGTTGGTGTTTCTTCATGTTTTAGAAACTTAGCTACCGATTGTTCGGTCGTCAATATGATATTTTTTCAATCCGATTATTTCACATTTTTGTCTAAAATGTGTTTCCCCATTGGAACTGTGAAGATGATAACCACTGTCAATTCTAAAGATGATGTCCCAAAAATCATAATTCATATATATGGGGAAGAGTTGGTATCATCATCGCTTTTTTTCGACAATTGTGATTTTTTTACGTGATTAGAGAGACTTTGGATGCATGATATTTATATTTACTTGAATAATTTTGTTTCGGACGCTAGGTGTTGAAAGCTATGTGCAAGAACCGGAAATATATGAAGAAATAACGGAAAGGTATAATAAATGTAATAAATGTGTAGCTTGGTAATAGGTAGATACTCGAAACTAAACAAATATTTACTTTTTCTATCCCGTGCATTGCATGAATTTTCAATTACAAGTAGCGTAGATCTTATACCTTTCCGTTATTTCTTCATCTATCACATGCCCTTGGTTTTGATAGATTTCTTTAGTCTCGCAATCATTCGTAATTTTGCAGTAGAATTCTAAAGGCGGAAGATTTCGTAAGGACTTTTGGAATCAATTTCAATCTTTATGTGACTCAGGTTTGTATTTATACTATGTATTCATTCCGTTGTGCCATTTGCTGTATTTGACGGTGTATTTCCCCTTGAATAGTGAAGCGAGAGCTAAATTTGCACTACCACCTTGGGCTGAAAGGTAGTAATATATATCACTTGGTACAACCTTCATACAACGGTTTGTATTGTAAAATTTGTCATTTCTCAATAGTAGATGTTATGAGGTTCATTAGCAAATCTCAAGTGAAGTGTGAAATTTTATTTTGCATTGTTTTGGTTCCAAAACCTTTTTCCCGAACTACACATTTCCGCATTAAGAATTATTCTGGCTAGATGGTTGATTGATATACCATGTTTTCATATTTTTCATATTTTTTTAACTGTTTATTTTATTTTATTGTTTGAGGGGGGGGGGGGTGGGGGAGAGGGAGGGGGGGGGTGGGGATTTTGTTATCGGGGGCATGGATGGGGATTCGAACCCAATCAATATCAAGAATTGCAATAGCCTTTACCACGCTTTACATATAAGGCATAGTTTGATTTTTTTCCCTTTACTAACTTCGTCATGTTACTTCACGTGTAAGAAAGAATCGAGTATATCTCATTATGGGGAATCGTCGCTTCAAGCATTTTCCCACTAATGTCATCGTTGGGACTATGAACAAGTTATAATAGGATGCACTGGCGAATCCATGTTTTTTTAGGGCGGTTCATAAATTTTTTCAAAGTAAACCTTTTTTCACAAATTCAAAATATTCTTCTATATGATAAATATAGTGTTTTTTTATAGGGTTCGTGGATCACAATTCGTATAATGGCCCTTCGCTCATGATATGAAGTAATTGAGTTATTTTTAGTTAACTATTCCATTTTCGATATAAATAGATTTGTTTTACATTTATATCACCCGTGCATAATGCACGGGTTTTTGACTAGTAAATAATATATACACGAAGCAATTTAGCCCGTTTCCCTTCAATTACCCGACCCAAACCCTTCTCTTAAAAAAACTAAAAAACTCACGGTCAAAGATTATATGTTGATGGCATTTATGTTCAAAATATACACATTTATTAGCAATAAAAAGCAAATAAATTCAAAATTACAAAACATCCACATTTTTATGATGGCATCTATCTAATAGTCGCCCCTCCCCCTCCCCTCCCCCCCCTCCCCCCCCAATAACATTGATTGATTCCTAAAATCAAGTATTTGCATTTATTCTCCTACGGTTTTAAAAAATGTGACAAATTAAAATTGAAACCGATTCTGCGTATATACAAACACCATCACCTACACCAATTCCATACTCATCGGAAAATATACAAACACCATCACATATTGACAGATTCCATACTCATCAGAAATCTTATGCCTTGAAAATCAATTCCGTGGTAAGTTTTGCATACTTTCAACTACACACCATTTATATGCTAATTTGAATGATTATTTTATTACACAGTGGATTCCATACTAATCAGAAATCTTATGCCTTGAAAATCAATTCCGTGGTAAGTTTTGCATTCTTTCAACTACACACCATTTATATACTAATTTGAATGATTATTTTATTGCACATTGGATTTTGAGCTATGTAATACACATTCAAAACCGATAAAAATATTCAGGATTATATAGATAGATTATATATTTTGATTTTTTTTTTGAAAGGTTATTTTGAATTTATATACATCACATTACATTTATCCTAATCTATACTGGATTGACCTATGCATTTTTGATTGTGGTTGCAGGCTTTGGTACTAATTTTTATATTTCATCAACCTTCAAAACAGGTACAAAACTCAAATTAATACACAGATAGTGTACATGTACATACTTCAATTGCATTTTTTTATTACCATGTGCATTATCATTTTTTCATAAAAAAAAAAAATTACACGGTCAGAAAGAAATATATAAAAAAACAAACACAACTTATCATTTGAATGTGTATTATCATTCAAATTTTGATTTTTAAGAATGCACATTAGTACCATTTGAATCAAAATTTGAATGCAATAGTGTACATGTACATATACTTCAGTTGCATTTTTTTTATTACAATGCAGATTATTATTTCTTCAAATTACACGGTCAAAAAGAAATATATAAAAAACAAACACAACTTATCATTTACTCGAAATACATATCGTTATTTAATGTAGTGTATTTAATGTGTAATTTACATATCGTTGACCTATGCATTTTTTGTTGTGGTTGCAGGCTTTGGTACTAATTTTTATATTCCATCAACCTTCAAAACAGGTACAAAACTCAAATTACTACACAAATAGTGTACATGTACATACTTCAGTTGCATTTTTTTTACCATGTGCATTATCATTTTTTCATAAAAAAAATTACACAGTCAGAAAGAAATATATAAAAAAACAAACACAACTTATCATTTGAATGTGTATTATCATTCAAATTTTGATTTTTGAGAATGCATATTAGTACCATTTGAATCATAATTTGAATGCAATAGTGTACATGTACATATACTTCACTTGCATTTTTTTTATTACATTGTAGATTATCATTTCTTCAAATTACACGGTCAAAAAGAAATATATAAAAAACAAACACAACTTATCATCTACTCGAAATACATATCGTTATTTAATGTAGTGTATTTAATGTGTAATTTACATATCATTAAAATTTTGATGCATTTCATTTATTCATTTTGACCTATTTATTCCACTAAAAAAAATTAATGCAATGTATTTAATGTGTGATTCACACAAATCATTATATAGACGTAATGTGTTTAATGCGTGATTTACAACCATTAAATGCGTGTATTTAATGCGTGATGTGCAGATCCAACCATTTGGACATAAAAAAATCCCACTAAAGATTAATGTTTTATAAACAAACCCTCTTGTGCATGATGCACGGGTTATAAAAAAAATCTGGAAACAATTCATCTTTCCCTAAAATCTCTCAACAATAATTATATCAACTTAAATTTGGTCAAATTGGTCAAATAAAATATAAATGTCAATATGGTTTAGAAAACGGTCTTATTTAAAAAATAAAAATAAAAACCATTAACTCTCAATATTTAATAAATTAAAAAAAAATACAAAATCAATGAATTTATTGCAAACCTACTAATAAATTGCCATCTCATATAAAAAAAATATTTCCCTAAAATCTCTCTACAATAATTATATCAACTTTAATTTGTTCAAACTGGTCAAATAAAATATAAATGTCAATATGGTTTTCAAAAAACGGTCTTATTTAAAAAAATAAAAATAAAAACCATTAACTCTCAATATTTAATAAATTAAAAAAATACAAAATCAATGAATTTATTGCAAACCTGCTAATAAATTTCCATCTCATATAAAAAATTATTTGCCTAAAATCTCTCTACAATAATTATATCAACTTTAATTTGTTCAAACTGCTCAAATAAAATATAAATGTCAATATGGTTTAGAAAACGGTCTTATTTAAAAAGTAAAAATAAAAACCATTAACTCTCAATATTTAATAAATTATAAAAATACAAAATGAATGAATTTATTGCAAATCTGCTAATAAATTGCCATATCATATAAAAAAATCTTTCCCTAAAATCTCTCTTGAAAGATCTTTTAAAAAACGAAATATTTAAAAAAAAATCCCCTTGATTTAATTAAATAAAAAATGGAATTAAAATACGGAATTAATATAATTTATGTGCAATCCTCTAAAATATTTACACAATGATAGCACATTAATAGCGTGTGATTTCATAATAATAGCATATTAATAGCGTTTATACTAAAATCAATTTAATAGTGAACCAAAAATGGAAGTCAACGTATTAGAAAAAATAAAAACCGACTCTTAAATAAAACCGGCAAATAAATCCGGAAAAAAATACAAAAAATACAAAATCAGTGAATTTATTGCAAAATCAAAAATCTCTCCCGGTCCCAAGCATTAAATCCGGAAAATCTGCCAGCAAATAAAAAAAACCCGGGAAAAAAACAAAAAATACAAAATCAATGAATTTATTGCAAAATCAAAATCTCTCACCAATTTAAATAAACAAATTCGCCCCACACGTAATAAAATCTGCAAGAAAATTAAAAAAACTAGGCATTAATAGCGTTTATATTCAAATCAATTTAAAATTGCCTCTTTAAAAAAACGTCATACGTAAATTTAAAAAACCGCCTCTTTAGGAGAATAGTAACATGCAAATTTAAAAACCCGAGTATGTAGAAAAAACCACTCTTAAACAAATTATGGTTAAAGATTTCACATGAATAGAATTTATGTGCAATCCTCTAAAATATTTACACAATGATAGCATATTAATAGCGTGTGATTTCGCAATAATAGCATATTAATAGCGTTTATACTGAAATCATTTTAATAGTAAACCAAAAATGGAAGTATGCGTATTAGAAAAAATAAAAACCAACTCTTAAATAAAACCGGAAAATAAATCCGGAAAAAATACAAAATCATTGAATTTATTGCAAAATCGAAAATCTCTCCCGGTCCCAAGCATTAAATCCGGAAAATCTGCCAGCAAATAAAAAAAACCGGGGAAAAAAAACAAAAAATACAAAATCAATGAATTTATAGCAAAATCAAAATCTCTCACCAATTTAAATAAAAAAATTCGCCCCACACGTAATAAAATCTGCAAGCAAATTAAAAACCAGGCATTAATAGCGTTTATATTCAAATCAATTTAAAATTGCCTCTTTAAAAAAAACGTCAAACATAAATTTAAAAAACCGCCTCTTTAGGAATAGTAACATGCAAATTTAAAAACCCGAGTATTTAGAAAAAACCACTCTTAAAAAAATTATGGTTAAAGATTTCACATGAATAGAATTTATGTGCAATCCTCTAAAATATTTACACAATGATAGCATATTAATAGCGTGTGATTTCGCAATATTAGAATATTAATAGCGTTTATACTAAAATCATTTTAATAGTAAACCAAAAATGGAAGTAAGCGTATTAAAAATAAAAAAACCGACTCTTAAATAAAACCGGCAAATAAATCCGGAAAAAAAATTAAAAAAATACAAAATCAGTGAATAGATTGCAAAATCGAAAATCTCTCCCGGTCCCAAGCATTAAAACCGGACAATATGCCAGCAAATAAAAAAACCCGGGAAAAAAAATTCAAAAATTCAAAAAATACAAAATCAATGAATTTATTGCAAAATCGAACATCTCTCACCAATTTAAATAAAAAAATCCGCCCCACACGTAATAAAATCTCCCAGCAAATTAAAAAAAACCAGGTAAGGTAGGGTAGGGTAGGGTGGTGGGTAGGGTAGGTAGGGGTGGTGGTGGTGGGTAGGGTAGGGTAAGGGGTGGTGGGTAAGATATGGTAGGGTGAAGTGGTGGGTAAGGTAGGGTACAGTAGGGTAGAGTAAGGTAAGGTAGGTTGGGGTAGTGGGTAAGGTAAGGTAAGATGGTGGGGTAGGGTGCAGTGGTGGCTAAGGTAGGATTGGGGAGGGTAGGATAAGTTGGGGTAGTGGGTAAGGTAAGGTATGATGGTGTGATGGGTAAGATAGGGTATAGTGGAATGGTTGATAGGGTAGGGTTGGGTAGGGTGAAGTGGTGGGTAAGGTAGGGTTGGGTAGGGTTGGGGAGGGTTGAGAAGGGTATGATAAGTTGGGGTAGTGGGTAATGTAATGTATGGTAGTGTGGTGGATAAGATAGGGTAGAGTGGAATGGTGGAATGGTGGATAGGGTGGGGTTGGGTGGTGGGTAGGGTAGGTAGGGGTGGTGGTGGTGGGTAGGGTAAGGGGTGGTGGGTAAGGTATGGTAGGGTGAAGTGGTGGGTAAGGTAGGGTAGGTAGGGTACAGTAGGGTACAGTAGGGTAAGGTAGGTTGGGGTAGTGGGTAAGGTAAGGTAAGGTAAGATGGTAGGGTAGGGTGCAGTGGTGGCTAAGGCAGGGTTGGGAAGGGATGAGTAGGGTAGGATAGGTTGGGGTAGTGGGTAAGGTAAGGCATTGTGGTGTGATGGGTAAGATAGGGTATAGTGGAATAGTTGATAGGGTAGGGTTGGGTGGTGGGTAGGGTAGGGTAGGGTGAAGTGGTGGGTAAGGTAGGGTTGAGAAGGGTATGATAGGTTGGTGTAGTGGGTAATGTAATGTATGGTAGTGTGGTGGATAAGATAGGGTAGAGTGGAATGGTGGATATGGTGGGGTTTGGTGGTGGGTAGGGTACGGTGGGGTGGTGGGTTGGGTAGTGAAGGGTGGGGTGGGGTGGAGGAAGGTAGGGTGGTATGATGGGTAATGTAGGGTAGGGTTGGGGTGGATGAAAGTGGAGTAGAGTGGGTAATGGGTATGGTAGGTAGTATGTCGAGGGTAAGATATGTGATATCGGGTAGGGTAGGATAGAGTGGTGGGTAGGGCAGTGTAGGATGGTGGTAGGGTAGGGTAGGGTGAAGTGGTGGGTGATAGGAGTCAACTTTACGTGACTCCGCTACATTGTTTGGCCTCCGTTTACCACATTTTTAGCACATTTTTGGATGATTTAGACAACTTTCGGGGTAATATTGTGAGTTCCTAGCACGGGGGGTAATTCCGTCATTTTTGATAGTTTACCACCCTTTTTGATAACATTGACCCCATTCCCGAGCACGTTTACCCTTTGGAATGTTTTGGTTGTTTTGGTCATTGTGATGATGTAGGGTATTGGTGTCTCGAGGACCCGAAATGCAATGGTTTACAATGAGAAACATGACCGAGGCGAGAAAAGAGGTGGAAAAGGGAGAAAAAAGTGAAGAATTGGTGGCACAGGGTCCAAACGCACGTTTGGAACCCTCAAACCAGCGTTCCAGGTCTCCAAACTGGCGTTCCAAGCCCAAACCAGCGTTCCAGAGTTGCCAGAGTCAAACAGAGTTCAGCTCCTTCAAACGCTGGTTCAGCAACTACCTCAAACGTGCGTTCCAGGCCTCTTGAACGCACATTCCCTACCTTCAAACCAGCGTTCCAGGCCTCTCGAACGCACGTTCCCTGCCTTCAAACCAGCGTTCTGCAAGACAAAACCCCGAGCCGCCCGTAATTTTCAAGCGAACGCACGTTCCACTCATCCGGAACCGGCGTTCGAACCAAAATCTGCAGGATTTTCCCTCCACCTATAAATACCCCCCTTAGTCCATTTTGGGATTATTATTCATCTTCTTAGCCAAACTCTACCCCTTTCATAGTTCGAATTTTGTAATAGCTTAGAATACTCTCTCTTAGTGTAAATCGACAACATCTTAGCTTAATCTTTCCATTTCTTAGCTTAGATTTTCATTTCAAACACTAAGAGACCACCTTTTAATTACTTCTATATTTTGTACTTTTTGGATCTCAACTCGAATTTCTGCAATTTTATGGTATATCTCTCTTCTCTTTTACTTGTTATGGCTCTTATTTACTGTTTTATGCATGTTTTGATTAGTATAATGTGTAGCTAAATATCTCCATAGCCGAATCATGTGAAATTTGGTGAAATCACCCTTTGGGTGATGAAATTGGGAGTGGGTAGTGCTTTTTATTGTTGTTTCTTGCATCTTTCACGTCTTAGAACTTGTTATAACGGATTTGGGCTAGATTGATCACCTAGGTCAAAAATCACACACACCACTCTTGAGAGTTGTTCGAGAGAGAGGGTGTGGGGAAAAGTGGTTCTGGATCGCATTGTAGTGCGAGGTTACTCGTTTTTAACGTTTAAACGGCTCTCGTGCATGATTGTCTTGTGAATGAATCTCTCTTAGGAAAGGTTAGTTGACTTGGCATAAGGTGTTGGGGAAGAGTTGTTCAGACCTTAGCACCGGGATTAGGAGTACGTACCCGTGAATTTGAATGTAAGAGTTCGTCCGTTTATTGCACACTCCCGGTTTTGTCATTCCTTGGGGTGAAACTAGCTATTTTGATCATGGTTCGGCTATGTCTCTTTAACTATCTTTAAAACTTAGTAGTTTAATCTTCTTTCTTTCTTTTTATCTTTAGACTCGTTAGTTAGAATCACTCAGTGTCGTTGTAGTAAACAAAACCTTAAGAACTTTGATCACCTAGACTAAGCATTACGTCCACTTTGGTACTTACAAACACGATTCCTTTGGGTTCGACCTCGGACTCCTGTAGCTTTACTCACAATCGACCCGGTCCACTGCCGGTTAGAGAGTTAGTTTACCCACAGTTTCGAGTCCTTATAAATTGTTTTTGTTGGGGTAGATTTTATGCTCATCAAAATGGCGCCGTTGCCGGGGAATTGTGTGCTATTTGTGATATCTTGTAAGTGAACCGAAGGCTTGGGCCTAGGTTTTATTTTACTGTTTTCTTGTTTTTTGCTTGTTGTAGTGCATGACCCTTGATCTCAAACACCACTCGAGCCATACATAGACGGAATTGAAGCTTACGCAAGGCGTAGAAATAGTCAACGAAGAAGAGGTCGTCAAGTAGAAGAATCGATTCCGGTTTTTGAAGAGAACAACTCGGGTGAGTTGGGAGAAGGATCCGACATGGCACAACAAGGTGGACAAGGTTTGGAAGGAAATTTGGGAAATGATAATGGAGTCCCAATTCAAAACCCGCCTCTCGTCAACAACAATGCACAAGGAGTTGGGAATGGACAAGGGATTAACCATGTGAATGCGAATGGGCCGATACCTCAGAATGTTCAACATGAGGCTCAAGGGAATCAAATGGATCCCGCTCTTATGCAACAATTCAATGCATGGATGTTGAACCGGTTTCAACAAAACCAAAACCAAGCTCACAATCAAGGTGCAAACGCGATGCCAAATTGGTTTAACGGTCAACAAGAGCAAAACCAAGGTGGTTTGACTTGTAGAGATTTTGTGCTAGCTCCTACGGCAAACATGGGGCATAGTCCAATCCGAATGCCACCGGTAGCCGCCAACAACTTGGAATTGAATAGGAACATCATACATTTGTTGGGAGACAACGCTATATTCAAGGGAACCGCTTTAGAAAATCCTCACTTATTCATTGATCATTTTCTCCAAATAGTGAACTCGACAAAGATCAATGGAGTGAGTGATGAGGCGCTCAAACTTATGCTTTTCCCGTTCGCCTTGAAAGAGCAAGCTAAGAGGTGGTATGATTCGTTGCCTAATGACTCTTTACACACATGGGAAGAAGTGGTTAAAACTTTTCTACTCAAATATTACCCCCCGTCGAAGACCATGGATATGAAAGAAGCTATCATGTCATTCAATGCATATGAAGGAGAAGAGCTTCATGAGTCATGGGATCGGTTTAAGGCTTTGTTGAGGGAGTGCCCGGGGCACGGATTGAGATCGTACGAGGTAGTTCATGCTTTCTTCCGGGGTTTAGACCAAGTGCATCAAAGTACCTTACATGCTTCGTGTAATGGAGATATTATGAGTATGGTACCCGAAGTGGCTATGAACCAAATTGAGAAGATTTCCGAGACCTCGAGGCAATATATATCGTCAAGTAGAAAGGGGACAAGAAGCAAGAAGCCCGGTTTGGTTGAAGTGAAAGAAGTTGAAGCAAATGATCAATATCATGCTCAAGTACAAGCGATGGAGCAACAAATTGGGGAGATTGCAAAAAGAGAATGAGAGTGCTAAGCTTTGCCAAATTTGTAGTGGATCACATTCGGCAAAGGATTGTAGGATGACGACCAAAGCTCAAAATATGGCTTATCCTCAATCCTCAACTCATGGGCAACCTAGTACTCTATCTCAAGATAACATGAATGAGTTGGCTAAACGGATGATGAGCATTTGCTCTATGGAGCAATGGAATACGGGGTCCCAATATCAAAATCAGGTCACAAAGCCCCTATCAAGGCCAATATATGGGGGAACAACAAGGTGGGCAACCGTATGAAGAATCCCAAGATGTGAACTATGTGGGACAAGGTCAAGGAGGGAACTATGGAAATCAAGGTGATGGTTCTTGGAGGAATAACAACAATCAAGGTTGGAACCGGAATCAAAACCAAGGCCAAAACCAAGGTTATAGACAAGGCCAAAATCAAAGCCAATCTTCACAAGGGCATGTCTATCAACCTCCACACCAAAGGCAACAAGGAGGGTATAATCAACAGGGTTCTAACAATCATCAAAACCCTCCTCCTTTGGCTCCTATACCTCAAAAGAGTTCAACCGATGTCATCTTGGAACAAATGAACAAAAACTTTGCGGAGATTAAAAAAGACATGGTTGAGATGAACTACAAACATGGGTCCGCCATAAAAAATCTTGAGACTCAATTTGGTCAAGTGGTGGAACATGTTCAGTTGAAGGGCGGTTTACCGAGTAACACCGAAAAAAATCCGAGAAGTGTAAACGCCATCTTAACTCGAAGTGGCAAAGTGTTGAGAACTAATGGAGAGAAGAAAGTCTTGTGGGAGGACAAGGCTAGAAAAACTTCCATTGAGACCGAAGCGGGAGCTATGGATGGTGATATAGATGGGATTGAAGATGATGAGGATCATGGGGAGTATGTCAAGAAGAAAGAAGTTGAAAGGAAAGAAGCTCAAGCTCGGGGAGATTATGTGGTTATCGATGTGAAAGAGGAGGAGTCAACTAGAAGAGAAGGGAAAGAGCCAATGAAAGAGCCGTCTTCCCCACGCTCCAAAGGTAAGAAAGGTATGATCTCTCCTCCTTCTAAAGATTTTGATTTGAGTACTCTCCCGTATCCCCCTAAGAATCATAGACAAAGTTGCTTGAATAAGGCACAAACTCGATTCATTGAGATTTTACGAAAAATTGATTTGAACATTCCTTTCCTTGAAGCACTTGCAAACATGCCCTCGTATTGTAAGTTTTTGAAAGAGTTACTAACTAAAAAGGGTAAGATGCAAGAAGTTGTGTGCTTAAATGAAGAGTGTTCCGCTATTTTTAATGGAAAGTCTAAGATTCCCCCGAAAGTTAGGGACAAGGGTAGTTTTACTATCCCGGTTACTATTGGTACGACTCATTTTCCTAGTGTCTTATGTGATTTGGGGGCTAGTGTAAGCCTAATGCCCCGTGCTATATATGAGAGTCTTAACCTAGGAGAGTTGGAGCCAACGGGGATGACCCTTCAAATGGCGGATAGGTCTATAAGGGAGCCTATGGGAGTGATAGAGGATGTCATAGTGAAAGTGGATAAGTTTGCCTTCCCGGTAGATTTTGTGGTGCTAGACATGGAGATGGACTCCAAAACACCTTTGTTGTTAGGACGTCCCTTTTTAAATACCGGGAGGACTTTGATAGATGTTGCGAGCGGTGAGATAATATTGAGAGTTGGAGATGAAAAAGTCGCGGTCAATGTCTATAAAGCCATGAAACATCCTAAGGAAAGCACCGAGGACTGTTTTTCTATTGATGCTATATATCCTTGCGTTTCGGAACATGTTGACATGCAGGTATATAAAGATGAATCCGATGAATGCATGGAAAAAGTGAGTACGGAAACCGATGAAGAAGAAGAGTTGGAAGAGGGAGCAAAAGAGCTCGAAGAGACGGCTTTCGTGGGTGAAAGGTGGACCGAGAAGATTGATCTTGGGCTTGAAGGAGAGCTAGAAAAGCCATCAATTGAGGATCCACCGAAAGATTTGAAAATGAAGCCGCTTCCACCTCATTTGAAGTATGTTTTTCTTGAAAATAATGATTTACTTCCTTTGATTATTTCTTCTACACTAATGGCTTTGCAGGAAGATGAGTTAGTGAAGATGCTTAAGAAGCACAAGCGTGCTTTTGGGTGGAAGATGTGCGACCTTAAGGGCATTAGTCCCACCATTTGCCAACACAAGATTATTCTGGAAGATGGAGCAAAGCCGATAAGGCAACCCCAAAGAAGACTCAATCCACACCTCCAAGAGGTTGTGAGGAAGGATGTGGTCACAATGTTGAAGCTAGGGATTATCTATGCCATCTCGGATAGCAAGTGGGTGAGTCCCACCCAAGTGGTGCCGAAGAAGGGAGGTATGACCGTGGAGATCAATGACAAAGGTGAGGAGGTACCTAAGCGTTTGGTAAGTGGTCATAGAATTTGCATTGATTATCGTAAGCTAAATGACCAAACCCGTAAAGATCATTTCCCCTCCCTTTTATTGATCAAATGTTGGAGAGATTGAGTGGTCATGCCTTTTATTGTTTTCTTGATGGGTTTAGTGGGTATTACCAAATACATGTGGCTTTAGAGGACCAAGAAAAGACTACCTACACTTGTCCCGATGGTACCTTTGCCTTCCGTAGGATGCCTTTTGGGTTGTGTAATGCGCCCGCGACATTCCAACGGTGCATGGTCGCCATATTTGCGGATATGATAGAAAAGTTTTTAGAAGTCTTTATGGATGATTTTAGCGTGTTTGGTGATTCCTTTGAACAATGTCTAGATAATCTTGAGAAGGTGTTGGGTAGATGTGAGGAGACGAACTTGGTGCTTAATTGGGAGATGTGTCATTTGATGGTTACAGAGGGGATAGTCTTAGGGCATAAGATATCTAGTAAGGGTATAGAGGTAGATAAGGCTAAGGTTGAAGCGATAGCTAAGCTTCCTATGCCCACCAACCTAAAGACTCTTAGGGGTTTTCTAGGCCATGTGGGGTTTTATCGTAGGTTCATCAAGGATTTCTCGAAAATAGCCCGTCCTCTTACTCTTCTTCTTGGAAAAGACGTCCCGTTTGATTTTGACAAAGCTTGTGTTGAAGCATTTTTGATGCTCAAGCAACTGCTTGTATCCGCTCCCATCTTAGTTGCCCCGAAATGGGATCAAGAATTTGAGCTCATGTGTGATGCGAGTGACACCGCGGTTGGTGCGGTCCTCGGTCAAAAGATCGATAAAATCTTCAAGCCCATTGCTTATGCAAGTCACACCTTGAATCCGGCCCAACAGAACTACACCACCACTGAAAAAGAGCTTTTAGCGGTCGTCTTTGCGTTTGATAAGTTTCGGTCTCATCTCGTAGGTTCTCGGGTAGTTGTCCACACGGATCATGCCGCTTTGCGTTATCTCTTTGCCAAGCAAGATGCCAAGCCCCGCCTCTTGAGGTGGATCTTGCTCTTGCAAGAGTTTGATTTAGAGATTCGTGATAGGAAAGGTTGTGAGAACGTCGTAGCCGACCACTTAAGTCGCATGGAGCTTAGTGAGGAGTTGATTAAGGCACAAAGGGAGATAAATGACTCTTTCCCTCACGAGCAACTATATGCACTTGACACCCTCCCTCCGGCTAAGAAAGGAAACTTTCTGAAAGTCGGTAAGGAAGGTAGTCCTTGGTTTGCTCCCTTTGTTAACTACCACGAGTGCGGTTTTGTAGATCCTGACCTTGACTCGAACCAAAGGCGTAAATTCCTTAGTGAGGTGGGTAAGTACGTGTGGGAAGATCCTTGTTTGTATAGGTTGTGTTCGGATGGTATTCTGAGGAGGTGCATCCCAGAAAGTGAATTTTGAGTGCTCTTTCGTTTTGTCACGACAAAGAGGCCGGAGGCCATTTCTCGGGGCAAAGAACCGCTTTGAAAGTATTGCAAAGTGGGCTGTATTGGCCCACTCTATTTCGAGACGCTCATGCTTATGTGAAATCTTGCGATGCTTGTCAACGGTCCGGTCGTATATCTAGAAGGAGTGAGATGCCTCAGAAGCCGATCATAGTGTGTGAGATTTTTGACGTGTGGGGCATTGATTTCTTGGGCCCCTATCCCTCCTCGTGTGGTAACAAGTACATCCTAGTCGCGTGTGATTATGTGTCCAAATGGGTCGAAGCCTTAGCCTCACCCACCAACGATAGGAATGTTGTTATCCGTTTTCTTAGAAAGAACATCTTTTGTCGGTTTGGGGTGCCACGTGCTATAATCAGTGATAATGGAAGCCATTTTGCCAACAAGCCGTTTGATAAAATTTTAGAGAAGTATGGAGTGAAACACAAGTTAGGTACCACTTACCATCCCCAAACGAGTGGTCAAGTCGAAGTCACGAATAGGGGTATTAAGCGTATCTTAGAAAGGACGGTCGACACGAATGTCAAGAGTTGGTCTTTGAAGTTAGATGATGCCTTGTGGGCCCATAGGACAGCCTTTAAGACACCCCTAGGCATGTCACCTTACATGATAGTCTATGGTAAGTCTTGTCATCTTCCCGTAGAGATCGAGCATAAGGCTTATTGGGCCATCAAAATGCTAAACCTCGATGATACCTTAATTGGTGAGAAGCGTATGGCCCAATTGAATGAACTAGATGAGTTCCGCCTTTGTGCATATGACCTTTCCACGAAGTATAAAGAAAAGACTAAGTTACTCCATGATAAGTTGATTAAACCTCGTGTTTTCAATGAGGGTGATGAAGTCTTGTTCTATAATACTCGTTTGCATCTTTTCCAAGGGAAGTTGAAGTCTAGGTGGTCCGGTCCCTATGTTGTGTCAAAAGTCTATCCGTCCGGTGCTATCGAAATCACCCATCCTAAATTTGGCACGTTTACCACTAATGGCTTGCGGTTGAAAAGGTATGAACGGTTGCCCTACGATGAAGCACTCGAAATAGTGCATCTTGAAGATCCCGTACCTTGTGATAAATCTTGTAAGTCTTGTCATGGACTTTAAACCTTGACTCGTATAATTCTGAATCCACCCGTCCATCTTTCTACCCTTTCTCGCCTTGTGCCAACGGTATAACTTTGAAAAAGTTGGCACCGTATAATCCATCTTGTCGAGCCAACGACGTAAAACAAAGGCGCTTAGTGGGAGGCAACCCACCTTTTTATGGTTTAAGATGGTTGAGTAAGAGTCTAGATTGGTCTAGGGGTGGTTAGAAGTGAGTGTGGAGTGATTTCCCCGTTTTCCTATTTTTCCCCGTTTTTGCTCTCAAACGCACGTTCCCATTGTTCAAACGTGCGTTCCAAGCTCTTCAAACGTGCGTTCCCAGATTTTCCAAACCAGCGTTTGAGCCTCTATACCCCCAGTATCAACTCCCTCAGTTCCAAACGCACGTTTCTCGTTTCCAAACGCCAGTTCCCTGTTTTTCAAACGCACGTTCCCCTCTCCTCAAACGTGCGTTCCCAGCACCTCAAACGTGCGTTCCCATCTCTCTCAAACCAGCGTTTGGACCCCTTGGTCCTCAGTTAACTTTTTGGCCGTCTGAACGCACGTTCCACCACTCAAACGTGCGTTTGAGCTATGCGAAACGCACGTTCCCGGCACCTCAAACCAGCGTTTGAACCCTTTTCTATAAATACCCCTCTTCCCCAACCCAGTGTTCCCAAAATCGAATTCACAAACCTAATCGCCGTTCCGTCGCCCTCCCACCCCTTTTGCTTCGAAAATCTTCGTTTCTAACCCGTTTTGAGCGATTTTTGTTGCAATCAACACCTCACGATCCCCTCTTTTGTTTTCTAAACTCAAATCCAAACAACAATCCCTCAGATTCCCGGTTCAATCGGTGCTTGGGTGATTTTTTCACCATAGTCGATTTTCACTTTTCGTTTGTTTCGGGGCTCGTTTGTCACTCCACAACGCTCACGTAGGCTAATCTAAGCATAAGACATGTACTTTTTGGTTTGCATTTCCGTTTTGAGTAGGGTTAATTTTTGAATTTTTTCTCAAATTTTCCCCTACCTCGTTTGTGAATTGGCATTGATTATGTACCTTGTTTCTTGTTTGTTTGTTTTGTTCTTGGCCTTGTGGTGTGTGGTGGTTGACGTTGTGGTTGTTGTGGGTTGTTTGTTTTGAAATCCCGTATTGGATGATAATCGGGTCGGTTTGCCTTGTGTTGGTTGTGGTGTGGTTGCTCTTGATATAGGAAGATGGCGGGAGGTAAACGAAAAGAGATAGGAGATAAAGGGAAGGGTAAAATGCCTGTTGTTGGTAGGAATCAGCCCAAGAAACAGAAAACCGCGGTTCGTACTAGAGGCGGTGGTATTAGGATCAGTGAGCCAGGGAGAGGTGTGAGCGCAAACCCTAGAGCTCTTATGGCTGGACAACTTAGAGATGAGACGTCGGATGATGATTTCGAGCCCGATACTGAAGGTCGAAATTCTAGTAGTGACAGTGATGATAGCAGTGAGGAGACTGCGGAGTTTGACAGTGAGGCACCCCTGTCCCGTGTCACACCCAGGGTCGCTCGTCCCCCAGTTTCTCAACCCCCACACCCTCCACCTACTCAACCTATTCCTCAGACTTCCACCGAGCCGCAACCCCAAGTAGCTTCTGCCTCGTCTGACCCTCTTCCCTACGACATGCGTTTCTCCACGCCCCAAGCCTTGAGCAATTACGAGGAGTTTGTAGTCGATAAGAAGATGTGCTTTGAAAGAGGGCTAGATTTGAAGGTGGTACCGAAGCCGTTTGTGGATAATTTGAGGAGTAGGGGTTGGAATAACCTTATCTTGGAACCCGAGGGCAACTCGAACTTGTCGATAGTCCGGGAATGGTATGCCAACTTTACTGTGGCTAACTTAGAGAGAGGGACTGTTTGGGTGCGTGGAGTGAATGTCCCATGGTCGGTCGAAGCGATTAATAGTTTTTATAGGACACCGGCTATCGTGGGCGATCATTATGAGGAGTGGTTTCGGGACAAGAATAGTTGGGGTAGTACGAGGACCCTTTGGAACGTATGAGGGTAGAAATCAACCCCGAGTTGCAATGGATGTCAAAAGGGGTAACACGCGCGAGTCGCTTGTTGACGACGACTTGGCCCGACGATTGGAAAGTCAAGGCTAAGTTCTCCCGTAATCGTCTACTACCTAAGGACAACATCACACATTTTCACATTAAGGATCTACGCTTGTTGTACGCCCTACATTATAAGTTGAAAGTAGACGTGGGGAGGACGATTTTTACGGAGTTTCGGGAGAACCAGAAAAACAAGCGTCGGCTAATTATGTGCCCCTACTTGATTTACGGGTTGTGTCGAGATGCACGAGTTGGTGAGTATGCAGATGATCAGATTAGGAGGAGCAAAGTTTTGCCTATCATGCCTAAGTCGTTCAATGCTCGTACTGCTTCTCGGCCTTCCAGACGGCTCATCCACACGGTCCTCCGACCTTTCACCCCTACCTCCACTTCTTCCGCCTCTACTTCCACCACCTTGCCTGTACCAACACCTCCCCTCACCACTATCACCACCACCTCCCACTTCTGGACCTTCCACCTCCTCCACCACTCTACCTCCACCTACACCTACCATACCTTTCACCGGAGGGCCGGGCTGAGCGAGAGGCGGGGGCTGTTGATAGCCCACAAGCAACGAGATTGGATGGACAGTCTGCGGATCATGATGAATGGGTTGCTGAAGAACCAGAAGGCGATAGCTCGAGCTCAGCAGGTCCATCTTCCGCACAGAGACTTGGATACTATAGCCTTCCAGTACACACCTGAGATAGAGGCCGATCTGCAGCGGATTACCGAGAGCCTGCTAGAGGATGAGTCCGATGAGGGGTCCGAGATTCAGATAGAGACTGAGGCAGATGATTCGTTGGATGTTGAGACAGAGACAGGGCCTGAGGCAGGGGCAGATGCGTATGCGCATTCGAGACGGTGGGGACGGGTGCCGCCGAGACTACACACCGAGAGTGCGATTCTTGCCGTGATCGCACCATCTTCCAAAGACACACGGGATCCTCCGGTTGATGTACGGGGCCGAGAAACGACTAGCTTGTTTTTTCATTATTTCGCATTTCTTTTGAGAGTTGCGCTTCTTTTGGCTAGTCTCTTTTTCATCTATTTGTGGGTACTTTTGACTGATTCACTTTGAGGCAGGTTGACTTTTGATTTCTGACTTTTTGGCTGTTTTTATATCCTTCACTTTTGATACGCATTTGTAATCATTGTTCAGCCCCTGAGGCCTGTTTGACCGTGTATGTTTTTCTCCCTTGTGATTGACATATTATTGGGATATTTGTCTGCTATTTTCGCATGCGTGGATGTTCTGAGTTCTATTGTTATTGTTGGTCCCTTGAAAAGGCTTTAGTTAAGTTTAGAGGGGGGGGGGTGAATAAACTTAACACTTAAAACTTTGGAGTTAACAAATTCGCAATTTCGAGCGGCACTGATACTTCGCAGTCTGTCGAGACCTCGCAGCTCCGCCGATAAACGTAGTCTACGACGATTCGGTTTTTGAATTTGTGCAAATGGAATAATATCAAAATTAAGCCTTGTTACTTGTTGTTAAATATGTTACTAAGTATTAGATACTCAGTAGTGTATGTGTGTGATTTCAGTTGCTAGATTCAGCAGGTTGATAAGAATAATGACTAAGTGCAGAAAATAAATGCAGTAAGTAAGTAGAGAAATTTTTATAGTGGTTCCAGGTGATGTAATCCTGTACGTCCACTCTTCTCCTGTGATGTTGGAGGAAATTCACTAGTAATCTTTGAGTTATCTGTTACAAAGAATCCTAGGTTGCTTGTCCTTCACCAATAACTATGGCTTCACAAACTGAAAACTAAGAACAGGTAGGATTGCTGCTCCTGAGTCTTCCACTGGTCCTTGAAGGGTAGAATTGCCTCTTCACCAGCTTCACCACAAACCAACAGTCTTTCACACCTAACAGATGCTTCACTGTCTTCAGCAGGTTCTTTATAAAATAAAGAATGAATCAAGTAAATGATTCAATTGCAGCAGCTTGATTAGGATGATATAATCAGCAGCTTGCAGTCTTCAAGTGTGTATGCTTGATGCGGCTTGAACACGTAATGCACTTGAAGAAAATAACTAGATCGGCGAAATTTTAAGCTCGGTAAGTTCAAGCAGGTGTTTTTCACTCGGTGTTATCACTTAAAGTTTATCCCAAAATTCATCATCTTCTTCTTGAGTTGAAAGTCCTCTATTTATAGGTAGGAATGCATGTGACTTGAATTTGAAATTCAAATGTGACCGTTCCTTGTATTTGTCCCATCCGCACCGCATTCTGTCACTATTCATGGACCGACACTCGTCAGATTACTTTTTGACAAGCGGTCCGTCCACCCCTTTGACTTGTATCCAATGGATAAAAATATGGATCATCCCAACGTCTTTTTAATCTCAGCCTTTGATTTGCTTGATAAGTCAGAGGTAGTTGGCGTTCTTATCCATGTAACTTCCCAATAATCTTGAATTAATCGAGGTATATATCGCCAGGTTCATCGACCGTCGTAAAACCAATCGTCTGTTTGAACATCATATTTTTGTCCGTAAAATATAATGCAATTTGAATCTTTTTATCCAACTTTTGTTTGTGAAGTTAGATTACATCATTTAAAGTATAACCAAGTTCCAAACATCATCCAACTTGTGGAACTTAGACCTTCTACACAAGGTATATGTAATCGCTTTAGGTCATCACGGACTTGCCTAAATTCGATTCCATATCCTTGACATTAAATACTAAGTTTGATCCCTTAGCCTTCATTCACCGAGTTTGAACCCTCGGCCTTCGCCTCTTCAGCGGGTTCCGGACCGCCCATCGACCTATCTACCCTATCGACCTAGATCGGTCTGTCGATAAAATCGGCGGCCTTTTACGATGCTTGTTTGATCAAACCTATTTATGAATCAAACTCTAATAAACCTATACATATTATCTAGACATCTTTTTGCCTTTGCACTATAACGACTAGTATGGCACTCATCATCAAAACGAGAAATAAGTCCAACAATTTCCCCTTTTTTGGTGATGATGCCACTACCCTCACCTAATCGAAAAGCAAAAAGATAAAAACACAAACAGAACAAATTTAGTCAATTCTCATTATAAATATTTGTTCACAAGCTTATTACAACTAGATACGGAAAGATAAACAATGAAAAGTAGGCGATCTATTGTCTCTTTTCTCTTTCTTGTCTAGCCTTCTCGGCTTGCTCTTGATAGGCTCGATCTCTTCTATCATTTCAACCATCCATTCATTCTCAATAAGTGTAAAGTCAATATAAGAATTGACTTGTTTCCACCAATTCCATGCTTCAGCAAGACAAGATTGATCGATTCACCCCGAAGCCAAACTTCATATACAACTCCTTAAATTCATCCAAAGTGAATCTTTTGCTTTTGTAATTGGCGACCTTTTCACCTCTCGCTACTCCTTCGCCTCTCGGTAGTTGCTCTTAAAGCTCTAATCCTTGCCTCCCAAAACTTCAAACTCAAGAAAGAGTTAAGACCTTCATGAAATCCCATGTCACGATAGGGTCTCCTTCGTTATGAAACTCTTTCTTGTACCGTGATAGGAGATCATCGCAAGTTGCACTCGCCAGTGCGGGTTGCCTAAAAGCATTTGTATCATCGGTCCATCTCTTCGTGCAAAGAGTCCGGCAGCCTCCTTTCGCTGCGTACTGATTGGCCCTCTTCCCCCTTAGTGACATCATCAACAAAACGTGAGATGAGGCCATGAATAGCTTCCTCGTGATACTATCACTCGTGTAATTGACCCGCCATAGTTCCGGTTCTAGTATCAAGTGAAGTAATCCTTGATTGCGGGGTCTCTTCCGGTCGTTGATCCTTTCAAGAAATTTGGGATCGTGCACAAGAGTTGTTGTGCAACGCAGCTCGCGGCTTCAAAGCAAGCTTGTCAAGTTTTTGATGAATGGATGTAAGTTGATCTTTCAAAAACTTGTCTTTCAGTGTGTTCCCTTGCTTGATATATCTTACATCATATATCATATCATTTATAGCATTTTGAGTAGAGGCAAAGTTTGAAGCAACTGTATCAGTAGATTGTCTATTATCATTTACCATCTTCATTAGTTCTTCAAATCTTTGTTCTTGCCTGTCCAATTGAGTTCTTAACTGTTGCATGTCATTTCTTACGCTTCTTAACTCATTGACAACTTCAATTGGCACTCCATGGCCATTCTACGTCGGTAGATTCATCGTTGCGAGCTCCTCAACCCTATATTGTGCCCGTTGTCTACGATGACCATAGCTCTACTCAAATCTCTCCCGGCGGGGGGAGGTCCTTCCTCAACCATTGCACCAAGAACATCTTCAATGATAGGATCTTGTGCGGGTTCTTCAACAACTTCTTCTTCTCCAAAAATTTGAAATTCTTCATCACCGTAGTTATAGTCCAAATAGCGGTTGCTCATCCTCATTAACGGCGGTCTGCGACTATCTTTTCCTACGGTGGCCTTGGCTCCATCGGGCTCCACTACGGCGGCCTCATCAACAACGGGGGTTTCCTCCAAACCCAAAGTTTGTTCCAACCTCGTGTCCAGTCTGCGTTTGAGACTCGGCGGCTGTACCTCCCGTTCCAACCTTTGTGCGAGTGTTGTTTGTACCCCAGCAGCTGTACCTCCTCTTCAACTTCCCGTGGATTGAATATATTGGTATTATCCACTTGGAATCCTTCAAAGATGACCAATCTTGTGTAGGATGATGGCGCTTTAGTCGAGTGCCTTCAATGTCAAATCCGTCTTGATATTCAATTGACTCTTCGTAGCCGGCACTAGGTTCATTGAAATTAGCAACCTTTTCTCCATCCAAATCCTCACTCGTCCAAAGATCGGTTGTGCGGAGGCTCTACAACATGGAATGTACTTGGTTCATCGGTCGGCCTACCGGTACTCGAGTAATGCCTTCATTGATCAATGCCTCCAGATCATCCATGGTGAGATCCCGTAGATCCTCATCCATCTCTCCACCTGCTCGGCCCTCGACAGACTTACCGCATTAGTTGGTCACATTGTACGGATGATTCATGTGCCGGTGCAGCCCCACTTGATTCTCCTGGTCCAGAGGGAAAATCTCCTCTACTATCTGATGATGAAGAAGAATCATCAGGACCATCTCTTGGATCTCTAAATTTGATACCCTCCTCCTTCTGTTGCTCATCAAATAAATCCATCAATCTTGATTGCAGCAAGGTTGTATCAATCAGATCCACCAAGTTCTCCACTCCCAGTTTGCCAAAAGCCCATTCTTCAAGATCTGTCATTGGTTCAGCAGCTGGCTTTTGTCTCTTATAGAAACCAAACTTCCATTGGAAATAGTCGGCAATTTGCTGAAGTTTGGGATCCACATACTCTTCAGTTTTCTTGCTCCTTTTTGCATGCCTTTCAAACGGCATAAACGATCTCCTGGGAGCGACTCCGGTAGCTTGTTGACCTCCAAAGGTTCCAACAAGCGATTCATAGTATCTTCTACGGATGTTTGAAAGTCGAGCGGAGTTGCCGAGATTGTACATTTGTACCTACTACTTCCATCCGTATCACACTTGGTTCCCCGACTTACATGCTCATCGAGCGGGGTTAGCACAGATCGCTCTTCCCCCCGAACTATTGCCAAATTTGCAGGTCTTCAACCAAGTCTCTAATCACCTCTTCAACCACCACAAGCGAGTTCGGGTTCGGTGGTTTGTCGTGGTTCATCGGTGGATGCTACGGCGGCCTCGGGGTCGATGAGATCTGTCAGTACATCCTCTGCAGATTGCTCAAAAACAACTCCGTTCGAAGATCGGTGGACTTGATAACTTCTTCATTGGAGGAATCACCGATAACAACTCGGTGGAATGATAGTTAGAGGCTCGGCTTCAACGACCTCTCTTCTTCCTCTTCTACCGATGCTTCTTCTTGGGCCCTCTCGTGCCTCCAAATTTTTTAACTCTTTCCCCTTGCCATATTTCTTCTTTTTGGCAACTTCCTTCATCCTCTTGGATAGGGGTTCATCATCATCATCTTTTCTAGTCAATTTTCTTTTTCTACTTGCTTCCTTCTCGTTGTTCTCTAAGAATTTCACCAACAGCTTTTCTTGAAGCCACGGCGGGGTCGGTAACCTCCACTTGACCCTCGCAGACTCACCGTCGATCCGTGTCTTGTTTCCTTCCTTGTTCTCTTTGATTTCACGACTTCGAAGTCTTCCTAACATCGCACTCTTTCTCTTTCCAAATAGCTTTTCTTTGGTGCAAGGTTTGACAAAAATCTTCTTAGTTTGTTGAACCTCGCTCACCACCGATATCACCATCATCTCCATCATCATTATCATCGGCAGCCTCTCCAAAGAATCTCTTCATCATCATCAAGTCCAGGGATTGCATAATCAATCTCCTTTTTGTATCTGGACTGATTTATATCAACTGGTTCAATGTCAGGAACCTCCAAGTGATTCAGCAGGGTCTGAATCATCAAACCTAAGGGTAAGGCCTTTGATTTCCTTTTCCCTAGTTTGTCCTCCTTCGCAACTTTCTTCATATAATGAATAAAGTATCCAAATTCTCAAACTTCATGCTCCCGCAGATGATAATCATCAGCTCTATCTTGGGTCCTGATAGAGTATCCATACTGCCAGCTAGCCCAAGTATGTTCTTTGCAATGAGCTTGCTCAGCAGACTATATTCAATACCAATGTTTTTGCAGTTGATGCCTGGTACTGATTTAATAGTTGCTTCTGTCTTGATCTGATCTACAAAAACCATCTTGTCCAATCCCATAGCTTCGGGATTGACCGAACCATCAACAACTTCTTCAAAACCAAACACTTGTCTCAAAGAACCTGGAGGAGATTACAAGCTCCTCACCATTCACAAGTGGTTTTGAAAGATTCGGCTTCCTTCTTCTATAATCATATTCTTCCGTAAATCAATAACATTGGTGTATGATATCGTATCTAATCTCGATGTTGAGTATATTCTCCATCCCGCAAATCTTCTTATTCTTCGACCTATATTGATGGCCAGTTCTGTTTGATTTGCATCAACAACATAGCCTCTTACACTTTGGCTTGATTCGATTTGAACTTCAACTCTTTCCGCCATTGAAATAAGAAAAAGATGAAGAAGAGTTCCTCTCAAATCTGTGTTCACACGAAGTAGAATTTGCAGAGATAAAGCAGAAGATGCAAGTGGTGAATCTGCTATGTAACGCTTTGATTATATAGACGGTGGGTAGTTGAAACTGTCATAGCACGTACATTGAGGTAACCACGATTAAATGCGGGTTAAATGCTTTGTCTTGACACGTGGTCCATTACTCCTCCATAACGTTTGTAACCGTTGGATGGTTTAACTGGTAATAATGGATAAAATAAATATCCCGCCAAACTCGCTTTTTGACTTTAATGACTTTGACCGAGTAAAATTTCCTTCGAAAGGTATCCCTCGGCAGGGGTGGGCTCGGCGATCTGCGATAATGTGCTTCAAGCTGCCGCCGACAAGGTGACTCTGTCGATCCTTGTTTTCTCCTTGTTTTGTTCAATTGATAATACAAGATGAAGTTTAATACCAATGACCGATCCGTCAAGTGAGCTCACCCAACATGACAAAGACCAATCCCCTTGGCAACCTCATTTGCTCAATTGTTCAAACATAAGTACATGGAATTGTTGATACCAATGACTAATGCTAAGTGAGCTCACCCAACATAGCAAAGACTAATCCCTTGGTGAATTCCAAAGACACCGCCGAATATCGAGTCAATCTTTATAATTCCAAGTTCGATCCTTAATTTGGCAAATCTTTCACTATCAAGTGGCTTAGTGAAAATATCAAAGCAAGTTGATCTTCGGTAGGGATGTATAGAACCACCACATCTTTCTTTTCAACATGATCTCTTATAAAATGATGTCTCACATCAATGTGCTTGGTTCTTGAATGCAAAACGGATTTTACGTGATTGCAATTGCACTTGTGTTGTCACACATGATTGGAATTTCCTTTTCTTCAATTCCATAATCCCTTAATTGTTGTCTTAACCATAGTACTTGTGCACGGCACTTCCAAGAAGAATGTATTCGGCTTCGGCGGTGGAAGTTGAAATAGAATTCTCGTTTCTTGCTAAACCAGGAGACCGATCTATTTCCCATTAACGACGGGTTCTGAGGTGCTTTTTCTATCAATCTTGCATCCAGCATAATCAGAATCTGAGTAGGATATTACCTTGAAGCTTCCTTCCTTGGAATACCATATCCCTACTCCCAAAGTCTCTTTAAGATACTTGAGAATTCTCTTAACTGCACCTAAATGACTTTCTTTAGGTTTGGATTGAAATCTTGCACAAACACCTACAGCAAAGGATATATCAGGTCTGCTGGCAGTGAGATACAGCAGACTGCCTATCATCCTTCTGTATAAAGTCTGATCAACATCTTTGCCTTCTTTATCTTCATCCAATCGATGTTTGTACTCATAGGAGTTGAGCTCTTAGTCTTGTTTTCCATACCAAATTTCTTCAAGAAAGCTCTTTGGTATACTTGGTTTGATGAATGAAGATTCCATCCTTTATTTGTTTGACTTGCAATCCCAAAAAGTAGTTCATTTCTCCCATCATACTCATTTGGAATTTACTTTTCATTAGATTTGCAAACTTTTCACAAAGTAAATCATTTTCGAGCCAAAAATTATGTCATCAACATAAATTTGTACCGGCGGTGTTGTCCCCTTCACCGATTCTCGAAAAGAGTCTTGTCAATGGTCCCTTTTGTAAAACCATTGTCCACCAAGAATTGAGATAGAGTCTCATACCATGCTCTTGGTGCTGTTTCAATCCATAAAGTGCTTTGTTGAGTCTATACACTTTATCTTCTTGATCTTTAACTTCAAATCCAGGAGGTTGCTTGAACATACACTTCCTCCTCTAGGATACCATTCAAAAATGCACTCTTGACATCCATTTGATATACTTTGAAGTTCTTATATGCGGCATGTGCCAAGAATAATCGATAGCTTCCAATCTTGCAACAGTGCATAAGTTTCATCAAAATCTATTCCTTCGCTTGAGAATAGCCTTTTGCAACTAGTCGGCCTTATTTCTTACAATGGTACCGCATTCATCAAGTTTATTTCGTATACCCACTTAGTACCAATGATATTTGCATGAGCTGGCCTTTCAACTAGTGTCCAAACTTGATTTCTTTCAAATTCATTTAATTCTTCTTGCATAGCAATTATCCAATCTGGATCTGAAATTGCTTCTTCAACAACTTTAGGTTCCATTTGAGATAGAAAACAAGTAAACATAGCTTCCAGTTGTCTTCTAGTCCTCACACCTTGCTGTACATTGCCAATAACTTGTTCAGCAGGGTGATTCCTTAACCATTGTGGATTATGGTTATTTTGATTTTCAGGAAAATCATCTTCAGTAGGGTCTGCTGTAGTTTCTTCTACGGGGGTCGACAGATCCTTGAATTGCTTCGAGCTTGTTGCATCGGTAACATTGTCGGCGGGGTGTTCGGCGAGGGCGTATCGAAACTTTTAGGTCATTGAATCTTTCCAAAACTTCAACACAATCTGGATCGGTGATTTGTTGATTTTCAAATGAGTTCACACTCTTTATCTTCCATACCAAAACTTAGGTTCATCAAACACAACATTGATTGTTTCTTCATGTTTCGTTGTTCTTTTGTTCGCACTCGAATGCTCTGCCGACCGAAGAATATCCTAAGAAAATTCCTTCATCCGATTTTGGTTGGAATGTTTTCAAATGAACTTTATGATTTAGAATAAAACATTTGCTTCCAAATGGGTGAAAATAAGATATATTAGGTATCCTTCCATTCCGGATCTCATAAGGTGTCTTCGGCGGCTTCTTGTTTACTTGATGTTCTATTTTGTGTATAGCATGTCGTATTTACTTGCTTCACCCAATATCTTTCGTGTAGCAAAGCTTCACGGATCATTGTTCTTCCCGCTTCCTTTAATGTCCTGTTTCTTCTTTCAAAGAACCCCATTTTTTGAGGTGTACCAACAGCGACAAGTTGATGAAGTACACCATTCTGTTCACGGTATTCTCTTATAACTTTGTTGAGAAATTCGGTACTCGACGATCGATCTAATCTTTATGACTGTTAGACTTTTCTCATTTTGTAATCTTTTCAAAAGATTAGGTAAGCTTTGGAGTGTCTCACTTTTCTTGTTCATGAATATCACCCAAGTGTATCTAGAAAAATCATCCACAACCACTAAGGTGTATTTCTTCCTCGTCACACTTGTTGGAGTTATTGGTCCAAAAAGATCCATGTGCATAAGCTCCAACACTGTTAGTTGATTGTTTAGTCTTTGACTTAAAACTTGACTTTATCTCTGTTTACCTTGCCGACATGCATCACGGATAGCATCCTTCTTGAATGTGATCTCGGTAAACCAACCACTAACTTCTTCTTCACTAACTCGATTAATATCATCAAAATTTAGATGATTTAACTTCTTGTGCCATAACCAATTGAGTTCGGATTTGGTATGCACAATCGAGCGAGTTCTCGGAACTCGCGGTAGACCAATCCACAACATACATGTTCTGTTGCCTTCTACCAAAGAAAGTACAACTTGATCACCTCTTTCTCTAATGACAATACAATTGTTTTTGTCAAAAGTGACCTTGTATCCCATATCACGAATTGTCCAAAGGCTCGGCAAGTTGTAATCCAGTCCTTCCACATATGCAACATTCTTGATTGTAAGTCCATTTCTGATAAGTGTGCCATATCCTCTTGTATAGCCAGGTGTATTTTTGTTGCCAAAATTTACCCTTGGACCATCTTTTGCCACAAAGTTTGATAGACAGTGCTTATTCTTTGTCATGTGTCTGGAACATCCACTGTCAAAGTACCAGACACCCTACAAAACAAAGTTAATGCTTTTTAGGTACCCAAACCTGTTTGGGTCCATAGTAGTCAGTGGCAAGCATGACCCTTGGTATGTTTCCATAAGGTCTTCTCCTAAATGTGTCATACTTTGGTTCATACTTTGGTTCATACATGTATTCCACACATCCATAAGTTCTAACAGTAGGTTGTGTAGGAACCACATATGTTTTCTGGCCTTTTGGTACATAATGTTGTTTGAAATGATTCTTGTTGTTAGAAACATTTGCATAGCCATAGATGTGCTGTCTGTTAGGAGCAGCCCTGTAATATGGAGTTTGCTGAGGTCTTATGTAAGTCCTCTGCTGATTCCATTGTCTAGGTTTTACCCTAGCAGTATGGTTATACTGACTGTTTCTAACATTAGATGCAGGAATATTCCAATCATTATCAGCAGGGAACAGTCTACCTTTCCCCCTGAGATAAGTATCCCTTGAATGATCAACATTTTTGGATTTAGGATTCTTATTCTTGGAATACTTCTGTTTCTTTCCCTTCTGTGGTCCAGCAGACTTGGTAGCAGGTCTGCTATCAGCAGGCTTAGAAGGTACAGCAGTCCTATTTTTGGATTTATTCTTTTTACTAGAGCCGTTGACTTCGAGACTTCGATTTTGCTTCTTTGAGGCATTCTCATTTGGTTTTACCGCTTGCTTCGAAAGGCGGCCTTGCGGGAGATGGATCTAGTGCGGGCACAAACTTAGGACCAATTTCGGTACTAGGTTCGGTAACCTTACTTGGATCCACTCTTGTTAGATTGCCGATTTCCAAATCCAAGCCCAGCTTCTATCTCCATAAGGCTTTCCCGATTTGTATGCGGTATTGGAACAAGATGGTTCGGCGATTCGCAGGTCGCCGGATGTGCGCAGACTTATGCGATTCGTCCAACATCTTTTTCCTTACCTTTGAAAATCCTTAATTCAAATTTCAATCTTCCAACTTCTAACTCAAGAGCCTCTTTTTCACCTTCACAATCTCATAACCGATTGTATTATCCTCGCTTGATTAAGGATGGCATCCAAAGTCTCATTGTTGTCGAATTTCTAGGATTTGAACCACGGGTTGATTCACAATCACTTCCAAACGGAGTGTTTATAGATACGGTGTTGTATACCTCCTCGCCATCCATGTTGGCCATCAAAGCATAATCCTCCATATCGGAACCGGTCTTGTGTCATCCGACTCATTTCCTTTTTCGGATCCCACTTCATATCCCGATTCATCTTCAAAAACCATAGCCTTCTTGCCATGTCTCCTTTGTTGACTTTTGGTCTTCGCAGGTCCGGACAATCGTGTCTAAAATGTCCGGGCTTCTTACAAGGTTGAAGCAAAGATAATCGGGTTCCTTGCCTTGTTTCAATTCGGGACAATCGGTCCGAAGTGTCCCGGTTTCTTGCAATGAAAGCATAGATAGTCATTATCTTTCTTTGGTTCTTCTTTCCTTCTCTCGCAGGCCTCTTTGTGAAATTTCTTGTAGGGGCCTTTCCGGTCTTCATCATTCGATCTTCTTGCTCGCAGGGCAATTTGCTCTTGCATTTCATCTAGCATATCATCCCGTCCTCCCGATGTTTCTTCATGATGTGAAGCAGCCAATGCAAAGGTCTTTGGCTCTTCCTTTTCGCCTTCGAGCACTAACTTCTTGCTAAATTCATAGGCCTTAAGATCGAGAACAACAGTTTGAAGGTGTCTTCCTCATGCAAACTTTCTCATTTCTTCAATTGCGGTCACCTTCATTTTCCAAACATCTCTTGCAGGTAAAGCTTCCAAGATTTTGGTGTTTACTTCCTCTTTTGAATAACTTACACTCGGCAGAGTAAGTTCATCTAAGATTGCATTGAATCTGGACTCCATTTGCTCAATGGTTTCATTAGGTAGCATTTTGAACTTTTGAAACCTTTTTCTCGGCCACACCGATTTTGTTCTTCTTTATTGCATCGGTTGCCTTCACGATTAAGTGAATCTTATCCCAAAGTTCCTTTGCGGTCTTGCAATCTTTGACTTTCATGTACATATTGCTATCCAAGGTTCGTAGATGATATCAATAGCAATGTTGTTGAGGTTTGCTCTTTTCCCCGTCTTCTCGCATTCCATTCTCTCTTTGGTTTAGGAATGTACTCGCTTCTGTCACCCACTTTATTCCTTTGTAATCTCCAAGTGGTCCTTCGCTTAGTACATCCATCATCTCATCATGAGTAGCAGCAAGATATGCCTGCATTCGACGTTTATACTCATCAAATCTATCAAGAGAGCACATCAACATGGTTCTAGCATACTGTGTGTTATCCATGATGCAAGTCTTGAAAATCAATAACTTGAAAGAAAGTTTTAAAGAATTTTCACAAGCACAACAAGTAGGATTCCTTCAGAACAGAAGCACTGCTCCGATACCAATTGTTGGTCCCTTGAAAAGGCTTTAGTTAAGTTTAGAGGGGGGGGGGGTGAATAAACTTAACACTTAAAACTTTGGAGTTAACAAATTCTGCAATTTCAGCAGCTGTCGATACTTCGATAGTCTGCGTCGAGACCTCGCAGCTCCGCTCGATAAACGATAGTCTACGACGCTTCGGTTTGCTGAATTTGTGCAGCGGAATAATATCAAAATTAAGCCTTGTTACTTGTTGTTAAATATGTTACTAAGTATTAGATACTCAGTAGTGTATATGTGTGATTTCAGTTGCTAGATTCAGCAGGTTGATAAGAATAATGACTAAGTGCAGAAAATAAATGCAGTAAGTAAGTAGAGAAATTTTTATAGTGGTTCCAGTGTGATGTAATCCCGTACGTCCACTCTTCTCCCGTGATGTTGGAGGAAATTCACTAGTAATCTTTGAGTTATCTCGTTACAAAGAATCCTAGGTTGCTTGTCCTTCACCAATAACTATGGCTTCACAAACCGAAAACTAAGAACGTAGGATTGCCGCTCCCGAGTCTTCCACTTGGTCCTTGAAGGGTAGAATTGCCTCTTCACCAGCCTTCACCACAAACCAACGAGTCTTTCACACCTAACGTATGCTTCACTTTGTCTTCGGCGGTTCTTTATAAAATAAAGAATGAATCAAGTAAATGATTCAATGCGGCCTTTGATTAGGATGATATAATCAGCGACTTGCGCCTTCAAGTGTGTATGCTTGATGCGGCTTGAACACGAATGCACTTGAAGAAAATAACTAGATCGGCGGCCTTAAGCTCGGTAAGTTCGAGCGGGGTGTTTTTCAAATTCGGTGTTATCACTTAAAGTTTATCCCAAAATTCATCATCTTCTTCTTGAGTTGAAAGTCCTCTATTTATAGGTAGGAATGCATGTGACTTGAATTTGAAATTCAAATGTGACCGTTCCTTGTATTTGTCCCATCCGCACCGCATTCCGTCACTATTCATAGGATCGACACCGTCGGATTACTTTTTGACAAGCATGCGATCCGTCCACCCCTTTGACTTGTATCCAATGGATAAAAATATGGATCATCCCAACGTCTTTTTAATCTCACCTTTGATTTGCTTGATAAGTCGAGGTAGTTGGTCGTTCTTATCCATGTAACTTCCCAATAATCTTGAATTAATCGAGGTATATATCGCGGGTTCATCGATCCGTCGTAAAACCAATCGTCTGCCGAACATCATATTTTTGTCCGTAAAATATAATGCACTCGAATCTTTTTATCCAACTTTTGTTTGTGAAGTTAGATTACATCATTTAAAGTATAACCAAGTTCCAAACATCATCCAACTTGTGGAACTTAGACCTTCTACACAAGGTATATGTAATCGGTTTAGGTCATCACGGACTTGCCTAAATTCGATTCCATATCCTTGACATTAAATACTAAGTTTGATCCCTTAGCCTTCATTCACCGAGTTTGAACCCTCGGCCTTCGGTCTTCGGCGGGTTCCGGACCGCCTGCGACCTATCTACCCTCGACCTAGATCGGTCTGTCGATAAACGATCGGCGGCCTTTTTTTACAGTGCTTGTTTGATCAAACCTATTTATGAATCAAACTCTAATAAACCTATACATATTATCTAGACATCTTTTTGCCTTTGCACTATAACAGCTAGTATGGCACTCATCATCAAAACTGAGAAATAAGTCCAACAGTTATATTGTATCCGTCCATTGCATATCCCATTCCCCCTCGGCATGCTTTGATATCATTTCGTGGCATGGACTCGTTTTCTTACGCAACCGTTTGCCTATTGCTTGATCTTTAGCACGCGGACTTTTCCCGTGCATGCGCTTTCTTTGTTTCTTTTGTTCTCGCTTTAGGTTTCGGGATGGACTTATACGAGGGTGTCACGAGTTTCGAGTATCGGTTGCGCCTTTCTGCCGGGTTTCGATTAAACAGCTAAGTCCTCCTTTCTTTTTATCTCTCACACACTGAGGACAGTGTTTCGTTTAAGTGTGGGGTGGGAGACTTAGCCGTTTTCTTGTTTTTGTTGTTAAATGTGCTATAAATGTGGTATACTTGGCCTATGACCGGGCTCGAGTCGATTTTTGGGTAATTTTTAAATTTTTTTCAAGGTTTTTAGCACCATGTTGTGTGTGTTATTTTCACATTTGAGTGGTGATCACCTTAGTCGGGATCCCGAACATGTGCATTATGGTTCGATTTTATCTTGAGAATGGAGTTAAATAATCTCACGAAAGCTACACTTTGTGCACAATATGATTACTACCACCCTTCATATCATGAGTCTCGAGACGAAATGTCATAGGTTTACCTAAGTAGGACATGGGATGACGGTTTTGGCGTTCTTTTGACCCTACCATAGCCAAATAAGCCTTAACCCGAACATTTACCCTTCATAGCCTTGATAGAATGGTCTGACCACCATTCACTTATAGCCGTTTTGTTACTTAGTCAGAAACCTACCCTTGAACCGTAATTATGGTCACTTTCCCTTCATTTTAACCCTACGAGTGGACCTAGTCCTTAGTTGGAGCACACTTGCTAAAACAAGTGTGGGGTGGGGGAAATATGATGTTTTGATTGGGTTGTTGTTTCCTTGTTTGGAGCTATAAGGAGAAGAGGAGCTCATTTGAGCCTAGTGTTTGGGTTTGGGCCAAAAAGAAAAGAAAAATCTCTCTTCTTTAAAATAAAAAAAAATGAGAGAACTCGATCAATCAAAGTTCAAAATAAATTAGGAAGTTCTCAAAGAATAAAAGTTTGGTGTTTATAAATAAAAGGGTTGGAATCAAAGAAAAGAGCTCAAAAGTTTTTTTTTTATGATGTTAAGGGTTGGGATAGTGAGATAGGTGCTAATGTATTCGATCTCACCTTATGAGACTTGAAACATAGTTGAATTAGGCAATGAGTTCGGGTATGTTAGTATCCTATGGTTCCCAAAGTGTTTAAACTAATCAAAAAGGAGTTTGGTGGTTTGTATGATAGAAATGAGTTGGTACTTGAGTTGATTAGGTTCACTCGTACTTCTTTTTCTCCAGTTCCCAAAATACCCTTTTCGATTAACCAAAAGTACCCTAGCCTAACATTATAACCCTTCAAGTCCTGCTCGATCGTGTCCAAACTTAGTGACCTTGATTAGTGGAGAGACTAATAGAGATGAAACGGTTGGTAGACTTTCGGTTGGGATTCAAGCCCCGACAATCATCTTGAGCACTTGGTTTTAACTTGGCACCACACACACTCCATTTTCTTGATAATATTGCACCGTTGTGTATATGTTCATTTTTCTTACTTTGTGGTTACCGCAAGAGTGTGAGTAGTAGCACCTACATCAAAAAGTTGAATCCCTTGGTTGGTTTTAAAATGCCTATTTTACTCGAGGACGAGCAAAGGCTAAGTGTGGGGTGGTTGATAGGAGTCAACTTTACGTGACTCCGCTACATTGTTTGGCCTCCGTTTACCATATTTTTAGCACATTTTTGGATGATTTAGACCACTTTCGGGGTAATATTGTGAGTTCCTAGCACGGGGGGTAATTCCGTCATTTTTGATAGTTTACCACCCTTTTTGATAACATTGACCCCATTCCCGAGCACGTTTACCCTTTGGAATGTTTTGGTTGTTTTTGGTCATTGTGATGATGTAGGGTATTGGTGTCTCGAGGACCCGAAAGGCAATGGTTTACAATGAGAAACATGACCGAGGCGAGAAAAGAGGTGGAAAAGGGAGAAAAAAGTGAAGAATTGGTGGCACAGGGTCCAAACGCACGTTTGGAACCCTCAAACCAGCGTTCCAGGTCTCCAAACTGGCGTTCCAAGCCCAAACCAGCGTTCCGAGTTGCCGAGTCAAACGAGTTCGGCTCCTTCAAACGCCGGTTCGAAACTACCTCGAAACGTGCGTTCCGGGCCTGCTTGAACGCACGTTCCCTACCTTCAAACCGGCGTTCCAGGCCTCTCGAACGCACGTTCCCTGCCTTCAAACCAGCGTTCTGCAAGACAAAAACCCTGAGCTGCCCAGAATTTCAAGCAGAACGCACGTTCCACTCATCCGGAACCGGCGTTCGAACCAAAATCTGCAGGATTTTCCCTCCACCTATAAATACCCCCTTAGTCCATTTTGGGATTATTATTCATCTTCTTAGCCAAACTCTACCCCTTTCATAGTTCGAATTTTGTAATAGCTTAGAATACTCTCTCTTAGTGTAAATCAACAACATCTTAGCTTAATCTTTCCATTTCTTAGCTTAGATTTTCATTTCAAACACTAAGAGGCCACCTTTTAATTACTTCTATATTTTGTACTTTTTGGATCTCAACTCGAATTTCGCAATTTTATGGTATATCTCTCTTCTCTTTTACTTGTTATGGCTCTTATTTACTTGTTTTATGCATGTTTTGATTAGTATAATGTGTAGCTAAACATCTCCATAGCCGAATCATGTGAAATTTGGTGAAATCACCCTTTGGGTGATGAAATTGGGAGTGGGTAGTGCTTTTTATTGTTGTTTCTTGCATCTTTCACGTCTTAGAACTTGTTATAACGGATTTGGGCTAGATTGATCACCTAGGTCAAAAATCACACACACCACTCTTGAGAGTTGTTCGAGAGAGAGGGTGTGGGGAAAAGGGTTCTAGGATCGCATTGTAGTGCGAGGTTACTCGTTTTTAACGTTTAAACGGCTCTCGTGCATGATTGTCTTGTGAATGAATCTCTCTTAGGAAAGGTTAGTTGACTTGGCATAAGGTGTTGGGGAAGAGTTGTTCAGACCTTAGCACCGGGATTAGGAGTACGTACCCGTGAATTTGAATGTAAGAGTTCGTCCGTTTATTGCACACTCCCGGTTTTGTCATTCCTTGGGGTGAAACTAGCTATTTTGATCATGGTTCGGCTATGTCTCTTTAACTATCTTTAAAACTTAGTAGTTTAATCTTCTTTCTTTCTTTTTATCTTTAGACTTGTTAGTTAGAATCACTCAGTGTCGTTGTAGTAAACAAAACCTTAAGAACTTTGATCACCTAGACTAAGCATTACGTCCACTTTGGTACTTACAAACACGATTCCTTTGGGTTCGACCTCGGACTCCTGTAGCTTTACTCACAATCGACCCGGTCCACTGCCGGTTAGAGAGTTAGTTTACCCACAGTTTCGAGTCCTTATAAATTGTTTTTGTTGGGGTAGATTTTATGCTCATCAGTGGGTAAGGTAGGGTTGGGGAGGGGAGGGTTGAGTAGGGTAGGATAGGTTGGGGTAGTGGGTAAGGTAAGGTATGGTGGTGTGGTGGGTAAGATAGGGTAAAGTGGAATGGTGGATAGGGTAGGGTTGGGTGGTGGTAGGGTACGGTGAGGTGGTGGGTTGGGTAGGATAGAGAAGGATGGGGTGGTGGGAAGGTAGGGTGGTATGATGAGTAAGGTAGGGTAGGGGTGGAAGAAGTGGGTATGATGTCGAGGGTAAGATATAGTGATATCGGGTAGGGTAGGATATGGCGGTGGGTAGGGAATGATAGCGGTGGGTAGGGCAGGGTGGGAAGAGAGGTAGGGTGCAATGGAGTATGACGTAGGACTACCCACCCCTTTATCTCAAGGTAATCATATTGTCATACGTCCCCGTGCAATGCACGGGTTTATGACTAGTATATATATATATATATCTTGTAATAGATACTTATCAATGTTTATTGTTATTTGTTAATTAATGTATCGATTTTCCATGACATTATAGTTTAGATTTTGAAAATGATACATTCGTCTTATATGTTATTGATCGTATGTTTTTAATAATTTATAATTACTACCAAGAAATTATGTAATTTCACATGAATAAGTTACAAGTATTAGGCCTAGTAATCTAATTCAACTTAATCAAGCACAAGATGAACTCAATTATCTTGACAAGTTCTATAAAACAAGAAAAATCTATAAAATAGAGATTTAAATCATCAAGATTCACTGAAAATTATCTGCAGTAGAGTCTCTATTCAAATCTTTAAAATACAGAATCTGTAAATTCCGTAAATTATATATTGCATAAAATATAAATTCTCTATACAAATATTTAAGGGAGTTATTATTCGCACAACGTCAAACCTACCGCTGCACCACTTTATAGTTTGCAGCACACCTAATTAATGAAAATTCTACATTTACACCACAATGATTTTGAAACTTATTTCACTCTTTATTTAAATCACAATTTCTACCTCTACATCACACTTTATAGCTATTTCCACACCAATTTATTTTTATTATGAATTAGACCCCCTATTTTTAGCTACCTTATATCACACACCTCTACCTACAAACCCCAAAATTTCCCGCCATAAACACCTTCTTCTTCATTAAACCCATTTCACAAACCCCTATCTTCATAAATTATCACCATCTTCACAAATCTTTCATCTTCATCATCATCATAAACCCACATCATCTTCAAACTTTTTTTCATCTTCTAATCTTCTTCTTCTCCATCTTCTTCATCTACACCTTTGTTTCATCATCTTCACTTTCATCATCCTCACCAAAAAATATTTCCTCATAATCATATCTACACCAAATCAATCAATAGCACAACAAAAAAAAGCTTCTTTGGAGGATATATAACAATTTTCAATGGATGAAGGCAAGGAATCAAAATCACATCTTGGAGAAAATAGGGTTTCCAACACCATGGATGAGAAGGTACTTTTGAAATCAATAACCTATTTGATGTTCTTTTCCTTAGATTAACATGTCAAAATGCAATAATGTACATGAAATCAGGATATTGAACTCTCATTTTGTGTGGTGTGAATGATTTCTAGACAAAGTTTAAGCCTTTTCTTAGCTAGATTCCGACCAGATCGATACAACCTTACCAAAGTCGGATTTTCATAGATTCGACCCTGGTAAGGTTGAATGTCACTAATATATGCGACACTGTCAGGGTCGCATGTGGCTAGTTCAATCTTGTCAGGATCGAATGTCTAAATTGTTTCACACTTGACATTGTCCAAGGTATGTGCACCGTATTATGGCATTTTTAACGTGTGACAATCGACTTTGGTGATGAATATTGATATATTTATCGTCTTATGTGGGTTTTGGATGAATTAGATCGGTGGAGAATTTTGTGAAACAAGTGAACAAGCTGAAAACGTTCGAGAATCAACAAATGTGGACGATATAATTCGAGATTTTCCACATTTAGATGAGATTGCCGAAGGAACCAAGACCGAAGTTCATATCAATGTACAAGTACCATTGTATTTCTACTTGTTAAGTTTTAACGTTATTTACTACAATTATTCATGATTTGACGATAACTTATAACATTACAGGTAGACGACAACATTAGCCAAATTGATGGTTGTGATGAAAACTTCCCTAGTGAGAATGAAATCATCACATTAGAATTGTTGAACCAAAACCTGGCGTTAGTGGTAGTAGATGAAAATACACCAAAAAATATTTATACCGGTGATGCATTCATTACTGAACATGTAATTATATATTCACCGATGTGACGTTAGATGTGAAAACTTAATCCCACGATCGCTAATTGTTGGTAATAATCACATGTGTAGGTATTCAACACTGACACAGAAGCTATTGAATGGATGAAAGAAGTTGCAAGAAACAATTGGGATTGTACTAATCAGGTGGAAGTCAGACTACTCAGTAGGTCAAAGTCCTTATGTGAAATACGCTTGTGAAAGGGGTGGCGACGCGCGCAAGGACTATGTGAAGAAGGATGGAGGTGTTGGGAAAGGTAAGCCCCGGAATACTTTCTCAAAAAAATATGGGTGTCCATTCCTTTTGTTATTGAAGAGTGAGAAGGCAGTCGGAGGGTGGCGGGTGAGTGTGAAAAATGGTTTTCACAACCATGATTTGAACAATTCAGATTTGGGACATTCGTTCAAGGGGCATTTGTCAAAAGACGAGATAGACCTTGATGAGAGTTTGACGAAGAGCGGAGCATGCCCTAAAGATATACTCAAGGCATTGAGGGATAGGAATGAAAAGAATGCAACTTCTGTGCAAACAATCTACAATCAAAGAGTGAAGTTGAAAAAATTAGAGAGAAACAATCGGACAGTAATTCAAGAGGTCTTTTACAAGGCTCGTGAAGAGGATGTGTTTTTTCGTTAAAGTGATTGTTACTGACAAAGAACAAGCTTTAATGTCTACCATCCGCACAGTATTTCCAACATGTAAAAATCTTTTGTGTCAGTGGCACGTAGAGAAAGCAGTGCAAGCGAAGCTTAGACGGTCATTAAGTGTAGAAGCATCCACTGAGATTGAGAAGATGTGGAAGAGAATTATATACAGTGACACCGAAGAAGATTACTTGGCTGGAGTGGCTGAAGTAAAGACCAACGTAAGCGTGAGTGTATTCAATTACCTAGAGGAAAATTGGTTGGGCGATTGCAAAGAACAATACGTGAATGTTTGGACGAATAAAGTGTTCCATCTTGGGAACACCCACACTAGCAAGGTTGAGGGGGCTCATGCAGTTTTAAAGAATTGGTTACGTACTTCAAATTGTGACATGGCAACCGGGTGGAAATCGGTGGCGAACATGTGTGTGCAACAGTTTTCGAAACATAATGGCGCCATTTGAAACATCAAGAACAAAGTGGACTTCGAACTTAGATGTGAAAACATGGTGTCGCTATCTACGTGGGTTTGTGTCACTAGATGCTTTGACGTTAATCGAGGAAGAGGTGGATAGGTCGAAGAAAGTTGCTTTGGACTCAACAGATTGTGAGTGTGTGATTAGGAAAACGCACGGGATACCTTGTGCACACGAGATTTTTGGCATCTTACAGACTAGGGAAACCCTACCTCGGGATTGTGTTCATGAGCATTGGAAAACGTTATCATTGGATGGGCCATCAAGAGATGATATTATTGATCCAACGTCACATATTGCTCGTTTCGTTGAAGAGTTTAATAGTTCAACCAATACACACAAATGGAGATGGTCCAACGACTGGTAAAAGTGGTTGATCCGGCTAAAACAACGCTTAGTCAACCAAAAGTGAAGATAAATCCTCAAGGAAGGCCGAAGGTGAAGGCAACAGCTAAACGTAGGATGGAAAATGACGAGCATTCAACAACAAGATTGCCCTCATTTCATGAACACGTGGATGAGAAAAATCAAAATCAGGTGAAAAAAGAAAATAAAACAAGAAAAATGTCAAGAACATGCAATGCGAGCAATAAAGTAGAGGACGGTATGACGATTGTTGATTTCACAAAAGTGGAGAATCTTATCATGAGGAGTGTTGATTCAAAAAATTGGAGAATCTTATCATGAGGAGTATAGATATACCCGGTCCATTTCAAGAATTCATCGAGTGTTTCATTGATGTAAAAGGTGATGGTAACTATGGATATCGAGCTGTTGCTGTGGCAATCGGTTTGCCTGAGAATGAATGGCCTAAGATTAGGCGAGATTTGTTTTTGGAGCTTAAAGGAAATGAGAAACACTATCACAAATTGTTTAGGTTGAAAGGCTTGAGCGTTCAACTTTTAAAGGGAATCGATTTTAAAGGCAAAGGAAGATGCTCTGAAAATTTTTGGATGAAGACTACACCAATGAACTGGGTTATATCGGAAAAGTACAACGCCGTTGTGACTTTGTTTCGTCCTCAATCTAAGGGCGACACTATAACGTGTTTTCCAACAAAACAGAAGCTGAAAACCCCACATCCCTTGAATATCACACTTTTGTACAAGAATAAGCACTACGCGTGTGTTACGATGAAAGATGATTGTCCACTACCTCCTATGATCAATCCGTGAAAGGAAGAAACCCCTAAAGTGTCGGAAGAAGTGAGCATTGCATGGCTACAACTGTTTGGAGAAATGGTTGACAAGGGAGAGAGATTGTTATATCCTAATGGTCGCTCCGCAGATCACGTTGACTTCAAAGATTGATGGATATCGGATCTAGGAATTATTTTATTTTCATATTGCCAATTTCACTTTTGCTCCACCATCATTTTGAATTATGTTGTTGGTGGAAGTTCATTTTGTAAACAAAACTCACTTTTGTATTTTCTCTCGTATGCGTTATTTTCATCTTTAAATACGGCTCGACATCGTTTCAAAACTTAATTTATAAACGGAATCACGTTTGAAACGAGTTAAGTAAAGGTTTGAGCTTTAAAAAAAGGAAAACAGGGAGAACCGACCCCCTTGAGGTCGAAAACAGGAGAAACGACCTCCTGGGTGTCGATCCAGGGAGAATCGACTTCACGTAAAGTCGTATCTCATAGGATCGACACCCAGGAGGTCGAATGTTGTACATTCGACTGCCTTAAGGTCATTTGTTGCATTGTTTCCCTCGTAAATAGATGCGACTTTATAAAGTCACATCTCTTAAAAACCCTTTAAAAATCATGAAACTTTGTGTCATTGTTTGCCTAACATTTATAACACGTAGAATACAATTTTTGAGGTTTACATTGATGTATAAGCGAGGTATTTGACCATGTAAAATGAACCAAGATAGATTCAGGGAGAATCGACCTCAGTGAGGTCGGGTCTAGTGCATTCGACCTTGCTATGGTCGAACCTATTGAGATTCGACCTTGATATGGTCGAAGCTTTTGAGATCCCACAACCGAAGTCTAATTGACAAGAATGAGATACAATCATAAAAATCCATAATAGTCAAAGCCATACGGGCGATCAAAGCCATGTTTAATACATAATAGTCAAAGCATACGATAATTGTCAAAATAAAATAAAACATATGATTGTTATCGAAGTACAGTCATTTTTTTCTTGTCTTTCAGTTTTCCTTCTCCAATAGAATTGCCTTCCCCTTTCCTCCTTTGGCATCATCCTTAGATTTGTCTCTTCCAACATCGGATGGTTCGCATATTTTAATACCACCGGGCTTTCTGACGGATTTGCTCTTCTTTTTCCCGGTATCTATGTCATCGTTGAGCTTCCTTTTTCCTTTTTCCTTTTTCCTTTTTCCTTTTTCCTTTTTCCTTCTCTATATTAGATTTGCTCTTTTTTTCTCGGCATCCACAACAATTGTAGACTTCTTTTTCTTTGTCACACCCGATGAAGTCTCATCAATCTCCATATCAGCAGTTCCCACGCAAACCCCTTCTTTGAGTGTGTCCACTACAGCCTGCAATGCATGATACAACTCATTCTTTGTTGCCTTCAAGCCCTTTCTCAAATATCCATCACCCAAGTCGATAGCTTTCCTCATCCAACGACCCTATGCAAGTGAAATAAGTAAGATTAAAGCATTGTTCAGAAAAGTAATATATTACGAGTGTATAAATCCATACTTGTTCGTATTCACAACTTGCAAAGACCAACGAAGGCAATTCATGATTAAGTTTGATTATTGCAGATGATTGGTACCATTCAGCGTATTCCTTCATGCATTGCCCATTCTTCTTCGCACGTGGGCCTCTCAAATTTTCGGGAATAAGATGGTAATTATATTCCTCAAATTCTTTGTCCCGATTATCAAACTTTGCAAGGTAAGCTCGGACTTTCATACGAGACGATCTCTTTTCAAGAATAGGAATATCCATGCTTGTCCTGCACACGGTCAAACTGTCTCACAACTCTGTTTGGATGATACGGCTCTTTAATGTTGTCAACAACTAGACATCCATAAAACCAAGCAACCTCATGAGGATCCTCACTCCTTTTGCGATGTGGGGTCCAAAGAAACTACAAATAATAAGATAAGAAAAAAAAAAGTCATAAGTGTGTCCGTTCACTTAAACTCCAGTTTACAAGTACGTACAAAACTTACATCTTCCTTGGTCATACTGTCCAACTCCCCCTCACATAATTCAATTGTTTATTTGCAGCTTCATCCGCTTAGTGGAATGACGGATTCCATTTCTGTGTTCCGATATCCTCGCGGGTGATCGCTCTCCTTTTTTGAGGCCGTTGTTTGGGACAATGTTCGTATATCCGTGCCTAAAACAAGAAAAAAAACCACATTTCTCATGAGATTTTCTTCATAATTGTAATGTATAAGACAAAAATAGTAAAAATTTAGATGTACCTCCGACAAAGTGAGATATCCACATACACCTTTGGTCTCGTAAGTGGTTGCTTTGCTTAGCATCCTATATAAATAGGCCAATGTGCCCGCACCCCACGCCCATTTATCCAATTGCTTCAAATCCTGTAAATAGTAAAGATATTTTACCTTCACTTTATCCCCTGATCTGTCTTGAAATAAAGTGCATCCCAATAATACCAACAAAAAACCTCTCGTGATTTGCTCGGCTGAAGCATTGCAACGTCTATTATTAGACTTCGACAAATTCTTAATAATCCGTGATGTTCTCAGAGAATATCATGAGCAACGAGCCAGTTCTACTTGCACAATTTGGACAGGTATTCCAAGAAGATTTGATATCCAGACATCCAACGGACCAAGTTCTGCCCATTTCACTTCCTCCATTGGCTTTCCAATTATAGGAATTTCCAACAATTGTTCAACATCGTCCAAAGTTATAGTGGCCTCACCAAAAGGCATGTGAAACGATGTTGTTTCAGGATGCCAACACTCAACAAAGGCCGACACAAGAACCTTATTCGCCGTCTTATAAGAACCATTATAGAGGCGATACAAAATCGATTGTTTTATCATATTGCGTGTGGCCTTTAACTCCTTGTACAAATCGCAAGTATGCATTTTGTTTGTGTATTGCTTGCACATAATAAATCCATGATCCTTTTCATAGCAAAGTAAAAATGGTAGATGTTGTTAATCAAATCAATATCATAATTAAAACATTTACATTTTAAGAGATAATTTATATTTACCTCCCTCTTCAGTAGATGATGTGCTACGTGATCATTCTTTTTATCGTACAATTCATAGTTAAACTCATCATCATCAAGATTTAAGAGCAAATCGTCTTCTTCTCCACTCCCCTTAAAACCCTCTTCACTACTTTCTTCTTCATTCCCATCATGGCTCCCTTCATCACTGTCTTCTTCATTCCGATCATCGCTCCCTTCACTTCTCTCTTCATCTCTCTCTCAACACCTTCAATTTCATTATCTTCGTCTTCACTACCCTCCTCTCCACCACTATCTTCTTCTTCAGATTCTTTTGTTTCCCGGTTTCTTTCTTCTTCGTCACTATCTTCATTACAGATTTTATCCCTTATTTCAAGTATTGACGCTTTTCTCCCCACACGTTTACGCCCCGTTTCTTCCAAATATGTACTTGTTTTTCCTCTTTATAAGAGGCAGTCATTGCTTGATGTCTTCTTGACGGATCCTCATCATTGATAGACGTACTTTGGCCCTTTGTCCTACCCATCTGCACACAAAGATGAAAAGACAAGTTCATGTCATTTCTCATTCAATTAAACACAAGCTACTATCATTAATGATCTTGGTTTCATGATCTAATCATTTTCACAATAAAGTAAAAAAAAAAAGGTTTCAGGTGAGAAACGACATTACCATTGTCGAACCTTAGAGGTTCGACCTTACGCAAAGTCGTTCCTCGAGTGGTCCGACAATGGTGAGGTCGCATCTTTGACAATCGACCCCAAGGGAGTCGAATTTTGTTTTTCCTCCAGGACATGCGACTTCCCCAAGGTCGCATGTCACCAAAAATCAACAATCCATTTCAAAACTTCTAAGGCTCAATCCTTTGTCCAAAAATCGACATCATCAAAGTTGTTTCTTATTTCTACTATGTTTACACATTCATAACATAAATCACAAACTAATTGCATCATGAACACTACTACTTGTGCATAATTCATTCTCTTAGGCATTTTATCAAACACTTGTAAGCATATGAAATAAGAAGAAGAAAAAGAACAATTTATACCACAATGCTTGAAATGGAAGATGAGAGATTGAATATAAACATAAACTTACATTTTTCAGCCGCACTTAATGCCAAAAAATCGACTTTCTATTATGCCCTTCTCCGGAATCCCTTACAAATGAGAATGGGATAAAATGGTTTATGTGATAATGGGAATGTGGAATTATGGTTTAGTAGATTTGTTATGGAAGAAGAAGAAAAAATAGTTGAAGATGAGAAGTTGAAGATGGAAGTTTGAAGATGGAGATTTGAATTTTTTGAAGAAGAAGAAGTGAGGAATGGAAGAAGAAGAATGAGAGAAATTAGGGGAAACGGTGTAATGTCGGTTTTGATGTGTTTTAGGGGGTGTTTTGTAATTTTTAAAAATTTAGGGTATATGTAGAAATATGTAAATCTGGAAATAGTAATTTTTTTTGGCAAAAGTATGTTTTTTTTTCTAAGTTTGAAATGAAAGTGTGGTGTATTGGTAGATTTGGGAATTTTAAAATAATAGGTGTGGTGTAAGAGGTAGATGCCATCTTTTTTCATTGAGTTGTGGTGCAGCGGTAGGTTTGCCGTGGTGCGAATAAAGGTCTCCATATTTAAACCTTCTAGAGATTCTAATATATTTATTGTCTGAATAGAAATTTTGTAAAATAAAGATAAATGAAGATTAATATATATATATACTAGTGGTCTTTGCCGTGCAATGCACGGCAATGCGGCCCTAGAGAACGTCTACAAAGGATAATTGATAGTATGATAAGTTGAGAAGATAACGTTAGGGAATTAGATGAAAGAAAGGCATACTTTTAAGTACGTTACATCATAATAAAGACTTAAGGATTGGAAATAGTGCCTTGTTACATAAGAACGTGATGTTAGTTAACTGGGTTGCAGTTCCAGCTAATGTTTCTCTTGGGCAACAAAACAAACTACATAAGCAAAAGGCATATTGCTAAACCATTACAATCTTAGAAAGATGCAATGGTTTGCAAAATGCAAAAGCGGCATACATGCATGCTTTTAGTACAATACATACAGGAGCCAAAAGTCACTGCTTAGAAGTAGATATACTAATATTACACAACATGATTAAGTCATAATCTTTATTTTGGAGCCGCAGCATAGATTAGTTTGATTTCTGGTCTTCCTTACCTTTCTTGACCGGACTCTCTGTTGGTTTTTCAAGCTCATCTGGACCTGAGTTAAGGTCAGCAGGTTCTTTTCCAGCCATTATGTCAGCACCTGTTTTTTCAACTTTAGCAGGCATGGAGATGAAGTCTAAGGTTCTTTTGGCTGGTGGAGTTGACTGTTCACCCTTGTCGCTCTGAATTATGCCTTCAATTTCTGTCAGCTGTTTTTTCGTGTTGGGGCTGAATAACTGGGTATCATCAGTAGTTGGAGCTTCATGTGGCCCATCCAACAACAATCCAGGCTCAGTAGGAGCAGGCTTAATATCATCTACATTATAGGTTTTCACAGCAGCATACCGAATTCCTGAAGCACCTGGCCTACCTAGTGTGGCGACGTCATATTTCTGAATAAAACAGACTACCTGAAGCTTATCCAATGCCGCTTGAAGGTCATCCTCTAGACCCAAATCCTTTGGAAAAACACATTTTAAAAAAAAGATTAGCTATGATTATAAGTATATGAGTATGAATTTTTAATATTGTGTTTAACAAACTTACAAATTCATGAGAGTCTCTGAGCTGTGTTGCAGTAATTCCTGTCAAGAGTTCCACGTCTGGAGAAGTCAGTACAATAGGTAAAGACTTGTCCTCTCCAGTGAGTTCCAAGGGTACACGGCACCTAAACAAAATATACATTGCAAGAAGAACGTGACTACGGCGGAAAATCATGACTGCTATGCAACATGAAAAATATGAGAATGAGAGTGGATATTTACTTGAAGTCAACATCTCTCATTTCACCACACGAAGAGCAGCGAAGGAACCAATCAGCACCAGCCTTTACTTTTTTTCTACAGTTTCCACATGTACTGAGATAGTATTTTTTTGGGCAGCTGTGAACCGTAACTGACCAACAACCCAAGCGGTACGCACCTGAAATGTAAAAGATTTGTGATTAACGCTGCATTAGTCTTATTTATTCGCATTCACAAGTGCTGCAGTTGGTACAACTTTTACACCATTGAGGTGACACATGTACCCATAGAAAAACAGAACACAAAGACTATTGAGTAATTACAATAAAAGACAACTAAGAATGGCTAAACAATGGTAGACAACATATCACAAATCACAAACACAGTGAAGCATTAAATACCCATTAAATAGTATGATAACTAAGTAGTAGAATGCTGCAGGTAGACAAAAAGAAAAAACTAATAAAGCTCATGAACAGCAACCCCACGCAATGAAGACAGCCCAAACACAGATGGCTGAAGCATTTGTAGTCATTAATAAGGTTAAAAGTTAAAATCAAAAGTGCTACTTATTCAGAAATATAAACAAGGATGAAGCTATCATTGATTTTCTTTCAATAACTTTAAAATTATGGGATAAGCATTCATAGGTGAAGATATATAAACACAGAAGAATAATAACTTTATCTGAAATTGAAAAGGCTGAATACAGTGGAAAAGTGCCAAAATATTCTCTCAATCTTACGTTGATAAGTGTGGCGACTGCTGTTGGTACATCAATCGTGTTGTTTGCAGTAGGAGGCGGCAACAATAGACCAGTATCCTTGTATGCCTCGTTACGCAGCATGTGTGTGACGTCATTTTTGTTGTTATTGTACCTATGCCGAAAGTAAAAAGTATAGATATTAGAACGCGTATGGTGTAAGGAAATAAGAAAATGCACAGGATTTATTTTTCTTTACCATTCCTTCAGTGATGGACTGTCACTTAGCGGAGGATCGATCAACAGGTACGAGAACATTCTAGTGGCCAGTGAAATCCCTGCAAATACACCAAGGAATGTAAGATAAAATAATACGTAGTACCTAATTCTGCATTGTTCTCATTCAATCTGAAATACACGAGGTACTTACCATGGAATGTTGTGGCTTTTACATTGGTCGCAATGATGACAGGTGCATTACTTATGTTGTTTGCTATGATGTTCCCTTCCACGTCTCCAAACGAATTCCAGAGTGTTAGAATGATTGGAATCTTGCTGCAGATGCGAAAATGGAAATGTATTACGAAGGAAGTAAGAATTGTTCGCTGATAACTAAACATGCTCGTACCTTTCATCTATCAGCACAATCTCTCGCTTGGTTGAATCAACAGTAACCTGTTTTTTTGCAAAGGCATGTATAACCACTCCCTTCACATCTGTGAAAAACGATGTCATTGTAGGACGGGCAAAGGTCAACGTAAAATAGAAATTAAATGTGAGAGAAGCATCTTACTGAATCCAACATCTTTATCAGCATGCTGGACGAAGTTGTTGAATGTGCAGATTTCGTATGAGAAAGGTAATGGTTGTGGTGCAGCTTCGTCAATCAGTTCAACTGGGATGTCATTGGTGATAACCCATGAAAAAGGATATGGACCCACTTTGAAGAAAGAGTAAGCAGGAGTCAAACCAGCATTTGAAATCATATACCGCCTGAAAGGCTGAAGAGAAGTCGAGAAGTAGCGGATGTCGTTTTCGTAAACAACTCCGGAGACTTTTGTTCCCTGTACATCCACAAAATATTAATGCAGCAATGTGGGAATATTTACATGCATTTATTGACAAATATTAGTAAATACAGTTAAAATTTATATGAAAGACGAGCAATTCTGTGCTACAACTTACACGTTCGTCAACCAGCAGGTAACGCTTGTATGTTCTGGGTTGGCCACCGCGCCTAGCAGAGCTGACGTCAGACCTGTGACTTTCCACGACTTGAACTTCGACCGTCCATAACCCTGAGTTTCGATCGATTTCGAAATGTAGGACAATTTTCTCTTAGGTACCAAGGCCATTGCTGTTTTGAACATAAATGTAAGATATTAATATATTTCGTAAATAAGCACAACATCACAGAAGCAAAGATAAGCAAAACATTGACATATTTTTAAAAAGTAAACAATTGAAGATTAAAAAAGGCAGGTGTAAATTTCAGTTGGATCATGGACATTGAAGCGTGAACAAATTTCCTTATCGACATCATAAGCGAAGAAAAGACATGAATAAAAACGGACGAATCAAATGTAAGGTTACAATAACTTACATTTGTTATATAGATAAGACCTCTTTGTATACAATGTTTTTAGTCATGTGTGGCTGGAAATCATCATTTGAATTTTTTTTTATAAGAATCTTAACTAACGATGATGATCTTGCACGTGATAAAGCGACGTACAATTGACCATGTGAGAATACTGGTTCTTTTAGGTAAACACCAACATTGTCGAGTGTTTGCCCTTGTGCTTTATTTATAGTCATGGCAAAGCACAAGCGAATAGGAAATTGGACACGTTTGTAAGGAACAGGATAGCATTCATCGTTTGTTGGTTGTAGTGGAATTCTGTGAAAGAAAACTTGCTTTCCAGCAAAATCTCCTAAAGCAATTTCAGCCTCTATTACATTTCTTCTGAGAGTTCTACATATTAAACGGGTGCCATTACAAAGGCCTTCTGATGGATCTAAATTTCTTAGCAAGATGATTGGAGCGTTTTCCTTAAGAAGCAGCCTATGTGGAGGTAGTCCATTGGGTGAAAGATTATTAAGTATATCTATGTATTGACCTTGCAAATCAGGGTTGAGGGTCTCATCATAACTTCTGTATTCAACTTCGATGCCGGGAAAGCTATTTATCATCATGCTGTTAATTTCATCTACGAACTCATTCTTAGTAGTCAAAATTGAGCTGTTTAGTGAGTATGAGGTAGGTGTTTTTGAATGAAGCGAAGGATAGACAGATATTATCAGTCTAGCAAGGTCGATTCCATCATCGCTATTTGGAATAATGCATGCAGCAGGTAAAGTTACCAAACCAGAATCTTCTGCATTTCCTACACCTTCTCCTATTGACATCAGTAATGATGTGAAGGCTGGATCTGTTTTGGCTCTCATATTTTCAGTAAGATAAAGTTTGGTTATGTTGTGCCACAAGGGAGAATTTATCAAGCATGCGTTAAGTGTTTGGGATTTAGTACCTCTTGTAACAACCGGCAAAGTTTGCCTAAAATCACCTCCTAAGACAACCACTTTTCCACCAAAGATCTCAGTGTTGTTCATTAGGTCTTGCAACAAATCATTTAAAGCCTCAAGGGCTGATTTCTTGGCCATGGGAGCTTCATCCCATATAATTAGTTTGCTTTCTTTTATTAGTTGGGCAAGGGCAGACTGTTTACTAACTCTACATGTTGGAAACTCATTTGTGTCAAGTGGTATCTTGAAACGTGAATGAGTAGTTCTACCACCGGGTAGGATTGAAGCTGCTATGCCTGATGTAGCAGTAGCTAATGCAAATGATCCTTTGGATCTTATTTCTGCAAGCAAAGCCCTATATAAGAACGTCTTGCCTGTGCCACCAGGGCCGTCAACAAAAAACGCACCTGGTTTCCCTTCATATATTGTATCTGTGATTAGAGTGAAGAGTTCTTTTTGTCTTGAATTGAGCATGTACTTTAGCGACAAATCAACAGTAGAAACAATTAAATTAGCTTCTATTCTTATCTCTTTACCTAGGTCGTCGTAGGAATTATATGGTTGGTCTGACTCCAAGGTGAAATATGTCTCTAGAGTTTTACCCATTGATTGTAGGAAAGAATTAACCTGACGAAGAGTCGCATTCCTTACCTCTGTTGTATTCATTTAGGATCGACAGAGAAGTCTTCGGACATAGGTGCTTCAAATTTTAGGAAAAGTGATTGTGGATCATTAGGAGTAGAGTAAACTAAGATGCTCGCAAATAACCTTCTGAGTTCGTATGGCATCTGGAATAACGACGCTTCTTCTAAACATAACTCTTGACTATTATCGGCTTCTAATAGACCGTGAAGCAATGCTGCCTCGCGGAAATTGTTTGCAACAGTACCATTGAAGTTTTTTAGGCTTTCATAAGAAGTAGGACAATGAATGGCTGACAACAACATTCTAAGGTAAAATCTCTCACCTTCAGTAGGGTGTGCAGTTACAATTCTCCCAATTGATTCCCCTTTATTTCTCACTTGCCATTTTTTCTTGGATGAAATCCATACAAAATGTGTAGGGAATTCTGGATATGTGCATCTAAGTAACTTTGCTGTTTCATTTGTTTGATTCATTGCAAAAAATTCAGTCAGCATACTCTTGTGATGTTGTTGATCATCTATTAAAGTATTTAGGTTTTGATTGATCTTAAATCTCACTGGTTGGTAGTTCTCTAGGTGCAGAGGTAAAGGAATAACAGGAGGCTTCATCTCACTCATTGGAAATCTGTAAATTCTCCACATGGCCTCGGGAGGTGATATCCAACGAGCGGAGACAAAGTTAGTTATTTCATCGACAACAGCTGTCTGTTCAGAACTATTGGAGAGCTGGAAAAGTATCCGATCACTACCTTTGCATATGTACTTATAGATGTATTTTACAGCCTTTATTGAAGTACATATTTCTACATTGATATGGCAATCAAATAAAGCCACTAAGTAAGGGGAATGAGGAACAACCCATCTATTGTCCAACCATGTTCCGCGCACAAACACTCTCTTGCCATCATTTCTCCTACGATATTTTGGATAGGAATCATCTGTTCTGTTGTTTCAGCACAGAATTCTCTAGGGTACATGTTCTTGCAAGTGCTGTTTTTGCGCATGCAAACATTTGATGGGTTTAGCTTGCCACATGGACCATGCAACATATGTTTGACTACAGCCTTATATAAAGAAGGATACAAATTTGCATCAGGGAGCTCAGCAGAAACTATTTTATCGTACTCATCGAGGCTAAATAGTTTAAATTTTTTTTTCAATATAAGCAAGAAATGTGCATGAGGCAACCCACGTTTTTGATATTCAATAACATATGTGTATGCAGACACCTCACCAAATATTTCCTTTTTAAAAAGTTCAACCTTAAGCTCCTCAACCTTGGCATGGAATATTCTAGCTGCTAAATCCGGTCTATCCTGTGCTATTTCTGTTGGCAGTAACTGTTCTTTTAATTCAGGCCAATTAGGATTGGATGTGATGGTAAGGAATATATCAGGTTTGCCAAATTTCTGAACCAATGTCATTGCATCTACGTACTTCCTACGCATATGACGAGGGCCTCCAATGAAGCTTCCTGGTAAAACAATGCGTTGTCCTATCTTCGACGGTTCATTCTCACCACTCCCAACTGCATCTACAATCCCTTGTAAGAATTCTTGCCTAAACTGTTCTTGCTTTGCTTTTACTCTAAAAAAATCCAGCCTTTGTGTCTCTAATTTCACATACATATCTACGCAATATTGCTGGAGCAGCCTACCATAACGCAGTATGTGTGATTCATCATTGTCTCTAATTTGAAACTTGTAAGAATAATATTCTCTTAATGATATGAAGGAATGATCCTCGCCAAATGCAGCAGCAGCTGTAAGTGTGAGTAAATCAATGAGATTTATGCACAAGAAAGAAAGTATAGAAAAGATATATCCACTTATGATTACCTTCTTCCTCAGACCTAAGCATTTGTTCAACACTTGAGAAAAGGTTTGGAGAGGTAATGCCTGAAGTGGTTGACAGAGGAGAAACCCTAATCCTTTTTTTCTTAACTCCATTCCTGGGAATTCCTTGATGCCATCCAGCATCACCATAAGGAAACATGAGCGGGTATCGAAGCGGATCATAACAGCCAAAATAATATTGGATTGTTTTAGACTCGCCGCTGTGTTTATAGACCCGTATATCCCTGTAGCTTACATCACTGGATGTTTCATCAGCCGCTAGCAAGACAAACAACTGTGAAACAGTAGGCTTGTTGTATGTCTTGCTATTGACTGCAGGGTTATGTCTCAAGATTATCTGTCGGTCATCCAAGCATGGTATGGTCGACAATGTACGAAAGAACCGAGCGTAAGGGTTAACACTCAAAACATCCAGCAACAACTCTAAGGTTTGTTGATCTAAGCCTGGACACACAGACATTCGTGTAGTAAGCTCGTATTCGTATCATGGTAGTAGAATTGTAGATTATCAGGAGTACCTTTGTTTGGTTCTAAATCATTAATCCAATGGTAGACTTGGCCTTGAACTCTAAATGTATAGACCCCTTTATTTCTTTTTGCAAGTTTCTTGTCATATTTTACGCCTAAAGAGGTAAAAGCCAAGTGGTTGTTGTACGCACGAATCATGACTCTGAAGCCCCTAGGTTCAGATGCACATGAGCTAAGAAGCAAATCACGGAGACGACTCGGTATAGCATTCTGAACAAGAGTAACGTCGCCGTCAGAACAACAAAGATTTGCTGTTTCATATGGAAACTTCTTTGCACCACAATGCTGGCAATCAAAGACAGTGTCCAAGATGAGAGGAGTCTCAGGAATAAAAGATAGATATTCCCTACCGACAGGCGCATTTTTCTTTCTTTTATATCTCTTGGGTTTTTTTTTGGGACACGAAAGAGTAGAAGGTTCTGTCGGACCAATGACCGACTCTTCCTCAGCATGACTTAGAAGACCATGAGACATAGTACATGGTCTTGTATTTAGAAGGCCTTGCCTACGCCTGAATCTTTTATGCCTGTATCGAAGGACGGCTAGAGCCCTGTTTTCAGAGTGGCTAAGTACAGTAGGCACACAACTGGAAGAATTTCCAGTCGGGCCTCTGTTGTCATGGAATATCGAAGGCATACATGAGGCAGGTATGGTACTGTTCAAAGAAGTAAGCGTAACTGATTCTACACAAGAATGCCTAGCAATCTTATTAGGCCTAGATGATGATGTTAAGAAGTCAGAAGACCTAACATGCGTAGAACTAATAGGTTGGTTGTCTATAGCAGGAAACACAGGCATGGTATTAGTTTGTTCTGAAAGATGAGGTAAAGTAAACAACGGCCTAGGCTTGGCCTTCCCTTTAGTCCTCATTATGTTGTGTCAAGCACAAAAATCTCATCTACTGATATACTGGACAGACCTGCTGCAGGGGCAACAGATTAAACAATTCAAGAACGGTAATACACATGACTCAGTAAACACTCCCAAAATGAATAAGGACCGAAACATAGATATGAAACAGAAGGATAAACATTCTGTGAACTAACAATACACATGCATTGTAACAACTATTAACACAACACTAACAACACTAACAACAGTACACTGTAAATTAACCAAGAATAAACATGCTGTTAAGTACTAAGCACACATACGCGGGAAAATAACCGCAAGACAGAAAGGAAACCGAGTAGGCAGCACATAAGGCAACAAATAATGTGTAAACACTGACAGGCGGCAGAAGTAAAACTACAATTAATGAATGGCAAAAGGTTGAAGTTCAGAAAGCAAAACTCAGGAAGTAGAGTAAGTGAACTCCAACCCAAAATATGCAATAACTCATGTACAGACAATGAGAGACTAAATTGTGACGGTTAATGTAGACGCAGGCATAAAGAACCCATGATCAGAGCTGGAAGGCAAAGGAACCAAAAACCTAGCCAAGCAGTATTACTTAAAAGAAATGAATGCCAAGGTACCCAAAAAAAAAATAACAAGCGGTACATGAATAGAAGAAAATAAACAACAATTTGAAAGAATAAGCAAAGCATGACAGAAGCAAACAGAAAGGCATTCAAACCTGTGGTGGAAAACAGGTTTAGTAGCACCCAAGATCTGCAAAGACTACAGATAATAAGTAAAGAACCGTAAGATGCAAAAGCAGTAAAAGCAAGGACACCAGCAGCATCCTAGCTGAAGACAACAAACAACATCTATAACGAAAGGGAGAAAAATTATAAGAGGAGAGAAAGAAACGCACAAACCTCGTATGCAGAAAGTCTGAAATAGCAGCCAAGAACTGCAAAAAACAGAACATATAAGTACATGCCTGAACAACAAAAACAGACACCAAAAATTACAATAAATGTAGTCAGCAGAAAAAGTATACTGTTGTTTCATAATATTAAATAAAAGAATATCAGTATAGGAGGCATGAAGAACACAAAACACGTTTTGAGACATTTGGTTCTTAAATACTGAATGCATGGTAAATGGTAAAAGGAAAAAGTGTTAGTATGCAATAACTCAACGTACATGAAGTGAAATTTACTCATTAGATGTGTGAGTATGCAGTGCTTTTACAAGTAGAGGTACAAATTTATTCCAGAATCCATATTCAAAGAATTCCAGACAAGTAAGACCTGAACTATATGAGTCAGACAGTTTAATCATAAAGAGCAAAAAATGCTGTAAATCAGCAGTAATCAAAGAGAGTAAACAGCAAGAAAGAGAGGCTTTTTTTGAGTCTCCATTAATACAAATGAGGCATATTAAAAGAACACCATCCGAAGAAGAGCAGAAGACAAAGCAAAAAACATATTAATGTGCAATAAATGAGGTAGATGTTAACCATATGACTAAAGTACTGCACTAACAGACACATGATGCATAGCAAATGCTAAACGCGAAAGGATTTTAGTATGAATGCAAGAATATACATGGAAGAGGCATATTGAAGATATTTAATCCAAAGAAAAGAGGAGAACAAACCAGACGAAAAGTGAATATGCAATAACTCATGTACAGCAAATGAAATATATATCAGCCAAAGAGATAAAAAGGTAGTCTTTTAACCAATAGATTTTAACACGCAAGCAAAAGTTACTCTTTTAACCGGTAGATTTAAACATGCAATAGTTTCAGAAGCATAAGTACGAATTTCTTCTATATCCATTGGATAAAAGACTCTCTATTTCCCTGAAGTTTTAAGATTGACAGCTATAAGGTGTAGAGTTCAAACGTCAGCCAGAGAGCATAAAAAGGTAGTCTTTTAACCAATAGATTTTAACACGCAAGCAAAAGTTACTCTTTTAACTGGTAGATTTAAACATGCAATAGTTTCAGAAGCATAAGTACGAATTTCTTCTATATCCATTGGATAAAAGACTCTCTATTTCCCTGAAGTTTTAAGATTGACAGCTAGAAAGGTGTAGAGTTCAAACGTGTATATATATTCTGCCAAAAGAACTGATAAAAAATTAAAAATAACCCAACAAATCAAGCAAAGAAAGTGAATCGATGTCTTATCTGTCATTCGAACTCGATTTCCAGTCGATCCCATAGCCTCCATTCTCCAAAACAAGCTGTAAAAGCGACCTTTTTTTGGTAAAGTCGGACCCGTCACACACGGCTCCAGCTGTTGAATGACCAAAAAGGTCATGAAACATTGATCAGGCGGCCGGACGTCACCAAAGACAGTGCAATTTGTGGTGGAGAACGCACAGATCTAGGCCGCCGTTTCGTCTACAGTGGACACGCAGGAAACCCTAAGAAACTACTCTGATGTTGATCGAAAAAGACAGAGAAAAAAATAAAAGATCACGAAAATGTACAAATGCCAAAAAATAATACACTGTGAAAGACTATACCCCAAAACGGAATTACTAAATTGGGCCTGCTTTTCTTGGACGGTTTGGTTACTGGGCTGAATTCCACAAAAAGCCCAAACACTTATTAAATCGGAAAAGGGAGGCGACGTGGCCAGGTTTTTGAAAAAAGGCTCAGCTTCTATATAAGTAAGGATATATATATATATATATATATATATATATATATATATATATATGGTCTCTTCTTCTCCCGCCGGTCCTCTGTTTCTCTCCGGCTTATTCTAACTCTGATTGAGCCGCTGACAATGATAATCGTCGATCTGTTGAGGCATATTGTATTTTCCTTGGTGAGAATCTCATTAGTTGGTGTAGTAAGCAACACTTGACCGTTTCGAAGAGTAGCACTGAGGCCTAGTACAAGACTCTTTCTAACACCGCCGCTAACTTTAGTGGCTGTGCAGTATTCTATGTGAGATGCAGGTTCCGTTGTCTTCTCCGCCTACTTTTTGGTGTGATAATATTGGCGCCACCTATCTTTCTCACAATCCGGTGTTTCATGCCCGCACGAAGCACATAGAGATCGACTTCCACCATGTTCACGAAATAGTTGCAGCTCGCAAGCTCGGCATCTCTTTTATCTCCTCGAATGATCAATTAGCCGATGTCCTCACCAAACCGTTGGCGCAGCCTCGTTTTGCCAGTTTGAAGTTCAATCTCCGTGTTCAGCCACTTCCCACGGGATTGCGGGGGCGTGTCGAGAATAATCTAGATGTTTGAATATTTACCCTGTTATTTGTATTTATTTAATTATTACTTGGAGCCTAAGTTATAAAGGCCTATATAATTGTATACACTCTATTCGATTGAATCTATGAAATACAATTATCATAAATCATGATAGAGACTTATTCCATTTACGGTTGTCTCAAAATAAGTCTCATAACTCAAATTAGACTCAAAATTTTTGCTTTAATTGCTCCAATGTACATATAAAATGAAAATGGTCATATACATAAAAAAAAAAATAAAAAATGTAAATTAGTCATGTTTTAAATGACTACACAACCTATTAAAGGATGTCTCTTAAATATTTTGATTTCCAAAATATCCCAAACAAATTGGGACGGAGTGAGTGATAGTTATTTTAGGGTTTTTCACGTATATTAAGAAAATAGATGAATGCAATTAATTTTAGTTGATAAAATCTAATTTACTCTTTGAATAGCATTAATGCAATGAAAGCAACGTTTGAAATGTTTTTAATAAATGTTTTTTTATACTCTAAAATGACTAATATTAAGAAACAAATTATTTTTGTCTTAAATATTTAGGAAGGGAGGTAGTCAATGTGAGATCTAGCAAACAATACGCCATTAAATGCAATTTACCTAGTTTTATATGCAGATATGGAAATGAAACCCACAAACGTTGTTTCAAATTGACGCGAGGAAACATATTCCAGTTGAGTAATGATACGGCCACAGTGGTTGTGCCACAACGAGTGACATAACAGTGATATGCGCACCGTTGATAATAATGAGTCTAAATTGATCATGATATAAATATAACATAATCAACGATCTAGATTGCCGTTGTATCACTTGTTATGTACTGAACATAGTTGGATTACCTTTTTACGTATTTCGAGATCTCAGATTCTATCTTCCTACACCTCCGTTAATTTATCATGCCAATCTTGGTGCAACGTATCTCTATTCCAATCATGTTTTTATTCTCATATGAAAACTTGTTGCAATCGGCTTTCACTACATTCGAATCAAGTCCAACTTGGGCTCTTGCGTGTATCTCATATGGCTGCAAATGATCAACTCGCCGATTGTCTCACTAAGTCCCTCCTGAAGCACGCTTTCATTCATCAATGTGACAAGTTGGGCTTGCGGCCATGCCCAACTTAGGGTGGTAATAGATATATCTTATTAGATATATTATTTTGAATATCATATCTTGTACATTTATGGACTTGCTTAATGTGGCATATGCGCTTTTATATACATATACTCCCTCCGTTCCTATTTAACTGCAGTGGTTGCCACAAAAATAAATTTTTTTTTAATTTGTCGTAGTTACATTTAAGAGATGGGAAAGTGAAATTGGTTTGTGGTAACCGAACGTACTTGGACGGTGTCGACCCCAACCTTCCGGCCGAAGACTAGTGGTAGGTGGTCTACATTGCATTTATTATATTTAAAGGGATTTATTGTCATTTGATGTTAAAGTCAAAGTATTAAATCCTCTAATTAATTTTGTTTTTTAACAACTGCGACAGTTAAAAAAAAACAGAGAAATGACGTATCTCTTCTTATACATTATTTAGCCTTAAATTTCGACAATTTATGATTTTGTCCCAAAGAATTATGTAATTCAACATGTTTATGAGTTACAAGTAGTAGGTCTAGTAACCTAACTCAACTCAACCAAACACAAGATATGAAGTGGAATTATCTTGACAAGTTCTACTCAAACATATAAATGGATATATACATGTATAATTCCTTAAGGCTGTACACAATAAAGCCATAGTAAGCAATGATCATCAGAAGGTAGCATTTGATGCATCATTCTAGCTTTCTTGAAGTGCATATTGATAGTTCCCAAATTGCTCTTGAATAAGCAACTCATTCTGTAAAAGAAAAAAAGGAAGAATCAAATTCATAGGATTTGCAAACAATTGTAGGATGTTTCGATGAACCCGGTTAGATTATTATGTACGTAAGTATCTGTAATATCCCATTTTGGAAAAGTCAGAGAAAAAACACCGTCGCATAAGGTTGAGACAGAATGGACTTGGTAACAGGGTTAATCATTTTGAGCTAAGTGAGGACGATGGATCTAATTAGTAGAGACTGAATTCATTATTGCTCAAGTAGCAACGCTAAACCTAAATTCTGGGACGTTACACGTAGTATCAGAACCGATTACCAGACGGAACCATAGGCGGATCAACACTATATATAAGGGGGTCCACGGACCCCGTTAAAAATAAGAAAACGCTACATTTTACCTATAGAAAAATATTTCGGACCCCGTGAAAAAAAAAAATTTACTTTAAAAAGATTTATGGACCCCGCTGAACTTAATTTCTGGATCCGTCACGGAACCAAGTGTCACACCATAAGTGGTAGTGGGGCTACCTGTAGAATTATCTGATAGGGTCCTGAAGAGGACGCTCGTTCTTTAAAATGGGGAGAATGTAATGTCTCATTTTGGAAAAATAGGAGAAAAAGTACTAAGATATAAGGTTGAGACATAATGGACTTGAGCACTTAGGTAGGTCAAGTAAGATAGATGAACCTAAGTAGTTATTAGATCTATTATGACTCAAGTAAATGCGCTAGACTAACTTCTAAGGCGTAATAGTATCAGAATCAAGTCATGTTTAATTTTTAGAAGAAGAAGTCTTACCAAAATGTCTTGTGTGGTATGGGGGCATAAAGTATGCATTTGATTGGCTCCATTGTTGGATGTACTCATCATTCGTATTGTTGATCTGAACCCCTTCATTGCATTGTGTATCCTCATGGTTGGTGTGCAATCGGGGCACCGAATCTAACACCCCTAGTGACATCTCATTCCCGCTACATCAGATCATATCAAATCTATTGTCATTAAATGTACATTATCAACATGAATGTGAAATTCGTTATAAAAACTTTTAACATCATTCACGTTGGGTATTTGTTGAACTACTATCTCTCCCAAATACTTAAGCTGATGGAGATACAGATAATTAACATTTTATACACTTTAACACGCCCCCTGAATTGTGGGCTTATATCTTGATGCTATGCCAACTAGTCACATAACAAGCTCGAAAGCAAATCCAGCCACAAAGACCAACTAAGCCAACAACAAAGAGGCCAACGCTTGCAAATGCAATATAAATGGGGGAAAATAATGTTCACACACCAGGGTTTGATTCTATAACCTCGCTTCGATACCATGTCGAACTACCATCTCTCCCAAAAGCTTAAATTGATGAAGATACAGATAATTAACATTTTATACACTTTACGAGTACTTCACATTATTTTTCAATTGTACCTTTGAAAACTCGGGTATGTATTAGAAGTGCTGCACGCATTCGTGGATCCATTTCCATTCTGATGCTCAACCCAGGAACCTAGTTCTTGATTCTCAAGAGCACCTGTTGCTTCAGCTTGTGCGTTGACGATGTATTGAACCACCGAATTGATTTGCTACACAATTTAAACGACATTAAGAAAATGACTTTCCAAGGGTTGTATATGTTGAATTGAAAAACTAAAAGTAGAATGTAATTAATTGAAGGAAAATGCTTATAATACCTCCACAGTATCCTGATAACTTGAAGAACGATTGCTTAACAATTGTCTCTGAAAATATATAAACAAAATATGGAGGAAGAAATTAAATGTAATTTACAAGATTTAAAAATCCTTAAAAAAAATAAGAAAAAAATTAAGATGGAAGTTTACTTACCTTTCTATCTTGGACAATGTTTAAGGTCTTTAAAAGGCACTCCTGGCATGACTCCACTTCTTGTAAGGAAGTAAACATATGTGGTTCTGGTTCTAAAAATCTTAATATAATTTCCCAAAAAATAAAATAAATTAATAAAAAAACTTTAAATTATTGTGATGTCAAAAAAATCCTTCTGGACAATTTAAGTACCTTAATTGCTTCTTGGCTAACTCAAGTTGATTTTGGACTTTGACAATCTCTTGTCTATACTCCTGGGAAAGAGTTTTTGTATAAAAAGAAAATGAGAGTCCAATGTAAAACCCGAAATGACATAACTAATATATTATAACACGTATAATATTATATCTCCACACACTTGTACTATATTGATTATGGTGGGACCAGTTGATGATTAATATTGGTCCCAACAATGATACGGTGTGTAGTAGAATAATGTTGTGATGCAATGTAATAGTTAAATCATTTTACGAAGGAAAAAAAAAATGCGATTCAATTTTATTTTTATTATTTCTTAAAAAAAAATTTATTTTTATTTATTACCTCTGCTTGCTTGCTAAGATTTTCTGGCCTGATCCAAGTCAATAAATTTACATAAAACAATTAATCATTAGAATCATAGAAAAAGGTATTTATTTAAAATCTCAAACTAGATAGGGAAATAAATGAAAATTAGACCTTTGAGTGGCTGATTCTTCAGTTTTGAGTCTGATCAATGTGGTAATTACCGACTGTATTCACAAGTCCAAGAATTAATCAAGCATAGTTTTGTATATTGTCCTGGAATATTTTTCTATTTTTTTTAATTCTTTTTCTTTTTTTTGCAAACTTAAAGAAGGACAAATAAAATGGATTCCACCTTACCTCTTTATCACTGACAACACTGCAACAAAATGAAAAAAAAATATCATACTAATATTCCAATAAAAAAAAATTAACAGAAAAATGACAATTTATTTAATTCAAAAGTAGCTTTATTGTAATGTTATGTTTCTTTTAGTAAAACATTTTAATTTGCAATACATTGTATATACTACTACTTGATCATCATGTCCCTAGATATATGTTGCTTTAGAGGTTTTTTACACAAAATGATTAAATGTTATAAATTTTACTTTATGAAACTTAGAAATACTATTTCACTATCATTACTGTAGTAATTGTTGTTAACTTTAAAAAATTGCTGAAAAGATAATTAATTGTTGATAAGATGAGTAAATAGCTAAGAAATGGTTTGATGTTTAGTAACATAATCACGAATAATATGAAAATTTTCTTTAAAACGATAAAAATACAAAATATGAACCAACCCACCTCCATAAAATAAAAACACTGAATCTTGAATGAATTTCTTTATCAAAATGTCACGAATTAAACATTATATAGTACCTTTCTAATTCATGATCTGATTCTTTTTCATCATCAGATAAATTGAAGTATTTCAAGAATACGTCCTCAATTCTGAAAAGCCAAAAAATCATATCAAGAACCAATCAAAACAATAATTTGTCAATGAAATAATTGTTGAATAAAATAAAATAAAAAAAAAAAAAAAAGGATCGAACAGAAATTACCTTTTCGTCCCCGAGAAGCAAGTGATACGACCCGATGGAGAGATCATAAGAAGGGCAATATCAATATCGCATAAAACTGCAATTTCGTAAGCTTTCTTCAAAAGCCCATTTCTCCTTTTTGAATAAGTTACTTGCCTGTTTGTATTGTTTAATATTCTTGAAATTGGAAGCTTTACTCGACCCATTTGTTTAATTTTGATTATAAGAAAAAAGAAAGAAAAAAAATTGCAGAATGAATGGAATTTTCGCCAATTGGAAAAGAAAATTTTGCATGAAAAGCTAAAGGAAAGAAATAGAGGTGGCAGAATACTCTATAGAATAGGAAAGATTGGTGGTAAAAGTTGAAAGTTTGATAGTTATTTTCCTTAGAATGTGGTAAAGTTTGTTCTGAAAAAGTAGTCCGTATTTTGCTCCGCATGCAGACACTGCAAGAAAAATTTATACATTTTATTTAATGTCCAAAAAAAAAATGATAAAATGCATCACAATAAGTTTTATAATTCATTCAATTTATCTGTTACACTACCTTTCTGGCACTACGCACATTAAGAAATCCAATACATAACTTGATCTTCTAAATTTTTGTTTCTAAAAAAATGTATTACATCCTACTTTAGATATCAAGTTTGTTAGTCAATGGTGACTTGATATCTACGTCTGAATCAATCAAAGATGAAATTTGGAAGATCCAACTGAAGTGGTGTTTAGCTTAGGTGTTCAAGTCTGGAATGTTTAGCTGAGTTTATGTTCAGCTGAGGTGTTCTCAGCTGAATCTAATAATCACGTCTGCCTCACTTTTGAGTCTGAATGTTGTTACATATAGTAAACTTAATCTGAATTCCGTGAAGACGACGTTTGGGGTATTTTGGGAAAATACTCAATTGGACATTATAGCGGCTAGGGTTAGGTTCCCAAGACTATAAATACCATCAATTATTGTAACGAACGTGACAACATCTTTGTAAACTTCTGTACAATAAAATATCCTCTTTGGGTCCATGGACTAGTCGGCACATTGGCGAAAACCACGTTAAATCAGTGTTTCTTCTTGTTTATGTTCTTTTTATGTTTTTTTTTTCAAGTTTATATTGCTTCTGTTATTCTAGGTCCTTATTCCAATCCGTTACAACAAACTAGGACCAGAGAGAAGACTTCAGGGAATCTCCGCAATCTGATTCGAGCAAGGTTCATCGTCACCAAGGTTGTTATCAACGCTAGGTTCTGGAATCAAGGCTTGTTCTCCGGAAAGAAGGGTGTCTACAATTAACGTGAAAATCAATAAGTTTACAAGTAAAAACAGCTTCAGTTTATGGAAGATCAAGATGCGGGCCTTGTTGAAGCAACAAGGGCTTTCGGACTCCGTTGACAAAGATGGCGGACACCAATTCCGATAAGATGGCTCGTCTAGAGGAGAAGACATATTCAACCATCATGTTGTACATATCAGATGTACAGAAGTTGTTGAAGAAGATACTGTAGCTGGGCAATGGTCAATGCTTGAGAGTCTGTATATGAAAAGGTCATTAAACAACAAGTTGTTGTTGAAGCAACGTCTGTTCAGTTTAAGGATATAGCTTTGATTCTACTGGTATCATTTCCTGCATCATATGAGAAATTTGTGCAGTCCTTTATTGTTGGGAATGATACAATGCCATCGGAGGATGTGAGATCATCTATCCATGCTCGAGAGCTTCTCTATAAGGCATATGGTTCTGGTGCAGACGGTCAAGCTGTTGGTTTGGTTGCCAGTAGTAGCAATGGTGCATGGCATGGAAACTCTGGGAAGACGAAGTCCAAGAAAGGTGATTCCAAAGGTCCTAAACCTAAAGATGTCTATAATTTATGACAGGAGAATGGACATTGGAGGAGCAATTGTCCAAAAAAGAAGAAGCAGCATGAGAACAAATCTGGCACAACTGCAATAGTTGAGCATTACGCAAATTCCGATTAGGACATGACTCTAGTGGCTGGTGAGGCAACACATCACAATGATGTGTGGATTCTTGATTCGGGAGCATCTTACCATATTTGTCCACTCATGGAATGGTATTCAAATTATGAACAAATGAAAGGAGGCGTAAATCTCTACGGCCAACAACAAGGTCTGCAAGACAACTGGAATTGACTCAATTCATATTAGGACTCTTGATGGTAAATTATGCACACGAAAGGATGTTATACATGTTCCATAGATGACCAAGAATTCGATAAACTCTCAGTCTATAGGAACAACAAAGGGTTCATATTCGAAGGTGAAAGTGAAGTGCTGAATGTCTGCAAATATTCAACTGTGATTCTATAGGGTGTCAAGAAGGGAACTTTGTATCCGCTACAAGGTTCTATTGTATCTGGTTCTGCTAATGTTGCATCGTCAACACCCCACTTTTTAACAACTCAGTTATGCTCTCGGAGTGATGGATTTATTAATTTCTTTTCATACACACACTATTCTCATCAAATAAGAGTCAAAAGTGATAATTATTCTGACCTCATTTGAGTACAATATTGGATGTTTTCTAGAACCGACACATGTTAGAAAGAACATATGAGACCTCCCGACTTAAATTAGGTCAACAAAATTACAAACATTCTGCATGAAAAACTAGAAAAATTAACGGGTAAAATTGGAAATAAAAATGTGGTGTGTTAAGATATTTGGCGACGTGAAAACAAATATACAACTAAATTAAGTTGTAGATATAAGAGTAATACTATTGACACAACCACTCAGAGACAACGACGATATAACTTGCATTTACACCATTCATCGTATTGTATGACTCGTTGGTCGTGACGTAAATCCATCGTAACAATGGTGTAAAAGCATTTTCAATAACTCGTTTCGTTTTGTCCGAGTGGTTGTGTCCGTATATAATACATCAACTTCGGTGCTCCTTCACTAAAAGTATATCACCAAAACTATCCAAATTTTGCAGGGCAGAAATTCTGTTATCCTAACTGTAAAGCCAAAATATGGCGGTCTCAACATTGGCGCTTGCCTATACTACCCCCACTATCTTCATGAAATCAACTTCTCAATCACCAAAATTTTCAAATTCATTGCCTGCAATTAATCCCAGTTATACCAAGAAGCAAATTTTGCAGGTGGGCTTAGGACTTTTGGCTGCTTCAGTTGTTTCTTCAATTCCTTTGGATGCTGACGCCACTCGGATTGAGTACTATGCAACAACAGCTGACCCGCCTTGTGAATTGAGCTTTGTTCCTTCTGGGCTTGGTTATTGTGATCTTGTTGTTGGTTCTGGCCCTGAGGCTCCTTATTCAGAGCTTATTAATGTGAGAATTGTTCTTGTTTTTTTTAGCAAAGTTACAGTCTTGCCCATTTTGCTTGCACTTTTTTTTTTTTTTTTTGTTATTTTATCGATTGTTAGCTTGATTTTAATGCGATGCATTATGTGCAAAGGCTCTACAAGATTGTAGTTATTGAAGGTTTTCAAACGTGATATTTCTCCCAATTTCTGAATTTGAAGGCAATCAATTCTGTTTTTGTTAACTTATTACGTGATTCCATTTATACTAATCATTAATTCGCCTTAATTGTTGTGTTTTTTAGGCCAAAAACACTTGGAGAAAAAGAAATTATAATGCCCTAAATTTTCTTCCGCCTTTTACAGTATTTTCTTTTGATTCGGAGAAAAATAGGATCCCGGAATATTTGCAATGTAATTGGTAATAAAATAAATAGCTAATGTTCTGTTCTATAAACGCGGATGGAATTGCTCTGTTTTGTTTGTCTTGTTATACAGGTTCATTACACTGCAAGATTTGCAGATGGGATTGTTTTCGACAGCAGCTATAAACGCGGCAGACCCCTCACTATGCGAATCGGTGTAGGCAAGGTAATCTTCTTTCCCATCTATGTGTTTGATGTGAATCCTTATGCAGCATGGCTTGTAGATATTAACAAATCTACTTTTGATCAGCAATAAGAAATAATGCATAAAATGCTACAATTTTTGAAAACTGAAAAGCACAGGAACATATATCCTTTGGCAAATGATGCTGTAGGACATGCCATTTGAAACTTTCTGTACCCTGAATTCTAGCATAGTTTGTCGTCTTAAGTCTCGTGCATTTTTCTGTGGATTTTTCAGGGTTGATACCAATTTAATGTGTGCTAACTTTCTAACAATGAGTCAACCTCCACTATGCCACGTGCCTGTAATTCGTGATTCTTTGTAGATGAAGAACTAAATAACACACATTCTGTATTATGAGTTGTGTCTGCATGGCTTGTAGTACTTATTAAAGATAATAGGATCATTGTTTTCAATAACTTGAGAGATGAATATCGCATTTTTCATTAACTTGAAAGAAAATCAGCAATTTGGAATCTCAAGGATATCCATAATTCACTTTTTAGATTTTGGCCTCTTTGAATTAACTACATTTAGATGATTCGGTTAACTGCATATACAAGGGTTACGGCCCTTTTGCGTTGAGTTACTGCAGATAACTAATAGGACAGAATTTGTTGTCAGAATACATTTCCATCTACATTCGGAGCTTTCTTGATTTGCAAAGATACTTCCTTTCTATGTTTTATAACATTCAATTCCTATTCTGCAAGATTTGATGTATTGATTACTTTCTTCTTACCTTTAGAATCAGATTTGCTTATTAGCTTGAAGAAATAGTTTTTTCTATTCTTAGTAACAACAGCCACTAAGGTTGCAATCGCCACGTGAACTGCGGAGACAGACTTTTATTGAATATATAGGTTAGGCACTTAGGCTATATACATTGCACCTTAATGGCTAGTATATAGGGGAAAATAGGGTTGGTTCTTCCGTGTACTCCGAATATGCAGTGATAAAACTTGTCATTGCATTTCTTCAGGTTATACAGGGATTAGACCAAGGGATTTTTGGAGGTGAAGGAGTGCCTCCAATGCATGTTGGTAAGCATTTGAATGGTTAATTCTGTTTTTTCTTTTCTAATTTTTACATCCAGTTATCATCTTTCTTTTTTCTCAGGCGGAAAACGCAAGCTACAGATCCCTCCAACTTTGGCATACGGACCCGAACCTGCTGGGTGTTTTTCAGGTGGACTATGAAACGTTCTTTAACAGCGAAATACCGCTACTTAGCCTCTGTTTTCCTTTATTATACGGTGTGTTCAGACGTTATTCCTTGAATGAGACTCGGGTTATTCGGTTAAGACATAATGTCAAACACTCAAGCTTATGTCCACAAGATGTATAAGTTATAAATAAACTTATGGGATCGGGGGTGGGGGGACCCTTAATGTTGGGGTTAAACATTTTTTTTATAAATAAACTTATGAGGCTGATGCACGTGCTGAACGATCTGATCCCGGAACAATCTTGGGTTTTGGGTTCTGAGCTGAAGATGTATAAGCATGTGTTTTTTTCTTTCTTTTCTGAGTTACTAATTCAAAGTTATTTGATATGGATAGGGGATTGCAACATTCCTGCAAATGCAACACTCCTCTACGACGTCAATTTTGTAGATATCTACAAAGGAAACAGGAGCAGATAGAGTTTGATTTCGTATTATAACTGCAGCCCACGAATCGAGTAAGTTTTGAATTATCGCATTGGAGATTAATGATTCAATATTCTCCTTGTATATCTATATATACATCCTTTTTTGGCATTTCCTTCTCCCTTCATGTTAGAGTTTAGATGTTCTTATTTTGCTTAATACAGGCGAAAATCATGTTACGATAACACCCACTTGATGTGTGTGTGTGTGTGAGGGAGGGAAGGAGGGAGGGGCCATCTAGTTGTTTACCTCTGAGCAGTGGAAATGGCCTTTTATATGTAAGATTACGTACAACAGAGGCGGGATTCAGCCTTTTATATAAATACTATTCGTGCTCCCGATGGATCTTGAATTTTACAACAACGACCTCACTGGAACAACAAATTCTTGAATCCGCCACTGACATGCAGTAAGCCTAAATAGTCCGGTCTCTCCCATTATCTTTGCATAGACGGGATACTTCCATGGCCTTACTATCAAAGTTATAACATGGCTCAAGATTTAATTTTTATGTCTCGTTTTCAAAAATTCCGATCAACAACATTCATGAAACGGCCTCTATACGGCCTAGGACATAGAAGTAGGTCTAAAACAAGCGGCATTTTCGAGTGTTTTATTTGTGCAACTTTATGGAAATCTCTATGTTAATAGTGTCTTACTATGCTTAACATAAGCAGATTGTGCCATTATAGGTGTAATTTTTCTCGGTTTGCGATGCACCAGACCGGTCTGGAAGTGAATAAAACAACACAAAAAGAGAGAAGATAAAGTAACTAGGTCCAGTGACACATGAAAGATTTCTCCATTATGTTTAGTACTCCATTATTTACTTAATTATGTAATGCAATTGTTAAAAACACGCAGATACGTTGGACAATTTTTTTCCACTTTGGTTTGATTGTCATTGTTTCTTAAAAAAAAATTTATGTTATGTAAACATAGTGTAAATCAATACATGTGTACAAGGAATTTTTTTTTTAAGTTAATCGATTTTTTTATTAATATTATTTTATATTTGGATCTTGATGCTAGAAGACAAGGCCTGACCTGGAAAAAATTGTGCTGGATCTAGATTGGCTTGAAATTAAATAAAAAAAAAATTCCACCAAAACATAAGAGGATTTTGGAGACTCATATAACTCGGGGACTCAGGAGTCAGGCCCCGTTAAAGTATGGTCAGACCACTGTATATGGAGCACTATGTTTTTACCTGTAGAAAAGATGTACATTTGGAGCTTTGATCCAAAAGTTTTTATTTGGAAATATGACATTAATTTATTTGAGTTAATTCTCCTTCAGTAAAAATATAATAATAATAATAATAAATATAGATTTTTGACAGATTTACTAATAAATTAGGATTCAAAGAGATAATTAATTGGGATAGAAATATTGTAAACTTCCTAAATTACCCTACTTTCATGTCTTGGTTGCCACTTATCATACAAGATATTAAGAAGGAAAAAAAAACAAACTGTAGCCTACAAACAAATTAAGAGGTTTTATTTAATTAATTTTTGTAATTTATTGTAACTGTCAATCTATTTCCACGATTTTAGGGAAGCATTATTTCTAAACTTTTTTGAATTGAATCTTGTAAGAGAAAATGTATTTATTGTATTTGGCAAACAATTTTTATTATTTTATGCATTCATTATCACTACACAAATTTGATTTTAATGAAAGAAAAACTCACTTCAACTAAATTTTTGATGCAAAAATACTTTACCTATATTATTCGATCCATATGGGTGTTACTACATTTTTTTTGCCATAACTACATCTACATTTTTTTGGATGTAACTACATCCATATTATTGGACGTTACTTCTTCCTTTTCAATTTTTAGAACATTGTTTTTTTCCTGTAACGACATATATCTCATTTGTTGTTACAATTTATTGTTATGTGCTAATATGTTTTTTGGTTGTAACTAGAACTTATATTTATCAGTGTTATTACATTTTTTTTGCCTAATTACATCTATTTTATTAGTTTGTTACTATATTTTTTTTTTGGTATAAATAAATCTATTTTATTGATTGTTACTACTTACTTTTCAAGTGTTGCTACATTTTTTTTGGTGTAATTACATTTATTTCATTGCATGTTACTACTTTTTTTTTGGATGTAACTACATTTTATTTAGCAGCGTTACTACCTTTTTTTTTTTTGCTGTACCTTATTCTTTTTTATTGGATATTACTACTTATTTTTATGTGTTACTACATCTGTTTTATTGGATCCCTGGAAAGCTTTTTTTTTTTTGTTGTGGAAACGAGCTTTTTATTGATCAACGGGTGTTTAAAACACAAAAAATGTACAGTTTTAACTTGCTAAAAAATGAAACACAAAACTGCAGGAAAAAAAAAACGACTCGCCCGAGAGGCTAAGTAACAACAAAAATTAATCAAATCTCCTGCCACGCAAGGCGCAGATTCTTCGCTCGTTCCACTGTTTGCGCTATGAAAACATAGGCCGGTGGTCGTCTCAAATCATCATTATGGAGTTCTTTATTCCTCCATATCCAGATACCGTTGACAACTTCACGCCAAATATACTTCCAATGGGATCCATGTTCGCCGAAGCGCGTCATAGTCTGAAGGTTATCCTGCATCCACTTATCTATATCGTTATACGCAAAAAATCCCCTCCATTGATGTTGAGGCAATAATAGGGTCCAGACTTGTGTCGCCCAAGTACAGTCCCGAAGGGCATGCAGGAGGTCTTCGTTCTCTATCCCACATAGAGGGCATAGAGGTGATGGTATCACATGTCGTTTGGCTAAGAAGCCATAAGTAGGCACTGCTCCATGTTTTAGGCTCCAAAGGAAGAAGTTGGCTCGAGCTGGACCTTTGAGTTTCCATATCTGTCTCCATTTCGTGGCCTCTTCTTCGTTTTCTTGTCTCTGTATAAAATCAGTCATTTGAGCTTGGTATCCCGAGGCAACCGTGTATTTCCCATTGGGTACATTCTTCCATATAAGAGTGTCTCCTCTCCAATCTAAACCTTTCCACAGTTTGGAGTAGGCTTTTCAAATCCCTCTCCAAAGAGGTGCTGGAAAGCATTTTTAAAGAGATTTATGTGATTATATTTTTTTTTCTTACTTGATTTTAAATTTTTTTTTTGTTGAAATTTTGATAACTGTTCTTTCGGAAGATTCACTCCTCTTTAAATATTCCGTCTTTGATGGCATGTATTGACTGCCGCATTTATTGGCAATAACTCCAATCGCACACACAAAAAAAAGGGTATTCTGGTCAATCTATTATCATTTTGTTATTTTTAATCACCAAAAATAAAAAAATGTCTTTTGATCCCCATTTATGAAATTTGATGTCCTTCTGGCCTCTTCCCAAATAAATATTCTTTTGTAAATGAATTTTGGTTGAAATATTGTTTGATTGTATCCGCAGGATTTTTATCGAATAAAGTAAATGTGATATATCGTAAGGAAAAAAAAAGAAGAAGGAGAAAATGTTATTTTATTCAATGAATAGAATTGTTTTCCTGGTAGGGTGAATGAATAAAATAGTTTTCAAAACCAAACTATTTTGGTTCGTTTTGCAGGTTTATAACAATAGTTCCATTACGCGTAGACATTCCATTTAATTTGTCAAGCTTCTAATGGCGGTTAATTATTAATATCTGTTCTGTTCTTTTTGTGAGTTTTCAGTATAAAGAATCCTTATTGCATCAGATCTTTAAGTATTTGTATGAAAAGACAAAAATATGTTGTTTTTTTTTTTTTTGAGTGGACAAAAATATTGTTGTTGAAACCATATAAAACCATTTAATATCGATTTTCTTTACACGGGATTTGGAAAATAATACATTTTTTAATGTAATTATTGTACAAGTAGTAGTTTCCAGGAAACTGCAACTATCAATGAATAAATAATGGTCCATGATTATGCACTAAACATCTTAGTAGGTGGCCATAAAAAAGATAATGACATTGAGAGGCCTGTATATATTATATTGGCTCAATCATATTGATTACTGATCATCTATTGACTTAGTGAAAATTTGTTACTGTGACTAGGTTTTGAGAACTTATTCATTTAATTAGAGGTTTATTTGTTTTCAAAATAAGGGGTGTGCCAAACTTGGCTTTAATGCAACACCAAGATATAACACTCGAGAACCTAAGTAGCAACCTACTCAACAAGAACTCCTCCCTTAAAAAATTAAGTTAATATCGTGTGAGTCAATAATTTACATATCAGATATTAATTTAATTAGAGGTTTAATTATACTAGGTCTTTACAGAAAACAAACACCGTCTCCGTTCCTATTTAATTGACATAATTGTAAAAATCACAATATTAAAGTGAGTTAACACAATTGACTTTAACGGTAAAAAGCCCTTGGATATAGTTAATGAAAACCTTTTTTTTTTATTAAATCTTTCACATTGTAATAAATAAGAGCAAATTAAGGAAAAAGACGGTAAATGTTAACAAGTACGTTAGTTAATATAAGGAATGGAGGAAGTATATGTCTTAGATTTGAAATCATGAATTTCGATTGCAGTGACATTTATATAATCAACTTCGTTCTCTTGAAACTCTTTTTTTTTATTTATTTATTTATTATTTTTTATTATTTTTTACAGCCTCCGGTATCCGGAACCAACTAATCCGACTAATCCGGAGTTCGCGGCCATACGCCTTGAAACTCCGACTCTTACTGCTGAAGGTAGGTCTGACCAAGAGTTCTTATATAATCAACTTCGTTCTCTTGAATATCTTTGTAAAGGTGTACTACTTCCGATCCAAAATATAAGTCATCATAGAATTTTCACATTGATTAAAAAAGTAGTTAAATGTAATTAATATATGGATAAAATGTCTAATACACCCTTAACTATCATAAATACAACAATTGTGGAGTAAATAAAAGTGGATGGATTGATATAAATTAGAGGTAAGATAAGGAAAAATATTCATTAATGCTTTCTTGGTATTGTGAATGACTTATATTATTGGACCAAAGTAAAAAAACTAAGATGACTTATATTTTAGACCGGGGGTAGTATATCATAAAAAGCATTCATTATACCGAATTAATGACATAGTGATATGTGCTCAAAAGAATTTTATGTTTTGTTTGTGTGAAACCTTTCACCTCCTATTAATGTATTTTCGAAATTGTATCCTTTTTTCTTTTCTTTTTAAGATTTTTTTCCACCAGATTGTTGAGACCGACCTAAACTCAAAAAAGTCTATAACAAGGCTCCAGGAAACTCTATACTTCACAGTTTCGCGTTTTCGGATTTTTCAGAGGAAAAAAGTAGGGCGCTTTCCCGGCAGAGCCCTCATGACAGCGACTGGACCGAAGACTATAGAGTTCGGATGGATTGTTCTAGGTTTGTTTTGCTGATCAAGGTATTGAAATTGAAGTTGAATTGGTTCCAAAATCCATTTTAGGCCTAGATTATTGTTTCAAAGGTGGAATCATCATCTTTTTGTTCATAGCCTTGGTCTTGATTAGGTTAGATTTGTTTTTGGTTTATAGATTCGCATAGATTTGGAAGCAGTTGTAGTCCGGCTTGTCTAAAATGTAAGGGTGATTTTTTATAAAAATAATTTTTCATTTTTATAGTGTTTAAAGTAAATTTTTTTTTTTTCAATTTTCTGCACTTAGTTTGTTAGTTTAGGGCTATTTGTTGCATCTTGCCTTTAACTAATAAAGTATTACGTATTCCGTATTGTTTGAAGTATTTTCATATATTATGTCTTTTCTGGAAAATTATGCAGTTCATTTTCTATGCTTTAGTTTAATATATAGATGGAGATTAGGTTTTGGAAGGTAGTTGTTGTTTACGGTTTGGCCATTTTATGTGCTCATATAGGTGCTATTATGATGATGGCCGACCCGAACTACGCCACGTGTCATCTTGTTGGAAGTAGCCCCCGAAAGACAATTTATGTAATTGTTTTTATAATTAATAAATGACAGATTTATTCTCATCTTATTATTTTCTTCGTGCTTATAAGTAATACACTACCGAAAACCCTAAGTCGTATCATATGTAGCCATATAACTTAGTGTGTGTCACACATGAGGATTAAGTTTATAGTGATACACTTGAAATGTTAGTCCGTTGTGAACTTAATCAAAGTCTGGGGTCTATTGATTAAATCACCATTAATGCGCCTAGAACACTTTATGGTGTGACCGTCCTATCCGGACCGTCGACATTGGTTGTCTAAGTGGGGCATTTATATATGATGAGAGTCATATAGGACTGGACCGATTTAATCTGAGTTTCTCATATAATTCTGTGATTGAGGAATCTTATTAAATCACAAGATGATCATCTATGGATTAACCTTAATCCTGAAGTGATTACAGGCTCCGACTGGTTTCAGGATAGGGTTTGATGTGTTCGTTAAGGATCGCTAAGAGGCGCGGTCCGAATCACTTTCACGTTGGCACTATTCTGGGATGAGTGAGAAGTGTGTGTCTCACAGATACGGAATCCATTCCTTCCTACGGGAAGTAGAAAGACAATCCCCTTATTTGTTAGTCCTAGAAACTGATCGATCCGCGGAGTTCGTATTGGTTATGAACTAATTGATCACTAGTGGGTTAATGGTAAATAAGGATACGATGTATTGAAGAAGGTTTACGGAAATAATCCCACTTCATTACGGATAGTCTATGGAGGGTTAGTTTATATGTAATGATTATATCAATGGACACTTATCGACTCGACTCGACTCGACGTTTTGAGAATAAGTTATATCTATAATCGATAGAGATCAGTTTCGGATTTATGGTGGCGTAAATCCGGAATTAATAAGTTGAGTAGAAATATTATGTTCGATGAATATTTTATTTAATTTATTGTAGCTACTGGTTATAGGTCCATGGTCCCCGGGTTGGCTCCTAACACACGAGTGTTTTCTCGTTTTATGAAACCTTGAGAATAAATTAAATTGTTGGTTTATTTAATGAATATGCAATATTATTTATTTGGTAAATAATATCTAAAATAGAAAATACATTTTCTATTAAAAAAGTGACTAGAATGTGGCGCCCCTTTTGTGATAAAGTTGGGAAAAGAAATTTTCCTAGATTATGTCACATGTGTAATTAATTAATTATCTATTTGTTCGATAATTAATGGAAAAATTAAGAGATTGATTTTTTAAATTATCTCTTATTTTTGTAGCAAAAATATCTTTTCCTTTTGGGAATAGATAATTGTGGTGTGAAAAGATAACTCTCTTGACTAGTTATTTTCCTATATAAAGAGAGTTCATCCCAACACAAAATCACAAACAATTTGCGCCACCAAGTAAATAAAAGGAAAAAAAAATAGTTTCTTGCCTTAGTTATTTAGAGAAGAAAAACCTAGGAGCATATTCGAGGAGTAACTACGGCGATGATCGACGTCCACCAGTCGTTGTTTGGAGATACAATCCGGAAGATCACGGCTTCTCCCTCTCTGTCGATTTACTATCCCTCTCCGTTTAGGTAAATCTTCAACCTTCTTGTAGATTAATTATTTATGTGAATCATATCATGGTTAATTCGCATGCGAATTTATTCGTAGCTTCTGCTGTGCAAGATCGAGTGTCTCGATCGGTGCTATGAATCAGATCTGACGATCCAATTATGGATCGGATCCGGATTCGGGTTTCTGTATATCCAACATCTCATCCTCTTAAGTCGTATAATAAATGACTAGCCTCTAAAAGTAAGGCATTAAGGGCTAAGAGCCCCAAGCACATACCCAAGGGCAGGTCCCTAACCCCAGGTGAGAGATCGGTCCCGCTCCCCCAACCACCGCAGGTCGGCTAGGTCACAACGGAGCTGGGTCAGTGCAGTTCGGGCCGAGACGGCCTGGGAGGATCGACGCAGGTCGGCCAGAGCCTCATTTACATGATAATTAGCCCACGTGCTTATGAGATAATAATGGGAAGATCCTAAGGATCCTTTACCCATTAATACTCTGATTTTGATATTTAATATATCCATAATTATCCCTAAATTATAGGGATTTACTCGTGATTATCCTTAAGGAATAAGAATACAAATCCTTGTAGAACAAAGAAAGGGATGAGGCATCCCCTATAATAACAACCCTATGGAACTACGGAGACTTGATTCCAATTCAACTATTGGATACGTAGGCAAGTCGAGAGAAATAACTCACGAGCTCAGTCTAAAAATCACCCAAAAATCATCCCTCGTTCATATTACCCTAGATTAAACGGCCCGGATTTATTCATAGACGAGATCCAACATCGTCAATGACCGACGAACTGAGCTCCGCAGGTCGGACTCAGCAAAATTTCATAAGTCAGCAGGACTGACGAACTGAACTCCGCAGGTCGGACTCAACAAAAATTTCATAAGTCAGCAGGTCTGACGAACAGAGCTCCGCAAGTCGGACTCAGCAAAAATTTCATAAGTCGGCGGGATCGACGAAATGTACTTGCAGTCGGACTCGAAAAAGTTTGCCAATGACAAACTTCTTAAGTCTGCATGACAGACGATCAAAACTGAGTACTACAGGTCAGACTCAGAAAAGTTTGCAAAGGACAAACTCAATAAGTCTGCAGGACCGACAATCATAACTGAGCCACAGTACGGACTCGGAAAGTTTGCTAAGGACAAACTCAATAAGTCAGCAGGACAGACGATCAGAACTGATATACACTCAGAACTGAGATGCATTATAAACTCATAAAGTTTGTAATAATCAAATTTTCTAAGTCTGTAGGACAACGATCAGAGACAACACTAAAGTACATCATTTAAAAAGCAAAACTTGTAAATGATGTACTTTAGGGGGCAAAGGACCCTAAGTTATGAAAACAAAAAGTCATGCTTGAATGAAAAACAAAAGGCTAAAAGCCAAAGGAAGTAATTACATAACAAATGCCTAAAAGGCATACATTGTCAAGATAAAAGACAATAAAAAAGTATGAGCTCTATAGCTCAGCCTCAATTAAATTTTGTAGACCAAACTTCCTTAGTTCGTAGACGAACTCAAAACCGAGCTCCACAGGTCGGACTCGTCATAAAATCAGTCCGTAGGACGGACTCGAGTAATAATCCATAGGACGGATCCAAATTTCAGAGCTTTGCAGGCCAGGCTCAATAAGGTTGCGAGACAAAGTTATTTTGTTGATGAACTCAAACAGAGCTCCGCAGGTTGGACTCCTCAGAAAGCAAGTCCGCAGGACGGACAGAAATTCAGAGCATTGGATGTCAGTCTCAATGCGTTTGCAAAGCTGAGCTCCGCAGGTCGGACTAACTCTAAACAGCCGGTCTACAGGTCAGACTCCCGCAGGTCCGCATGTCGGATAAATTTTTTGGGCTCCACATGTTAGGCTCGCTAACTTTGTGAAGTAAACTTCCTATGTCCCCAAAGGGACCCGAGTTGAGCTACGCAGGTCGGGCTCGTAAAAATAAAACGAATCATAAACGAAATGCAAGTTCAAAAACCTAAAAAGCATTAAGGGCTGAGTTCGGCCCAGACTCTGTAGCAGGAGTAAGATTCTCTATAAAAGCATTGACCTGGGGTAGCTCGGCAGGAGCCGTTGAAGCAGCAGCCACAAAAGGCACTAAATAAGGACCTGTAACAGCGTTCTCAAAAACCGTTCCATTACAGAAGACGTGGGCACGAATGACAGTGTCATAACTGTAACTATGCCACCTAGCAGAGAAGACCATTGTAAAATTCTACAAGTCTAAATGACAGGGGCCGACCAACACCTCTAACAGATCCGACCTCACAACGAGTGGTTTAGCCAAATCGAGGGGGCTTATGATGATGGCCAACCCGAACTACGCCACGTGTCATACTCTTAAGTCGTATAATAAATGACTAGCCTCTAAAAGTAAGGCATTAAGGGCTAAGAGCCCCAAGCACATACCCAAGGGCAGGTCCCTAACCCCAGGTAGGAGATCGGTCCCGCTCCCCCGACCGCCGTAGGTCAGCTAGGTCACAACGGAGCTAGGTCAGTGCAGTTCGGGCCGAGACGGCCTGGCAGGATCGACGCAAGTCGGCTAGAGCCTCATTTACATGATAATTAGCCCACGTGCTTATGAGATAATAATGGGAAGATCCTAAGGATCCTTTACCCATTAAGACTCTGATTTTAATATTTAATATATCCATAATTATCCCTAAATTATAGGGATTTACTCGTGATTATCCTTAGGGAATAAGAATACAAATCCTTGTAGAACAAGGAAAGGGATGAGACATCCCCTATATAAACAACCCTAGGAACTACGGAGACTTGATTCCAATTCACCTATTGGATACGTAGGCAACTCGAGAGAAATAACTCACGAGCTCAGTCTAAAAATCACCCAAAAAACCATCCCTCGTTCATATTACCCTAGATTAAACGGCCCGAATTTATTCATAGACGAGATCCAACATCGCATATTACTTTTATGTCCTGGTACCACAGAGGGTATCTCCCCTGTTGCACTTTATGGCCCCTTGGTGAGGTTTTCACCATTGTATTGTTCCATTAGATACTCGGTTAAACCTTTGTTCCGACTATGTATTTGTCAAACACTGACGCTATGCATAGATACCGCTATATGTTCTATGTAAGATTTGTTTGTTTCCGTAACATGATACGTGTAAATCTGAATGTAACCACAATATAAATAAGTAATTCATTATGCAAGATATAGGATCATGTTTCATGCATTTCAAGATGTTTTCAAAAGTACTTTTCTATATTATGAGTTGTTTTAAACTGTTTCTTTTTAAAGCTTGGTAAGAGAATTCATGTCTTGTCTTTTGGATTGACAAACCCGAATCTCTCTTTTTGATCTTCTACTGTTTTCTGAACATCTAGCTAGTGCCCACTCAATTCCTGGAATAAGAAGATATGCAGGTTCATGAAGAGATTGATGACAAGCTTAGGAATGAAGTCATGAAGTTCTTTGAGTTTTATTACTTTCCGTTTTAGTATTTGTTCCCTTTGAATAAGGCGTTGATATCAAGTAGTTAGTAGTATCCTTTTTTTGGTTATGTTGGATTGTAATGGATGATAGCATTTATTTCCTGTTATTTATGATTCTAGTTTGACATCAATGATGTTCTCGTTATTGGTTGTTTCGAAGACCTTGAGGGTCTGTCTTCCGAGTCTCTGCAGGTTCCTTTCCTTCCTCTCCGCTCTTAATACTCTAATCTTGATTTAGGCTTACGTGGGTTTGAGGGTTTTCTATAAAAATCATGTGCCGAACGTTCAATTTACGGATAAGGATTCGGTATCCGGGAGCGGGACGTTGCAATTTGTGCGTACATGTGTGTTTCTTTTTTTTTTACATAATATTACTTCAATTTTTGAATCAATAAAATTAAAGACCTCAAAATGTCTTTATATGTCCCACAAATTTTACAATGGTTTTGGACCAAATCCTTTTTGATGTATCAAGCCTATAAAATTCATGAGATTCATGATGGTCCATTTTTTGATTCAGGATCACCATAAAATTTCTATGGACGTCCTTAAAAAAAGTCTTTATATGAATGTGGGAATATGACAACATTAATTGTGGTTAGTTTATTATATAGGTGGGATATATTATTGCATGTTTGAGAAGTGATACGCTACAACTGTTGTGACACAACAAGTGCGACAACGTGTCTATACCGTTGATTTCTATTGTAGACTCATTGATCATTATTATGTCTATCATTATCAATACTGTAGATGCACGTTGTGGCACTCGTTGTGTTTGTATCAATACTCTTATCGTTTCCAATTTTATTTTTTTGACAAAAATATTGTTTCTACTTTTGTTTATTGCATGGTTTACTAGTTACTACTCAAACATTTGATCCTGTAATATTATAAAATCTACAAAAACTTAATACACCAAAAAAGCAAGACAATAAGAACACATATTGCAAACAAAAACAGCCCCTAATTTAAAAGCAAAGCTAATTTTAAAATTTCAATCCCAGCAAGGAAATGCATGCATGGCTCATATGTTACATAACAGAGCAAGCATTAGGATTATCATCACTGAACATTGTGATGTAAGGGTCCTGCTCATATATAGTGACAGCTGTACCACCACCTGCTACTTGATTTTCTGCTCTTCTGACATAGCCAGGAGGGGCTTTCTTGTCATAAATTTGAGCTGCATATGGCTGTGATACTAGGTTGTATGGTATATATGGCCATATTTCTGCCTTTTTCCCTGTTGACTTTGCTTTTTTCAACACCTTGTTTGCTTCTACATATCCAGTTACTGTCACCTTTTGCTGCTTTCTGTTTATCTCTACTGACTTCACACCTGCAACCAAACAAATATATCCATACAATTAATCACAAAATGTTTAGCTCAATTGATCAAAGAGGCTCTGTTACCCCGTTTCTAGAGTTTCGTGGAAGAGGTAAACATGGTTGTCCCTGTGTAAACGAGATGTCTTAAGCCAAAATTTTGTTTTATGGACCCTAATCCTTGTAAAAAGTTGCAGTGTAACATCTATTTTTACGGTATACCAGGTGCAGGTGTGCAAGTTGGATAGACTTTTTGAGTTTACATGTGTATTGATCTTGATCTATACAGTACTAACATATAAAAACGGGCCTCCTAAAAATGTGGAATTTGAGGGGGCCGGCCTAGCCCATGGCCAAGTTGACTTGCCCCTAGGGACGCCTCGAGAGATGTAAATTGATGGTCCTGTCTCAATTGTTTAGTTTGCAAGAGATTGTGTTACACCTTTAGAGAAGTCAATTCAGGGGATTGAACGCCCAGACACTGGTCAGCTCAAAAGACAATACTGTCACTATACAACACTCCTGCTCTTTTACCACTAGCTATGCCACTCGGGCCAAATCCATAGAATTTATCACAACCTAGGAAGTTTTCCTAACATGCTTTTGCTCATATATAACACATTTATAGGAAAGAAAAAGAAGTTTATTTTTTCATTTACATATGTCACAATATCATTGATATGATTCAAATCTTTAGCAATTAAACATATAATATAAAAAAGAAGTCCTTCAAGAATTATATGAGGACAAAAAGAAAGTCTGCAAAAACTATATGAGAACATAAACTCGGTCTATGCAAGAAAGTCTATCGTAAAATTTATAAGGAAAAAATGTACTGTGGTGGGTTAATGCTATAAAACTTTTACAGGTTTAAATGACATGGTGTGATGATAAACATTTAAAATGAGTGTTCTAACATATGTCAAAGAAAAAAAGACAACTAAAAGGGACATTCTTGTCCATAAACTATACAATATTTTGTATAGGAAGAAGAAGAGGGCGGTGGGATTTTACCACTCATTGAAGACAATGTTTTATGGACTTTAAGTTCACAACCATCACAATCCATTCTGACTTTAAGGTCCACTGTCTGAAGCTGTTTTCTCTTCTTGTGTTTATGTCCACTGCTCATTAAATCTGAAAGGTACTCTATAGTTCCTCCAACACCCATTTTTGTGTGTGTGTGTTTTTTTGTGAGAAGAAGAAAAAAGAAAAAATAAAGGGTTTTTCCTTTTGGTTGAAGGGTATGAGATGTCTCTTTGCAAAGACCTTGTGGAATTATATAGAGTTTTTTTTTTTTTTGTTTTTTTTGTTTTTGTTAAAAATGGATGAAATTAATAAATGGAGAACATATATACTATGTTTATTCACACAACTTGTAGAGTCCTTGTCTAAGACTCCTACCCAAATATAAAAATGCATGTGAGACCTTATTGTAGTTTTGGACCTTTATGTTAGATATTTTTTCATAAGTAAATATTTTAATTATTGTTTGAATTAATGTACGGATTAATGTTGTACGAATTAATGATATCGTAACGAAACGGAGTTAGTGAAGGGATTCATGCATTTTCGGATTCATGCATCTTCGGATTCATGTTTTTTCAACTTATGCACCCTCACATGCGAATGGTGATAACCCTTACCCTTTCGTGTAGGAATATCTCATTTCGTTTATGGGGTTCCTTCAGCCTATGAAAGACACGAGCATGCAAACGAATTCATTCTAAGTTACAGCATCATCAGAACCAAATTTTCGAGTGTCCTCGAGTTTGATTCAAATAAGTAACTGTTTGAATCAAACACCTTCATTGTATCTTGAGAGATATTTTCGTTTGATAGTGACATTTGCGTGGAACGAAAGATCTTTTTAAAGACAACGCTTTTACGTGCCTTGGAGTGTCTTCATATTCTGTCAAATCCTAAGTATCAATTTTTTCCAACACTTTAGGATTGTGTGTCCTTTTAAAAAAATAATAAAGATACGAAGGGAACATTTGTTTGCATACGAATCGATCTTCGTTTTTCAGAGTCGTTTCGGCACTCAATAATCGACTTTTCAAACATCGATTTGATATGATACACAAGTAACGTATGATATGCATCGATAAATTGATTGTTGTGTAAATAAATATTTTTCGAAAAAATTAAGTCTAATATTGAGTATTAATTTATGACCGTCCATAGATAATAAAATTCATTATAAAGGATGGACCTTGACATCAGCTGGGTGGTTTTAAACTTTGTGTAAACCCACCCCCAAAACCATTTCAATTTTTTTTTTTGATGTGTGTGAACCGTAAACTTTTACACTATATATTTTGGTGTTGAGGGAAATATACATCAAATTTGGTGTCGGGTTGTTTATTATTATTATTATTATTATTTTGGTTGTTGTAAAACGAGACACAAATTCGATCAAAATAACATGGGAAAATACTCTCCATTTTCCTTACTTTTACAAATAGTTCTAAATAGTAAAAATATAAATTAATATTACTATACATCAAGTTATCATTGTTAGAGATAATAACAATATTGAGTTAAGATTTGTTTAGATAATTATGTTTGAATCTGAATTATATTAAGATGTATTATTTGGTTTAGATAAGCTTCTACCTATCATTTTCTATCAGTCAATGCAAATCACTACAATCTTTTATATTTCTCTATTATGGTATCAGAGTTTTCTGATTAATGTCGTTTAGATCCTGATCAATTTTTCAAGAAATTCGTTCGGCTTGGAATTCGTTAATCAATCTAAACACGAACCCTCACCCTCGCCACTTTCACTGTTATTTTCGTTTTTTTTTCTTCATTTCCTTTTCTTCGTTTAATAAATAATGAAAATCCAGCTCTGCAGTTGTGCCATTGAATCGAAAATCTTCGGCTTTTAGATATGGATTCGCATGTAGAAAGATGGGCCATTGAATCGAAAATCTTCTATCTTCCTTATGCTTACTATGGCCTTTGCTTCAATCGGCCCCTTCTCCTCCTCCTTTTCAACATTTATTGTCAAATCTTAAATTCTATCTTCCAAATATCCACTCAGTCCTCACTGGTAATCTTCTTTCTCTCACACCCTTCTTCTTCTTAATTACTCTTTTTTAGGGACTTCGTCTCTCCTCTCTCACATAAATTTCGAATCTCATTTTGGAACACTTCTATTTTCCCTGGATCTTCCACTCAAATCTGAGATCTGTGAATCTCGTTAAAGTTTTTTTTTATGTGTCTTTTGATTGGTAAAAATGGAGAGACGGAAGCTTTCTGTGCTTTTATATTTCTCTATTAATCATCAATACAAAGTATTTAAAACTACTATTATTTTTTGACAAGATAGAATAAAATACTATTTATTTTAATTGTAATTATTTTTTTGCTTTCGTAAGGTATTCTAAGACAATTGTCTGATGAGAGATTTTATGATTCAACGGTGTAGGAAGGTTGTATCAAGTTGCATATATTTGAGCATTTCATTTTTACTCTCTTTCACATAATATACTTTTATCGTGTGTGAGAGGTTAGCAATGAAAGATTGTAATTCATACCATGTGGTACAATTGATGACCAAAATGGTGACGTCCAACCTTAACCGGCAGTGTACCGGGTCGGATACACCATAGTGGAGAACAATGTCGTATCCCACGGAGAATCAATCGAGTGTCAAAGTTGTTCTTGTACTTAGTTTAAGTTAATCAAAGGTTGTTCGTGTTTTAGTTATACTACTACAATGATTGAACTAACGATAATGAGATAAAAAGAGAGAGATGCCATAGAACCATGATCCAATTGAATACTTTCGCCCCTCTAATAGGCTATTCGGGAATGAGAGTAACCAACCAACCTACCTACCTTACGATTATATCGACTCATTCGTGGGTGCAAACTCCTATGATAGTACTAGACGTCATGCAACAACCTAGTACCCTTTGCCCGGTTCAACCGTCCGCCTTTAAGGATTTAACTGACCGAAACAAGATTAACGCTCTAGAGTCGCTCGATTAGTCAACCGATAAACCTCATCCCCTAATTGAATCTAAACAACTCAGTCAATTATAAGAAACAATCTTAAAACCCATTTTTCCACACTCCTTCGTAACATACATTTATAAAAGTGGTGTGTGTGGTCTTGAACTAGCTGTACATGCTAATTCAAGTATTGAGAACAAGTTTTAAGACACAAATTCGTCGATATAGAAACAATTAAACACTATCCATTCCCAATTCATCAATTAGAGGGGGATTTCTTTAATCTTCACATGATTTCGATATGAAAGTGTTTAGTTACTCATTACAAAGCTAGAAATAACAATCAAAGAGGAAATTAAAGCCATAAAACAGAAGAAGTGAACTTAATTACCAAAATGCAGAAAATTGTAGTTTACATCTAGTTTCATCAACACCCAAGTCATTTGGTGAAGAAGAAGATCCAAAATGCAAAATCCAAGAATGTTGAGCTAGAATCTGAGCTATAGAATGATTAATCAAAGTAAATTTGGTGTAAAAAGTAAATCTAGGGATCAAATGGGAAGAGGACGATCTAGGTAAGCTTTATGTAATAGTATGAGTGTGAGAGTATCTGTGGAAGTCTGTGCAAAAATGGTACTCCCTCCGTCCCATAATATAAGGTCTTTTGGTCATTTTACACATAAACATAATAAATGAGTTACTTTTTATGTTTCAATGTAAAATATTGTATTGTATTTTGGGACTGGCTAATAATATTACATTGTTTAGTGTGAAAGTGAAAATAATGCATTTAATATTGTATTGTTTTGTGAGAAAGACATATATTTTGGGACACCACTAAAAATCCAAAAGAACTTATATTACGGGACGGAGGGAGTATTTATATGCGTTCAAAATTGTATAGAAAAACGGTATAATGCGCACGCATCTCGGTCCATACGCGCGCATTGCATTCTGTAGGCTGGATGAATGCACATGCATTCTTCCTAATGCGCGCGCACAATAGGCTCTGAATCATCTAATCGATTGATGCGCGCGCATAAAGCACAATGTGCGAGCACATTTGCCTATGAATCTTTGCAAGCCTTCTCTTTGCTTGAATGCGCACGTATTCTATTCTATGCCCGCGCATTGCCTGCTAATTCTCCAATTCCTCACTTTTCCTTCAACTTGTCCATCCCCGAGCCTCGGTTTCGTCTTTCTAAGCCTCAGGCCTCAACTTCCGGGTTTACAAGTTACATAATTCCTGCATTTCATATTCCAAACACGATACCGAGCATAATTCCGCAAGAAACGTAGGCTCGAATATGGCCAAAAATCGTAAAATGGATGGTTTTCCATCTATTTGACGGTTTACCTCAAAGTGAGTGCTCAATATGATCCTGCCTTATAAATGGTCTAAAACTACCCGAACTAAACCAAAAGTGTCGTAAATGGAGGTTAAAACGTGCACCAGAGCATCGTACAGTTGAATCTCATCAACAACCTTCATATAACGGTTGTATTGTAAAATTTGTCTTGTTTGAGACTAATCCTTGGAGGTGCTGTCGGGCACCAAAGGTGGGGACCTCTCCCAACAAGGTTCGCTGCATCCAACATGGCTCGAACCCGAGACCTCTTGCTTAAGCGACCAGAGTCCCTTCCACTCCGACTGACCATTGTTGGTTTTAATTGTGATTATTTTATAACATTAAATAACACAATTTTATGAAAATAGAAAAATATTTTTCAATCAATAATATATTCATATTGTTAATAAATTAATTGATAGTTGATGAATAAATGATACATTAACATATATATTAAATAAAATAATAATGAAGATTTTGGGAATATTCTTTTAAGTGTAAAAATTGGGGTGAAATGGTTGGAGATGGTATAATATATTTGGTGTGGAAGTTACACCAATTTAGTGGGATAGTGTAAATTTTGGTGTTGAAGGGTTGGAGATGTTTTGAGGAAAACGTAGTCAGGTGTTCTTTACCAGAATCATGTTAATTAATATTGAAAGCTCTAAAAAAAGAGAAAAAAAAATTGATCTTTACCATCACCTCAACAATTCACTTCCACGTTGTTGTGATAGGGACAAATTTCAGAAACTCAGCAGATCATTTGTTGAATCACCGCACAACTGCTGTAATTATCTAGATCCACTCATAATGGCTAAGAATTTGAGCCTGGCATTCTTACTATCTCTCCAATGTTCTTGATTGAAAGTGATGGAGGTCGGACCAACCACTCACTACGTGTCATCTCTACATTAATTTGGTCATAAATACGCATATAGGGTGTACAAATCATGAAGGCCAAGGACTCATCCATAGCCCGTTATTAGGTGCGGGCTCCGACTCGAACCCCATGAGGGAGGTCAGCTAGGCATGCTCTTTCCGACCACCATAGGTCGGCCCAGGAGGTCCTAAGCGTCGTGGTCCATGTACACATGAAAATCAGATAAACATGAAAAGAATCCTCAGCCATAAAGGCTCTAATCCTACATTTAAAATAGAGTGATTATCTCCTAAAATTAAGGAGATTAACCCGTAATATCTCTCCCTTAGGGAACACAAAACAAAGTCCAATAAGGACACGGCCCATGCAGGCCTGGGCACCAACCCCTTTATATAAACCATCCCTAAGGAATACGAAGGACTTGATTCCTGACTAATTCACAGGATACGTATGGAGCTTGAGATACAACATCTCGAGTCCAGTCTAAATCTCACACAAAACAACCCCCCATATTTTACCGTTTTTAGTTTTCTTGAAACTTGAGTAGATTGTCACTATGATAAAAAGGCCCCGGAATTAATACCCGATGATTTTCCAGCATTGTCAGAAAGCTTTGTGTTATCCGCAATATGGAAACACGACCATCTTCATCTTATGTTATTCTTTAAAGCATATCTTTATCACTAGTCATATGATTTGTTGGTCCTAGAGAAGGGTAAAACTATAGTCAGAGGGGGGGGGGGGGGGTGAATGACTATAGTGGAGTTTCAAAAACTTTTCTTGTATTTAAAAGCTTTTGGGCAGCGGATAAGTCCCTTCTTAATATGTTGTTTCAAAGTAGTATATGCAATCACATATGTATGATATAATTTAAGCAATTAAATCAATGTAGTAAGGTAAATTGCTGAAAGTAAATTGACACAAAGGTTTATAGTGGTTCAGGGTGGTGTAATCCCTTAATCCACTCTCCTCCTATGATGATTGTAGGAATTTCACTATTGTTTTAACATATACAATAGCCTGATTGTCCTTGACTACACAAGCTTCACAATCTTCAAGACTATCACTCCCTGACTGCAACAGCTTCAGTGACTCAGTCTCTTACACTGCTCCTTGGGAACAAATCCTTTAGCAGCTATCACGAACACAACTCCTTCTCAGATGGCTCTGATTCAGTTGCTTAATTGAAGTGAATTGGATTCACAAAACTTGCTGATCAGACTCAATGCTTGATGTTGGAATTGAAGTTCTGAGTTTTGAGTTGATCACTAGATATTCCTTTTTAAGCACAGATGAAGGTTCTTTGATTTGACTGAGTTTCTGCTTGTAAATTCTCAGACTTGATCGTTCTCTTATGTGTTTATTTTTCTTGTCTGTCAATGCGTTCTATTTATAGCCTTGATGAACCTTGATTTGAATTTCCGTCCGTTGGATATATTAATGAGGGGAATAATCCTTGATTTTATTCTTGATTCCCCCTTAATTAAATCCTCCTTGATTTTAGTGATCGGATTTTTCTTCAAAATTTTATCAGAAAATCCGTCATTGATTGATCCTCAATTGATTGTGCATTTAATTCTTGATCTTCTGAATCTTCTTTATATTTCAAAATCTGATCAAGTAAAGTTTACTTGGCCGTTCCCTGAACGGTTAAGTGATCTTTCTGACTTTGCCGATTAGATCTTTCTTCACCGCTTTGTCATTACTTAGCCGATAGTCAGTTACTTTGCCGATTCACTGTTTCCTTCATTCTTTTATTTTTAGGAGAATCTTTGTACTTCACTGATCCTTGATTTGTGTGGGATCAGTGTACACCATATTTGAACTTTAAGTTTCCTCACTTGGAATGTAACTTAGACTTATCCAAGGTCATCACAGACTTCCTTGGTTATAAGTAAGACCATATGTTTTCATGCTTCTCTGCTGGTGCTTGGCCGCTTTTACTTTGCTGAACATCTGATTTCACTTTGCCGTCCTACCAACTAGTACAATACTTGTCTGAATCAACTTATACAACATGTCAGACTCTAAGTAAAGACTTATATAGAGAATTCTAACTTATTTTCAGGCTTGTTATAAGAGCTAGTATGACCATCATCAAAACATAAAAAAAATGTTCCTAACAATTTCCCCTTTTCTGATGATGCCAAAACCCTCATAAGCCTGAAGATAAGTATAACAAAAAACTTTTCATAACAACACTGGAATTACACTCAATAATTTTATTCATCCATTTAAGGGCAATAAGATATTGCATCTATTCAAAGGCATTTTTATCAGTATATGAAAATATAGAAAAAAGCGCTGCTACAGTTTCTTTTCTTCAAACCTGATGCCTTTGCCTTTGATGCCCTTGCCCTTGCCAGTTGGGCTTTCCTTCTTTCCACTGGAGCTCTCAGGCTTTGAGCTTCCTTCCCCCTTTTTGGTAGCACCAAAACGTGCTTCAAGATTTGCAGTTGTTTCTTCAGATTCAGGGAAAGGACCATACCTTGTCTCCAGAATTTTATTGTTGGCCTCCGTTACATTTATTAAGGTTTCAAGTTGCTGGCCAGAGAATTCCATAACCTCATCCAGATGTTGAAGTTGATGAGTGTGGGCATTTAGAGTGTCCACCAATGGTTTGAGACTGTTATCAATCTTGTCAGCATGAAACTTAAGATATGTCTGGACATGGTAGGGGATGAGGTGTTGTAAGTTGCAGAGCAAATGGCCCTATTTCTCCATGACCTCATCTTGAACCTTAATGTGTTTTATGAGGGCTTCAATTTTGTGGTTTAATGAGGTTGCATCACTCCTTAAGGCAGCTTTCAGGTTTTGCCTGCTGTGATATTGCTTTTCCATGTCCACAATCAAAGGTTGGATATCCAGATTGAAAAGTCTTTCTGGATCAACTTCTTCTGGTGCCACATCCTCATCCTCATTATCTGTGGTGGCTTCTTCCTTCTCTTCTTCTTTCTCTGCTTTCTCACATATTATTTCTTCCTCTTCTTCTTTTTCATTTTCATTGATCTCAGGGTCATTGAGAGATTGCTGGGGAGGGGTGCTTGCTTCTCCATCTGCTGGAGATGTGACTTTCTCTGCTGTTGTTCCCCCTTGATCAATGCTGGGGGTGTTGACAGGTTCAGCTGAGTGAGTTGTATCAGTTGGCTCACTCGGCCGTTTGTCAACTTTGCTGATGCTTCTGAGAGTCACTTCCTGGATTGTCAGATCATCATCAGAAGTCTCCATCTTTTCTTGATCATCTTCAAGATGACCACCGTCTGTCTGTGCTTCCTCTGTCTTAGCTTTTTCATCCTCAGATGTCTCTTCTTCTTCATCATCCATCTCCTCTTCTTCAGATGGAGTAAGCACATATCTTTCCTCACCTTCTTCCAGATATGTGACGTCCTCTTGCTTCCCTTCCTCATTTGTTGTGGTATCATCACTAATCACCACTGGGTTGTCCGGATTGCTGGCACTGACCACTGGGGTGTCTTCTTGTGCCTTTTGCGATCTGGTTCGTCTTCCCATGCCTGATCTTCTGCCTTTGGGTGCTTTTCTTTTTCTCCCGACAGTGGGTTTGGGTTTCAGAGATGCCTTGATGTAGGTAAACATTACCTTGGACTTATGTGGAGGATGTAGATTTGTGGGTTTCACTTTTAATGAGTCGAACAGGTGTTGGAGAGGGAACCCATATGATTTCCTTTCCCAGAAGTCACCTTTCTTGGTCAAACCCTTGTTTGGAGCCGTATGTGTCAGATCAATTTCCTTCTGAATTTGATCTTTCAGCCTGTTGAATACAAACGTTGCCCAGTCAAATGAAATACCTTGATAGATAATCGCCATTAACTTGACCCGTACTTCGGTTAAATTTTCCATTGATCATTTTCTGCCTTCAATGTTTTTGGTGATAACTGGTGCAAATTCTGCAAATAGAAGTTTGAGTACTGATCTGGGTAGGTTGTAGGTTTTGCTGTTCTTTTTGGGGCTTTTGGCTATCTCAGCCCATAAGGTGTTGATGTTAACCTGCACATACTTCACATTTTCCGGGCCAATCATGGGTAGATGTAAGAATCAGTTGAGAAGACCAGGTGTGATGACCACTTCTTTTTCAAAGATTGAACTTTTTATACAGTCGAGATCAGTTTTCTTAGTGCTGGGCCCGAACTTTGCATTTTTCCAAAATGCAATCAGGTTCTCATAGCATATCCCATTTATTGGGGGGTTTAGGAAGGTCATTAACCCCATATTTGAACAACAATCAACTAAGAGTTGAGCTTGTGTGTCATTATCACACAAAGATAGATAGGGTTCAGGCTTAAAAAATGATCCAGTGATGATCGATTTTTTATAAAATCATTCTGTGGCAGAGATTGTAGAGGATGAAGCCTTTGTTTCAGATTTGAGAGAAAGCTTTGATTTTGTAGTGAGAAAATAAGGTTTTTGGTTTGCAAGAGAGCGTAAAAAATTCTGAGAAATCTCTAAGTGTGGTTTATATAGGGTGATTTGTGTAGTGTGAACGGGGTTGAATATGGAAGGATTTTGTGATGTAATGGCATGATTTTGTGTATATAAATCCCGATATTCGAGTGAAGTGGGGGAGTGGATTGAGATAAGTAATGATAGATCCTGGGAATCGAGGCGGTTGTAATTAGAAGAATAATATAGTTACCTCCACGATTGAAAAATGATCTCCACGTGTGTAATCTTTCACAGTATAATCTTCCATAACTTCTTGATTTTTCACGTGTATTAAACTGATTTAGTTCACAATTTAGTTTGCTGGTGACTCTAATTTGTATTTCGGTGGAGTGACTTGGCTAGTCACTAAGCCGGAGTATTGATTTTCTTACTGAGATGCTATGCATATAATTGTTCCTAACAATCAGTGAAGTTGACTTCGCTGAGTACCAGTGCCTCACCTGCTACATCTCCTGTAAAGGCAAATGTTTAATCAGCTGGTGAAGTTACTTAGATGATTACTCCATTTAGCTGCTCTTTAGTAATTTGTCAATTTCTATCATTCCCAACTCAGTTCTCAACATGATGAATCTTTCATGACTGAGTGGTTTTGTGAAGATGTCAGCCAATTGATCTTCAGTGGGTATGTATTTTAGAATAACATCTCCTTTTTCAACATGATCTCTGATAAAATGATGTCATACATCAATATGCTTTGTTCTTGAGTGCAATACTGGATTTTCAGTAATGGATATGGCACTTGTGTTGTCACACATGATTGGAATTGTCTTCTCCTCCATTCCATAATCCCTTAGCTATTGTCTAATCCACAGTACTTGTGTACAACAACTGCCTGCTGCTATATATTCTGCTTCAGCTGTTGATGTAGATATGGAGTTTTGCTTTTTGCTAAACCATGAAACTAGTCTGGTGCCTAGTATCTGACATGTTCCAGAGGTGCTTTTTCTATCTATTTTGCATCCATGATAGTCAGAGTCTGAATATGATATCAATTTGAATCCTCCATCTTTTGGATACCAAATTCCAACATTGATGGTGTTCTTCAAGTATTTGATTATTCTTTTGGCTGCTAGTAGGTGTGATTCTTTAGGTTGAGCTTGAAATCTTGCACACACTCCTACTGCAAATGTTATGTCAGGTCTGCTTGCAGTTAGATATAGTAGTGATCCAATGATTCCTCTATACATTTTCTGATCAACATCTTTTCCAGCTTCATCCTTTCCAAGAATAACTCTTGCACACATTGGTGTGTCTATTGTGCCACTTGTATCCATACCATATTTATGTATCAAGTCTTTTGTGTACTTGGCATGTGTCTACGGATTTTATCTATGCAAAACAAACAAGTAATAAATTTATAATCCGGTTAACCCCAAGTATAAGGATCGTAGTACTAGTGGTTAATGCCGGGTCGATCCTACGGGGAACTAGACGATTGTGGTTCCTAGTTTTTGTCTAACTAAACTATGTCACGAAAAACTAAACTAAACAGCGAGTAAAACAAAACTGAACTACACATATATGCTGAAAATAAACTAGACAGAGGACGAAAATCCAAAGCTAGGAAGGTTTGATTGCGAACAAATTAATCTAAAGGTGCAATAGAAAATAAACTAACTAAACAGTTCAAGTTTTAAGGGTTGAATCAAGTTTAAAACGGACAAACGAGTATTGATCCACCTATCCAACAAACACTAATCTCTCACCCCGATTATATTGCAGTTTCTATCAAGTTGTGATTCATCTTATCAAAGGTATGAATCCTACTTTCGTAGATGATTCGCCTATTAATTTCTATCTTTCGATTTACGGAAATTAACGCGTCATAACATAAACAAAGATGTAAACTTTAACGTTTTAACCTAGATATTCAACCTATCAACTTTCGTTTGACATAGATCAAAGATCTATTCCTAAATCATGGTGATCTAATGTTTATAAAGACTTTCATCAAATATAAAACATCATACATGCACATCTTTCGATATAAATGCAATTAAGCAACATAAGACATGATAAAGGAAACAACTTGATTAAAAACTTACAATATAACCGGAGAATCAAAATTAATGAAAGTTGGATGGCTTCACAATGCTCGTTTGATTGAAGCCTAGCCTCTTAGCATCCTTGAATAGCTCGAATTGTTGAAGTAAATTGCATAAATTAAACTAATTTTATCTAGGAATTGAAGAACATAAAAACCGGTAAAAAACCGAGTAAAAACGCAGCCTATAGCCGCCCCTAGGGTTTAGGGTTCGAAGATTGTCAATTGGTATCTCAATGTGTGAAAAATAGGCAAGTATTTATAGAGATTTGAGGCGGTTTCACTAAGTCGGCAATCCGGACGCTCGTCCGACGAAGTGGACTCTCGTCCGAGTGTTCTGAACTCCAATGTAGACGTTCGTCCGGATAGCGTCCAAACTCTCGATCTTCTTTTTGCACCTTGGACGCTCGTCTCGCTTCTTCCGGACGCTCGTTCGCAAGTTCATGAAGCCTCGCATTGAATCCTTCCCTAGACGCCCGTTTGGATTGTCGGACGCCCGTCCACTCCCCGGACGGGACTTGGACGCCGCTTAGCCGGAATGAAACTTGATTAAATCATCTCTATCTCCTTTTTCTCCACTCCATTCGATCATTATCTCTTTCTTAAATCTTTATAGCTCGAATTCTCTCCCTTTTGACCATCATTTGAGCACAATGAACATACCTATAACACATGAAAAACATCGCAAACTGTAATAGTATTCAAATAATTATAATTTAACCATGAAATCACATAAATATATCATTATTGCGATTAGGTCTATAAAAAATATCGTTTGCTCAATATTTCAATATAAAGACCAATTATTATGCAAATTACACAATATAGAGGGGAAACATCGTAAAATATATCCTTATAATTCATAGATTTTCACCCTTAACAACTCCCCCACACTTAGCTTTTGCTCGTCCCGAGCAAAACAAAACTAAAAATTAGGCTCGAGAAAGGAAAACATGCATCTAAACAGATATAACATACATTCAATAACTTAGAGGTTCACCGGTGTGTGTGCATAGCCATAGAAAACTTCCACTAAAACCAAACTTGAGAAAATCAAGGTAAAACTAGCTAATACCCCCTCGTAGAATAGCAATAAATGACACTCATAAGATGTACCCTACAAACGTGACATATCCCGAAAAAGATGATCGAATGAATCTAGGGCCTTTCCGAAATACTCAGAGGACAATCCCTACAGCATATCTATCAGTTTATACTGGGGATAAGATTAACGAAAACTAAGCCTTATTCATTTCATAACACATCTTAAGTTGATTGAATTCATTCACTTTTTTGAACACACATTAGAAGAAGCTATTGCCCTCATAGCAGAATAGGACATTTCGAGATAATCCCCTACCGTACTCCAATCATAAGGCAGCTTTTTCTAACTGTCGTGAGCTCTTGGTCATCATGGTGGAATAGGACATACGTGGTATACCCTACCTCACTCAAATCATCGACTAGCTTTCGACACACCCTTTTTAATCAACTATTAACTTATCCTTTTAATTGACATTAGCCCCGTGTTACTTATCACATTCAAACTTCTAGATATTCACAGTATAACATACTACGGAACTAAATACAAACTATCATAAGTCTCACGATATATACGTAGCACTAGGCACATGACTTATGAGATAATCAAAAACTACTAATCCAAAACGGGGTATAACTTTATAAAAATAGCTCATCATTAACTATGGCTCGTGAAAAATAGTGTCAGGTGAAGCAACTAACTTATCAAGTACATGAAATATCGCATAGATTACTATAAAAACAACGAACTTCAAATTAAATTGCCTACTCGGGACAAAACAAAAACAAAAGTGTCGGAAAATTTCGAAAAATTATGCTCATTTTGCATAAAGAACAATCTAACGTATTAAACAAACGTATACGCATAGGTACAAATCGAACTATCCCCTCCCCCACACTTAAAAATGCAACATGTCCTCATGTTGTGCAGAAAGTAAAAGGATAAGAAACTCAGCTGTATGCGCATAGAAAACCGAGATGTTGGTCAGGCCGGAGCATGAAAGAAACAACGCTCGCAAAAGCGTCGGAAACAAAACGTCCAAACCGAACTCAACCGAGAGCCCGACAAAAACTATATCTGCAACACTCGACAAAACAACAGAATCTCGGGGGAAAAAACGGGGTATAATAACACAATAATAAAGTGAAATGGAATAGAATAAAGAGATATAACAATAAGCGACCTCCAAAAATCATCATAATGGCAACCAAGTTCAAACCTAAACACGGGATGCTAGATAGCTTACATGATTCCAGCTAATAAAATCACGCCTACGATGAACGACAGTAGCGTGAAAAGTAGAAGGTACAGAAATCATGAAAGCATCAAAAGTAAAGTAGTGAAAGTCATCGTACAACCATATCGAACGTGGAGAAAAAAATAAGAAATACAACAAGCAGAAAATGCCTAAAAATCTCAAGATTGCTCGGGCGGAGGAAGCGGATCATCAGACGGAGGAATAGCAGCAGCAGTAGTCGAAGAAGGTCCCGGCCGTGTAGTAGTAGAAGAAGTAGTAGGGTCTACCGGGGACTCATCCTCCTCATCGTCGATGACTCTCGAATCACACGACGCAATCGCACCGCTCTATGTCGTCATCGAAACTATAATCCATCAAGCTGTGGCCATAAATCCGCTCATCCCTCGGCAGTCTACCCTCAAGCACACACTGAAGTAAGGTGACAAGGTTATTCTATATGTTCCGCTGATCAAGCATCCACTGCCTAAAACTGTGGGCCATGCTGAGCCGCATCCGCACTGATGGAGAAATGGTAGGGACAGGAGGTACCGGAGGTAGGGCTGCCGCAGACTCACCCGCAGGCGGAGCTTTCTCTCTACGAATGGGGGGGTAACTCTTAGTCTTGTGATCCGATGTATACTCAGCAACCCCAGCATCCAAACATAACTGATGTATCAAATGGGGCACTATCAAACTCCGGGTAGATACCTTCTGGTTCGCCAAAATGTCATCAAACAAAGCTCGCCCGACATCAACATTCAACCCGAAAACCAATGCATACAACATCCCAAGATCACTGATATAGAAATGTGTGAGATTATTCTTAGGAATCAACCGACTCTGGATAAACCGACAGTAGACCCTCCAATCCTCAGTCCAAGTCGTGGTGATTAACTCCTTCCTATCACCATTCGGTCTCACACCCATGCCACATCCGGACAAACTTTCAATCGCAGCTCCTCCATCGGATCCTTACCCTCCTCATTTTGCCGTCTAGCGATCTCCTCCTTGTAATCCAAGCCGCTAAACGCCGGCAACTTATATTTCCGGTTGATCACCTTGGCGGAAAAAGGAACTTTGACACCTCGAACCATCACAAAACCGTCATCCAAATCCGTCTCAGAACAATTCGCATAAAACTCTCTCACTATAGAATCATTGACCGGGGTAGTAGGAATTTTCGCAATTCATCCCATTTCCGAGCCTTTAACATCTTTACGAAGGCGGGATCAACTTTTTGTGTCTTGACCTCTCTGTCAAAGATCATACTCCTAGTCACATAATCCTTAGTGTAGGCACTATGAGCTCGTGGATTTACGAATCGACGGGGCATAGCAAGAGGGACAACATTCTTAGCTTTCTTCTGTGGGTGCATGTGTAGCTTCGGTTTCACCTCCTCCCCAACGACATCCTCGGTACCAACCTCGGCTCTACAGAAGATTCACCACCCCGAGTGCCTCGAGACATCCTAACGAGAGGGACCTCATCATCTTCCTCGCTTCGAGAATCGGAAGGGGAATCATCCCTTAATTCGGTCCCTACGTTGCCGAGACGCCCTGTGAGGTTGCTCTCGGAGGACAACACCTTTGTTTGGAACAATTGTGGAGGGATCAAACTCTAAACGCTTCCGCTTACCGCTCTCCCTAGCTAATCCTTTACCATAACGTTTCACAACCGCCTTCTCACGCCCCATTGTCAAACTTCTATCTAAGCCAAACAATTCACACAAATGGTTACCCGTTTATCGTCCAAATCGGGATTTCAAACAAAGCATACCACCAACAACCACCACAAACGCACCACATCATCACAACCGAATTCGGGGAAGAAAAGGGCAACAAACGAAAATATAACAATATGAGTGCATATTCAAGAAAATGAGTCGAGCCGAAGATCGAACTCACAAAAACTTGAATGGAAACGAGAAAAGTTGCTATAGACTTACCCAACGCTATGAGAGGATGATGATTGAACAGATTAGAGGCCCAGAAACACCAAGATTGGCCACCAAAATGCCAACTTTTGTCAAAATGGCCGCAATGAATAAACACTGATTCTTCAAATCTCGTTGATCGTTGGAGGGAATGGACTGGATAGTTGAAAAGAGGGTGCAAAGACCGTTCTTTTGCAACAAGAATCGCCAAATTTGGTTCAGAAACGAAGATTTTAGGTGTGGAGAAGGGGGAAAGTCGGGTTTCACGTTTGAAAATCGCAGGGAAATGAGGGTTCACGCCTAGAACAGGTATATATAGGCTCAGAGTGGACGCTCGTCCATCCTTACGGACGGGCGTTCACTAGTAACCGCATGAACTGGACGGGCGTCCATAAATTCAGACGCTCGTCCATGGGGCATTTTTGAATACAGGATAGGAGGAACTTTTATAGACGGGCGTCCATTATATTGGACGAACGTCCATAAAAACAGTAGTCCGGACGGGCGTTCATATTCATGAACGGGCGTCCAGTCAGGAAAAATGCAAAATTGTCCCTTTCTTTTTTTTTTTTTTTTTTAAAATTATCATATAAAACAAATAAATGCGAAACTTTTATTATCGATAATCTCAAATTCAAAAGTACAATACGGAAACGCAACGAACTTAAAAGAACTTGAAAATAAAACAAACACAAATAAAGCAGTGGGTTGCCTCCCACCTAGCGCTTCCGTTTTACGTCGGGGCTCGACGAAAGCAAAACTAACTAAGACATCACTAATGCGTAGATCTCGTCCCAATCCACTAAGCGAATAAGACGCCGAAGCATGTCGATAGCCGGAGGAAAGTCGTACTCATCCCGCAAACACCAATCTTCACCGCCTACCTCAACACCTCTCGAAATGCTCAGCCCGCAGCACTAGTGCCAAATCCGTCAGCATAGGATCATTGAGGATCGTGTAAGGACGTCCTATGGCCTCCTGCAACTCCTAAGTCGTGAAATCGCTGCCTCCCGAACAAGGTGGAACTATGATAACGTACGTGATGGTCTTAACCTGAGTGCTAATGTCAAAATCTACATGAAGAATTATAGTGCCTCCCGGTCCATCAACTACTGTGATCAGCGGGATCCGACTAATGAGTGGGAACTCCTCAGGGCGAACTCCGTAAAGATCCATATCTAGAAAGTAACTACTGACAGATAGAAACATAAAAGCTTAGTAAAACTAACTAAAACAACATACGAAAGCAAAAAGAACTAAGGAAAACTAAAACAAGATTGGATATCTAGGGTGCCCCCTAGTGGCACTTTTGGTTTATGTCGTTAGCTCGACACCATTTAAGCTCAGCCTGGGTCAGGCCATTTTACTTTCCTGCCCGCCGTGACCTCGTTTAAGTTCTGATCAGGGTTGTGGCTGCAGAAACGACACTTAACGCATGGGATTAAAGCTTTGACAGTTTTCCAGATACGTTGGACCTTCCCCATGGTTGATTTTCTCCTTTGTAGATTTCTCTGATGACGTTTAAGTTGTTGCTCCCTTTCATATTCCTCCATATCCCAACTACCGGCTAGAACTTCTTGTGATAGACCACTACCGTTATCCTCAGAAAACAGATTAGGTGAGATCTCGTCAGAGTCATCGACTTCATTAACACCACATCCAAGGATATCGAGAAATTTAACAATCAAAGGCTTGTCTGTAGGTTCACCAATGTAGTGTTTGCACCTCTGACCATTAACTCGAAACGGCTGATCTTTATAACCGAGTAGTTCTAGAACGCCTCCAGGGAATGATTTTGAGAATCGTAAAGGGGCCGGACCATCGTGTCCTCAGCTTTCCAGAAAACAAATGTAATCGGAATTATAAAGAAGAACTTGTTCCCCTACTTGAAATTCTCTTTTCTTAATTTTGGCGTCATGGAGGAGTTTCATCTTATCCTTGCTTATCCTGGCGCTTTCGTAAGCCTGGAGTCGGAACTCGTCTAACTCATGCAGCTGCTGCAGTCGATGTTTTCCACAAGTTTGGGAATCAAAGTTAAGAAACTTTGTTGCCCAATAAGCCCTATGCTCTAACTCAACCGGCGATGACATGGCTTGCCGTAAACCATCGATATGGAGATGTACCCATAGGGGTTTTATAGGCGCTTCTATATGCCCATAGTGCATCATCCAATTTCAAACTCCGAATCCTTTCTATGATCGTTCACCGTCTTTTCCGATTTGCTTGATGCTCGGTTGCTTCGCTCAACCCGACCACTAGTCATCGGATGATATGGTGTGCCCGTTCTGTGACGAACACCATACTTTTCAAGGACTTTCTCTAGGGGTCGGTTGCAGAAATGCGTTCCTTCATCACTGATCAAGGCTCGAGGACATCCAAATCTCACAAAGATATTTTTCTTTAGGAATTTCATGACCGTTTTATGGTCATTGTGAGTTGTGGCTTGAGCCTCCACCCATTTCGAAACATAGTCGACGCAGACTAAGATGTATTTGTTGCCACACGATGATGGGAAGGGTCCCATAAAATCGATGCCCCATACATCAAAGACTTCGCACTCTAAGATGGGTTTTAAAGGCATGTCAAAACGCCTTGTCAGAGTTCCGGTTGTTTGACACCTATCGCAAGCTTTACAGAAGGCTTATGTATCCTTAAATATCGTAGGCCAATAGAAACCGGACTGGAAGATCTTAGCAACCGTTTTCCAAGGACCAAAGTGACCTCCAGTGGGTCCACTGTGGCATTGCTCGATAATCTCTTGTTGCTCAGATTCAGGAACGCATCTCCTAAGCAAACCATCATTGCAGATTTTAAAAAGATAAGGTTCATCCCAAACGAAATATTTCATATCAGAGAAGAACTTCTTCTTCTCTTGATAAGACATTTCAGGGTCAAGATATTGGGAATGAAGATAATTGACGATGGAAGAATACCATGGGACGTCTGGAGAGCGGCCATCGATCAACATGATGTTTTCTAGAGGAAAGTAAAGATCTATATCATCAGGATCACCCTTTTCCTCACTTAACATCCTAGAAACATGATCTGCCACTACGTTCTCACTGCCCTTTTTATCTTTAATTTGAACGTCAAACTCTTGGAGGGTCAGTATCCAACGCAGTAAGCGCGGTTTAGCTTCCTTTTTGGTCATGAGATAACGCAAAGCGCGTGGTCGGTCCACACAATCACTTGAGCACCCGGCAAGTAACTACGAAACTTATCCATAGCAAAGACTACGGCTAATAATTCCTTTTCGCTTGTCGTGTAGTTAACTTGAGAAGGATTCAGTGTGTGACTGGCGTAATAGATAGGTTGGAACTTTCCATTAAGCTTTTGCCCTAAGACTGCACCAACTGCATAGTTTGATGCGTCACACATAAGCTCAAAGGGTAAGTTCCAATCAGGGGAAATAAGAATTGGAGCGGATATTAACCGATTCTTGAGCTCCTCGAACGCTTGCTTGCAGTTTTCATCGAAATTGAACTCAACGTCTTCCTTGAGCAGAGTAGATAGGGGCTTGGCTACTTTGGAAAAATCTTGGATGAATCTCCTATAGAAACCGACATGTCCGAGGAAACCTCTGACTTCACGTACATTCTTAGGATAACTCATCTTCTCAATGGCTTCTACCTTGGCCCTATATACTTCTATACCTTTGGCTGACACTTTGTGACCAAGGACTATGCCTTCATCTACCATAAAATGGCATTTTTCCCAATTAAGCACTAAGTCCTTTTCCACACATATAGACAACACCTGATCAAGATTAGCGAGGCAATCATCGAAGGATTGACCAAAGACCGAGAAATCATCCATAAAAATCTCCATGCACTTTTCAACTAGCCCGTCAAAGATTGCCATCATACACCTTTGAAAGGTGGTTGGGGCATTACGAGAGACCAAATGGCATCCGCCCGTAGGCGAATGTCCCATAAGGGCAAGTGAAAGTGGTCTTCTCTTGGTCAACGGGATCAATGGGTATCGAAAATATCCCGAATAACCATCCAGAAACGAGAGAATACGTGCCCCGCCGGACGCTCAAGCATCCGGTCAATGAATGGAAGGGGAAATGATCTTTCGGTGTGACCTCATTGAGCTTTCGATAATCGATACATACTCGTATCCGAACGAGCCTCAATGCTATCTCCTCTCCCTTCTCATTCTTCTCAATAGTAATTCCACCTTTCCCGGGAACTACTTGAGTCGGGGAAACCCATTCACTATCGCCTATAGCATAAATGATTCCCATGTCCGTAAGTTTGATGATTTCCTTTTTAACAACTTCCCGCATATGAGGGTTGAGCCTCCTCCGGGGCCGTCGTACACACTTCGCACCCTCATTCGTCTTGATCTTGTGCATGCGGATGTCGGGCGATATACCTCTTATATCTCCTACTTGCCAACCAAAAGCTTTTTCATTTCTCTTCAAGACGTTGATTAATTTCATCTCCTCTAAGCGAGACAACTTGGTGGAAATAATTAGTGGAAGCTTGTCGCCTTCTCTTAAAAACACATATTTCAAATGCTTGGGCAACGGCTTCAGAACCAAATCAGCAGGGGGGTCCTCTAAACTCGATTTAAGATCTCCACCTTTCAACTCAACATCACTGAGCTTACTTAGTGGTCCCACCGCCTCAGCTTCTCCGTATGACAACTCATCAGCTTCTAGATTTTCTAGACTTACCACACCATGAGTATTCAATTTATCCATTAGTCGCTCATATTCTCCCTCTACGGCCATGACTTGTTTATCCATAAAATCAGTGAAATCGTCAGTCATATCATCTATGGAAAAGGCTGGTTGGGGATCCGGAGGGTACTTGACTAGATTTGGTAACATTGTAACTCACCTCTTTGTCACCAACTCGGATTGTCACTTGCCCACCATCACAATCGATGAGGGCTCGGGGCGTAGACGGGAAAGGTCTTCCAAGAATCGGGGGACGTTTTCATCTTTCTCTATATCTAAGACTTACCAATCTACTGGAAAGGTAAATCTATCAATCTGAACTAGAACGTCCTTCAGGATCCCTGAAGCTTTCTTAGAAGATCGATCAGCGAATTGTAAACTCATAGTTGTGGGTTCTAGAAGGCTTTGCAGACCGAGCTGTTTGCACACGATACATGGGCATAAGGCTTATAGAGGCACCTAGATCGCACAAAGAATTAGGGAAGACTAGGCCTCCCATTAACACTGTAAGCACGAACTTTCCAGGGTCACCTCGTTTTGTTGGTAAGTCTTCATAATTTATCAGGGAACAATCCTCACCAATTTGCCTTTCCATGCCTGCTAACTTCTTTTTCGAAGACACAACATCCTTGATGAATTTTGTATACTTAGGCATCTCGACCAAGACCTCGGATAATGGCGATTTACTTGAGTATTTTTCAAAAGGTTAAGCACTTTTTCATATTTCTTATCTTCACTCAGAGGGATGTTGCTCTTTCTCGGTGGAAAAGGGATTTTCTTCAGATCACTCTCAGAAAAAATCTTCTTTGAGGATGCACTTACGGCTTTATCCTCCAAGTCTTTCCACCGAACAGTCTTTTCAGAATTTTTCTTAGTCAGGGGATCAACCTCCTGACTTTCTCTTGAGTTCTCAGTCCTCAACTGTTTCTTCTGCACCTCTCAGGGGGTCAGCCACCTGAGTATTTCTTTGCAGCGAAGGGGATTGTTGGTGCTCAGCTTCCCCTCCTGCCTTATCAGTGGCAGGAGGGGCTAGTGGTTTCCCTGGGAGCCAGGGGGACCACTAAGCTGTGTACCGCTTCTTAAACTCATGGTACTGGCTTCCTCTTTACCATATTGCATTGATGGCACGAGGTCAGTACACTGGCCGCTGCTTAAGTCAGCCCGAGCAACATGACCACCCTTAGGATTTTTCTCGCAAAACCGGGCAAGTGCCCTCGGGGTCTCGATGCTAGCCGCTCGGCCCGGCTACCCTATCTCGTCTCTCAAGATTTTTATTCGTACTCATTAGGAGTTGAATATTCTTGTTTTGCTCCTCTCTAAATGAGTTCCATTCGGCTTTAAGATCGGTTGAACTTGAAGTGCCTTGAGAGTTTGGGAAATTTGAAGGGTATGGTCGGCTAGGCCGACTTTGATAATTAGAATTGGAATTAGAAGGCCAATTCGATTGAACCTTGGTGTGGAATTGGAAAAATTCGAGTTTTGATTGAATCCGGGGTTTCGTTGAAGTTTGGATTCTGATTAAAGCTTGGATTCTGGCCGACGCCCCGATTTTGAGCATTATTCGGCCGGAAGGAATTGGTTATTGAACCTCGGATTAGATCGCGGCGAGAAAAGGCATTCACTTCTGCATTTTGTCCAATCATAGGACAGAAAAAAGCAGTGTGCCCCGGATCATCACACACTTGGCATGTGATTGGGTTATACTGTCCATTATTATGAACAACGTTGACTTGATGAACAGAAGGGGGTTGAAATTGACACTGGCCAGACATGTGGCCAGTCTGACAACAATTTTCGCAATACAGAACCTGAGAGTTCTGTGGAAACGAAAGAGTCTGATTACTCGGATTAGGAACAGTTTGGGATGTTGTCAGCTGAGAATTAGCCATTTGCTTTTGCAACATGGCAATCAGATTCTGCATAGTCACTTCCTCGACCTTGGGAGGAGGAGGAGGTGCTGAATAGCTTGATAGGATGTGGCATAGTTATATTTGGCAATGTCTTCAAACAATGCCCATCCTTCGTCCGAGTCTTCTTCAAAAACGCCCCACCTGATGAACTATTGACCATGCCCTTAGTGAGCTCGGTCAATCCGCTAAAGAATGTATGGACTTGCCTTTGCATCGGCAAGCCATGGTGGGGACATTTTCGGAGGAGGGACTTGAACCTTTTCCAGCAATCAAAGAAAGACTCATTTTCCTGCTGACGGAAAGTGAAGATTTCGTTCAAACACTGGGCCGTCTTTGATGGAGGGAAATATTGACTCAGAAATTCTTTTTCAAGACCGGCCCAGGTTGTAATGGATTCCGAAAGGAGAGAGTGATACCACTCTAGTGCTTCCCCTCGCAAGGAAAATGGGAAAAGTTTGAGCTTGATTGCGTCCTCACTTACACCTTGGATACGGATAGTACCGCATATATGTAGAAGTGTGTGTAGGTGAGTGTGGGGGTTCTCTGATTGATAGCCGTGAAAAATCGATGCATGCTGCATCATCCGAATAAGTCCCGGCTTTAGCTCGAAAGTTGGAGCGGTAATGGCCGGCATAACGATAGCCGGGTTGATGGTGACCGTACCGGGCATGGCATAATCGGCCAACGTCCGTCTATCTTCCGCCGCCATTATTACTATTTCTTTGATTTCTTCGCAAGATTTTGCTCAAATTCTTGATCAAGAGCGTTTCCTTCGTCAAAACGAAGTCTCCGCCTATTGGGTCGGACTATGGTCCGCTCGGGGTCAGGAGAGTAGATTAGTGTCCCTTCTGACTACGAGTTTGCATACACCGAGATCCAAGATCAAGTTGTTGAGCAAGAAAGAAAGAAGGAGATAAAGAGAACTATAAACTACGAAACTAACAACTTAAACTAAAGACTTATAATCTAATCTAAGATCAAAACCTAGAGAAAAGAAAAGAAGAGAAGAAGAAGATGATAGGAGGAAAGAGGAACGGACGGACGTCCAAAATTATGGACGAGCGTTTGACCAGTTTTCAGAATGGACGGGCGTTCAAAATATGAACGCTCGTCCTCTTTTTCAGAATTCCTTTGGACGGGCGTCCAGAAGTATGAACGCTCGTCTGCGGATCAGAATTGATACAAGATTGAAGAATTTTCAGCGGACGGGCGTCCAGTGAACTAAATGCTCGTCCGACTGAAGCAAGAACTGGACGGGCGTCTGGTAAAACGGACGCTCGTCCAACTGGCCAGAAACGATTAGAAAAACAGAGCGTGATAAACAGAAAACAGAGTATAGACTAGGAGCAAAAATTTTATATTAACTACTAACGAAACACAATTAAAACGACGGACAAGTGAACAAAAACAACTAAACGATTAACCACAAACAGAAACTGAGAAGATCTAACCTAAAAACAGGAATTGAAAACAAAAACAAAAACTAGGCAACGTCCGGTTCCCCGGCAACGGCGCCAAAAACTTGTCTACGGATTTTATCTATGCAAAACAAACAAGTAATAAATTTATAATCCGGTTAACCCCAAGTATAAGGATCGTAGTACTAGTGGTTAATGCCGGGTCGATCCTACGGGGAACTAGACGATTGTGGTTCCTAGTTTTTGTCTAACTAAACTATGTCACGAAAAACTAAACTAAACAAATGAGTAAAACAAAACGAACTACACATATATGCGAAAATAAACTAGACGGAGGACGAAAATCCAAAGCTAGGAAGGTTTGATTGCGAACAAATTAATCTAAAGGTGCAATAGAAAATAAACTAACTAAACGAGTTCAAGTTTTAAGGGTTGAATCAAGTTTAAAACGGACAAACGAGTATTGATCCACCTATCCAACAAACACTAATCTCTCACCCCGATTATATTGCAGTTTCTATCAAGTTGTGATTCATCTTATCAAAGGTATGAATCCTACTTTCGTAGATGATTCGCCTATTAATTTCTATCTTTCGATTTACGGAAATTAACGCGTCATAACATAAACAAAGATGTAAACTTTAACGTTTTAACCTAGATATTCAACCTATCAACTTTCGTTTGACATAGATCAAAGATCTATTCCTAAATCATGGTGATCTAATGTTTATAAAGACTTTCATCAAATATAAAACATCATACATGCACATCTTTCGATATAAATGCAATTAAGCAACATAAGACATGATAAAGGAAACAACTTGATTAAAAACTTACAATATAACCGGAGAATCAAAATTAATGAAAGTTGGATGGCTTCACAATGCTCGTTTGATTGAAGCCTAGCCTCTTAGCATCCTTGAATAGCTCGAATTGTTGAAGTAAATTGCATAAATTAAACTAATTTTATCTAGGAATTGAAGAACATAAAAGCTGGTAAAAGCGAGTAAAAACGCAGCCTATAGCCGCCCCTAGGGTTTAGGGTTCGAAGATTGTCAATTGGTATCTCAATGTGTGAAAAATAGGCAAGTATTTATAGAGATTTGAGGCGGTTTCACTAAGTCGGCAATCCGGACGCTCGTCCGACGAAGTGGACTCTCGTCCGAGTGTTCTGAACTCCAATGTAGACGTTCGTCTGGATAGCGTCCAAACTCTCTGATCTTCTTTTTGCACCTTGGACGCTCGTCTGCTTCTTCTGGACGCTCGTTCAGTAAGTTCATGAAGCCTCGGTATTGAATCCTTCCCCAGACGCCCGTTTGGATTGTCGGACGCCCGTCCACTCTGGACGGGACTTGGACGCCGCTTAGCCGGAATGAAACTTGATTAAATCATCTCTATCTCCTTTTTCTCCACTCCATTCGATCATTATCTCTTTCTTAAATCTTTATAGCTCGAATTCTCTCCCTTTTGACCATCATTTGAGCACAATGAACATACCTATAACACATGAAAAACATCGCAAACTGTAATAGTATTCAAATAATTATAATTTAACCATGAAATCACATAAATATATCATTATTGCGATTAGGTCTATAAAAAATATCGTTTGCTCAATATTTCAATATAAAGACCAATTATTATGCAAATTACACAATATAGAGGGGAAACATCGTAAAATATATCCTTATAATTCATAGATTTTCACCCTTAACAGCCTGATTGATGAAGATGCCATCTTTCAACTGTTTCACTTGTAGACCAAGAAAGTAATTCAATTCTCCCATCATGCTCATCTGAAATTTGCTCTTCATTAGATTTGCGAATTTCTCACACAACTTTTCATCTTCTGAACCAAAAATAATGTCATCAACATAGATTTGTACTTGCAATGTACTTGTTCCTTCCTCCAGCTTGAAAAGAGTCTTATCAATAGTTCCTTTGTTGAATCCATTATTGATCAAGAATTGTGATAAAGTTTCATACCAGGCTCTGGGTGCCTGTTCGAGTCCATAAAGAGCCTTCTTGAGCTTGTATACTTTGTCTTCTTTTCCCTTGAGTTGAAAACCAGGAGGTTGTTCCACATATACTTCTTCTTCCAGAAGTCCATTTAGAAATGCACTTTTGACATCCATTTGGTAGACTTTGAAGTCTTTGTGTGCAGCAAATGCTAGAAAAAGTCTGATAGCTTCCAATCTTGCTACTGGTGCAAAAGTCTCATCATAATCTATTCCTTCTGCTTGAGAGTAGCCTTTTGCAACTAGCCTTGCTTTATTTCTGACAACTGTTCCTTGTTCATCCATCTTGTTTCTGAATACTCATTTTGTTCCAATGATGTTGGCCATGTCTGGTCTGTCAACAAGTTCCCACACTTTATTTCTTTCAAATTCATTTAGTTCTTCTTGTATGGCTGTAATCCAATCAGCATCTTGGATTGCATCATCTATTGTTTTGGGCTCTACTTGAGATAGAAAACATGTTAGCATATACTCCAGTTGTCTTCTGGTTCTGATTCATGTGTGAATGTCTCCAATGACTTGATCTACAGGATGATCTCTTAGCCAGTTGAGATCCGGTTGAAGTTGTTCTTGACTTGGTGCTTCCACAACTTCAGCTTGTGTATCAGCTTCATGCTCATGTACTGGTACCTCTTCTGTTGTATTGACTGGAGGTTCATCTTGATTTCCAAAGTTGTGATTTAGAATAGTGGTTGGTATTGTTGTATTTATGTAGACTTGTCTTGGTCCTCGCTTCTTTAAGTTCTTGAAGGTTTTCACCATTTGTGTTTGGCTCATCAAAGACTACATGAATTGATTCTTCAATTACCAAGGTTCTTTTGTTGAGTACTCGAATGCTTTGTCTTTGGTGTCCGAGTATCCCATAAAGATTGCTTCATCAGCCTTTTCATCAAAAGTATGCAACTGATTCCTGTTCAAAACAAAACATTTTGATCCAAACATATGCAAATATGAGATATTAGGTTTTCTTCCATTCCATATTTCATATGGAGTCTTTTCATGATATTTGTTGATGATTGATCTATTTTGAGTGTAGCATGCTGTATTTGCTGTTTCAGCCCAAAATATCTTTGGTAAGCATGCTTCTGCAATCATTGTTCTGACTGCTTCTTTGAGTGTTCTGTTTCTTCTTTCTGCTACACCATTCTGTTGTGGAGTCCATGTTGCTGATAGTTGATGTAGTACTCCATTTTCTTCACAGTAGGTTCTGATAATTTCATTTAGAAACTCTGTGCCTCTATCTGATCTGATCTTGATGATCTTCAGTTCCTTCTCATTTTGAATTCTTCTTAGCAAATCTGGTAACTTCTTGAGTGTCTCTCTCTTCTTGTTCATGAATATAGTCCAAGTATATTTGGAGAAGTCATCCACCACTACTAGAGTGTATTTCTTTCCACTTATACTTACTGGTGTGACTGGTCCAAATAGATCCATATGCAGTAGATGTAAGATTCTTGTAGTTGACTGATAGGGCTTTGACTTGAATGAGCTTTTAATTTGCTTCCTTTTTTGACATGCATCACATAGGCTTTCTTTCTTGAATGTGATCTCTGGCAGGCCTTCAACTTGCTTTTTCTTTGACAATTTGTTGATGGTCTCGAAGTTAGATGGTTTAGTCTTCAATGCCAAATCCAGCTGGTTGATTGTTTATTTTTGACAAGCAAACATGTTTCTGCTTTGGCTGTCTTCCAATCTACCACATACATGTTGTATTCTCTTGTTCCTACAAGCACAACTGTGTTGGTTTGGCTGTGAATCACTCTGCATACTTCTTTGTTGAAGTGCACATTGTAGCCTTTGTCATAGAATTGACTGATATTCAGTAAGTTGAAGTTTAGTCCTTTAACATAGCCCACATTTTGAATCTTCAAGTTGTTCTTGTGCATTATGCCTTCCCCCTTGATTTTACCAGGGTTTTCTTTTCCCCCAAAGGTGACTTTGGGTCCTTCAAAAGCTTTAAAGTCAGTGAGCCATCCCTTGTTTCCTGTCAAGTGTCTGGAACATCCATTGTCTATGTACCAGACATCATACAAAACAAATTAATTATGTTTAGGTACCCAACACTGTTTGGGTCCATACCTGTTAGCAGTCATGCCTCCTACTCCTAGTGTGTATCCAAATGATCTTCTTTTTGGATAATTGAAGTCATCAACTTTATATGTAAAGGCATGACAGAATACCTTCTAATGTTTCTACTAGAGATATTCTGATACTTTTCTCTACATTTTGGTGCATTTGCATCCTATTTCACTTTCCAATATGCGAAGTGGGAAACTGTGTTCATGTTTGCTTTATATGTTTAGGAACATGTCTAGGTTGACTTTTCCTAAACACATGTTGCATAGTATGAAATGGTTTCTTCCTGTACTTTGGAGGTGCAACATTCCAATCATCCTCTGAAGGATAAAGTCTTCCTTTACCTTTCAGAAATCTTTTGCTTTTGGTTGACTGGATTGATGGTTTGGTCTGCTGTTTCACTGCACTGGGTTTTGACTTCACCGGTGCAGGATGAGTTGTTGAAACTATGGTCTGTCCTTTTCTGAACTTTGGTCCATTGTTGGTCCTAGATTCAGAATTGTGTTGTCCATTGTTTCTATTCTCATCCTGACTGTTGTAGCCAATACCGGATCTGGATCCAAACCTTTTTGAGGGTTTGTAAGCTGGTGCATTTAGTGGTGCAGTGGTTGTCTTAACTGGTAGGGGGATTTTCTCAGCTGGTCTGTCAACACCAGATGTGTGATCATCTGCTGTTTGTTGATCATTTGAGTAAGTCTCCTTACTAGTTAGTTTAGCTTTTACTCTATCCAGTTCTTTCTTTAATCTTTTATTTTCCTTTCTTAGATTCTCACACTCCTGTTCCAGAATTTCATGATTCAACTCAATTTCATCAAATTTACTCATAAGATTTTGGATTATGTTTGCAGAATCTAGTGGGAGAATATAAAATTGTACAGTGTTAGAAGTGGATGCACTAGATGATGAGCTTGAGCTAGATGTTACCTCAGTTTCATTAGATTCTTTAGCCATAAGGCATAGGTAGGCTTTTTCATTTTCTGAGCTATCAGCTTCATCATCATCTGAATCATTTTCTGATGATTTTTCATTCTTTTCACTGCTGGTTTCAGCTTTGAGTGACTTCTTTCTTTTCTTCTTTTTAGCTGTTTTGAACTTCTTCTTCTCCTCATCTTTGTCATTTTCTTCAGGGAAATTTGCCTTGAAATGACCTTTCTTTTTGTAGTTGAAGCATCTGTATTCATCATCCTTTTTCTTTATGTCTTTGTTTGAGCTTTACTTTTTGTATGATGATGAACCTCCTTTGAATTGCTTCTTTTTGGTAAACCTGTCAAAACGTTTAACCAGTAAAGCTACATGTTCCTTCAGCTCCATTGTCTTTTTGATGTTTGCATCATCTGTTTGACTTTGCTGGGTACAACCAGTGCACTGGCCCTATGTGCCTTTGCTGGTGTAGTGTCTTCGCCGTTCAACTCAAATTCATGAGCCTTTAATTGAGACATCAGAGTCAAGGTGTCAGTGTTTCCAAGATTTGTTGTCCCTCTGATTACTGATGTAATGATCTTCCATCTTTCAAGTAAGCCTCTCAAGATCTCCAGGCCCACTTCTTTCTGTGGATATGTGTGACCAAGTTGTTGTAGTTCACTGATGATGCTTGAGAATCTGTTGTCCATTTGATCAATGGTTTCACCAGCCTTCATTTTGAAGTTCTCAAATTTCTGTTTTGCAACAGACAATTTATTTTCTTTGACTGCTTCTGATCCTTCATTGATCAGTGCCAATTTGTCCCACATCTCCTTTGCTGTTTTACAATCTTTGATTCTCATAAACATGTTACTGTCCAGAGTCTTCAAAATCATGTCTTTTGCAACAAAGTCTAGATTTGCTCTTCTCATGTCATCCTTGGTCCAATCTTTCTTGAGTTTGTCTATAACTATTCCTTGATCTGCTCCTGTGGCTACCACAGTTGTAATCTCGATTGGGCCATCATTAATTACATCCAACATCTCCTCATGAGTTGCTGCAAGATGAGACAACATTCTTATTTTGTATTCATCAAAATTATTAACATTGAAAACAAGTACCTTTGACATAAAGTTTGAGGAATCCATAAGTAGAAATAAGATATATGTATATATATATATATATATATATAGAAAGCAAAAATTTGAAAACTACTTTGAAAATATGTACTCTCATTGTTACCAGAAATTAGATATGAACAGGTTCTGATATTAGGAACACTGCTCCGATACCAATTTTTGGTCCTAGAGAAGGGTAAAACTATAGTCGGAGGGGGAGGGGTGGGTGAATGACTATAGTGCAGTTTCAAAAACTTTTCTTGTATTTAAAAGCTTTTGGGCAGTGGATAAGTCCCTTCTTAATATGTTGTTTCAAAGTAGTATATGCAATCACAGATGTATTATATAATTTAAGCAATTAAATCAATGCAGTAAGGTAAATTGCTGAAAGTAAATTGACACAAAGGTTTATAGTGGTTCAGGGTGGTGTAATCCCTTAATCCACTCTTTTCCTGTGATGATTGGAGGAATTTCACTATTGTTTTAACAGATACAATAGCCTGATTGTCCTTGACTACACAAGCTTCACAATCTTCAGGACTATCACTCCTTGACTGCAACAGCTTCAGTGACTCAGTCTCTTTCACTGCTCATTGGGAACAAATCCTTCAGCAGCTATCACAAACACAACTCCTTCTCAGATGGATCTGATTCAGTTGCTTGATTGAAGTGAATTGGATTCACAAAACTTGCTAATTAGACTCAATGCTTGATGTTGGAATTGAAGTTCTGAGTTTTGAGTTGATCACTAGATATTCCTTTTTAAGCACATATGAAGGTTCTTTGATTTTACAGAGTTTCTGCTTGTAAATTCTCAGACTTGATCGTTCTTTTTGGTATGAGAAATCAATTGCCACTGGGTCGTTCTTTCAAGATGAACACTACTTAAAGCTATGTGGAAATGACGAAGATGCACAAAAACTGGCAACTGGATGCAAAAACCTAAAATTATCAACCTTTCTAAATCCTCAAATCACCGATATTTGCTATGAAATTCTAATCTCTTTTTGGAAGACAACAACATATGTCTCTGGGGTCCTTGCAGAAGAAGGAGACAAATGGAAAGAAGACAAGATCGTTGCATCTGTCAACGACACATAAGTGGTTATTACAGCAAAGGTAATTCACAAACACCTCAAACTTTCCAATAAGGGTCAGGAAGAAGTGGCTCTCGTTCCACAAAACTTAGACGAATTCTGGGATACAATCGCTATAACGGCAAACCCAGGCCCTAAGAAATTCAACTGCCTTAGATCTGCCTTGAAGAAACCCTTCAGTGAATTCAGTGCCTTAGTTGGAAAAACAATTGAAGGAAAGTTAGGGGCAAATAATGCCATGACAGAGGTTAGAATGCGTCTTATGGGAATCATATATCACAGTCTGGAGTCTATTTGGGCCACCTATTTCTTCCTGAGAATCAAAGAACAAATCCAGGGAGAGGGCACATCTGCTAAAAAGGGATTAGCATAAGGAAAGAAGAAAAAGAGGATTTTCTGGGTGAAGAAATCCTATGGGTTTCAACTGCACTATCTTTTGCAATGCTTGCAAGTACCAGTTGTCAACTCCTTAAGCTACATGAATCCAAAATCATGTTCACCTATGTCAAACAGCAAAAGAAAGCAGGAGAAGGGAAGAGAAAGAAATCCACAAAACACACTTCTGGCCAAAGAAAGAAGCAAAAGGTTCAAAGAAATTTGAACAAGGAAGATTTTGGAAAGCTTATTGATGAAGACGAAGAAGAGGATTCTGACGTAGAGGCAGAACAACCAGAAGAAGGAAGTGGAAATGAGGATGAACAACCTCAAAATGAGGAGGTTGAGGAAGACACTGGAGATGATGATGAAACTCCAAAAAAACAACACAACTCTCTGCAAATGATATTGATGATCGAATTGCAACATATCTTGAATGGAAGGAAGGTGATTCCAGAATCCAGCTTCAAGACTTAGAACGCATGCTTGATGAGGAAGCTTGGTTCTTTAATTTTCTTGGGATCACAACCCTTGTTGGTGTACTAGATGAGTCACCACTCGGGGATATGGTGGATGCGGCTAAGGCAAAGATCCATCCACCCTCTGACAAAGAAAGTGATGAGTCAGCTGATGAAAGTGATAACCATGATGATGACGATGGTGATGATCATAATGATGATGGTGGTGATCAACATGGCGATGGAAATGATCCAAAGGACACCACTGATGGCCAAGACAAAGAGGATGAACGAACAACTAATGCAATTGATGATAACATTCTCTTAAGCTCTTTTCTACAAACACATTCATCAGAAAAACAAACCTCACCAGCTAAGACAACACATCGGCCACTATCTGCTGACATTCCGGCTGACCCCACAGCAGTGTTGGATACTGGCTCAGCTGCTGCAACACCAGTCAGGGCAATTTCTAGCATAGATCAATGGGGAATAGGAGACAGTGCTGCACAACAATACACTTCTACTCAAGTCCTTGAAGATGTAGAAGTTGGTATAGATGTTACTCAACATCAAGACAGAGGGCAGCAAACAGTACCAGAGCCAGCTGACATCCATCACACACTTACTCAGCCGAACACTGGCATAACAAATAAAGCCTTTGAAAAGGCAGCAAATCGGCTGGCTGAGGAACTGGAACAGCAAGCCATGTATCTCAGATCCATGACTTCAGCATTTAAGGATGAAAGTCACTCTATTGAAAGAAGATTTCAGGCTGTTGCCGAGTACATTGATGCACAGAATATAGTTGTGCAAAGACAAGGAGACTTGCTCAAACAGCTAAACCTCAACATCACCAACAATCTAGCAGGACTCAGACGGCACATCTCTCAAGAAAATGAGTCCATGGCACTTTCTTTTGGCACCAGATTTAGAAGTGTAACCCAAAAGCTGACTGATCATGACTCCAGGTTCACATCCATTGAGTCCAAACTGGACTTACTCATTGGTATAGCTGAAGCTACAAACAACATATTTCTCCAACAAGGCATTGATGCTGCCAAAAAAGGGGGAAAGTGATTAGCCTGAAAGATCAACACTCAGACCCTCAAATTTTACAGAGGAACAACTGAGAGCAAGGGACAGAGAAATAAGAATCAGAAATGAGGCTGAAGAGCAGCAAAGGAAGTCCAGAGAAGAAAGAGAAAATGCCTCAAATGAACCCTACATAGGATTTCCTCATCCTATCCAAAGAAGAGACGATGATAGAGATAGATCAGGTGGACAGCAAAGACCTGGATAAAATCAACAAAGGAGATCAGCACGAGAACACCGAACCAGTACAAGCAGAGAGAAAAGAAGTTTCCCAACTCACAAAAATAGGTAAGAATATGAGGCTGAGATCCTATATCATGTAAGAGAATTTTTCAGAGTCCAAGAAGGGTTGTATCCAAATCAAACACAAGATGAAGCTTGGGCAGACTGGCTAAGCTATCAGGATGAACAGAAGAGAGTTGACATGGCCAAAATATACAATCGCATTAAAAGACAACATGCATCTCTCCAACAAAGTGTTAGAACCAGCAGACCAAGTACATCCATACCACTTTCTACAAAAGGACCATAAGATTTACCAACTGAGCAACAAGAGGATTTCAACTATATGGCAAAATTCTTCAATCCTATGGGGAGAATGAACAAACAATACCAATGGGGTCTGTACAAGAATCTCAAGTTTGCTGACTCACACATTGCAGAAGCTAGGGATAGACTTGAGAAGTATTTTGGAGAACCTAGGGCAAATGAGACTATGCCTGATTTTAACAAACTTGTTGCCAAGAGAGTATTTCATGGAGTCTCTGAGTACACTGCTATGGCATACTAGAAGTGGAAGTTTCCAAAGATCGATTGGAAAGATATGAAGAGGTCCAGACCACAAAGTTCAAGAGGTACAAAGCAGAACTAAGTAAAATGTAATTACAGCTATCTGAATATGCTTTGAACTGACTTATCTTATTGCCCTCAAATGGATGAATAAAATTGTTGAATTTTTATTACATTGTTTATTATCAAAAATTTGGTATACTTATGTTCAGGCTTATGAGGGTTTTGGCATCATCAAAAAGGGGGATATTGTTAGGAACATTTTGTTATGTTTTGATGATGGCCATACTAGCTGTTATAGCAAGCCAGAAAATAAGTTAGAATTCTCTATATAAGTCTTTACTTAGAGTCTGACAAGTTGTATAAGTTGAGTCAGACAAGTACTGTACTAGTTAGTAGGACGGCAAAGTGAAATCAGATGTTCGGCAAAGTAAAAGCGGCCAAGCACCAGCAGAGAAGCATGAAGACATATGGTACGGCTTATAACCAAGGAAGTCTGTGATGACCTTAGATAAGTGTAATTTACATTCCAAGTGAGGAAACTTAAAGTTCAAATATGGTGTACACTTATCCCACACAAATCAAGGATCAGTGAAGTACAAAGATTCTCCTAAAAATAAAAAGAATGAAGGAAACAGTGAATCGGCAAAGTAAACTGACTATTGGCTAAGTAATGACAAAGCAGTGAAGAAAGATCTAATCGGCAAAGTCAGAAAGATCACTTAACCGTTCAGGGAACGGCTAAGTAAACCTTACTTAATCAGATTTTGAAATATGAAGAAGATTCAGAGGATCAAGCATTAAATGCACAATCAATTGAGGATCAATCAAGGACGGATTTTCTGATAAACGTTTGAAGAAAAATCCGATCACTGAAATCAAGGAGGATTTAATTAAAGGGGAATCAAGAATAAAATCAAGGATTATTCCCTTCATTAATATAGCCAACGGATGGAAATTCAAATCAAGGTTCATCAAGGCTATAAATAGAAGGCATTGACAGACAAGAAAAAAAACACACAGAGAACGATCAAGTCTAAGAATTTACAAGCAGAAACTCTGTCAAATCAAAGAACCTCCATCTGTGCTTGAAAAGGAATATCTAGTGATCAACTCAAAACTCAGAACTTCAATTCCAACATCGAGCATTGAGTCAGATCAACAAGTTTTGTGAATCCAATTCACTTCAATCAAGCAACTGAATCAGAGCCATCTGAGAAAGAGTTATGTTTGTGATAGCTGATGAAGGATTTGTTCCCAAGGAGCAGTGAAAGAGACTGAGTCACTGAAGCTCTTGCAGTCAGGGAGTGATAGTCTTGAAGATTGTGATGCTTGTGTAGTCAAGGACAATCAGGCTATTGTATCTGTGAAAATAATAGTGAAATTCCTCCAATCATCACATGAGAAGAGTGGATTAAGGGATTACATCACCCTGAACCACTATAAGCCTTATGTTAATTTACTTTCAGCAATTTACCTTACTGCGTTGATTTAATTGCTTAAATTATATCATACATCTGTGATTGCATAAACTACTTTGAAACAACATATTAAGAATGGACTTATCCGCTGCCGAAAAGCTTTTAAATACAATAAAAGTTTTTGAAACTCTACTATAGTCATTCACCCCACTGACTATAGTTTTACTCTTTTCTGGGACTAACATGATTGCCAGCTTCTGAGTCAATGATCCATAAGTTGTGAAAGTCAACATGCCTAATATCATCATTGTAGTTGTTTCACGGGAAATACTTGTGTGGTGTCTCCATGCGTGTGGAGATATATAGACCACACTGTTTCATTCTGTAAATAAACTGCGTGGTTCTGATCGTTTAACTCGTGATTTTCCACTTTAGTCATTCACCCCACTCGACTATAGTTTCTCCCTTTCTCGGGATCAACAATTGGTATCGGAGCGGTGTTCCTAGTATCGAGAACCCGTTCGAGATCTAATTTCGGTAACAAGGAGATCACATATTTTCAAAGTAGTTTTCAAATCGAGTTTTCTATTCATTCACATATAAATCTATTACTTGTGCTTATGGATTCCTCAAACTTTATGTCAAAAATACTGTTTTCAATGTTAATAATTTTGATGAATATAAAATAAGAATGTCGTCTCATCTTGTAGCAACTCCCGAGGAGATGCTTGGACGTAATCAATGATGGACCAATCATGATCATGATCGTGGTATCCATAGGGGCGGATCAAGGAAAGGAGATAGACAAACCTAAGAAAGATTGGACCAAGGATGACGGAGAAGAGCAAATCTAGACTTTGTTGCAAAAGACATGATTTTGAAGACCACTAGATAGCAACATGTTCATGAGAATCAAAGATCGCAAAACAAAGAAAAGGAGATGTGGGACAAGCTAGCTTTGATAAATGAAGGATCTGAAGCAGTTAAAGAAAACAAATTATCTGTTGCAAAACAGAAATTTGAAAATTTCAAAATGAAGACTGGTGAATCCATTGATCAAATGGACAACAGATTCTCTAGCATCATCAGTGAACTGCAACAGTTTGGACACACATATCCCCAGAAAGAAGTATGCTTAAAGATCTTAAGAGGCTTACCTGAAAGATGGAAGATCATAACATCAGTAATCAGAGGAACAACAAATCTTGCAAACACAGACACTCTGACCCTGATGTCTCAATTAAAAGCTCATGAATTCAAATTGAACGGTGAAGATGGTGCTCCGGCAGAGACACAAAGAGCCACCTTTAACTGATAGCACCCCACAAAGTAACTTTGCCGAAAAAAGAAGCCATTCAAAGGAAACTCATCATCAAACAAGAGGTCAAGCTCAAACAAAGACATGAAGAAGAAAGATGATGAAAACAGATGCTTCAACTGCAACAAGAAAGGTCACTTCAAAGCTGATTGTCCTGAAGACAATGATAAAGATGATGAAAAGAAGAAATATAAAACATCTGAGAAGAGGAAAGGCAAGAAAGTACTCAAGGCCGAATCCAGCAGTGAAAAGAATGAAGAATCATCTGATAATGACTTAGATGATAGTGATGAAGAAGACAGCTTCGGACAATGAAAAAGCATAAACTACTTTGAAACAACATATTAAGAATGGACTTATCCGCTGCCGAAAAGCTTTGAAATACAAGAAAAGTTTTTGACACTCTACTATAATCATTCACCCCCCTCTGACTATAGTTTTACTATTTTCTGGGACCAACATGATTGCCAGCTTCTGTGTCAATGATCCATAAGTTGTGAAAGTCAACATGCCTAATATCATCATTATAGTTGTTTAACGGGAAATACTTGTGTGGTGTCTCCATGCGTGTGGAGATATATAGACCACAATGTTTCATTCTGTATTTAAACTGCGTGGTTCTGATCGTTTCACTCGTCACCTCACCTCAAAATCCCCTCTCCACACAGGTATTTCCCTTGTTGCACACCTTACTTAGCCTTGTTCATTATCATCTGCATTATCAATATCTACTCCTCATACTTCAATCATAAGAAGAATTCATGAACGTCTTACTCCGTTTCACTTTGATCATCTCTAGTATCCGAAGTGACAACATTTTCTTCTACTTGTCTCTTCATGAATGTACTATCTCATGCACAATGGCCTTTTCTACCTGAGTTGAAGCAAGTATTTTTTTTCCTTTGTTAGGTTGTATTAGTTTTGATGATGTCCAAACCTCTATTTTGTAGATGTATAATATAGATGATATTGTATAGGCCGAGGTAATCAGGCTTGTCTTTGTAATTGGAAATGTATTAATCTTTCAATTGTAAGTTAATAGATCAAGTGTAGTTCAGATCCAGACAAAGACTGAAGACCAGACCCAAACATGAAGCTTGAAGACCAGAGAAGACCAGCTTTAGAGAAGTTATTTTGATGAAGCCAGAAAGCAGATCTAGAGATCAGACAAGATGAGAAGAATCATAGAAGTACAAGTTCATATTAAGCCAGTTGAGAATACTTGACAAGATCAATAAGAAATCTAGAAGATCAAAAGATATAACTATCAGTCGAGAAGATCATATCAGATGAGAGATATCAGATCATATGTGAGACACATATTAGATTCAATTAAAAGCTTTATTCAAATCAGAAGACAAGACAAGACCAGTTGGAAGCAGACTAGGTAGAAGACCAGATATAAAGGAATAGATCTGATGACCGGACTTGAAGACTCAGATCAGCTAAGGATAAACGGAAATATTCAGATAAAAAAGGAATTGAGCAAGCATTTAATGCGGTGCAGAGTGTCAATTGACCTTAGAAAGATAGCTTTGCAATAGCACGGTTTAGTTGCAGTCGAAGTTTGGAAAAGATATCCTACTAACAAAAAGGATGATTTTCCGTTCTACAAGCAATGTCTTCATATCAATGTCAATGCCGGGATAAACGGATATTTACTAAAGGAATCAAACGGCTATTTACTAAGATAAATCCAAAATCCAATAAAACTCTCCAATGGTTGTTTTATCAAGCGAAGAGACCAGCGGAGAAGAAGCCTAGTAGTATATATACAAGAGAAGTAGAAGAAAGTGAACCAATGCATTTCATTCATTGAACCCAAAGGGAAACCCTACTGAAAACAAGAAGCTAACAAAAAAAATCTAGCATTAAGGAAGTTGCAAGCACTAAAGCTTAAACATAATCATCTTGCAGCAACTCTTGAATTTGCGCTACCCTGAAGCTACAAAGAATTATCTAGCAAGCTCAAATGATCAAATCTGATCCAACATCTACTCCCATCTTGATTCAGTTTACAAGGAGTTAGTCTATGAAGCAATTGCGGCTGTCAAGGACAGATATTCAGTGAGTAGTTGAGGCTATCAAAGACTGAAGTCAATTGAAGCAATTGAGGTTATGAAGGACTGAAGTGTGATAGCAGCGTAAGAGGTTTATCGAAGGAATTGCAGAGTTAATTAGTGAAGTAGCTGAGGATTGTGAAGGATTGATTAATCAAAAAGTGGAGCAACTAAGAGTTGTCAAGGACTATTTCACTATTGTAACAGTGTAACAACTCAATAGTGGTTCCCTCCATATCTTTGAAGAAGATGGGACGTAGAGGATTAAACCACCTCGAACCTCTATAACAAATACGTGTCTTTTACATTCAGCATTTGACTTTCTGCATGCATTTACTTTGATTCATCTAGTCATTGCTTTGAAAATAATCATAAAGGCTTTATTCCACTGCACAACTTTGATTTGGAAAAAGTTTGATAAGAAAATCCAACAAATTCATTCACCCCTCCCCTGAACTTGTCGAAGCCTTTCTAGGGACCAACAACCTCCTTGTGGTCTATCATTTCTTTCCTTGTCATCATTTTCCTCTATTTCTCTCCATATTGGTAAGTCTGTCTGGTATCCTTTTGTGGTTTTTCATCATCTTGTCTCATGAATTCTTCATCGTTATATTCGTTAATACACCTACCATTTACTTATTCAGCAACTGCTAGTCCGCTAATGGATTTTCTAGCTCATCAATGGTTGGTTGTATGGCTCAATCTTATGTGGTTGTTATGAAACTACGATACTCGGGTCTTAACTTGTGTAATAACATTCTTATCATCCGAGACTCCACAATTCTAGACACTGGATCTCTCGAAAATTTTGTTACAAATTGATTATACTTTGGTGAAGTAATCTCTGATTCTTAAGATATCACTAGTGAGAGACATCAGCTCATTTTCCAGGATCTACACGTGTGAAATGTTCTTCCTTGTAAAACGACTAGCCAAAGTGTCCAATGCCTCCTTCGGCATGGTGGATTTTCAGATATGTTCAATCATCTCATCTACAATGGACGTCTTTATAGTGAACATGGCTTTCACAACTTTCACCTTCCATTTACGCAAAGTAATTGCATTCTTTGCAGCAGGAGGCGTTGTGTCACTTCCGGCGACATATATACCCCAACAAGTCCTGGCTCCCTAAGTAAGACAAGACGATTACCATGTGCTGAATATAAATATGATCATTTAATTTATTGATATTACTCACCGAAACATCCGCCATCGTAACTTAGTATTGTTGTACCATCTTCCAGGCCAAACCACTCCACAGTCCTAGACTGTAACGCCCCGTTCCCGGATACCGAGTCCTTATCCGGAAATGAAACGTTCGGCACGTATAATATTAAATAAAATGAATATTATACGTAAGTCTCTACTACATCGTATCGAGTTTAGCAAACGGAAGCTAAGAAGACTCGGCAAAACATCATAAATGCTGCTAAGAAAAGATTACAAACCGACTAAAGGTAGAAAGCTTAATTTACAACAACGAATTTTCCAAGGTCTTACAAAAGTACGATATCCAAATAAAAGATACAACAACTTACTTTACAAACTTGAAACAAAAGTACAACATGTTCTTTAAAACAAAAGATACAATATAATCTAGTACAATGTTTATAAATTAAAACAACAAGAAAACATCATCAAACATCTCCGTCACATATCATCATCGAACTCCTCAACGAGCTCAAGGCTAACATGTTCATCTTCTCACCCCACAATGCATACAAAACAAAATACAAAGGAGGCAAGTACAAAGTACTTAGCAAGAGGAAGAAGATAATGTATAATTAGAGCTTATAACGAAAGGTTTGATAATTATTATTAAATTATCTTTATATGACCGACTCAATTCTAGGGTTCACTTCATGCTCATCAACATGTCGTTCCTAACTATTTCTAGCTCAACTTATCTTTGTTACATCATCATTCAAAGGTACTACGCATGGTGCTACTCACCATGAAGTATCTGGGTGTAACCTATTGGTGGATCACACCAATAGCCACGGGCTAGCCCCGATAGTGTACGCGTTCGGCGAAGTCCCTCCGCACCTTGAGTCTAATAGACTTACGGGGTTAAGTTCCTCCGTACTTGGAGTCTAGGAGACTTACGGAGTTATTCACTTTATCTAACCGCCCACACATCGCGATATGAACTTGTGCCGTACCAAGAATGGATTGATGTTTAGTCTTTTAACTACACAAATACGTATATTATTAGTTGTTAACTAACCACCTAAGTTTTTTCAAGTAAGCTCCCTCACGTCTATGACTCTCTTTCCTATACCACTAGACACAGACAAGGCCTAGCACATTCCACAGACAATGATGAATACTAATACATCAAAGCACAAGCCACTCATACTCTTCCGACGGTCCGAACTTCAACTCTTAGGAAGAGTATATTCGGTGCCGGAACTAAACACATTAGAAGCTTAATCAAGGCTTGTTCATGTTCATTTAATGTTATTGTATCAAGATATAACAATTAAAACTGGATTCGGGGCTTAAAACACATCATATCACAAAACTGGCCCGATTCTGGCAGAATTCTAGCACAATGCACACGCATTGAGCTGACAGAAAGTTTCTGCTGGAGCAATGCGTATGCATTGTCTCTGAATACGCATGCATTCGACGATAATCACAACGCAGACATCCTGTTCAAGCAATGCATACGCATTGCCCATCAATGCGCACGCATTCAGCGTAATTTCACCCCAACATACAATTTTCTGCACTTTAAAGATTCCCAACCCATTCCAAACATGTTTATCACCCATATACATCTCAAAACAGCAGAAAAATCAGAATTTAAACATACTATAGCACCTTGTATTACAACAACAACTAGCATGATTTCTAACCACAAATTATACTCAAAACACAACCTTAACAACATAAGACCGTAATAAATATTAGGAAGAGCATATTACCTTATCAAAGCAAAAGCAAGCAAAGAAAGCAAAGCAAACAGCAGCAAAACCACAAGAACACTGCAGCACTTCAGAACAACTCCAACAAAACATTTTTGATCAACAATTGAACAAGGAACAATTGTGATCAAAAGCTTCTAAACAACAAGAACTACAGATTGAAGGATTCTAAGCAACCAAACAATGCCAAACTTGAAGATTACCAAAACTAGGGTAAAACTAACCTTTCTCAAAATCTCAACTTGTGTGTGCCAAAACGATCCTCTTCTCCCGCTGACTCCGAATCTTCAAACGATTTTGAAAACGGATACCAAACTTGCGAGAATTTTGGAGAAATCTCTTTTGCTTTTCTTTTCTGTTTTCCTCTCTTTCTCAGAGTTCGAACAACGTTTATTTTCTTCTAATAACTCCCAGGCAACACTCCTCTCTTAATGGGAAGTTAATTTCCCGAATAAAACTTCCCACAAAATAATTATAATTATTATTCCATAAATCATGATTAATTCCCAATAAATCCCTTTTTTTTTTCCTTTTCTTTTCTTTTTCTCTTTTATTCTTAATTCCATGATGAATTAGAATTAAATATAATATTCCGTTTCCGTAAAAATACACGTCTGCCATTTTACGAAAGGTCGGGATATTACATAGACTAAGCACGATTAAGGATCCTCAATAATATCTCCTCGAACAGTGGATAATACCCTCCAACCGTTTACTCGGCGTAGAATAACAATGACATTGGTCCTCGGCAAATAATCTGCACAAATACCGCCACCCTAAAAACTACATCCGAGCAACTTGGCTCTGATACAACTTGTTGTGTCTCAATGTTGTAAGCCAACTACGATGAGCGAATAACACTTGAATATAACAAACTCAATATTGTATTGTTGTACAAATGCATATTGTACAACGATTGAGGCACTCTAAATTCAATACAACATGAACACCAAAGAGAACAACTAGGGGAGCTAGAGAAGTGGACTCGCTTCACCACTTGATTGTTGTGTTTCAAATGTCTAAGGTACAACTCATATTTGTATAGGAGAGTAAGAACGCCATATAAACGGTACAATAACCTTGTTTTGATATCATTCAAATTATCACATTTCTCAAAAGCTTAAGCTGATGAACAAATATCTAATTAACATATTATATACTTTAATAGTCATTGATGGTCGATAATGACCTGGTGGGTGATCATCTAGTGGACGGTTTGTTAATTGTGGCGATGGATTTTTTATCGACCCCCCTCATCTTGTGTGGAGAGGGGGTTTTGAGGTGAAAGTGACGGGTGAAACGATCAGAAACACACAGTTTAAATACATAATAAAACCGCGATTCATATGTCTCCACACGGTGTCTCCACACGTGTGGAGACAGCACATAAGTATTTCCCGCCCGAGACAACATAGGCTAGCTTTCGATGATTGAAGTTAATTAACTAAAATTTGTTTCATTCAATGGGTTTTGTTAGAAAGAATCTTAGCTGTCGACTTATAGTTTGATACCTCAATTCTTTAAGCTTTTTTTGGGTCCCAATTAGCTGAACAGTGTCATCCCCTCATGCGGCCAGAAGATATTTATTCATAATTCTTGAATTATTTATCATTGATCATGCATTATTGTTGTCTAATCATCATACATTATCCAACCTTAGATTCTTAAGCATTATATGACCGTTCTTATCTACTTGTAGTTGTGATTTTATTTTATTATTTATTTATTTATTTTGTTATTGGTAGACAACATTTAAAAAACAACACTTATAAGATGAAAGATTAGTTTAGTACTACATTATAATATGACGATAAAGCAACATTATTATCACCAGAATTTATTAAAATAAGAATAATAATAAGAAGGGGAAAAAGTGGAAGAAAAAATATTAAGATATAAGGTGGTGGCATATTGTCTTTTTGTAAGTTTAGTCGATTATTTTAAGTCAAACGACGACATTATGTACTCTAAGTAGTTACATAATTCATCATGACTCAGATAGTGTTGTTTGGCCCGGCGTATGGAATGTTATATGTGATATCAGAGCCGACTATCACTTAAAACTAAATGTCATACCGTAAGACTAAGAGGCTGGGGCACCTCTTGAATAATCTCGTAGGCTCCTAGGGATGACATTAATTACCTAAAAGGTGCATAATATGAGTTGATAAGAAACTTATATTGAGTACTATGTATAGTATAAATGACTAAAATTTCAACCATACACATGCCTATACAAATATACATGAATGTATGAATGTATGTATCTATGATATACGTATATAGGTACATACATATATACGTACGTATTGATTTGTTTTTAGTCTCACATATGAAGATAAGACTTGGGGAGTGGACATATGAAGATAAGACTAGGGGAGTGAAGCTTAGATTTCCCCTTCATGTAGGGAATTGTCAAAGCTCCCACCAAGCCTCGACAATTTCACACGATTAGCTCCGTTATTTCTGTGGAAGCCGTTTGTGGCTGGCTTCCACTACCTCATCGATCAACAACGGGCCCTTTCACCAGATTATCAAAGAAGAACATTTTATGATCATCTAGCCGGAACAACCAGGGGCGGACGCAGGATTCCGGGTGAGGGAGGCGATAATCGTAGAAATTTTTCACAATCAGAAACATGTATACTAGTGTTTTTTTAAAATACGGGATAAATATTATCACATATTTCTTAAAATATTACTTGGGCATAAAAAAATTCGGGATGAGAGAGAGGGTGAGTAGAGAGAGAGAGTGGAGGGTACTTCATTCAGGAGGCATGCAAGGGAGGCTAAGAGCGGCGGAACGGATGCAAAGAGCCGCTGGTTTGAGGACTTGAAGAATGTGTCACATTCTTATTACTTTACAAATTTTCCTGAGAATTGTGAAGAGAAAAACTAATGGCAAATATTTAATAGCTTTGGTAAGGTTTTAGACGTTTTTGTATGTAAACGTAAGAATGACAAAGGAAAAATGCATGTTTGGCTTTGTTAGGTTTAGGAAGGAAGGACTCCATTCACATTCAGCACTGCATAAAAAATTGGAAAATGTTTGGATAGATTCCTATACGGTTTTTTTTTTAGGTATACCAAAGTGAATATCCGATCAAGAAGGTCCCTGCTGTTTCGTTTGGAAATAACAAGAAAGTTGGCGCTGTGGGGAAGATGGGATCAGAAAGAATATCTGGGAAAAGCTACGTTGAAGTTATAAACGTGATGGGGCTCACTGTCAAAACATTCTTGGTAAAATAGTCCTGGGAGAAAAAACCCAACCTTACGCCAATGCAAGTCTCGGTGAAGCAAATAAACAAGACTTATCAGATCCTTCTTTGGAATTCTTTACCAGTGACCTGGAAACTCAATAGTTAGACAGATATGTCTTAGGTATCTTAAAATTGTTGGACTCTGTTGAATCTATTCAGATGGCGTTAAGAGATGAAGGCTACGAAAATTGCTTGGTTAAACCCCTTGGAGGTCTGCAGGTGGTACTGGAGGGTGAGAGCTTCAGCCAGCGTAATAGACTCCTTCTTAATGGAGGATCTTGTCTGTGAGAATGGTTCGATTGGGTAGGCCCGTGGTCGAAGGAATCAAATCAGTTTGATAGATGTATCTGGCTAATTTGCAGAGGGGTTCCTTTGAACGTTTGGAATTGGAAAACTTTCCATTCAATCAAAAGTCATTTTGGCGAGGTTCTGAAGGTTGATCAAAATACAGAAGCAAGAACTTCTCTGGTATCAGGACGAGTTCGTGTTCGTTTGAACCATGGTGATCATATACTCACGAAATTGATGATCATGTTGATGGGGACATGGTGTGGATCCATGCGCGAAGACAGGGACGGACCCAGCATGGAGGAGGGGGGTGCATGGCCCCCACTCAAATTTCGGTGTAAAATTACTAGTATACCCCTCCAATAATATTAAATACCTGTGTATGTATATATTATCGAACATATCTAATATAACTCTACATGTAGCTCAATTGGTATGATGTCTAAGTACTAACCATGAGGTCAAGAGTTCGATTCCTAGCGGCTACTTATTTTTTTTAATCCTTTTTTTGTTTGTTTTTTATCTACGGTTTGTAATTTATATTTTATTTTTTTCCCTTTCCAGTGTTTAATATATATTTATGTTTTCCCCTTTTTCTTATTAACATTTGTGAATTTTTCCAAAAAAAATTTCGCTATATACTTTAGTGAGAATTCGGCACCCACCGGAAAAAAATTCTGGGTCCGTCATTGGCGGAAGAAGAATGCCAGAATTTCCATTCAGTTGTTTCTCCAACCGGATACTCCTCGTCGGAGTTTTAATAGTGGATGGCCCGGGTAAAGAAGTTCCTGTTCTCAACCAAAAATCACCTGTTGTAATAAAAATAGGTCTCCATAAAAAAAGATATATAAGGCTTTATCCGATCTGCTTGGCTTTGATTGCACGAAGAGGTTGAAGAATAAAGACGTGGAGAAAATGAAGAAGTGCAGCAAATCAAGAATTAAAGATGTGGGTGTTTTTCCTATTCGATCGAATTCGGAAGGCAGGATTACAGATTTCTCTATCTCTGATTCCAATTTGCAACATATGATGAAGGTATTTAGAAAATGGTTGTTAGAACACGGTGATGACAAGAGCGAGACCGAAAAAACTTCGGAATTAGGGAGAACTCTGGGTATCGAATGGAAAGAACAGACTGAAGATAGGCTAATTGATCGGTGTCTTACGGTTTGTAGTCGTTTGAGAATTTTGCTGTTTTTATGAAGATAATTCCTGCTAATATTAGAGGTTTGGGCTCGAGCTATAAAAGAAGGTGGTTAAAGGATTTATGTTGTTCACATCAATTACCGTTTTTTTCTATTCAGGAAACCAAATTGTTGAGGGTTAATCGCAACTTGGTGCAATCATTTTGGAAGGATTCTGACTTTGATTTTTTCTGCATAGGAGCGGTGGGCCTCTCAGGTGGATTATTAAGTGTCTGGGATAAATAAATCTTCTCTGTTGTGGAAAAATTTGAAGGTTCTAGCTTTATCAATGTTAAAGGGTCGTGGAAAGATTCTGACCAAATGTGTACTTTTATCAATGTGTATGCTCCACAATGTTTGGTTGCAAAAGGATTGCTATGGGATGAACTACTAAGTTTTTTGCGGGAACAAAATGGCATGATCTGCCTAAATGGTGATTTCAGCTTGGTTCGGTCATCTTTTGAGAGAAAAGGGTCGGCTTTTAACTATAAAGATGTGGCTTCTTTTAATGAATTTATCGAAAGTTCGGAGCTTGTGGATTTAAAAATGGGTAGAAGAAAATTTTCCTGGTACAATAAAGCTGGATCCAAGATGAGTTGGGTTGACAGAGTTCTAGTGTCAGATAGTTTTTTATCGAGTTGGGAAGATGTTTCCTTAGAAGCTCTTGATCGGAAGCTTTCGGATCACACTGTCCTTTGTTGCTATCTATAAGAAAAAAGATTTTGGCCCCTCACCGTTCGGGTATTTGATCATTGGTTGGAGCAAGATGGTTTAGAGGAAGTGGTGAAGAATTGTTGGCAACGGAAAGTGAATTCTAATGTCCCAGGAATAAGACTGAAATTGAAATTGAAGCAGTTGAAAGAAACTTTGAAAGTTTGGGGTAAGAATGTTTTTGGGAATTTGTCTGGGCAAATTAAACATGAAGAGCTATTACTTGGGAAGTTGGATTTAAAAGTGGAGGAATTTATTCTAAGTGAGGAAGAAGAAAAGCTTAGAGTTGAATCTTCTGAGAAGATCTTCCATTTGGGGGCAGTGACGGAGAATGATTTACGAATCTATAGTAAAATGGTTGAAGGAAGGGGATTCAAATTCAAAATTCTTTCACAGATGACGTTAAAGGAAGGGCTAGAAAAAGTGTTATGCCAGGCTTAATGGTGAATGGCAGTTGGTTGGAGGATCCTGGTCTTGTCAAATGTGCGGCCAAAAATTCCTTTGAAGATTTGTACAAAGAAAATGTACGCTCCAGGCCTGTTTTTAACAGTAATCTCTTTGATAAAGTTTCTCAAGATTAATGTGTTTGGCTCGAAAGGAAAATAACTGAAGAAGAAATTAAGGCAGCGGTGTGGTTGTGTGAAGGTTCTAAGGCTCCCGAGCCGGATGGTTTTAATTTTAATTTTATTAAAAAAAATTGGGGGATTTTGAAAATAGATTTTTGTGAAGCCATTTTTGAATTTGAGGAATCTACGTAGTTTCACAATGGTTGCACTTCTTCGTTTATTGCACTTATACCTGAAAATGTCGAAATTATCTAGGGTGTTCAGCGGATGATTAGTGGTGGATATATGGCCGTTATTTGTGTATGTAAGTGGTGGTGTAAGGTGGAGCTAAAGAGCTCCGGCGATGGTGCACTGTTAGTGAAAAGAGATACCAAAGAGGCAGAGTTTTGCCTTGTTTTTCATATATTCGACCTCCTTTATGAATGGTACATGGAGCCCTATTTATAGGGTAAGGACCGACTTATATTCAACATAGTACAACTGAATCTGCGGCGGCGGCTAGGGTCGCATCTTAGTGTAGGCGATGCGGATCCTTGAGTGGTCGTCCCATATCCTTAGCGGGTCGGCATGGTCGTCAGTCCATAGTCTCCAGGTGTTCGGGGTAGTGATCTTCATGCGGATCTCTCACCCTTATGCTCATCATAGGCCTGTTGCCAGAGCCCTTTTTTGGCGTGGTTGTGTTCGTGGGGCGAAGGCTTGGCCGCTCCTTCTCTCTTCGGTCCCCAGGCGCCTATATGTGGCAGTCGGCGGCCCGGAAGGTGGAGCCGGCCTATCAATTCCCAAATCTGCTAATCCAGTGGTGATTAAAGATTACAAACTGATTAGTTTGCTTGGGTGTTTCTATAAGATTGTTGCAAAAATCTTAGCAGAGATGATGAAAGTAGTCATTCCTTCGGTGATTGGTGAGTGCCAGTCCGGGTTCGTTAAGGGTCGGCAAATTTTAGATGGTGTCCTTATTTTAAATGAAGTGGCGGATTACTTAAAAAAGAAGGGAGTGGCCAGTTTTATTTTTGTTAGAAAAGATTATGTTAATTATTATGATGAAGTTTTAATTAAGTTTATTATTACCTCAGGCTATTTCAGCCATGTTATTTCCCATTAATAGAGTAGTTTTCACATGTTTCCCATTATCTAGGTAGTTATATTCGGTTTCAAGCCATGATCCCATGATTTCTATTTTATAGGAAGTGGCTTAGTGGATAGTTGTTTTTTACTTGTATTTATATGGTTATTCCATCAATGAAATTCTTAAGTTTTCCCAAAAAACTATCTTTTCCATCAAAATTATCAAGGGTATCGGAGTCATATTCTCAATAGCAGTTGAAGAAAGATCAATGGCCGAAACAAATTTTGTTCAGGCTTCAATCCTAAGGTTTGATGGACAATATTATGATCACTGGAGCATGTTGATGGAGAACTTCATGCGTTCTAAGGAGTACTGGACTATCATTGAGAAATGAGTGGTTGAACCAGCAGTCAATCCACCCCTAACTGAGGCTCAGAGAGCAGATTTTGAGAGCAAAAGCTCAAAGATCTTAAGGCCAAGAACTATCTGTTTCAAGCAATAGATAGAGACAGCTTGGAGACCTTTCTCAGCAAGGAGTCATCAAAGGATATCTGGGATTCAATGAAGAGGAAGTACAAAGGAAATGCCTTAGTGAAGAGATCACAGCTACAGGCCTTAAGAAGAGACTTTAAAACCCTACAAATGAAGGAGGGTGAATCTGTCTCAACTTATTGTGCCAGAACCATGGAAATCTGCAATAAAATGAGATTTCTTGGTGAAAAGATGGAGGATGTAACAGTTGTGGAGAAAATTTTGAGGTCTCTAACCTCAAGATTTGATTATGTGGTGTGTTCCATTGAGGAATCCAAAGACATTGATGCATTGTCTCTTGATGAATTGCAAAGTTCTTTGCAAGTTCACGAACATAAGATGAAGAGAAGCGCAGTAGCATCAAATGAAGAGCAGGCCATGAAGACCACTGCCTATAAAAGAAATTATAGAGGCAGGGGTAGAGGCAGAGGAAGAGGTCGAGGGAGAGCAACCAGGGATTCTGACAGCAGGGACAACTCTAGGCATCCAAGAATGGAGAGGGTAGAGGTACTGCAAGCAAAAACAATGTTGAATGCTTTAGGTGTCACAAACTTGGACACTACCGGTCAGAATGCTACACCAAATTGCCAGCAGACAAGGAGAAAGGGACTCAGCAAAGTCACTTTGCTGACAAAGAGGAGGATGAGACCCTGCTGATGACAACACGGCATGAGCAGACATCAGCAACCCAATTATTGTATGTTGATACAGGATGCACTAATCACATGTGTGGTAATAAGGCGTCATTCTCTTATTTGGATGAATCTTATCATTCAAAGGTGAAGTTTGGAGATAACTCCTCAGTCAGTGTTAAGGGAAAAGGCAATATATGCATCAGATCCAAGAATGGGACAACTAAAACCATTTCTAGTGTTCTATATGTTCCTGATCTGAAGTGCAATTTGCTGAGTGTTGGATAGTTGCAAGAAAAGGGGTATGAGATTATTCTGAAGAATAAGGAGTGTGAAATCAAGGATCCAAGCAAGGGAATCATTTCAAAAGTTCCCATGAATGCCAACAGATTATTTCTTTTAGAAATTAAGGAGCCACAAGCATGTCTTATGGCAGAATTGAAAGATGCATCTTGGTTATGGCATTACAGATATGGACATCTCAACTTTGGTGGTTTGAAAACACTTCAGCAGAAGGAAATGGTTAAAGTACTTCCAGAGATTCAGACTCCTCGGCAAATATGTGAAGAATGCACTAAAGGAAAGCAACACAGCCATCCTTTCCCTAAAGGCAAGTCATGGAGGGCAAAACAAGTGTTGGAACTCATCCATTCTGACTTGTGTGGACCAATCAACCCATCATCTAATGGAGGAAAGAGTTATTTCATTACATTTACTGATTATTTATCTAGAAAAACTTGGGTTGAATTCTTGTGAGAAAAGTCTAAAGCATTGAATGCATTCAAGAGCTTCAAACTGTTAAGAGAAAAGGAGACAAGTCAGTATAACAAGAGTCTGAGAACAGACAGAGGTGGAGAATTTTGCTCAGCAAAGTTTGAAGATTTCTGTACCGGTAATGGAATCAGAAGGGAATTGAGAGCGGCCTATACACCACAGCAGAATCGTGTATTTGAGAGGAAGAATAGGACAATTATGGATATGGTAAGAAGCATGTTGGCCTATGGAAATGTGCCTAAAAGATTCTGGCCAGAGGCAGTAAGTTGGAGTGTGCATATTTTGAACAGATGCCCAACATTCTCTGTTCAGAACATGACACCAGAAGAAGCATGGAGCTCAAACAAACCGTCTGTAAGTCGCTTTAAGATTTTTGATGCATTGCTTCTGCTCATATTCCAGATGCAAACAGGAAGAAATTCAGTGATAAAGGGGATCAATGTGTGTTCTTGAGGATCAGTGAAAAGTCCAAGGCATACAAGTTGTTTAATCCAATAACCAAAAGGATAGTGATCATCAGAGATGTGGTTTTTGATGAATTGAACACATGGAATTGGGAAACAAATAATGCTCAGTTCCATCCAATTCAGAATCTGATAGATGAAGATCTAGCCGAGGGTCAGCAAACTCAGGATCAGCAGACTAATGACCAGCAGAGTCAGTTCCAGCAGACTCAGGACCAGCAGACTCAAGACACTGCTGAGGGTTCAACAGACCCAAATCATGAAACGAGGTGAGGGTTCGGCGACCGGACCTCGAGAGAAAGCGAGAAAAAGGCCGAGTTTGGATGACAGATTTTGAGGTAAAAGGTTTACCACAAAAAGAAGAGTCTAACTATTACGCTCTATTTGCAAGTGATGATCCAATCACTTATGAGGAGGCAACCATTGAAAGGAATCAGATTTGGAGTCTTACAGATCTACCAAAAGGACACAAGACTATTGATGTCAAGTGGATCTATAAGACAAAATTGAATGAAGATGGCAAAGTGTATGAGATTGACTACAATGAAGTGTTTGCCCTAGTAGCAAGAATGGTGACTATCATACTTGTGCTATCTTTGTCAGCACAGAATCAGTGGAAAGTACATCAAATGGATGTAAAATCAGCATTCTTGAATGGTCAGCTGGAAGAAGAGGTATATGTGGATCAACCACAAGGCTATGTGAAACATGGAGCAGAGAACAAAGTATATTGGCTTAACAAAGCCTTATATGGACTCAAGCAAGCCCCAAGGGCTTGGTACAGCTGTATTGATTCTTATTTTGTGAATGCAGGTTTCACAAGGTGCCCATACGATCCTACCTTGTATGTGAAAGTTAACAGCAAGGAAAGGCTGTTGATTGCTTGTTTGTATGTGGATGATCTTATCTTCACCAGCGGGAACTCAGCATGATAACAGAGTTCAATAAGGCAATGAAGAACAAATGTAGCATGACATATATGGGGCTAATGCAATATTTTTTAGGCATTGAGGTTCAGCAGACTGAGTCAGGCATACTAATTTCTCAAAAGAAGTATGTATCTGAAATTCTCAACAGGTTTGGGATGAAGGATAGCAATCCAGCACTCACACCATGTGAAACTGGTGTGAAACTTAGCAAAGAAGGAACAGGTAGTAAGGTGAATCCCACCTTATACAAGCAGATGATAGGGTGTCTTTTATACTTGACAACAACAAGACCTGACATTATGTATGATGTAAGTGTAGCAAGCAGATATATGAAGACACCCTCATCAGACCACTCAAACTATGTGATGAGGATTCTAAGATACTTGAATGGAACCATCAACCTTGGCATCATGTATGGTTCAGCAGAGAAGGCTCAGTTGACTGGATACTCTGACAGTGATTATGCAAGAGAAATTGATGACGGGAAGAGTACTTCTGGTTTTGTGTTTATGTATGGAAGAAGTGCTATCATTTGGTCCTCAAAGAAGCAACCAATAGTCACTTTGTCCACAACTGAAGCAAAGTTTGTTGCAGCGGCACACTGTACATGTCAGCTAATATGGTCAAGAAGGATGTTGGAAGTTCTAGGTCAAGTTCAGGAGACTGGGAATATTATGTACTATGATAACAGTTCAACTATCAATCTATCCAAGAATCCAGTGTTAAACAAAGGGAGCAAGCACATAGATGTGAAGTATCATTTCCTGAGAGACCTATATGAAGAAGGGATCATTGAGTTGCAGCATTGCAGGAGTGAAGATCAAATAGCTGATATAATGACTAAAGGACTCAAGATGGATCAATTTTTAAAGCTCAGAGGCAAGCTGGGCATGTGTGAAGTAATCTGAACTGCCAGCTCAGATTAAGGGAAGGATTGTTAGAAAATATTATGTTAATTATTATGATTAGGTTTTAATTAAGTTTATTATTACATAAGGCTATTTCAGCCATGTTATTTTCCATTACTAGAGTAGTTTGCACATGTTTCCTATTATCTAGGTAGTTATTTTCGGTTTCAATCCATGATCCCATGATTCCTATTTTATAAGAAGTGGACTAGTGGGTACTTGTTTTCTACTTGTATTTATTGTTAGATATAGTGTGCCTGAAAGACAATTGTTGCTTGTCCTTACGGGCAAGTGGGAGATTGTTGGAAGTAATGCCCGAAAGACAATTTATGTAATTGTTTTAAAATTAATAAATGACAGATTTATTCTCATCTTATTATTTGCTTCGTGCTTATATTTAATACACTATTGAAAACCCCAAGTCGTATCATATGTAGCCATATAACTTAGTGTGTGTCACACATGAGGATTAAGTTTATGGTGATACACTTAAAATGTTAGTCCGTGGTGAAGTTAATCAAAGTATGGGGTCTATTGATTAAACCACCATTAATGCGCCCAGAACACTTAATGGTGTGACCGTCTTATCCGGACCGTCGACATTGGTTGTCTAAGTGGGACATTTATATATGATGAGAGTCATATAGACCGGACCGATTTAATCTCCGTTTCTCATATAATTCCGTGATTGAGAAATCTTATTAAATCACAAGATGATCATATATGGATTGACCTTAATCCGAAGTGATTACGGACTCCTACTTGTTTCGGGATAGGGTTTGATGTGTTCGTTAAGGATCGCTAAGAGGCGCGGTCCGAATCACTTTCACGTTGGCACTATTCGGAATGAGTGAGAAGTGTGTGTTTCACGGATATGGAATTCCATTCCTTCCGGAGGGAAGTAGAAAGACAATCCCCTTATTTGTTGATCCTAGAAACTGATCGATCCGGGAGTTCGTATTGGTTATGAGCTAATTGATCACTAGTGGGTTAATGGTAAATAAGGATAAGTTGTAGTGAAGAAGGTTTACGGAAATAATCCTACTTCAGTACGGATAGTCTATGGAGGGTTAATTTATATGAAATGGTTATATCAATGGACACCTATCGACTCGACTCGACGTTTTGAGAATAAGTTATATCTATAATCGATAGATTTCAGTTTCGGATTTATGGTGGCGTAATTCCGGAATTAATGAATTAAGTAGAAATATTCTGTTCGATTAATATTTTATTTAATTTGTTGTAGCTACTGGTTATAGGTCCATGGTCCCCGGGTTGGCTCCTAACACACGAGTGTTTTCTTGTTTTATGGAACCTCGAGAATAAATTAAATAGTTGGTCTATTTAATGAATATGCAATATTATTTATTTGGTAAATAATATATAAAATAGAAAAGATATTTTCTATTAAAAATAATGACTAAATTGGCGCCACACTTGTGGATAATTTAGGAGAAGAAATTTTTCTAGATTATGTCACATGTGTAATTAATTAATTATCTATTTGTTGGATAATTAATGAAAATTAAGAGATTGATTTTTTTGGGAATTATCATTTATTTTGTGGGAAAAATATCTTTTCCTTATGGGAATAGGTTTTTGTGGTGTGAAAAAGATAACTCTCTTGACTAGTTATTTTTCTATATAAAGAGAGTTCCTCCCAACACAATACACACTTCATAATTGTGCCACATGGAAAAATAAAGGAAGAAAAATTAGTTTCTTGTCTTAGTCATTTAGAGAAGAAAAACCTAGGGTTTTTTTTTGTGCATATTCGATGAGGTTCTACGGCGAGGATCGACGTCTACCAGTCGTCCCTAGGAGACACAATCCGGAAGACTACGGCATCTCCCTTTGGTCGATTTCCTCTTCCTCTCCGGTAAGGTAAATCTTCAACCTTCTTGTAGATTAATTATTTATGTGAATCATATTGTGGTAAAATCGCATGCGAATTTATTCGCAGCTTCCGCTGTGCAAGATCGAGTGTCTCGATCGGTGCTGTGAATCAGATCTGACGATCCAATTATGGATCGGATCCGGATTCTGGTTTCTGTATATCTAGCATGTGGTATCGGAGCCAGGTTAAAGCGATTTTGCGATCATGATTGCATAATTAATTAATAAGGAGTGGAATAGAATAAAAATTGCATCTTTTATTTTATTTATGCGATTGAATGTTTTGGTAGACGAGATGGATTGTGGTTGATACTTGTTTAGCGTTATATCTAAAGTAAACCCGAATTTTTCTGGGTATAGGAAATTATGTTATTTATTTGTTGTAATTTAATTTCCTAATAGTTAGAAAAATCATATTGGCTGCGGCACTGTTGCATTTATTTAATTTGTTCGAAGAACAATAACAAAGTGAGGCGGCGGCGTAGTGGTTGAGGCGTTAGTTTTAGTCTGACGCGTCAAGAGTTCGATTCTGCTTGGATGTGTAATAGTCAAGTTTTATCATCAAGTTTTTTTTGGAACATATGCGGTTTTAATAAAAAGAAAAAAAAAGGTGCAGTAGGCAGAAGAGGGAGTTACCAACTCGGCTACAAGATCTTTGTTCAAGAAACGGATCAGATAAATTAAATAGAAGCGGCGGCTGCAAGGGTTTTGGTTAGAAAATTAGTAAACCTTTTTTGAACTTAGGGTTTATTTATTTGTTTATTTATAGATTAGATACGGGGGTACCAACGGTCCATCTCAGTGGTTTACTTTTACGCCTTTATTTTCATGTTTGATAATTTATGTGAGATAACCATGCCATGACATGCATCATATTCATGAATTTCACTCCTAGCATATGCATACATGTAGATAATTAATCGTGATATTAATTAGGCATGTATGAGACGTAATTAATTTAGATTAATTTAGGTAATTAATTAAAACGAACAGAATTTTATCGGGATATAAAATTCACATGATAAAATAAAATTTACTCGGTAAATTTAATTTTGGGATCTAAAAATCATTCGTAGATTTTTATTATGTAGTGACTACATAAAAGAATTTTAATAATTAAAATTTTTGAAAATCCGGAAAATTTGGACACCAACTGAGTAAAAGGTTCGAAAATTGGTTCGGGCGGTCAACAGGGCTTCGGCTCGACTTGACTTGTCGTCCAAGTGCGGGGTTAGCCATGGGGGTCCGGCAAGGTCAAGCTATCCGGAGAGCTGAGGCTCAATGGGGCAACCTTAGCCCGATTTTCAACCCAGCACCCGCACACGTGCGACATTAGCGTCGGAGGTCCGGCAAGGTCAAGCTATCCGGCGAGTTTCGGCTCAATAGGACAGCCTTAGCCCGATTCATCCAGCAGTCGTATATGAACCAACAAAGAGGATGGGTCGGCTTAGCCAACCCCGACACCGTTCGGTGAACTCGGTTAAAGCTCAGCCAGGGTTTAATACCGATAAGTTGGTGATTGCTTTTCAAAATTTATTGTTTTCAAATTATTGAGTTAAAATTCTACGATCCAAAATTTTTATCATGACATTATTAGGACTATAAAAATTCATTGCTGGATTTTAATTGTGTAGTGTCTACACAAGAGGTTTTCTAAATATTCGAAAAATTGGAAAATCATGGATAAGGTGTCACTAGTTAGACGGTATTTGGAGCCGATAAACTAGTAGGAGCTTTAAATTTTATGATTTATTGTTCTTTGAATTATTAGAAAAATCATGAAGTCCTAATGTATTAGGATTTTAAAATTCATGGTGAATTTTAATTGTGTAGTGTCTACACAAAGAATTTAAAAATCCGAGAAATTGGAAAGTCGTGAATAAGTGACACTAGTTAGACGGTATTTGGAACCGATAAACTAGTGGGAGGATTAATTTAAATATTCATGATTTATTGTTTTTCGGATTGTCAATAAATTCTGAAAATCCTAAAAGACTACCTAATTTTCAAAATAACTAGTGGGAGCGGGGAAGGTGACAACCGACCCCACGGCCTCTACTATTGGCACAAGCACGTGAGAGAAGGGTGACGCCTCGAGCCGCTTTGATTACGGCCCCCTGTGGATGGCCTTCACCCCCTATCAAAATTCAATGCTTGGTCTCCAAAAGGATAGGATTTTGGGTACTCGTCGGGTCATTGACCGACCCTGCGGCGGCATACTCGGGGCGTACTTTGAGATCTGGAACAGTAGGTCACACTCACAAGGATATTTTAGGAAATATCGTGGCTGAAAAAGGAAGGTAATCAATAATTAAATGGAGATGTTTGATTCTTAATGGTTTAATTGTTGAGAGAGATTGTCTCAATCTAATCGTCATTGTGCTGATACCGGCCTGCGGCGGCAGTATGATGTGAGGTTAAATCCTAGGAATGGTAGGATAAACTGCATGCATGACATCACGTTTATAATTCCTAAAATTATTATAGGTTGTGGTGTATGATTTGATTTATATTTCTGTCATAAATTATTTTACAACTACATATTATCTCAAGGTATCTAATTTGCTAAACACGATAAATTGACAAGTAACGACGTCGTAAAAGTGGAAAAGTAACAAGAACATTGAACTCATAAATCGAGAATGCAAATTAATTTTTCGGAAGAGGATGTTTCTCTTGAGTCTACAAACTTAAGTGACATTGATAAGTATGTCACTGCTATCACTTGTGATAAGCAAGACACAAAACAAAATTAGTTCAAAGATGATGAGAATGATTTGGTATCAATCTCACCAGACATCCCACAGTTTACGAGTAGTGTCAACTCTTATAAACTGCTAGTTCAAGGCAATTTCCTTTAAGGAAAGCCAAGAATGGGAAGGTAAATGTCTACAAGCGTAAGTCATCTAAACTAAATAAGTTAATGGCTAAACCGAAATATTAATAAATGAGAGTAAAGGATAAGGAAAGTGATTGCGGATCACCAACCTATGAATCCTTAGAGACTTTCTTAACCGAGTAATTTGACTCAGAAGCTAAAGTTCTTTTGTAAGAACAAGGTAGCTGGGCATTCATGATGAAGAGTAGACAACGGGCAGTTATTTCAGCTAAGATAGTGGGAGTGATATAAGGAAACAAATTTCGGATTTAAATCCTTGAATATTGCAGAAATTTAATTTCTGTTTTCAGATTCGTTGGAACAAATGGATTCAGTTTCAAACCGATAATAAAGTTGCCTTAAAGAAAGTGAATATGACATTTGTATACGATTCTGATACTCGGACTTTTGTCTGATAAAGTCAAAACCACTAAGTAATGCTGAAAAGGTATATGTAACACATCATAAACTATTAAGACAAATGGTTTCCGTATTTAGATAAACGATTCTTCAGCATCTATTTATTAGTACATATATTCTAGAGATAAGATCTGAAGACTGGCTAAGGGTGATTCCTAAGTCCCAGTCTAAGAACACTATCTCAAAGGAAAAATGACTAAGAAAGCTTTCAATTAGGAAAGGTTAATAAAGCTAAAGAAGTATCATAGCTTGTTCATATTGACCTTTGGGGTCTTATGAAGGATACAAGCTAGTGGGAGTTTTTGAGTAATAGACATTTTTGTCTAAAGACTACTCGAAACGCCGAATAGTTCATCTAAATATTTGGAAGAATCTCTGATATTACCAGAGAAAAGAGTATTCCATGCTTAGATATAGGCCATAGCATAGTATTTGGCACTGATGCTTGGCCTACCTCTGGGTGAAATGATTTCACTGAAAGGATAAACCATGTATTGTCTTATATAGTTATTGATATGCTACACTACACTGCTTAACTCAATTAAGATATTAGTTGCAAAATAATGGTATACATTATCATGTAATACCGAGAATTCTACCTAGAAGATGCTTATGAATTTATGGATAAGGAGTGAACTACGTTTACTCCAGTTCCGTAAATAGAGGCATTGAGCACTTGGTGCTTGAAGGTAGGACTGGAGATTTTGCATACACGTTCAGATGGTGACTGATCATGAACTATCTTAATACAATGAGTGAAGGCTGGAAAGTGACGGTTGTACTGTCACAGTCTTTCTGAAAGGATGTTTAAAATAACAACCTTAGACCTTGAAGTAGAGTTACTCAAGTAGTTACTATTTGATTTAATCAGACCACATCCAACATTGGTTGTTGGGAATTACGCCGAATAATACTACTTAACCATTGACCCACTATGATCACGTAGACTTTACAGTCTACTGGGGGTGATTGATCACCTATGGTCTTTTAGGGAAGACTGTATAGGATTCTGACAATAGGAGGTTGGTTTAAAGCCATAAACCTGTATATCGACTTTTGGTACTCCAGTTCTGTTCATACTCTTGCAGAACCACCTGAGTGTCTCAGGCCCAGTGGGAGTAATTGGATCTACATGGAAAAAAGTTAAATGAATGGGAAAGTTTAACTTTCTAACCAAGCCAAGTGGTCTTGGGGGTAATTCCTTGAGAAGTATATAGTTCAATAAGGGTGATGCCCTGAACTCTCTCACCATTCAGCATTGCTTGACTCTTATGGAAAGCAAAAAGATTACCAGGGGTGATGCCCTGAAACTTTCTTGCCCAACAATGGAGCTTAGATTCATTCGGAACATAAGGGTTTTAGCTTACTCCAATGGCAGATTGACTGCCTATGCTTATATCGATTCATGGATTAAAGTAAACCTCTCGGTCATTAAAAGTCACATGTTTGAAATGTGTGGGCTTGACCAGACTATTGATGTGTCTTTTGTGGACCAGAGAATCAATATTGGTAAAGTAGTAGACGTTAGTGTTTATAAAGATTACACTGCAATGGTTGGGAACAACTTGAGTGTGTTATCTGAAGTCAAGAACTGACGAGCCAAAGCTTCTCTGAATCAGAGAAGTGGACTATATTCTTTGAATCGATTCGGTCCAATTCATGAGAACAAGTTGTTGGCCGTATCCCATCCTTCTTATTGGTTAATATAAAAATGCATATTAGTATGCGATATTCAACGAGAGGTTTCCTACCCAACCCCTCACGGAATAATTCTCTCAATCTTCGGATATAGAGAAAATAGGATAAATTCTCTTTTGGATAGAGAATGTCATATTATTAAAAGTCAATTGTAATCGAATCATGGATTCGAGTATTGATAGCAGTATAGTGCATCCTCAAGTATCTTTAGAGAACGAGGAATCATATGCTTGTGTATTCGGGTACAAACCTGAGTATTGTTGACTACACTGATTCTGATTTTTGTCGGATAAAGAATGATCATGAATCGATCTCAGGGTCAGTGTTTACTCATTGTGATGAAGCTACAGTCTGGAGCAATCCAGCACTGCCAATTTGACTCTGTTAGTCGAATACATAGCAGCTTTCGAGCAGCTAAAGAGGCAGTATGGCTTGAGAAGTTCTTTGTTGGATCGGGAAGTGATTCCAGATCCCGTTGAGCCGATACCATTTTACTGTGAAAACAGTTGAGAGGTAGCTTATACAAAGGATCTTCGCAATCACAAGAGGTCAAAAGCATATAGAAAGTAAGTACCACCTGGTCAGACAGATCGTGCAGAGAGACGGCATTTCGGTCCTAAAGATCGCCTCGAGCCGACAACCTAAATGATCAGTTTACCAAGTCGTGTGGCATCTAATGTCACTGATAAGCGCTTGGCGGGTATATAATTGGGAGATATGTCTCATCTGCTTTAGAGCAAGTGGGAGAATGTTGTGGATAGAAAGAATAAGGGTGTGGTGCTCTAAAAACAATCATTGCTTGTCTTTACGGGCAAGTGGGAGATTGTTAGATATAGTGTGCCTGAAAGACAATTGTTGCTTGTCCTTACGGGCAAGTGGGAGATTGTTGGAAGTAACGCCCAAAAGACAATTTATGTAATTGTTTTAGAATTAATAAATGACAGATTTATTCTCATCTTATTATTTGCTTCGTGCTTATATTTAATACACTGCTGAAAACCCCAAGTTGTATCATATGTATCCATCTAACTTAGTGTGTGTCACACATGAGGATTAAGTTTATGGTGATATACTTAAAATGTTAGTCTGTGGTGAAGTTAATCAAAGTATAGGGTCTATTGATTAAACCACCATTAATGCGCCCAGAACATTTTATGGTGTGACCGTCTATCTGGACCGTTGACATTGGTTGTCTAAGTGGGACATTTATATATGATGAGAGTCATATAGAATTGGACCGATTTAATCTCCGTTTCTCATATAATTCCGTGACTGAGAAATCTTATTAAATTAGAAGATGATCATATATGGATTGACCTTAATCCTGAAGTGATTACAGACTCCTACTTGTTTCAGGATAGGGTTTGATGTGTTTGTTAAGGATCGCTAAGAGGCGCGGTCCGAATCACTTTCACGTTGGCACTATTCTGGAATGAGTGAGAAGTGTGTGTTTCACAGATATGGAATCCATTCCTTCCCGTGGAAAGTAGAATGACAATCCCCTTATTTGTTGATCCTAGAAACTGATCGATCACGGGAGTTCGTATTGGTTATGAGCTAATTGATCACTAGTGGGTTAATGGTAAATAAGGATAAATTGTAGTGAAGAAGGTTTACGGAAATAATCCTACTTCAGTACGGATAGTCTATGGAGGGTTAGTTTATATGAAATGGTTATATCAATGGACACTTATCGACTCGACTCGATGTTTTGAGAATAAGTTATATCTATAATCGATAGAGTTCAGTTTCGGATTTATGGTGGCGTAATTCCGGAATTAATGAATTAAGTAGAAATATTCGTTCGATGAATATTTTATTTAATTTGTTGTAGCTACTTGGTTATAGGTCCATGGTCCCCGGGTTGGCTCCTAACACGCGAGTGTTTTCTCATTTTATGGAACCTCGAGAATAAATTAAATAGTCGGTCTATTTAATGAATATGCAATATTATTTATTTGGTAAATAATATGTAAAATAGAAAAGATATTTTCTATTAAAAATAGTGACTAAATTGGCGCCACACTTGTGGATAATTTAGGAGAAGAAATTTTCAAGATTATGTCACATGTGTAATTAATTAATTATCTATTTGTTGGATAATTAATGGAAAATTAAGAGATTGATTTTTTGGGAATTATCACTTATTTTGTGGGAAAAATATCTTTTCCTTATGGGAATAGGTTTTTGTGGTGTGAAAATGATAACTCTCTTGACTAGTTATTTTCCTATATAAAGAGAGTTCCTCCCAACACAATACACACTTCATAATTGCGCCATATTGAAAAATAAAGGAAGAAAAATAAGTTTCTTGCCTTAGTCATTTAGAGAAGAAAAACATAGGGTTTTTCTTGTGCATATTCGAGGAGGTTCTACGGCGAGGATCGACGTCCACCAGTCGTCGCTAGGAGACACAATCCGGAAAACTACGGCATCTTCCTTTGGTCGATTATCTCTTCCTCTCTGGTAAGGTAAATCTTCAACCTTCTTGTAGATTAATTATTTATGTGAATCATATCGTGGTAAAATCGCATGTGAATTTATTCGCAGCTTCCGCTGTGCAAGATCGAGTGTCTCGATCGGTGCTGTGAATCAGATCTGACGATCCAATTATGGATCGGATCCGGATTCGGGTTTCTGTATATCCAGCATTTATATGGTTATTCCATCAATGAAATTCTTATGTTTTCCCAAAAAAATATCTCTTCCATAAAAGTTATCAATTTTTAAAGTTGACTTTGAAAGGACCTTTGATTGCGTAAATTGGTCTTTTTTGGATAATACTTTGAAAAACATGGGTTTTGGCGAAAAATGGAGAAGGTGGATTCAAGGATGTGTAACTTCGGCTAGCGCATCGATTTTGATGGGTGGTAGTCCTTCTAAGGTGTTTATTTTGGAACGAGGTATAAGGCAGAGAGATCCTCTTTCTCCCTTTCTTTTTCTCATTGCGGCAGAAGGGTTGAATATTCTTATGAAGGAAATAATTTTAAAAGAAAAGTACAGTGGGGTAAGTATTGGAAATGAGCAAATTCCGATATCTCATCTTCAATATGCGGATGATACGGTATTTTTTGGAAAATGGAGCCTTGAAAATATGAGGAATCTTAAAAGGATTTTGTCATGTTTTGAGAATATATCGGGTTTAAAAATTAATATAGGAAAAAACTCATTGGCAGGGATAAAGGTTATGGATGCAGATGTTGATATTACGGCTGATTTTTTCACGTGTAAAAGATGTGTTTTGCCTTTTAAATATTCGGGACTTTGGGTGGGGAAAAATATGAAGAGGGTAAAGGCTTGGGAAGGCATTATTCAAAAATGTAAGGCAAAGTTGTGTGCTTGGAAATGGTTTTCTTTGTCGGAGGGTGGTAGATTGGTTCTCATCAAAGCGGTTCTAAGTGCTCTTCCGCTCTTCTTGTTCTCCGTCTACAAGCCTCTTGAATGTGTGTTGAAATTTTTGGAAAGTGTGAGATCTTCTTTTTTTTGGGGTGGGGATGGGTCATTAAAAAAATTGGTTGGGTTGACTGGAAAAAGTTGCAAGCTCCGAAATCAATAGGGGGCATCAGGGTGAGTAGTCTTAAGGTGCAGAATCTGTCTTTACTAGGTAAATGGTGGTGGTGGTTTATTTCAGAACCAAATGCTTTTTGGAAGAAAGTGATTGTGTCTATTTACGGTGTTGATGGTGCTTGGGAGGAGAGCTTCGGTCGGGAGGGGGAGTTTGGAAGGGTATTGTGGGGGCTGTTAAATCTTCTAAGAGGGTTGGTGTTGATATGTTGAGTCGGAATGTTGGGTGGTAGGAGATTGGAATAGGGTGAGGTTTTGGGAAGATAATTGGGGGGGCTTGAAAATGTGGGGTTGTTGGAAGTGTGGCTAAATGGGTAGAAGGTATGTGTGTTTTTCAATGGGCTTGGAGTAGAAGGTTGAGGGGCTTTGAGGAGGGGGAAGTAGGTGAGTTGGGGGTGTTATTTAAAACTGTTTGTGGAAATGCAGGAACAAGGGACAAATTGAGATGGAGTCTATGTTCTAATGGCGGCTTTTCGGTGGCATATTTGCGTAAAATGTTAGAGACGGAATTTTTTAAATATGCGTTTTCGGCAAATGAGCAGGTGGCAAAGTGGAATAAGATGAAAGCTTCGAAAGTGAACCTTTTCATGTGGAAAGCTAGCCTCAAAAGAATCCCCACAAAACCAAATCTTATTCGTCGTGGAGGCTCTTTGCAGGATTCTTTTTGTCCGCTATACTACCAATTTGAAGAATCAGTTAATCATCTTTTTTTTGCATGCGATGTGGCATTATTGATTTGGTCTCATGTTCTAAGTTGGTGCAAGATATCTAGGCTAAATGCTTTCTCGTTTAGCGACTTATTAATTGTGTTACCTGGGAAGCTTCTTCGATTTTGGCTTCTTCTTTATGGTCAGCTATAGTTGGTGTCACGACTTGGGAAATTTGGATTCATAGGAACGAAGTCATTTTTCATTCGCACGTTTTAAATCCGGAATTGATTTTCAGAGATGTTCAGAGACTATCTTTTTCGTGGTTATCAATTTCTAAGGGTCTCAGGAAATTGGAGTGGGAGGAATGAAAAGCAAATCCGTTGATTGCAGCATCATAATTTCTGGGAGCTTGCTCAAAAGAAGCAACTTCGGAAAGTTGTGTTGAAGGTTCAGGGCTGATCATTTGGTTGGAAGAGTTGCAAATGTTGCAGGTGCTTCTCTTCTCTTTTTGTCCAAGGTTGGAGTGCACTTGCTGTGCTATTTCGGTGGTCAAAATGAAATTATTGTTCTCTTTTGGTTTCATAAGGGTGATGTAATTTGGTTATTTTGATGATTTTCCGGAACAATTTGTAATCTATTTTTAGCATCTTGTTGATAATATGAATTTTGCCTTTTCAAAAAAAAAAAAATACTAGTGTTTTTTTATGCCTCTATTGATTCGAAGAGAAAACTACTATATAATCACTACTATACTTTTTGTCATAACTATTGGAAGAAACAAACTATATATTGCATGATCCGAACATATTAACTATTCTACTCTCATTATTAACAATTTTATTAATGGAAAAGACATTTCATACATTATTATTATTATTAATTTTATAAGTAAAATCTTGTAATTATTACTTGTTTAGATTAATATATATGATATGGGCGATTATTGATTTTTAGATGGGAGGGGGGGGGGGGGGGGGGGGGGGGAAAAAAAATACACAACATATATAATAGCGTTTTTTCTGGCCCCACAAAGTAAGTCCGCCTCTGGGAACAACAGGTATTATTGAGTTTAACTCGGACACTTTTTATTTTATATATATGCAATGTTTTATGGAAAAATTATAATCAAATTTTTGTTTGATGATTTTGATGATTTCTTTCGCAGCAAAATATTCCAGCAACACACCTTTTCACTATATCATGTATGAATTTAAAATAATTGTTAAGTTTTAAGCCTAATTAGGCTCGGAGCAAAACTCAAGCTCGACACGAACTTTTTATCTCCTTTTTGTTTCATGAAAAAGTTCGATTGTATACTTTTGAAAAACCCAAATTTGAACTTAAACTCCGAGTTCATATGTTTGATTTGTTTATGATACGAATTTATCGATTGTTTATACATACATTTTATGTGTTACATTTTGGGCCATATACCTTTTGTATTAGTTGGATTTCGAACAATTCAGGCTTTAAATTAAAGTCCTCAACAATTAAAAAGCACAATTAAGTTAGTTCCCAAATCAAGTCGGTCCAAGCCAGCCTAACGAAGGACCCGTTTAACTTTGGCCCAAAGGCAATAAAATAGGGGTTTTCCATCCAAACCTGAATAGAACAAAAGTAGGGGGTGTTTACAATTTGATTTAATTTTGTTATAAAGTCAGGGTGTGCAATTTAATTTCGCTCCACCTCCTTTGGCGAGTTTTTCATCCGATTGCTTGAGGAACAGGGTGTGCAGGGCGGGCCATGTTTGTGCGGCTTATGTGGGGAATTTGAAAGGCGTGTTGTTCAACAGTGTTCGATAACCAGATAGTCTATGTCTCTGCGATATGCACGCGATCCTTGGCAGCTTTGGCGGAGTATGTGGAGGCCCTGGAAAGCTTTCGGGCCCATGTCCCGAAGCCTCACTTACCAGATAAATGGGCGAAACCTCAAATCGGTGTGGTTAAGAGTAATGTGGATGCTTCAGTTACAGAGACAGGGGCAGGCGTTGGGGTGATTTTCCGCGACTCAAATGGATAGGTACTCCACTCCTTCGCGTATCACTTTGATCCCGGCGACCCAATCGAATACATGGAGTTTATGGCTATTTCTCTGACCTTGGAAGATGCGGCACACTTAGAGATTCAGAGACTAGATGTGGAAAGCGATTGTTTGGCGTGTATTTTACGCCTCCGGCGACCAGGAGAGGATCCCACAGCATGGGGCTGCTTAGTCCAATATCGCTTGGCTATGTTGTCTAGTTTTGTTTCCGTTTCTTTTTCTTCATTAGGGAGTGGGGAATGTTCCAAGGACATCTTCTAGCCAGACACGGTTTATATGTTGCCACTCAGACACTTTGGGGTTCCACGCCCCGTATGATTTTTGACCGCTTGTTTGACGGATCTTTATTAATAAAACTCTTTATTCTTTCAAAAAAAATTGTTATAAATTTTTTTTAAAGCAACATTTGTGTTTTGATTTGTAAAATATGAAACAAAATCAATCATATCGAATTAATTTTGGTTCGACTTGGTCTTTGATATCGAATTTATATATCAACTCACATTACAAATACTATTATAAATTAAATATAATATAACTCATTTAAAAATAATTTGTTGAAATCTTATAATGTTTAATCTCCTAGATCTAATTTTAAGGAGTCATGGTTTAATCTAGTAAATATTATGGTTAAAAGCTTCATAGAACCATTAACAAAACCACCATCTTCCTTCGTAACGGTAACAACCCAAAAAAAGACACTACGTAAAAAAATATGAATGTATCCACATGAATGCTATGAATTTTGTAAAAATATGAATGAAATTACATTGAAATTACTTAATCAATGCTATGAATTTCGTAAAAAAAAAAAAAAGAAGGAACGAAATAGCATTGAAATTACTTAATCAAATGAAATTAACTTAAGAATAAACATTGAATGGACTAAAGACTATAACAAGATATTTATACATATTCTTAATTAATCTAGTATGTATATATATGATGACTAGAGCCACTGGCCCACTATTAGTGGAAACCCATGATGCACCGACACTTCAATATGGGCGCCGTGCGCCGTGTCCGACACAAGACACGACACGACACACTCCGACACGCTCCGACACCGTGTCCGACACGTGTCGGCCGATTAAATTAATATTATTTAAAATTTTAATATCCGACACACCTCCGACACGTTGTCGACACACCTCCGACACGGCGCCGACACCTCCCGACACCTCTCGAACACAATTTTTTCAATGTTTTTTTTGATGAAACCCGAAAATATACAATTTCTATTTCGATTACTCAGTATTATGTTTATATGTTTTTTTGTTATAGACAATCGTTTTTACACTTAATTTGTAATATTTTAAAGTCAAATCATAATTTTCTTTTTTACTTTTGACACCGTATAGATAACAAATATCTATTTTAGATATCGATAGAGTTTAAGTATTACATATCTTATATATATGTATATATAGATGTATATATGTGTGTATATACATATATATGTGTGTATATATATATTATATGTAACGTGTCGGGGCCGTGTCGCGTCCTTAAATTTTAGAATTAGCCGTGTCGCGCGTCCGCGTCGCGTCGTGCGCGCGCGTGTCCGTGTCCGTGTCCGTGCAACATAGGTGGAAACCCCTTTAAGGAAATGGGAATTTTTTTTTTTTTGCAAATGTTGTGTGATTGTTCGTCTGTTTCTCTTCATTTATTTATTTATTATTTAGAAACGAAATTACCTTATTTATAAGACAATAAACCCACACACTATTCGGTGGACTCGAACCCTATATATATATATATATATATATGTGTGTGAGAGAGAGATCGATAAAAATTTCACGCAAGGAGAGATTGTGAAAATAACAATCATAATGGCATCACCCCAACTATATATATGCCCGAAAGGTAGCTAGTGGCACCTTTTTAAAGTTTAACACCTTTAAAGGTAATCATCAGCACCATCGCTTAATTTATCATTCTTAAATCTTATCCTATTGACTTTTCCATAGAAGTGGATAAGTACAAATCATAACCCTTTCATCTTTAGTTTATACAAAGCCATGAGCTTGAGTATAATATCACTTCACATTTATTGTAAACAAATTATGCGTATAGACTACAACTTAAAGTTAAAGCTCCTAAAGGGTATAAAAGTTTATCTTACGATATTTGTGAGCCCCGGTTATGTTTTTTTTTCTTTAACGATCCTTTATTATTAGATACGCGAGTGCAAATCCACGAAATTACAGAGTCAAAAAATACAAGGCTAATCAGGGGCGGATCTACCCTTTATACAGGGGGTCAAGCGCCCCCTCTTAGATCCGGAAAATACACTATTATATATGTTGTGTATTTTTTTTCCCCCTAAAAATTTACGCTCGCCCATAGTATCGCCCCCCTCATCCGGGATCATGCGTCCTCCTCTGAGGCTAATGTAAATTATCTAAATTCCAAGCTGAGCCCCGATTATTTTAGTAGGCTAAGGGTCCGTTTGGTAAACAAATTAAGTACTTATTCTAGAAAAATTAAGTGGCGGTAAGAATTAGACATGTTTGATAAAAAAATTAACACATCTTAATTATTTAAGTGTCACTTAATTTTCAATGTAAAAATAACAAAAAATTTCAGCACTTGAAGCAGTGCTTATCACTGAAAAAAAGGAGTGAACCTCGTTTATAGATCACAAGCATTTTTTTCCTTTTTATTTAGCTTTACCCGTTTTTTTTTCCTTTTATTTTTATGTGTCTTATTATTATTATCATTATTCATTATATAATAAACACTGTAGCACTATAATATATATATATATATATATATATATATATATATATATATATATATACATACATAAACACGTATATACACACAGTGGCGGATCCAAAAATATTTTTAGGAGGGGTCCGTAATGTTTTTTCTTTAGTAATTAAAATAAATTTTTCACGAGATCCAAATATTTTTTTATAGGTAAAATGTATATATTTTTTTTTCTAACGGGTCCGCGGACCCATTATGATACACATAGCTCCGCCTCTGTATAAACACACATACAACAGTAAAACTAATGCTATTTATGATTTCAGATTTATAGTATTACCAAACAGTCTAAATACTTAAATCATTCAGTTACTTAATGTTTTCAGATTTCAGATTTTAGACTTCGATTTCAGACTTCAGATTTAACAAACGGCCCCTACTTTTTAAGTTTAACTATTTAATAGAGATAAGAAGGATTTCAAAGGGCATTTGTGGAATTTTAGGAGTGGTTTTTAGTGAGGGTAAAAAGTTCAATGTACCAATCCTATTTATACCCAACTTATTACCAAAACCCTCATTTCATTACTCGCCCAAGGAAATGTCGGGAAGAAAGAAAGAGGAGGAAAAGGAAAAGGAAAAGCAGGAGTGGAAATGTAATATTCATATTTTTTGAAAAAGGCAGATGTGTTAATTTACGAAAACGTAATTTTATATTTACTATATTTTTGGACTAAAGGAATTTTATATATATATATATATATATATATATATATATATATATATATATATATATATATATATATATATACATTTCGAATATATGTACGTATGTATATATATTTACTCAATTTTTGAAAATTGACGATGCTGGAAATCGTCGAGTATATAATCCGGGCCTAAATTGCTCCTAGAACGATTTATCAAGAACTTTTAATAGTGTGTATGGTGATTGTGGTTTGATTTAGACTGAGCCTAGAGTTAGTTTCTCTCAAGTTCCCTACGTATCCAATCTGTGTAATTGCAATTAAGTCTTTCGTAGTTCCTTAGGGTTTGCTTATATAGGAGGCGTTCTAGCCCTATTTCTTGTCCTGCAAGTATCTAGGATTTACTTCCTAGCCCCTAAGGATTAATGCGTGTAAATCCCTTTGATTTAGGGATACTTATGATTATATTTGATTGACAGGATAGGCATCCTATAATCATGGGATTCCTTCCACGTTTATCTTATTGCGTAGTCACGTGCTTGAATTATCAACATAAGGAAAGACCCAGACGTCCTGCGCTGGGCTCCTCAGGTCGTCTCGACCTGGGTTGCATGACCTGCCCTCCGTAATGACCGAGCCGTCCTGTGGTGGTTTAATCGGGAGGGCAAGGGCAGACCACCCACCTGGGGTCAGGCCTGGATTACATGCGGGCCTCTGGCCTTAACGCTAACTTACTTATTTATTACAATGTCGTTCTCTGAGTGACACGTGGCGAGGTCTACTCTGGCCATCGTCATAAGCCCCCCAGGTCTGACCAGGCTCCTCTGGAGCAGGGCCGATCTGACCTAGGCGGAGCGCAACTTGGCTATCTAACAGGGTCGAGGCTTGCCTTGCCACGTGGCCACGCTGCCGCCATCAGTTAACTATGACAGGCACGAAAAATGAAGCGTTTCTATACACGCCTTAATGATGGCTATTTTTTCCAATACCGTTTTTTCACGAAAAACGAAGCGTTTCTCTTCATACGTTACAACACTCAATTTAAAACCGCGATTGGAGCTTGCCGGTTGCCATTCCAACATTCATCCTATTCAAAAGCAAGTAAGCTTTCTGCGACTTCTCCATTTTAATTTCCTTATAGTTAATGAGTGAGCCAGTGATTCTCACTGATTGTTCAATCAAAGATTTATTTGAGTCAGAGTCAGAATCAGAAAGTGAAAACTCCAATTTTAGGGTTAACTTTGAGAAACCTGTTCTTCTACCGGTTGAAAATCCTGTTTCCAAACCCTTAATCAATCGTAGGGGATTTGAACACCTGGTTCTAGCCCCCCGGTACGATCCATCTTATTCCGGTCCTCCACGCTCCTCCGGAACCTCTAAGTTCGTTCTGACCTTAAAAGCGCACATGGCGTTGAAATCCCAGGCCGCTTGCCATAGCATCGACTCTAACCTGACCAAGAGTGACCTGGCCTATATCTGTAAATAGTACAAGATAATTAATCCTTTATATGACCTCAAGGTCCCTGCCCCTGGTGTTTATGCATATCAGGCCCCGGAGGGTTATTGCGCCGTCTACCGGGAGCAACTTCTTTGTGGTTTGAGGTTTCCAATATGCCCTGCCATGTTGTCTATTTTAGAATTATAGATTGGGTCTTGCCCAGATCTTACCCAACGGTATTAGGGCGATAGTGGGCTTTGCCCTATGGTGCCAGTGTGCCTGCATTCCTTTTACAGTCCAGTATTTTTGACTTTTTCACCAGTGCAAGCAAGTACCCGACCAGGCAGGGTATTACTGCTTTCCTCGCCAAGGAGACTTCTAAAAAGATGTCCGGTTTATCGAGAAGGGAGAAAGTTCTTACAAGAATTGGAAACGACGGTTCTTCTTTCTTTCCCCCGAGGTGGAGCTTAATTTGGGTAGATGGAACACTGCCGACTTGGGTAACGATCCCTGACCCATAGATGTTGATAAGAAACTGCTAGATGACATTCAGAAGAGTGGCATTTATATCCGTCTGAAGAAATATTCCTCTGAGTTGATCGAGTCTGCCAAACTACCAAGTAAAGAGGAATATGAAACCTGTAAGGTCTTTATATTTGTTATGTTAATTAAAATGCTTGTATTAACTCCCCTGTCTTGTTATTTGAAGTGTCTTTGCTGAGTTACTGGCTGATGTCGATGAGGAAGATGAGGTACCTGTTGATGCTTACCCTGAACAGGACTCCGAAAGGACAGTGAGTACCGACTTGGCCGCTGCTCGGTCTGCCGGGAACGTGCTGGATCCTGAGGCGGCTAGGCTCATCCGAGCTTCCTGAGGATGCTCCTGCCTCTTCTTCTCGGGCTATCCCAATGGACATGTGATATGAATCTAGGTCCATGTTTGAAGAAAGTTGTGAAGTATTCAAGTCCGTCATTATCGCTCGCGGACCATCAGAATAATTATTTACTAAGTCATATGTTACAATATGTTACTACATGATAATATATACTTTATTAAGTATTATTAGCTATTAAGTATTATTAGCTAATTATTAAAGCTCAAAATCATCATAAAGGGCGCCATTTTTGAAGGATGAACATTCTTGGAAGAAATCTAGATTCATTGGATCCAAGTTGTCAAGATACATCAAGCCAAAGTTCAAAAGATGCAACCTTTGAAGAAAGTACTTAGAAAAACCAAAATTCCTCCTATGGTTAATGATATAGCACGAAATTTTGGTCCAATGTATCTATATTTTCATGTATTTTCGAGCCTATAAATACCCAAGCTATGTACTTGTATTTTAACCATCATCTTTTGCAATAATAAAATTTTATATTTTCTACACTTGGATTAGTGTGTTGAATTCTCTGGATAGAGGTTCTTTCGGTTTATCAAAGGCTTGAGCAACCATTGTGGGTGTCCTATACCAAGGTGCTTAAAAACAGGTTTTCTAAGTGTTGAGGTTTTTCCAATGTGCTTTCTCACAAGTTGAGACTGTGTCGAGGAGCTCTCGAAAAATATTCCAAGGTGCTTCTACGCAATTGTTGTAGTTGTGTCGAGGAGAAAGACTTGAATCCAAATACCGCTTTTCCTAGATCCGCGCAATTTCACATCAACATGGAAGACGTTGAGGAAGAAGAAGAGAGAGAGGAGTTCCGGCTTCAGAAAAGGAAGCAGGTAGTGATCCTTGACACCCCTTGAAGGGGTAAGTCCAAGAGAAAGAAGATTGTTCCCCGTCCGGCTGAAGAGATTGAAGATATTGACCTAGAGGATGGCGTTCCAGTGGGCCAAGGGTGTCTAGCAAAACTTTTGTGACCAAGACCTGGCCGCGGTGGTAAGTTATCTTTTGGTGTCCTGACCTTTCATCTAATGTAATTTTACTCTACCCTAACCTTTAAACTTTTTCAGGGAGCCCAAATCGGTCAAGAATTTTTGCAAAGACTCGTTGAGTCTTAGGCTATTAAAGAAGCTCAAAAGAAAAACATTGAGGAGTTAAGAGCGAGCCGAGAGAGGCATAAGGAGTCTTCCAAGACTAAAGATGATGAGATCAAGGCCTTTAAGGGGCAGATTCAAACTCATGAAGCTGAGCTGAAAAGGGTTCAAGGTGAGTGTGCTGCTGAGCTCCAGGCAGCCTGTGATAAGTATAACGCGGAGACATCCAAGATGGGTCAGCATCTGACCAAGCTCCGGGCTGAAAAGAATGAGCTGGAGGCTTCTCTCCCTGATCGGACTGCACGGGTTGTCCATGACTACAAGTCTTCAGGGCACTTTGCCGAGTGTCTGAAAGCTTTACTGGGCCCTGTGATGTGGCACGGCTTCACGGTGGGAGTTAACGAGGCTAAAGAGAAGTTTCCTTGACCTAGATGTTGGAACCCTTCCTCACCGGCACATGTACAACCCGGATGCAAGCAAAGTTTATGATGACCGCCTGTTAGAATTTAAGGATGGCATAGATGGTGGGGTCAAATATGCCAAGAAGCTCCCTGCTGCTCAGGGGTCTGGATCTGTTCCTCCAACTGCCAGCGAATCTACTTCCACCGAGCAGCAAAATTCTGCTACCCTCTCTTATGCTTTGCATTCTGCTTTTTATTTTTCTAAAACTTGTTTTGTCTTTTAATGAGACAATTTTTTGTAAAACTTAACATTTATTTATGCTAAAAAATGCTACCCTTAACATTTATTTATTGTTGGAAATAAAATTTATGTTTTGATGATGATTCATCACTTATTTGTTAATTGTTCTTAACCCCATTGATGAAGTGTCATAACTAGCTGTTATAGTGCAATGCAAAAAGATGTGTAGATATCAATGTATATGATTTATTGGAGTCTGACATTTGTATAAGTTAATCAGACAAGCACTGTAATAATTCTAGGCTGGAACTGAGAAATGAAGAAACTGAGATTTAATCTAACTGAGATTCTACAAGAACCGAACATAGAGCACACCAACAGAAGACTGAAGAAGATAAGTTGGCTGAGGGACACATACTCGGTTGGCTTATCTAGAAGACTGAAGAACTGAGGGACACAGACTCAATTATCGAGGATTGAAGAACTGAGGGTTCAAACTCGGTTATGAAGATTACAAGTCGAGACTGTAAAGTTAGACTTCAGGCAAGATTGTGGTGACCTGAACTGACTTTATAGATCTTGTATGAAGACCTAAGAATCATAAGGACAATGAATTCTTAGATAATAATAATATATGGTGTACTCTGATTAAGTCAATGATAATCACATGAAAATTGGAGTACTGATATTTGAAGAAGAGTAAAATGTCAGTTAATGCTCCAAGTCAGTTAGGAAACTGATAAGTGAAAACTCAGTATAAAACTGATAAGGAAACTCAGTTTTATATATCAGTCATCCATCAAACTGATCGTACAGTCGAACGTTGTAAAGGAAGCAATTTTATTTGATGAACTACTGACACAGCAGAACATTGAATGAACCCCTATAAATAGATTACTTCTACGACTTCATAAAGTAAGTGCAGGTATGTGATAACAAAGCAAGAAAATTAAAATGAATCTATCTAGTCAAGAAAGATCAAATTGAGGGGGAAAGCCAAATTCAAAAGAATACCTGCTAAGTGTTTAATTGCAAGATCAAGAAATTTCTTCAAAGTGTTCAAGCATATTCAAGATCTTTCATTTGAAGAAATACAAATCCGTGCTTAAATTAATCATCCAGAAGAAAAGCTCAAATCACAGTTGAATCATAGTTATTGATTCAAAGTCTCAACTTTGATTTTATCAAAGGTTTAGACTGTGAAACACCAAGAAGGTGTGAAGGACAGTTGAGTGCAGTCAGGAAGACTGTGTTTGTTATGAGCTGGTGAAGAGGCAATTCTACCCTCCAAGGACCAGTGGTTCAAACAGTTGAAGAGCGACAATCCTACCCGTTCTACAAGTGTTTAGATAGTGAAGCTAGTGATTAGTCAAGGACTATCAGTTTAGAACTTTTTGTAACCGGGCCATATCAAAGAAGTTCTAGTGGAATTTTCCTCCGCATCACGGGGGAGAGAGGGACGTACATGATTACACCACCTGGAACCTCTATAATTCTTGTCTATTTACTTTATGCATTCACTTATTTCATTATAGCTATATTTACATGGTTTTCATACTGAAACTAAGTTAACTAGTTGTTAAAGGCTAATATTTATCCGCTGCCAGTTAACAAGACTAAAATATAAGTCAGTATTGACTTATACTCAGTTGAGTTAGCTGAACTCCGCACAAGTTAAGGGACATGAACAAAATATAACTGGAGATCAGTTTGAGTTTCAGAGAAACTCAGTTCCTGGGGCTTTTCCAGCTCAAGATAAGTTTTTGGTGACAAGTTTATTCACCCCCCTCTAAACTTGTGTTAGCCTTTCCAAGGGACCAACATTTATGCTAAGTAATGCTAAGTGTTTTGTTTTGAATTCGAGTACTTACCTGGTACCCTTTGCCTTCCCCCGAGTATGGCATTCATTACTTATTATACTGGATGACATACTTGGTTATTTATTGTTGCCTTTGTACTCTTTTTGTTGTTGGATTCTGGCTTGACCTGCAGACTCGAGAAGTTTGTCCTTTGAAAACTTTCTGAGTCTGACCTGCAGCACTCAGTTAAAAATATGGCCTAACCTGCAGACTCGGGATGTTTGTCCTTTGCAGACTTTCTGAGTCTGACCTACAGTACTCAGTTAAAATTTTGGCCTGACCTGCAGACTCGGGAAGTTTTTCCTTTGCAAACTTTCTGAGTCTGACCTGCAGTACTCAGTTAAAAATTTGGCTTGACCTACAGACTCGGGAAGTTTGTCCTTTGCAAACTTTCTGAGTCTGACCTGCAGTACTCAGTTAAAAATTTGGCCTGACCTGCAGACTCATGAAGTTTGTCCTTTGCAAAATTTCTGAGTCTGACCTGCAGTACTCAGTTAAAATTTTGGCCTGACCTGCCGACTCGGGAAGTTTGTCCTTTGCAAACTTTCTGAGTCTGACCTGCAGTACTCAGTTAAAAATTTGGCCTGACATACAGACTCGGGAAGTTTGTCCTTTGCAAACTTTTTGAATCGACCTGCAGTACTCAGTTAAAAATTTGGCCTGACCTACAGACTCGGGAAGTTTGTCCTTTGCAAACTTTATGAGTCTGACCTGTAGTACTCAGTTCCATTTTTCCCTTTAAAGGTTATATATTAGCAATGTCATACTCATAAAGAAGAAAAATTTAATTAAAATGCGGTGATGTTCGATTACATCTTTATTGAAAATAACAATACTGTAAAGAAAAGAAATAAAGCAAGTCTGGCACCTGTTCTAGACATAAAATTTCTTGAGATTGTTGGCATTCCAACTTCGAGGTATGGTCTTACCACTTGCATCGGCGAGCTGGTATGCGCCATTTCTATGAACTTTGACCACCTTGTAGGGGCCTTCCCACTTCGGATCGAGCTTGCCTTGAGGGCCCTGTTTGCTAACCTCATTCTTTCTCAACACCAGATCTCCTTCTTTAAAGTATGAGTGCGTCACTCTGGAGTTGTAGTACTGAGATATTCTTTGCTTATACTTGGCCATTATGATGTAGGCCACTTCCCTGGCTTCTTCCAAGTCATCTTTGGCTTGCCTGAGTTCGACATCTTGATCTGATTGGTCATGGAGCTCGGTCCTCAGGAAGGGGAGCTCGATCTCTGCTGGAATGATTGCTTCGCATCCATAAGCTAAAGAAAAAGGTGTTTCACCTGTAGCCGAGTTTGGCGTAGTCCTGTATGGCCAAAGTATGTTTGGTAAGTGTTCAACCCAACTCTTTCCTTCTTCTTCTAGTCTCTTCTTCAAACCAACCTTGACATGTTTGTTTGTCTGCTCCACTTGGCCATTAGCTTGTGGATGGCCAACAGAGGTAAAGTTTTGGGTTATACCCAGCTCAGCACACCACGTCCTGACGGTCCTGTCTTCAAATTGAGTCCCATTGTCTGAGATCAGGGTCTTGGGTATACCGTATATGCAGACAATGCTTTTCCAAAGGAACTTTTGAATTTATTTTGCCGTAATGGTGGTTAGGTCATCAGCTTCCACCCACTTTGTAAAGTAGTCCACTGCTACGACAAGGAACCTTAGATTTCCCAGAGCTCGGGGAAGTGGGCTGACTAGGTCCACCTCCCATTGATAGAAAGGCCAAGGAGACACTTTAGGGATCATTTCCTGTGAAGGTTGGTGAGATAAGTTGTCGTGCACCTGTCATGACTTGCACTTCATGACTAGGTCATTTGCATCACTTTTCATAGTGGGCCAGTAGTATCCAAATAAAAGGCATTTTCTTGCTAGGGTTCGTGCACCCACACGATTTACACAGATACCGAGATGGATTTCTCTAAGGAGATAATTCTTTTCCTCCTTCGAAGCACATCTGAGCCAAGGTGATGTAAAAGACCGTCTGTATAGAAATTCATTAAAAAAGGAGTACCTGCTTGCTAAGAGCTTCATCTTCATGGCTTGATACTTATGAGTTGGCAGGATGCCATGTTTGAGAAATGACACTATGGGGTCCATCCATGTAGCTTGTTGACTGACTGGCTGAACTTCACTCTGGACATAGCTTCATTCGGCGAGTTGTTCTACCAATAATTTTTTGTCTAAGAAGAAATTGGAGGCCAATTTCGAAAGAGCGTCAGCCCATTTGTTTTGAGACCGAGAGACCTGTTCGATCCGGACCGACTTGAAGGTCTTGAGTAAGGTTTTGGCCACTGACAAGTACTTTTTCATTGGTTCCTCCTTTGCTTCATACTTGTCTTTGATATGATTGACTACCAGTTGGGAGTCACTAAATACTTGTAGATTGACAGCTCCGAGCTTGCTGGCTAGTCGGAGCCTAGTGATCAGAGCCTCATACTCGGCTTCATTATTTGTAGCTCTGAACTGGAATCGTAGGGTGTAAGGAATTCTTCTCATTTTGGACTTATGAGCAAGAGGCCCGCCCCTGCTTCTTTTTTCCTGCTGCCCCATCCATATATTGGGTCCATAACTCAACTTGCTCTATCGGTTGATCATTCTCAATATCCACTAAAATTCCTTCGGCCAAGAAGTCTGCTAAAGCTTGAGCCTTTATAGCAGTTCGGGGTTGGAAGTCCAGGTCATACTCTGTAAGCTCTATGACCCACTTTGCTAATCGTCCAGATGTATCTGGCCAAGCTAATATCCGTCGTAGAGGTTGATCTGTTACCACTGTTATCGGATGCGCTTGAAAGTATGGTCTCAACTTCCTCAAAGCATGCACCAAAGCCAAAGCTAGTTTCTCTGCATTGGTGTACCTGACCTCTGGGCCATGTCGAGCCCTGCTCACATAGAATACCGGTCTCTGGATGTTGTCCTCATCCCTGATTAGGGCTGAACTAATTGCTTCTGCAGCCACTGCTAAGTATATTAGCAGAGTTTCTCCGTATCGAGGTGAGGTAAAGGTTGGCAACTCGGCCAAGTAAACCTTGAGGTCCTCAAATGCTTTCTAGCTGCCTTCATTCAACTGGAAAGGACTTGGTTTTCTTAGGACTTTGAAGAATGGTAAGGAACGTTGTGCCAATCTTGACAAGAACCTGTTCAGGGCAGCCATACGCCCTGTCAGCCTTTGCACTTTTTTTATGTTCCTTGGGTGCAGCATTGACCTTAATGCCTCGATTTTGTCTAGATTTTCCTTAATGCCGTCCTTGAAGATCATGTACCCCAGGAAGTTTCCTGGCCTGACCCCAAATGAACACTTTCCGGGGTGGAGTTTCATCTGAGTCTGTCTGGGTATATTGAATACCTCCCTGACGTCCAGCATGTACTAATCAAAAGACCTGCTCTTGATCAGGAGATCATCTACGTAAACCTCCATACATCTTCTAATGTGTTTATCAAAAAATTTGTTTACCGCTCTTGGGTATGTGGCCCCAGCATTCTTGAGTCCGAAAGGCATGGTGACGTAGCAGAAAGTGCCCAACTCTATTACGAATGCACTTTTTGCATCTTTGAGGTCCAAGGCTATTTGATGGTACCCCTTATACGCATCTAGAAATGCAAATACTTCAAAACCTACAGTTGAATCAACTAACCTGTCAATCTTAGGGAGAGGATAGCAGTCCTTAGGACAAGCTTTGTTCAAGTTAGTGAAGTCCACGCACATCCGCCAACTTCCATCTGGCTTCTTTACTAGTACTGGGTTGGCTAGCCAGTCCGGATAGATTACCTCCCGTATGATGTTTTCCTGGAGCATCTTTTCCACCTCTTTTTGAATTGCCTCCATTCTTTCCTTTGCGAACAGTCTCTTCTTTTGCCGAACTAATTTCCTGTTCCGGTTGACATTGTGCCTGTGCAGGGTCAGCTCGGGTGATAGGCCTGGCATGTCTTCCGTCCTTCATGCGAACACATTTCTGAACTCTCTCAGCACTTTGACGCGTTCTTCTTTTTTCTGCTCTGGGATCCATAACCCCACATTCACTGTTAAATCCTTATAATCCTCCCATAGGCTCACTGTCTCGATCTTATCTTCTGAAGACCAGTCTTCCTCCTCTTCCGGGAGTAGTTCTTCAACAGAGACCGGTTGAACCATCATTTTTCTATTAACGGTGACTGTATAACAGCTCATGGCTGTTTCCAAGTCACCCTTGACCTCCACTGACCCCTGTAATGTTGGAAAAATCATGCTTTTGTGAGCTGGGGAGATTACTGCTCGAAGATCTATCAGTGGAGTTCGTCCCATGATCACATTGTAGGCTGAGGGCGCTTTGACTACTGATGAGAGTCAACTTTACTATGTTTTGGTGCATGTTTTAGCCCCATTTATGACACTTTTGGCTTGTTTTGGGTGGTTTTAGACCGATTATAGGGCAAAATCGCATTGCACATCCACTTTGAGGTGAACCGTCACATAGATAGAAATCCTCACCATTTTACGGTATTTTCACCCTTTTCGAGCCCTAGTTATCTTGTGAAGTTATGCTCGCTATGTATTTGAATGTTGTGATGCAGGACCTAGGTGAGTTATGAGCACGGAAGTTAAGGCACGAGGCTTAAAAGCCGAAACCGAAGCCCGGGAATGGAAATTGATCAAAAATAGTTGTTGCTTTCACCATACGTTCACTTCATCAGCAATTTGATCAAATATACAAGCATTTTCTAAACTTTTTATCTTCATGAAAGTTGTAGAAAATTGAATGATTTTTCCAACGCACTTTTAATCACTCAAATCGGAGCTCTACACGCAAAAATATTGCCAGATTACTGAAGGTGTATCAGTCCAGGAATTTTTGGCGCGCGCTGAAGACTTTGGCGCGCGCCAAAGTAGAACAGAGACTTCCCAGAATCACAGAACAGTTTTGGCGCGCCGAGGACTTTGGGGCACGCCAAAAATGCTTTATCTGCACGTTTTTGGGCGTTTTTAAATAGATTTTTCACCCTCATTTCATAGGAACTCATACCTAGACTTAATTAGGACACCCTTAGGTCGATTTTCTTCCCTTTTCTCCCTTAGATTAGCCCTTCTTTCACTCTTTCCCTTAGATTAAACACAATTTAGCATAGATTCTCTCCTCCTTGTTGGTGTTTTTGAAGTCTTCTTCCCCAAGTGACAATGGGTTTGGATGAAGATTGATTCAACTTCAATTTCCTGCGTTTTTGGTAATTAATTTCATTCCTCTTTCTCTTTTATGGCTTTAATCCTTTCTTTGATTGTTATTTCTTGCTTTATGATGAGTAGCTAAACTTTTCATAGCCAAATTATGTGAAGATTGAAGAAATCACCCTCTAATTGATGAAATTGGGAATGGGTAGTGTTTAATTGTTGTTATATTGACGAATTCATGTCTTAAAACTTGTTCTTAATGCTTGAATTAGCTTGTACACCTAGTTCATGAACTCACACACCACTTTTATGAATATATGTTGTGAAGGGGTGTGGGAAAAGGGGTTACAATTGACTGAGTTGTTTAGATCAATTGGGTAACGAGGTTTGTCGGTGTAAATCGAGCGGCTCTTGTTTTTAATCTTGTTTCGGTCAGTTAAATCCTTAAAGGCGGACTATTGAACCGGGCAAAAGGTACTAGGTTGTTGCATGGCGTCTAGTACTATCTTAGGAGTTTGCACCCATGAACGAGTCGATATAAGCATTTGGATGGTTGGTTGGTAGTTTCCATTCCCAAATAATCGATTAGTGGGGCGAAAGTATTCAATTGGATCGTGGTTTGGCTATGTCTCTCTCTCTTTATCTCTTGCTTAAATAGCGTTGTAGTATAATTACCGTCAACAAACTTTGATTGACCTAAACTAAGTTGAGAAACGACTTTGGTACTCGATTGATTTTCGAGGGATACGACCTTGCTCACCTCTATAGTACTTCCGACCCGGTACTCTGCCGGTTAAGGTTGGTCGTTCACTATTTTGGTCATCAAGTTTTCTGGCGCCGTTGCCGGGGAATTAATCGATATCTCTTAAGTCATTGGAAGACTTAGGCTTAGGTTGTTTTTTTCTTTTGTTTTTTTTCTTCTTGATGTTGGGTTTTTGTTGATAAGTCACACCATCTATTTCGGTAGTGGTGGTGACTAGATACCGTGATTGTGTTCTTGTTTTTCCCTTGAATCGCAGTGTATGGATCCATATGGACATGAGGGCTCTCCTCCCTACTCATTTGGAGGCTTTAATTTCGGTGGTATGGGTTTTGGATTCCAACCATATTATCAGTTCAACCCATACACATCACCATACAACAATGAGTGGGAGAGTCCTTCAAGTTCTCAGTTTCAACACCCTGGTGCATATTTTCAATATGCTCAACCTCCACAAATACCTCTTCCTCCACAAAAGAGCTCAACCGACATCCTCTTGGAGCAAATAAATGAGACTTTTCAAGAGCAAGGCCGGACTTTGCAAGAGCAAGGCCGGACTCTACAAGAGCATGGTCGGGAGTTGAGGGATATTAAAATGAATGCTACTACTCTTCAATCGGCATTAAAGAACTTGGAGAACCGGGTAGAGCAATTGGTTGAGAAGAGGAAGGCTGAAAGGAGTGCTAAAAATGATGAAATTTCATTTGCTCCACCGTCGACTCTTGAGGAAATCACCCCTCACGAATGTCATAAAGAATGTACAAATAATGCTAGTGAATCATTTATTCCTTCTTCTTTGAACCTTATTGAAAAAGTTGTGGTGGTGGATCACATTGAATATGTTGATGTTGTGGTTGATCCAAAATGTTATTGCTTGGTGTTTGAATCTTTGTTACATGGCATATGCTCTCATTCGGGGAAGTTAAATTCATTGTGTTTCACGGTCAATTTCTTGAACCAATCTTGGTGGTGGGGATTGAGCCCCTTGTTTGTCTTGCCCCATTTTAAGGGTGGGCTCAATTCTTATGATGTGTGTAGGGAGACGCAAAGGTTTGCTCTCCTTTGGTATAACTATCCTTAGTATTGTTGGGGGTAGAAAGTCGAACTAAGGACTTTAAACTTGGAATGTTTTAGATAGATGTTTTTTTTTTTTAAAAAAAATAAAAGTAGATGAAAGTTTTTTTTTTTAATTTCCATGTTCTTGATGCTATTGAGCAAAAGATGTGCAATTTTTTTCTTTCATTCCACTCGTGCTTTGTTGCTTTTCCTTTAGTTTCTTAATAAGTCAAGCCAATGACGTAAAACAAAGGCGCTTGTGGGAGGCAACCCACTTTTTATTTATTTGGTAGTAGTAGGAGTGAGTCTTAGGTAAAAGAGTGGAGAATTTTGGCCTAGGAAAAGAGCTCTCGGGTGGAAACTTCCTTTTGATCCCTTGACCGGACTTGGATTGGTATGACTTTGGCCCGTTTTAGCTCTTATTTTATGCATGGATGATTAATTCTCCTTTTATTATCTTTTCATCTCATGTGATTCGAGTTCGGTACCTACGGTTATACAATGATAGTGTATGTGACATTGATTCTTTTTTATTATTTCTCGATATCTATTGCTTGCTTTGGAGCACGAGGGTTGTACCCCGTGCATGAGTTTTCGTGTTTCTTGGTTTCATGGCTTTAGATATTCAAGATGGAGCTTCGTGGATATGTCACATGCATTCTTTCGAGCCTTTGCCGGGTTGAGCTAAGTCTTCTTTCTCTTTATCATTCACACACTGAGGACATTGTTGCATTTAAAGTGGGGGGTGGTAGGCTTAGCTTTGATATGTGCTTCATTGTTTTTCTAGCCATTGTGTTGTATGCTTAGTGTTTGGTCACTTATTTAGCAAAATTTGAGCATTTTTTAAAATTTTCTAAAGTTTTGATGTTGCATTCGTATGTTGAGCCATCACATTGATAAGATAAACGGTTTAGTAAACGTTTAAATGCATGCTACTTCGCTTACTACCTTGCCTTGTGAATGGGACACTTATGCACATATAGCTTCGATTTCATAAACCGCGGTAACTAGTGACCGATTATGGTAGACTTAGGCACAATTTGGCTACCTAGAACTCATATCATTAACTTCGAGACGAAATAGAAAGGCCGACCTTGGTAGAGTTTGGGAAGACAGTTATGGCATTTTTTGACCCGACCAGAGCCAAATAGCCATCCTGTGAGATATTCCACAGTAACCCCTCTAAGCCTTGGTAGGATGGTTAGACCCCCATCCGACACTTAGCCGTTCGTATTTAGCCCGTAATTTCCCGACCCCAAGCCTTATTTGTGGTCTACATTCCCTTGAACACCCTACGAGTTAAGCTTAATGTTTTCATCGAGAGCACACATGCCTAGGAAAGTGTGAGGTGGTAGAGTGGTGTGTTTTTTTATAGAGGAGTTGGTTTTACGAGCTATTTCATGATATTGGAGGGTAGGAGCTCGATTCATTTTATGTGTATGTGATGGCCTTTCACTCAAACCTAATAAAAATTCAAGTTGAAAAATCATCAGAAAAAAAAAAGAGAAAAAAAAGGGAAAAAAAAAAAGAAAAGAAAAAAAGTCATGAAAGGTAAATAAAAGGTTGAGTCAAAGAAAGCCAAAAGTTTAGGACTCATGTTTTGATATATTATGTGATGATGGTGTTTAGGATGAGTCCTTGTGATATAGAAACATGATAGTTCTTCATTTTTGCCTAATGGTACATGAAACATGGTATCATATGGCACTTTAGTTTATGAATCATGTTTCTATAGTTGTTTTGAGCTAGAGAAGGGTGGAGCTAGCTATGTTTTGTATTGGTACACCCCAAGATTAAGCTTGCTCGTGTTTATCTCTTTGATGTTTATTCCCCAGAAATTCCCTTCGGTTAGCCCTGTCCATAGCCTAACGTTACAACATTGCAAGTCCTACTCGACCTTGCTTAGCCTCGGTTGGCCCCGATTAGTGGAGATGCTTATGAAGTATGAGCCTATGGTGTAGTCGCAATAACCTAGCATCCATAATCCAAACCGGTGAACCGTGGTAAATGTAGGAGAAGCTATTCACACACTCACATCCTGTTTGCTTGATAAGGTAGGGTTAAGTTGCATGCATTTACTCAATTACTTTTCGGTTATCCTTGATACGTGATTGGCTTGACCTACGCGTGTAACGTTGACTCTTTCGATTCTTTTAAAACGCTCATTTTGCTCGAGGGCGAGCAAACGCTAAGTGGGGGGTGGTTGATGAAAGTCAACTTTACTATGTTTTGGTGCATGTTTTAACCCCCATTTACGACACTTTTGGCTTGTTATGGGTGGTTTTAGACCGATTATAGGGCAAAATCGCATTGCACATCCACTTTGAGGTGAACCGTCACATAGATGGAAATCCTCACCATTTTACGGTATTTTGACCCTTTTCGAGCCCTAGTTATCTTGTGAAGTTATGCTCGGTATGTATTTGAATGTTGTGATGCAGGACCAAGGTGAGTTATGAGCACGGAAGTTAAGGCACGAGGCTTAGAAAGACGAAACCGAAGCCCGGGAATGGAAATTGATCAAAAATAGTTGTTGCTTTCACCATACGTTCCTTTCATCAGCAATTTGATCACAGATACAAGCATTTTCTAGACTTTTTGTCTTCATGAAAGTTGTAGAAAATTGAATTATTTTTCCAACTCAATTTGAATCACTCAAATCGGAGCTCTACACGCAAAGATATTGCCAGATTACAGAAGGTGTATCAGTCCAGGAATTTTTGGCGCGCGCTGAAGACTTTGGCGCGCGCCAAAGTAGGACATAGACTTCCCAGAATCACAGAACAGTTTTTTCGCGCCGAGGACTTTGGGGCACGCCAAAAATGCTTTATCTGCACGTTTTTTGGCGTTTTTAAATAGATTTTTCACCCTCATTTCATAGGAACTCATACCTAGACTTAATTAGGACACCCTTATGTCGATTTTCTTCCCTTTTCTCCCTTAGATTAGCTCTTATTTCACTCTTTCCCTTAGATTAAACACAATTTAGCATAGATTCTCTCCACCTTGTTGGTGTTTTTGAATTCTTCTTCCCCAAGTGACAATGGGTTTGGATGAAAATTGATTCAACTTCAATTTCCTGCGTTTTTGGTAATTAATTTCATTCCTCTTTCTCTTTTATGGCTTTAATCCTTTCTTTGATTGTTATTTCTTGCTTTATGATGAGTAGCTAAACTTTTCATAGCCAAATTATGTGAAGATTGAAGAAATCACCCTCTAATTGATGAAATTGGGAATGGGTAGTGTTTAATTGTTGTTATATTGACGAATTCATGTCTTAAAACTTGTTCTTAATGCTTGAATTAGCTTGTACACCTAGTTCATGAACTCACACACCACTTTTATAAATATATGTTGTGAAGGGGTGTGGGAAAGGGGGTTTTAAGATCGTTATTTACAATTGACTGAGTTGTTTAGATCAATTGGGTAACGAGGTTTGTCGGTGTAAATCGAGCGGCTCTTGTTTTTAATCTTGTTTCGGTCAGTTAAATCCTTAAAGGCGGACTGTTGAACCGGGCAAAGGGTACTAGGTTGTTGCATGACGTCTAGTACTATCTTAGGAGTTTGCACCCATGAACGAGTCGATATAAGCATTTGGATGGTTGGTTGGTAGTTTCCATTCCCAAATAATCGATTAGAGGGGCAAAAGTATTCAATTGGATCGTGGTTTGGCTATGTCTCTCTCTCTTTATCTCTTGTTTAAATAGCGTTGTAGTATAATTACCGTGAACAAACTTTGATTGACCTAAACTAAGTTGAGAAATGACTTTGGTACTCGATTGATTTCTCGAGGGATACGACCTTGCTCACCTCTATAATACTTCCGACCCGGTACTCTGCCGGTTAAGGTTGGTCGTTCACTATTTTGGTCATCAACTACCACATAATCCACCATAAGGGTCCTGCCCCTTGCTTCATGTCCAAAAGTGGTTGGCAATCTAATCATGCCCATGGGATGAACTAGGGGTCCTGCGAACCCAAATAGCGGAGCTGAGACAGGTGTCAGCTTAGTATCCTTCAGCTTCATGGATTGAAAAACATTGTAGTATAATACATTGACCGCACTACCCGTATCGACACAGATACGCATCACCATGCTTATTAATTACCACTTCAATAACTAACCCTTCATTATTAGTGACTATTGGCAAGGGGTCACGCGGACCATAAATTACCTCTCCAGAAAGCCTTTGCCTTTTGTTGGAGTCGGGGGGAGTAGCTGACCTGCTATTGTTCATTTTCTCGGGTCGAGGAGTGGTGCTCAGGCCACCTAAGATCGTGTTGATAGGGCGGTTATCGACTTGCCCATCGGGACCCAGGGACTGATCTCTTCTACGGTGGTAGTCATCCCGTCGGTCTCAATCTTGACCGAAGTTCCTTCTCTTATACTCTCTTCTCCCTCGGGGTTCCATATTTTGTGAACGGTCTACGACCTCATCCAGCTTCCATTTCATAACAGCCGCATCAATATCTCTCTGCTGGTCTCTACAGTGCTCTGCATCATGACCAGTATCTTCATGGTACTTGCAGTACTTGGTCTAATCTCTTTTATCACGAGTACCCCTCATGGGAGGCAAGACTCATGTTATTCCTTTTCTTTGCATTATTGCGAGGACCTGCTCACGTGATCTGTTTAAAGGGATAAAATCCCTTTCTTGAAGAGCACATTTCTTTCCTAGTCAGTCTGACACCGGTGCTGCAACTCGATCCCATACTGTCTTGCATTTTCTATCAGGTCTTTCGTCTAACTTCTCTTTCTTGGAGCTTTCCGCCTCCCTCTTTAAACGGTTGGCCTTCTCACCCTGGCAGTGCTTGTAAGCCAGGTCCATGCACTCTTCCATAGATCTCAGAAGTAGGCTATTTAACTTAGCATATAATCGACCTTCTTGTAGGCCTGCTATGAAAGAGGTGATCAGGAGATGCTCCTCCGTGTTCCTGACCTTCCTGGACACTTCATTAAACCTCTTCATGTATTTTAGCAAAGTCTCCTCATTCCTTTGTCTGATGATGAGGAGGTATGTAGCGTTTCTTGGAACGGTTTGGCCGGGATGAAAGCTTGCAGAAACCTCCTTCCCAGGGTTTCAAAGTTTCATATTGATTGAGGTGGCAATTTCCTGAACCAATCACGGGCCCTGCACGTAACTAAGGCGGGAAAAGCTTTACATTTCATCTCTTCTGCTGCACAATCCAAGTTCATATGTTTTAGGTATTGAAACAGGTGATCTTGGGGATCCTTGGTGCCATCATAGGTCTCCAACTTGGGCACCTTAAACCTTTCTAGACGCGGGTAATTCAAGATCTGTTCGGAAAATGGTGACTCGAACGACAGATCGTCTGATTTCTGCCTTAGAATTCCATCGAGCTTTTCTTGGGCAGCCTCTTGGGCTTGGGTGTTGACCTATTTTTTCCATGCATTGAAGGTGGAGGACATGGTGTCCTCTCTATCATCCTTGCACAGTGGGTTGTTCTCAAGAGCGTTGTTTTCTAGAACTTCTTCCTCTCGCCCTTTTAGGGCTAAACCCAGCACGCTTTTAAACGCGGTCATGTCAAGATTTCGTAATGCCTCCAACAAGGCTTGTTGGGCGGGATCTGCCAGTACCACTTCTTGCTGATTTTGGTGTTTGCTAGTAGTAGCATTAGGGTCTTTTTCTCCACATTCTGTCTGCCCAGCAGCTGTTGCCGTGGGATCAGTTTCCTAAACCAAGGGATCTTGAACCTGGGTCTTTTTCCCTACATTTTTTTGGAAGTGCCATTGCTTGTTCTTGATAAGATCGCTGAAAGATGCCCTCCTTCTAGCGCCAATTGACGTTGCTGGATATCGTCGAGTATATAATCCGGGCCTAAATTGCTCCTAGAACGGTTTATCTAAAACTTTTAACAGTGGGGTAGTGATTGTGGTTTGATTTAGACTGAGCCTGAGAGTTAGTTTCTCTCAAGTTGCCTACGTATCCAATCTGTGTAATTGGAATCAAGTCTTTCGTAGTTCCTTAGGGTTTGCTTATATATGAGGCGTTCTAGCCTTATTTCTTGTCCTGCAAGTATCTAGGATTTACTTCCTAGCTCCTAAGGATTAATGCGTATAAATCCCTTTGATTTAAGGATACTTATGATTATATTTGATTGACAGGATCGGCATCCTATAATCATGGGATTCCTTCCATGTTTATCTTAATGCGTAGTCACGTGCTTGAATTATCAACAAAAGGAAAGACCCAGACTTCCTGCGCTGGGCTCCTCAGGTCGTCTCGACCTGGGTTGCATGACCTGTCCTCCGTAATGACCGAGCCGTCCTGCGGTGGTCTAGTCGGGAGGGCAAGGCCAGACCTCCCACCTGGGGTCAGGCCTGGATTACATGCGGGCCTCTAGCCTCAACGTTTTCTTAGTTATTTATTACAATGTCGTTCTCTGAGTGACACGTGGTGAGGTCTACTCTGGACATCGTCAGAAATCAATGGAAATTAATTAAGAGAGGTTTTATTTTTTGAAAAGAAAATAACCACCCATTAAGTAAGGGGTTATTGTTTGAGAGGTTATCGGAAATTAACACCTGGCAAGTTCGAACGATGAGTCTTGAGGGCAAACAAGAAGGCCAAAAGGGACTTTTCCAATTATCTCACAAAGTTCTTGACGGATTGTAGATTTGAGTAAAGCAACGGAATCGTGAAGAGACAAAGATCATTTTGATATTAAAATCTTGAAGTTTCATCAAGGTAAGAAAATAGCCCTAAAAATTGTTTTCATCATGTTTGGGTTGAAGAAAGTGTGTAATTCGTAGTTCTGAATAGTTACAAAGCTTGATCCAAACTACTTTGAATTGATTATAGATCAAATAGGTTTTTTTGGAGTTTGATGAGTGCTGCGGTTTTCTCTCAAGTTTGGCTTTGGTTTGCTTGCTAACAAGTAAGAAAATCTTCTCTATTGCCTTAATTTGGTTTGATGAAGCTAGGGTTTTGGTTGTAAAAGTGGTTTGATGTTTGAAATCATGCCAATTGTTGTTATGCAAGTATATGGTGCTATGTGTGGTTAAAAGTTATGTGTTTCTGCTGTTATAATGCTTAGATGGATGTTTTTAATGTTTGGAATTGGTTAGAAATCGATAAAGTGCAGAAAAAACCAAGTTAGGTCCTTTCTGTGTTGAATGCGTACGCATTGCCTAGCAATGCGCACGCATCGATGGAACAAAAAGTCAGGTTTTGGAACAGGATGCTCAATGCGTATGCATTGATTAACAATATGCACGCATTGATTAGCAATGTGCACGCATTGCTGATACAGGGTGGTCAGATTTACTTTCAGCAGGCAGAATGCTCAAGCATTGAGGGTAATGCGCACGTATTGTCCGGACAGAGACATCCTAAATATTTCTGCTCGTTCAATGCGCACATATTCCAAAGAATGCACACGCATTGACCCCCTGTTTTGGGGAAAATGTTGTTTTAAGCTATGAGATGAGTTTTAGATGTTGTTTCTTGATCTAATAACGTTAAATGAACATGAACAAGCCTTGATTAAGCTTCTGATGCGTTTAGTTCCGGCACTGAATATACTCTTCCTTAGAGTTGAAGTTTGGGACCGTCGGAAGAGTATGATTGGCTTGTGTTTTGATGAATTAGTATTCATCAATGTCTGTGTACGTGCATAGGGTGTTATGTTTAAAGTCTAAGTGAGGGAGTAGAGTTGTTAAGTGAGTATTTACTTTGAAAATACTTAGGTGGATAGTTAATCAACAATGACTTACATAAATGTGTAGTAAAAGACTAAACATTGTAACATTCTTGGTAAGGCATTTGTCTATATAGCGATGTGTGGGCGGTCAGATAAAGTGAATAACTCTACTGGCCTATAAACGGCTAAATGGTAGAAGGACTTGGCCGAACATGTACACTATCGGGTCTTAACCCGTTGCTATTGGTGTGATCCACTAACAGGTTGCAAACGATACTTCGTGGTGAGTAGCACCCTGCGTAGTGCCCTTGAATGCCGGTGTAACAAACTTGAGTTAAGTTAGAAACAGTTAGTCACGACATGTTGATGAGCATGAAGTGAACCCTAGAATTGAGTCGGTCTCATAAATATAACTTAATGATTTTGTAAACCTGTATTTATGAATCTTAATTATTGCAATAGTTTTTGTTTCTTGCTAAGTACCTTTATATTTACCTAAAATGCATGTTTGTCTGTGCTTGGGGTTGAGAAGATGAACAGGTTGAATAGGAGTTTGATGAGGACTTCGAGGATGACATATGATCATGTTTATTATGTTATGCTAGACTTTTCCTTATTGTTTCCTAAACTATGTAAAATATTACGTTGCACTTTTCATTTCAAGACATGATGTATTTCTTTTGATTTCTTGTAAGACATCGTACGGTTGCAAGTTTGCTATCACTGTCATAAGACATTTGTTCTATCTTTAGTATGTTTGTTTCCATTCTCGTGAAAAAGAGAAAAAATATATACACCCGAGCCATTTAGCTTCCGTAAATGTTAAACTCGTTACGACGTAGTAGAGGCTTACGTATAATATATTGTTAGTTTATATTATATGTGCCAAACGTTCTATTTCCAGGTAAGGACTCGGTATCCGGGAATGGGGCATTACAAGAAGGAGAAGATGAGAAAATGGAGAGAATCTTTGGTTTTCTGATCGATCAGGCCGAGTGTTCTAGAAGTGTTCATGAAATTTTCCTAGATCTAGAAGTGTTCTTGAAATTTATAGAGTTAAATGATAGTTGAAGAGTTATAGTAACCTTAGATCTTCGGTTTTGGTTGTAGGATTCAAAGTTGTTCTTAGATCTTTGAGGATTTTCAAATCTTTATTTGATCTCAATTTTTCTTCAAGAATCAAGTTGGTGTTCTAGGAGCTTTTTGGCTTCTTTGGTGAAATCATAGTTAAAGGGATGTTCAACCGAATCTTTAGTTGTCATTTCTTGCTTTAATTCAAGTTATTGATCGATATATGTTAATGTATTTGGTATGGATAAAGGAGTGTTGGATACCAACAAGGATTAATGTGCATACACACTTCTGATATCAGTTGAGATAGTCAGCAGAAGAAATCAGCTGAGAGGAAGAGAACCAGAGCTGATATCGGATTTCAAGTTGAAGCAGTCAGTATGGCAGAAACATCAGGCGTGGAGATTCATGCGTGAAGGCATCATATGAGTAGAATCTGCTCAACTGAGAAATGAAGCCGATGTTTAAGTTTTCTATTATAACTGTTTGTAACTGCTTTTAAGCGTCTTACGAGGAGTATCATCTATCAATACTACGTCATCAAACTCGTGTACCTTAATTAATTAATAAGAAATTCTGCATTTTATTTTATCTTTTATTTTCAATTTCATCAATTTAAACCGTATATTTGTTGGGTTTGATGCTGTAAGTGTTGGTGATGGATTGGATTTGAAATCGCAATACCAAATCTGCAAATTTCCGTCGTCTAGCGCATGCCAGAAGCATCAGGGAACTTGTAGAATAAATTTTGGAGATGTGTGTGCGGCAGGGCGGTTGTGGTGTGCGCCTGTGTAGTATTTTCTTCAGTAGAATAGTTTCTGGTTTGTTTGGTGAGCACCAAAAGGGGTTGTGATGCTAGTGGCGTATCTGAGAATAACGCAGGAATAGTGCAAGAGAATAATACACGAACAAACAGAGATTAACTTTGAAATATAATTTTATATTATTCAATTTCAACTCCGTAACTAAGTCCACAAGCCGGACTCATATAGCTCTCGAAAATAAATGTTATCTTAAAATAAAACAAATCATGATTTATTACAAACATTAATCAAGCAGAAATCAATCCCCTTGATTATGCCATGGACCTTAATTCAAATTTCAAACAAATATCGCTTTTTTAAATATTTTTTTAGAATCAAAATATTTTATTAAGTGCTATCAACTGCGCAAGCAGCAATTACATCAGTTGGTGGATTGATTCCCCAATCAACAACATGGTGAAAAGAAATTCCTTTTCGAACTAGTAAATGAGCAGCGACATTTCCAGGCCTTTTTACATAAGAGAAGGAAATGGACGTGAAAAACAGAAAGTTATTTGCAAGCTTTCAAGATTTCACCAAACTCAGAAAAGTCCTCCGTAGGTGATTTGTGTCTTTGAATCAGCTGTAAGCAATCTCCTTCAAAAACGCAGTGGTGGCATCCGTAGGCCACAACCACCGTCAATGAGTGATAGAGCGCTAATGTCTCACCCTATAAAGCATTATTGCACCATCCCAAAGGATATGAAAAAGCCGTTATTATATCACCTTCATTATTTCGCAAGATTCCTCCGACTGCAATTTATTTTTCTAATGACAATCAAATCATTTCCATAAATAACTTGTTTCAAAGTAAATGAGAGATTCTCCTGCATCAATCTCCCCGGGTTGAAAAAAACTCGCCCTCGGGTTTACTTGAATCAAATGCCCTATCAACTTCCCCTAATCAAATGGATTTCCCACTATACGATTCCATGCCTTTGAGTACAATCCGGATGCGGCAATTGCATGATCACGACCATTGAAATAATTTATAGTAAAAACAATCATTTCACTTTCAAAATAAGTTGTAGATCTTTTCTTCAATGTGGCACAACCATCAATATTGAAAACTATATACCAGGAAGAAACATCATGCTGCTCTTTTGAAGAAATTCATCAGAATATTTTTCAACCTCATTTGAATTATTATTAACCCATCTTTGACATTGTCAAGTTCGTCCTTATTTAGCAATGTCGATTATGAGTATAAATTTGATTTACCAATTACATCAACAACGTAATAATCGAATACCATATTACTAAATCACTCATCCTCATTATTATCTCCTATAATCTCTTATTTGTTGAAATAGTGTCCTAAACCCAATCGGGTTGGACCGGATCCGACCGGGTCGGATCATTTCTACTATTTCTTTATGTTTATACATATATTAAATGGCTTTTCTGTTGTCATATATTTGTTCTTGTAAAGAACCAATTATGAATTGTTATATGATAACGTCCTTAGTATTAAACTGTGATAGAGGAACCGTGATAGGCGATTATGGTTGATGAGATCTCTAATCATTTTAGTAAGTTTGATACTTAAATGCCTCTAGGCTGATATACTATTAAACAGGGCATTGATAGTACAAACAGGCTAGCACGTATTACGTGTCTTCTGTCTTTAAGGGCAGGGATAGATATCATCTATCAAAGTGTAGAGACACTTGGACTGTACGTGGACGTGTATAAGAGAATGCGTACGTTAAACTGGCCCACTTACACTGTTAAGTGTCACACTATGTGGTGGTTGTGTAATTATCCTACGGATCGGAGTCTACATGGCATCACGGTGTGGGTTGTCATTCTTTTACACTATTGAGGTTTCCCTTAGCAATGGGGCGATCATGCGATAGTGATTGGGTGTGATACTGAAGCATGCGGAGTATACATGTTTCGTCATCTGGGAATCACGTACCCTATCGGTAGGGGTGAATATCCGAAATGGCCTTCTTATAAGGAATGTCTTACTCTCGTGAATTTTTGCGAAGTGGAAGTAAATGAGTTACTTCGAGAGAGCATGATATCCATATTATAAGATACGGTCGTTGATGTTTGACACTCGACGAACGACCATATGGATATTATTACTGCGGTAGGATTGTATTTACACGGTATCTGTTTCACATGAAAGGTAGTAGTCATTGCATTTGACTCTTCCGATGATTGGGGGTCACGGTGTGTTGCTAGACGCTATCCCGTGATCGTTAGGTATGAAGGGCATTTTCATAATTTGCACTTTGTGTCTACGGCCAACATATTCGGAAGCCTATCGGGTCACACACATATGAACATCAAGTCGGATTAAAATGTGGTTATAGTTGATAACCAGGGAAAGAATATATCTCATACTATAAGGATTATAGTGGTAAATTAATATGGTGGTATTTATTTATTATGAATAATTATATTACAAGATATTAATTGTGTTGATTAATTAAATATACACATAATGTATGTGTATGTCGAATATATATATATATATATATATATATATATATATATATATATATATATATATATATATATATATATATACATGTATTTTGCAAATTAATTAATTTTTTTTTGGAAGAATGCAAATTAATTCATCATGGTATTATAGTAATTGATTAAACATATATTTGGATATACATATATGTATGGCGCCACTTTCTAACCATATAAGATATATTTGGTTTGTGCACATCAATTAATAATATATAAATTGTATTACTTTATATTAATATTAGATATTAATGAATATAGATTTGCACACATGTGTAAATTGATTTATGGTAATAAGATAAAAATATATTCAATATAAGATATTCTCAATATATATCTTGGAAATATATTTAATATAAGATATTGAATATTAAATGAGTTAAACCAATCAAAGGTATTTTCCTTATTTTATTAAGAAAATATTTTTTTTCTCCTCAATCTACTAGGAAGCTAATCCCAATCAGATTGGGATATGAAATAGGCGCCCCAACACCTATAAAAGGGATGCTTTGCTAGTTCTTTTGTACATCACAATTCCAAGAGCTAACAGTTCTTGTGAAAAATAGAGAGCTTCTTAGGAAGTGATTTGAGAGAGAGAAAAAACCGGTCTAGCAACCGGATGTTTCTAGTAGCAATACAATGGTGGATTCTGGCGGGTTGTTCGTGTGGACTAGCGGTAGAGGCCGAACGCTTGGGCGGCTCCATGCACCACTACTCACCTTAGACGGTCAAAGCGTCGATCTTTTAGATCAACCAAGGTAACCACCGTCTACTAGCTTTATATGTTTATTGCTTAAACGAAGTCGATCCTGGTTAAAAGGAAATAAAATTTTGAATTCCGCAGTGTTCCCGCGTAGATTTCCTAACATTATTATCTCATCATCGTAGATAGGTGTTGGATTATCATTTAAACCGTTTTCCACCTTTTCTTCATATTTTTCCAAAATACAAGTGAAATCACTTGTTCGATCATCATCTACCAATTGAAAAATATAATTTTTGTAAAATTCATCATTATCTCGTTCAATGCATTCAACAATATCACCCCGAAATTTTCATCAAAAACCACAACGTCATCATCCCATTTAATTGTTTCCTCGAAAACCACTCCATCATCATCATAAATTGGATATTAATCGAAAATTGAGTAGATTCCGAAATTTGTTCATTCAACAAAACTTCACATTTAACACAATCTTCGGCATCAATGAAGAGGAGTAGGTTAGGAGCGTCAATTTCGTCTTGAAAAAAAGCTGATTTTTTTTCAATGACGACATCATCACAATAAAAGTTTGTCAAATCCGCTTTGAAATCGAGATCTCTGTGATGATTTTCTCAATCTTGATGCTCGGGATATCGAGCATAACTATGATACAAGTTTTTGGAAAAAGAATCAAAATTAGACTTATACCTTTTTCGATTACGGAATTCTGCAAGTTCTCGGTTTAAATCTTCTATTTGCCGATGTAAATATTTTTTCATCCAACGTGGGTCGACGGATTGCGATGCCTATTGATTTTCTCAGTCGAAACCTGTCCACAATCACCAAAACCACCATCCATTAGAAACTGATGATAACTCTCGGCTCTGATACCAATTGATGTCGGTGGCATATCAGTGAATAACGTAGGGAATAATGCAAGAGAATAAAACACGAACAAACAGAGATTAACTTTGAAACATATTTTTATATTATTCAAATTCAACTACGTAACTAAGTCCACAAGCCGGAATTATATAACTGTCGAAAATAAATGTTACCTTAAAATAAAATAAATCACGATTTATTACAAACATTAATCAAGCGGAAATCAATCCCGTTGATTATGCCATGGACCTTAATTCAAAATTCAAAAAAAATATCATCTAATTTCCTAATTAATCTCAACTCATTTTCATAAATAACTTGTTTCAAAATAAATGAGAGATTCTCCAAAATTAGGCTGGCGTGTGCTATAGACGATTAGCGTGCCCCAGAGACCTTGTGGCATGCGCCAGAATAGCTGTAACGCGTGCCAGAGTGCCTTTCTTGTTTTAAAATGTGCATTTCCCTTGTATGAGCATGTTTCATTGTAAAGCCTTATATGTTATGTTATAAAGTGAAATGTATGTGTTCTAGTGGCTTTGTCTTCGCAACGTGAAACACTGGAGCATTGGAACACATTTCATTTGGCCTTACGTGATGTTGAACTTGGTAGTTAATGTCTTCCTTGTTATGTGGAGTCAAGGGTTTGGTTTCTAGTGGATTTGACTCAGCACCTTGAGGAGATCCTTTGTGAGGAGACACTCGGGATCGTCGAAAACCTTATACCTTAGCTTTGTTCATATTGGGTTTGAATCTAATATTTTTCTACAATGTGCCGAGTGTTGGAGGGATTTTGCATCATTAAACAAAAGAAAATTTATAAACCCTAACTACCATGCAAAACTAACTCCTAACCGGCCGAATACCGGGTAATTGATAGTTTAGCGAGATAAGTAAGGGGTCGATCCACAGGGAATTGGGATGTTGAATCTAGTTTTATTAATCCTCTCAATTGTTACTCAAGAAAACAAATAAACGAAAGATTAAACATAAAAACTCAAAGAACAACTAAAGTAAATCTAAGCTAGAACAAATAACAAAAACCTAAACTAAGGATACATGGGATCAAACAGTGCACAAACCAAGTGATCTCAATCCTAGTTCATCTCATGATTTTAATTCAAATTGTGGTTTCACCTTTACACGAGACACAAACCCCTAATTCCTTAGTGAATCCGTTTCTCAAGCTATGAATTCCTAATTCCTTAGTGAATTCAATTATCGATCTCTCCTCTTCCGAATGTTGAGACCAATATTCCATACAAAACGAATGTGTAGATTCAAGTTAACTCCCGTATTTTAGAATCTAACAACCTAGATAATTAATCGATTAATTTGTCATCATTAATGATTAAAAATCCTATCTTTCTATGGTGATCTAGTCTACGCAACTTCCGTATGTTGTAAACGTATCAATAGCAAATTGATCTCTCGATCTAATTCACATCATAGCATCAAAATCATAGAACGATACAAAATAAATTAAAGATCATAAAAAACGAATAAGGACTGAATAAATTAAATAAATAAACTCACGTAATTTGGTACATGATTGACTCCATGAATCGAAAACGGAAGAAAACTACATCCTAATCTAACCCGGATCACCCGAGCACAAGGCTCGGGTGACCGGCCTTGAAGCTGCCCAGAAAAGCTGCTGCTCTTTCTCTCTGTATTTGCGGCTGTATGTAAAATAATATTATGGATTATTATTTAGGGTTGCATGCATATATAAGAGTAGTATGTCGGCTGTAATATAATTGGGAATATGCGGCTGGAATAATCCTTATTTAATTAGGGTTTGCATTATGTCGGCTATGCATGGTCTCTTAAGTCGGCTGCTACCAAAACGGACGGACGTCCGTCCCCTTTTGATGGACGCTAGTTTAGAGCTTGGACGCCACATTGAACGCTAGTTTAGGTTGCCGTCTGAAGACTCTATACTCGAATTTCCTCTCCGAACGCTAGTTTGATTGTTGAACGCTGGTTTGCTTCTTGAACTGAACTCAAACTTTTAAAATTCATATCTTGAGTTGTAGACCTCCAAAAATTATGATCCGAATGTCATAATTAAGCTCTCGGAAAACTCTACAACTTTCATTAAGGAATCTTCTTCAGAAAACGCCTTTTTGACTAGCCCGTCGTATTCCGAGTATATTTCGGGATTTTCCACTAGTTTCAGCAACAACATCCAAACTTGTAACGCTCATATCTCGGGCCTCATAAGTCGGAATGAAGTGATTCAAAATCCTGTAGAATCCTCTCTTCAAGCCCTACAAATCTTCTCTTGAGGTCGAGAGTCAAATCAGTGTATATCATATCAAGAACTGCATCGGAAGTTCGGCTGCTTGAAAGCTTCATTCCAAGCTTTATCTCCATCTTCCTTCCATTTCACTTCTCTTCCATGCAAAACCTCATCATTTAATCCTCTTGCATGCCAAAATATGTATCTATAACATAGGAAAATATACCAAAGTGTAACACAATCCCAAAATAACATAAAATCACAATTTAAGCACATAAATCGTTACATTTTGCGATTAACCTATTAAAAACACTATTTACTCAATTAATCGATTATAAGCTCGATTTCTATGAAAAACATCCATATACGGGGGAAATTGATGTAAAATATATCATTAAAAACACTACAAATTGACCCTGAACAACACCCCCACACTTAAACTTTTGCTCGTCCTCGAGTAAAACAAAACAAGAACATACCATCAAGAATCCACATAACTCGACACGAGATATAGTCAAAATCATGACAAGCTAGTATTCAGCAAATCGACCTCACTCGGTGATGTGTGTGCGAACCTACTAAACTTCCACCGATCCTCTCTTGATATAATACATCAAGCACTAACGCTTATCCGGTCAACTAAACGAAAACTTCATTCTATCTACAGCACTTTCCTAACAAAAACTAATTACCAAGAACATAGTAACTAACTCACAACTAAATTCCTTTGCTTAGTACCAAGAAAATACCTTTCGGGTCTCTACTGGGTTTAGATCAACTTGACTTAGAATTCCAAAAAAGCGTATATTTTATATTTCCTATCGTCGCGTCTCAAAAGTATAACACACTCCCCTACATTAGAGGCAGTCACCCTGAGATCACTCAATCCCTTACATCGTCCAAGGTAAACCACACTCCCCAATTGGGGCGGTATCCAAATGGACTCGAGGTGATAGTATAAACAAAATTCCCGCAAAGAAATTTTATTCATTTATTATTTATAGATATATATATTTTTATATTTTTCAAACTCTTTGGAAACTCTCGGTCAAATATATTTCTAACACATTCAAGACTCTCAAAGTTCTCAAAAACACTAAGGTACTGAGATTCTAACTGTGAGTATAGCACAAGTTCTTAACTTTCATTAATGCTAAATAAGTGTTATCTGTATCAAGAATTAACTTCCCTTTAACTAACCGGAAACTATTCTATATTTGGCTCTTCATCTAATAGGTTCGTGAAATGAAGTTCAATTGAGTATCGACTTACTAAACCTATTCTCAGAACATGATATGACTACTGATAACAACTAAAGGTGCCAAATTACAAAACTAGCATGCCATTGAAATGTTACTCGGGACAAAAAATTGAAAATTTAAGCACTTTTCATAGAAAATTATAACTAATATTGAGCAAATGAAAGTAGATACATAAATCATCTATCCCCTCCCCCAAACTTAGATTGCAACTTGTCCTCAAGTTGTAAGAAATAAAAAGAAAGAAAAGAACTTAGGCGATTGTCGTTCGAAAGTGCAAGTCCGGAAGTGGTATACGACAAATCCGTAAATGCTTTGGATGAAAGCGATGAACCGTGGACCATCCACCGGAAAACTCGGCTTCATCTAAAAGCGCACAATTGCTAATGCAAACACCCCGCACACTTGACAAACAAGGAAATATCTCGGGGACAAGGGGGGATAGAACGTACGAGCACAAAATAGAATCGCTTCGGATGGAAAAATCAAACAACGGGAAAGTACGAAATATGGAAGTTTGATATAAGCACAAAAAGAAATAATAGCTCGGATGGAAAGATCAACACTTAAACTCGGGACATCTAAGAATAAAGCCACAGAAGCTTGTAGAATAATATAGACCATATGTGCAAACAGAAATAATGATACATGGAACATTACAAAATAGTAGGGCTAGATGCAACTACATGAAAATATATTACAATGCAATCTACGTGATATACAATAATAAAATAATGATGGCATATGGAAAACCAACAGTACCATCATGGAAAAAAACGAGGTAGTATTACGGAAACCGACAGTTAACTACACTCAAGAGAAATAAAAACAAAAACAATGCAACTAGATGATATGCATCTAAATGATATGCAAAAATAAAAGAAAATAAAAGAAAATAAAACTAGCCCACTCATTAGCAACACGACATGTATAATAAACGTCTACCAAATAATGACAGGTTACGATAAACGACAGTGCTGTTCATTACATGCAATGTAGACGCGCCTTAAGACTCATCAAAAGGTGATAGCATTATGGAAACCAACGATTAGCTATACTAAACGAGATATAACTCATATGGAAAAGGACGTAGCATTACGGAAAACCGACGAGTAGCTACCCATATGAGTTACAAAAATAACAAGGAAGCACCTAAGTCTCAAAGCTCACAAGATTCATCATAACGGTATGTAGCATACGGAAACCGACATTAGCTACTAAATAACAATAAGACCAGTTATAGCGTACGAGAACCGACATTAACTATAACATGCCTAGATGAATCAAGTATATTAGATTAATCAATTATTTAACATGGATTCGTAGATGGAAAGATATGAATATGCAAGTTCAGAACATCTACGTAAAAAAAATTAGCCACAGAAGCTCGTATTAAAGTAACCACGTTAAATAAAGCATTAAAAATCAAATAAATAAAAATTTTGGAACTGGACGTGCGTTTAAAATTCAAACGGGCGGTCAAAACTTATGCGGCCGGACGGGCGTTTAGATATAGTGGACGTCCGTCCGGTTCTTGAAATCGAATCGAGTTGAACGTTTTGGAACGGACGGCGTCCAACAAACCGAACGCTCGTTTACACCGCATGTTAGGGACGGACGGGCGTTCACTTACTTGAACGCTCGTCCAACAACGAATTTGCAACGGAATGCGGGAACAACACGGCAGAGATAAACCCTAAACCTAAATCTTATAAACACAACATACACATACACAAACAACAACGACCACGATAAATTTTAGCACAGAGGGTTAGACTAGAACAACTAAACACAAACTTCACGTAAAACGATCGAGTAAAAAACTTTTGCACATTCTTAACCCTACGGTCATCGAAACACGGCAAAATAAAAACTCTCAATCTATTAAACGCTACTTTTATTGAAAACGAAAAATAAACGTAACAAAATCGAGAACTAACTTAACTAAATTCAACAAAACACCGATTCCCCGGCAACGGCGCCACTTTTGTTGGAGGGATTTTGCATCATTAAACAAAAGAAAATTTATAAACCCTAACTACCATGCAAAACTAACTCCTAACCGGCCGAATACCGGGTAATTGATAGTAAAGCGAGATAAGTAAGGGGTCGATCCACAGGGAATTGGGATGTTGAATCTAGTTTTATTAATCCTCTCAATTGTTACTCAAGAAAACAAATAAACGAAAGATTAAACATAAAAACTCAAAGAACAACTAAAATAAATCTAAGCTAGAACAAATAATAAAAACCTAAACTAAGGATACATGGGATCAAACGATGCACAAACCAAGTGATCTCAATCCTAGTTCATCTCATGATTTTAATTCAAATTGTGGTTTCACCTTTACACGAGACACAAACCCCTAATTCCTTAGTGAATCCGTTTCTCAAGCTATGAATTCCTAATTCCTTAGTGAATTCAATTATCGATCTCTCCTCTTCCGAATGTTGAGACCAATATTCCATACAAAACGAAGGTGTAGATTCAAGTTAACTCCCGTATTTTAGAATCTAACAACCTAGATAATTAATCGATTAATTTGTCATCATTAATGATTAAAAATCCTATCTTTCTATGGTGATCTAGTCTACGCAACTTCCGTATGTTGTAAACGTATCAATAGCAAACGATCTCTCGATCTAATTCACATCATAGCATCAAAATCATAGAACGATACAAAATAAATTAAAGATCATAAAAAACGAATAAGGACTGAATAAATTAAATAAATAAACTCACGTAGTTTGGTACATGATTGACTCCATGAATCGAAAACGGAAGAAAACTACATCCTAATCTAACCCGGATCACCCGAGCACAAGGCTCGGGTGACCGGCCTCGAAGCTGCCCAGAAAAGCTGCTGCTCTTTCTCTCTGTATTTGCGGCTGTATGTAAAATAATATTATGGATTATTATTTAGGGTTGCATGCATATATAAGAGTAGTATGTCGGCTGTAATATAATTAGGAATATGCGGCTGGAATAATCCTTATTTAATTAGGGTTTGCATTATGTCGGCTACTACCAAAACGGACGGACGTCCGTCCCCTTTTGATGGACGCTAGTTTAGAGCTTGGACGCCACATTGAACGCTAGTTTAGGTTGCCGTCTGAAGACTCTGTACTCGAATTTCCTCTCCGAACGCTAGTTTGATTGTTGAACGCTGGTTTGCTTCTTGAACTGAACTCAAACTTTTAAAATTCATATCTTGAGTTGTAGACCTCCAAAAATTATGATCCGAATGTCATAATTAAGCTCTCGGAAAACTCTACAACTTTCATTAAGGACTCTTCTTCAGAAAACGCCTTTTTGACTAGCCCGTCGTATTCCGAGTATATTTCGGGATTTTCCACTAGTTTCAGCAACAACATCCAAACTTGTAACGCTCATATCTCGGGCCTCATAAGTCGGAATGAAGTGATTCAAAATCCTGTAGAATCCTCTCTTCAAGCCCTACAAATCTTCTCTTGAGGTCGAGAGTCAAATCAGTGTATATCATATCAAGAACTGCATCGGAAGTTCGGCTGCTTGAAAGCTTCATTCCAAGCTTTATCTCCATCTTCCTTCCATTTCACTTCTCTTCCATGCAAAACCTCATCATTTAATCCTCTTGCATGCCAAAATATGTATCTATAACATAGGAAAATATACCAAAGCGTAACACAATCCCAAAATAACATAAAATCCCAATTTAAGCACATAAATCGTTACATTTTGCGATTAACCTATTAAAAACACTATTTACTCAATTAATCGATTATAAGCTCGATTTCTATGAAAAACATCCATATACGGGGGAAATTGATGTAAAATATATCATTAAAAACACTACAAATTGACCCTGAACACCGAGTACTGTAATTTAGAGTTTATCTAAGGTCTAGTAGTCTTTAAGGATCCTTTTATGTGCAATTGATAAGTGGATAGTTAACAACCTAATTACAACTTGAGTGTCTAAAAGCTAAAACACCTTGATCTTCGGTAAGGCATGTTTTTGTATAGCTACTTGGAATTATTACCCCTCTAAAAGGTCAGATACCGAATAGACTCGGCCAATATTACATATGGTTAAATATCGTGCCCTTGAAGAGTTGAGGAAATATCGTGGTGCATACTCACCATGCAAAGTGTCCTTGAATCAAAGTTTATCGAATGTCTTTGTTGGTTGTGTCTACTAATAAGACTAGTAGAGGGAGTGAGCTTCTTGAACATATGTGTTATTAATGGTAATCATTGTGTCGTTACATATTCATTTTTGGTGCTTTTACTCTTTACTACGTACTTTTCTACTTACCCCTTTTATGATTGCTTCCCACCCCGAGAAGGTGGCTTGTTGTATGTTGAGTTCGCTCAAGGGTGATTTCCGAGGTTGTCACGGTTGAAGTTTATCTTCCTTTTATTCTCTTCTATTTTGGTATATAATATCCCCTTTATTTGTATTATTTTTGCATAATACTACATTCGGGTTGTAATTATAAGTGAGGTATCAGTAGATTGGTGTATCGATCGATACTTGTGTAATTGTCTTTGGGATATTGTTCTAGTTTCACCTGTGTTTCTTTTTGATAGTTTGTAGAAGTCTTATATCCCGCCCGAGCCTATCTTTTTGTTTTCCGCTTTATACTCGGATGTTGATGATGTCACGCTTTGTTATAATAGGACCGTCAGGGATAAAAAAACGGATTGCAATAATCAAGAATAAATGAGAAAGAATAAATCACACAAGAAGCAATAACACAGGATTTAACGTGGCTTCCGGCAATATGCCGACTAGTTCAAGGGCAGAAACGAGGAGATTATATTATCATTAAAGATTTTACAGACTCTGCAATTGCATTAGCAATTGCTTCTACTACTGCTGCTACTGTTAACTGTCGTTAACTGCTTCTACAAATATTCTAGGTTACAACAGATGAGTATTTATAGTCACAAAACCCTAGACCTAGCCGACATAAAGACATGCTAGCAGATTGACTAAAAACCCTAGATGTGAACTCAGCTCAGCTGACTCCACCAGACATAACTTGCTAATATTTGCCCTGCTGATATTGCCCAGCTGACCTTGCCCCTGCTGGCATAGCCCCTGCCTTGCTGAGTACTCAGTCAGATCAGATGAGAGGTCAAGTAACCTTTTCTAACAATATCCACCTTGACTTGAACTCTCGTTCAAATAGATGTATAACCATATGTATTGTACTAGATGCATTCATCAATGCCAGATGTACTATACCGGATTCCTCCTCTTTCTTCAGACTTAACAGCTTCAGGTGTGATTCCTTCAAATGAGAGTTAACTCCAGATGAGAAACCGACTTCAGATAAGAACCTTTTAGATTCAGATGAGATGCTCTGATGTTAATAGATTCAGACTTGATTGAGTGAAGAACAGATGTGATCAACAGATTCAGACTTGATCACCAGACAAGATGTGGTTACTAGATTCAGATGTAATCACCTCAGTTGAGAACACTCAACTGAGTTCTTCAGATTCAACTTCAACCAAACAGATTGCAGATTCAGATTCTGATTCTGAGCTGACAAGATGTGTACACAACAAACTCCAAGTAAGACTTCTCTAAACGAGACTTAACTCCAGATGAGAACTCCACATCAGACATGTTCATCAGATGCTTAGCTGACTTTACTCAGCTGAGACTTCCAGAGACAGATGTAGAACCATCATAGACATGTTCAACAGATTCAGCAGATGCCACTCTGCTGACAGATGGACTCAGCTGATTCTTCTCTCAGCCGACTTCCTAAACTTGAACATTCAACTACTCAGTTGACCTTCACTCAGTAGGTACTAGATCATCAGACCTTCACTCAACCGACCCCCAGATTTTGGTTCCATCATATTCAGATCTTGATTCTTTAGGTTCAGATGCACAACCAAGTGCCAGATTAGTGTCAACTGTTCTCAGCAGAGTTCTGCAAACTCAGCTGAGTATGGACCTGAAGCTCCACCTACTAGCCAACACTCCAGATTCGGATTTAGACTAGATTTGCATTAGGGCCTTTGGTATCACCCTTTTTGAATGTCTTCTTTTCAGGATTTCCATTCCCTTTGCGACTACTACTAGCAACTAAACCAGCAGCCCGATTGTCTGTACCTGTGCCAGCTACATTATACCTTAGTTCTTGATTATGGAGAGATGCCTAACATCCTCCAATGACATTGTGTCTCTCCCAACAATAAAAGACTGCACAAAATGCTCATATGATGCTGGCAGTGATACCAACAAAATTAGAGCTGCATCCTCATCTTCAATCTTAACACCAATACCCTTTAAATCAAGCAATATTGTGTTCAGCTTTTCCAGGTGATCTCTGAGAGGCATTCCTTTAGGCATCTTTAAACTAAATAGACGTTGCTTCATCAGCAACTTGTTGGTCAACGACTTTGTCATCTACAGACTCTCAAGCTTCAGCCACAGCCCTGCTGTTGAATCCTCTTCAGCAACTTCAGTGATAACATCATCAGGCAAGCACAACAAAATTATTGAATGTGCTTTATCTTTCAGATTGGCCATCTCAGTGTTTCCTGCATCCACCGATTTTGTCAATGGAGCCCAGAGCCCTAGTTTCTTCAACAGAGCACGTATCTTGATTTGCCACAGATTGAAATTGTTCTTTCCTGTGAATTTATCATCTAACCTAGACGTCTTGATCTCGCCGGAAAGCTAACGTTGATCACAAAACCTAGCGTCAATTACGACCTGGGTGACAATCAACCTAACTCGAACAGATTTTGGATTCCCTGATGATACGCTCTGATACCTGTTTGTTATAACAGGACCACCAGGGATCAAAAACATATTGCAATAATCAAGAATAAACGAGAAAGAATAAACCACACAAGAAACAATAACAGAGGATTTAACGTGGTTTCCGGCAATATGCCGACTAGTCCACGTGCAGAAATGAGGAGATAATATTATCACTTGAGATTTTACAGACTCTGCAATTGCATCAGCGATTGATTCTGCTATTGCTGCTACATTTAGCTGCCGTTAACTGCTTCTACAAATATTCTAGGTTACAACAGATGAGTATTTATAATCACAAAACCCTAGACCTAGCCAACGTAAAGATATGCTAGCAGATTGACTAAAAAAACCCCAGATGTGAACACAGCTTGGATGAATCCACCAGACATAACATGCTGATATTTTCCCTGCTGACATTTCCCAGCTGACCCTGCCCCTGCTAGCATTGCCCCTGCTGACATTGCCCTGCTGAGTACTTAGTTGACTTAGACTCAGCCAGATCAGATGAGAGGTCAAGTCATATTTTCGAATACGCTTACATATATAATTGATTTATTTTAATTATATAATATCCGGGAGTTCTTTTCTGGTTGAGGACTCGTTATCCGGAACAATGGTGTCACGTATCTGAATCTTCTTGACATGTTTTAAGTGATAAAAGTATGACGTGATGAAGTAAGTGATCGTCTTTTTATAATTTGTATAAATTAATGTCTAACTCACCTATCCCGGATACCGAGTCCTTATCTGGAAAAAGAAACGTCCGGCATGTGATGTTCAGAGTCAACCATAAATCCTAAGTAATTCTCATGTCATATCAGAGTACTTAAAGAACACACGAAAGAAAAGAAACAAGAAAGAGACACGAGAAACTGACAATTAAGATCTTCCATTAACCAATTCAACGGATCTCAACAGCTGTCACACTAAATCATTAACAAGCATTAACGTTTATTAAACCCAACTTGACTGAAAAAGTGACAATTGTAACACAAAAAACATCATAGCTCCATTCCTAAGATTGCTCTCCATTCTCATTCTTTAACCCACATATCTCCTTTTTCAGATAAAGGAGTGAGCACCGGTCAGACGCTCAGTAAGGAGAAAGAATTTCAAAACAAAGATTCATGTTTGTCGGATTCCGGGAGGCATGACATGAATCTAACTCATCCGGTTTACAAAATAGTTGGAAATATAACTTGGAACGTTTAGAAAACTGCTTTTAACACAACTTGAAAAATATATAAAACAACTTTGAAAACATGTCTTGAAACATAAATAAATAAACTTTAAAACCAGCTTTGAACAATGCATATAAAACATGATCTATTACTACGTTCATTTCATCTTGCACATACTTGTTCACTTCATTAATTACTTAATTACCGTAATTAGCCTACATATCAAACTTACGTACGCTACTACTAACACATACTTTATATTTTTACTAACCATAACTTATTTGTGTATTGTCTATCACATGCATGTTTCTTACTTTACATGAATGCATTATGCGACAAGAGCAACATGACTAGGCATACGTCCAACGTGGGGCTGGGTCATGGTACACCATTCGGTGCATCATCTTAGAAATGACACGGGGAATACAACTAGTCACACGTCGGGCATGGGACCATTAATACCCTTGGTACTCCATTCAGTACATCGCATTGTCACTAACTATAAACACGTAGAAGCATATAAATCCAAGTTAATGTCCATACTAGCCTGTGAGTACCAAATAAGGCCATAAAAACACCGATCTCCCATCCTATCTCCACTACTCAGAACCAAAATGCATAAAATAGTTTACAAAAAAAGTAACTAGAAAATAGAATAACGTTCTGAAAACACAGTTTAGCCGATACCCGGCAACACATAATTAGGTCCAGTTTCGCGCTGTTTAACATAAAAAATATTCAAAACAACTTAAAAACAAAGTCTTTAAACTAAAAATATAATAGAACCTTTTGATAAGAAGAACTTCTTAATTACCTTAAATACGAGTTGAATCTACAATTTAAACAACACCTAACTACCGAATCTACGTGAATATACAAACCAACAACAGATCTAACATAAATCTTAAGGGAATCTAACCCTACCAAGATTAAAGCCAAGAACAACTACAAAAAGATTAAATCTTACCTTCAAGAAAAGATTAAAAGCCAAAAATAGTTGTTGAAAATCGAAACTGTTGTTGAACGAACCTAGAAACCAACCCAGAATGCTCTAGAAACTAAGTCTGGAAATCACCATGTGCGTTTTCCCAGGCGGTGTCTAGGGTCTGCGGCCCAAGATTTAGTGAAAAACTCCGAATACGCAAAATATGTGAAATCTAGGGCTATTTGGAGACTTTTGAGAAGTGTTTCTGAACCTAGGTCGGTTTTTAGGTGACTTGTAGGCCAAGAAAACTTAATTAACCTTAGAATATTATGAAATGAAAACCTAATTTCCCAAAGACAGAAATATCCTTAATGAAAATTCACGGTTTCACATAATGCTACTGAAACATTTTCATATATGTAGTCCATATAAGGAAATCATGATATACAAGTACCGGAATTTAAAATTTTGGAATTCCATACATCAAACTCAATTGTGAGGGCTCGGCTTTGGGTAATCCTGGCCCAACTGGTGGTGGTTTTGTGGCCAGAAATAGTACTGGAAAAGTGCTAATAGCAGGTTATGAAGCTTATGGGGATAGTACGAATATGGAAGCTGAAATAAATGCAATGCTAGCTGGTGTTTCTAAATGCTTGAAGTAGGGTTTCAATCATATTTTGATTGAAACTGACTCTGAGATCCTTTTCAAAATGCATACTCATCAAGCTCAGATCCCCTGGAGATATATGATGGAAATTTATAGCTTGCAGCAAATTATACAACAACAAAATCTACAAATCACTCACATATACAGGGAGGGGAATGCAGTGGCAGATTACTTAGCTAATCTTGCCAGTTCAAGCCAGAGCTCACAACTGCTAAGTTGTCTGCAACTAAATGGACCTCTTGGATTGCTGGTATTGAAGGATACATTAAAGCTTCCTGCTTTGAGAATTCACAAGTGATGCATAATGGCCATTACACCTGGATGCACTCTTCATTTTAATGAAGAGTCACTACTAAGAAAGTGCAAAGATGTTGTCTCTTGACTTTTATCTCTGTTTTTGCTCCATTTTTGTAATTTTGGAAGTTGCTATGCTGGTTCATGTTGCAGGTCCTTGCTATTGGTCATCAGCTCCAGTACAATTAGGCTTGGTTGAGATCTAATAGTGTTTACCTTTGTTTTTGGGAATGCACTCTTGCCTCAATGAATAGTGCAAACAGGTGTTTGCACAAAACCTATTTTTCTTCTCCTTGGGTGATCATGTTTGGATTAGGCTGTTGCTGTGCGTTTTCTTTTTTCAGGCTATTGCTAAAGTGATGCGAAGTTAGATTGCAAGTTTGGAAGAAAGGCTGTAGACCTTTGGAGTTTGAGGTCTACCATCTTTTCTGGATATGGCTTTGGTTTGCAGGATTGGGCTCCCCTTTTTGAAAAGAAAGCTTGTTGTTTGTTTTTAGTTTTTTATATATGCTGTCTATAGCCTTGTTTTCATTATATAGATGGGATTGGGGGTTTTGCCAATGTGGTTCATGCCCATACTTTTTCCCTAGCACCCTTTTTCCCACCCTGAGTTTTGCAGACTATTGTTTTGAGGAGGTGGGGTGACACATTGAGGACATATTGGTGTGAGGTGCCCATGGTTGGCACAAAACTCTGTAAATTTTCTCTTATCAATGAAATTTACAGTTTAAAAAAAGAAAAGAAAGAATGAATTTGATATATTTGATATAAAAAACAAATAGAAGATAGGAAAATGTCATTAGCCAATGAGATCACTATCTCAAGGATTGTATAAGCTTTCGGCCTCTAACGATTCAACGATAATTCAGACGAATAATAATTGTGATCCTCCAATGATTTCTATATGGAAAGGGTGATTGTTAGTTGTTAGACCTCATTTTTCGTTTCCTTAGGGTGGCGCCGATATAACACTTTGTGTTATGGAAGAAAACAAATTTTATCTTCTCGTATAGATGAGCTAAACATCTAATCTAGTTTAGGGAAAAAGAAACATAAAACCATGTAGAATAATGATTTTTTGTCTTATTTGATAAAAAAATAATTCATTATGCAATGTGATATTTTCTAATAGGAAAACTAATATTCCAACAAACAATGTGGCATCTGGATAGCGGGTTGTAGTAGTCACATAATCGGTAACAAAGAAATTTCTTTAATTGATGAAAAGTTCAACTCAAATGACCGTGTTGATGGAAATGCAGGTCTAGCGGACAAATTGAGTTGGAGCCTTAACTCAAATGGCATCTTCTCGGTGGCTCTTTTGCGGGAAAAGCTCGAAAGCGAAGTGTTCAAAAATACCTTCTCGGCTAATTAGCAAGTTGTCAAGTGGAACAGTCTGTTACCTTCAAAAGTCAATCTCTTCATGTGGAAAGCAAGTCTTAATAGAATTCCTACAAAACCGAATCTTATCTTTCGTGGAATTGCAATTCAAGACTCTTGGTGTCCGTTATGCTACAAATTCGAAGAAACTGCTAATCATCTTTTATTCACTTGTGATGTGTCATTATTGGTATGGGAGCATGTTAAGTGTTGGTGTAAGATCGTGGGCCTAAACGCTTTCTCGTTTAGGGATATCTGTTTTATGCAAGCAAGGTATGTTGGAATGGGAACGTCGAAATCGGTCTCTTGTCTATGGGAAGCTTTAGTAGGTGTTACGACTTGGGTAATTTGGCTGTTTAGAACCAAAATCATCTTTCGTGCACATGTGTCAAACCCCGAGTTGATATTCAGGGAAGTGCAAAGACTATCATTTTCTTGGCTTTCACACTCTAAGCGTCTCAAGAAATTGGAGTGGGATGAGTGGATGGCGAATCCACTAAGGGTTGCAATCTAGTATCAAGGTTTTTTGGAAGTGATGTGCAAAATCGGATGAAGGCGGCTTTTTTGAGTTTCGAGAAAGGGGCTTATCATTGGTGGCTGTGTTGCTGTTTATTTCTTGTCTTTTGGATGGTTTGGGTTAGCAGATGTGGTATGATGGTTGTTGTTTTAGCATTTTGATTGGGACCATGAAGTGCAAGTGTCTACCGGCGAATTTTGCTATTCTTTTTAGCTGATCAAGTTTGGAATTCTTGATGTCTAGTGTTTGATTGTTTCAGTTGTATTTTGGCTGATTTGCTGTTGTATTTTTGCCAATATTTTAAAACACTTTGTAATCCGTTTTTAGCATCTTCCTGATAATGAAATTAACATAGCTGTTCAAAAAAAATATCCGGGATCCTTCAAGAAATCATTCACTTGGTAGGAAATTGTACTCCATTTTATTTGTTGATGACTAAAAAAGAATCATATGGGTTTATTTTCTGAACGAAAATTCAAATTATTTTCCATATTTCTTAGATTTGTTAAAGCTTTCGTTGAAAATCATTCAAAATTTCAAATCATCAAATATTGTTAGATGCTTGTATGTAATTCAAGTAGTGTTAGCTTTTTATTGTTACTTCATGTTCTATGTTTTTATTATCACTTATGAATTTCACAATACGAAAGATAAAATGAATGTTTGACATGATCCCAGTGAGTATCATAGTTATCGTCGATGTTGATTCCTTTATTGAGCTTCATAGCACACCTCTTACTTTAAAAACTTACCAAAAAAACAATTCCTACCGAGACATTCTAGGAGGGTGCTTAAAAGGGTGATTGTCACTCGTATCCTCCTGCTACTCGTTATTCCTGTGGATTTATCCCCCTCCCCGTCTACCTATCTCTGTTGACTTTTCATGATTTCAAGGTGTCTATACTTATTATGTGGTTTTTCAGGAACTTCATGTGGTGTTCACGGTGCGACATGATGAAGACATTGATATCATGAAATTTTAGGTTTGTTGTGTGATGGAGGAATATAATGAAGAAAATATGCATGTCTGTATTTGTGTTTGTAATTTGAAGACTTAAGTAAATATAGTATTTGTATTGTAATAACACATAGATACTAGTGTGTATGAATTGTTCGTAAGTATACACCATTAACACCATAATTGTCCGAATATCTATCTGCCAATTCACTGATCATTCTGGTGTGCGTTAAAACAAGCCTAACGCGTGCCAGAAGCCACAAATTTGCATAAACCAATCCAAACAATACCAGTTTGTTTCCCAACCTTATAACACCGTTTCTGCAATATACACAATTCAAGACATCAAATAACAAGGCCAAACACGATTGAACACCCCATTTACCGTATAGATTGTAGAAAACTTGAAACAAAAGCCTTAAACCAAGCCCAATTCATATAACCGACCATATATATCTACGATTAATCTAAAATATCGATTAACACATGATTTCGTCCAAATACTCAAGAAAACCTAAAGCATCTAAAAGATGAAATTTTGAATTACCTTATAGATTAGGGCAACACGTACGCATATTGAAATGGTCATCTTTTATATATTCAGAGTAGTGATACATTTATTATGCGTTTTACCACAACATCCTACATAACGCAATCTACATTATTATTTTTATTGGAACCCATCACAATAAATAATTTATCATTTTAATCAATGAAAATACATGATATAAGGAATGTGCATACCATTTTCCCATATATACACACAATGAAGCCATGTTCTTGCAACTCGTACGCCTACAAAACTTTGTTTTGATCGTTTGATTTAATTATTCTAAATAAAAAATAATTAATAAAACATGATTGACGTATTCATTGTTCTAACGTAACATCATTTTTGTCATCGTTTGTATTCTTACTACCATCACAGTATTTCAATATTCAACTCTTCATTGTCTTTATTTGGGGAAAAGTTATCACACAATACGTTAAACTTATCCACCAAAACAAAATTCTTTATTTTTTATACATAAATCAACATCCATCCCCCATTGAGAAAAAATAACTTAAGTTGATGCATCTGACTTTTATTTGAACCCGTGTAAGAATTTAAAAGCAAAAACAACGCATAGTACACGCCTAATTTTTTGTCTTTTATTATCTTGTATTATTATCATATGTCATTATATTACCCTATATAATTCTTTATTTCATCCCATTTTATTTCTTTAATAATGGTAAGTCCAGAATCAAACGTACATTTGCCGAATACTTTTAATTATGTTTTAATAAATGAAAAGTATTTTTTCACAGAATTTATCCACACAATTTTTCTTAGGAAAATAAGCATTTTATTATGCTAAGTCCGCAATTACGGCAGAAACTACATCAAGAGCAGTGGAAGTTCCCCAAGCAGTGCGACCAAAATGAACTGACTCATGTCTAGCCAGTAAATGCGTCCAATGACGGAGGTGTGTATAAATTGAGGGGGGCTAAGCCCACCCAAGCAAAAAAAATATTACACTAAAAAATATATGTACGTAGTCTAGTCGGATTCATAAAATATTCTTAATCCAGCCCACCCGACGAACTTGATATAGTCCATTAGCCCACCCCGATTTAAAATCCTGGCTCCGTCCTTGAATGCGTCGGTAGATTACTACTGCGCTTGACAAATGTAAGAGTAGAAGAGACAATAGATGGCAAAAGTACAAGACAATCGCACGCTAAACAGCTAAAGACAGACAAATCATCCGACTGTTCCAATAACGCCTGAACGCATGATAGGCAATCAGATTCAAATACAAATAATCTAAATCAAATAATGTTTATAAATAATCAATAACAAATAGAAAAAAAATTTAATATCAACCCTTGAATTAAGTTTATGTGAATTTTTGTATGGATAAAATGTGTGTCTAAAACACTTTTCTTAATTAAATGAATTTTTTTTTTTCGAAACGAAAATTCATTTATTCAGAATAGAGGGAAAATTACATCCGAGCATTCGACTGTCTAGCTTCATCTTCATCTCGGATCAAAAGATTGATCCAAGTGGGGAAAGATCCAGCCCAAATAACTGGATTTACAATTCTTAGCAAAAGCAGCCATGCTGTGGCTAATTACATTGAGTTTTCTACTAATAAACATGATTCTACAGTAGGTAAAGTTTTTCATCAAAGCCTGGATGTCCGAGACAAGAACATAGGTCTCAGTAGAAGGTCTTCTAGATCCATTGATGAGCTGGCACAAGATTTGTGAATCCGTTTTCAATAGAACACTTCTCCAACCCTTCTCTTTAGCCATTTGCAGAGACCATCTGACAATTTCAGCCTCAGATCAAAGCGCCGAGTCTAGATTCATGAAGGATCTTCACCAGACTTCAACAAGGTTGTAATTTTTGTCAAAGACAGCCGTGCCTCCACCCGCAGACATGTTAGGGCTTACCCAGGCAGCATCCGTCTAAAGTGTGATTTCCTGCATAGATAAGTTAGGATTGCTTTCAGAACCCAAAGAGGTAGTGTTCAAATGGGATTGGGCAGGCCTGCAAACAGAATTATTAGCAGCACAGAAATCCAGGTATTCTTTGTTTGCCATGGCAAGAATATCTTTTGGTTCATTTACATTTCTGTTAAAAACCCAATCGTTTATGGACTTCCAAAGTTGCCAGAAAATGTGGATGCTTCTACATATGTTATCTCTCTAAGAGCTGGCATTTTTATCTGTGGTAATGGATATTCACCAGTTGGTCAGGTTGAAAGCCGGATCAGAAAAATTGTCCCAAGTAACAGGACTGAGATTCCACACTTTAACAGCCTGAGGGCAGTTAATTAGAATGTGTTCCACAGTTTCAATGTGATATCCACATAGGCCACAGTTTGAGGGGATGTCATAGGAAGTTAGTCTTTTAGAAATTCTAGCTCTACAAGGCAAAATAGACTTGAGGCATTTCCAAAAGAAATGCTTCAGTTTAGGAGGCAGATTCAAGGACTATAAGAACTTCCAGAAATTTTTGGGTCCCTCACTACTACTAGAACTAGAGGCACTAGGATTGCGAGCATGATGGTTAGTTGAATTTTTAACAACATATTGGTTGAGCCTGTTGAAGAAGTAGCAATATGCGGACTTTAGGGTAAAGTCAGCACTATTGGAAGGGCCCCAGAAGATATTGTCTTTAGTGTTGAAACAAGTAAGGGGTATAGAGAGGATCTGTTGACAGTCAACTGGCTAAAAAATTCCTTTAATCTTGCTCTCATTCCAAGTCCCATTAGAGATTAGGTCACTGGCCCAAAAAGTGTTCCAGGAGTTAATACAAGGGGTCATAGGCTTACTCTGAGGGTTTTTAGGCAGCCAGTTGTCCTCTCATATCTTAACATCAGTACCATCCCCAATTGCCCAGCAGCATCCATCTTTGAAAAGAGGTAAGACATCCATGATACTTTTCCAGAAGTAGGAAGAAAGAGCAGAGCTGTTAGCTTCCAGAATGGATGAGTAAGGAAAGTATCTAGCCTTGATGACTCTAGACATGAGAAGATTGGGGTTCTTTAAGATCCTCCAAATTTGCCTAGCAATATAAGCATAATTTAGGGCTTTCAAGTCTCTAAAGCCCATCCCTCCAAGCCCTTTCACCACATCTTCTTCCAACTTAGCCAATGAATACCTCCATTCGAATCTCCCTTATTTTTCCACCAAAAATTAGCTATTAGAGCAGTCAATTCTGTACACAGATGTTTAGGTAGCTTTAAAAACAGACATAGGGTAAGAAGTAAGCATGGTAAGTACATGTTTTATAAGGACTTCCTTTCCCCCCTGACTAAGCAAGTTATTTTTCTAGGAGCTAAGTTTTGAGGAAATCTTATTTTTAATATAAGAAAAGGTTTCTTTTTTTGATCTTCCAACAAACAGTGGAAGTCCAAGGTATCTACTATATGAAGCTATAGTAATGCCATTATAGAGATTGAGGATATCATGCCTTAGTGCAACATTAGTATTTTCACTAAAAAAGACCCTAGATTTCTGATAATTCACAAGCTGGCCAGAACAAGATTGATAGGTATCCAGAATATTAGCTAGGGCACTAATAGAGCTTCTATCTGCTTTGCAAACAATAAGGGAGTCATCAGCAAAGAACAAATGGGATATGGATGGGGCAGATCTAGATATTTTAACTCCCTGAATCAAACCACTCCTTTCGGCATTATCAAGTAACATGGTTAAACCTTCAGCACAGAGCAGAAAAAGATAGGGTGATAGGGGATCACCCTGCCTAATACCTCTAGTGGGCTTGACAAAACCTGTTCTCCCCCCATTAATAATGAAGGAAAAAGAAGTAGTTTGAACACATTCCATGATCCTATCTATCCATTCTTTGCAAAAACCCAACCTCCCCAAAACAAATCTGATAAAAGGCCACTCCACACGATCAAAAGCTTTAGCCATGTCAATTTTAAAAGCCATATAACAATCCTTTCCTTTTCTTTTGTTCATCATAAAGTTAAGAATTTCATGAGCCAGAATATAGTTATCAGTTATATATCTACCAGACAGAAAAGCTGACTGATTGTGGCTAATACAGAGAGGTAGAGCAAGCTTCATACGGTTTGCAAGGATCTTGGAAAGAATTATATAAGAAACATTACACAGACTTATAGGTCTGAAGTGTTGGACTTCACTAGCAGCATGACATTTAGGAATTAAGGCTATACAAATATGATTTAGTTCCTTAAGCATTCTACCTGAATCAAAGAAGCTTTGTACCATATTAAGCAGATCATCTTTAATGATGTGATAAAACTTTTTGTAAAAGATAGGAGTCATACCATCAGGTCCAGGGGCAGACTGAGACTTCATGCCAAAAATGGCTTTCTTGATTTCCTTTTCTGTTATAGGCTGCATTAACATTTGGTTCATGCTAGTGGTGATTTTTGGTTGCAGCATGCAAAAATTCTTTTCAAGGTCATCAAAATGTCCTGAGGAAGTAAATAGATTAGAGTAATAAGCCACAAATTCCTCATGAGATATCCTTAAGAGAACTGCACCACTCATTAGAATTTGACTTTTTCAAAAAGTAGATAAAGTTTCGTTTTCTTCTACTAGAAACTACTGCATGGAAAAACCTGGTATTCTTATCCCCATGCTTAAGCCAATTAACCCTCGATTTTTGTGCCCAGAACTTTTCCTCATTTCTTAAAGCTTCCTTTAAGTCAGATTGAATTTTAATTATGGAAGAGGAGTTGTGGGTTCTGCACAGCCAGTTCCAGCTGCTTTGCTTGAGAGAGTTAACATTCTGATTTGCATTAAAGCTCCTGCTTCCTTTCCATTTTAAAACATGAACTCTAACAGCTTTTATTTTTTTAACAAACTTATACATTTTGGATCCAGTAAAGTGGGAGTTCCAGCCAGTTTGAATGGCATTCTGGAATCCTTCTTTATCTATCCATCTCTCATCAAAAACAAAAGATCTTCTTCTTTTAGTGTTTAGAGGCCAAGTATCTCCTAGTAGCATGCAATGGTCAGAGGCATATGAAAATATATGTGTGCAGGAGAACCTAGGAAAAAGAGCACTCCAGTTATAAGAACAGAGAAATCGGTCTAACCTTTCAAAAATAGTAGCTTGGCCCTCAACAGATCTTCTCCAAGTCCAAAGTTGACCTTGGAAGCCAAGGTCACAGAGAGAATTGCTAGAGACAAAATTTTTGAAGTCTCGAAGAGAGCATCCAGATTTCGAGAGCCACCCATTTTTTTTTAGATAGCGAGCATTAAAATCTCTAGCTAGAACAAAAAGATCTCCCCAAAGCTTCATTCTGTCAGTCAAAAAATCAAAACATTCCCTTCGCAAAGAAGGGTTAGGATTAATATATACACCAATAAACCACCAAAAACAATTCATAATAGGATCATCAATTTTGACTTCAATAGAGCAGTGAGTCTGGTTAATCTGAACAATAGATATGTCTTGTTGCCAAAAAAGAGCCATACCTCCAGACAAACCGAAAGGATCAATGGAGCAAAAATCATAGAACTTGAGCTTTTGACAAACATTTTTAATGAAGAGTGCTTGTTTTTAGTCTCACTAAGAAACACCAAATTCGGGGAGTGGAGCTTGCAGATCTCCTCGAGTTGGGAAACTGCCAAGGACCCCCCAGGCCTTGACAATTCCACACCAACGTCCTCATTGGGGAGGTGGGAGCCACTTAGGGCAGGCTGCCTCCACCCCGTCTAGGCACAAATTTTTGAAATTAGGTTCAATTGAGGAATCAGAAGTAAAGCAACATACAGTATCTATTTTCTTTTTCGAAAGAAAAAGTCTTGCTGCATCTTGATCCATAGGTAAACTGATATTAGGGCTAGAGTTATTTCCTTCACTTACAGTAGGGACGGTATCCATGTCTGCATTATCCTGATTTAGAGTTATATCCACATTGATCTTACTTTGTTGAGTATGAGTTGTAAGTTCATAAGCAACATCAGACATTTCTGATACATTAGGATTGGCTGATGGCTGTGAATCAATGTGTTGGTCTTGAATACCCTCCAAAGTGTGACTATCTTCCATATTATGATCCTCATTTACTTCCGTAACAGTGAAACTGCTTTCTGAATTTGCAGAGGATGATGATGGCTTCCATTCCAGGTAAACTGTTGATGGGGACACAATTTCATGAGGAGTTTGGGCCTGCATGCTAGTAATTGGAGTGGGAAAGCTTCCTTTGATCAAATCTATCAGGAAATCGGGTATGGACAGATTGCATGCTTGTACATCAGAAGCTTTTCCTGTAGAGGATTGAATGACTTTTGACACATGTTCCTTGCCTTTCCTTGAAGCTGCTCTAGCGAGATGCTCATGTGAAGCAGAGTGCAACTTGTTTGATTCATTTTTCCCTCTTGTAGAACCATCATTTGAGCTGTGGACTTTAAGCTATACCCCGTACTGATCATCTTTGTGAATGTCCCTTTTGATGTCCAATCATCTCGTATAGAACAATCTAGACGCATGTCCAACCACCCCACAGTAGAAGCAGAAAAATGGAAGCTCTTCATACCGGAAATGCACCCAGACCTTTCCGCTTCCTGATTTAGAAACAATCCTCTCAGAAGAGGCTTAGTAAAATCAATTTCGACCAAACATCTAGCATACATCCCCTGCATGTCGCCTATGAGGGGAGCAATAACTGTCCTGACTTTACCAAAAGAAGAACAAACATACTCAATAGCACTTTTTGAACACCATTCTGTTGGAACATTCCACAATTGAATCCAAATCGGCCCCGAAGTAAAAGCTTGGCTATCGGTCTCAATTCCTTTTCTCCATTGCTTTATAACCATCAGATAGTTCTCGTAAAACCAAGGACACCCAGCAAGAATTCTGTCAACATCCTCTACACTGTTAAAGATTACATGAAATTTGTTGGATTCCAAGATATTTAGAGTAAACCCGTTGGTGAAGTCCCAGATGAGCTTGAGGATGTTCTCCAGACCCTTGAATTTTACAGGTTTGTCAGAATAGACCTTAATAACGACACTTCTAAGGCAATCTTCTTCTCCAGATTGGTAATTTATTTTGGAAGAATAACTCCACAAGCCTCAGTTTCAGAGAATGCAAAGTTCTTGAATTTCAGCTCCAGATCTTTATCCATGGTATAGAAAGAAAGCAGAAACAGAGAGCAAGCTGAAAATGCAAACAGATTTCTAATCGGTTGTGGAGAAGGCTTGCATGCAAGAGAAAGAGAAAAAGGCGGTGTAAGGTGAAAGACTCTCAAGAAGAGAGAAGACAACTCTCTAGAAAACTTTTTCTGAGAGAAAACTGTTCATTTAAATCACTCATATGGATACAATTAAATGAATTATTTAAATTTTAGTTTTAACACACAAATACCAGTAGTAATACAAAAAAAAAATTGATGAATATTAATCTAATTTAAACAAAAAATTTCTCCAGTATTTTCAATTCAAGAATACTCAAGAGTAAATAAGTCAAGAATGAAATGATTGACGAATCAAACATATTCGATCTCAAATCGTATTGAACCGCACTCGAACCGCTAACAAATTGCTCCAGATCTTTATCCATGGTATAGAAAGAAAGCAGAAACAGAGAGCAAGCTGAAAATGCAAACAAATTTCTAATCGGTTGTGGAGAAGGCTTGCATGCAAGAGAAAGAGAAAAAGGCGGTGTAAGGTGAAAGACTCTCAAGAAGAGAGAAGACAACTCTCTAGAAAACTTTTTCTGAGAGAAAACTGTTCATTTAAATCACTCATATGGATACAATTAAATGAATTATTTAAATTTTAGTTTTAACACACAAATACCAGTAGTAATACAAAAAAAAAATGATGAATATTAATCTAATTTAAACAAAAAATTTCTCCAGTATTTTCAATTCAAGAATACTCAAGAGTAAATAAGTCAAGAATGAAATGATTGAGATTGACTCATTTAGTATTCGAATCAAACATATTCGATCTCAAATCGTATTGAACCGCACTCGAAAAGAATACTCAAGAGTAAATAAGTCAAGAATGAAATGATTGAGATTGACTCATTTAGTATTCGAATCAAACATATTCGATCTCAAATACCAGTAGTAATACAAAAAAAAAATTGATGAATATTAATCTAATTTAAACAAAAATTTCTCCAGTATTTTCAATTCAAGAATACTCAAAAGTAAATAAGTCAAGAATGAAATGATTGAGATTGACTCATTTAGTATTCAAATCAAACATATTCGATCTCAAATCGTATTGAACCGAATAATTTGCTCGAAAAGTTGAACCGCACTCGAACCGCTAACAAATTACTTTTATCATTTACATCTCTAAGCTAAAGACCGTGCATTTGAAGGAGTGTGTCCAAGCATGTTTTCTAATTAAATGGAATGAGAGTACTCCTTCCATCTTTTTACCAATCAAAAATTTTAAGGGACAATTATTGAAAAGGACATATATTGGACTTAATTAGGCAAAAAGGACATCCAAAACAAACATTTAGTTATAAGGACAAAAATTAGGTAGATAGACCCAAATACCCTTAATGAAAATAAAAAAAATAAAAAAAATAAAAAAGGGGCACACGGCACACGTTCAATGGTTTATTTTAACTATTTATTACAATGTCAAGCTGTTGTTGTGTTTTGTTTTGTATTGTTTGGTGTTTTTTTTTTTTTCTTTCAGTATGGACGTCAAAAAGTTTTTTTTTTTTTTTTTTCCTTGAGGATGGACGCCAAATTGTGAAAGTTTATTTTTGCTTTTTTCATTGATCACCGTGATACATGGACCACCCCGATGCATTGACTACCGCGACGCATTGACCACCGCAATGCCGTGACCACCGTGATGCACTGACAATTTATGCAATTTATGCAGTGACATCGGCAATCAGATATGCAGTGAGTTTATGCAGTGACATCAGCAATCATATATGAATGACATCAATAATTTATGTAGTGACATCGGCAATCATATATGCAGAGACATCGCGATGAAGTGACACCGCGATGCAGTGGCCACCCCCGATGCAGAGACACCGTGATGAAGTGGCCACCCCGATGCAGAGACACCGTGATACAGAGACCATCGAGATGCAGTGATCACCGGGATGAACACCGTGATGACATTTGATTTTTTACCGACTTAATTTCAAAAAATCGATTTCTTTTCTTCATAAAATCGACTTCAAATGGCTATATTTTTTGATATAAAACTACGATCAACATAATCTTTCACCTTAATACATATTTTTATGCAGTGACATCGGCAATCATATATGCAGTGAGATCAACATTTTATGCAGTGACATCGGCAATCATATATGCGTGACATCAACAATTTATGTAGTGACATCGGCAATCATATATGCAGAGATATCGCGATGAAGTGACACCGCGATGCAGTGGCCGCACCCGATGCAAAGACACCGCGATGAAGTGGTCACCCTCAATGCAGAGACACCGCGATGCAGAGACCATCGGGGTGCAGTGATCACCGGGATGCAGTGACATTTGATGAAGCAACACCGTGATGACATTTGATATTTTTCCGACTTAAATTCATAAAATCGATTTTTTTCTTCATAAAATTGACTTCAAATGGCTATATCTTTTGATATAAAACTACGATCAACATAAATCTTTCACCTTAATTCATATTTTTATGCAGTGACATCGGCAATCATATATGCAGTGATAGCAACATTTTATGCAGTGACATCGGCAATCAGATATGCAGTGACATCAACAATTTATGCAGTGACATCGGCAATCAGATATGCAGAGATATCGCGATGAAATGACACCGCGATGTAGTGGCCGCACCCGATGCAGAGACACCGCGATGAAGTGGTCACCCTCAATGCAGAGACACCGCGATGCAGAGACCATCGGGGTGCAGTGATCACCGGGATGCAGTGATATTTGATGAAGCAACAACGTGATGACATTTGATATTTTTCCGACTTAATTTCATAAAATCGATTTTTTTTCTTCATAAAATTGACTTCAAATGGCTATATCTTTTGATATAAAACTACGATCAACATAAATCTTTCACCTTAATTCATATTTTTATGCAGTGACATCGGCAATCATATATGCAGTGATAGCAACATTTTATGCAGTGACATCAACAATTTATGCAGTGACATCGGCAATCAGATATGCAGTGACATCAACATTTTATGCAGTGACATCAGCAATCATATATATGAATGACATCAACAATTTATGCAGTGACATCGGCAATCAAATATGCAGTGACATCAACATTTTTGTTGAACTTTTTGTCCCGAAATTAGGAAGATTTTTCAAGGGAAATCGAGCTTATGAGCCGCGTCGAGCTATATCGAGTACTTAACCAGTCGAGTTCGATGTTGCCTTTTTATGGCTCAAGCGAGCCCGATCTTTTTTAGTCGATTCGAGCTCGAGCCTAGGGAGTATCAAATTATAAAACTCCGAACAACATAATTATTTCACCCTAATTCATATTTTTTCGTCCTCTTTATTTTGATACCTCATTTGACATTTTTCCGAATTAATTTCAGAAAATCGATTTTTTTTTCTTTATAAATTCGACTTCAAACGGCTATATCTTTTGATATAAAACTCCGATCAACATAATTCTTTCACTATAATTCATATTTTTTTCGTCCTCTCTATTCTGATATCTCATTTTATGAAATGACACCTTATGCAGCGACACACAATAACACCAACATTTTATGAAGTGACATCAACACCCAAATTGCAAAAACAAAAACTTTGTAAATTGTATATGCAACGACATATGCAGTGACATCGACATTTTATGCAGTGACATCAACATTTTATGCAGTGACATCAGCAATCATATATGAATGATATCAACAATTTATGTAGTGACATCGGCAATCAAATATGCAGTGACATCAACATTTTTGTTGAACTTTTTGTCCCGAAATTAGGAAGATTTTTCAAAAAGAGAAATACCCATTTACAAGGCAAAGTACACATGTTCAATGCCGTAAAACCGAAGCCTTGCGGATGAAAATTCATTAACTTTTTCATCCAACAAACTATCAACTTTATATGCCACCGACCCTAAGTGATCCACAAGTACTAATCAAAGCTTTAGTAAAGGCCATGAATTTGGACCTGCTTTTACTTTAACCAATCTATTCTTTGCTATTGTGGATGCAATTCCACCCTCAAAGCTTTAGTAAAGACTATTCAATATCTGTTACAAAACATACACCATTATGTTTTCTACAAAAGTGGGAAAGACTGCCAAAACTAGTGCTATCAAGCAAGAGCTGAATATCTCGGATGAGAATGAATACTTAGCGCTTCAAAAAAAAAACAAAGTCATTAAACTCAAACATTCAACACAATTCTATGTGTGGAGAAGGCTTCAACTTGGGAAAATGACAGAATTCTCATTTTCGAAATAATCAAAATGAGATTACAAATATAAGGTAAAATGAGAGTTTGAGGTTCAGTTTACACAAAAAAAATGCATATTTTTTTAGCAATCTTCTCAGACTTAGCAATGAACTCCTCGATCCATTAACAATGAAATACAACAACAGATGCATAAATTGGATGCAATGAGTGACATACAACAAATTGAATGTAGTGACATACATCATATGTGCGTGACATCAACAATTTATACAGTGACATCGGCAATCAGATATGCAGTGACATCAAATTTTATGCAGTGACATCAGCAATCATATATGAATGACATCAACAATTTATGTAGTGACATCGGCAATCAAATATGCAGTGACATCAACATTTTTGTTGAACTTTTTGAACCGAAATTAGGAAGATTTTTCAGGGTGTGTTATATTACCTTAATGACCAAATGATGTAATAAACAATGATTTGATTTAAACAAACACGTTGAGTAGATAGATAAACAAATTTAACACAGCCTGAAAAATCATATATGCAATGACATCAACACCCCTCATGCATTGACCACCGCGATGCAGTCACCACCCCGGTTAATTAACCATATATGCAGTGACATCAAAAATCATATATGCAGTGACATCGGCAATCATATATGCGTGACTTCAACAATTTATGCAGTGATATCGGCAATCATATATGCAGAGACATCGCGATGAAGTGACACCGCGATGCAGTGGCCACCCCCGATGTAGAGACACCGCGATAATTTGCCACCCTCGATGCAGAGACACCGCGATGCAGAGACCATCGAGATGTAGTGACATTTGATGAAGCAACACCGTGATGACATTTGATATTTTTCCAACTTAATTTCATAAAATCGATTTCTTTTTTTTCATAAAATCGACTTCAAATGGCTATATCTTTTGATATCAAACTACGATCAACATAAATCTTTCACCTTAATTCATATTTTTATGCAGTGACATCGGCAATCATATATGCAGTGATATCAACATTTTATGCAGTGACATCAGCAATCATATATCCGTGACATCAACAATTTATGCAGTGACATCGACAATCAGATATGCAGTGATATCAACAATCATATATGAATGACATCAACAATTTATGCATTGACATCGGCAATCAAATATGCAATGACATCAACATTTTATGTAGTGACATCGGCAATCATATATGCGTGACATCAATAATTTATGCAGTGACATCGGCCAATAGTTCGGTCACTAAGAATGTGGTTTTTAAGCCATTATGCATCGTATGACAAGAAATTCTACATATTGCATGATGCCGTTGAATTTCAAGAATGTATACTCTATAAAGTGATTATACCTAAAATCAACAAGAAGAATAACGAAAATTTCAAGTAACCAAATTTCTTTTTCTTTACTATTAGAAACAAGAGATTTTTCACATAATGATTCACAATACTGTCAAATTATTTTTAAAGTTACAGCTAAAGAAACGGTTATCAAGCATGAATTTTTGCAATTTTTACGGACAAATCATCTATGTTCATCTTTCTACGCTTCAAGAAAAATAAAAAAGAATGGCGGAAATCATCAATTCTTTAATCGTAAATGCAATGACATCAATGTCAATGTATCAATTCATACAGCGCTAAAACTCGCCGGAATCAACGACATTCAAGTCTCTACACCTCACTTTTTAGCGATTCTTCCCAGATCGGAGCCGCCTAGCACTGCTCGGTTTAGACGAGTGTACGACAAGGTCATTTTTGCTCCGATGCTTGAATTCCATCGGAAAACCAGGTCTCCTTTCATGGTATGCCCGTATCCGTTTTTTAGGTTCGGGTCTAAGAATCTGGACTACGCTTTGTTCAAACCAAACCCCGGTCTTTATGATAAATTAACCGGTGTTAATTACAAAAATGGACTGATGTAGTATATCTTTCATACAATCGACCTTTAAATGTCAGTAATTGCCCCTAATTGTTTTTCCATTTTTCTGCTTTTCTTAAATTAAGATTTTTTTTCATGGATGTGTTGGATCAATTATAGTAGTCATTTTGCCGTAAGATTAATGGAACGGATGTGTTTTATTTTGGATCAATTATAGCTTTCCGCCTTTATAAAAATATGAGGAGTCGATAAAAAAATAAAAAGAGTTTAACATGAAAAGAAATCCACGCACAGAGACGCCATTTACACAGCTATGAAGAACCTTGGGTACGGTGATGTAGACATTGTTGTGGCTGAAGACGGAGGAAGAAGATTAGGGGTAGGGTTAATTTTGTCCAAGAAGTGTTATTTTGTCCTTATAACTAATGATCTTTTAAGTGTGTCCTATGTGACTAATTAAGTCCCAAAACACGTCCTTATAAACAAATAACACTAATTTTGGATAGATAGGTTTTTTTTTTCAATAAATAAAGGATCCATCAATATATTTCTTAAATCATACCACCATCGAATCATACATATTTCAAAATGAAGATGAAAAGGCCAGAATAAACTCCAAGGCACACATGTAGTGTTTTCTTTTAAGATATGTTTTCTACCCTACAATGTCAATACGTGTAATAATCCGATTTTCGAAAAATTGCAGACGTGTCATTTTACGGAAATGAAATATTATGTTCATTATTTATTCTCGGATTTAAAGTGCATTATATATATATATATATATATATATATATATATATATATATATATATATATATATATATATATGGTTTTGCCACGTGAAAGGCTGAGATTAAAAGTCAGAAATACAGGGGACTATAAAAGTCCCTTTTTGCCTCCGCAAAACCATAGTAGTAAAGATGTTTGAACTACTATTCATGCGTTTTGCGTTTTGAGCTGGGTAGCCCAGATGAACGGTTGCTCGGCTGCGCAGGTGGAGGAGATGATGAACTATGCCCTGTACACTCCCCCTGAAACCTTAAAGTTAAGTTATTCATTAACCCACGTCCCTTAATGTTAAGTTAGTCCTTAACCCATTAACCTTAATGTTAAGTTAGTCATTAACCCAAGAAAGAGCTCTCGGTACTAATTGGATTTTTAGAGAGATGCTTTCTCTCAGCCGGCTCCTTCTTCTCCAAGAATGATCCTGCCAAATCCTTTCTTTTGCTGTGTTTTTGCTCTTGTTTTTCCTTCTTGTTACCTTTCTTTTACACTCCTGAATTTACAGTCTCTGTTTTGAGCCATGGTTCGAAAATCCAAGAAAACTTTTGAAGATGGCATTGTTCTTGAGTCGGATCCTGATGAAACTGAGTCTTCTGTTGTTTCTCAGGTTGCAGCAGCTCCTAAGGCCTTTGTTTCTCTTCCTGCAACTCCCTTTGAAGCTCAGAATGCTGTGGATAAGCTTCCATTGACAAATCTCCCTGTTACTGTTCAAATTGGTGCTGTTGAACCTACCCCTGGAGCTGATTCTGTAATGGTGGAATTAAAGGAACCAGCTTCTAAATGCTGTAATCCTAGTGTTTATGAAGCTATGAGGTTAAAATCTGGCAGGTTAGTTACACCTGCTGCTGCTATTTCAAAAAAGAAGTCTGTTTTGGCCGAGGGTGATTTGGCAGCTATTCCAACTCTTTCTGAGCTGTTAGAAGTTGAAAAACAGGCTGATAATGTTTCAATTGATAGTTTAAAGATTGGTGGTGTGTCTGAAAAGACACTTGAGAGTGCCAGTGCACCTGTTGGGCAGGTTCCTGCATCTGTAGAGCATGTTTCTGAAGTTGTAGTGAAAGAGCATGGGTCTTCAGTTACAGAGCTTGTTTCTGAAGGTGTTACTGACACTTTAGGATCTGGAGGTGTGATAGAAAATGGGACTCAGTTTGAGGTGGATCCTGGTGCTATTGCAAGTGATGTAAGTAAGGAAAATGCTAAGGCTTCTGGTACTAAGCATATTGTGTTAGGAATATCATCCGCAGCGGAAGCGATTTAAGGATCTAGATCTACAAATTACACGTAATAAAATAACTAGATCTACATCTACAAGGGGGTCGTAGAACATACCTCTTGGATCTCTAAATCCAAGTTGAAGAACCGCAAGAGAAAGATTGCAAGAAGATGTGAAGAGCACCACGATCTTCCGCACGTGTGATCTAAGCAATTCCCGGTGGAAGGAATTCTCGACTCGAACCCTTCCGATATGCTACCCGGAAAAATCTCCAAGATTTTCCCCTTGTCTCCCCTTGGCCGAAATTTTCTTTCTCCTCTCTAAGAGGTGAAAGTCGAAAATTGTAGTGTGTTATTTGGCTTGGGAGAACTCTCTTTATATAGGAGAGTAAAACTTAAGCCCCAAGGATTTTATAATTAATACAAAATCAATTATGATAATCCTATTAAATAAAAGATAATCCCAAAATATTCTAGAACAAATCTAGAATAATCTTTATCTTTATTTCTTACCATAAATATTTATCCAATAAATATTTTATGCACATGTCTTATTAATCACAAGAAAACTAATTTCTTGTAGACTAATATATGCTTGGGTCGAAATTATCATTCTTGTGACCTAGTCACAAAATTCGACCAACACACTAATTTTGGGCCAAGATTATGAAAAATGTCTTTTCCACATATTTAATTATTTAGCCCAACTAATTTAATAGTCTACTAAACAATTAATTCACATATCGTTTTAATAAAGTCCAACGAGAACTAAATTAATATTATTAGGATTCGACGTCCGAGAATAGCTATGCTATATTAGGAGGCACGTCGGGGACCATGGACTAATAATCAGCGGCTCCGATAAATCAAATAAATAATTATCTTACGAACGAATAATTATATTTGATAAATCAATCACGGGAATATGCCACCATAATCCCGTGATTTTGCTCCTCCGATTATGAGATTATATTTATCTCTTCATGAGAATGATAATAAGCGTCCATTGATATAATCATTACATATGGATTAATCCTCCATAGATCGTTCATTCTAAATCGGGAAGTTACCGTTAACCCTTTTTAGAACCTCTTATCCTTATTTACCATTAACCCCCTAGTGATCAATTAATTCATACAACTCACCGGTGATCAATCGGTGTGATATGAACTCGCGCGATCGATCAGTTTCTAGGATTAACAAATAAGGGAACTGTCTATCTACTTCCATAAATGGAAGGAATGGATTCCGTATCTGTGATAACACAGACTACTCACTCAATCTAGTACAACGCCAAGATGGGGTAATTCAGACCACAGACTCAGTGTAATCCTTAACCGTCAAGTCAAACTTCATACTGATTCAAGCGGTTGGATCGTGATCACCTCAGGATTAAGATATATCCATAAATATGATCATCCATTGATTCGATAAGACTTCTCGATCACGGAATTATATCGTGAACTCTAATCAAATCGGTCCAGCCCTATATGATATATCTATCATATATAAATGCCCCACCAGGTTCTCTTAACCGAAAGTCCGGATAAGACAATCACACCTATTGTGTTCTGGGCGCATTAATAGCACGTTAAAGGAGAGACCCGATACTCTCGATTAACTTCACTACGGGCTAATTGTATTTTAAGTACATCTTCACTAACTCAATCCTCCCGTGTATATACCATACACTGAGTTAAGTGATTACATAAACGATATACTTTAGGGTTTTCTGTAGTGTAATTACTATTGTCACATCGGTGAATATGAGAATAATAAATATGAATAACAATATCATTTCATTTATTAAATAAAACAATTACAAAATTGTCTTTCGGGCATCACACCTAACAATCTCCCACTTGCACGAAAGCATGTGATTAATTGTTTTAGAGCACACCCTATTATTTAAAATACAACAAACTACATCTCCCACTTGCTCTAAAGCAACGGAGACTCATCCCGTATTCTAGTACCCACTAAGCATATCATAGCCATTTCAGATTCCAAAGTACACTCTGAGTATGCCGTCGTAGGATAGGTCGGTGACTCGGGGAGCACCTACATCTAAATGTCATGGGTCTTAATGATTAGTCGGGTTGTCGGCTCGAGACGATCCGTAGAATCGAAACGTTACCGGTCCATCTAATCATGTGGTGCGAGTAAACACGAGCCGAGAGATCGACTTAACGATCATCCTCAATCGACTTAAAGTCAAAATCGGTGTATCACACATATCCAAGTTCACACATGAATATGTCCGCATATTGTTCCTCGTTCTCTCAAGATACTAAAGGACATACTAAACTTGCTTTGTTAACCGCCGAATCTAAGATTCGATCAAAGTTGACGTTCAATAACCTGACCATCTCTTACTAGAAAGAGAATCTATCCCATTTCTCTTGATCCGAAGATTTAGAGAGTCATTCCTGAGGCATAGGGTAGAACTTCCTCGTTGAATGTTGCATACACAGATGCATCATCTTAACCAATAAGATGGATGGGAAACCAGTGACTGATTCTAATGAATTCGACCGAGTCAAACTCTAAAGAATGTTTGTCCAAAACTCTGTTGCAGAGAATTTTGGTATTGTCAGATTCTGACTTCAGATAACACACCCATGTTGATTCCAACTGGTGCAGTGTTATCCTTCACAAACACTAATTTATATATTCACTACTGTACTAAAATTGATATCCAGTCTAGAAAAGACTTATCAATATTCTGGTCAAATCCACATATTGTAGAAATATATGACTTCCAATGACCGAGAGGTTTGCTTTTTATCCACAAAGGACATAAGCCTTGACAGTCATCCTGTCATAAGTTCATAAGTCAATACCCTTCTGTTTCGAATGAATCCAGACTCCGTTTGCTTGGCAAGAAAGTCTCAGGGAATCACCCCTTCTTTCTGCTTTTGAACGAAATCATGCAATAATAAGTGGTAAGAGAGTTCAAGGTCTGATTAACTCTCTACTTCTTAGGGAATTACCCCTAGACCACTCAAGCTTTGCTCGAAAGATAAACTTTCCTATTCATTCTACTCTTTTCCTTGTAGATCCAATTACTCCCACCGGGCCGAGACACTCGGTGGTTCTACAAGAGTATGAACAGAATTTGGAGTACCGAACTCCATTCACGGGGTTATGGCTATTAAACCAACCTCTATTATCGAATCCTATACTTGCTCACAAAAGAGCCATAGGTCATCAATCGATCCTCGGACTACAAAGTCCGCAGAACCCGTAATGGGTAATGGGTAAACCATACTCCCACTACATTCTGGGTGGATCGAAATTCTGATCTAGTTTAGTAGTATTTAGTGTTATCACCAACAACCGATGTTGGATGTGGTCTGATTTTAATCAGTTAGTAACTACCTTGAGGAAACGTACTTCAAGGTTTAAGGTTTTACTGTTCATAGACTCTATCAGAAAGGACGCAACAGTATAACTGTCCCTTCCCGATTTCAAGAATCTTATAACAAACCTTTTTCTCAATGCTACAAGATATAGAACGATTGGTCACTGACCGAACGTGTTCGCGAAATTTCCAGACCTACCTTCAAGCACCGTGTGCTAAATGCTTATATTTATGGAAGTGGGGTGAACCGAATCCACACCTTATCCGTAAATTCCAAAGCATATTCTAGGTAGACTTCTCGGTCTTACATTTCAACGTAAACCGTTATTTCGCTTCCAATATCTTTATTGAGTTAAGCAGTGTATTGTAGCACATCTAAAAACATATATAAGGCAATTTTTACGGTTTCTCACTTAGTGAGAACATGTCACAATGAGGCAGGCTGAGCATCAGTCTCGAGGACTATGAATGGCCTATTCCGAGTATAGAATACTCTATCTCTGTTGAAAACAGAGAAAACCTCAAAATATTTTGGATAAACTTGCCGGAGTGTTTGAATAGTTATCAGACAAGAAGTCACTACTCGGAAGCTCCTACTAGCTCGTATCTTTCATCAGACCCCGAAGGTCGTCATGAACAAGCTATGTTACTTCTTTATATCCATTATCCTTTCCCGATTGAAAGGAAACTTAGTCATTGAACCTTTGAGACAATATAACCGGACGGGAGAAAGGAATCACCCCGAGCCGCTCTTCGGGTCTTGTCTTTTAGGGACTATGCACTAACTATGGAATATGAAGAAGCGTTTATCTAAATATAGAAACCAATTGCTTTTAATAGTTCTTAAGATGTGTTTTATATACATATTTCAGCGGTTGTAAGTGGTTTTGACTTTATCAAACAAAAGTCCGAGTCTTGGATTCGTACTACAAATGGTATATTCACTTTCTATACGACAAACAAATTATCGAATAGAAGGTAAATCCATTCGTTCCAACGAGTCTTAAACGAGAAAATAAATTTTCCGCGATATCCAAGGATTGAACCCGAGATTCATTTCCTTATATCACTCCCACTATTCTAGCTAAAATTAACGCCCGTTGTTTACTCTTTTAATCGTTAAATGCACTCGCTACCTTGTTCTTCCAAAGAACTTAGCTCGAGAAAATCACCAAGGATTCATAGGTTGGTGATCCAAAATCACTTGTCCTTATCCTATGATTTTCGCTTAATTAATTTTCGGTTCACCCTTAAAATTTTCTCGGTTTAGGTGACTAACACTTTTAGACATATTCTCCCATTCTTGACTTTCAATGAATGGAAACGATCTTGAACCGGCGGTTCGTTTGAGTAGACACTACTCTTGAACCGTGGGATGTCTATTTCGAGTGTTACTCGTCGAGACTTCTCGGATTTTCTAATATACCAGAAAAAACAACAAATCATAGCATTAAAGCTCCCACTAGTTTATCGGTTCCAAATACCGTCTAACCAAAGAATGCTTTATTTTATGATTTTCCAATTTTTCAATTTGAAAATCTCTCGTGTAAACACTTACACAGCTTCTAATGTTTCCAGAAAAATACAAATCATAAAACTCCCACTAGTTCATCGATTCCAAATATTGTCTAACTAGCAACATTTCATGACTTTCCGGTTTTTCAATTAGAACGGTTACGTGTGTAGTCAATTACACTTTTCTAATGTTCTAGAATAACAACAAATCATAAAGCTCCCACTTGTTCATCGATTCCAAATATCGTCCAACTAGTAACACTTCATGATTTTCCGATTTTTCAATTAGAAAATTGCACGTGTATTTCCTACACACTCAAAATTCACTAAAAGAATTTCAAAGTCCGAAATCACCTTTGTTCAAACTAAGTTTGTCTTCCGTTTGACACGAATGACACTAAGTGACATACCTATATGTCACTCGGTTTTAAAAGGCTTGAGAGAAAATATCTCTTTCGAAAAATAATTGCATTATCGATTAACTAGTTCAACGTCCTAGTTACTTTCCACTTTTTAACAAAGTCAATACTAGTCAATTTTTTTTAAGCAATTTAGTAAGGGATATAATGCTGTAAATAAAATGACATATATTAATTCAAGTTTAACACTACTATATTATTTTATTTTAGGAATTGTAAACTAAAATTAAGTCTACTCTACCATTCCAAGGTTTTAACCTCGCATCTCAGTGCCGCCGTAGGGTAGGTCAAAGAGATGACGGTTAAATCGAGACAATCTCATCAATGAATAACTTGTGAGAATCGAACATCCCACGAGAATCGAACATCCCTTTATTCATTGACTACCTTCCTTTTTTAGCCTAGATATTACCAAAAATATCCTTTATGAGTGTGACCTACTATATCGGATCTCTTAGGTACGCCCCAGTGTGCCGTCGTAGGATAGGTCAGTGACCCGACGAGTACCCAGAAATCCTATCCTTTCGGATACCAAGCCATGAATGTTGATAGGGGTGAACACCATCCGTAGGGGGACGAAATCAAAGCGCCGCGAGGCGTCACCCTTCTCTCACTTACTTGTATATGTAGTAGAGGCCGTGGGGTTGGCTGTCGCCTCCCCCGCTCCCACTCAATAATTTGGAAGTGGTGGTGGGTTAACTAACCACGTCTTTTTGATGTTAACATAAAAGTACATCAAATCAAGGATTCCGAATGGTGTCGGTAACGTAGGCAAACCTACCCGTCCTATTCGTTGGAACATATGTGACAGTCGGACGAAGTCGGGTCAAGAGAGCCCCATTGAGATAAGAAGGAATCACCCCTCCGCTCTCCGGTGTAGCTTAGTCTTGCCGGACCCCCGTGCATACATCACACTAGGAGGGTTCAGTCGGTCGAGCGAAGCTCAGTTGACCACCCAACCTATAGGCGAACTGTTTTTATCCAAGATTTATTGTTCTTTTACCATCATTCAATCTCGTAGACACTACGAATTGAAAACGTGATCTCGTTTCAGCTTTAAGGCGGTTCACCGAGAACACACACCGAAAGGCTAACGATTTCATAACCCGTCCTCGGATCTTTAATTAGTTACTAAATTAAATTAATTACCACATATTAATAAAATTTCAACTAATTACGCGAGTTTGTATACATGCCTATTTTAATTACCAAAATTAAAATTATACATGTATGCATGGAGTGGATTTATGATATGATGCATGTCATGGCAATTCCGATTTTATATCTATTTTATGATCAAACACATAAAAAATAAATTGCGGAAAATTTAAACACCGAGATGGACCGTTGGCACCCCGTATCTAACCTATTAGAAAATAAATAACCAAACCCTAACTAGGGTTTACTACTTTCTAACATAATCTGCAGCTGTTCAAATTCTGCGATGATCGGAAACCAAACGAACTCGGATCGGGACGAAACTTTCCAGATCTTTTCTTCACTCCTTGAACTTCAATATGGACGGTTGGATCGGTGCTTTGACTTACCAATTTTCTCCAGTAAACCTCCAAACTTGCTGCTGAATCTGACTTTGACTGCACTGCATCAAGGACTTCCTGAGGCAGATCGGGAATCGAGATGAATCCCGATCGACCTGAAATTTTTATGGTACGTCCAAAACTCAAATTTGATCAATCTGAACGGTCGGATTTGCTTTTCAACGGTCCAAACTCTCCCAGAAAATCGAGGAAGTCACAGATAGTGTTTCTGTGAATCCTGCGTTTTTCTGTTACAGCAGCCTCTTCGCAGCATCAAACGGATATCTAAACGGACTCTGATCGATGCCAAAATTTGTGGAGTTGATCATCATCTTCTAATCTTGATTCTGACCGGAGGGATCTTCGTTTCAACGGTTCGATCAACGGGAAAAGAAAAAATACTAAACAGCTACTAAACAGATCTATTTTCTGGAAATTAAAATTGCAATCAAAAAAAATTACATAATTTCCTATACTCATATGGACGAATTTTCATCGTTTATATGAGTTTACAATAGATCTAACGGGTAAACAGTGCCAACCCCAATCCATCTCTTCAACCACGACATTCATAAGCATAAAAATTAAACATATGCATCGGCTCCCAAAAAAAATTGGGACAAAAAATCTACATCTTTTACCACTCCTAGATCTAATATTTTATACGTATAAATATAGATCACCATGGCGACTGATACCACTGTTAGTAATATCATCCGCAGCGGAAGCGATTTAAGGATCTAGATCTACAAATTACACGTAATAAAATAACTAGATCTACATCTACAAGGGGGTCGTAGAACATACCTCTTGGATCTCTAAATCCAAGTTGAAGAACCGCAAGAGAAAGATTGCAAGAAGATGTGAAGAGCACCACGATCTTCCGCACGTGTGATCTAAGCAATTCCCGGTGGAAGGAATTCTCGACTCGAACCCTTCCGATATGCTACCCGGAAAAATCTCCAAGATTTTCCCCTTGTCTCCCCTTGGCCGAAATTTTCTTTCTCCTCTCTAAGAGGTGAAAGTCGAAAATTGTAGTGTGTTATTTGGCTTGGGAGAACTCTCTTTATATAGGAGAGTAAAACTTAAGCCCCAAGGATTTTATAATTAATACAAAATCAATTATGATAATCCTATTAAATAAAAGATAATCCCAAAATATTCTAGAACAAATCTAGAATAATCTTTATCTTTATTTCTTACCATAAATATTTATCCAATAAATATTTTATGCACATGTCTTATTAATCACAAGAAAACTAATTTCTTGTAGACTAATATATGCTTGGGTCGAAATTATCATTCTTGTGACCTAGTCACAAAATTCGACCAACACACTAATTTTGGGCCAAGATTATGAAAAATGTCTTTTCCACATATTTAATTATTTAGCCCAACTAATTTAATAGTCCACTAAACAATTAATTCACATATCGTTTTAATAAAGTCCAACGAGAACTAAATTAATATTATTAGGATTCGACGTCCGAGAATAGCTATGCTATATTAGGAGGCACGTCGGGGACCATGGACTAATAATCAGCGGCTCCGATAAATCAAATAAATAATTATCTTACGAACGTAATAATTATATTTGATAAATCAATCACGGGAATATGCCACCATAATCCCGTGATCGCACTCCTCCGATTATGAGATTATATTTATCTCTTCATGAGAATGATAATAAGCGTCCATTGATATAATCATTACATATGGATTAATCCTCCATAGATCGTTCATTCTAAATCGGGAAGTTACCGTTAACCCTTTTTAGAACCTCTTATCCTTATTTACCATTAACCCCCTAGTGATCAATTAATTCATACAACTCACTCGGTGATCAATCGGTGTGATATGAACTCGCGCGATCGATCGCCTTCTAGGATTAACAAATAAGGGAACTGTCTATCTACTTCCATAAATGGAAGGAATGGATTCCGTATCTGTGATAACACAGACTACTCACTCAATCTAGTACAACGCCAAGATGGGGTAATTCAGACCACAGACTCAGTGTAATCCTTAACCGTCAAGTCAAACTTCATACTGATTCAAGCAGTTGACTGTGATCACCTCAGGATTAAGATATATCCATAAATATGATCATCCATTGATTCGATAAGACTTCTCGATCACGGAATTATATCGTGAACTCTAATCAAATCGGTCCACCCCTATATGATATATCTATCATATATAAATGCCCCACCAGGTTCTCTTAACCGAAAGTCCGGATAAGACAATCACACCTATTGTGTTCGGGCGCATTAATAGCACGTTAAAGGAGAGACCCGATACTCTCGATTAACTTCACTACGGGCTAATTGTATTTTAAGTACATCTTCACTAACTCAATCCTCCCGTGTATATACCATACACCGAGTTAAGTGATTACATAAACGATATACTTTAGGGTTTTCTGTAGTGTAATTACTATTGTCACATCGGTGAATATGAGAATAATAAATATGAATAACAATATCATTTCATTTATTAAATAAAACAATTACAAAATTGTCTTTCGGGCATCACACCTAACATATTGATACCCCTACTGAAGTTTTTTTGGGGAAAAATGCTGGAAAGGCAGTGGATGATGTTGCTTCTTGGGTTCAAATGGTGAAGAAGAATAGAGAGCCTTCTGATGATGTTGTTCTCTTGACAGACCATGTTGACTGTGTAAATCCAGATACTGTGTTTTTGGAAGAGGAAGATTTAAATGATGATAGTATGGAAAAGTTGAGTCTTATTGGCATCTTTCCTTCCAAATTTCCAGGAAGAGATGCTGTACAAAAAATTGTGAATGCTTGGCCAAGGAAATGTAGATATCATTACCATAATTCAGGGTGGATAGTGTTTCTGTTTGAACAAGAATCTGACCTTACTGAGGTATTGCAGGCTGGTCCTTTCTATGCTTTTGGCAAGCCTTTGCTCTTAAAAAAGATGCCTCTTTTGTTCAATTTTAGTAAGGATGCTTGTACTATGGTTCCTGTATGGATCTAGCTGCCTAATCTTCCACTAAGGCTATGGAAGGATAGAGCATTGAGTTAGATTTGTTCTTTTCTTGGAAGTCCACAGTATACTGATAAGGTCACTGCTGCCAGAAAAAATTTGAGTTTTGCAAGGTGTCTTGTAGAAATTGACTTAAAAATGCATCTGCCCTCTGTCATTCCTATTACTATGCATGATGGAAAGGTCTTAAAGCAGCCTGTTCTATATGAAGAAATGCCTAAGTTCTGCAAAACACGTAACAAGCTAGGGCATACTGAGGATGGACATGATGATACCAAGACTGAGGTCCCTGCTTTGTATGTGGCAAGGTCAAAAAAACATGGGGTTTCCAAACCTAACCCTTCAAAGAAGAAGAAAGTGATTATACTTGAAGATGATGGTAAAAATGATAAGGCCCCTACTGGAAAATATGGCTGCTGGTGCAGGAGTTGTGCCACCTTCTGGTGCAGTACCCTCTGAGCTTGATAAAGGAAAGAATGTGGCCTCTACTAGTACTGGAAAAGATGTAGAGAAACCTGCTACTCTAGTTGCTAATACTTTTGATGTTTTGTCCCCTGATAAAAATAGAATTTGGGCAGATGAGGTTGAGGGTGATGATCTGGCTAATAGAGATGGTACTGCTGCTTCTGGATCTAAGAAATCAAAGAAGAAAAAGAAAAAGAAAAACAAAAGGCATAACACCCCTGGTGCTACTGGAAATGATAAAAATAGAAATGAAAGTGTCTCTAGAGGTAGATCACCTCTAGGTAGGCAAAAATGATAGGGTTTTGGAATGTTAAAGGGTTCAATAAGGCTGTTAAACAATCTGTTGTTGTCGGTTTTCTTAGGCAGCACTAGATTTCCTTATTTGGAATCCTTGAGACAAAGTTGTCTCAAAATAGTTATGATCACTTTCTTGCTAAGAAAATTCCTACATGGAAGTTTGTGGATAATTTTGATGTACATATTAGAAAGAGGATACTTTTGATCTGGGATCCTGTTTTTTTTTTTAGGTGGAGATCTTGGAGGTGGATGTTCAGTGGATACATTGCAAGGTGAGGATTTTAGTCTCTGGAGACTGTTTTCTTATCACTTTTGTCTATGGTTTGCACACTATTGGGGATAGGAGGCCTTTGTGGGACAGAATTAGGGAGCTGAGTGTTTTTTCCACTTTGCCCTGGATGGTTTTGGGGGATTTTAATGCAGTGCTTTCTATGGAGGACAAGTTGAATGGGAAAGTGCCTTCTGAGTATGAAATGCAAGATGGTGTTGATTGTTGTCTGGATGCAAATCTTTCAGATCTAAACTCCTCTGGAGAATTCTTCACCTGGAATGCTGCTGGTGTTTTCACAAGGATTGACAGAGTTTTTGTTAATGCTACTTGGTATGACTGGAATATGGATGCTCTGGCTTTTTTGACCCTCCTGGCCATCATTCTGACCATTAACCTTGCAGAATTACCATTTCTACTGATTGTGTACCTAGGAAGAAGCCTTTTAAATTCTTTAATATGTGGTTGCAACATGATAGTTATACTGACATCTTGGCACAGAGTTGAGGGCAAGATATTGCTGGAACTGCAATGTACCAATTGTGTAAAAGGTTAAAAAGACTCAAAGAACCTCTCAGAGTCTTGAACAAGAAACATTTTGCTCACATTTCAGTTAGGTCTGAAAATGCTCAGAATCTGCTTGGTATTCTTCAGTCTCAGTATAATTTGGGGCCCTCTGACTTATTGGCTTCTCAAATTAGGGATCAGAAGAGGATCTGTATTGGCTTGGAGGCTGCTGAGGCTTCTTTTTTATCTCAAAAAAGCTAAAGGAGTTTATTTGAAACTAAGTGACAGGGGGTCTAAATTCTTCCACTCTATGGTTAAGAGGAATAATGCCAGGAGGCACATTTCCTCTATAAAACTTGTTGATGGCTCTTTTACTACTTCATATGACCAGGTGGGAGATGCTTTTGTGGATTTCTATACTGCTCTTTTGGGGACACAGGCTTCTGTTGTACCAGTTGATGAAGATGTGGTCAATGCTGGTCCTAAGGTTCCTGTTGTTGTTTCTAACCATTTATTGAGGGATGTGACTGCTGTTGAGGTCAAGGATGCCTTGTTCTCATTCTCTGATGATAAGTCCCCTGGTCCAGATGGATTCTCTGCTGGTTTCTTCAAAAAAATCTTGGGATATTGTTGGTGAAGGCTTCACTAATGCTGTGCTGGAATTATTTCAAAATGATGCTTTGCTCAAACAGATCAATCATGCAGTCATAGCTTTGATACCTAAATCTACTCATGCTGCTTTTGTTGGTGACTTTAGGCCAATCTCCTGTTGTAATGTTACTTATAAGGTGATCTCTAAAATTCTGGCTTCCAGGCTTTCTTCCTGCCTTCCTGATCTTATTGATGAGGCTCGGCAGGTTTTGTAGATGGAAGGGCTATGTCAGACAACATTTTCCTGTGTCAGGAGTTGATCAGGCATTATGGAGTGAAAAGGGGGCCCCCTAGATGTTTGATTAAAGTGGATATCAAGAAGGCTTTTGACTCTGTTCACTGGTCTTTTTTAGAGGCTGTTATGAGGGGCTTTGGTTTTCCTGACAGGTTTGTGAGGTGGATTATGCTTTGTGTCACCACTACTTCTTACTCTCTATCTATCAATGGTGAGTTGAAGTGATTCTTCCCTGGAAAAAGAGGTTTGAGACAAGGTGATCCTATCTCACCCTTTCTGTTTGTTATTGGAATGGAGTACTTTTCTAGAATGCTTAGGATTCTTGGAGAGGATTCTGAGTTTAATTTTCATGCTGGTTGCCATAACTTGAAAATTAATCACCTAGCTTTTGCTGATGACTTGATGCTTTTTGCTAGAGGAGATCCTATATCTATCACCTTATTGATGAGTTGTTTGACTTCCTTTGGTGACTGTTCTTGTTTGACTGTTAATCTTTTGAAATCAGAAATGTTCTGTGCTGGTTTAAGTGATGATAATAAGGAAGATCTGCTTGATATCACTGGTTTAAAGGAAGGTTTTTTACCTATTAGATACCTTGGTATTCTTTTATGTGCTATTAGACTGAATGTTGTTCATTATGATCCACTGTTTACTTCTTTGAGAAATTATTTTTGTGGTTGGAAAGGGCTACCCTATCTTATCGCTGGGAGGTTGCAGCTTATTCTTTCTATTATACAAGGGGTACATTGTTTCTGGTTAGGCATTTTCCCCATCATTGGCAGTGTCAAACTGAAGCTGGACCAGCTTAGTAGGAGATTCCTGTGGGGGGGATCTTGTGATTCTGTTAGAAAGTCCTTAGTTGGCTGGGATGAGGTTTGTGTTCCTAAAAATGAAGGTGGCCTGGGGATATTTCAGTTGGATGCTTGGAACTTAGATCTTCTTTGCAAAATCTTGTGGAACTTCCAATGCAAAAAGGACTGTCTGTGGGTCAAATGGATTGGTGAGGAATACTTGAAGGCTACTGATATCTGGGATTATCAGGTCAAACAGGGAGATTCTTCCTTGGTCAAGGCTCTTTTTAGAATCAGGGATAGGATTCTGGATGCTTCTGGCTCTTTTGATGCTACTGTGGATCTGATGAAGTCTTGGTGCACTGGCTCTAGAATTTGCCCTAGGCTAGCTTATGATTTCTTCAGGAGAAAGGGAACAAAATTTTGGTGGTGCAAGACAGTTTGGAACCCTAGAGCTACTCCTAAACACTTGTTTTATCTTTGTGGATGGCTTTGAAAAAGCTGCATACTTACTGCGATAGGTGATGTTTGAAGACAAGACTTGCTCTCTGTGTGGACCGGTGAATGAATCTGTTTCCCATCTGTTTTTCCAGTGCCCTACTTCTTATATGGTTTGGGGAAAAATCAGAATGTGGCTAGGCATTAGTAGGACTTTAGAGACTGTTGTTGGTTCTGTTAGATGGCTTGGGACCAAGTGCAAGGGGACTTATTTTGGAAATGTGGCCAGATCTGCTTCCATCTCTGTTGTGGTCTATTGGCTTTGGCATATGAGAAACAAGAGAAGATTTGAAGGCATTTTGATGAAGATTCCAGATATCCTGCATTGTATTAAGACTCACATCTATTATATAATGCAGGCTGCTTTTCCTTTGTACACTTTTACCCCATAATGTTAGGGTTTTGTATATCTTTTATGTTGTCTTTTGGTATTTGTTGGTGGCTGTTTGAGATAATTTTCTTTCTCTACACACCTAGGGACAGGCTCTGTGAGTTATGCTCTCATATGACCCCTTTTTGCAGTTTTTGAGTGTTGATATGGGTTTAGTGGCTGTTGTTTCTGGTAGCATTTAACCTCAGGGGTCTTATGCTGCTTGAAATCAACAAATCTAACCTCTTCTCAACATTTTGTAGATACTAGACTAGTTCTTATGTTTAGGATGTAGCTCCTGTAGTTTGCATACCTTGGTTTAATATATTTACATTTAACCAAAAAAAAAAGTTAGTCATTAACCCATGACCATTAAGGTTAAGTTAGTCCTTAATCATTACAGGTGAGAGAGATGAACAATGGTCAAAGTGTTCTAGTGGAACTGTCATATATTCCTTAATCAATAATTGATTTAACACAATTATCCCTGAAAATGATTATCTGGGTGTTTCGGTGATTGACAGTACTCCCACACTGGGCCGGCGGCTGCAGTTATAGATTGTATAATAAAAGCACCCCGCTTTAATTCATGGATAAACAGTTCTTAATCACCTGAATCTGACTTTGATGATATACAAATCATTGCAGGTGGAGGAGAAGATGACTAGTGCATTTCATGTCAAGAAAATAATCATGAAGAATTTGAAAAAGGACAAATAAAGTGCTTTTCTCAGAAAATAGAGAAATAAAAATTTTAATCCATTTCACACTGTATCTGACAATTCAAATATCCGACATCAACATTAAATTTTACTGTTGTACAATAGTGATTGAAACAGTATAAGATGATAGTGAAATTGTCTGTTCACAATACACTGTACATTCAAACTTCAAACCCAGTTTTCTCACAATCTAACCGATGGATCATGGTTCTTTCAAGTGCCTGAGCACGCAAGACTCAGCGACGTTAGTGCAAGTGAAGTCTTGCAATTACCCCCCATTTGGAACGGATGGACCGGACGGATCTTTGATCGGAGGTCGGAATCAAACTGTTGACTTGGTCAACGCATGAATAGTGAGAAATTTACACAGGGAGAAGAACGGTAAATAATTTTTATAAATTAATTTACAACGAATTAGCATTAACTTTCAACTACAAACATTCTTATAATTCTTCACTGAACAACATATAAAAAAAATTTTTTTTGGAAAAAAATTTAATATTTGAATTAAATTTATGTAAATACACAGAAGAAGATGAAAAAGAAAGGTTATGAGTGGCTACGTCACGCCTATGGCCTACCCCCTTCGCCTCATGACACGTGGCGGGCAAAACCTGTAATATTATATGGTTTTGCCACGTGAAAGGCTGAGATTAAAAGTCAGAAATACAGGGGACTATAAAAGTCCATGTTTGCCTCGCAAAACCATAGTAGTAAAGATGTTTGAACTACTATTCATGCGTTTTGCGTTTTGAGCTGGGTAGCCCAGATGAACGGTTGCTCAGCCTGCAGGTGGAGGAGATGATGAACTATGCCCTGTACACTCCCCCTGAAACCTTAAAGTTAAGTTATTCATTAACCCACGTCCCTTAATGTTAAGTTAGTCCTTAACCCGTGTCTACTGCTTCTTACTCCCTGTCTATTAATGGTGAGATGAAAGGGTTCTTTCCTGATAAAAGGGGTTTGAGACAAGGGGATCCTTTGTCTCCTTTCCTGTTTGTTATTGGTATGGAGTATTTTTCCAAAATGCTGAGAATCCATGGCCAGGATGCTGATTTCAAATTCCATGCTGGTTGTCATAATCTGCTGATTTCAAATTCCATGTTGTTTGCTAGGGGGATCCCCTCTCTGTCACTCTTTGATGAATTGTTTAACTAATTTTGGTGAGACTTCTGGTCTGGTTGCTAATTTACTTAAATTTGAATTGTTCTGTCCAAGTTTGGATGATGATGGTATAGCTGCTCTGATGGATATTACTGGTTTAAAGGCGGAGGTTCTACCTATAAGGTATCTAGGCATTCCTTTATGTGCTGTGAGACTGAACGTGGTCCATTATGATCCTCTGTTTACTACTTTGAGGAATTACATTTGTAACTGGAAAGGTCATACTCTTTCTTATACTGGTAGACTGCAACTTATTCTTGCAGTTAATCAAGGTGTTTACTGTTTCTGGTTGGGCATTTACCCTATTATTGGCAGTGTTAATTTGAAAATGGACCAAATTTGTAGGAGATTTCTGTCGGGGGGTTTGTTGGAATAGTTTCCTAAACCCAAACGGGTTGGACCGGATCCGACCGGGTCGGATCATTTCTACTATTTCTTTACGTTTATACATATATTAAATGGCTTTTCTGTTGTCATATATATGTTCTTTTAAAGAACCAATTATGAATTGTTATATGATAACGTCCTTAGTATTAAACTGTGATAGAGAAACCATGATAGGCGATTATGGTTGATGAGATCTCTAATCACTTTAATAAGTTTGATACTTAAATGTCTCTAGGCTGATGTACTATTAAACAGGGCATTGATAGTATGAACAAGCTAGCACGTATTAGATGTCTTCTGTCTTTAAGGGTAGGGATAGATCTCGTCTATCGAAGTGTAGAGACACTTGGACTATACGTGGACATGTATTAGAGAATGCGTACGTTAGACTGACCCACTTACACGGATAAGTGTCACACTATGTGGCGGTTGTGTAATTATCCTTAAGACCGGAGTCTTCATGGCATCACGGTGTGGATTGTCATGCTTTAACACTATTGAGGTTTCCCCTAGCCACGGGGCGATCATGCGGTAGTGATTGGTGTGATACTGAAGCATGCGGAGTATACATGATTGGTCGTCCGGGAATCGCGTATCCTATGATTGGGATCGAATATCCGAAATGGCCTTCTTATAAGGAATGTCTTACTCTCGTGAATCTTTGCAAAGTGGGAGTAAACGAGTTACTTCGAGAGAGCATGATATCCAGATTATAAGATACGGTCGTTAATGTTTGACACTCGACGTACGACCGTATGGATATTATTACAACGATAGGATTGTAAGTTACACGGTAAGCTCGTTTCACATGAAAGGTAGTAGCATTGCATTTGACTCTTCCGATGATTGGGGGTCACGGTGTGTTGCTAGACGCTATCCCGTGATCGTTAGGCATGAAGGGCATTTTCGTAATTTGCACTTTGTGTCTACGGCCAACATATTCGGAAGCCTATCGGTCACACACATAAGAACATCTAGCCGGATTAAAATGTGGTTATAGATGATAACCAAATAAGGAAAGTTTATCTCGAGACTATAAAGGTTATAGTGGTAAATTAATATGGTGGTATTTATTTATTATGAATAAATATAATACAAGATATTAATTATGATGATTAATTAAATATGTATATTGATACATATGAATTTCGAAATTATGTATATATGTGATATACATGGATTTGGCAAATTAATTAATCATGGTATTATATAATTAAAGAATATTCCGGAAGCCAATTAAAGGCTAAAGTGTGGCGCCAATAATAGTGTATTATGATACACTTGGATTGTGCAATTTAATTATTAAGATTACCATATATTAATATTGGATATTAATGACTATAGATTTGCACACATGTGTAAATTGATTTATGGTAATAAGATAAACATATATTCAATATAAGATATTGTCAATATATATATCTTGGAAATATATTTAATATGGGATATTGAATATTAATGAGATAAATCAATCAATTATATTTTTTTATTTTATTGGGAAAATGTTTTCTTCCTCTCCACTCTATTAGAGGCGCCCCACTCACTATAAATAAGAGGTGGGTGTCAAGCTCTTTTGTACAACACAATTCCAAGAACTAATAGTTCTTGTGTAAAATAGAGAGCATCTTTTGGAGAGTTGGAGAGAGGGGAAAAAGGCCGGTCTAGCAACCGGAGTTTTCCAATAGCAATCCATGATGGGATTCCGGCGGGCTATTCGTGTGGACTAGCGGTAGAGGCCGAACACTTGGGCGGCTCTATGCAGAACTACTCTCCTTAAACGGTCAAAGCGTCGATCTTTTAGATCAACCAAGGTAACCACCGTCTTTAGCTAATTTGTTTATTGCTTAAACGAAGTCGATCTTGGGTAAAAGGAAATCAAAATTTTGAATTCCGCTGCGTTCCCGCGTAGATTTCCTAACAGTGGTATCAGAGCAAGGTTCAAGCTTAAGCAATAAGCATGTTATTATGCGTAGTTAATTTTATCGTTCTAATCACGTAATTAAAAGATGAAAGATTTTTATTCGCAAAACGATACACGAAAAGAAAAAAAAACGAGATCTGGTGGTGCTCGGCCGACTGGCGGCGGCACCACCCCAGCGGCGGCGGCGGCGGCAGGGCAACCTGCTGCCGGCAGTCGGTTGACCAGTCAATGCTGGCGGATCTCCAAATTTTTGTTTTGTGTATTTTGTGATTCAATATGGTTCTAATCACGTAATTAAAAGATGAAAGATTTTTATTCGCAAAACGATACACGAAAAGAAAAAAAAACGAGATCTGGTGGTGCTCGGCCGACTGGCGGCGGCACCACCCCAGCGGCGGCGGCGGCGGTGGCAGGGCAACCTGCTGCCGGCAGTCGGTTGACCAGTCAATGCCGGCGGATCTCCAAATTTTTGTTTTGTGTATTTTGTGATTAAATATGGTTCATAGTTGTGATTGGTAGTTCCTCCTTTGTTTAGTTGTGTCATGTGCCTAACCAATGGTTCAAATAATTTGGGCCATTGGGATGCCACATCACATTAAAATAATATTGGTCTTTCCAAATATTTGATTTGGAATAGGCCTAGGCCCTTTTCAAATATTTGATTTGTAAAAAGCCTAGGCCTAGGCCACTTCCAAAATTTTGATTTTGAAAGTGGCCAGGCCCTAAACCAAAATTATTTGGCCTTTCCAAATATTTGATTTGGAATAGGCCATTTTTTTTCAAATATTTGATTTGTAAAAGGCTAGGCCTAGGCTACTTTCAAAATTTTGATTTTGGAAAGTGGCCAGGCCTAAACCAAATTTGGTTTAGGAAGATGCCTTTTGGTTTAGGAAACCAAAGGCATCTCTTTCGATTACGAATCAAAAGGAAAGATATAAAAGAGACTTAATTTTAATTTTGATTTATTTTTGGAATAGTTCCAATTAATTAAAATTTTAAAATTAATCGTTAATTTTATTTCGATTTAAATCATTTAATTAATTAAATGTTAATTGATTAATTAAGACGCAAGTAGTTAAATTTTAATTTTATCTTTTTTATAAGATGTTATTGTATGGATTAGATATAAGTAGATATAATATGATTATATGGACCCCGATTGATCATGGACTCGACCGATAGGATAGATGTGAATGATTTAAATTTTCTGTTGGTTTTAAAAATTGTCCTAGGCCGTTATGAAGAACATGACCTAGTTTATTTTCTGCATTTATCCCATTCCCGTTAGCTCCCCCCGTGTGCGGCGGGTGTATTTATTTTATTAGATAGATGTAAATGTAACAAGAATGGAGCAGAAGATGAAGACCAAAGAAAGACGAAAATAAATATCTCATTGGAGAATGGAGCATTAAAGATCCTATTGGCGGTTGCAGCTACCCTTAGATTGTGACCCGCGGTTTCGTCAGTTTGTATTCGAAACCGCACCTAGGAAAAGTCCATGATCATACCGGTTACTTTACGCATTTATTTATTTTGTGCTTGTATTTATTTTATATGATACGATAGATGCATGACTAGGCACGATCTAGATAAATGTGTAGGATGTATGTCTATAGAGATAGATATATTTGATGAGACCGTAATTAAATTAATTAAGAATTAATTCGAAATTAATTAAGTGAATTAATTTAAAATTACTCCCACAACAAAAATCGAGTTATAATATGTCTCCCAATATTATAGTGACGGTGAAGAGCCCTTGTTCGGATCCAACTGATCGGCCCACGTCGGGAGTTGACCTACCACGGGTATATCGTCATTATCGAGATATGATCGTTATGAGATCTCATGAATACTTGGGTTACGACTCGACTAAGAATCTTGCGGTGATTGGCCCACGTCAGGACCGTATGATTTTAGAGACATAAGGTTGACTATCACATAGACGATGTGAATTGTCAAAGAGTTGACTAGTCAAACCACTGGAAGTCGCGTTAGACGCGATTGGTAAGAAGTACCTACCCGTCGAAATTGACCCGGTCGATCGGCCCACGTCGGGGATCGAGTCAACTAGATAGGATTTCAGCCACTAAAGAATTTTAAAAAAAAAATTTCTTGAAAGTCAATAGGGAGTAGTTGACTAGTGGGAGCAAAATCATAATCCCAAAGACCATATTTGATTTTGCGTGTATAGACAACAACACTCTTTTATCTTCATTTTTATGTTGTAGTTTTAGCAAACTTTTATATTTATGTTTTTCTCGATTAGTAAAACCAAATTATGACTGTTACCTTTTGAGAAACGTTCTCAAATATGGTTAAGTAATTTTAATCCTTTTAAAATAAGCAATGACACGAGCAATCCCGTTATAGTAGTTAGAGACAAGGAGACTACATATTTAATGCAGTGCTCCAAGACTTTAATTATTAATGAAAACGAAAGCTTATGGCATTGGATACGATCCAATATGATCATTCAGTCATATGATGACAATTAATTCAAACATTAGATAAGAATGACCACTCTAATTTTGGAAAGGTTGTTTTCAAAGTTATAAGATTTAAGTATCGACTTAATTCTATCATTGCTTAAAGTTTAATTAAATAGTCAATGTTTTGAATACGATTCAAAAGGTTAAATAAACTATTTAATAAACTTTAGATTTTCTTTATGAAAGGAAATTGAAAACATAGCTCTTGTGATCTTTCTTAAGTCTTATGAAGACTACAATAAGAAACATTTCTCAAGTGCTTAAAGGATTAAAAAGGAAAGTTAGGGCATGTGCTTAAATAGAGAACTTATTGAAGTTTCTATTCTTGGCAAGTGAGTTGAGGTAAATCTGTCTAAGTTCAAAGTCAACTCTAAGATATATGATATCTTACGAGTGTGATTGAATTAGAATGGTTAATACAGATATGGAAGGTGAAGCAAACGTTGTAACACTTACCACATTCTGGATCTAGTAAACTGATAAGGAAACTAAATAAATGTTATTATGTTCCGGTTCTTATGAAGAACATACTTTCAGTTATTTGTTAGGATTTATTAGACATATTCAATTGTAAAGAATAAATGTTATTCCGATAAAGTTTAAAGGTCACTGAATCTAACATACTAGATTGATGTCACTATATGGTTGATATATATGATGAGATCTCAACTAAATTTTTGTATGGCTGTTATCCTTGATATTTGTAGTTGTTCTAGATGTCGACTCTCTGGAAGAGAAGCGTGTAATTAAATGTCATTCTGATGATGTTGAACCATATGATTATGAATCATGTGGGTTATACGTATCTTATCCAAAGAGGACTAAAATACCCTTTTATGAAAAGATTATAAATTCTAGAAAAATTGTCTGAAGCCTAAACATACCGATGTTTGTTGGCTTGTGACAATTAATGCCACAAATAATTGCTTATTAGTCTCTACGACTATTTTTAGAAATAGTCAAGTGTACTCAGTGAAGTGCATAATTCGGAAAGCCCGAAAAGTTCGAGCCAGTACGAATATGAGATTGATGAGCTATTTAGGAATTAATCTTCAATTGGATTGAAGTAATTAATACCCAAGTGTTTCGAAGTCGTCCGAAAAGGAATAAGATTCTTCCCTTGAAGGATACCATCTTTGGGATACGCAATTAGATTGTGTTCCCAAAATGGAAACAACACTTTATATGATAAAGGTGTGAAGAAAGCCATGCAAAGTATCCCTTACCCGTTTCGGGATAGTGCCCTTATACTTAACCGAGTTCCAAAGAATAAAGGTTGAATAAATTCCATATTAGATATGGAAGAGGATAATGTCAAATCTATCTTAACCGATGATTTGAAGTTGTCATAGGCAAAGTCAGAAAGGCTTGAGCCTAGTACGGCATATGCAACTTTGTGGAATATCTTAGCAAGTACGCTGGATATTATTTACTCATCCGCGGAGCAAAAGGTGTTTGTCTCCAGACATGTTGTCTTCTAAAGGAAGTGTTTCTTCCAAAAGAAACAGTGGGAGTGAATCAGATCTCAAAAGAGTTTGAGAACCACAAAGATATATTCAACCATAGGAACGTAAGCAGACGCCACATAGCGATGAGGTGTAAAACACTGCTCAGTGCACACAAAAGTTCTGTAAGTCTATGGATAACCTCAAGCCTGAAAAGGCTACCGGTATGTTCATCTTGAAGAATGAATATCTCACGACTTATGAAGGAATGTTTAAAAGGCAAGATTGAGAGATATGGCCAGGAGCCATAATATCTGAATTAGGTTCCATCAGTGACAACCAGGTTGTGAACCTAGTCTGTCTTACCTAGAGGGAATGTCCATGTAAGGCCGAGCCCGCTTATTCGGACTATGCTTGTTATAACTTCGTATCATGGCTATATGATAGTGTTGAAGACATTGGGCAGACAGCTCGATGTTCATAGACGATAACATGATATGTGAGCCCATGAGATCCATTTATGGACTCAAACAAGTTTCTCTAGACAATTTCTTTGTTTGATAATCAAAGGAGTTTGATTTAGTCAAAAGAAGGATATGCCCAATGTGCAAGAAGGATAGTGGGAGTGTGTTACGATTTTTGAGTAAGGTATTGGATATCTCTCTCGAGAATTGTCACCCCATGTCACAGTCAATTAATGTTTGGTAGTTCAAGGTCTTTACGAAAGCACTTGAATTAGCAGTTCTTATTTTAGAAATAAGAATCTATAGTGATGGATTTAACTGCTGTTAAATTATTGTTTACCTATATAGATGTGATGCTAAAAGAGTTTAGCATAGATCACGACAGGGGATACTGCTAGCCGGTGTTTCAAGATCTATTTATGTTAGGACGTTCGTCCGAAAGATAAGGTGAAAGATGATGTTTATGGAAGGTTTCCTTCGCTACTGCGATAGGAACCATCATAAAGGTAATCCCGGATGTTCATAGTCCATGAAGAGTCATGATCAAGTATGGAAGTAAATCTGGTGAATGTCGAGAATATCCTTAAACAAGTTAAGGAAGAGTTCCTAGTTTATTGAAACTTGGAAATAAATAAACGTAGATATACAGACTTATATCCTGAGTCTTATGAAGGCGAGTGGGAGCTACGATCTGGGTTTGAAGTCACTTTGATTAAGTGATACAGTGAGCTGGAAATGTTCTTAGCGATGGGTCACTGTAAATTCTACAACTAGGCCAAAACACAGTAGTGCCTTAGAGGCGCAGCGGGAGCAGTACATGGATCTAGAAGGTTCATTCATGAACCTTGTACGGTTCTTCCACCTTTCTATATAGCTGATATAGTAAGTGGATTCATTGCTTAAAGCAAGGACCAGGGTCTCGTCAGAGATTCATGTGTGTGTTGAGGCGGTTCCTTTGACTTGGTCATTTGGAGCATGGTATGAAGATAGTCTGAGTCCCCACGGATAGCGGTCCGTTTATGGCTAGGGCTAGTTGCGAGTATTGCATGAGATTCTTGTGTCTCAACTTGGTCTTGTGTGTGCGAGTGATTGGTTTTAGGCCAAGTGAGAGATTGTTGGAATAGTGTCATAAACCCAATCGGGTTGGACCGGATCCGACCGGGTCGGATCATTTCTACTATTTCTTTATGTTTATACATATATTAAATGGCTTTTCTGTTGTCATATATATGTTCTTTTAAAGAACCAATTATGAATTGTTATATGATAACGTCCTTAGTATTAAACCGTGATAGAGAAACCATGATAGGCGATTATGGTTGATGAGAACTCTAATCAATTTAATAAGTTTGATACTTAAATGTCTCTAGGCTGATGTACTATTAAATGGGGCATTGATAGTATGAACAGGCTAGCACGTATTAGATGTCTTCTGTCTTTAAGGGCAGGGATAAATCTCGTCTATCGAAGTGTAGAGACACTTGGACTATACGTGGACGTGTATTAGAGAATGCGTACGTTAGATCGACCCACTTACACGGATAAGTGTCACACTATGTGGCGGTTGTGTAATTATCCTTAAGACCGGAGTCTTCATGGCATCACGGTGTGGATTGTCATGCTTTGACACTATTGAGGTTTCCCCAGCCACGGGGCGATCATGCGGTAGTGATTGGGTGTGATACGAAGCATGTGGAGTATACATGATTGGTCGTCCGGGAATCGCGTATCCTATGATTGGGATCGAATATCCGAAATGGCCTTCTTATAAGGAATGTCTTACTCTCGTGAATCTTTGCAAAGTGGGAGTAAACGAGTTACTTCGAGAGAGCATGATATCCAGATTATAAGATAAGGTCGTTAATGTTTGACACTCGACATACGACCGTATGGATATTATTACAGCGATAGGATTGTAAGTTACACGGTAACTGTTTCACATGAAAGGTAGTAGTCATTGCATTTGACTCTTCCGATGATTGGGGGTCACGGTGTGTTGCTAGACGCTATCCCGTGATCGTTAGGCATGAAGGGCATTTTCGTAATTTGCACTTTGTGTCTAAGGCCAACATATTCGGAAGCCTATCGGGTCACACACATAAGAACATCTAGCCAGATTAAAATGTGGTTATAGATGATAACCAAATAAGGAAAGTTTATCTCGAGACTATAAAGGTTATAGTGGTAAATTAATATGGTAGTATTTATTTATTATGAATAAATATAATACAAGATATTAATTATGATGATTAATTAAATATGTATATTGATAAATATGAATTTCGAAATTATGTATATATGTGATATACATGGATTTGGCAAATTAATTAATCATGGTATTATATTAATTAAAAAATATTCCGGAAGCCAATTAAAGGCTAAAGAGTGGCGCCAATAATAGTGTATTATGATACACTTGGATTGTGCAATTTAATTAATAAGATTACCATATATTAATATTGGATATTAATGACTATAGATTTGCCCACATGTGTAAATTGATTTATGGTAATAAGATAAACATATATTCAATATAAGATATTGTCAATATATATATCTTGGAAATATATTTAATATGGGATATTGAATATTAATGAGATAAATCAATCAATTATATTTTTCTTATTTTATTGGGAAAAGGTTTTCTTCCTCTCCACTCTATTAGAGGCGCCCCACTCACTATAAATAAGAGGTGGGTGTCAAGCTCTTTTGTACAACACAATTCCAAGAACTAATAGTTCTTTTGTAAAATAGAGAGCATCTTTTGGAGAGTTGGAGAGAGGGGAAAAAGGCCGGTCTAGCAACCGGAGTTTTCCAATAGCAATCCATGATGGGATTCCGGCGGGTTGTTCGTGTGGACTAGCGGTAGAGGCCGAACACTTGGGCGGCTCTATGCAGAACTACTCTCCTTAGACGGTCAAAGCGTCGATCTTTTAGATCAACCAAGGTAACCACCGTCTTTAGCTTATTTGTTTATTGCTTAAACGAAGTCGATCTTGGGTAAAAGGAAATCAAAATTTTGAATTCCGCTGCGTTCCCGCGTAGATTTCCTAACAGGGTTCTTGTGACTCTAACAGAAAATCTTTGGTTGGTTGGGAGGAGGTTTGTTTGCCCAAAAGTGAGGGTGGCCTCGGGGTTTTTCAGTTGAATGCTTGGAATCTGGCACTTCTTTGTAGAATTCTTTGGAACTTTCAATGCAAGAAAGACTGTCTTTGGGTAAAATGGATCAGTGAAGAGTATTTGCATGATGTAGACTTATGGTATTATAGATACAAGCCTGGAGATTTTGCTTTGATCAAGGCTTTGTTCAAAATCAAGGATAGGATCTTACTTAGTACTAGTTCGGCTAATGCTTCATGGCACGGCTCTGGTCTGCTGGTTCTAAGCTTTGCCCTAGAAGAGCTTATGATTTCTTTAGAGTGCATGGACCTACTGTTTGGTGGTGCAGGTCTGTTTGGAATCCCAGAGCCACCCTAAACATTGTTTTCTGCTCTGGTTGTCTATGAAGAACTGTCTTCTTACCTCTGACAGGCTTCATTTTGAAGATAAACTGTGTGCTTTGTGTGGTTTGGTTAATGAATCTGCCTTACATATGTTTTTCCAATGCCCTGTTTCTTATATGGTTTGGGGAAAGATCAGTGTGTGGTTAGGCAAGAGTAGGAGGTTGGAGACTGTGGTTGGTGCAGTTAGGTGGATTCAGAGAAAATGTAGGGGTACTTCACATGGGAATGTTGCCAGATCTGCTTCAGTTTCTGTGGTGGTGTACTGGATTTGGCACATGATCGAGGAACAAGAAAAGATTTGAGGGTGCTCTCATGAAGACTGCTGATGTCCTGCATTGTATTAAAACACATATTTTCTATATAATGCAGGCTGTTTCCCTATGTACACTTTTACCCCATGATGTTAGGGTTTTGTACATCTGTAGGTTTTTGTACTTCTTTTGTGCTTTCTTTTGGTGCTTGATGGTGGTTGTATGAGGTTATTTTGTTTCTCTACACACCTTGGGATAGGCTCTGTGAGTTGTGCTCTCACATGACCCCTTTTTGCAGTTTTTGTGTTTTGTTAGGTGTTTAGTGGCTGTTGTTTCTTGATGCATATAACCTCAGGGGTCTTATGCACCTTGGAATCAACAAATCTAACCTCCTTTCAACACTTTGTAGGTTTTAGACTAGCTCTCTCCTTTGTTTAGGATGTAATTTCTTGTATTTTGCATACCTTGGTATAATATATTTACATTTAACCCAAAAAAAAAAGTTAGTCCTTAACCCATTAACCTTGTATTTCTGACTTTTAATCTCAGCCTTTCACGTGGCAAAACCATATAATATTACAGGTTTTGCCCGCCGCGTGTCATGAGGCAAAGGGGGTAGGTCGTAGGCGTGACGTAGCCGCTCATGGCCTTTCTTTTTCATCTTCTTCTGTGTATTTACATAAATTTAATTCAAATATTAATTTTTTTCCAAAAAAAAAAAAAAATTTATATGTTGTTCAGTGAAAAATTCTAAGAATGTTGTAGTTGAAAGTTAAGGCTAATTCGTTGTAAATTAATTTATAAAAATTATTTACCGTTCTTCTCCCTGTATAAATTTCTCACTATCCATGCGTTGACCAAGTCAACATTTTGATTCCGACCTCCGATCAAAGATCCGTCCGGTCCATCCGTTCCAAATAGGGGGTAATTGCAAGACTTAGTTGGCTTGGCACTAAAGTCGCTGAGTCTTGCATGCTCAGGCACTTGAAAGAACCATGATCCATCGGTTAGATTGTAGAAACTCGGTTTGAAGTTTGAATGTATAGTGTATTGTGAACAGACAATTTCACTGTCATCCTATACTATTTCAATCACTATTGTACAACAGTAAAAGGTAATGATGATGTCGGATATTTGAATTGTCAGATACAGTGTGAAATGGATTAAAAAATTTCTTACTCCATTTTCTGAGAAAATCACTTTATTTGTCCTTTTTCAATTTCTTCATGATTATTTTCTTGACATGAAATGCACTAGTCATCTTCTCCTCCACCTGCAATGAACTGTATTGTTGGTCCCTTGGAAAGGCTAACACAAGTTTAGAGGGGGGTGAATAAACTTGACCCTAAAACTGGATTTTAAGCAACTTAAAGTTCAGTTATAACTCTTGTGGAGTTAAGCTGACAAAGCTGAGATTAAGTCAAACTGACTTAAGCTGAAACTGAGTCAACCGGCAGCGGATATAGTTCTAGCCTTTTTCTTGATCTTGTTATTTTATTATGAAAGCTGAGTGCTGTGAACTGAATTCTGATGAATGTCAGTTGTGAACTGTGAGGTGTATAACAATCAAGTATCAAAATGCTGTAAGTAAATAAGTAAATGCGTAAAGTAAATAAGGCGAATGTTATAGAGGTTCCAAGTGGCGTAATCCTGTACGTCCTCTCTTCCCCTGTGGTGCGGAGGAAAATTCCACTAGAACTTCTTGAGGTGAACCGTTACAAAAAGTCCTAAACAATAGTCCTTGGCTAATCCCTAGCGTCACTATCTAAATAGTTGTAGAACAGGTAGAATTGCTGTTCTTCAAATGCTTGAACCACTGGTCCTTAGAGGGTAGGATTGCCTCTTCACCAGCTACCACCACAAACACAGTCTACCCGACTGCTTGTCACAACTGTCCTTGGCAAAACCTTCATGGTTTGCTTCACAGTCTAAAACTTTTGATGTAGAATCAAAGTTGGGCTGAGAATCAATAAGTTGATTCTTGTTTGTGGTTCTTCAATGTGTTGGATTCTTGATAAATTCTTTGTAGCTTGAACACTTGAAGAAATACTAGATATGATCTTGTTATAGCTCAGAGATGATAGCAATTCGAATAAAATAGACTAATTCACAAGATTGCTTGTTGATTCTTGTATGTTCTATATCTTTTTTATTCTTGGTGCAAAGTATTGTATTTATAGTGTGAAGTCCAAAGTTCATCTGGCTTAAATTCGAATTGTATCAACGTATTTCTTGTAACGACTATATTTTCTGACCGTTCTGCTGTGTCAGTAACTCATCCAATGAAATTGCTTCCTTTACAACGTTCGACTGTACTTTCAGTTTGTTGGATGGCTGACATATAAAACTGAGTTTCCTTATCAGTTTTATACTGAATTTTTCACTTGTCAGTTTTCTAACCGACTTGGAGCATTAACTGAGATTTTACTCTTCTTCAAATATCAGTAATCCAGTTTTCATCTGATTATCATTGACTTAATCAGAGTACACCATAACTTATTATCATCTAAGAATTCATTGTCCTTATGATTCTAAGGTCTTCATACAAGATCTATAAAGTCGGTTCGGTCACCACAATCTTGCCTGAAGTCTAACTTTACAGTCTCGACTTGTAATCTTCATAACTGAGTTTGAGCCCTCAGTTCTTCATTCTTCAATAACTGAGTTTGAACCCTCAGTTCTTCAATCTTCTAGATAAGTCAACCGAGTTTGTAACTCTCAGTGAACTTACCTTCTTCAGTTCCATGTAGGTGTATTCTGAGTCAGTTTGCATGTCTTGATGATTTCCGGTTTTCTAAATGATTTCCGGTTTTCGGTTTACGACACACTAACTATTACGGTGCTTGTCTGATGTAACCTATACAAATATCAGACTCTAGTAAAACTTATACATTCAGTTCTAGACATCTTTTAGCTTTCACTATAATAGGTTTCAGCACTTCATCAATGGGGTTAAGATAATACATTAAACAAATTAGATGAATTATCATCAAAACATAAATTTTATTTCCAACATGTATATCATCACAGTTAGATTCAGGTGATTAAGAACTGTTTATCCATGAATTAAAGCGGGGGGCTTTTATTATACAATCTATAACTGCAGCCGCCGGCCCAGTGTGGGAGTACTGTCAATCACCGAAATACCCAGATAATCATTTTCAGGGATAATTGTGTTAAATCAATTATTGATTAAGGAATATATGACAGTTCCACTAAAACACTTTGACCATTGTTCATCTCTCTCACCTGTAATGATTAAGGACTAACTTAACCTTAATGGTCATAGGTTAATGACTAACTTAACATTAACGTTAATGGGTTAAGGACTAACTTAACATTAAGGGACGTGGGTTAATGAATAACTTAACTTTAAGGTCTCAGGGGGGGTGTACAGGGCAGAGTTCATCATCTCCTCCACCTGCAGGCTGAGCAACCATTCATCTGGGCTACCCAGCTCAAAAAGCAAAACGCATGAATAGTAGTTCAAACATCTTTACTACTATGGTTTTGCGGAGGCAAACTGGGACTTTTATAGTCCCCTGTATTTCTGACTTTTAATCTCAGCCTTTCACGTGGCAAAACCATATAATATTACAGGTTTTGCCCGCCACGTGTCATGAGGCGAAGGGACCTGAAACCTTAAAGTTAAGTTATTCATTAACCCACGTCCCTTAATGTTAAGTTAGTCCTTAACCCATTAACCTTAATGTTAAGTTAGTCATTAACCCATGACCATTAAGGTTAAGTTATTCCTTAATCATTACAGGAGAGAGAGAGATGAACAATGGTCAAAGTGTTCTAGTGGAATTGTTATATATTCCTTAATCAATAATTGATTTAACACAATTATCCCTGAAAATGATTATTTGGGTATTTGGGTGATTGACCGTACTCCCACACTGGGCCGGCGACTGCAGTTATAGATTGTATAATAAAAGCCCTCCGCTTTAATTCATGGGCCGGCGGCTGCAGTTATAGATTGTATAATAAAAGCCCCCCACTTTAATTCATGGATAAACAGTTCATTGCGGGTGGAAATCACATTTCATGTCAAGAATAATCATGAAGAAATTGAAAAAGGACAAATAAAGTGATTTTCTCGTGATGATTTTATATAGTTCATTGCATCATCATTACCATTTTTTGTGTACAGGAGAAACGATGACTAGTGCATTTCATGTCAAGAAAATAATCATGAACATAATATTTTGTTTTATAAAATATGTTGTTCAGTGAAGAATTCTAAGAATGTTATATATATATATATAAATATTTTGGCATACATACATATATATATATATATATATATATATATATATATATATATATATATATATATATATATATATATATAGTTTCCGTAAAATGACACGCATATATATATATATATATATATATATATATATATATATATATATGGAAAATCTGGACTTAATCTAATTAAGGGGTAATTAAAGGAAAATAATTAGTAATTATTATTTTCGGAAAAATTATTTAAGGAAAATAACTCCCCATTAACTCTTATAACCTATTAGAATTCAGAAATTTATTTCTACGTTCTCCGTAAACCCTTGAGAGCAAAAGAAAAAAGGGCTAGGAGATTTCATCAGAATTCTGAGGCGATTCTAAACCGTTTTCAGATTCGAGTAGAGTATTGGAATCGTCGTGAAGAGGGCGTCGTTTCAATATAAGAAAGTTGGATCTTTTCAGAAGGTATGATTTTCACCCTAGATGTGTTCTTGGACGAATTTGATGGATTTTAAACACATGAAATTGTAGTTTGTTGTTTTAGAAGCGTGTGATCGAATCTAATCTAAGTTTGGATTGATCACATAGGTTTTCTGCGGGAAAGGTTCAAGTTTTGCTGCAGATTTTCATAGCCTTTGGACTTGGATTAGCTTGCTAAAAGATAAGAGGCTCTTCATATGATTTAGTTATGGTTTATGAGGTTAAGGTTGATGATTTGATATGTTAGATGCTAGAAATCATGTCAATTTGTTGTTAAAGGAGTATGAGATGATTTGGTTTCGTAAAGGTTGAGTTTTCTGCTTTTTTCTAAGTTTTATCGATGTTGATTGTGTTTGGGATTGGGTAGAAATCGTAAGAAATACATAAAATCGTGTTAGGGTTTTATAGGCGCAATGCGCACGCATTGCTAAATATGAGAGCAAATTAATTATGCTACAGGCCGCAATGCGCACGCATTGGCCGGACAGAGACTTTCAGCAAGTTTCTAGTCGATCAATGCGCACGCATTGACCCCAGTTTTGGGAATATGTTGTTTTAAGCTACGAGATGGGTTTTAAACATTATTTCTTGATCTAATAACACTAACGGAATATGAACAAGCCTTGATTGAGTTTCTGATGCATTTAGTTTCGGCACCGAATTGATTCTTCCTAAGAGTTGAAGTTCGGGACCGTCGGAAGAGCATGATAGGCTTGTGCTTTGATGATTTTGCATTCATCAATGTATGTGTATGTGATAGGGTGTTGTGTCTAGCTGTCTTAGTGAGGGGTAGAGTTGTTAAGGTGAGGTTTGCCTTGAAAACACTTAGGTGGCTAGTTAATAGTTAATAAACACATACTTGAGTAGTAAAAGACTAAACAACATGTCACCCTTGGATAGGCACCAGTCCATATTGTGATGGGTGGGCGTTCAGATAAAGCGAACAACACTGCTGGCCTATAAATTGCTAAATGGCAGTGGAGGAACTTCACCGAACGTGTGCGTCATCGGAGTCTACCAGAATAGGCTTCCGTGGCTATTGGTGTGATCCACCAATAGGTTGCAATCAATATCACCTAGTGATTTTCATCAGGCGTAGTGCCCATGAGTGCGGTTGTAACAGAGATAAATAAAGTTAGAAACGTATAGTCATGACGTGTTGATGGACATGAAGTGAACCCTAGATTGAGTCGGTTTTAATAAAGATAACCTAATAATTATGAATCTTGCGTTATAAAGTTGTCATTAAATCTTAGCTTCTAACTTTTATTAAGTATTTTGTACTTACCTCAAATGCATGTTTTTCTATTTGTTTGGGGATGAGAAGATGAACAAGTTGAACTAGATTTTGATGAGGATTTTGATGACGACGTTTGAGGACGCCAACGATGGAGTTTATGTTTTATTCCTTATTTTATGACTTTCTAGACTATCTTACATTTTGGGAAACGTGTTGAGTTTTCTTTTAGACTTTGTATTTTCATTTATGTTGCAACTTGTGGGAGTTTTCGTATGTTGTAAGTTTCTTTTGGAGATTTTGTTGAAATAAGATACATTTACATCATTAGACGTTGTTTCTCTTCTTGGTTGATTGAAAAAAATATACCCGAGTCTTTTGCTTCCGTTTTTGCTTAACTTGATACGACGTAGTAGAGGATTACGTATAATTTGAGATTTATTTTATATTATATGTGCCGAACGTTTTTTTTCCGGATAAGGACTCGGGGTCCGGGAACGGGGCGTTACAACGAGAATCAAATTAAAATCTCTCTTAAGATATAACGGAGCGTTTGATTTAATCAGTGATTCGTTTGATCAAACATAAGAAAAAAAAACTCACATAAAATTGATGGTTTTTTCCCCGGATTGAATCAATTTCACGTTTGCATTGAGTGTCTTTTATAGGTGAAAGATATATCATCCAAAATGATGTAAACATTTACGAAACATAACAGTCATCTTACTTCGGCCTTGAGCTATATATCTTCGGCTTTGTTGAAGTACGTCACTTCGCATTGTAAATGTATGTCACTTCACATTGCAGAGGTATATCACTGCAGGTGGGGTCGTTTAGCTTTCGGGGGCATTGCCCCGAGCCTCCACATTTGGGTGTTACCCCCTTGACCCCTGGAAAGGACTTTGCCCTTTCGACCCCGCGACGCGACGTTTCCTCTTGATCCACCGCGGTCTTATTCAAGTCGATTCCAGTTTTGTTACGACAATATTTATCTGAAAAGCAACTCGAAGAAAAACGATCACTAAAATATGTAATTTACGAAGAAAAAAATATCTAATAGAGTTTCGTGAAAGATGTCAGTTGATGATTTTGCCTTAATGGTCAATTTTGCAAATGTTGTCCGTGTGTGTGTGTGTCTATATATATATATATTTCTCGAGAAAAATTGTTACACGATATTGAAGTTCTACGATCAACTCAAAAACCGTCACTACAACATTCATGTTCTTTTTCCGCTTTTTCCCCTAGATAAGAAAATGGATTACTATGTAATCGTGACGTACGCTTACAGTGATAAAGGGCTTGAGTCTTTGTAATGACAGAATCCGTGAGGGAAGGCTGAGTGTGGAGGTTCAAACCTGTAAAAGACGATTTCTTTCAGTATCTTGGTATAATGACAGCTCATGACTCTGAGCCATTAAGTTACCTGATTAACATCTTCACACATCCGTGAAACAGGAGAGCATAGTCTTTTCGGTTTGAGTTTAAACATTTTTTTAGGAATGGATTACTAGTTGCGTAAATGAATGTAATACCAATCATTCTCTCTCTCCCTTCATTTATCCCAATTATATGAGTCATGATTAATTAGACAATGAATGCTTAGATGACGTATGAGATTAAAATGTGACTAATGACTCGGATAATGATAAAGTTTATATGTGATTGAAAAAGGGGTGCTGTAGAAACTCGATATTATTATTTTGTTCATTGTTTTCACATTGAACAGTAGCTCTGTTGATGCTTACTAGATATCCATCACTGAAAAAAGGAATAACTAGCATTTAAATATATGGAAATTTTAGAAGAATATATTGTCTTTCTTCTACCAAAGAAATTAGATATGGATTCTAGATGATGGGCTTGAAAAAGCTTCTCAGAAAACAAACTTTTTACTCCATTAGTGGTGATGATCTTTCGGTTTCAGCCTTGAACAGCAGCAAATTACGCGGGAAAAGATCAGATTTTTTTTTCCCTTTTCTTGAAGACCCTTTAATTTGAAGGTTCGTTCTGACAATTCTCTTTCCATTTTTGCTTATTTTGGTATTTCATTGATTGAAGAACAAAGTTTACCTGTATGAATTTAATGGGTTGGTGAAAAAAGCAAGTGAAATGATAGCAGTGATGATAAATTCTAATTTTTAAACTTTGGATTGTGTTTTTTTTTGTTTTTTGGATTATGTGTTTTTTCTAAGTGAAAGCAAATTTTTTTTTTTTTGAAAACAAGTGAAAGCAAGTTGAGTGCTGATAAAACAGAGTTCTTATTCAATGAATGGTTTTTTTTTAAGACCAATTCAAGAAAATTGCTCAATTTTTCATTGTTTTCCCCTATAGTTTTGAGTACACTAAATTGATTTTAGAAATTTGAAAAATTAAGACTATATAATATTTCCTTGAAATTTGGATTTTCTACAAAACCATCTCTTCTTTTTTTTTTGTTCTTCTTTTCTATTAAAATTCAAGACATCTATGTTTAAGCTATTGTTTTCTTTCTTGTTTATGTGCAGAGTATATTTGATTGGACTATTTCTGATTGTTGTTCTATTGAAAAAGCTTATTTCTGATTTTTATCAATTCTCTTTTCTCTCTTTGCCTTTTGCTGTGTAGATCTTTTTTCGATTTAGAAATCTATTCCATATCCGGGATACCGATAATTCTTGAATCGAAAATGTGTGTGCAAACTACGCAAATTGCATCTACTTAATTTGTCATTTTAATCCGTATACTAGCTTTTTTTTTTTTTCGTTTTTTTATTTCAGGAAAAACAGGATTTGAGCTTTTGGTTGTTTATATTTCGTTTCCATATACTTTATGGATAAAACCAGCAAGTAAAATGGGGTGACATTATCTATAATGACATTTAGCTAGCATTTAAGTGATTAAATTAAACTATGAAGACTTTTTCTCCATGTATAATTGTCATTTTGCAGGATTGAAGATATTATAATCTGTTTGTTTTTTGTCCATGTCCATACATTAATTCTATCTGTGTTCTGGATTATAACGTCCAGTCGTCCACCTTTCATTTTCTTTATGTTCTTAGGTTTGATTTCTCCACCCGAAGATAACGTTAAAAGGTCACTGAATGATTATAAATATTCCTGTTCAATGTAGTGAAGATTTTCATTTTTTCCCGTATAGTTTTGAGCCATCGGATTAGAGGATGAATTTAGCGTCGAATCAGTTTGCTGCTACACGAAGAATGGGCATATATGAACCTCTCCATCCATTCGGAATGTGGGGAGACTTTACGGAATTTCCTGATACGATTCTACAGGTTGAGGGCAAACCAGATGATCAGGTATTTATTTGTGTATCTCTTTCGACTTTTCGTGTTCTTCGTTTCTGTTTATGTTATATATAACTTTTTTGAGATAATATGTATCCAGTTACATGACCCTTCGAACGGATTTCTGGGATCCTCGAACGGATATGAACATGAAGCAACTCCAGTAAGTAAGCCTCCTGAGAAGGTATATTTTATTGACGTATTTACTCGAGTTTAATTAAGCATTTGGAATCACGAGAGTTTCGGATTGATTAGAGTGAACTTTTTGAACATAGGTACTGAGGCGTCTAGCACAAAACCGACAGGCTGCTCGTAAAAGCCGTTTACGGAAAAAGGTAAGAGCAATGTTCATAAAATATATCTGAAATTAGTTATATTTCATGCATAATTAAGGCTGTTTATAAGGTTTTTTGTACTGATTATATTGCGTGTGGACGGATGATTGTAGGCATATGTTCAGCAGTTAGAGAACTGCAAATTAAGGCTGTTTCAATTAGAACAAGAGCTTGAAAGAGCGAAACAGCAGGTTAATTACTAAAATTAAACGCTTTTCATCTGTATTTCGATTGATTTTGTGGTTTTGTTTTTGGAAGAAAGAAAAATAAATTGCAAGTATTTTTTTTTTTCCGCAGGATCAATGTAGAGTACAGGGGTTGTTAGATCCTACTCAGATAATCGTTTCTAGCACGGTAAACTCAGGTTCGTTGTTTTCGTTCCATTTTATGACCTTGTAAAACCGGAGATTTTTAGTTAGAAAGTCTCTATTACGTCGGACTGTCAGATGAAAGTTTTTTTTTATTTTTTTGGAAATAGGTAATAATAATAATGCATTTGAATTGGAGTATGGACAATGGGTGGAGGAACAAGATCGAAAAACCGTTGAATTGAGGAACGCATTGTTATCTCAAGTCGGTGATGCCGAGTTGTCTGTTTTAGTCGACGGAGTCATGATGCATTATTTCGATCTCTTTCGAATGAAAGCAACGGCTGCAAAAGCGGATGTCTTTTACGTAATGAACGGAATGTGGAAAACATCGGTCGAGCGTCTTTTCATGTGGATTGGCGGTTTCCGGCCTTCTACAATCCTAAAGGTGATGTATATATACACTATGTTTTTTTTATTACAATACCACGTAATATGATTCAATGTGATTGCGGTTTTTGTAAAGCGTATGAATATACAGATTCTGTTACCACACATCGAGGCGGAACCGATGACAGAGGAACAAAACATGCAAGTATGTAACCTATGTCAGTCATGTCAACAAGCAGAGGATGCTTTGTCACAGGGAATGGAAAAACTGCATGAAATTACCGCCGAAACAGTCGCGAGCGGTCGACTCGGGGAAGCGAACTACCTACCGCAGATCAAATCTGCGGTAGAGAAGTTGGAAGCATTGGTTAGATTCGTAAACCAGGTAATAATCTACACGGCTTACGAAATATGTTTTCTGGATCTGTGACTGGCCTCAAAGCGGTTTTTGAGTTTTTTTATATTATAATTGTAATTAGATTTCGGTGTTTTGTAGGCGGATCATCTTCGTCAAGAAACGCTAAAGCAGATGTACCGTATCCTGACAATGCGGCAGGCGGCACGTGCACTTTTGCTCTTAGGAGAGTACTTACAACGTCTCCGGACAATGACCTCTGCTTGGAGTGATCGTTGTCGTGAGACTGCCCAATTATGAGTTTAGAACCCACTCTTTGGTGTATACGAAATCATATATCATGTGCAATAGTGATTCTAATGATTATAAGAGAGGCATGACGTAACCTCTACACGCTCGTGCTACGTAAAAAGAAGATGATCATCGATTGAATATATCACGTCCCTCCGCTTTGTATACTCTTTCAAATCGCCGTTTTTTTCACGTCAAGTGTGTTTGGATGCATATATATAGCTTTAGAGAAATATGTATGATCTGTGTATTTCTCCTTTTGTAGATTCAGTTACCTAGGGTTTAGGGCTTTTTTTATGCATTTTGCTTCCCCTTTTTCTGGCATTTAGAAACATTTTTCCCTCAACTACGACACGCTCTTGATTTTTAAATGTTTTGTGAATAAGAAGGGTTGAATTACTGCGCCCGCTGTTAATTTTTATCAAACACAATCAAAGGCGGATGCACGTGTTGTTAAATACACGTACCCTTCGTGTTTCTGGTGAACTCTTCACTTCATCGTGTTTCCGGAGAACTCTACAATTTTCTTAGGTATACCTTTCGTGTTTTCGGTGAATTCTAGCTTCAAAACTTTTCGATGCCTCTACCGACTCCGGAATCTAGATCCACTGTTAAGTACAAGCAAACGCTTGTTTACATGTTGCTCAACGGATTACAGTTGAAACTAAACTAATGTAGTTAATTACACCAATTAACTTCTAACCGCTATTACAACGAGGTGTTCGAGAGTGTTGGGCGTATGTCGTTAGGAGCATAAACTTCTCATCTTATGTTCTCATATAAACATCTATTTTTGACTGATGACTGTCATGAATGGCTGCTTTAACATTTTCCTATGGTTCCGGTTATCTTCTTTGATCTTGTCTGAAAACAAAATTTCAAAAATTTTTGAACCTGGCGTGAATCGAACACGCAACCGCTGTTAAGTACAAGCAAACGCTTGTATACATGTTGCTCAACGGATTACAGTTGAAACTAAACTAATGTAATTAATTACACCAATTAACTTCTAACCGCTATTACAACGAGGTGTTCGAGAGTGTTGGGCGTATGTCGTTAGGAACATAAACTTCTCATCTTATGTTCTCATATAAACATCTATTTTTGACTGATGACTGTCATTAATGGCTGCTTTAACATTTTTCTATGGTTCCGGTTATCTTCTTTGATCTTGTCTGGAAACAAAATTTCAAAAAAAAATTCTGATCTGGAGTCAGACGCGCTACCATTGCGCCACATATCCAATTATTATTCTTTTGTCTTTAACGTAACGTCTGAAAACAAATCCATCTTTATTACGCTATAAAGTCTCTTCGGGGACATCTAATATAATTGGAACGATACAGAGAAGATTAGCATGGCCCCTGCACAAAGATGACACGCACAAATCGATAAATTAATAAACGCCAAAACTAATTAATCCCACATATCGTTCATTTGCAATTATTATTATTATTATTACTACTACATTTTCAAAATTATTACTAAAGGGTATTTTACTAATGCATCATGTATGACTCTTTTCTCTATATCACCCTTAATTTATTATCAATACAACCACTTTTCATTACTTAACAACTATTTCATTAATGATAATTAAAGGGTATTTTAGATATTAATCATCAAATTTATGACATTCAACCACTATCTTAATCTGTGTGAAACACTTAGAATGATTTAATTTTGGATCGGATGTAGTATTAAAAGTTTGAACAAAGCCCACAAGCGAAAGATTCATCCCAGTGGATCAGCTTCACTGACTTAAAAGCAAAATGTGCCAAGAGTTCATACTCCTAATTATTGCTTTTTCCTTCAAAAAAAAAATTGACAATCCTAATTTGATACTCTAATTGACTTGTTAAGATACCATACAAGTAACACGAATACAATCCTTGTAATTAAGGTATGACAAGTAAAAAAAATTTATACAATCCTTGTAATTAAGGTTTATAAAGTGATATTGGGTTAATGTTCTAGAAATAAATAAATAAAATGTTGAGGCTCATCACTATCCGCCTCTATCGTAAATAGGTGTTAGAGCTCGATGGGGATAGCCTCACCCGTTATACTAAGGATATTATTTCCTATTTATAGAATCCTCAACGAGGAGTATCGTTACATGAGTGACATGTGAATAAAAAAACAAAAATATATTGTATTTCCTACTTGAGGAATTAATCATCCGACGGTACTCCTCGTTAAAGAGTGTGTAACGCTCTGTTTCTGGATATCGAGTTCTTATCCAGAAAAAAACGTTCGACGAAGTAGAGGCTTACGTAAAATATTGAATTCATTTAATATTATACGTGTCGAACGTTATTTTCCAAATAAAGATTCGATATTCGGGAATGGGGTGTTTTAGAGTGACAATGCAAGTATTTGTCATATACACATAAGTACACAAAGGGTCGGGTTGGGTAAAATTGATTAATAGGCTGAACATGACATATAGGCCATCTAAAAAAGATTATGTTGCACACCGAAGTACATCACACGAAATTGATCTAATTGGTGTTATTAATTTTGGTTAATTACAATGTTTGACCTACTAGCATCTTGGTTTTGATAATTTGACTAAGAGCATCTTCAACGGTGGGTTTGAAAATGGTTATAAAACTTTAGAATAGGTTTGTGACCGTAGTATATAGAGTGGATGACTAGACAAATTTTTAAGAAAAAATCTCCATGATCTTAAACTGGTCCAAGCGGTGGCTGACGCAGGATCTCCGTGAGCAGGAATGGTAAAAAAATTAAAGAGACAAAAAAAATTAAAAGGGCAAACAAAATGCATACTACATGTATTAGTATATTTTTCTCGGATCAATGGGGGAAATTGCCCTCCCTTTAGTAACATGTAGATATGCCACTATGACCAACTTAGCTAATGTGTGATTAGTTGGGTCAGGTGTGTAACAAAGTTGGTCATATTGTTGTGAGCTGCTACTTCAGATATGATTCCAATTATGTCCACTGCTCACCCAATGACTTATCACAGTAGAGTAAGAGTCCAGAAGCCTACACAGCAACTCCTAAATCAATTGGTGACCTAAGGTGATATGCAGACAATAGGGCCATTAATCAGTAATCACATCACAATAGATCTAAACAGCCTGCACTTGAATTCAATATGTGAGGTTAATGACACCTTGACTGTAGGTAATGATGACTTTATACCTATAAGCTCATTTTAGTAATGATTATATTCATTCTGTAATATTGCCCTAAACTTGAATGGCGTATTACATATGCCTAATATGTCTAAGAATCTTCCTAGTGTTTCAAAATTAACCTCTGACAATTCTATGTACATGGAATTTTATTCAAAATATTTATTTTTAAAGTACATTACAAAAAGGAATGTTCTATCGGAAAGAGCTCTTAGCAATGGTCTGTATCAGTTACGTCACCCAAGTCCAAGTCAGAGCCCTTTTCACTCCAAACCTAAATCCAAGACAATTCAGAGCCTTTATGGAGTCCAACCTATTTAGTGTCATATTAGGTCCTCATTATCGAGTAGTAGGTCTGACGTTACTCTGTGGCATATGAGGTTAGGCCACCCTTCTGTAAGGATCATACAACAGATTTTAAAAGGTTTTAATGTGTCTTTGGATAATGAAATGTCTTTTTCTAAAGCTTGTCCTTTAGGCAAGCAACATTCTCTGCCTTATCCAAATTATGTTACAAATTCAACTAAAGTTCTTGAACTTGTACATTCTGATTTATGGGTGTGGTATCCCACATTGGTTGTGGGAGAAGCGCATTACCTCCTTATAAGTGTGAGACATGAATGTTTTTTCAACTCGGGTTTGCCTTTTTAGACCAAGCGAGGACGGTGGTCGAAGCAGTTGACTGGATCATTTATGGTTCACTTAGCGCTACCAGACCCGGTGTTTAGGGGTGTTACAATTTGTATCAGAGCCGACTACCATATGAGACTAAGTGCCACACCGTGAGAAACGACGGGAGGGGGTGTACCTCTAGATTCCTCTGGGTAGGGATGAGGCTGGGACAAATCCTGGCGATGACACCCCTTACTTATAAGAGGGAATGTGATATCCCAAATTGGTTGTGGGAGAAGGGCATTACCAGAGGAAACTCAGGTTCCAGCACGGTAAACTCGGGTTTATTCCTTTTTCATTGCCTTTTCGGACAATTACAACCATGTAAAATTGGAGATTTTTAGTTAGAGAGTCTCTATTACATCGGGCTGTAAGATGAACGTTGTTTTTTTATTTTTGGAAATTAGGTAGCAATAATGATAATAATAATAGTAATGCATTTGAAACGGAGTACGGACAGTGGGTGGAGGAACAAGATCCAATAACCGTTGAATTGAGGAATGCTTTGTTATCTCAAGTTAGTGATGCCGAGTTGTTTGTTTTAGTCGACAGTGTCATGAAAGCAACGGCTGCAAAAGCGGATGTCTTTTACGTAATGAATGGAATGTGGAAGAAATCGGTCGAGCGTCTTTTCATGTGGATTGGTGGTTTCCGGCCTTCTACAACCCTAAAGGTGATGTATGCATTATGCTTTTTATTACAATACCGTGTAATATGACGTTCTATTTAATGTGATTGCGGTTTTGTAATGTGTATGAATATACAACTTTTGTTGCCACACATCGAGGCAGAACCGATGACAGAGGAACAAAATATGCAAATGTAACCTATGTTAGTCATGTCAACAAGCAGAGGATGCTTTATCACAAGGAATGAAAAAACTGTATGAAATTAACGCCGATACAGTCACGAGCGGTCGACTCGAAGTGAACTACCTAGCGCAGATCAAATATGCGGTTGAGAAGTTGGAAGCATTGGTTAGAGTCTTAAATTAGGTAATAATCTACACAATTACGGGAAGTTGTTTTCCGGATTTGTCATTAGCCTTATGAGGTGGAAAGATCCTTAATAGTACTGTACCATACAATGCAGGTGTAAAGTCCATCGTTTTGGTGCCCGAAACAAAGTTATTTTCAGGCTTTACACCTACACTGTTTGGTACAATACCGGAGGGGATCAATGCACCCTTATAAGATTAATGTTATTTTTTATTTTTTTTACCAGAAACGAAAGGATTTTATTAAGAAACAGATTACAACGCCGGACCAATGCCGGAAAACAGCCGGAACATAACCCGGATCACTACCAACCTAGAGCTGGACTACACCCACAAACGAAAGAAAAGAAAAAAAGGACATGGGAAACCCATGTCGACTAAATTCTACCTCAGAGAGGATTTGATTTGATACCATAATACAATATTTAACCTTTTTCATAGCATAAAAGGACATAGGTAAATCTAAAAATCTAAAAGACAATCCGGGAAGAACGACTGTAACCGACCCAATCCAAAACACAAACAACAAGCAAACATAAGAAACAACTACAAACACATAAAGACAGTTGCCGCCTAGATCCACCATCCATCGTCTCCACGAGCCGCCAAGATTTCAAGGGAATAACACCTCCCGAATACATCATGCTGGACAAAAAGTTAGAAGGAGTAGAGAAGATGTGCATGCAACCACTTTCAGCCACATTGACCAGCAACCGGGTGGACAAAGAAAGAAATCCGGCGATGACCATGTCAAAACCGGCAACCAAAAGCCCAGATCCACTGCCGTAAAAATTGCTACCCTTCAACCGCCATCCAGAAGGCTTGAATCGAAAGCAACAAGAATGCAGAGAAAGCCACCAGTGCCGCCGCCGCCAATCAAACCGGAAATGGGATGAGAAGAAAATTCAGATCTAAGCTTGTAAATGGCATCCAAGGAAAAAACAGATGAGGATTTAGGCGAGACCCACAATCTAAAAAGATACCATAAAGAAAAAACAGCCGGCACCGGTGCCTTTCGGCGGCCGGTGCCGGAAAAGGAGAGTTCTTGTGGGAGGAGGAAGGGAATAAATTAGGAGAGAAGGCAGAGGAAAATTCTTAGAGTGAGAAATTTTTTCAGTTGGGTGATAAATCCTTATAAGATAAGATTGATGTTGGAAAGTGGTTTTTGAGTTCTTTTTATTGTAATTACATTTTGGCATTTTGTAGGTGGATCATCTACATCAAGAAACGCTAAAGCAAATGTCGTATCTTGACAATGCGGCAAGCGATACGTGCACTTCTGCTCTTAGGATAGTACTAACAGCGTCTCAGGACAATGACCACTTCTTGGAGTGATCGTCGTCGTGAGACTGCTCAATTATGAGTTTAGCACACCAGCTTGTGGGTGGTGTATACAAAATCAAATCTCGTGTGCAATAGTGATTTGAAAGGTTATAAAGAGAGTTGTGATGTAACCAGCTTACGTTTACACGCTCATGCTACGTAAAAGTGGAAGAACAATGGATTATATCGCGTCCCTCTACTTTGTATAATCCTTCAAATCACCGTTTCATCAAAATTCTTCTATGTCAAGTGTGTACACACATATATATATATATATATATATATATATATATATATATATATATATATATATATATATATATATATATATATCATTGTTAGGTGTAGTGCCCGAAAGACAATTATCTAATTGTTTTAGGACGAATTAATAATTCATCTTATTATATGCATGTATGCTTATAATTAAGACACTACGAAAACCCTAAGTACCTCGTTTATGTAATCACATAACTCAGTGTATGGCTATACACAAGAGGATTGAGTTAGTGAGATGTACTTAAAATTAACTTAGTCCGTAGCGTTTATTAATCTGAGTACGGGTCTCATGATTAATTTTCTAATAATGCGCCCAGAACACTTTAGGTGTGACTGTCTTATCCGGACTGTCGGTAATAGGGTACCTAGTGGGGCATTTATATATGATGATAATCATATAGGGTTGGACCAATTTGATTTGAGTTCTCGATATAATTCCGTAATCGAGAAGTCTTATCCAATCACAAGATGATCATATATGGATTAATCTTAATCCTGAGGTTATCACAGACGACTGTTTAGACTAGGGTAGAGTTTGATGTGTTAGTAAGGATCACTTCACAGTATGTGGTCCAACACTTCTCGTTGGCTCTATTTTGGGTTTAGTGAGTAGTCTGTGCTATCACAGATATGGAATCCATTCTTCCCTCGGGAAGTAGACAGACAGTTCCCTTATTTGTTGATCCTAGAACCTGATCGACGGGCCCAGTTCATATCATGTTAGTTGTGAACTAATTGATCACTAGGGGGTTCATGGTAAATAAGGATAATATGTTTCGAGAAGGGTTTACGGAGATATCCCGAATCGAAGTGAACAGTCTATGGAGGATTTATCTGTATGTAATGATTATATCAGTGGACGCTTATCAACTCATAGTTGAGTATAAGTTATCTATATTCGGCAGAGTTCAGTTTCGGGTTTATGGTGGTGTAATCCCGGAATTAATAGATTGAATAAAATTGTTCGGTCTGACGAATAATTTTATTTAATATATTATAGCTACTGAATATGAGTCCATGGTCCTCGACGTGGCTCCTAATATAGCATATACGATTTCTCGTCGTTTCACCTCAATTATAATTAAATAGTTGGATTGGACTATTTAATCGATATTTGGATTAATTGTTTAGTTGAACTAGATAATTAAATACATGGAAAAGAATTTTTTCGTGGACTCGGCCCAATGTGTCAAAAAATGCGTGGACCTTTATTTGTTTAATTAAGGGGGCGCATATATTATCAAATAATTAGAGACAAATTAGTTTTCTTGGATAATTATTTAATGTGTGGTTTATCTTTTATTTGTTAATTGATAATTCATGAAATATTAGATAATAATATGATTTATCCTGATTTGTTTGGGATAATTATTTTATTTATCTTTTATTTGGAATAAGGATTAATCTAATAATTATCCCTTAATTATTAAATCCTTGGAGGACAAGGATTACTCTCCTATATAAAGAGAGTTCTCCCAAGCCTTATGACACAATATACAATTTTCGAAATATTGGAAGTAATTGAGCAAGAACTTTCGGCTCTTTTACTTTTGTTCGAGTTTTAGAAAAACTTCGGGTTTTTCTAAGGTAGCATATCGAGGAGGTCCGGCGGCTTGAAACACCATCCACCTGGTGGTGCTTGGAGACACACGTTGGAAGACTGTGGCTTCTCATCTAGCTTGGATCTTGGATTGAAGATTGTTCTTGGAGTTTATTCACCATAAAATGGTAAACAATCTAACCCCCTCGTAGGTTAGATCTATTTATTTTATGTATTTTGGTTGACTAGATCTAGATTTATACTATTCCGCTGCGTAACCAGGTGGATCTTGATCCATCCGGCGATATTACATTTTAATAAGTGGTATATATATATAGTTTTAGAGAAATATGTATGATTTGCGTATTTCTCCTTTTGGAGATTCGTTACCTAGGGTTTAGGGCTTCTTTTTATGTATTTTAGTTCCACTATTTTGTCATTTAGAAACATTTTTCCCACAACTACGACGCTCTTGATTCTAAATGTTTGTGAATAAGAAGAGTTGAATTACTGAGCCTGCTGTTAATTTTTATCAAACACAATCAAAGGCGGATGCACGTGCTGTAAAATATACATACCCTTCGTGTTTACACTTCACTTTTGTTGGGTGCTATACCCATCATGTTTCCAGAGAACTCTTCAATTTTCTTTGGTGCCTCTAGTGGCTCCGGTTTCTGGATCCACCACTGAAAACAAGCAAAAATCTTGTATACATGTTAGCTCAACGGATTATAGCTGAAACTAACTTATGTATTTTGGTTCCACTACTTTGTAATTTAGAAACATTTTTCCCGCAACTACGACGCTCTGGATTTCTAAATGTTTGTAAATAAGAAGGTTGAATTACTGAGCCTGCTGTTAATTTTTATCAAACACAATCAAAGGCGGATGCACGTGCTGTAAAATATACATACCCTTCGTGTTTACACTTCACTTTTGTTGGGTGCTATACCCTTCGTGTTTCCAGAGAACTCTTCAATTTTCTTTGGTGCTTCTAGTGGCTCCGGTTTCTGGATCCACCACTAAAAACAAGCAAAAATCATGTATACATGTTAGTGCTGGATATACAGAAACCCGAATCCGAATCTGATCCAAAATTGGATCGTCAGATCTAATTCACAGCACCGATCGAGACGCTCGATCATGCACAGCGGAAACTATGAATTAAATTCGCATGTGATTTTACCATGATTTAATTCACATAATTAATTCATATAACTACGAGAAGGTTGAAAATTTACCCAATAAAAGAGGGAGGAGCAATCGACAAAATGGAGAAGCCGCAGTCTTCCGGATTGTATCTCCCAGCGATGACTGGTGGACGTCGATCCTGGTAGTAAAACCTCCTCGAATATGCTCATGAAAAACTTCAAAATTTTCTTCTCCCAATGACTAGAAGGAGAAACTAAATTTTCTCTTCTTTTTCAATGAAAGTGTCGCAAATTTTTTTTTTCTAAAATGGCGTTGATGTTCTATATTTGTGTTTGGAAGAAACTCTTTTTATATAGGATAATAACCAATAGTTGGTGAGTTTATCTTATACACAAATTTATCTTTTGCTTTAAGGAAAAATAAAACAATTATCCAATAGGAAAACAAATTCCTATTTATCCAATAAGAAAACTAATTTCTTATTTATAATTATTTAACACATAAATAATTATAGTATCCAAATTATAATTAATTAGGAGAAAATTTCTTTTTCCAAAATCAAAAAAATATGGCGCCATTTTTTATGCCATTTGGGATAGTAGAAAATGCCTTTTCTATATTACATATTATTTACCGAATAAATAATATCCGCATATTCATTAAATAGACCAACTATTTAATTTATTCTCGAGGTTCCACAAAATGAGAAAACAGTCTAGGAGCCAACCCGGGGACCATGGACCTATAACCAGTAGCTATAATAAATTGAATAAAATATTCATCGAACATAACATTTCTACTCACCTTATTAATTCCGGAATTACGCCACCATAAATCCGAAACTGAACTCTATCGATTATTGATATAACTTATTCTCAAAGCGTCGAGTCAATAAGTGTCCATTGATATAATCATTACATATAGAGTAACCCTCCATAGACTATCCGTAACGAAGCGGGATTATTTCTGTAAACTTTCTTCATTAAATCTTATCTTTTTTTACCATTAACCCACTAGTGATCAATTAGTTCATAACCAATACGAACTCGGCCAATCGATCACAATCTAGGATTAACAAATAAGGGGATTGTCTTTCTACTTCCCGCAGGAAGGAATGGATTCCATATCTGTGAGACACACACTTCTCACTCATTCTAGAATAGTGACAACGTGAAAGTGATTCGGGCCATGCCTCTTAGCGATCCTTAACGAACACATCAAACCCTATCTTGAAACAAGTAGGAGTATGCAATCACTTTAGGATTAAGGTTAATCTATATATGATCATCTTGTGATTTAATGAGATTTCTCAGTCCCTGAGTTATATGAGAAATGCAGATTAAATTGGTCCAGTCCTATATGACTACATCATATATAAATGTCCCACTTACATAACCAATATCGACTGTCCGGATAAGACGGTCACACCATAAAGTGTTTTGGGCGCATTAATGGTGGTTTAATCAATAGACCCATAGTTTGATTAAGTTCACCATGGACCAATAGTTCAAGTGTATCACCATAAACTTAATCCTCATGTGTGACACACACTAAGTTATATGGCTACATATGATACGACTTGGGGTTTTCGGCAGTTTATTACATATAAGCACGAAGCAAATAATAAGATGAGAATAAATCTGTCATTTATTAATTATAAAAACAATTACAGAAATTGTCTTTCAGGCGCTACTTCCAACAATCTCCCACTTGCCCCGTAAGGACAAGCAACAATTGTCGCACTAAATCCAACAATCTCCCACTTGCCCGCGAAGACAAGAAACAATTGTTTTAAAAGCACCACACCCTTATTCTATCTATCCATAACACTCTCCCACTTGATCTAAAGCAGATGATACATATCTCACAATTTCATACCCGTCAAACGCTTATGAGTGACATTAGATGTCACGCGACTTGGTAAACTGATCAGCTAGGTTGTCGGCTCAAGGAGATATTTTAGGACCGAAACGTCGCCTCTCTGCATGGTCTGTCTGATCAGGTGGTACTCTCTCTCAATATGCTTTTGACCTCTTGTGACTGCGAAAATCATTTGCATGAGCTGCCTCTCAACTGTTTTCACAGTAAAATGGTATTGGCTCATCGAGACTTGGAATCACTTCCCGATCCAACAAAGAACTTGTCAAACCACACTGCCTCTTTAGCTGCTCCAAAAGCTGCTATGTATTCGACTAACAGAGTCAATTTGGCAGTGCCGGATTGCTTCAGACTATAGCTCCATCACTATGAGAAACACTGAGCCCGAGATCAATTAACGATCATCCTTAATCTGACTGTAAGTCAGAATCAGTGTAGTCAACAATACTCAGGTATGCACCTTAATATATAAGAATATTACTCCTCGTTCTCCGAAGGTACTTGAGGATGCACTATACTGCTACTCAACGTCCGAATCCAAGATTCGACTTTAATTGACTTTTAATAACCTGGCTTTCTTTATCCAAAAGAGAATCTGTCCCATTTTCTCTATATCCGAAGATTTAAGAATAAATTTCCATGAGGGGTTGGGTAGGAAACCTCTCGTTGAATTTTGCACACGAAAATGCATTATCATCTTAACCAATAAGATGGATGGGATACGGCCAACAACTTGTTCTTATGAATTCGACCGAATCGATTCTATGAATATAGTCCACTTCTCTAATTCAGAGAAGCTTTGGCTCGTCAGTTTCTGACTTCAGATAACACACCCATGTTGCCTACAACAGTTGCAGTCTCAACTTTCACTAACATTAACGTATACTCTTTACCAATATTGATTCTCTGGTTTACAAAAGACTCATCAATATTCTGGTCAAGACCACATATTTCAAACATGTGGCTTTTAATGACCTAGAGGTTTGCTTTAATCCACCAATGGATATACGTATAGGCAGTCAATCTGCCATTGGCTTTAAGCAAAATACCCTTCTGTTCCGAATGAATTCAAGCTCCGTTGTACGGCAAGAGAGTTTCAGGGCATCACCCCTGGTAATCTCTACTTTCCAGGGAGTGAAGCAAGGCTGAATTGTGAGAGAGTTCAGGGCATCACCCCTATGAACTATCTACTTCTCAAGGAATTACCCCCATGACCACTTAGCTTTGCTTAAAAAGATAAAGTTTCTCATTTATTCATCTCTTCTTCACATAGATCCAATTACTCCCACTGGGCCTGAGACACTCAGGTGGTTCTACAAAAGTATGAACAGACTTGGAGTGCCAAAACACTGCTTACAGGTTTATGGCTTTAAACCTACCTCTTTTTATCAGAATCCTATACAGTCCTTCCCAAAAAGACCATAGGTGATCAATCACCCCCAGCAGACTGTAAAGTCTGCATGATCACAGTGGGTCAATGGTTAAACTATACTCCTACTGCATTTGGATGGATTGACATTCTGATCTGGTTCAGTAGTATTTATCAGCGTTACCCCCAACAACCAATGTTGGATGTGGTCCGATTAAATCAGATAGTAACTCCTTATGTAACTTTACTTAAGGTCCAAGGTTGTTAAACATACATTCTCCTGGAAAGACTATGAGAGTACAACCGTCATTATCCGATCTTAAGAATCTTATAACCAACCTTCACTCATTGCATTAAGACATTTCACGAACAGTCACCATCCGAACGTATATGCAATATCTTCAGTCCTACCTTCAAGCACTAGTGCTAAATGCCTCTATTTGCGGAAGTGGAGTAAATGTACTTCACTCATCATCCACAAATTCATAAGCATCTTCTAAGGTAGACTTCACGTTTTACATGAAAATGTAAACCATTATTTTGCAACCAATATCTTAATTGAGTTAAGCAGTGTATCGTAGCATATCAATAACTATATAAGGCAATCCATGGTTCATCTTTTCAGTGAAATGGTTTCACTCGGAGGTAGGCCGAGCATCAGTGCCAAAACTGTGCTATAGTTTATATTTGAGCACGGAAAACTCATTTCTCTGGTAATATCAGAGATTCCTCCAAATATTTAGATAAACTAATCGGCGTTTCGAGTAGTCATTAGACAAAATGTCTATTACTCAAAAGCTCCCACTAGCTTGTATCCTACATAAGACCCCGAAGGTCAACATGAACAAGTTGTGTTACTTCTTTAGCTCTATTACCCTTTCCTAATTGAAAGGCTACTTAGTCATTTTTCCTTTGAGATAGTGTTCTTACACTGGGAGATAGGAATCACCCTTAGCCAGTCTTCAGATCTTATCTTTATGATACATGCACTAATTAATAGATGGTGAAGAATCGTTTATCTTAATATGGAAACCATTTGTCTTAATAGCTTATGATGTGTTATATATACCTTTTTCAGCATTACTTAGTGGTTCTGACTTTATCAGACAAAAGTCCGAGTCTCAGAATCGTATGCAAATGTCATATTCACTTTCTTTAAGGAAACTATATTATCGATTTGAAAGTGAATCCATTCGTTCCAACGAATCCGAAAAAACATAAATTAAATTTCTGCGATATTCAAGGATCAAAATCCGAAATTTGTTTCTTTATATCACTCCCACTATCTTAGCTGAAATAACTGCCCGTTGTCTTTTCTTCATCATGATTGCCCAGCTACCTTGTTCTTACAAAAGAACTTTAGCTTCTGAGTCCGATTACTCGGTTAAGAAAGTCTCTTAAGGATTCAAAGGTTAGTGATCGGAAATCACTTTCCTTATCCTTTACTTTCTCTTATTAATATTTCGGTTTAGCCTTTAACTTATTTAGTTTAGATGACTTACACTTGTAGACATTTGCCTTCCCATTCTCGGCTTTCTATAAATGAAAATGACCTTGAACTAGCAGTTTATAAGAATAGACACTACTCGTATACTATGAGATGTCTGGTGAGATTGATACCAAATCATTCTTGTCATCTTTGAACTAATATCGGTTGTCTCTCGTTCAACATGAGTGACAGCGGTGACATACTCATCAATGTCACTTAAGTTTGAAGGCTTAAGAGGGAAATCTTCTACCGAAAATTAATTTGCATTCTAGATTATTGAGTTCAACGTTCTTGTTACTTTTCCACTTTTACGAAGTTATCATCGGTCAATTTTAATTACTTAAGAAGTCTAGTCACCCTAAGATGATATGTAGTTGAAAAATAAATTATGACAGAAATATAAATCAAATCATACACCACAACAAATAATGATTTTAGGAATTATAAACATGATGTCATGCATGCAGTTTATCCTACCATTCGAAGGATTTAATCTCACACCTCAGTGCCGCCGTAGGGTATGTCAAAGAGGTGACGATTAGATTGATACAATCTCTCTCAACCATTAAACCATTGAGAATCAAACATCTCCGCTTAGTTGTTGATTACCTTCCTTTTTCAGCCAAGATATTTCCAAAAATATCCTTGTGAGTGTGACCTACTGTTTCAGATTTTTAAGTACGCCCCGACTATGCCGCCGTAGGGTAGGTCAGTGACCCGACGAGTACTCAAAATCCTATCCTTTCGGTAACCAAGCCTTGAATTTTGATAGCGGTGAAGGCCATCCGTAAGGGGCCGAAATCAAAGCGGCACGAGGCGTCACCATTCTCTCACGTGTTTGTGTCAACAGTAGTGGCCGTGGGATCGGTTGTCACCTTCCCCGCTCCCACTCATTATTTTGAAAGATAGGTAGTCTCATTAGGATTTTCAGAATTTCTTTACAATCCGAAAAACAATAAATCATGATTTTTTTTTAAAATAATCCTCCCACTAGTTCATCGGTACCAAATACCGTCTAACTAGTGTCATTATATTCATGATTTTTCAATTTTATGGATTTATAAATTCCTTGTATAGACACTACACAATTAAAATTCACCAAGAATTTTATAATCCTAATGCATTAGGACTTATTAATTTCCTAATAATTAGAAAAACAATAAGTCATGAAATATAAAGCTCCCACTAGTTTATCGGTTCCAAATACCGTCTAACTAGTGACACTCTATCCACGATTTTCCAATTTGTCGATTATTTGGAAATTTCATGTGTAGACACTATACAAACAAAATTCACAGAAGAATTTTAAAGTCCTAATTTTGGTCATGATAAAAATTTAGGATCTTGGAATTTTCCAATGATCCGAAAAACAACAAATAATGAAAAGCAATCACCAACTCATCGGTTACATAATACCGTCTAGTTGGTGTCCAATTTTTCACGATTTTCCAAATTTTCGATCATCAAATTCCTTTTATGTAGACACTACATAACTTAAAATTCTCAAAGAATTTTAGATCCCAAAACCAAATTTACCAAGTAAATTTTAGTTTTATCATTTGAATGTTATATCACGATAAAATTCCGTTTCCTTAATTAATTTAATTTATTATTAATCTAAATTAATTATCGTTTTCATACATGTCTAATTAATGCCAAAATTAATTTTCTACATGTATGCATATGCTAGGAGTGGAATTCATAAATATGATGCATGGCATTGTTGTATCACATAAGAAAATAAATGCGAAAAATACACTATTGAGATGGTCCGTTGGTACTCCCGTATCTAATCTATAAAATTAAAATTATACAAATAAATAAACCATACGTTTAAAGGATTTACTAATCTATAATTGATCCTGCCGCCACTCTGTATAATAATAAACTGCTCCGTTTCCTAAACAAATGAGCTCCTAGCCGAGTTGGTTGGATGCCTCTTCCCCCACCGTGGTAGCGCAGGTTCGATTCCCGGCTGCACGTCCATGGGGAATTGAACCTAGGTCTTCATAATGCAGATATCACGTCTTCACCACCACGATGCCGACTTAATTTGTGAAAATGTTCTTCGTAAAAAGTTAAATACAATAGAGCCGCCGAATAGATCTAAATTCTATTACTAGGAAATTAAATTACAACAAATAAATTACATAATTTCTTATACCCGGAAAAAATTGGGTTTACACTAGATCTAACGGTAAACAAGTACCAACTCTACTCCATCTTATCAATCAAGAACATTCAACCACGCATATATATATAATAAATATATAAAAGATGCAATTTTTTTATTCAATTCCACTTCTTATTAATTAATGCAATCAAAATCGTAAATTCACTTGGCTCCGATACCACATGCTGAATATACAGAAACCCGAATCCGGATCCAATCCATAATTGGATTGTCAGATTTGATTCATAGCACCGATCGAGACGCTCAATCATGCACAGCGGAAGCTACGAATTAAATTCGCATGCGATTTTACCAAAATTTAATTTACATAATTAATTTATATAACTACAAGAAGGTTGAACATTTACCCAATAGAAGAGGGAGGAGCAATCGACAAAAGGGAGAAGCCGCAGTCTTCCGGATTGTATCTCGAAGCGACGACTGGTGGACGTCGATCCTCGTAGTAAAACCTCCTCGAATATGCTAAAAAAAAACTCCAAGTTTTTCTTCTTCCAATGACTAGAACGAGAAACTAATTTTTCTCTTCTTTTTCAATGAAAGTGGCGCAATTTTTTTTTCTTTCTAAAATGGCGTTGATGTTCTATATTTGTGTTTGGGAGAAACTCTCTTTATATAGAATATTAACCAATAGTTGGTGAGTTTATCTTATACACAAATTTATCTTTTCCTTTAAGGAAAAATAAAACAATTATCCGATATGAAAACAAATTTCCTATTTATCCAATAAGAAAACTATATTTCTATTTATAATTATTTAACACATAAATAATTATAGTATCCACATTATAATTAATTATGAGAGAATTTATTTTTTCCATAATCAAAAAAAATATGGCGCCATTTTTTATGCCATTTGGGATAATAGAAAATGTCTTTTCTATATTACATATTATTTACCGAATAAATAATCCGCATATTCATTAAATAGACCAACTATTTAATTTATTCTCGAGTTTCCACAAAACGAGAAAACACTTGCGTGTTAAAAGCCAACCCGGGCACCATGGACCTATAACCAGTAGCTATAATAAATTGAATAAAATATTCATTGAACAGAACAATATTTTTACTCAACTTATTAATTCCGGAATTACGCCACCATAAATCCGAAACTGAACTCTATCGATTATAGATATAACTTATTCTCAAGGAGTCGGGTCGAGTCGATAAGTGTCAATTGATATAATCATTTCATATAAACTAACCCTCCATAAACTATCCGTACTGAAGTAGGATTATTTCCGTAGAACTTCTTCACTACAACTTATCCTTATTTTCCATTAACCCACTAGTGATCAATAAGTTCATAACCAATACGAACTCCCGGGATCGATCAGTTTATAGGATCAACAAATAAGGGGATTGTCTTTCTACTTCCCGTAGGAAGGAATAGATTCCATATCTGTGAGACACACACTTCTCACTCATTCCAGTATAGTGCCAACGTGAAAGTGATTCGGACCACGCCTTTTAGCGATCCTTAACGAACACATCAAACCCTATCTTGAAACAAGTAGGAGTATGCAATCACTTCAGGATTAAGGTTAATCCATATATGATCATCTTGTGAGTTAATGAGATTTCTCAGTCACAGAATTATATGAGAAATGCAGATTAAATCGGTCCAGTCCTATATTGAGCACATCATATATAAATGCCCTACTTAGATAACCAATATCGACGGTCTGGATAAGACGGTCACACCATAAAGTGTTCTGGGTGCATTAATGGTGTTTAATCAATAGACCTCATACTTTGATTAAGTTCACCACGGATTAATAGTTCAAGTGTATCACCATAAACTTAATCCTCATGTGTGACACACACTAAGTTATATGGCTACATATGATACGACTTGGGGTTTTCAGCGGTGTATTACATATAAGCACGAAGCAAATAATAAGATGACAATAAATCTGTCATTTATTAATTATAAAAATAATTACAGAAATTGTCTTTCAGGCGCTACTTCCAACAAGCTCAATGGATTACAGCTGAAACTAACTAATGTAGTGACAAACTAACTCTTAACTGCTAAACAACAAAGTGTTCGATCTATGTCGTTAAGAACACAAAACTTCTCATCTTATGCTCATATCAGCATTTCTCCTTGACTGATGACTACGGTTATTTGTAAACATGTATGAATATACAGATATCGTTTCCAATCGCAATTGCCTCATACTTTGAAAAACTTACTATAGAAAACTATGCTCTTTCTGCCATCTGACGGAGGTCGAACCGAGCGTGTCATCCTCTCCTCGGTCAAACATTAAATACAGATTGTGAAAATACAATGTTAAGGTCCAGGATGTTGAAATAGTGTCCTAAACCCAATCGGGTTGGACCGGATCCGACCGGGTCAGATCATTTCTACTATTTCTTTATGTTTATACATATATAATAAATAGCTTTTCTGTTGTCATATATTTGTTCTTTTAAAGAACCAATTATGAATTGTTATATGATAACGTCCTTAGTGTCAAACTGTGGTAGAAAAACCATGATAGTGATTATGGTTGATGAGATCTCTAATCACTTTAATAAGTTTGATACTTAAATGTCTCTACGCTGATGTATTATTAAACAGGGCATTGATAGTACGTACAGACTAGCACGTATTAGATGTCTTCTGTCTTTAAGGGCAGGGATATATCTCGTCTATCGAAGTGTAGAGACACTTGGACTGTGTGTTAGAGAATGCGTACGTTAGACTGACCCACTTACACTGTTAAGTGTCACACTATGTGACGGTTGTGTAATTATCCTTAGGACCGTAGTCTATATGGCATCACGGTGTGGATTGTCATGCTTTGACACTATTGAGGTTTCCCCTAACCATGGGGTGATCATGCGATAGTGATTGGGTGTGATACTGAAGCATGCGGAGTATACATGTTAGGTCATCTGGGAATCGCGTACCCTAATAGTAGGGGTGAATATCCGAAAGGGCCTTCTTATAAGGAATGTCTTACGCTCGTGAATCTTTGCAAAGTGGAAGTAAATGAGTTACTTCGAGAGAGCATGATATCCAGATTATAAGATACGGTCGTCAATGCTTGACACTCGACGTACGACCGTATGGATATTATTACAGCGATAGGATTCTATTTACACGTTAACCAAGCACATGAAAGGCAGTAGTCTTTGCCTATTGACTCTTCCGATGATTGGGGGTCACGGACGTGTTGCTAAACGCTATCCGTGATCGTTAGATGTGAAGGGCATTTTCGTAATTGCGCCTTATGTCTACGGCCAACATATTCGGAAGCCTATCGGGTCACACACATATGAACATCGAGTTGGATTAAAATGTGGTTATAGATGATAACCAAATAAGGAAAGTTTTATCTCATGACTATAAAGGTTATAGTGGTAAATTAATATGATGGAATTTATTTATTATGAATAAATATAATACAAGATATTAATTATGTTGATTAATTAAATGTATACATATTAAATATGTATAAGTTGAAAATATATATATATGATGTATATTTGAATTAATTAATCATAGTTTATATTAATTAAGGAAAGTGTCCAAATCCCAACTTTAGGGATATGGGGCGCCACATGGAAGTTATAAGATATACTTGAATTGTGCAATTTAATAAATAGTATTATCTAATATTAATATAAGATATTAATATTAATATATATTTTTGGGGTCACACGTGAATTGCATTATTGAATGCTTGTTCACACTTGTGTCATTTATATATATATATATATATATATATATATATATATATATATATATATATATATATATATATATATATATATATATATATATATATATATATATATATATATATATATATACATGCGTAAATTGATTTATGGTAATACAATTAAAGATTTATTCAATATAAGATATTGTCAATATATATCTTGGAAATATTTAATATAAGATATTGAGTATTTAATTAGATAAATCAATCAAAAATATTTTTCTTATTTTATTAGGAAAAAGTTTTCTTTCTCCTTACTTAGCACAATACTTAATCTCCAAGGATTTTTCTCTTGTGACCTACTCCCCATATGCCTATATAAGCAAAGGGGTGGCTAGCTCTTTTGTACACCATTATTCCAAGAGCTAATTGTTCTTGTGAAAATAGAGAGTTTCTTAGAGAGAGTATTGAAAGGGAGAAAAGGTTGACCTAGCAGTCGAATTTTTCTAATAGCAATCCGGGAGGATTCCAGCAAGGTGTTCGTGTGGATAACTGATAGAGGCCGTACGCTTGGACGGCTTAGGCGCATCTACTTCTACCGGACGGTCAAAGCTTCGATCTTTAAGATCAAGAAAGGTACAATATTTGTCCTCATTCATATATGTTTATTGTTTAAATGAAGTCGATCATTGGATCAGAAATCAAAATTTTATTTTCTGCTGCGCTACTTGTTTGATTTCCTAACACATGATCCCGACTTTAAGCCAAAGGGCAGACCTGAACTCCAGGTGGGATATCGGTTTGGCTTGCTTCTCAATCCACCGCAGGTCGGTCAGGGTGCAACAGAGCTGAGTCAGTGTAGTTCAGGCCATAACGGCTTCAGGGGCTCGATGCAGACGTGTGTGTATAAAAGATAATTATGGGAAGATCATTCCATCATTAAGACTTTGATCCTACTATTTAAAGCATTGTGATTATCTCCTAAAATCAAGGAGAATAACACGGACAAATCCTTGAGGGTTACAAAATAGAGTCCACAATGGACACGGCACATGCATGCCTAAGAGGAAACGTCATCTATATAAACGATCCCAAGAACTAAGAAGAGACTTGATTCCTGACTCATACACATGATACGTAGGCAACTTGGGATTCCGTAATCTCATGATTAGTCTAAAATACTCAAACATCGCCCCCGTGTTTATATTTTTCTAGGGATCTTGATCTTGTTAATTGTCACTAGGATTATTACGGCTTGTATTTGATCACAGACGGTATCCAGCATTGTCAATTGGCGCTAGAAGGAAGGTCTTCCTACTGACAATTTAAGAAATGATCACCATGCCACCAAAAACACGCAAACAAATAGCTGCAGCGACTGCTCAGGATGGTGCTCAAAACATTGACGATGGGGTGCCAACAGACCCCAACACCAATAATCAACCTGAACAACATTAGGACATTGCGTTGGATCCGGCCCATCAAGCACTGGTGGAGTAATTAACGGCTATGGATGCTTCTACCCGACAAGCCATCATTCAGGCAGCCACACAATGAGAGGATTTAAGAGATGATACTCAGGAAAATATGCCTCCTCCTCCTCCTAAACAGCATGATATCTCCTACGACTCAATTGGGAGTAAGGCACAACGTAATCCCCAAGCACTAGAAGTAGCCAGAGCGGAGCTTGACGCCATACTGGGGAGGAGAACGAACAATTTCTCATTCGTATCTCCGTTTACAATGCATATCGAGAGCTTTCCCGACCTGAGGGGTTTAAGGTGCCTAAGCTTGAACTGTATGATGGATCTATGGATCCGCAAGACCATCTACACCAATACTTGACGCACATGAACCTACATTGTGCACCTGATGAGATGAAATGTAAAGCCTTTCTATTGCTCCTCACACGTAGAGCTCGTGAATGGTTCGTGAAGATACCGCCAAGATTGATCTCCGACTTCGGAACCTCGGCCTAAAGGTTTATGCTTGTTTTCATCCTGGCAAAACCCTTCTAGAGGAATGCAACTCATCTCCTCACCATTAAACAGAAAAAAGAGGAGACGGGGCTCCAGTACCATAAAAGATTTAATGAAGAGTCCGCACAGGTCCGGGACGCTGATGAGCACATTCTGATAACCTCCTTTCGTAGCAGGACTACGAGAAGGAAGATTGTATGCAAATCTGAACAGCAAGCTCCCCGGGACTATGTAGGAGTGTGTTGAGGTCGCTTATAAGCAGTTAACAAAACATTTATGTCTCACACTTATAAGGTGGTCATGTGCTTCTCCCACATCCGATGTGGGATATCTTATCAACTGACCTCTTTTAGACCAAGCGATTATAAGTGTGAGACATAAATGTCTTATCAACTCGGGTTAGCTCTTTTAGACCAAGCGAGGACGGCGGTCTAAGTAGTTGACCGGATCAAATTCATGCACTCACAGAAAAACGCATATTCACAGAAACCCTACCTGTGACTTCCTCGGGGAGAGTTTGGACTCAAATTGGGTTGCCGTCATCGGGAACGTATTCTTCTGCTACCAGATTCAGCAAGCTCACCATTTATTGAAGTTCGATGGTTTATTTCGTTTGTATGCCGATTTCGAACAGCTCACGGGATTCTTCCATATCTTATAAAACCGGAATTGCCACGGCTTAATAAAATAGGCATGTATACAAACTCGCGTAATTAGTTGAAATTTAATTAATACGTGGTAATTAATAAATTTAGTAACTAATTAAAGATCCGAGGACGGGTTATGAAATCGTTAGCCTTTTCGGTGTGTGTTCTCGGTGAACCGCCTTAAAGGCTGAAACGAGATCACGTTTTCGATTCGTAGTGTCTACGAGATTGAATGATGGTAAAAGAACAATAAATCTTGGATAAAAACGGTTCGCCTATAGGTTGGGTGGTCAAGCAAGCGAGCTTCGCTCGACCGGCCCGAACCCTCCTAGTGTGATGTATGCACGGGGTCCGGCAAGCACTAAGCTACACTCCGGAGAGCGGAGGGGTGATTCCTTCTTATCTCCAATGGGGCTCTCTTGACCCGACTTCGTCCGGCCGTCACATATGTTCCAACGAATAGGACGGGTAGGCTTGCCTACGTTACCGACACCATTCGGAATCCTTGATTTGATGTGCTTTTATGTTAACATCAAAAAGACGTGGTTAGTTAACCTACCACCACTTCCAAAATATTGAGTGGGAGCGGGGGAGGCGACGGCCAACCCCACGGCCTCTACTATAGATACAAGTAAGTGAGAGAAGGGTGACGCCTCGGGCGCTTTGATTTCGTCCCCACAGGATGGTGTTCGCCCCTATCAACATTCATGGCTTGGTCTCCGAAAAGATAGGATTTGCGGGTACTCGTCGGGTCAACGACCTATCCTAAGACGGCATACTCGGGCGTACCTAAGAGATCCGATATAGTAGGTCACACTCATCATGGGTATTTTCTTGATAATATCTAGGCTAAAAAAGGAAGGTAGTCAATGAATAAAGGGATGTTCGATTCTCGTGGGATGTTCGATTCTCACAAGTTATTCATTGATGAGATTGTCTCGATTTAACCGTCATCTCTTTGACCTACCCTAAGGCGGCACTGAGATGCGAGGTTAAAACCTTGGAATGGTAGAGTAGACTTAATTTTAGTTTACAATTCCTAAAATAAAATATAGTAGTGTTAAACTTGAATTAATGTCATTTTATTTACAGCATTATATCCCTTACTAAATTGCTTAAAATTTATAATTGACTAGTATTGACTTCGTTAAAAAGTGGAAAGTAACTAGGACGTTGAACTAGTTAATCGATAATGCAATTATTTTTCGAAAGAGATATTTTCTCTCAAGCCTTTTAAAACCGGAGTGACATATGGTATGTCACTTAGTGTCATTCGTGTCAAACGGAAGACAAACTTAGTTTGAACAAAGGTGATTTCGGACTTTGAAATTCTTTTAGTGAATTTTGAGTGTGTAGGAAATACACGTGCAATTTTCTAATTGAAAAATCGGAAAATCATGAAGTGTTACTAGTTGGACGATATTTGGAATCGATGAACTAGTGGGAGCTTTATGATTTGTTGTTTTTCTAGAACATTAGAAAAGTGTAAACAGAATCGACTACACACGTAACCGTTCTAATTGAAAAACCGGAAAATCATGAACTGTTGCTAGTTAGACGATATTTGGAATCGATGAACTAGTGGGAGTTTTATGATTTGTATTTTTACTGAAACATTAGAGCTGTGTAAGTGTTTACACGAGAGATTTTCAAATTGAAAAATTGGAAAATCATAAAATAAAGCATTCTTTGGTTAGACGGTATTTGGAACCGATAAACTAGTGGGAGCTTTAATCTATGATTTGTTGTTTTTTACGGTATATTAGAAAATCCGAGAAGTCCCGACAAGTAACACTCGAAATAGACATCCCACGGTTCAAGCAGTAATGTCTACTCACACGAACCCGCTAGTTCAAAGCTTTGTCTCCATTTACGGAAAGTCAAGAATGGGAGAGTATGTCTAAGAGTGTTAGTCATCTAAAACTGAGTTGATTTTAAGGCTAAACCGAAAATTAATAAACTGAAAATCATAGGATAAGGACAGTGATTTTGGATCACCAACCTATGAATCCTTGGCGATTTTCTCGAGCTAAGTTCTTTGGAAGAACAAGGTAGCAGTGCATTTAACGATTAAAAGAGTAAACAACGGGCAGTTAATTTTAGCTAGAAAAGTGGGAGTGATATAAGGAAATGAATCTCGGGTTCAATCCTTGAATATCACGGGAAAATTATTTTCCGTTTACGATTCGTTGGAACGAATGGGTTTACCTTCTATTCGATAATTTGTTTGTCGCATAGAAAGTGAATATATCATTTGTAGTACGAATCCAAGACTCGGACTTTTGTTTGATAAAGTCAAAAACCACTTAGAAATTAAAATATGTATATAAAACACATCTTAAGAAGCTGTTATGGCTCACTTAGCGCTACCAGGTCTGGGGTCTAGGGACGTTACATGCAGTATCTCAATTTCACCCGTCCTGACATCGCCTTTGTACTCCATAAAGTCAGCAAATTCATGCACTCACCTATAGAGGCTCATTGGGTTGCCGTCAAACGTATTCTTCGCTACCTCAAGCTCACCATTTCTGATGGTTTATTCTTCTCACGGGATTCTTCCATATCTTTACAGGCTTATTCTGACTCCGATTGGGCTACTGATTCCTCATCAGCTGGCGTACAAAGTAGTATCTGACAATTTTTAAAAGTAACACGGTAGCACCAAGGCGGAATACAAGACTCTCTCTAGCACAACTGTCGAAATTCAGTGGCTTTGTAGCATTCTTCGTGAGATGGCTATTCCCTTTAAGGTTCTTCCTACGCTTTAATGTGATAACATTGGGGCCACATACCTCGCTCATATCTCCGTCTTTCATATTCGCACATAACACTTCGAAATTAACTTTCATCATGTTCGAGAGTTAGTTGCTGCTCACAAGCTTGGCATCTCCTCTCAAGATCAACTTGCAAATCTCCTCTCCAAGCCACTTGGTGCTCCACGCTTCAATACACTCAATTCCAATCTCCGTGCTCAATCTCTTCCCACGGGATTGTGGGGCGTGTCGAGAATAGCTTAGAATAATAATAATAATAATAATAATAATAATAATTATTATTATTATTATTATTATTATTATTGTAATTACTTTATTATGTCTTGCTCTCCAAGTCATCCTAGCCTATACATATTGTACTATCTCAGACACAATGGATCAATGAAATATGTTTTCTCTGTATTGTAAACTATGATATTATTGATCATGAAACACAAAATTGTAGTTTCTTTTTCCTTTTTTGAACGGCACTCAAATTCATAGTTACTACACAACCATTTTAAAATTTGGGGTCTTCTCTTTTCTTGTTTCACACTGATTCTATCGGTGCACGTGAATTGACCTTGTGAACGATTACAGAGTTAAAAAACAACTTTCCGTAAGTACAATATGAGAATCGTCCTTTGGAAAAGTCGGTTTGTAGCTCCAGAAACCCACTTTTACAAGATCGATTTTGTCGATAAATATGATACACCAATAGAATCTGTGTTGCGCAAATAATAACTCCTTTAAAATTTTAACTCCTTTATAACTCGCTTATAAGCAGTTAACAAAACATTTATGTCTCACACTTATAAGGTGGTCATGTGCTTCTCCCACAGATCCGATGTGGGATATCATATTGACCACCTTATAAGTGTGAGACATAAATGTCTTATCAACTCGGGTTAGCTCTTTTAGACCAAGTGAGGACGGCGGTCTAAGTAGTTGACCGGATCATTTATGGCTCACTTAGCGCTACCAGGTCTGGGGTCTGGGGACGTTACATGCAGTATCTCAGTTTCACCCGTCCTGACATCGCCTTTGCAGTCCATAAAGTCAGCAAATTCATGCACTCACCTACAGAGGCTCATTGGGTTGCCGTCAAACGTATTCTTCGCTACCTCAAGCTCACCATTTCTGATGGTTTATTCTTCTCACGGGATTCTTCCATATCTTTACAGGCTTATTCTGACTCCGATTGGGCTACTGATTCCGAAAATTGCCATTCTGTTGGTGCCTATTGTGTATTCCTTGGAAACAATCTCATCAGCTGGCGTACAAAGTAGTATCTGACAATTTTTAAAAGTAGCACGGTAGCACCGAGGCCGAATACAAGACTCTCTCTAGCACAACTGTCGAAATTCAGTGGCTTTGTAGCATTCTTCGTGAGATGGCTATTCCCTTTAAGGTTCTTCCTACGCTCTGATGTGATAACATTGGGGCCACATACCTCGCTCATATCTCCGTCTTTCATATTCGCACAAAACACTTCGAAATTAACTTTCATCATGTTCGAGAGTTAGTTGCTGCTCACAAGCTTGGCATCTCCTTCATCTCCTCTCAAGATCAACTTGCAAATCTCCTCTCCAAGCCACTTGGTGCTCCACGCTTCAATACACTCAATTCCAATCTCCGTGCTCAGTCTCTTCCCACGGGATTGTGGGGCGTGTCGAGAATAGCTTAGAATAATAATAATAATAATAATAATTATTATTATTATTATTATTATTATTACTTTTTTTTAATATTGTAATTACTTTATTATGTCTTGCTCTCCAAGTCATCCTAGCCTATACATATTGTACTATCTCAGACACAATGAATCAATGAAATATGTTTTCTCTGTATTCTAAACTATGATATTATTGATCATGAAACACAAAATTGTAGTTTATTTTTCCTTTTTTGAACGGCACTCAAATTCATAGTTACTACACAACCATTTTAAAATTTGGGGTCTTCTCTTTTCTTGTTTCACACTGATTCTATCGGTGCACGTGAATTGACCTTGTGAACGATTACAGAATTAGAAAACGACTTTCCGTAAGTACAATATGAGAATCGTCCTTTAGAAAAGTCGGTTTGTAGCTCCAGAAACCCACTTTTACAAGATCGATTTTGTCGATAAATATAATACACCGATAGAATCCGTGTTGCGCAAATAATAACTCCTTTAAATTAAAATTTGGAAAATTAGGGATAAGGACACAATCTGGAATATTTTTAAGTAATCGATTATATTTTTTATAGGGTCGATAAAAAATATAATAATCCCAAAAACAATGAATTTTGATAGAATCTCGACAATGAATTTTGAAAATTAGTGAATTTCGACAAGTGAATTTCGGCAGTGAATTTAAACAGGTGAATTTCGAACACAGTGAATTTCGACAAATAAATAGTTTTGTCGGCTTTATGCAAAAGTTTCAAAAAGCTGTCCTTCTACTCATTGATGAAATATTTAAATATCCTTTAAATTAAAATTTTGCACAATAATAAGGTTTGCCGTTTCATAAAGGTGTTTGACTGGAGGGTGCACGATTGACTTTGAAATTGAATGCCAATATGAGTCTTGTAAGTAAACAGGACGTCAACTGAAACTGAAAGGTCTCTGCTCTTTTATTTTATTCGTTTTTGACCTCGTCGTTCTGCGTACTGTATACGTTTCTATAGTCTACTATTTTCTACTTCAATATTTTTTGGGGTGATGGTAATTAAGGACAAAAATGTAGGAGAATTTCTCAAAAGGGACAAGTGGAATGAAAAATGATGAAAAGGGATAAAAGACACATAAAATGACGAAATTACTATCGTCAAATTTAATGACTTCAATTCAACTGTCAAACAAATTCACTAAAAATAATCCAATAAGACATTTTAATATCCAACAAATCCACTAAAACAAAAACAAAAACAAAAAACATAAGAATGAAATAATCGTCCAGTGGAATGGTAATTTGTCCTTTTTTATCATTCCGCTGGACTAAATACTTATTTTCACTTGAAATATGCCCTTTTTAACATTTGTCTAATTTTTTTATAGCTAAAATTGAAAGAGTATGCGATTTCTCGTGAAAATAATATAACTGTAGATTTCTTTCAAAATTACATCGTTTTGCTAATAATGTCAAAACAACACTTGGCTATGTCACTTAAGAGGATGTTTGCTCGGATTGCTGTGTGTTAATGCAATGCACTTATCTAAATCCAAAGTACGAAACCAGTAAAATCCATTGAAATTAAATCAAAAAGTTTGGACCGGAATCATCAAGCGGTGAAAAAACTAAAAACGAATTGTGTGTTACGCTATGAGAACAATTTTATTATTTTTTGGGCTATTATTTGCACCACACTCATTCTAGCTACTTGTGCACCGTTTTACTGAGACACCACAATAGAATCTATTTTGAGAAAATCGGTTCTAGAGCCAAAAACAAACTTAGCATGTGTGTATTCTGATAACCGACTTTGAGAAAGTCGGTTCTTGCTCCAGAACCTACGAAAAGCCGGTCTTTTGCTCCATAACCAACTTTCTCAAGGTCCATTCTACTATGTGGTGCGCGTGTAGAATGAGTGTGGTGCGAATAAATGGTCCTACTTTTTTAGATTAAAAACAATTTTTTAAATGAATTTTCTTTTAGCTTATTAGATTTAAAGGAAATACATCAAAGTGTAATACAAATAATGTAAATGCACATATTTTCATTAACTATATATATTAGCTTAAATTCAGTTCGAGTTTGGCTTGAAGCCGAATTTGTTTGTAATCGATTTTGAGTTCGATAGCATTTTAAGTTCATGCTCGGTCTAGTGTTCCTAAAATTACGCTCGACTCGACAAGCTTAAAACTCGACTCAACTCGATCAGATTGTTTAAACCTCTAAGCCCACTCTACTCTTCTTCAAGGAAATTAATTGCCATTTTTGGGTTTTAATTTTCTTTGTCGTTTTTGGTGTTTCCCAAACAGTCCCTGATACTATACTTCATTTCAACAGTTTTCATGTCTTTTAAACTAATTGCACATTAATTTCTGGTTCCCAATGATTTGTTTACCACACTACCTCTGTCCCGTATTATAATAAGTCAACCTAGTATTTTTTATCCGTTCCATTCTCACATTTCAATGTAAGAATTAAAGCTATTTTTCTAGTTTTATCCTTATTCCTTATTCCAAAGCTTTACATTTAATAAATCCTAAAGGCATCTTAGTCCAAAACTATCAACGTTGGATCATTTATTGAGTTTCTTAATCGCTGATAGTTGGATCATTTATTGAGTTTCTTAATCTGTGTGCATAAAACAATGATAACTTATAATATGAGACGGATGTCGTACTACTGTATTACAACTGACATACTAACTTTACACATTTATTGACTACATTTAATTTGTATTATAGTTGAGACTATGTAATGTGTAATTTTTCTGTTGTGTCTTCCTTCTATGTGAAGATAATAGATAAATTTATAAACACTGCGTATGTTTATAATTTTAAGATACCGTCTCCGTACAATGTTCGAGACACAACAAAAATAAGGATAATAGATATGAACAAAATGATTGATACTATGACTTGTGTATCTAGCCAGAAGACTTCTAAGTACCCACATAAAAAATATTACAGGTTTACCCTTGAAATAAATCCTATAAATTATAACCCCCCAGTGAGCTCTAAATCTCAAACACAAACTCCTCTAATTTGTTCTTTTTATCATTTGATCTCAAAACTACATAATCATCATGTTCACCATTATTTATTTTTGCACAATAATTCTTGTATTTGCAATATTTTATCATATTCTTCAAGATTTATCGAAGAAACATAGAAAATTTCCTCCTGGTCCAAAAGGGCTCCCAATAGTGGGACACCTTCATATGATAGGAAAGAACACTATGCACAAAGATCTATACAAACTAGCCAAAACTTATGGCCCTATAATGTACATGAAACTGGGTTTTGTTCCAACTATAATCGTCTCGTCGCCTCAAGCAGTTTCGAAATTCCTTAGGGATAATGATGTAATTTTTGCAAGTAGGCCTCATCATGAAGCTTCTTGGTACTTAGCTTATGAACAAAGGAACCTAACTTTTGCCAAGTATGGTTTGTATTGGCGCGATATGCGTAAGCTTTGTACCTTGGAGTTGCTTAGTAATGTAAAGATCAAATCTTTTCGGGCCATGAGACGCGAAGAGGTGGAAAGACTAGTGGAAACAATCAAAAAAGAGGGTTATGATGATCTTCATGATCATGATCGCGTTACGGTTGATGTAAGCGCTTTGGTATCGAGCTTAATCGCGAATATAAGTAGTTTAATGGTGTTTGGAAAGAAGTATATGGACAAAGATTTTCATGATAGAGGGTTTAAGGATGTAATTAAAGAGACACTGCATCTTGCAGCTTGTCCTAATCTTGGTGATTTTTTTCCTTGTCTTGGTGCACTTGACATACAAGGGCTAAATCGTCGGTTAAAGGCGCTTGCTAAGGTGTTCGACGGTTTTCTTGAGAAGATCATCGATGAGCATGTTGAGTACGAGGAGCAGAAGAAAGACAAAGACTTTGTAGACATCATGATGGACATCATGCATTCTGGTGAAGCCGGATTCGAGTTCGATACTCGACATGTTAAAGCTGTTTTGCTGGTAAGATTTAGTAAGGCCTAACTTTTCATTGCATGAAACTGATCTTTCTTCTCTCCCCTAATATATCTTATGCATATCGAGTTCCTGCCATGTTAAGATCCATGTTAAGATCGGGCGGCTCTATGCTAAAGGGGGCGGATTGGTTGGACGGGCGCTTTGTCGGTTGGTCGATCGGACGCGCGGCCGGTTGGTCGGTTGGTCGATACTCGGTTTCGATATAATTTTTATATATAGATATATAAAAAAAAAAAAAAATCATAAATCTGATATTTATTTTGACTTGTAACGCCCCTGCATTTTTTTTTAACACTTTTTACATATATTTCTATTTTCTAATTAAAGTATGTGTGTTCTATTGTGACATTGAATATTAAAAAAAAATTTCAAATATCAATACTTTATACAAATGAATTCAATAATAATTTTTTTTGTAATCACATTATATTGGGTTGAATGAGATTGGACCAACACGATTTTTCTTTAAAAGTAAAAACATATCATTCGAGGGCGCCTTGATGGTAGGCCTACGGAGATCGCTGGCCAGCTTAATGGGTGGGCCGGCCGTGGGTCCCCCACCTATTTAGTACTCTTTCATTTACTTGTTAAGTGATTCAATTGTTAAAGATATGGAAGACGTTTTTCAAAAAAAGAATAAAAATAAATATATATATATATATGCAAGACGTCACAGGTGATTTTTTTTTCTCTCTTTTGTTTGATTTTTATTTTTCTAAAAATATTATGTTAGCTAAACATACTAATACATGTGTATAATAAGGATTTTTGTAGAGCAAAATATATACGGTGGGAGTCCCCAAACTATTAATATTTCATCCCTTGAACTTTTTTTAACAGTCTGGGCCTCAAAATGTCTAAAACTTTTTTTAACAGTCTGGGCCTCAAAATGTCTAAAACGTAACATTACAGAAATACTAGTGTTACGCCAAAATTGTCCCAACACAAAACACTGATACAACATATATTTACATTATTGATCAGGACATGCTAATTGCGTCAATGGATACTTCAACAATAGCAATCGAATGGGCGATGTCGGACCTCCTCAAACATCCTCAAACCATGAAAAAACTTCAAAAGAGAGCTACAAGAAAAAGTTGGCATGGACAAAAGAGTAGAAGAATCTGACCTAAATGGCCTTGAATACCTTAACATGGTAATAAAAGAGTCTTTAAGACTACATCCGGTGGCACCTTTACTTGTACGTGAAGCAAACGAAGACTGCATGGTAGATGGCTTCTTCATCAAGAAAAGTTCACGGATCGTGTTAAACATCTGGGCTATCGGGCATAGCCCAGATGTTTGGCCCAACCCTGAATCGTTCGTACCAGAAAGGTTTTTGGACAACGATGTAGATGTTCGTGGGCACGATTTTCGACTAGTACCGTTCGGTTCAGGGAGGAGGAGCTGTCCCGGGATTCAGCTGGGGCTCTCTGTTGTGAAACTCGTTGTGGCGCAATTAGTGCATTGCTTTGATTGGGAAGTTAAAGGTGATTTGGATATGAATGAAGCCTTTGGTTTGCTTACAGGAAGAGCTAAACATCTTATGGCAATTCCATCTTATAGATTGAATAAATGATCTGCTTGTAATACAAATGGAAAATGATAGTGTCTAGCATTGTACCTTTATAAATTACTGATTTACGAGTGTGACTCGTATAAATCAATAGGATTTCATCGTCATTTATGGTTCATATATGTGTATATGGCTAAATATATTCAATTATACATATAGGATAGTTGAAATATATTATAGTTGAATTATATTGTTTTAGATTATTGGATACTTCATTTACACAGGTAAAATGACATTTCAATGTGTCTGTTTATTATTATTATTATTATTATTATTATTATTATTATTATTATTATTATTTATTTAAATTTTTTTTTTTTTGGCGTTGTGTTTGGTTTGTTGACATCGGATGGTAATTGGTAAGGATGCAGGAAAAAATAAATAAAAAGAAGGGATGATAGCGGAACAAGATTTCAAAATATGTTGTGAGAGCACGAGTACATCGATTTAATGATGAGCTAGACTATAACCTGATATGGAAATCAGTGTTCGAACCTCGTTAGGGACAAAAAAAAACATGATGTGAGAGACAATATTTTCGTATTGTTTCTAAAAAAAAAATCTAGCAAAATTGATCCGGCAAGCCGAGATTTATAAATTGAACGTGCCAAAGACTTTCAAAAAATTAGATATAACAAAATAATTAATACAACTACATACCCTGCTGATGTTGATGCTTGCTTGTGATTAAGAGCAAGTGTGAAGCCATACCTCTTTGAGGCATATGGTCGAACACTCAGCTCAAAATTCTGTTAGAGCGGTTATTTAACAAATTGGAGCGGTTAATTAGTTAGTAAATTAATTAGGTGATCCCCTGATGTATATATAGCCTAGAACTACTGAGAATCAATGCAATTGTATCAATTAACCATTCTATCATGTTTTCCATCCAGTAAAAGTTCATGTTCTTATTGTTCTTCAAGTTTACCGCGTTTTCGTTTCTTTTCATTCGAATTCCTTGAAATCAAGGAATTCTTCATGGTATCAGAGAATTACTGAGCTGCATTATATGTTTCTTCTTTCTAAATTTCGTTGTTTTATAGCACATTTTATCATATGCTTTGTGTTCTTGAATATTTTTCCGCTAATTCTGCAGTTTATATTGTGTTCTTTAAGGTTTTTTTTGAAGCTTCACTTCAATGGTTGTTGAGAATCCAGTCTTCTTGCCGGGTCATCTCTTTTTTGAACATCCTAATAAGAGTCCATCTCTTGTTCTTGTTCAACCATTGCTGAACAACAAGAATTGTCATCCTTGGAGCCATTCTGTCAAGATGGCTTTGATTACGAAAAATAAGATTGGATATATTGATGGTAGTATTTACAAACTTGTTGTTGATTCTCGGGATTTCCAGGTATAGCAACAGTGCAATACTTTTGTGAAAACTTGGTTGTTAAATTCTCTTATACCATCAATAGCTCAGAGTATTATGTATCAAGAAACATAAAGGGGAATGTGGTTAGATCTTGTGGCAAGGTCCCAATTTAGGTTCTTTGGTTGTGATTGCTCGGTTTGGTCATTTTTTTTGGTTTGTTCGACGATCGAACTCTACACGAGGGGTGAGAGAAACACGAGAGTTGGGATGATATAAATATTTTGCTGATACTATCATGGCTTATGACATATTTCGCACACCTTGTTTAATTCAAAACAAAGCATACGAGTTGTGCATTGATCATCTGGAAGAAAAGAATTTGATTAGCAGTAGGGTAGTTAAAGAGTTGAACTTGCCACAGAAAAACATCCTTATCCTTATTCCTTTGTTGTTGGAAGTCGTCCATTTTTAGTTATAAGGCAAACATGGATTTCTTTGTCCGTTGGAGGTCATCGCTCTAATACAATATGTGATGTGGTGCCTTTAAAAGGTGACCACTTGATATTAGCATAGCCATGGTTACAATTGTACAAGGTACGTCATAATTCGTCCCGCACTCGGTATTCTTTTTATGATTATGGCAAGAAGCATGTTCTTGAGTCGCTACCCCATATACACGAGGTTGCTTTCAAGAATGATGAATCCAAAAATGTGGAAAATGAGAAGAGTGAGAGTCATGATATAAAACTGAAGAAAGCTTTCAAAGGTGTGTTTTTTGTTTTTTGCAGTCATTGTAAAGAGGATGACCATAACTTTCACGATTGTCTTGAATTCTTGCAAGAACTACGTAGAATCGACGAGGAGGCTCGTTTGAAACGTGACTCAGCAAGGGAAAAATACTTGGTTGAAGCGACAAACGAAGCGATTGTTAACACTCATGAGGAAGAGTTGAAAAATGATGAAGATAAGAGTGTGGTGGGGATGAATATTGAGAATGAGCCTGAATTTGTGGAAGAGAAAGTAGAAGTGTCTGAGGTGTCTATCGAGGAGGAAGAACGCGAGGAGTTGTTTTTGGTTGAGGCAAAAGAAGATGCTATGGTCCTCAATTCTTGTTCCGTTTTTGTCGAATCTTCTTTGCAGGTACATGATGATTAGCCTCATGACGAGGACACCGGGCTATTAGATACATCCAATCCAGCCCCTATATTTCCTTTGGATGATCTATCCCCGGTTGATAATGGTGGAAAACCGGCGCACACTTTTGTTGATCTTTTTGTGGCGCATGTTGATGTTTGTTCCCAATTAAATTGCTATGACTTGCTGCCACTACGTGCTTCATGCACATCTATATCAATCCAAGAGAAAGTTCTTATGTTCCGTTGAGGAAGCATAGATCACCATTTACACCTGCTATTGCTTTGGAATCGTATTTATGCATTGTATTTGATCCCGATATACCATTGATGATTCTTGAGGGTTGTTCATGCTTTGTACATGTTGCTGAATTCTACGACATCCTTTTGATTCGAGGACAAATCCTTTCCAACCGGGAGAGAATGATGTGATCCCGGGCAAGATTAATGGTGGTTTCAAAGGAATAAAAGAAAGAAAATGAAATAGAGAGAAAGAAGCTTGCATTTTATTCCACATTGAAAATTTGACAGATTTTCTTAGATTTTTATTATTATTTATCTCTTTTATTTTTATTTTTATTTCTATTAAATAACTTTGTCCCACATCGCTATGGGAGTAGTTTATTTCTTTTATTCCAGCCTATAAAAGGGCATCATATGTAACTTTTACAGATAGATAACTTTTGAGTGAAATTTTATTATTTGAGTTCTTTTGACTTGTGAGTGTTCTAAGTAGAGTACTCAAACCAGAACTTATCAAGGTCGTGAGCATACCTTGTGGCGTTTGCAAACCGAGGTTCTTAGATACAAGGATCTCTAGGGGTCGAGGTCCTTAATCCAAGGTTCTTAGGTACACGGATACCTAGGGGTTGCGGAGCTCGTTTTCATTGTTCCTACAATCAAATCCTTGGGCAAATTCAGAATTGAGCCTCCTCAATTCACTTCATTAACACTCTAAACAAGGCAATCTTGATGTTACAAGTTATTTCACTAAAATGAAGACTCTATGGGATGAGAGAGGAATCACGAGGCCAAACCCTCATTTAAATGTGAACCAAGGTGCCATTGTGATGTAATTCAAGTGTTTCATGGACATGCTGAGACTGAAAAAGATGTGAAGTTCTTGAAGGGTTTGAATAGTGAGTATTCACAAGTATTGACTCAAGCACAGTTAATGGTGCCTTTTTCCAGATCAGCAAACTATTTTTTCAATGGCTTCAAAGTTGGAGACACGGAGAGATTATACTTTGAATCAGTCAAAAGGGATTGAATCTACAGTGATGCTTAATAGGTCTTACAGTGATCCTAGTAATTTTCCTGTTAATTTTGGACATGCAAATTCCCAGAATAGACAAACATAATGTGTTTCTAATACCAATTTTGGTTTCAAGAGAGGTCTCAATGCCAAGTCAAAGAAAGTGCAATACACATTTTGTGGCTAATCAGGACACATTGTGGATACCTGCTACAAAAAACATGGATATCCACCAGGATACAAGCCAAGAAGTAGGGTTAACATGGTGGAATCTTGTATGGCTAATCAAGACAATGGTATGGATTCTCAAGACCAGAGCACTGCCCTTGTTTCTATTCCTCAGTTTTCTTCCACAAGACAATGAGTCTTACAGTTTGAACAAGTCTCAAAATCAGCAATTGCAGAAGCTGCTAGGCACAAAGACACCAGAGAATTATGTTCATCAGGCTAATCAAGCAATTGTACTTATTGCTAATTTTGCTCCTACCTTAGATGTGTTAGGTAATCTCAAACCCTATCATTGGATAGTGATCAGGGGCAACATATCACATAGTGTATGATAAGAATCTGTTGAATACATGTCAGCCTACACAAGGCATCATAGTAGGTTTGCCAAATGGTTATGTTGTTGTAGTTAGCCATATTGGTACTGTATCTTTTGCCAGTGTTCTATATATTTCCAATGCCAGTGTTCTGCATGGCCTTGCAGAATGTTCTATATATTCCTGATTTTAATTTCAATTTGATTTCACTAACCAAGCTCACCTCTGATACATGTAGCATGATAGTTTTTGACCTTAATTTGTGTGTGATACAGGACTAGAAGACTGGGAAAGTGATTGGATTAGCTAAGAAAACAAGGGGTTTATATGTGTTAGATCATATTGCCGACGTTGATAGTTTGTCTAGTATTCCTTCTGTTAGTGCTTGTAAAGCAAAGATTTCAGCTTCTTGTTTATGGCATTATAGATTAGGCCATTTGTCTAGGAAGAGAATGAGTTTGATTCAACACATTGATGTAATAAAAGATGTTGATACTGATGCTTGTCATGTTTTCCATATTTCTAAATAGAAAAAGAATCATTTTCCTTTAAGTGAATCTATTTCTACTGCTGCCTTTGATCTCATACATGTAGATATTTGGGGTCCTCATTGACATCATACTGTGCATGACCAGTTTTATTTCTTAAAAATTGTAGATGATTACACTAATTCACTTGGGTTTTCTTAATGAAATCAAATTCAGAAGCAAGTTTGCTTATTAAGTCATTTCATCAATTTGTTGTTATGTAGTATAACAAGCATATTAAAATCATTAGATCTGATAATGGAAAATAGTTCATTATGTCTAATTTTTATTTGGAAAAAGGCATATTACACCAAACATCATGTGTTGATACTCCCCAACAGAATGGTTTGATGGAGAGAAAACACCAACAAATACTTAGTATGGCAAGGGCTTTTAGGTTTCACGCTCATTTGCCCATTAGTCTTTGGGATTATAGTGTTTTGCATGTTGTCAACATTATTAATGTGACCCATTGATAGGAACCAACTTTACTGTACATTTATGTACAGTTTAACCCACGGTTATCGTGTTTCTAGCATGTTTCGGGTGAGTTTAGACCCTATATTGAGTGTTAATGAGGTTTTCTTTGCACGGCAAGTAACTGTCGGTTTTTCCGTAAACTCGGCCTACTTTTAGCACTTTATACTCATTTCCCGAGCACCCGTAGTTTGCGAGGTTATGCGTTTGCTTGTTGTTTCCATGTTTATGCAGGATTTGGGTGAGTCGGGAGCCCGGAAAGCGATGATTTATGAGTTTAGACGTGCCCGAAGCGAGAAACGAAGGCTAAGTATGGAAAAAAGTGAAGTTTTTGAAGTTAAGGCATCTATCCGTACGGACAAGCGTCTATCCGTATGGAAAAATCTCAGTCAGGATCAAAAATATTGAACAGGGACTTATCGTAAGGATAGGGCGATAGCGAGCGACAAGACCTATCCGGACGGATAGAAAGCCGGCCGTACGGACAGACACTTGGGAGCACAAAACAGAAGATGTGATCAGAGACTTATCCATACGGATATCCTGGAGAATCAAGAACTATCCGTACGGATAGCTTGTTATCCGTACGGATAATCTGAATTTTGCCCTAGGCTATAAAAGGGCACCTCAAACGTTTTCTTCAGCAGACTTTTACGAATTTAAATAGTTTTAGCCTTTTTTGGGCGATTTCCTTCGTCCGAAAGTGTAGAATTAAGTGCCATATACCATTGTCTCGTCTTTCGATACTCTATTACATTAGATACATTACAACATCAATCCATTACATTTCGATTGTCAAGATTTGATCTTTGTGAGCACAACATTGGTACTTCATCAATTTTCAGTAAAGTTGGTATGGTTTCTTGTTCTTTTATCGTTTATATCATGAATTCCTTTACCATTTATTGTTTCAATTCGACAATGAGTAGCTAAATCTTTCGTACGGCCGAATTATGTGAAAGCGGATGAAACGCCATTAGTAAGATGAACCGGGAGGTAGTGTAGCACGTAATAAAATGTTCTAATCGATAATTCATATCACAACACTTGCTTTAATCGTAATTGAGCTAGCTTGATCACCTAGTTCACCATCACACACACCTAGCTTATAAATGTATGTTGCGGCGAAGTGTGGGAACCGGGGTTTCGGGACCGTAGATGATTTGGCTTAAAAAGTAGTTTGACACATACCTGTGCACTAGATTGACACTCTAGTCGTTAGGTCCATGTCCAATACGGGGTTTTTATCGTTCACTCGGGTGAGTCTAGAACTTAATCACGTTAGGTGAGTTGGCCTTCCAAAGGGAAGGTTGACGAACTTCGCGTAGGGTGTGAGTTAGCACTAGAATTAGGACTCGACACATGTGAGTTTATCATTAGACAGGCAAGGAAGGTAGAGCACACTCCCGGGGTAGTTTGTTTGAGGGTAGAGTAATCCGCTGGATCGTAGTTCGGCTGTACCTCTTTTAATCATTAATAAATCCGATTAGTATAATCTTTCTTTTATGCAATAGTATAACGTCATATTTCTCTGGTTTGACCTGAACTGAGTGCTAAGTCAGCTGTGGTACTCAAAGCCAATCTCTGTGGGTTCGACCTCGGACTCCTAAAGCACTACCTACAATCGATCCGGTCCACTGCCGGTTAGAAAGTAGATTTTGCTAAGGTTTCGAGTTTTTACTTGATTAACTGGATTGTAAAATTCTCTTATCAAGTTGGTGCCGTTGCCGGGGATTGGAAATACTTTGATATCATAAAAGTTGACCGAAAGCTTGGGCTTAGGTCATTTTTTTTAAATTGTTTTTCTTGTTGTTTCGTTTTGACTTGCAGTGTATGACCCGGAGCTCTGGGGCACCTCTAGAGCCTTATTATCCGGAAATCGACAGGCACGCAAGGCAGTTGAGGAGAAGATTGTTCGCTCTTGTTCCAGAAACCGTGGACGGACACGAGATATCAGACTTCTCTTCAGAGGAAGAAGAGATGACAACCAATGGTAGAGATCGGTTGAATGATGATGGGACGTCTCAAATGGGGGGTTTGGGTACTTTAAATGATCCACCTCCACGCGAGAGGAATCCTCTGGACCCTCCTATGGTTGCAAGGATAGATGGGCGAAATTTATTTGATCCCGCTCTAGAAGGGGGTGATGGAAGAAACAGACAGGATCAACAAAATGATGTGTTAAATGGTCAGAGGCAGCCGAATGGACAAAATGGTCAAGTGGGGGGTGTTCAATTCCAAAACAACAACCCACCACCTCTTCGCCAACAACAACACCAACAAGGGGGTGGTCAGTTTCAGCGACAGCCGCCTGGCCAGGACAGTTTGCAAATGCAGATGTATCAGTTAATTCAACAACAGATGGCACAGATTCAGCTTTTGCAAGCGAATCAGAACAACCTGAATAATAACCCGAATGACCAACAGCTTCCATTGGTCCAGAATCAGCAACAGTAGAACAAACCACAGGCAAATCAGGGGTTTGTATCAGCAAGAGATTACGTGGTTTCCCCGTACCAAGGGACTGGACATAATCCGATCAGGATCCCAGCTATCCATGCTAACAACATGGAACCAAAGCAGAATGTCATCAACCTGATCAGCGAGAATGCAGTTTTCTACGGGCAGCGGAATGAGGACCCGAATGAATTCTTAGACAACTATCTGCAGATCATCTCGACACTGAAGTACAACGGAGTGAGCGAGGAGGCGCTCAAGTTGATGATGATGTTTCAATTTGCATTAAGGGGAGCTGCAAGAACATGGTTCAACACCCTTCCTAATGCCTCATTATCTACATGGGCCGAAGTGGCCGATGTTTTTCTGAAGAAATATTTCCCTCCAGCAAAGATTGAGGATTTAAAGCAAGAAATACACAATTTCAGTGGGCGAAAGGGGGAAACCATGAAGGAGACAGTTGAATGGTTTAGGGCATTGCTAAAGAAGTGCCCTCCACACAATTTGAGTACAGTTGAGCAGGTGATAAAGATTTATAGATCCTTGGATAAGTCAAACATAGATCTCTTGGATGCAACTAGTGGAAACGGTTTGACGAGAATTGACCTCGAGCTAGCAATGCAACATATTAACGATGCTATCGAGAGGGATGATGAATGGGTTTCCAGTTCTAGGACAGAAAACCCGAAAGAGCCACAACAAACGGTTAAGGCACAGTTGGATAAAGAAACGGCCGCACATAATGAGTTGTTGGCACTTCAGACAGAGATGAAGAAACTGAAAGAGGCACAACAGGTTTGTCAGCTGTGTGGCGGTAATCACTCGGCTCAGTTCTGTACAACCCCGAGCAGAATGACTTATCCTCAGCAATTACCATAACAGATACCACAGCCGACCCAACAACAATCTGTAGCAAATGTATCTCAGCAACAACCAGTGGCAGTGATGGAAGATCTAGTTGCAGCGCTTAACAGATTGGGGACATGGAGTTCAAATAGCGGTAATCAGTAGGTTTCCGGGAGGAATCCGTAATTTGGTCAGCAAGAAAATTCTGGGGGACAATGGAACCAGAACAACCCATAGGGTAACAACCCAAATTGGCAAGTTCCACTGAACTACCAAGATTATGAGCCATCGATGGGGTGTGGCATGGAAGAAGTTTTCCAACATAAAGATGTGAATTATGTCAGAAATAATTCCGGGAAAAATTGGAACCAAGGCAATAACAACCAGGGAAGCTGGAACAACAACAATTCTGGGAACAATTGGAGGAACCAGAATTCGGGGAACAATAGGAGCAACAACCAGCAAGGCCAGAATTGGAAATCAAGGAAATCAGAGTGGCCAGGGAAATTGGGACCGAGGCAACAACGAGAACAATCAGTGGTCCTGGAAAAATTCCAACAATCAAGGCCTAGGCAACCGCGGTTGGAGTCAGAATCGCGACCAAGGGAATTTTCAAAATTCCCAAGGAAATTGGAGAGAAAATAACCAAGGTAGTTGGAATCGACAAAATCAAAATTCCAACAACCAAGGCTATGAAAATCAGAATCAAGGTTCGGGGAACCAAAGTTGGGGCCAGAATCGACAAGGCCAGTGGGGTAACAATCAGAACCGAGATCACGGGAATAGAGAGCAAGGGCAGCAATTCGGCAACCAACAGAATAACCAACAAGCCGGAAATCAGAATTCTGAAACTTATCAACACCCGAATGCTCATAGGCAGAATAACTCCTACAATCAACAAGGGAGTGGTTCAGGGAACCAGAAGAAGCCATCTGATGAAAGCTCTGGTCATTTGAACTAGTTTATGATTGAACAAAAAACGGCCATGCGTAATTTGGAGATTCAGATAGGGCAGATGACCGAGAACAGAGCTCAACCACCGTTGAATACACATGGAGAGGAACCCCAAAGATTCAAAAGACATTTGTGCGGTAGTTACCCGAAGTGGTAAAGAGGTGGGACAAGCGAGCCGGAAACTTGAGAAAGTGGTGCCAAATTCTGAGAAGGAAAAATTTTCTGACTATAAATGGCCGTTAGAAGAGCAAGAAGGGTTTGATGAAGATGTTCAGCAGAGGGCAGAAAAAGAGAAGATCTCGAGATTGAAAAGGGAAGTGGAGGAATACAAGAGAAAGTGGGAAGAAGCGACAAGGCCAAAGCCGGACACGGTGATCATTGACGTAAAGGAAGAAGAGCCATCGCCACCACTCAAGCCGAAAGTTAATAAAGGTAAAATTCCCCCTCCTCCCCCGGGTTTTGATGTGGCCACTTTACCATTTCCTCCTAAAACAGCCAAAAAGGAGGTCTTGACCCAAAGTCAAGCCAAATTTTTGGAAATGTTGAGGAAATTTGAAGTGACCATGCCAATGTTGGATATCATTGCCAACATCCCGTCGTATTTCAAATTTTTGAAGAATATGCTCTCGAAGGAGAAAATGCAGCAAATGGTGCAATTGAGTTATGAGTGTTCTGCTATTTTTGAGAACAAGATACCCCCCAAAATCCAAGATAGGGGCAGTTTTACCATCCCTATAACCATAGGAGAGACTATTTTCAAGAATGTGCTTTGTGATTTGGGGGCGTCTGTTAGTTTGATGCCAAAGTCTGTGTATGATAAACTGGGTTTAGGGAGATTAGAACCAACTAGCATGACATTGCAAATGGCGGATAGGTCGGTTAGGACACCGCTAGGAGTAGCTGAGGATGTGTTGGTTCAGGTTGATAGATTTGTGATCCCGGTTGATTTTGTGGTTCTGGACATGGACACTGACTCTAGGACACCTCTTTTATTAGGTCGGCCTTTTCTAAACACTGGGGAGACCTTGATAGATGTTAAGAGGGGGACATAATTTTACGTGTCGGTCAAGAGAGCATGACTATAAATGTGTATAAAACCATGAAACACCCGGAAGAAGAGAGAAATGATTGTTTTTCGGTGGATGTTATCCACCCTTGTATTGTATCCAATGTGAATTTGTAGGGTTATAAAGAGCCGTTGGAGAGGTGCCTGATGCAGTCGTGCAAGATTGATGATGAAAGCAAATTGATGCAAGTTCATGCTATGCACCTCGAAGCAGGTGAATCGGTTGATGCAAAGTGGAGCGAGAAGCTAGACCTCGGATCTCCCAATGATATGCCGAAGCCGTCTATTTTACAGCCACCAATAGACTTGGAGTTGAAGCCGCTGCCTTCTCATTTAAAGTATGTATACCTTGATGATAATGATTTACTTCCTGTAATTGTTTCTGCCATGCTAACCGCCTTGCAGGAAGTGAAACTGGTTCAAGTACTTAAAAAGAGGAAGAGGGCATTTGGGTGGAAAATGGTGGACATCAAAGGCATTAGTGCTAAAATCTGCAAGCACAAGATTATCTTGGAAGATGGGGCAAGGCCGAGGAGGCAACCACAGATGAGGCTGAACCCTCACATGCTGGAGGTGGTCCGAAAATAGGTCGTGAAGATGCTTATCCTGGGAATGATCTATCCAATCTCGGATAGTGAGTGGGTGAGTCCTATTCAGGTGGTGCCTAAGAAAGGGGGAATCACAATGCTTACAACCGAGTCAGGTGAGTCTTTCTCTGTTCGCCATGTTTCCGGTCATCGTGTTTGTATCGATTTCCGCATGATTAACGAAAAGACTAGGAAAGATCATTTCCCCCTTCCTTTTGTTGATCAGGAGTTAGACAAACTTGCGGGTCACGAATACTATTGTTTTCTTGATGGTTTTAGTGGATATTATCAAATCCACATTGATGTGAATGATCAGGAGAAAACTACCTTTACGTGTCCCTATGGCACCTTTGCATTCCGAAGAATGCCGTTCGGGTTGTGTAATGCACCCGCAACATTCCAAAGATGCATGGTTGCCATATTTGCTGATATGATTGATCACTTTATGGCTGTGTTATGGATGATTTTACTGTGTATGGTGATAGTTTTGATGCCTGTTTAGCCAATATAAATAGGGTTCTCGCTCGTTGTGAGGAGACCGATCTAGTTCTGAATTGGGAGAAATGTCACTTTATGGTGACTGAGGGAATAGTCTTAGGTCATAAGGTGTCAGTTAAGGGGATAGAGGTCGATAGGGCCAAGGTAGATGCTATATCTAGGTTGCCTATGCCAACTAATCTGAAAACTCTAAGATCTTTTCTGGGCCATGCCGGCTTCTATCGTAGATTTATCCCGAATTTCTCTTTTAAGGCCACACCACTCACCGATAAGCTGAAAAAGGGAGCGAACGTGACTTTCGATGAGGAGTACGTAGAGGCTTTCAATGATATTAAGAAGCTGTTGACTGAGGCTCCCATTCTGATAGCTCCGAACTGGGAGCAAGGTTTTGAAATTATGTGTGATACGAGCGATCTAGCTGTAGGAGCTGTGTTAGGGCAGAAGGTCAATAAGCTATTTTGACCCATTTACTATGCCAGTCATACCCTCAACCCGGCCCAACAGAAGTATGCCACGACCGAGAAAGAGTTGTTGGCGGTGGTCTTCACTTTTGATAAGTTTAGATCCTATCTGGTGGGGTCTAAGGTGATCATGCATACGGATCACTCCGATTTGCAATACCTGTTTGCAAAGAAGGATGCTAAACCACGCTTGTTGAGTTGGATTCTGCTCCTTCAGGAGTTTGACGTAGAGATTAGAAACCGTAAGGGTTGTGAGAATGTCGTAGCCGATCATCTCAGTCGTATAGAGCCGGTTAAGGATGAGGAATCTGAGAGGGTGGAGATAAATGACTCGTTTCTGGATGAGCAACTGTTCGTGGTGGACACTATGTTGCCAGAAAAGCGAGGGAATTTTTTGCGTAGAGGAAAAGAGGGTGCACCGTGGTTTGCCCTGATTGTGAACTGGCTTGAGAGTGGGTTTATAGATCCAGAGTTGGATGAAAATCAGAAGAAGAAGCTCATGAGTGAGGCTAAGTACTTTGTCTGGGAGGATCCTAATTTGTCCGGTTGTGTGCCGACGGTATTCTGAGGAGGTGTATAACCGAGGGTGAGCGGTTGAGCATGTTATCTTTTTGCCATGATAAAGAGGCCGGGGGCCATTTCTCGTACTTTAGCCTTCTTGACTTGCTTTCTGGATTATTCATGGATGGATGATGATTTTGGATGTTTTATATATCATGTTTGATGCTTTATCCATATAGTACTCTCATTCGAGTTTTTTGACGTAACGAGGTCGAATATTTGATTATCCCCGGATTTCCCCCTTATTACTTGCTATGGCACATGGACCATGTCCGTGCACATCTTGGATATGTTTTTTGTTATATAGGGATTCGGGATGCTTTACCTCACGACCGTTACGGGACTTGATCACGCCGTTTTGCCGGGCTACTAAGCTAAGTCTCTTTTTCCTTTTCGTTCACACACCGAGGACGGTGTTTCACTAAAGTGGGGGGGGGGACGACTTAGATTATTCGCATGTTTTCATAGTTTACTATGCCGTTATGTGATGAACTTAGTTTCACTCGGTTTCGAGTTGATTACTAGGCATTTTCAAATTTTTCCAGGGTTTTAACACCGCGATATATGCATGTTTTTCACGATTGAGTTAGTAAACGGTTTTTAGCCTTGTGAATGTCTTGCAGTGAGTCCATTTTATCACGATACGGAACACTTTTAGTACACGTTTGACGACGGTTATACTTAGTACGATTGCTTTACACACCTGTACCCCTAGTTTTGAGGCAAAATAGAAAGGATTCACCCTGGGTAGGTTCGGGATGACGGGAAAGGCATTTTTTTGAAGTGACCAGAGCCAAAAGCCAACACCCGAACATTATCCCTCTAAACCCTCCTAAGCCGTGACAGGAACTGTCTGACCACCGTCCGAAATTTGAGCCATTTTTGGTTACTTAGCTTATAATTTCTAGCCCTGAGCCGATAATTTGGTCACGTTTCTTTTGACTACCCTACGAGTGGACTTAGTTGTTCCTTTAGACACACTTGCCAAGGCAAGTGTGGGGTGGGAGAGAGTATGTGAAATGATATGAGGAGGGAGTTTTGAGCTAACATATAGAAGGGGAGGAGCTCGAGGGAATCTTCGATGTGGCTTTGGTTCGAAAGAAAAGTTTGTTCAAAAAAAAAAGTGAATAAAGTCGAACCAAAGAAAGCCGGAAAAGGAGTATGCGTATTAGCTAATATGATGTTGAGTTTGCATGTTGTTCTAATGGAAATTCGAAAGAAGTTTGGTGGTTTTCTATGTTCGAGTTGAGGGAGTACACGCAACGATTACGTTCACTCGTGCTTTCTTTTCTCCGGTCCCAAATTATCTTTTGATAACCCCCGTCCGAGCCTAACGTTATAACCTTTAAGTCCTACCTGACCGGATCTCTGGCCCTGGTGAACCTCGATTAGTGGAGACTCTAAGAAGGGCAGGATTGTGTGTAGTCGTTTGTCCGGTATTCCAAGCCGGTAACCGTATTGAGTATAAGTCGTCGTTATTCACCACACACTCACTCCGTTTCGTGATTATTGTGGAGTCAAGGTATTACATTCACTTGTCTAAGTTCCTTTTACTTTGATATTTTGAAACGCATGCATGTACCGTAAAGTTGATTCCTTGGCATTGTTTGATCGCATGATTTACTCGAGGGCGAGTAAAGGCTAAGTGTGGAGTGGTGATAGGAACCAACTTTACTGTACATTTCTGTACAGTTTAACCCATGGTTATCATGTTTCTAGCATGTTTCGGGGGAGTTTAGACCCTATATTGAGTGTTAATGAGCTTTTCTTTGCACGGCGAGTAACTGTCGGTTTTTCCGTAAACTCGGCCTACTTTTAGCACTTTATACTCATTTTCCGAGCACCCGTAGTTTGCGGGGTTATGCGTTTGCTTGTTTTTTCCATGTTTATGCAGGATTTGGGTCAGTCGGGAGCCCGTAAAGCGATGATTTATGAGTTTAGACGTGTCCGGGGCGAGAAACGAAGGCTAAGTATGGAAAAAGTGAAGTTTTTGAAGTTAAGGCATTTATCCGTATGGACAAACATCTGTCCGTACGGACAACTCTCAGTCAGGATCAAAAATATTGAACAGAGACTTATCCGTACGGATAGCCATTTATCCGTACGGATATACGAAGCAGCAGAGATCTATCCGGACGGATAGAAAGTCAGCCGTACGGACAGACACTTGGGAGCACAAAACAGAAGATGTGATCAGAGACTTATCCATACGGATAGCCTGGAGAATCAAGAACTATCCGTACGGATAGCCTGTTATCCGTACGGATAAGCTGAATTTTGCCTTAGGCTATAAAAGGGCACCTCAAACGTTTTCTTCAGCAGACTTTTAAGAATTTAGATAGTTTTAGCCTTTTTTGGGCGATTTCCTTCGTCCGAAAGCGTAGAATTAAGTGCCATATACCATTGTTCTCCTCTTTTGATCCTTTATTACATTAGATACATTACAACATCAATCCGTTACATTTCGATTGTCAAAATATTTGATCTTTGTGAGCACAACTTTGGTACTTCATCAATTTTCAATAAAGTGGGTATGGTTTCCTGTTCTTTTATCGTTTATATCATGAATTTCTTTACCGTTTATTGTTTCAATTCAATAATTAGTAGCTAAATCTTTCGTACGGCCGAATTATGTGAAAGCGGATGAAACGCCATTAGGGAGATGAACCGGGAGGTAGTGTAGCACGTAATAAAATGTTCTAATCGATAATTCATATCACGAAACCTGCTTTAATCGTAATTGAGCTAGCTTGATCACCTAGTTCACCATCACACACACCTAGCTTATAAATGTATGTTGCGGCGAAGTGTGGGAACCGGGGTTTCGTAACCGTAGACGTTTTGGCTTAAAAGGTAGTTTGACTCTTACCTATGCACTAGATTGACACTCTAGTCGTTAGGTCCATGTCCAATACGGGGTTTTTATAGTTCACTCGGGCGAGTCTAGAACTTAATCACGTTAGGTGAGTTGGCCTTCTAAAGGGAAGGTTGATGAGCTTTGCGTAGGGTGTGAATTAGCACTAGAATTAGGACTCGACACCTGTGAGTTTATCATTAGACAGACAAGGAAGGTAGAGCACACTCCCGGGGTAGTTTGTCTGAGGGTAGAGTAATCCGATGGATCGTAGTTCGGCTGTACCTCTTTTAATCGTTAAGAAATCCGATTAGTATAATCTTTCTTTTATGCAATAGTATAACGTCATATTTTTCTGGTTGACCTGAATTGAGTGCTAAGTCAGCTGTGGTACTCAAAGCCAATCTCTGTGGGTTCGACCTCGGACTCCTCAAGCACTACCTACAATCGATCCGGTCCACTGCCGGTTAGAAAGTAGATTTTGCTAAGGTTTCGAGTTTTTACTTGATTAACTCGATTGCAAAATTCTCTTATCACCCCGAAAATGTTCAATTTTATAAAACTGTTTTTCCCTTGCATAATGACACTCAGTTGCATTCTTCTGATGTTCCATCTTTTCTCCGCATGTCCCCTATTCTTCTACTAATGATTTTGTTGATCAGGAGTTTCCCCAAAATGAAGTTCACAATCCTACAAATGATATAGGCCAACATCCAGTAGTTGATGCTCCAATGGCTCCTACTAATCATGAGGCATGGAGATCTACAAGGACCAGAAATGCTCCTATAGATCTCAAGCAATATGTGTGTACTACTCAGAAATCTCCACATCCAATGGACAAAATTCTTCAATATGATAGATTATTAGACTCACATTCAAAATTTGTGTGTTTTGTGGATGCAACTCATGAACCAAAGACCTATAATTAGGTCATTAATCATGAATGTTGGAAGGAAGCTATGCAAAAAGAGTTGGACGTACATCAAGCCACACACACTTGGGAAATAATGACTCTACCACCTGGTAAGACACCTATAGGTTGTAAGTGGGTGTATAAGGTTAAGTATCATTCTAATGGATCGGTTGAAAGATATAAAGCAAGTCTAGTAGCAAAAGGCTATACAAAAACACATGGAATAGATTACCAAGATACATTTTCTCCTGTTTCTAAAAACACTACCATTAGATCCTTACTTGTTGTAGCTGCTGCTAAGAATTGGCATTTACATCAAATGGATGTAAATAATTCCTTCTTACATGGTGATTTATAGGAGGAGGTATACATGGATTTACCTCTAGGATACAAGACTGACAAGCATAATCAAGTGTGCAAACTGACAAGATCATTGTATGGCCTAAAACAAGCAAGTAAAAAGTGGAACTTCAAGCTTACAAAAGCATTATTAGCCGTAGGTTATGCATAGTCTGCCCATGATCCCAATCTATTTACCAAAGGACAAGACAATAATTTTGTAGCCTAGTTTATGTTGATGATATTACTACAACAAGTGCCTAAATGGCTCCTATACAAGAAGTAAAATACTATCGACATTCAAGATTTTAGATCAAATTTGGTGCAACTCAAGTACTTTCAAGCATTGAGGTTGCCCGATCATCAAAAGGCATCTCACTTAATCAAAGGAAATATACCATCAATCTATTAAAGGAATATGGTTTCCTAGACTATAAACTTGTTCATACTCCAATGATTTCAAAACAAAAACTTAGTGATTTTGAGTTATTACCATATAATACACTATATAGATCCTTGGTAGGCAAATTTTTGTACCTATCTTTTACGAGACATGACATAACATTTGATGTACAATAGCTCAGTCAATTTATTAGTCATCCAATTGAAATCACTTACAGGCTGCACATAGGGTGCTTAGATATCTCAAACACAACCCTGGCCAAGGCATCTTTTTTTCCCACGCAAAATGATATAGTATTATAAGCCTATTCTGATTCAGATTGGGCAGGTTGCAATCATACTAGGAATCCATTACATGCTACATTGTGTTCCTAGGGTCAACACATATTGCTTGGAGGGCTAAGTGTTAGGAAATCAAACGAGTAGCGCAGCGGAAAATAAAATTTGATTTCCGATCCAAGGATCGACTTTTTTAAGTAATAAACATATAACAAGGAGGACAAAAATTATACCTTTCTTGATCTTAAAGATCGAGGCTTTCACCGTCCGGTAGAAGTAGATGTGCGCAAGCCATCCAAGTGTCCGGCCTCTATCAGTTATCTACACGAACACCTCGCCGGAATCCTCCCGGATTGCTATTAGAAAAATCCGACTGCTTATCGGACTTTCCTGGGTTTCCAATCTTACCGGCAGTGTACCAGGTCAATTGTAGTCTAGTAAGTGGTCAAGGTCGTATCCACGAGGATTGTGAGGTTGAACACCAAAAATCTATTATTATCTTGATCTAAGTCGCAAATTAACAAGAAGGTAAATGTATCTATGATTCTACTACTACAAAGGTGATAAAATGATAAAAGGCCTAACCAAGACAATGCAATGATCAAGTATATCTCTACTAGTATCATTGGAATTAACTACCTACCAACCTTCCATTAGTGTTCAAGTGTGTGTGTAACCAGTGCACTCCTAAGCTAATAGTTTCCCCTCATAAGAGTTAATGAAACTACTCTATGTCTCCTCTTTTGTCTAAGTGTCCTAGACCTACTGATTCAACATGATTAAGATCTTGAATGCAATGACAATGCCAATAACCCCCGGATAAGAAATCGAATTCCAAATAAGGTCGATTTACCTTCCGGTTCTCCTATTCCTTCTCCCATACCAAGCATCTCCTCTTGGTCTCAACTAAGTGTGTATGTGTGCTAGTGCTAGGTGATCAATCCAACACCAACAAGAAATTCATTGCAAATAGGAAAAAATAACAACAACACATAAAGCTATGAAATACAACAACATTCCCAAACAACTATTTAAACTATCACAACAACATTATCTTGGCTAGTAGAAAACTAGCCACTCATAACTATAAGCATCAACATATCAAGATTAACATTCATAGCTATAAGAACACTTGAATCAAAGTAAAGATTAGGAGTTACCAATCAAAAGCTAGATGCTCAAAATTGTTGTCCTTCACTCGAGCTCCCAAACCTTAAAAATGGAGTTGATACACAAGTGTATTACCTCCACGCCAAAGTAGTAGAAACTAAACTTAGAATCTAATCCTTAATGGTTACAATGAAACTAAGAGCTAAGTCAAGTGATAAAATTAGGCTAGAACAGCCCCTTGGGGCGATTTGGTGCCTTCAAGGGAAGAAGAAAAAGAAGGGGGTTAAGGATTGTAAAATTCGATCTTGATAAAGTTTTTATGCTGAAAACTATTTATGTGGCATTTTGGCGTACGGCGTGTGCCGGAATGTCTGGAAATATCTCTGACAGCTTTCTGCGACGATTCGGCGTGCGCCGCAAAATGTCCGGCCAGCGCCGGTCTTCATAGCATCTCAGTAAAATGGACATAATTTGAGTTGTGGACCTCCAATTGATGTGATTCAAGATGCGATAGAAAGCTCGTTTCTTGATATACAACTCTCATAAAGAAGTCTTCTCCAGAAAATGCCTTTATGTGGGGTCAAAAGTCCGTTTAAGATAGGATACGGTAGAAGCACTAAGGACAAATGATCTGTTTGAATTCGATAGCTTCCGGCACACTCTTCTAGCCCTAAAAAAACGCGTTTAGGCTCAACATGTGTCGTCCATCGGGGTCTTGGTCAACCTATAATCCTGCAATGAATCACCAAATTACCAAGTATAAACCCGACACGACGCTCCGGTTACTATAACCAGTACAAAACCTATCAAAATATGATATTTTACAAAATAATTAATATCTACACATATGGATGAAACTAAGAAATTAATGACTTGAATTGGAACAATAATGCTCAAAGTGGTATCAGAAATAGGGTAAAATGTCATAATAATGAGCGATAATTTGTCTCTCATCAACTGCTAGGTCGACCTTTTTCTCCCTCACAATACTCTCTCTAAGAAGCTCTCTATTTTCTCAAGAACTATTAGCTCTTGAATTGCGATGTACAAAATAGCTAACCAACCCCTTGCTTATATAGGGGAAAGTGGCGCCCCAATGTCTTCCCAAACTTATTGGGAGAAGCTTCCTAGTAGATTGATGAGAGAGAAAAACTTTCTCCTAATGAAATAAGGAAAATCACTATAATTGATTTATCTCTTTTATTTTAATATCTCATGTTAAATAAATCTAGATATTGCCAATATCTTATATTGAATATCTTTATCTTATTATCATAATTCTATTTTCCAAAAATCAATTAATATCCAGTATTAATAATATGGTAATCCTATTAATTAAATTACACAATCCAAGTGTATCTCATACACTATGACCTGCGCCCCATATGCCACTATTAGCATCCGGAATATTCTTTAATTAATCAATATAATTAATATCTTGTATTTAATTTATTCATAATAAATAAATACCACCATATTAATTTACCACTATAACCTTTATAATTTTGAGATAAAACTTTCCTTATTTGGTCATCAACTATAACCGCATTTTAATCCGACTCGACATTCATATTTGTGTAACCCGATAGGCTTCCGAATATGTTGGCCGTAGACATAAGGTGCAATTACGAAAATGCCCTTCACCTTTAACGATCATGGATAGCGTCTAGCAACACGTCCATAACCCCCAATCATCGGAAGAGTCAATACGCAATGACTACTACCTTTCATGTGCTCGGTTAGCGTGTAAATAGAATCCTATCGCTGCAGTAATATCCATACGATCGTATCTTGATTGTATCCTATAATCTGGATAGCAAGCTCTCTCGAAATAACTCATTTACTCCCACTTTGTAAAGATTAATGAGAACTAGACATTCCTTATGGAAAGGCCCTTTCGGATATTCACTCCTACGTATAGGGTACGTGATTCTCAGACGACCTAACATGTATACTCCACATACTTCAGTACCATACCCAATCACTACCGTATGCTTCAGTACCATACCCAAACCCACGGTGTGGATCGTCATGCTTTGACACTATTGAGGTTTCTCTTAGCCATGGGGCGATCATGTATACTCCGCATGCTTTAGTACTATACCCAATCACTACCGCATGATCGCTCTATGGCTAAGGGAAACCTCAACAGTGTCAAAGAATGACGATCCACACCGTGATGCCATGCAGACTCCGGTCTTAAGGATAATTACACAACCGTCACATAGTGTGACACTTAACAGTTTAAGTGGGTCAGTCTAACGTACGCATTCTCTAATACACGTCCACGTACAGTCCAAATATCACTACACTTCGATAGACGAGATCTATCCATACCCTTAAAGACAGAAGACATCTAATACGTGCTAGTCTGTTCGTACTATCAATGCCCTATTCAACAGTACATTAGCCTAGAGACATTTAAGTATCAAACTTATTAAAGCGATTAAAGATCTCATCAACCATAATCACTATCATGGTTTTTCTATCACAGTTTAATACCGAGGGCGTTATCATATACACAATATCATGATTGGCCTAATAAATAAACAAAGTATATAATAACTAAAGTGCTTTTATTAATCATAATAAAGTTATTAAATGAACTTAAATAGACTATAAATGATCCGATCCAGTTGGATCCAGGCCAACCCGATTGGGTTTAGGACACATATTCAACAATCTCCCAATTGGCCTAAAGCCAATCACCCATATGCCTAAGCCCATACATGTGAACATGTGAACATGTTTAGCCAGTGACAATGCCTTGGTTAACGGATCAGCTATGTTATCATCCATGTGGACTTTCTCTATCCTTACATCTTCTCTATCAACTATCTCTCTAATTAGGTGAGGACGCCGTAATACATGTTTGGACCTTTTATTGTCACAGTACAGTGGAACTGGACCTTCAATGGAGGAAACCACACCAATTTCAGTAATGAACTTCTTCATCCAAACTGCTTCCTTTGCCGCCTCCGAGGCTACTATGTAATCGGCTTCCGTTGTAGAATCTATAGTAGTCTCCTGCTTGGAACTCTTTCAACTCACTGCACCGTCGTTAAGCATGAAAACAAATCCAGATTGTGACTTTAAGTCATCCATGTCAGTTTGAAAACTGGCCTCTGTGTAACCTCGTAATACCAAATCATTGTTCCCAAAGACTAAGAACATATCCCCAGTACGTCTCATGTACTTGAGGATATTCTTGACAGTAATCCAGTGACCATCACAAGGATTCGCCTTGTACCTACTAGTCATACTAAGAGGGTTTACGAGACATCTGGCCTTGTGCAAAATATGGCATACATGATAGACCCTATAGCCGAAGCATACGGGATCTTGGACATGCGTGCCCTTTCCTCCTCCGTCTTAGGAGACATTTCCTTTGACAGGTAGACCCCATGTGACATGGGCAACAACCCTCTCTTGGATTGCTCCATGCCGAACCTTTTCAGCATCTTGTCTATATAGGTGGATTGTGAAAGACCAAGCAACCTCTTAGACCTATCTCTGTAGATCTTAATCCTCAAAATATAAGCTGCTTCACCCAAGTCCTTCATAGAGAAGTTCTTGGATAACCAAACCTTGACCGACTGTAACATGGGCACATCATTCCCTATTAGCGGTATGTCGTCTACATACAACACCAGGAAAACGATGGCACTCCCACTAACCTTCTTGTAAACACAGGGCTCATCTTCGTTCTTGATAAAATCAAATTGTTTGATTGTCTCATCAAAGCGAAGATTCCAACTATGAGAAGCTTGCTTCAATCCATAAATGGACCTTTGTAATTTTCATACCATCCTGGCGTCAATGGTTGTGAAACCCTCAGGCTGTGTCATATACACTTCCTCAGACAGATTCCCGTTAAGGAAAGTTGTTTTCACTTCCATCTGCCAGATTTCGTAATCATGGTATGCTACAATAGCAAGCAGAATTCTAATGGACTTTAACATGGCAACAGGCGAAAAGGTTTCGTCATAGTCAATACCTTGTATTTGCTTATAACCTTTTGCCACTAACCTAGCCTTGTAGGTGACTACGTTACCATCCATGTCGGTCTTTCTCTTAAAGACCCATTTGCACCCGATAGGAACTATTCCCTTAGGTGGATCGACTAAGTTCCAAACTTGGTTGTCTTTCGTGGACTCCATTTCAGAATTCATGGATTCTAGCCATTTCTCTTTGTCAGGCTTCATTAACACCTCCTCTTAAGTTTTAAGGATCTCATCAACCATGAGATATATGCCCGTGTACCTTTTGGGTTCTTGGAGTTCCCTAGTGGATCTTCGAGGTGCTACTGTCTTTGGAGCAGGGACTTGCGCCACCTCATTGTTGTTCGTAAGTGGTTCTTGAATTTCTTTAAGATCAATTTTACTCTCACTGGCCCTCTCCAGAATGAAATCTTTCTCTAGGAAATGGCCAGTCCTTGCAACAAACACCTTTTGTTCTCTAGGGTGGTAAAACTGGTATCCTCTAGCTTCTCTAGGATAGCCCACAAATAGACATTTATCAAATCTAGCTTCTAGTTTGTCAGGCATCATCCGCTTCACCTAAGTTGGACAACCCCAAGGTTTAAGATATGCCAAATTCGGTTTCCTCTTGGTCCATACCTCGTATGGCGTAGAATCAACCATCTTTGATGGAGCACGGTTAAGTACGTAGGATGCTATTTCGAGAGCATACCCACAAAACAATTTTGGAAGAACTGCATAGCTCATCATGGATCGCACCATGTCTAACAAAATGCAGTTCCTTCTCTCAGATACGACATTCATCTGTGGCATCCCTGGAGGGGTCCATTCAATTAGAATCCCATTCTTCTTTAAGTAATCTTAAAACTCTCCATCTAGGTATTCACCACCTCAATCGGATGGAAGTGTTTTAATTTCTTTACCTAGTTGTTTCTCAACTTCACTTCTGAATTCCTTGAACTTTTCAAAGGCCTCAGACTTATACTGCATTAAGTATATGTAACTATAACGGGAATGGTCATCGGTGAAGGTGATAAAGTAAGAGTATCTTCATTTGGCTTGAATTGACATTGGGCCTCACACATCAGTATATATTAGCTCAAGCAATTCATTGGATCTTATCCCTTTGCCACTAAATGGTGACCTTGTCATCTTTCCAAGTAAACAAGCTTCGCATGTATCAAATGATTCATAATCGAAGTGATCCAATAATCCATCTTTATAGAGTTTGGAAATGCGATTCTTTTTTATATGGACAAGTCTACGATGCCAAAAGTAGGATTCATTCAAGTCACCTGTTTTAGCTTTCTTATTGTTTATATTAAGTTTTTCAACATTCACATCTAATATGTAGAGACCATTGCTAAGTATGCCAGTACCATAAAATATTCCATCACGTGAAAAAGAACAACATTTATTCTCAAACGTAAAGAACTTGATGACGGTCAACTTGGTATCATATTTTACCATCAACTTACCCCGGATTTGTGTTCTCAATGTTATGTATGAAATCATGGGTTAACTGGCTAAATGTCATTAAGCCACGTCCGGGGTGACTAAATTGGTATTATGCGTATTAACTGTGTATTTTATGTGTTTTTTGCTAGAAATAGAAGCTACTATATGTGCTATGGTTTCATTGATAGATGAACGAGTGTATGGAGCATCATTTGGACTGAATGAAAGAGTCAATCGATAAAGGACTGAACCGAGTTGAAGGTTGAAGTGTTTCGATCAGAGATTAGACCCGAGAATCTGATTGGTGATCTTGAAACGCTGTTTTTGAAGCCTTATGAGACGGATTGGCTAGGACTTCTACACCAAAGTTGTAGGGCTTGAAACGAGGATTCCAACACATTCTGAATCACCCAAATCGGAGTTATGTAGGCCAATTTAGGGTCCATATACCGAAGCTGGTGAAAGAACGGGCCTAGGGTATTCCAGAACCTTCCAAGTTGAGTCGGCAGAAGAAAAAGGACAAAAATACCCTCGATTAATTGGGAGTTACCGCTGATTAATCGAGCCCCAGAATCTTCTAGGAACGCATTTTCTTGTCCTCCAAGGTTTGGGTTTACCCTTAAGTCGGTTTATACACCTATATAAGGCCATCAGAGCTGTGAATTTTGTATTCATTCATCCATTCCATTCATTCTATCATTCATCCATTCTATTAGTTATTCATCAATTAGATACAATGTAGTCTTTTGGGGAATAAAGTCTTCTTTTATTTTCTTCTTTTCTTCTTGCAATTAAATAATGAATCTTTCATTATTGAATTGTGCTTGGTTTACGATCTTCATGGATCGTCTTGAGTCGCCGGAGGGTGAGAGAATAGAAGAGTAGATATGTTCTTCGTTATGGGTAAGATCTATTCCAATGTTTTATTTCTTTTCTTAGATTCATGATTGTTCTTGTGTTAGATCAAGATTATGCTTGCATCTAATCATGTATGATTTAATTAAACAAACCTTGATCTTTATTATTCGATTCGTTCATCTTAAACGCAGAATTATGGTTTGCGCTCTTCAGATATGCGACGGTCTTTATCGCTAGATCTGAATACCTAGTAAATCCTAATTTTGTGGTTCAGCGTCAGCTACGTTGATCGACATGATTAATTAAAACGATTAATTAGGTCTGGCTAATCTAATATTTGTACATCGTAAATTAACATGAAGGACTTCCAAGGTGAAGGTTAGTTAGGAAATATTCTGGATCGATCTCTAGGAACATGTTAGTCATTGTCGAAAGCTGCTCTAGGCCTTCACTCGTATCCCCTTCCTCGAAAAGATTAACACTTCCTTCTCGGTGTAAACCCTTATCATAGTCACTGTCTTCGTTTCATGTAGCCATACTCGAATTCTCGGAACTAGAACTTTCACTTTCCAACTCTTGATCTACTTCTTCAACTAGAATTCCCTTATTTCGCAAAGCGTTTTGGTGGCTAGCAAAAATCTCAATCTCAGAAATGTATGGAAGTAATGGTTCCTTTGAGCTTCGGGTCATGCACTATACGAAATAAACAACAAGAAAATAGTAAAATAAAAACAAACTAAGCCTAAGTCTTCCAATGACTTATGAGATATCGAATTGATTCCCTGGCAGCAGTGTCAGAAAACTTGATGACCAAAATAGTGACGTCCAACCTTAACCGGAAGTGTACCGGGTCGGATATACCATAGTGACGAGCAAGGTATTATCCCACGGAGAATCAATCGACAACCAAAGTCGTCTTAACACTTAGTTTGGGTCAATCAACGGTTGTTCTCATTTTCAATTATACTATATCGATAATTTAACTAGATATAAAGAGATATAAAGAGAGAGACATAGTCAAACCATGATCCAATTGAATACTTTCACCCCTCTAATCGATTATTCGGGAATGATCTTGACGAACAAACCTACCTTACGATTATATTGACTCATACGTGGGTACAAACTCCTAAGATAGTACTAGACGCCATACAACAACCTAATACCCTTTGCCCGGTTCAACAGTCCGCCTTTAAGGATTTAACTAGCCGAAACAAGATAAATTCTCTAGAGTATCTCGATTACTCAACCGATAAACCTCGTTCCCTAATTGATTCTAAACAACTCAGTCAATTATAAGAAACCTGTTAAGGGTGATTTTATATGATTATATCATTCTATTTTGTAATAATTTCCTCCATATTCGTATAATTTGCATAGAAATTGAGTGTTTAATTGATTTATTGAGCAAATGAGGTCTTAAACGGTTTAATCGCAAAATTGGTTAATTTATGTGTTTTATTGATGATTTTATGTTTATTTGGATATTATTACACTTTGCGATGTTTTTGATGACGTGTAGATGCATAATTGCGGTTCAAAAGATGATTAAAAGTTGATAAAGTTCGGATTTTATGAAGAAAAGGAGATAGGGAAGAAATTGGATAGAAGAAAAGAGATAAAGATGAGGAAATTGATTTTTGAGCGATTGAACGAGCGTTCGAGTCCCGTCCATCTGGACGGGCGTCTGAAGAAGTGAACGGGCGTCCAGGGGAACTATTTTTGATTCAGAGTGTTGAAGAATTTGCTAGACGAGCGTCCAGAATTACATAGGACGGGCGTCTGATCCAGCTCGGCCCGACTCGAAGAAGTTTATACAAGCTGGACGGGCGTCCACCCATCCAGACGAGCGTTCAGGAGCCGACTTAGCGGGAACCGACTTATTTTCCTATAAATAGTCGCGTTTTCTGAACCCTTAAAGAACACAATTTACCCTAGGCGGCCACATAAACCCTAAGGGGCGATTTCCCTGTGGTTTGCACCATTCAAACACATATTTTATGCTTTTAAATTTCTAGATAGATTCCTTTATTTTTATGCACTTTACTCAAACTTATTCAAGTGATCGAGTGATGTCTAGAGGCTAGAGCCTTTGTGAACAAGCGTTGTGAAGCCGTTCTACCAACACTTTGATTTCGTTTCAGGATTGTATTGTGAGTATTTAATTCAAGTTGTTTCTTTATTATGTATATCATGTTTTTATGCAACTTATATCGAAAGATCTTTGCATGTTGATTGTTTATATTGATGAGAATCATATTAAACCCTAGACCGCCATAATAAAGAATAGATCTTTAACCTAATTAACGAGAGTTATTAGGTTAGATTTCTAGGTTAGAAATTGATAAATTTCGCACCTTGGGTTAGAAAGCATTAATCTTTAGATCGAAAGATAATAGATTAATAGGTGAACTTGCTTAAGAAATTAGGGTTCATACATTTGGTTAGGTGAATCACAACTTGGTTAGAAATCACGAGATAACCTGAATTGAAATTGAATGTTGTAGGATATGTGGATCAATTGCTTGTTCGTTCGTAACTTATTGATCAAAATCCCTTGAACTTGAATTGTTTAGCTTAGTTAGTCTTTTTATTGCATATTAGGATTAGATTTAGTTTAATTGGTTCGCAACTTTATTTTCCTGGCTTTAGATCTTGATCTTCTCGTCCAAATTATGTTTGTTATCTTTCTTGTTAGTTATTCACTGTTTTGTTTTTAGTATCTTCTCAGTAGTAATCGTGACATAGTTAGGTTAGAAATAAAAACTAGAATTCACAACCCCGATTCCCCGTAAGATCGACCCGGTATTAACCTCTTTACTACGATCCTTGCACTTGAGGTATATCGGATTTATAAATATTATTACTTGTTTATTTGCATTAGATAAATCCGTGAACAAGTTTTTGGCGCTGTTGCCGGGGAACCGGACGGTTGTCTATTTTTTATTTTCTTGTTTTAATTTTATTTCTCGTTTTTAATCTTCTTAGTTAGTTATAGTTAGGTTATTAGGTTTTTTAGTAGTTAGGTTTTGTGGCGTGCAATTAGGTTTTCCTATATTTATCTCGTTTTTCTCCCTATCTCTTTTCTGTCTTCTTTTCTGTTTCTTTTCCCGTTTTTTTTTCTGCTGTTTTATCTGTTCTATTCTTGTTTTCCCTCTTTCAAACGGGCGTCTTGACCGGTGGACGCCCGTCCGTTTTAAAAAAAATTCAACTCTGAATCGTTTTCAGCTATTCAGACGAGCGTCCATCGAATCCGGACGCCCGTCCAGTTTTTCACTTTATCAGACGAGCGTTTGGATTTCCAAACGCCCGTTTATTCCAGTTTTCAGGCAGACGCCCGTCCAACTCCCTGGACGTCCGTCCGCCCTCCTTTCTTATCTGATTTTATTTCTTTTTCTATTCTTTTCCCTTCTTTTTTCTAGACTTTAATTTTTCGTTTTTAGGTTTCAACCACTTGAATTTGGTTCGGTTTATGCAAACTCAAAGTCAAAAGGGGCCATTACCATATACCCCTGACTTAGAGCGGACCATAGTCCGGCCAAACAGGCGGAAAATCCGTTATGCGGTTCCTTCTGAAGAAGCCGATCAAGATTTAGAGGATCGTCTAGCCGAAGAAATTGAGAACTTCGTAATTATGGCTGCAGAGGATAGACGTACGTTGGCAGACTACGCCATGCCTAGCGAAGTCAAAGTCAACCCGGCTATTGTTCCCCCAACCATAAATGCACAGACCTTCGAGCTAAAGCCGGGACTTATTCAGATGATGCAGCATGCATCCATTTTTCACGGGTTTCAGTCAGAGAATCCCCATACTCACTTACATACATTCTTAGAGATATGCGGTACTACACGCATCCAAGAGTAAGTGAGGATGCTATAAAACTGAAACTGTTCCCATTTTCTTTAAAGGGAGAAGCTAAAGAGTGGTATAACTCTCTCCCCGCTGAATCTATTACCACCTGGTCTAAACTTGAACAAGAATTTTTAGGTCAATATTTTCCACCTTCAAAGACAGCCCAGTGTTTAAGCGACATTTTCACGTTCTATCAGAAAGAAAATGAGTCTTTCTTCGAATGTTGGAAGAGATTCAATTCTCTTCTCAGAAAGTGTCCCCATCATGGCTTGCCGCTACAAAGGCAAGTCAATACTTTTTTCAGCGGATTGACCGAGCTCACAAAGGGCATGGTCAATAGTTCTTCTGGTGGGGCATTTTTTAAGAAGACACCTGAAGAGGGGTGGGTATTGTTCGAGGACATTGCTAAATATAACTATGCTCCCTCTTATCAAGCCATTCAAGCACCTCCTCCTCCTCCTAAGGTTGAGGAAGTGAATATTCAAAGTTTGATCGCCATGCTGTAGAAGCAGATGGCAACATCTCAAATTTCCAATCCGATCAATCAAACTTCCCATTTTCCCCAAAACTCTCAGGTTCTGTATTGTGAAAATTGCTGTCAGACTGGACATATGATTGGCCAGTGTCAATTTAATCCCCCTGCTCCCTATCAAGTTAATGTTGTTCATGATTGTGGACAGTATAATCAAGTCACATGTCAGAATTGTGACGATGTGGGGCACACTTCTCGTTTCTGTCCTATGAACGGACATAGTGCTGAAGTGAATGCGTTCTTTGGCCAGTCCAATCAGAGGTTTAATCAATTCTCGGCCAAAATAATTTTCAAAACCAAGGTTTCGACGATTTTAATCCAAGTTTTAATCCAAATTCAACTTTCAATCAAAATCAAAACTTCAATCGAAACCCTGGTTTGAATCGGAACCAAAGCAATAATTTTTCCAATACAAATCAAAGGTTCAATCGAGTTGGCCTACCAATTCTAATTCGCTTTTCGAATCGGTCCGGCCACCATATTCGCGAGAATCTCCAAAACTCTCAAGGCCCCTCGCACTCAAGTGATATCAAAGCTCAATGGGACTCCTTTAGGGAGGAGCAAAATAGATCAATGAAAAATCTTGAGAGGCAAATCGGGCGCTTGGTCGAACGGTTAGCTTCTAGACCCCTGGGCGGTACCGCCCGCCACGAAAAGAATCCAAAGGGTGGTCAAGTTGCTCAAACCGATTTGAACAATGGCCAATGCACCGACCTCGTACCTTCAATTCCATACGGTAGAGAAGAGGCCGGTGCGATGAATTTAAGAAGTGGTACTCAACCGAGTGGTCCCCCTCACCGGGGAAACCACTAACCCCTCCCCGCGGTGATAAGGCGGGAGGGGAAGCCGAGCACCTACACTCCCCTTGGCCGAAAGAGAATACTCGGTGGCCGATCCCCGAGAGGTGAAAGAGTTGAAAGTCCTCGGTGGCCGAACCCCGAGGAGTGAAGAAACAAGTGAGAGTCGGGAGGCGATCCCGACTAGTAAGAAGAATGAGAAGGTAGTAAGGTGGAAGGATTTGGAAGACAAAGCTATCAGTTCATCCTCGAAGAAAGTCTTTTCTGATAGTGACTTGAAAAAGCTTCCATTTCCACCTAGAAAGAGCAACATCTCCTTGAATGAGGATAAAAAGTATGAAAAAGTGCTAAACCTTCTGAAAAATACTCAGGTTAATCTTCCATTATCCGAGGTTTTGGTTGAGATGCCTAAGCATACCAAATTCATCAAAGATGTTGTTTCTTCTAAGAAGAAATTAGCAGACATGGATCGGTTGATTGGTGAGGACTGCTCTATGATCAATTATGAAGATCTACCAACCAAGAGGGGTGACCCTGGGAAATTTAGGCTCACATTGCTAATGGGAGGCCTAGTCTTCCCAATCTCCTTATGTGACCTGGGTGCATCCATAAGCCTGATGCCATTGTCTGTGTGTAAACAGCTTGGTTTAAATGATCTTCTAGAACCCACTACCATGAATTTGCAATTCGCTGAGAGATCTTCTAAGAAAGCTGTGGGGATTCTGAAGGACGTATTAGTTCAAATTGATAAATTTACATTTCCCGTTGACTGGTACGTCCTAGACATTGAAAAGGATGAAAATGTCCCCCTGATACTTGGAAGACCCTTTCTGTCTACAGCTAGATTCCTCATTGACTGTGATGGTGGCAAAGTGACTATACGGGTTGGTGATCAAGAGGTAAGCTATAATGTCTCCAAATCCATTCGAGACCCTCGGTCCTCCAACCGGCTTTTCCATTGAGGATATGTTTGATGACTTCAATGATTACATGGAAAAGCAAGTCATGGCTGTTGCAACTGAATATGAGCGATTGGTTGATAATTTGAATAATCATGGTGTAGTCAATCTAGAGCAGTTAGAGGCTGAATTTGAGGATGAGTTGTTTAAAGGAGAAGTTTTGGCAGTGGGACCACTAAGTAAACTCAGTGATGTTGAGTTGAAAAGTGGAGATCTCAAATCAAGTTTAGAAGACCCTCCTGCAGATCTGGTACTAAAGCCGTTGCCTAAACATCTAAAGTATGTGTTTTTAAGAGAAGGTGACAAGCATCCATTGATTATATCTGTCAAGCTGTCTCGACTAGAAGAAATGAAGCTTATAAACGTCTTGAAAAAGAACGAGAAAGCCTTTGGGTGGCAAGTAGGAGATATCAGAGGGATATCTCCCGACATCTGTATGCATAAGATCAAGACTAATGAGGGTACGAAATTTGTTAGACAGCCCCAGAGGAGGCTCAACCCTCATATGCAAGAGGTGGTTAAGAAAGAAATCATCAAACTTCATTTATGCCATCGCTGATAGTGAATGGGTATCCCCGACTCAGGTAGTTCCCAAGAAAGGTGGAATTACGATTGAGAAGAATGAGAAGGGAGAAGAAATAGCATTGAGGCTTGTTACTGGTTACAAAGTCTTCATTGATTACAGAAAGCTCAATGAAGTAACCATGAAAGATCACTTCCCCCTTCCTTTTATTGATCAGATGCTTGAGCGTCTGGCGGGACACGCATTCTACTGTTTCCTGGATGGAAATTCAGGGTATTTTCAGATACCCATCGATCCAGTTGACAAGAAAAGACCACTTTCACTTGTCCCTATGGTACATTCGCTTACAGGCGGATGCCATTTGGTCTTTGCAATGCCCCAGCTACATTCCAGAGATGTATGCTGGCTATCTTTGACGGGCTAGTTGAAAAGTGTATGGAAATTTTCATGGATGACTTTTCGGTCTTTGGTCAATCCTTCGATGATTGCCTTGATAATCTTGACCAGGTCTTAGCCAGATGTGTGGAAAAGAACTTAGTACTAAATTGGGAAAAGTGTCATTTCATGGTAAATGAGGGAATAGTTCTTGGCCACAAGATCTCCGCCAAAGATATTGAGGTAGACAGGGCCAAAGTAGAAGCTATCGAGAAGATGAGTTATCCTAAGAATGTGCGCGAAGTCAGAGGTTTTCTTGGACATGTCGGTTTCTATAGGAGATTCATTCAGGACTTTTCCAAGATAGCCAAGCCCCTGTCTACACTACTTAAAGAAGACGTTTTATTCGATTTTGATGAAAGTTGCAAGCAAGCATTTGAGGAGCTTAAGAGTCGGCTAATCTCTGCCCCGATCCTTATTTCGCCTGACAGGAATCTCCCCTTCGAGCTTATGTGTGATGCGTCAAACTATGCTGTTGGCGCAGTCTTAAGACAAAGAATAAAAGGGAAATTCCAGCCAATCTATTACGCCAGTCACACACTGAATCCGTCTCAAGTAAACTACACGACGACTGAAAATGAATTATTGGCCGTAGTCTTTGCTATGGACAAGTTTCGTAGTTACTTGTTAGGTGCTCAAGTAGTTGTGTGGACTGATCACGCTGCTTTGCGATACTTGATGACTAAGAAAGAGGCTAAATGCCTACTACGTTGGATACTGACCCTACAAGAGTTCGATGTCCAGATTAAAGACAAAAAGGGCAGTGAAAACGTAGTGGCTGATCATGTCTCAAGAATGTTGAATGAGGAAAAGGATGACCCTGACGATATAGATCTTTACTTTCCTCTAGAAAATATCATGCTTATCGACGGTTGTCCTCCAGATGTTCCTTGGTATTCTTTCATCGTAAACTACCTTCATTCCCAATATCTTGATCCAGAATTTTCCTATCAGGAGAAGAAGAAATTTTTCTCTGATTTGAAAACATACGTTTGGGATGAACCTTACCTCTTCAAGATTTTTAAAGATGGTTTGCTGAGAAGATGTGTTCCTGAATCTGAGCAACGTGATATAATTGAGCAATGCCACAGTGGACCTACCGGTGGTCATTTCGGTCCATGGAAGACCGTTGCTAAAATCTTTCAATCCGGCTTCTATTGGCCCACGATTTTTAAAGATACAAAAGCTTTCTGTAAAGCTTGTGATAGGTGTCAAAGAACCGGAACTTTAACAAGGCGTTTCGACATGCCATTGAAACCCATCTTAGAATGCGAAGTCTTTGATGTATGGGGCATCGATTTTATGGGACCATTCCCATCATCTTGTGGAAATAAATACATCTTAGTCTGCATAGATTACGTATCAAAATGGGTGGAGGCTCAAGCCACGACTCACAATGATCATAAGACGGTCATGAAGTTTCTAAAGAAAAACATCTTCTTAAGATTCGGGTGTCCACGCGCCTTGATTAGTGATGAAGGGACACACTTTTGCAACCGACCCCTGGAGAAAGTGCTTGAGAAATATGGTGTCCGGCATAAAACTGGTACACCATATCATCCTATGACGAGTGGTCAGGTTGAAAGAAGCAACCAAAGTTTAAAGAAGATCCTGGAGAAAACAGTTAACAGTCATAGAAAAGACTGGAGTCTAAAGTTGGTTGATGTACTGTGGGCATATCGAACTGCCTATAAGACCCCCATGTGTACATCACCCTATCAAATGGTAAACCATGCCACTTACCAGTCGAGTTAGAGCATAGAGCGTATTGGGCCACGAAGTTTTTAAACTTCGATACCCAATCTTGTGGAAAACATCGATTGCAACAGTTGCATGAGTTAGACGAATTTAGACTTCAGGCCTATGAAAGTGCCAGGATAAGTAAGGAAAAGACGAAACTCCTTCACGATGCCAAGATCAAGAAGCGAGAATTTCAAATAGGGGAACAAGTTTTATTGTACAATTCCAGGTTACATTTGTTCCTGGGTAAGCTGAGGACACGATGGTCCGGTCCCTTTGAAATTCTCCAAATCATTCCTGGAGGTGTCCTAGAATTACGAGGTTATGGTGACCAGCCGTTCCGAGTGAATGGTCAAAGGTGCAAGCATTACATTGGTCAAGCCAAAGAACAGCCTTTGATTGTTCGGTTCCTCGATATCCTCGGGTGTGGTACTTCAGAATTCGATAAATTTGACGAGTTTTCACCCGATTTGTTTTCTGAGGATGACGGTAGTGGTCCCTCTGAAGAAGTTCTAGCAGGTAGTTGGGATATGGAAGAGTTTGAGAAGGAGCAACGGATGAAGCGTCGTCAGAAGAAGAAGAAATCAACCATGGGGAGGTTTAAACGTGTGTGGAAGGCAATTAAAAAATTAACCCCATGTGTTAGATGCTGCTTCTGCAGCCGCACTACTGATCAAAGCCTACATGAGGTAGTGGCTGGCAGAAAAGTTAAATGGCCTGATCCAAGCTGAGCTAAAAGAGTGTTGAGCTAACGACATTAACCAAAAGCGCCACTAGGAGGCATCCTAGATATCCTTTATTATATTAGGACTCTCTTTTGTGTTGTTTCTTTTCTTTGATTTTTTTTTATCTTAAGTCTAATTAAGATTTTGTTCGAATTTGTTCAATTTAGCTGTGTTTTTAGATATGGATTACGGAGTTCTACCAGAGGAGTTTCCTTTCGTTAGTAGGATCCCACTTATCACTCTAGGTGACGGACCCGGAGGGACTATCATTTTGGACGTAGACTTTGATATTAGTACCCGCATCAGGACCACTACTTATGTGCTCATTGTACCCCGATCTTCGGGAGGTGGAGATTTTAGCTCAGAGGATCTGCAGGAGACTTTAGGACGACCGTATACAATCCTCAATGATCCGATGCTGACTGACTTGGCGCTAGTGCTGCAAGCTGAGCATTTCCAAGGAGTGGATGTTGCTGGCGAGGACTGGGCTCTACAAGACGAGTATGATTTTCCTCCTGCTATTGACATGCTCCACCGTCTGATCCGGATTGTGGATTGGGAGGAGATTTATGATGACTAGCGTCGTTAGGCTGTTTCGTCGAGCAAACGACGTTAAACAAAAGCGCTCGGTGGGAGGCAACCCACTATTTTCTAGTGTTTTATGTGTTTTCCAATTTTCTTTGTTAATTGAAGTTTTGTATGAATATTTATGATGAAATAAAAATTTGAAATTGATTTGAATGAAAAAATTTTAATTTTTTGCTGAAATTCAACCTTGGACGTGCGTCCATGAATATCTGGACGCCCGTCTGTTATGTGTCTACCTTGGACGAGCGTCCACCCATCCTGGACGCCCGTCTGCGAGATCCACTCCAACTCTGTTCTTAATTTGAACAGCTGGACGAGCGTCTGAATATCTGGATGCCCGTCCAGTTCATACCATCCTCGGTGAACGAGCGTCCACCCATCCTGGATGCCCGTCCACCCTGCGTCTATATATATCCCCTACTTCCCAATTTCAGTCGAGCCACAAAAATTTCAAAGTTTCAACCCGACTTTTCGACACCTTTTACCCTAAAATCCGCGTTTCTATACCAAATTGGGCGATTCAAAGTCCCACAAGCAGCTCTCAATCCCCTCTTTTCAATTTTCCACTCCAAATCCTCCAACAAACACCCTCTTTTCAATTCGATTCAGTGACATAGTTGGTACGGCCTTTTTGAAGAAAAATTCGATTTTTGGGTTCAATTTGGCATTGTTTGGACTTCTAATCCGTTTTATCATCATCCCCTCATCGTACTTGGTAAGATTTTATAAGCTTTTCTTAGATTATTTCACGTTTTTTTGGGTTCGATCTTCGAGTCGACTCTTTTACATGCAATTTGCCTTATTGGTTTTTTCTTCTTGTTTTGTTTATTTTTCTTCCTCTATGGGTGATCTGGGATGTTGATGGATGATGATGGATGGTCTGCATTGCTGTTTTGATGTTGGTTTGGTGTTGGATTGTTTGGGAAATCCCGTGTGGATGATAAACGGGTGGTTTTGTTTGAATTTGGATTTGGGGTTGTTGTTTGTTTAGTCTTAGTTTAAGATGGTGCACAAACAGGTTCAGAAACGGCATGGTAAGGGGGTAGCAAAGGAGCCTACTAAGAAGAAAAAGGGTGTGGACCCCACTTTAGTCAACCCAAACCAAGGTATCCGTATAAGTGAGCGTCAGAATCCTCCTAAAGGTCAATCTAGGGTTTCTTTGCGAGATGAGTTTGAGTCGGGGTTTGACACTGATGATGAGCCCTTAGTGAGAAAGATGACTAGGGTGTCGGAGACTCGGGGTGAGAGAGATGCAAATGCACCTAGGGGTGGAACCGAGGAAGCAACTGAGGGAGCTGAGCCGGTTAGACAGAATGTGAGACCTCCTATCCCTATCCCCTTGGCTCGTAGGTTCGTAAATCCAAAGGCTTTCGAGGTGTACAATAAGCACTATGTTTCGAGGACAATGTTAATAGAGCGAGCCGTCCTTGAGCCTCAGGTTGATCCGTTATCTGTTAAAATGCTTACGGATAGGAAGTGGGGGGCATTAATGACGACCCCGAGGACTCCGGTTAATGCTACATTAGTCCGAGAGTTTTATGCCAATTGCTCGAAAACGGATTTGGGAGCCGGAGTTGTCATGGTTCGGGGAGTAAAGGTGCCATTTACACCTAAGGTTATTAACGAGAAGTATAAATTGGCCCCTTTTGAGGGGTTGGACTACAAGGAGGCGATAAAGGCCAAGCAGGATGCCGGTCGAGATCCGTTGGAGGAGTTGAGGTTGTTGGTGTGCCCGGAGGTGCCGTGGACACTTAGACCGGGCGGTGATAGGAAGGAATTGGTCACCACAAGTTGGACGGAGGATTGGAAGGTCCAATGTCGGTTTATTCAGAACAGGTTGTTGCCTAAGAACAACCTGACTCACTTTCACATTGGTGACCTTGGGATGTTATATGATTTGAACTTCAAGCTAAATGTGGATGTAGGACAGGCAATTTTCGATGAGATAGCCACGAATCAAAAAGTATATACACGATGTTTGATATGTCCGCATTTGATCCACAGTCTCTGTCAAGATGCTAGGGTTCCCGAGTACAAAACTGACCACAAGCCGAAGAATCCTAGGTACTTGCAGCGGGAGAAGGTGAAATCTTTGGGACAGTCTGAGGTTGAGGCACCATGTGAGCCCGGTTCATCTTCAGCACCACCTCGAGCATCTTCCCTTCCATCTTTATCTCCCTCAGTCCGGATGAGGTTGAGCATGGCTAACAGTGTACGGAACTGGATGGAGGATATTCGGACTTCTCAGAATAATATCTTGACTATTTTGCGGTGTATAAGTGAGGGCCGAACTCCGAGGGACGACAGAGTCTTCAACCCGAGCATTATAGATTACGTCTATTCGGATGAGATTGAGCAATCCATTGCGGATGTTCTTCATGATTCCGAGTCGTCTTCGGATGAGGAGCAGGCTGACTCTCCTACGGGTGGATCACCTCCTGCTGATGATTCTGTGGCACCGGGGCAGCCCTGATATTATTTTTTCTGATTCTAGCTTCTGTTTTTCTTTTATATAAGATGATTGTATTGTCCTACTACTTTTCATTACTTGATTCATTGTACTTTTCGAGTTCGCTAATGTCTATTTTTCTCGATGAATCTTGTAAGCCTTAAGGCATTCCGTCCTTTCATTTGACTTTACTCTGCTTTAAATTTTCGATGTATTGACTGTTTCATCTTTTGACATAATTCGATTTTATTGTATCCTTTCATTTTGGTATATTTCCCCGTTTTCCCCGAGGTTTTTCCGTGTTTGTCAAGTAGTGCAGGTATATTTTTAGCGGTATTGTCGAGCTCGCTTTTACATCGTGTGGTTACGAGTTCTATTTGTCACTACGTAGGCTCCGGCCTGACTAACGATTCGAGTATCTATTGCAATCAGCTAAGTACTTTATCTTTTCTTTAATTCTGCACAATCTGAGGACATGTTGTGGTTTAAGTGTGGGGGAGGGGAATGGTTTATGTGTATCTATTCGTTTGCTTACTTCGTTTCGTTTCTATGCAAAATGAGCTAAATTTTTCAAAATTTTTGTTTTTGTTTGGTCCCGAGTAAGCAATGCATACTCTTTGCTCGTTTTTTTATAGTCATTGATGCTATATACTGTATGTTCAGTAAGTTAGTTGTTTCACCCAATATATATATTTTTCACGAGCCATAGTGAATGATGAGCTATAATATAAGGCTATACCCCTTTTGATTAGTGATCTTTGATTATCTTATAAGTCATGTGCTTAGTGCTAATGTGCATATCGTGAGAATTATAATAGTTTGTGTTTAGATCCAAAGTATGACATACTGTGAATATCTGAGGTTTGAATGTGATAAGTAAAGCGTAACCAATGTTGTTGAAAGAGTTGAAAAATATGTGAATTAATTGTGTGTCGGAAGCTGGTCGATGATTGGAGTGAGGTAGGGCATATCACGAATGTCCTATACCACAATGATGACCAAAAGCTCACGACAGTCAGAAGAAGCTGCCTTATGATTTGAGTAAGGTAGGGTATATCTCGAATATCCTATTCTGCTATGACAGGGCAAGAGCTCATTCTGATGTGTGTTAAAAGTGAAATAGTTAAATCAACTTGCAATAAGAAGTGGTATGAAATGAATGAAAGACTTAGTTATCGTATATCTTATCCCCAGTATAAACCGACAGATATGTTATAGGGATTATCCTCTAAGTATGTCAGAAAGGTCCTAAATACCTTCTATCACCTTTTTCGAGGTATGTCACGTTTTGTAGGGTGCATCTTATAAGTATCATTCATTTCTAGTTTGAAGGGGGTATTAGCTAGTTTGCTTGAAATTTTCAAGTTTGGACTTAGTGGAAGTTTGTTATGGCTATACACACACCGGGGAGAACCTCTAAGTTATTGAATATGTGTTATATGAGCTGAGATGTCTATCTTCTTCCGAGCCTTGATTTTCGTCTTGTTTTGCTCGGGACGAGCAAAAGCTAAGTGTGGGGGAGTTGTTAAGGGTGATTTTATATGATTTATATCGTTCTATTTTGTAATAATTTCCTCCATATTCGTATAATTTGCATATAAATTGAGTGTTTAATTGATTTATTGAGCAAATGAGGTCTTAAACGGTTTAATCGCAAAATTGGTTAATTTATGTGTTTTATTGATGATTTTATGTTTATTTGGATATTATTACACTTTGCGATGTTTTTTATGACGTGTAGATGCATAATTGCAGTTCAAAAGATGATTAAAAGTTGATAAAGTTTGGATTTTATGAAGAAAATGAGATAGGGAAGAAATTGGATAGAAGAAAAGAGATGAAGATGAGGAAATTGATTTTTGAGCGATTGAACGAGCGTTCGAGTCCCGTCCATCTGGACGGGCGTCTGAAGAAGTGAACGGGCGTCCAGGGGAACTATTTTTGATTCAGAGTGTTGAAGAATTTGCTAGACGAGCGTCCAGAATTACATAGGACGGGCGTCTGATCCAGCTCGGCCCGACTCGAAGAAGTTTATACAAGCTGGACGGGCGTCCACCCATCCAGACGAGCGTCCAGGAGCCGACTTAGCGGGAACCGACTTATTTTCCTATAAATAGTCGCGTTTTCTGAACCTTTAAAGAACACAATTTACCGGCGGCCACATAAACCCTAAGGGGCGATTTCCCTGTGGTTTGCACCATTCAAACACATATTTTATGCTTTTAAATTTCTAGATAGATTCCTTTATTTTTATGCACTTTACTCAAACTTATTCAAGTGATCGAGTGATGTCTAGAGGCTAGAGCCTTTGTGAACAAGCGTTGTGAAGCCGTTCTACCAACACTTTGATTTCGTTTCAGGATTGTCTTGTGAGTATTTAATTCAAGTTGTTTCTTTATTATGTTTATCATGTTTTTTATGCAACTTATATCGAAAGATCTTTGCATGTTGATTGTTTATATTGAACAGAATCATATTAAACCCTAGACCGCCATAATAAAGAATAGATCTTTAATCTAATTAACGAGAGTTATTAGGTTAGATTTCTAGCTTAGAAATTGATAAATTTCGCACCTTGGGTTAGAAAGCATTAATCTTTAGATCGAAAGATAATAGATTAATAGGTGAACTTGCTTAAGAAATTAGGGTTCATATGTTTGGTTAGGTGAATCACAACTTGGTTAGAAATCACGAGATAACCTGAATTGAAATTGAATGTTGTAGGATAGGTGGATCAATTACTTGTTCGTTCGTAACTTATTGATCAAAATCCCTTGAACTTGAATTGTTTAGCTTAGTTAGTCTTTTTATTGCATATTAGGATTAGATTTAGTTCAATTGGTTCGCAACTTTATTTTCCTGGCTTTAGATCTTGATCTTCTGTCCAGCTTATGTTTGTTATCTTTCTTGTTAGTTATTCACTGTTTTGTTTTTAGTATCTTCTCAGTAGTAATCATGACATAGTTAGGTTAGAAATAAAAACTAGAATTCACAACCCCGATTCCCCGTAAGATCGACCCGGTATTAACCTCTTTACTACGATCCTTGCACTTGAGGTATATCGGATTTATAAATATTATTACTTGTTTATTTGCATTAGATAAATCCGTGAACAAAACCATCTTAAAACCCCTTTTCCCACACACCTTCACAACTTACATTTATAAAAGTGGTTTGTGTGTTCATGAACTAGGTGTACAGGTGTAAAATTCCGATTTTCGGGAAAGGGCAAACGTGTCATTTTGCGAAAACGAAATATTATTATTCCGACTTCTTTTATTGGAGTAAAGTTTTTACAGGGAAAAAATATATATATATGTCCGAGTTGTATATATATATATATATATATATATATATATATATATATATATATATATATATATATATATATATATAAGGAAATCGATTTTTTTTTGTAGTAAAATGGTGATTAAGGAAAAAAAGGATTAGGTAATTATTGGGATTTTTCCTATTTAAGGAAAAAATAAACTCAATCAGTTTCCCTAAAATTTTGAATCAGATTTTCCACCTCCTAATCCCTATTATCTGCGTGTGAGAGCTTGAGAATAAGGCTGAGAAATTTCTTCCGTTTTCTAACTCGAATCTCAACCGTTCTTAGATTCGAGAAGTGCATTGGAATCAACGTGAAATGAGCGTCATTTCAATACTCAAAGATCAGAGCATTGTTAAGGTATGTAATTCGACCTACCTGATGTTTTGGATGAGTTTGATGGATCAAAACTCATATCTTTCGTAGTTTGTGTTAATCGAAGTGTGTGATCGAAAACCACTTTTTGGAATTGACCACATAGGTTTTCAGTGTGAGGAAAGACCGTTGCTGCAGGTTTTCTGAGTTTTTGGATTTGGAATAGCTTGCTAAAGTTAAGAAGGTCTTCCTACACGTTAATTACGGTTCACATGGTTTAAGTTACAATTTTGTTGATGTTTTGATGGTTAAATTCATGCTACGAGTTGTTTATGAATCATAGGATGTTAGGGCCTGGTAAAAGTCAAGTTTTTCTGATATTTTTCTGAGTATGTTGAGGTAGAATAAGTTTGAGAATGATTAGGGATCGATTAGGGTTTGAAAACTGAGTTTTTGGAGAGTTGTCGCGCTTGGTGCGGGCGCACCAAGCCTAGTGCGGACGCACTGGAGGACCAGAAGCTGAATTTTACATTCAGAGCGATGGTGCGGGCACACCAGACCCCGGTGCGGGTGCACCGGAGCCCAGTGCAGGCGCACCAGACCCAGTGCATGCGCACTGGTCGAGCAGATTTTGGATTTTACATACAGAGGCTCAGTGCGTACACACTGAACCCCGGTGCTGGCACACTGGCCCGTATTTTGAGGAGAATATGGGTTTAAATCATGCAATGAGTTTTAAATGTTAATCCTTTGATCTAATAAAATTAATTAAAGATAAACAAGCCCCGATTGAGTTTCCGATGCGTTTGATTCCGGCACGTACTCTTAAAAGGAGTTGAAGTTCGGGACCGTCGGAAAGGCATGAAAGGGCTTGTGCTTTGAGGATCTAGGGTTCATCAATGTCTGTGTACTTGATAGGATGTGATGTCTAGCTGTCTAAGTGAGGTATAGAGTTGATAAGTGAGTTTTACTTTGAAAACACTTAAGTGGCTAGTTACAATAATAATTACATAAGTGTAGTAAAAGATAAAACGTCATTATTCTCGGTTAGGTACTATTTCATATCGGCGATGTGATACGTTCAAAAAAGGTGAAAAATGCTACTGGCTCAAAAGGCTAAAGGGTAGTGGAGGAAATTCATCGGACATATATGCATACTGGGGCGACCCCGGAGCTAATCGGCGCTAATCACCATTAGTTAGCAAGTATATCTTCAGGCTGATGAATGCAATGCACTGTGCCCTTGAGTAATGATCTAACCAAGATAAGCTAAGCTAGAAACATATAGTCGTGAAGTGTCGATGGGCACGGAATGAACCTTAGATCGAGTCGGTCTAATAAAGATAATTGTTAAAATAAAAATTGTTAAAGAGCCTTAGTTAATATGTAGCTTCTACTTCTTACTATGTACTTACCTCAAATGCATGTTTATTTATGTGTTTGGGGGAGAGAAGACGAACAGGTAAATCTGGAGTTCGACGAGGACTTTGATGACGACGTTTAAGGACGCCGAAGTTGAAGAGTTCATTTATTCATGTTTTTATTCATTATATTAGACTTGAAGTTCCTTTGGAAATTTTGTATTTCTCTTTTAGTATACGTTTGGAGGTTTTTCATACGTTTTGGTTTTCGTTTGATTTCTTTTCCCAATGTAATAATACCTTTCTATCTTAGATATTGAGTTTCTATTCTTGGTTATTTGAAAAAAAAAAATTATTACCCGAGTATTTTGCTTCCGTTTTGCTTAACTCGATACGACATAGTCGAGGCTTACGTATAAAGTGGAATTTATTTTATTTTATACGTGCCGAACGTTCTTTTTCTGGATAAGAACTGTCTGGGAACGGGACGTTACAGTTGGTATCAGAGCGAAGCGTCCTTTAGGCTTTCTTCCTTAAGATAAGATCTCTTTAGACCATATAAAAACATTCTGATCCTTTAGAATGGTAGGTAACCTCAGAGATACTCGTGTTGATAAGTTTGGAATCGGAAGTTCTAGGGCCCAACAAGAAGCGAGTGGTTTGGTTCAAGATGTGGGTCTAGTAATTGTGGTTCATCTAGAAGATGTTGATGATTGTGTCGGAGTTTACCATTGAAAAAGAAGATGAAAAGGACCATTTAGTTTTGAATTCTACGACTCGTGGTGTAATTCTTGGTATAGGTCGGCTATCCAAGAATTTTGTCTACATGGATTGTAAATATAAGGAAGTACCTTCCGGTGAGGAATGCACTGAGGAGAAGTGGAATAGTGCAGTTTCAGTTGTTCAAGAATGGTTTGTTTAGTGTGATCCAAGCGGGAAGGTTGGGAAGTACACCAAGGAACATGGCTAAATATTGAACAAGGTCTTGGAAGCTGAGCCCTTCAAGGACAAGCCTTCAGTCATTAATAGTGCTGAGAGGAACTCGACATCAAGGAAGCGGGAAAGGCGGCCTGAGTCAGCCTGTTTGAGTTTTCGCCGTGGACGCAGAGTATGCAGAACTGGATGATAATGTTATCTCAGGTACGATAATATTAGACAGCTTAGCAGTTATGGCATTGTTTGATACGGGAGCGTCTAACACCTTTGTGTCAACTAAGATAGCTAAGAAGCTTAACTTACCAATGGAAACTTTAAGAAACACTTTGGAAATAACAACACCTTTAGGAAGGATAACTAAAGTAGCCAAGTTGATGCCTCAAGTGGATGTACGAGTAGGAGCATATCGATGCAAGAGTGACTTTACGGTTTTGGATTTTTCGGACTTCGATGTAATTCTTGGAATAGATTGGCTATCCGAGAATTATGTTCACTTGGATTGTAGGGAAAAGAGAGTGACCTTTAAAGTACCCGGGAAATCAGCTATGACTTATCAAGGTAATGTATACAAGCCTAGTAAGAAGCGTCATCCGATAATTTCAGCAGTTAAGGCGATAAGAGCGTGTCAGACGGGTTGTGAACTTATTGTACGCAGTGGATGTGGAGCAAGTGAAGCCTAAGCTAGAGGAAACCACTGTAGTGAAAGAGTACCCAGAAGTGTTTCCGGAAGAGTTACCGGGAAACATGCCAGATAGAGAGATAGAGTTTGAGATCTAGTTGGTACCTGGAGCGGCACCAGTTGCTAAGGCACCCTACAGAATGGCACCAGTTGAATTGAAAGAGTTGAAAGCTCAACTTAAGGATATGCTTGAGAGAAGTATAATTCAGCCTAGTACTTCACCTTAGGGAGCCCCAGTGTTGTTTGTCAAGAAGAAAGATGGTAGCATGAGGATGTGAAAGACTACAAAGCATTGAATAACCTCACCATGAAGAATAAGTATCCCTTACCAAGGATTGATGATTTATTTAATCAGTTGCAAGGCAAGAGAGTGTTCTCTAAGATGGATCTTAGGTCTGGTTATCATCAGTTGAAGATCAAGGTAGCGGATATACCGAAGACGGCCTTCAGTATGAGGTATGGACATTATAAGTTCTTGGTCATGCCATTCGGACTCACAAATGCTCCATTTGCATTTATGGATTTAATGCAGTGTGTTTTCATTCCATACTTGGACAAGTTTGTGATAGTGTTCATAGATGATATCCTAGTATACTCAAAGGATGAGAAGGAACATGAAGAACACTTGAGAATAGTGTTGGATACCATAAAGCAGAACCAGTTGTATGCTAAATTCTCAAAGTGTGACTTTTGGTTGGATCAAGTTAGTTTCTTGGGTCATGTCATTACTGGAGATGGCATTAAGGTTGATCTAGAAAAGATTGAAGCAGTTGAGAAGTGGTCCAGACAGTCTACAGTTTCTGAAGTTAGAAGTGTTCTCGGTTTGGCTGGCTATTATAGGGAGTTTGTACAAGACTTCTCAAAGATAGCTAACCCACTTAACCAGCTCACTCGAAAGAATGTGAAGTTTGAGTGGACTAGTGAGTGTGAAGATGCTTTCTAGACTTCGAATGAGAAGTTGACTACGGCCCCACTTTTAGCAGTTTCGGAGATTTTTGATAACTATGACGTTTATACTGATGCTTCAGGACAAGGTTTAGGTTGTGTGTTGATCCAAGGAGGAAAAGTAATTGCTTATGCATCAAGACAGTTGAAAGTACATGAGAGGAATTACCCAACACATGACTTAGAGTTGGCAGCAGTAGTGTTTGCCCTAAAGATTTGGAGGCACTACTAGTATGGAGTTAAGGCTAGGATCTTCACCGACCATAAGAGTTTAAGTACATCTTCACTCAGGAGAATCTGAATATGAGGCAAAGGAGATGGTTAGAGTTATTAAAGGATTACAACTTGGATATTCAGTACCGTCCGGGGAAAGAAAATGTGGTTGCAGATGCCTTGAGCAGAAACCGGAGTTTGCAGTTTCAAGTGTTGAAGAAGTTGCAGAAAGGTTAGATGGACTGAAAATCCAGAGTTTTGATCAGATTGAAGAACGACAGTTTGTGGCACCGTTGTTAGTAAGATCCGAGTTGATGGCTGATATTCGTGAAAAGTAAGATGAAGATCCAGTTTTGGTTGATTTGAGGCAATTTGCATGAGAAAAGCCCATTGTAGGTTGTGTTAGATAAGAATGGAAATCTTTGGTACCAGGATCGGTTGTGTGTGCCTAATGTCAGTGATTTGAGACTGAGAGTTATGGAAGAGGCACATAGGATTGCTTTTGCAGTTCATCCAGGAGCTACTAAAATGTACAGGGACTTGAAAGAAAAGTTTTGGTGGCCCTCGATGAAAGTGGAAATAGCCAAAATTTGTAGCAGAATGTGATGCTTGCCAGAAAGTTAAAGCAGAGCATAGAAGGCCAGGAGGAATGCTTAAGCCATTGGATATCCCTGAATGGAAATGGGATAAGATCACGAAGGATTTCATCACCGGTTTACCTTAAGACAAGAGGAGGACATGATGCCATTTGGGTGATTGTGGATAGATTGACCAAATCCGCTCATTTCTTACCGTTAAGGTTGATATGCCCTTAAAGAAGATGACCACACTGTACTTGGATAATATAGTGAAGTTACACGGAGTACATATCTCTATAGTCTCGGATCAAGATAGTCGGTTCTTTTGTTGGTTTTGGAAAGGTTTACAGCAAGCTTTTGGTACGAGGTTGGATATGAGTACGGCCTTTCATCCTCAGACAGATGGGTAATCAGAAAGAACCATCCAAACACTTGAAGACATGTTGAGAGCTTGTGTTTTGGAAGTAGGCGGATCATGGGATGATTACCTACCTGTAGCGGAGTTTGCTTATAACAACAGTTACCATGCAAGTATAGGCATGCTACCGTTTGAAGCTTTGTATGGAAGAAGATGTAGAACACCGCTGTTTTGGGATGAAGTCAGGGAAAGACAAGTCGCCGGGCCGGAGTTGGTTGAACAAGCTAAGGAAAGAGTTCAGTTGGTTAAGAAGAATTTGAAGGCAGCTCAAGATAGACAGAAAAGTTGGGCAGATGTTAAAAGAAGACCTCTTGAGTTTGAAGTTGGTGAAAGAGTTTATCTGCGAGCTTCACCGATGAAAGGAGTGAAACGTTTTGGCCAAAAGGGAAAGCTAAGTCCAAGATATGTTGGACCATTTAATATTCTAGAAAGAGTTGGACCGTTGGCATATAAGCTGAAGTTACCAGAATCAATGTAAAGAGTCCATAATGTTTTTCATGTGTCGATGTTGAAGAATTGTTTGTCGAAGAGTGATGTTGAAACCACAGTTGATCCGGAAGTTCTTCAAGATAATCTTGCTTATGATGAGAAACCGATCAAGATTTTGGACCGGAAGGAAAAGATGATTAAGAGACGATTAATCCCTTAAGTTTTGGTGCAATGGAGCAATCATTCACTGGATGAAGCCACTTGGGAAGTAGAAGACGATATGATCAGCGAGTTCCCAGATTTTATGGACTTACCAGGTATGTTCTAGTTTCGAGGACGAAACTCCTCTTAATGAGGGAGGAATGTAATATTCCGATTTTCGGGAAAGGACAGACGTGTCATTTTGCGAAAACGAAATATTATTATTCCGACTTATTTTATTGGAGTTAAGTTTTTACGGGGAAAAAATAAATATATGTTGAGTTGTATATATATATATATATATATATATATATATATATATATATATATATATATATATATATATATATATATATATATATATATATATTAAGGAAATCTGATTTTTTTTAGTAAAAGGGTGATTAAGGAAAATAAGGATTAGGTAATTTATTAGGATTTTTCCTATTTAAGGAAAAAATAAACCCAATCGCTTCCTAACCTTTTGAATCATATTTTACACCTCATAATCCCTATTATCTGCGAGTGAGAGCTTGAGAATAAGGCTAAGAGATTTCTTCCGTTTTCTAAGTCGAATAACCATTTTTAGATTCGAGAAGTGCGTTGGAATCGTCGTGAAAAAAGCTTCGTTTCAATACTCAAAGATCAGAGCTTTGTTAAGGTATGTAATTCGACCTGCCTGATGTTTTGGATGAGTTTGATGGATCATAACTCATATCTTTCGTAGTTTGTGTTAATCGAAGTGTGTGATCGAATCTAACCCCTTTTTGGAATGGATCACATAGGTTTTCTGTGTGAGGAAGGATCGTTGCTGCAGGTTTTCTGTGTTTTTGGATTTGGAATAGCTTGCTAAAGGTAACAAGGTCTTCCTACACGTTAATTACGGTTCATAGGGTTTAAGTTATGATTTTGTTGATGTTTTGATGGTTGGAATTCATGCTACGAGTTGTTTATGAATCATAGGATGTTAGGGTCTGGTAAAAATCAAGTTTTTGCGCTATTTTTCTGAGTATATTGAGGTAGAATAAGTTTGAGAACGATTAGGGATCGATTAGTGTTCGAAAACTGAGTTTTTGGAGAGTTGCCGCGCTTGGTACGGACGCACTGGAGGATCAGAAACTGAATTTTACATTCAGAGAGTTGGTGCGGGCGCACCAGACCCAGGTGCGGGTGCACTGGAGCCCAGTCTGGGCGCACCAGACCCAGTTCGGGCGCACTGGTCGAGCAAATTTTGGATTTTACATACAGAGGCTCAGTGCATGCGCATTGAACCCCGGTGCTGGCGCATTGGCCCCTGTTTTGAGGAGAATGTGGGTTTAAATCATAAAATGAGTTTTAAATGTTAATCCTTTGATCTAATAACATTAATTAAACATAAACAAGCCCTAATTGAGTTTCTGATGCGTTTGGTTCCAGCACCGGTCGTACTCTTAAAGGGAGTTGAAGTTCGGGACCGTCGGAAAGGCATGAAAGGGCTTGGGCTTTGATGATCTAGAGTTCATCAATGTCTGTGTACTTGATAGGATGTGGTTTCTAGCGGTCTAAGTGAGGGAGTAGAGTAGATAAGTGAGTTTTGCTTTGAAAACACTTATGTGGCTAGTTAATTCACAATAATAATTACATAAGTGTAGTGAAAGATAAAACGTCAATTATTCTTGGTTAGGCACTATTTCATATCGGCGATGTGATACGTTCATAAAAGGTGAACAACGCTACTGCCTCAAAAGGCTGAAGGGTAGTGGAGGAAATTCATCGGACATATACGCATACCGGGGCGACCCCGGAGCTAATCGGTGCTAATCACCGTTAGTTAGCAAGTATATCTTCAGGCTGATAAACGCCATGCACAGTGCCCATGAGTAATGATGTAACCAAGATAAGCTAAGCTAGAAACGTATTGTCGTGAAGTGTCGATGGGCACGGAATGAACCTTAGATCGAGTCAGTCTCATAAAGATAATTGTTAAAATAAAACTGTTAAAGAGCCTTAGTTAATTTCTAGCTTATACATCTTACTATGTAAAATGTACTTTCCTCAAATGCATGTTAATTTATGTGTTTGGGGGAGAGAAGACGAACAGATAAATCTGGAGTTCGACGAGGACTTTGATGACGACGTTTAAGGACGTCGAAGTTGAAGAGTTCATTTATTCATGTTTTTATTCATTATATTAGACCTGAAGTTCCTTTGGATATTTTGTATTTCTCTTTTAGTATACGTTTGGGGTTTTTCGTACGTTTTGGTTTTCGTTTGATTTCTTTTCCCAATGTAATAAATGTTACATTTCTATCTTTAGATATTGAGTTTCTATTCTTGGTTATTTGAAAAAAAAAATTATTACCCGAGTCTTTTGCTTCCGTTTTACTTAACTCGATACGACGTAGTAGAGGCTTACGTATAAAGTGAAATTTATTTTATTTTATACATGCCGAACGATCTTTTTCCGGATAAGGACTCGGTGTCCAGGAACGGGGCATTTCAACAAGCTAATTCCAGCATTAAGAACAAGTTTAAGACACGAATTCATCGAAACAACATCAATCAAGCACTACCCATTCCCAATTTTATCAATTAGAGGATGATTTCTTCAATGTTCACATGATTTAGCCATGTAGATGTTTAGCTACTCATATTAAAGCTAGAAACAACAATCAAAGAGAGAATCAAATCCATAAACAAGAAAAGAAATGAACTTAATTACCAAAATCGCAGAAAATTGCCTTTACATCAAGCTTCATCGACACCCATGTCAATCGGTGAAGAAGAAGATCCAAAATGCAAAATCCAAGATACTTGAGCTAAAATATAAGCTAGATTATGTTTAAACTAAGTAAATTTGGTGTAAAGTGAATCTAGGGATCAAAGAGGGAAATAAAGGGGCGATTTAGGTTAGCTCAATGTAAAAGTATGGGAGTAAGAATATCATTGAAAATCTGTGCAAAACAGTATTAGTATGCGTCCAAAAATGGGCATAAAAACGGTCTGATGAGCGCATATTTCGGTCAATGAGCACGCATTCACTTCTGTCGGCTAGCTGGAATGCGCACGCATTCTTGCCAATGCGTGCGCACAATAGGCTCTGAATCATTTATGTCTTCAATGCGCACGCATCCCTCTCAATGCGCGCGCACAATGCTCTCTGAATCTTTTCAAGCCTTCTGGTTTCTTGAATGCGCATGCATTCTCTTTAATGCACGCGCATTGGGTGAAATTCTCCCAAAACGTGCATTCTGCTTGTCAGATGCGCACGCATTCAATCCCATGCGCACGCATTCCATGCTGGACCTCTAAATGTTCACTTTTCTTCAACTTTTCCATCCCCGAGCCTCGGTTTCGTCTTTCTAAGCCTCATGCCTTAACTTCCGGGTTTACGAGTAACCTATTTCATGCATTGCACATACCGAACAACATACCGAGCGTCATTCCGCAAAAACATAGGGCTCGAAAAAGAGCCACAAACACCGTAAAATGGTAGGGTTTTCCATCTATTTGACGAATTATCTCAAAGTGAGTGCTCAAAGTGATTTTGCCCTATATACGGTCTAAAACTATCCAAACTAAGCCAAAAGTGTCGTAAATGAAGACTAAAACATACACCGAAACATAGTAAGGTTGACTCTCATCATCCCACAATTTTCAATTAAAATTTAAAGAAGCATATTACAATTTTTATTTAATTTTTCTTTTTTGAGGGAACATATTGCAATTTCATAAGTCGAAATAATGATATACATATATTCCTGGACGTCAAATTTTACATATATTACAACACACGGATAATCACCATTCATTGCAAGTTTCAACAAAGATATTATTATTTCATTTATATTAAAAAAAAAAAAACGAAAACAAACACATTATTATTTCTCCCATATTACAACAAAACACAAACAATCAAACAAAATAGGAAGAACACAAATACAGTTTTCTTTCTTCAGAAAAAAAAAAAAAAAAAAAAAAAAAATCAAACGTATAGTGATGCCTTATGGCAAGGTGCTATCCGATTTGATATGGACCGCCGTAATACTTCCTCCCTCAGATAAACCGTTAGAGATTCCTCCGGTCAACGGTAATGTTGTAGTGAGGATCGGCTCTAAGACTTTCTCTAGATCAAGCAACTTCCGAGCAGGAACCGGCGGCCAGGGGTCGGTCATGATGATGCTAAATTAAGCACCACTAATTTAACAGGGCCAAATACAATCTAAGGATGAACTAAGAAGAATAAGGACGGCTAAAATAATAGTAGAGATAGGGTTTTTTGGGGTTTTGTGGCTGAGCCCAAGAATGTATCTCGGGTTGCCTACGTATCCTGTTTCTTGTCCAGAAATCAAGTCTTACGTAGTTCCTGGAGTTGTGTATTTATAGTTCTAAATCCATGTTAAACCCTGAATTATAAGGCGGTGATATCTATTGACGTTAATAACCCTTATTGGGCCGAGCCCCTTTCCCAAGTAATCCCATGGATATTGGGCATGTGAAGTTGGGCCGGAACTCTGGTCTCGACTCGAATATCTCCAACATGGGTGTTCGAGATAGGACACTTGTATAACCTGCTGGTTGTTGTGGTCTTCATTGACACTTGTCTTGTTCGACCCGAGGTGATTGCTGTAGGCTTGGATTCTCTAAAACGCCAGCTGGACCGATCAGATAATTCTACGTGGAGAGGTGAGTATCGTCAGTACACATATAAAATGTGTATAGAAAACCAAATTCACTGTAATATTTTTTTTAACGGGTCGGGTGACCCATTTCCTTATACACGGATCTGCCCCTGCCGGCGGCACCGCCAGTACTGTTGAGGAGCTGGCGGCTACAAGTAAAAGTAGGACCATGAAGCCAATGGAATTAATTTTATAATTAGCTGCTGCCATTATTAATTAAAATTATATAACTCAAATTATTAATGCTGCTCTTGTTGTGATTTGTGATCGATGTCATGGATTCCTATTTATAGTTACGAGATTTCAATTATTAATAAAGAATATATAACTAGTGTAGTTTGTATTCAAATCGTGCAAGCTCCCGATGAATTCGGAGTCCTACTTACTTGCCATGTGAAGAAAATATAGATTAGACAAAAATGATAGTGCTATATTTATTTTATTATATTATAGTACGTCTTCTCATCAATAGTCTATATATACTGTTACCGTAACGGCTCAAATCGTAACAAATTCAAGGCACAAGACAAAAATAGCAACAGAAACATATCACATTCTCTGCAAGAGGTAGCTATTTATTAGAGACGTGAAGATTGTGAATCACTTCTCTTTCAGCCCTATCAGGAGTTTTCACATACAAAATAAACCACAATACGATGTATCGGAGAAGAATGTCATAAAATCGATCTCTTTAGCTTCGATTTTATGGAATGAAACATTATAGAAAAATAATAAGAGGACCATAACTACACAGTCAAATCTCTCGAAACGCCTTAGCTTTCAGATCATTAATATGCTTTAAAATGTGTTTCACTCATTTTCTATACGATCTGAAGAATAACAAAAGTGATTTAGTATTCCAATGTCAATTTTAATGACGTTCGTACTGCAAACGGCCGTCGGTTCCACTGACGTTAAGTTGTTCAAAATAATAAATACATTTAATGAGGTGTCCACGTGCTCACATGTGGGCACACCTTTTTGGCGTGGATAATTGTTTGCCCTTATTTTTTGTTGTTGTATTTTATAGCTAAACTTGACTCATCTTCCATCGTACACTACACAATAGAACTTCAAATCCGTCGGGTTTTCCTTTTTTTTCTCATTTCTGCAAAAACTGCAAACGATACATGTTTGATAAAAAAAAGTACACGGTTTTATTCAATTGTTGTGCCGAAATCGAATCAAAAAATTTCGATTGATTGAAATTTAAAAATGAAACTGCACTGTCTGTTGGAGGTAATAAAAATGAACCGTATCAAAATATACACTTTGGTTCGGTTTATGTAACAAAGAATGGAACGAAAAATTTCGGTTTCTGTATATCGCTAACCAAAATTCCGGTTTTTACCGAAAAATGGAAAAAAAATCTACTGTTAAGTAATTAAAAAGTGAGGAGCTGGCGGCTACAAGCACTACAACAAATTAGGTTTTTAGAGACCGTACCATTAAGGACGACACTTGTCGTCCCAAAATAAAGATTATTAGGGACGACATGTCGTCCCTAAAGATCGGTCAACGTTCGATTAATTAAATATGAGAAATCTAAATCTTTCGGGACGATTCTTTATTGTTTGGGACGACAATGTCGTCCCTAATAATCATTAAATTTCCCGCCCTTCCACGTGGATTCCAGAGTGGCAAATTTTACCGGGAAACTCTTTGTCGTCCCTGTTTTTAATTTTTTCCCACCCAAAATTTTATGAAATAATTTGAATTTTTATTTATTTAATAGGGACGACATATGTCATCCCTAAAAATGAATTTTTTATTAAAAACGATTTTTTATTAAAAATTATATTTAATATTTTAAATTCACTACTCGTTAATCAATATCGAGTTTGAAATCAAAATTTGACTTATAAGTAACGAGATTGAGTTTTAATTTACTACTTATTAATCAATCTCGATGTTGAATTCAACATTTGACTTAAAAGTAACGAGCATCGGGTTTGAAAATCACTACTCGTTAATGAATCTCGAGTTTGAAATCAATAGTTGACTTATAAGTAACGAGTCTCGAGTTTGACTTATAAGTAACGAGCCTAAAGGTTTTGAAAATCAGCAATCATTAATCAATCTCGAGTTTGAAATCAACATTTGACATATAAGTAACGATCCTCGGGATTGAAGACCAGTACTCGTTAATCAATCTCGAGGTTGAAATGAACAATGGACTTATTAGTAACGAGCATTGAGTTTGAATTTACAACTTATTAATCAATATCGAGTTTGAAATCAACATTTGACTTATAAGTAACGAGCATTGAGTTTGAATTTACTACTTATTAATCAATATCGAGTTTGAAATCAACATTTGACTTATTATTATCGAGCATAAGGGTTTGAAAATCAATATTGATTAATCAATCTCGAGTTTGAAATCAACTTATAAGTATCGAGCCTAAGGGTTTTGAAAATCAGTAATCATTAATCAATCTCGAGTTTGAAATCAACATTTGACATATAAGCTAGTAACGATCCTCGGGATTGAAGACCAGTACTCGTTAATCAATCTCGAGGTTGAAATGAACAATGGACTTATAAGTAACGAGCCTAAGGTTTGAAATCAACATTTGACATATAATCTCGTGTTTGAAATCAACATTTGACTAAGTAACGAGCATCAGACTTGAATTAAATACTGATCAATCAATCTCGAGTTTGAAATCAACATTTGACTTAAAATTAACGAGCCTAAGGTTTGAAAAGCACTACTCGTTAATTCAATACTGATCAATCAATCTTGAGTTTGAAATCAACAATTGCCTAAGTAACGAGCCTCGGGCTTGAATTCAATAATGATCAATCAGTCTCGTGTTTGAAATCAACATTTGACTAAGTAACGAGCATCAGACTTGATCAATCAATCTCGAGTTTGAAATCAACAATTGCCTAAGTAACGAGCATCGGGTTTGAATTCAATAATGATCAATCAATCTTGAGTTTGAAATCAATAATTTCCTAAGTAACGAGTCTCGGGCTTGAATTCAGTAATGATCAATCTCGAGATTCGAAAGCGATTAAGTGATTTCAAGCCGATATCTTTACTTACAGACGTGCCTTGATAGTACTATCTACTATAGATCGTCAGTTCGTTATCGAGCGATTGATTTGAATCTCGGGGTTCGTTAACGAGCGATTGATCTCAATCTCGAGATTCGAAAGCGATTAAGTGATTTCAAACCGATATCTTTACTTACAGACGTGTCTTGATAGTACTATCTGTAAATTAACGATAAATACAGAGTACCTTAATAGCGGAAGAAATCACCATGATCGTTTCCCTACATCCATTGTTACTCGACTACGTCTCTAGTTGTTGCCGTCTTGAAGAGAGGATTCCGACATCTCTCTCCTTGCCTACAACCGTTATGTGTTGGTTTCTTTCGTATGCTTTATGATGGAGTAAAGCATTGCTTTTATAGGCGGAGAGAGGGCCGAAATCCGAATGACTTAGTGTTTAGCTTTAATCTCGGCCGTCCATCAAAGCCGAGTTTTAATCGGATTAAAACTCCTTTTAAATAACCAATAAATAATAAATAGCATATTTCCTAGGGAAAACGAATTTCCTATAAGACCACTATTACGGGGAAAGAAATTAATCGGGCTCAATAAAAGCCACGACATAATTATTCTTACATTCTCCCACTTGGTCGATAGGAGCATTTCATCAGTGTTTTCCTTTCAAAGGAACATAAGGCGCGCATTATATGCTAAACAATTTCTTTCGTTGGTTAGCGTAAGTGTCATCATTAATCTAGCTGTCAATACGAGTCATAGTGGTTACACATCATTATGCAACATGCTTCCTTCTATGCACAACAACATTTACAACTGTCTTAACTAGACCATAAGCGGAGATTACATAAACGGTCCCATTATGTCTTTGCAAGAGACAATTTCTGTTATAATATATCCATTCGTAAGGTGTGTACACAATGGAAAACAGAAAACAATAATGATGTAGGAGAGTGACATTAAGAGCTCCACAAATGTCAAACATAAGTATAAATAAATGGCAGAACATGATAATTAGGAGCTATCCTCAAGACTCATTCTTTCAGTGTCTCTCTGTTATGTCTTCGGGTAGTCCTTTCGTAAATATTCCTGCAACCATAAGATTTGTCAATTTGTGTTTAATGACAAACAATTATCTTCTAACATCTTGCTTCAGTAATTGATATTTAAGGTCCATGTGTTTTGGTCCTTTAGATATCATGTCATGCTTAGAGGATCCATGTCCCCTAGATTGCAGCCTCATAACGTGCCACGCACTCTACTTTCATGGTGGATGAGTATGGCAACTATGACTTCTGGCTTTTCTGTGATACGGCACCTCCGTTTAGAAGATACACGTAGCCAAGAGTACAAAGTCTGGTGTCAGTTTATCCTCCAAAATCCGAGTCTGAATAACCAGTCACCTGTGGGTGTCCTGATTTTCAGTATGTGAGCATGTAATTCATGTTCCTTTAAGTATCTCGGTACTTTCTTAGCAGACTTTCCAATGAGACATTCTTGGTTTGCTTTGAAATGTACCTATCATGCCAAAGAACATGACTAATGTCGAGTCTTGTACAAACTTGTACATACCGTAAACTCTCTACAAGAGAAGCATAAGGATGTTTTTCCATATCTTTACGTTCCAACTCATTACGGAATAATATTAGAACAATAATGGAAGAACATGTCATCATGCCAAATCTTTCCAAAACTTTATCAATATAGGCTTTTGAGACAATCCTAAATATTAAATGCCCTGTCACGGAATATTTCTATCCCTAACACATAGGAAGCCCCACTTAAGTCTTTCATTTCAAAGTTCTTGAAGAGATCGGTCTTGGTTTCATGTAATACACCAAGATCACTGTTGGCCAATGATAGATCACCAATATACAGAATCAAAAATATGAACATGCTCCCATTGATCTTGAGGTATATGCAAAGGTCGATTGTGTTCTCATTGAAACCGAAAATAGTAATGGTTTCATGTAACTTTAAGTAACGTTACCTCGAAGCTTGTTTCAGTCCATATATTGATTTCTTAAGCTTGCAGACCATGTCTTCATGACCGTCAACATGAAATCTTTAGGCTGACGCATATAGACTTTTTTCTTTCAAGTCTCCATTTAGAAAGGCTGTTTTCACATCCATCTGGTGTAACTCGAGATCATAATGAGCTACTAGTGCCATGATAATTCAAAAAAAAAGGTCTTTCCTGGACATAAGGGAAAAAGTCTCTTAGCAATCAATGCCTTCTTTCTGATTGAAGCTTCTAGCAACAAGTCAGGCTTTATATCATTCAATATTACCGTTACAGTCGCGCTTAGTCTTGAAGACCCATTTACAGCCAACTGGTTTGTGTCCTGAAGGTAATTGAACGACTTCCCATACTTGATTTTCATCCATAGATTTCAATTCATTTTTCATGGCATCAATCCACTTACTAGAATTAACTTCCTTAATGGCTAGTGAAAACGAAACCGGATCTTTACTTGTCCCTTGTTCATATTCTACTTGATAAAGCATTAATCATCAGGAATAGCAGATCTCCTTTGTCTTTGAGATCTTCTTAATGCTGGTTCCTGTGATGCTTCATTACTATTTTCATTGGCAATGATCTCATCATGGAGTTGTTGATCATTTATTGGATTTTCTTCATTGTTCAACGGTTCAACAATGGAGAGATTCCCAATACTTTTCGGAGTAGGGTTAAAAGGGACGGGTACCCTTATTTCCTTTATGATCACATCACAAATTTTATCACTCCCACTGATTTCGCCATTCTCATAGAGTATAGCATTACCGGTTTCAACAATTCTCGTAACATGGTTAGGACAATAAAACCTATATCCTTTGGATTTTTCTGGGTAACCTTGAAGTAACCACTAACGTTTCTAAATCCAATTTCTTTACTTGTGGATTCTAAATTCTAGCCCCAGCTGGACATCCCCATATTTGTTGCCATAATGGGAGGCATGGAAGAGATAATAAAATCATCAAATCATCAATGAATGTTCAAGTAAAATAAAATAAAATAAAATGTTGAACCTCCTTCGTTTGTCGCTGTATGCTTTATGCTACAAGTAAAAGTAATCCGAATGACCATGAAGCCAATGGAATTAATTTTATAATTAGCTGCTGCCATTATTAATTAAAATTATATAACTCAAATTATTAATGCTTAAAATTATATAACTCAAATTATTAATGCTGCTCTTGTTGTGATTTGTGATCGATGTCATGGATTCCTATTTATAGTTACGAGATTTCAATTATTAATAAAGAATATATAACTAGTGTAGTTTGTATTCAAATCGTGCAAGCTCCCGATGAATTCGGAATCGTACTTACTTGCCATGTGAAGAAAATATATATATTAGACAAAAATGATAGTGCTATATTTATTTTATTATTATAGTACGTCTTCTCATCAATAGTCTATATATACTGTTACCGTAACGGCTGAAATATTACCGTTATGAAGAACAAATGTGGATATATTAACGATTTGATATTTAACACGATACATGTTGGATTTTTGTCTTTATAATCAAGTTTTTGTCTATCAATATGTCTTACTATCTAATCAATTATGTTTTTTTTTTTTAACTTTGAGGGGTAATCAATTATGTTAAAATGAGTTTTTTCGATTATTATTTCAAATAATAACATTTTCCTTGTATAAATTCTAATTCTAATAAGCTGAGGAATTTTTCCTAAAAATAAAAAAAAAAAAATAATTAAGCTGAGGAAATAAAAGTCAATGGATCTCCTTGAGAGTCTCTCATAGTCTCATTATAAAATATGGCGAGGAACATATGATATATATATATATACTAGTGAACGTGAGCCGTGCAAGGCGGGCCCAACATAAATTGTTACCAACGATAATATCAAAGAATAGATCCCCAACGTGAAATAAATCGTGTAAATTTAAACCGTAACAAATTCAAGGCACAAGACAAAAAGAGCAACTGAAACATATCACATTCTCTGCAGAGAGGTAGCTATTTCTTAGAAACGTGAAGATTGTGAATCACTTCTCTTCCAGCCCTATCAGGAGTTTCCACCTACAAAATAAACCACAATACGATGTATCGGAGAAGAATGTCATAAAATCGATCCCTTTTCTTCGATTTTACGTAATGAAACATTATAGAAAAACAATAAGGGGGACCATAACTACACGGTCAAATCTCTCGGGACGCCTTAGCTTCCAGATCATTAATATGCTTTAAAATGAGTTTCACTCATTTTCTATACGATATGAAGAATATAAAAAGTGATTTGGTATTCCAACGTCAATTTTAATGACGTTCGTACTGCAAACGGCCGTCGGTTCCACTGACGTTATGTTGTTCAAAATAATAAATACATTTAATGTGGTGTCCACACGGTCACATGTGGGCACACCTTCTTGGCGCGGATATTTGTTTGCCCTTATTTTTTGTTGTTGTATTTTATAGCTAAATTTGACTCATCTTCCATCGTACACTACACAGTAGAAAATTCAAATCCGTCGGGCTTTCCTTTTTTTTTTTTCATTTCTGTAAAAACTACTAACGGTACATGTTTGATAAAAAAAAAGTACACGGTTTTATTCAATTGTTGTGTCGAAATCGAATCAAAAATTTTCGGTTGATTGAAATTTAAAAATGAAACCGCATTGTCTGTTGGAGGTAATAAAAATGAACCGTATCAAAATATACACTTTGGTTCGGTTTATGTAACGGAGAATGGAACGAAAAATTTCGGTTTCTATATATCGCTAACCGAAATTCCGTTTTTACCGAAGAAGGGGAAAAAAAAAATCTATTGTTAAAAAAAAAAAAAATAATAATAATAATAATAAAAAAGTGAGGAGCTGGCGGCTACAAGTAAAAGTAAGACCATGAAGCCAATGGAATTAATTTTATAATTAGCTGCTGCCATTATTAATTAAAATTATATAACTCAAATTATTAATGCTGCTCTTGTTGTGATTTGTGATCGATCTCATGGATTCCTATTTATAGTTACGAGATTTCAATTATTAATAAAGAATATGTAACTAGTGTAGTTTGTATTCAAATCGTGCAAGCTCCCGATGAATTCGGAGTCCTACTTACTTGCCATGTGAAGAAAATATATATATTAGACAAAAATGATAGTGCTATATTTATTTTATTATTATAGTACGTCTTCTCATCAATAGTCTAATATACTGTTACCGTAACGGCTGTGACACGATCATGCATGACCATTGACATAACACATATTTACAATTTGATTATGTTGGGACTCGTGTCTATCAATATGTCTTACTATCTAATCAATTATGTTTTTTTTTTTTAATTTGAGGGGTAATCAATTATGTTAAAATGAGTTTTTTCGATTATTATTTCAAATAATAACATTTTCCTTGTATAAATTCTAATTCTAATAAGCTGAGGAATTTTTCCTAAAAAAAATAAAATTAAGCTGAGGAAATAAAAGTCAATGGATCTCCTTGAGAGTCTCTCATAGTCTCATTATAAAATTATTTTATGGCGAGGAACATATGATATATATAGAGAAGATGAGGCTGAATTTTATTTTTGTGTTGAAAATTTATTTATTTTAATGGAAAAGAGATGATATGTGTATAAATGAAATAGAAAAGACGTGGGAGATAATGAACTTCCACGCGTGAGGTATCAAGAAACGTGGCAAGCGAAATGGATCAGATTTGTTTTACTTTTTTTTTTCCCTGAAAGGATATGAACACACGTGTATATCAATAAAATTAGTTCACCTCCAATGAAACAAGAGACGATTAAAACTTATTATCACCAAAAGCGTCATACTATAAAAGTCGTATATGCATATTCACAAACGAATTCAATAGTTTACAAACTACCAAAAATGTATCAATATCTTGTGGAAAAGGCCGGCTCACAAATATATAGAAGTAAATACGTACCCAAAAAAATCGATGACTCCCCAAAAAGCTGACATAGACATGGAATATAAAATATATAGTAAGAAAGGAAACCCCCCCCCCCCAAAAAAAAAAAAACCAATGACACCATAAAAAACCGACATAGACACACAATACAAACAAATTTTAGTATATTGAAATATCATATAGTTGTATCGTAGAAAAGATATAAGAAAAAAGAACAAAAAACAAAACTAAAACCCCAAAAAAAAAAAAAAAAAAAAACAAAACCACACACTCACACAATTTGTTAAATCAATCGAGAAAATATAAAAAACTGGTAGCAAGCGTTACCGTGGATAAAAAGCATTGGGATTTTCTGTAGATCCCGTAACTACGGGGTTTTCCATAGATCCCCTAACTATTGGGGTTTGCAGTAGTACCCTTAACTACACTTACCTGAAGCAATCTTCTTCTTCCCGAAACAAAGAAAGTGTAATGCCTTTTATTCGACAAGCTGCCAGAAATAGTAGTCAGGTAAGTACGGCAATATAGTGACTATCATATGTTGACCAAACAAAGGTGACAGTCATCTCAATATTGAAACCAAGACAGTGCGTAGAAAAGATGAATGTGCATGAGTATTCAGAGTGAGAGTGAACACATGTCTGTGTGTACGCATGGGCAACATATTTATAAGGGCCCAAAAAATGTTATGCAAAGGAAAACAGAAAGAATACAGCTCTAATGTGTGAGCGTCAGGGTAGAAATGATTCACAGGTGAAATAGTAATTAAATGGCAAATACAAACTGAAAAGCATATATAAGGCACACAATTAACAGTAAACATCTAAATGTAAGAGGATAACTAACACAAGAAGTATGTGAAATAAAATTTAAGAAGAAGGTCTCCTTAGAATGAAGAAGTAAACCTATTAAAAAGGAAAGTTACCTGACATAAAAAAAGAAGGAATAACAGTTAGAAAACATTAAAAGCAGATAGTTTTGAAAGCAAAAGCACTTTCACAGAGGAGTGGATGGAACAAGCAAGAATGCTTTGGAAAAAAAAAGCACGAACAAAGGTAATAAATAGCGGAAGTAATTAGATGCCTTCAAAGACAATAAGAAAAGGAATGTAAAAAAGAATAGCTCAATATGTAAAGGAAGACCCAAAAAAAACCTTATCAGCTAATACTTGTGAAAGCATAAGAGCTTCCACAGAAGATTAGATCTACGAAGTATGGAGTACTTAGGAAAAAAAGATTAACAGACATAACATATAGGGAATTAAGCAGTCAGGTCAATGCAGCAGAAGGTAAACATAACATAAAACATAAAATATAGCTAATCTAGGTATTGAAGGTTGGAGTAATCCATAATCTAGTGTCATGCTTTGTATGCAGTATGTACTGATTTGTATGCAAAAGATCACAGCAGGCACTATGACTACACTGGAAAACAAATCTTAAGGGTAAGGTAGATGGATTATACGGATTGTAAACAGTCCACATGAAGGTTTAGTATTGTCACCAAATCAATCCATTAAGATATACTACAAACGATAGAGTCGATAGGGGGAAAAAAAGCAGATTTTATACGGCAATCTGAAACAGCACACATGAGAAGTTTAATTTCTGGAGAAGTATGTATTGTTTTCTAGGAAACAGAGCACACAGTATGAACGATTACTGAACAAAAAAACAAAACTGAAGTGTAGATGAATTATATGGATTGTAAACAGCCCATGTGAAGGCTAGGTACTATCAGTAAATTAATCTATACTAAAATATACTACAAATTATATTAGCTACCGGGCGATAAAAGCATACTTGGTACGAGAATATCAAATAATACAGACATTAAAGGCTTATATTTTGGAGACTAAAAGTTAATTAGTACACAAAGCATACCTGAAACAGAGCAATCTTATGATATGCAGTAGATGTTTTCATATCTATAAAGAAGGAAGCCCAAAAGGGAACCAAAAAAAGGGGAAAAACGTAAGATCCATGAATGGTAAGATCTAGAAGGCGTAGAAAAATAGTTAACCAAGCAGATTAAGCAGAATGAATTCTTAGTCGAGCCATGTGTGTAATACAGTAAATACTTTAGCATAAGACCTAAAACATGTGCGAGGGAGAAAGTAGACCATGATAATAAGAAGTGAGAGAAAAAAATACATACCTTGTATGGAAAGGATTTGAAGCACTTACTGAGAAACTGCAAAATTACATAGAATAAGTACATGCTTGAAGAACCAAAGACAGGGATACGTAACAGAACAAGCACACACTTGGAAAATCACACAGAATAACTACATACCTCGTATGGAAAAAAACGATCATGACCACCCCGTCCGTAGTATAAAATGCCACCACAACACCATCACCGTGGTGAATATCAATATCTACATATAGAACACGCTGAAAAAGAAATAAGAAACATAGGTTATAACTCAACAAACGTGGCTACTTCTAGCACAAGGTATTTATAATTAAGGATCAAAAGTCACTACATTGTAAACAAGCACACAGCGCAAAGAATGTTAAAGCCTTTAATCCACTTTTAAACATTCTTATGACAAAAAAAAATGACTTACTCTGGTTCAGTGTCTTTTTATTTTATGTTTCCAAAAACCTCATTATTAGTATAGACAAATCTTCTTCAACCGCAACAAAAACCAACGAGATTAAAACAAGAATCAAGGTTTAAATCGCTCCACTACATGAGTGACAAATACACCGCATGAGTGACAAATAAAAGACAAACATGAGTAACCAAAACCGGTTGTTTTACCGGAATGTCAAAGGGCCGAACTTTCGCTTCAAATGTGGCTTTTTCACTCGTAACGGCACCGACCAGAAGCCTCTAATCCTTATCAAGTGCTGCAAGATTATTCAAACATTAATGGCAGAAATCATAAAATCAAAACGAAAATCAAATAGAGATAGAGTCAAGAACGAAATCACCGGATAAACGGCTCCGTGGTTTAAGCCACCGCGCTGTATCAAAAGCGAGTTGAAATTGGACTGGAAAACGATTATAGTAGCGTAGAAATAAATGGCACTACTATAAACCCTCAACTATTAAATGAAAGGAAAAAGCTATGAAACAAAAAGGAATTCCCGAAGGAAAACAATGTGGAACATTCATATAAAGTAAGAGAAACTCGGCTCGTTTCTTTTTACCTGTTTTTCAACGAGTAATAGCAGCACCGTCTGCTTTCCATCAAGCATTGGTGTTCTGAATATGCAGAATGTGCTGAAATTCCTCATTTAAAACCAGAGCCTGCACAAATCAATACTCGAAATCAATCATTCAACTGAAAAGGTAATCATCCAATCGATTGAATTTCAAAAACGGGATCACGAGCTAGCGATTCACTTACCGTGGCTCGATTGATTGTGATGGTTATATGTGCGAAACCAATAAAACTCACCCCATTATGCTCATTCGTTACACATCTTGTTCAACTGCAACAAAAACCAACAACTGAAAACAAGAGTAAAGGTTTTAACTACTCCACTACATGAGTGACAAATATAAGACAAACCTAAGAAACCAAAACCAGCATTTTCACCGGATTATCAGTCAAAGGTCCGAACTTTCAGTTTCAAATGTGGCTTTTTCAGCTCGTAACAGCACTGACCAGGAAGCCTCTAATCCTTATCAATTTCTGGATTATTCAAACATTAATGAGAAAAATTATAAAATCAAAACAAAAAGCAAATAGAGATAGAGTCAAGAACGAATTCACCGGGTATGGGTATATGAGTGACACTGGTCCCCAGTAAACTGGAAGGGAACTTCAGCCTGCCATTGCTGTAGAAAGTGGTGAGCTATCTCTTCCTGTTTATTTGTAGTTACATCATCGCTATTGGCCATCAAACATGGAGTCACACCTTGTTTATTTCTTTCCTTTAACCCTTTGCATTTCACAGCTGAGCAAGGAAACACTGAAAGTCTAGTTGATTTCACGAACAAGTTGGAGTTGTGAATTTGTGACTTATGCGAAGGGGTAATGGCGCTTTGATGCACCTTGTAACATCAGCCGTGGCTCCATTAGCTTTGAGCATTGCAGGAATGGATGCAAACTCAAGAATAAACGACGTCGAAGTTGGAAATCTAAAGCTATTACAAGAATCAGCAGATGTCACTTTTTAATTATAACACCACATACAATTGTCTACCAAAAAGAACATTAGAGCACCAAAATAATTGTTTGCCATTTTCATCATTGCACAATATTCAGTCAACTAAATTTCCTGAAAAGACTTCAAGGAAGCTTAGTGTAACTATCCAAATTGCAACCAGCCTATGCCAAATCAATAGTTATAGCCATTTCTTAAAAGATGTCGGCACGACAGCATACATATATACATCACATTAACCTACACTGTTGAACGTAAAATCTAAAACATTGCTATTGAAAGATGTATATATATAGGTATTCCAATGGCAGATTCGGGAAATCACTTCACCAGGGCACAAATTTACATTGTAAGACCGACAATTTACATTTGTTCCCCACAATTCTCATATTCCGAAAGCTGCTAAAAAGATACAAAATGGCAATTTTACCTGTCTAATCTAGACACAAAAAAAAACACAACAGCTTTAGGTTTGCAAACGAAAGCTATTTGATATCGAAAATCAAAAAGAGATAGAGTGAAGGACGAATTCACCGGATAAACGGCTCTGTGGTTTAAGCCATCTCGTTGTATCAAAAGTGAGTTGAAATTGGACAGAAAAACGAGAGCTTTAACTCCCGCAAATCTCTCGCGAGTCCGCTAGAGCAAACGGCTAGAAGATAAGAAGATCAAGGGCCGATTTTCCGGGATTCGAAGAGAGGTGATACCGATTGCGTAAAAATCGTTAAGCTTTCATGAAATTCGGCCATGGAGATGAAGAACGACTTGAGAGGATTAGGGCTTCAGGCTTTTGCAACGGCGCACAAATGAGGGGATTTTGAGTCGGGTTTTCAGGGCAATAGGAAAATCTGATAAAAGGGAACAAAACCAAAACAAAAAAAAAAAAAAAAAAAAAAAAAACTTCCAGCCAATAGGGGGCGACACGTAGCAGCTCCACAAAGTCCCCCCCCTTGTCTTTGTATATAATAGTTAGGATATACTAGTGAACGTGAGCCGTGCAAGGCACGGCGGACCCAACATAAATCGTTACCAACGATAATATCAAAGAATAGATCCCCAACGTGAAATAAATCATGTAAATTTAAACCGTAACAAATTCAAGGCACAAGACAAAAAGAGCAACTGAAACATATATCATTCTCTGCAAGAGGTAGCTATTTCTTAGAAACGTGAAGATTGTGAATCACTTCTCTTACAGCCCTATCAGGAGTTCCACATACAAAATAAACCACAATACGATGTATCGGAGAAGAATGTCATAAAATCGGTCCCTTTAGCTTCGATTTTACGTAATGAAACATTATAGAAAAACAATAAGGGGGACCATAACTACACGGTCAAATCTCTCGGGACCCCTGTTAAGGGTCAAATTGTAGTGTTTTTAAGGATATATTTCACCTCAATTTCCCCCATATACGTATGATTTTCATAGAATTCGAGGTTTATAGTGAAATATTGAGTGAATGGTGATTTAAAGAGTTAAATATGAAAACGTATCAATTTATACGATTATTTGATTGTTTTATATGGTTTTGGATATTGTTACGTTTTTGTGGTGTTTGGATGCAATGTAGATACATGTTTTTGACTTGGAAGAGGATAAAGATGGAGATAAAGCTTGGAATGAAGCTTTCAAGCAGCCGAACTTCCGATGCAGTTCTTGATATGATATACACTGATTTGACTCTCGACCTCAAGAGAAGATTTGTAGGGCTTGAAGAGAGGATTCTACAGGATTTTGAATCACTCCATTCCGACTTACGAGGCCCGAGATATGAGCGTTACAAGTTTGGATGATGTTGCTGAATTCAAGTGGAAAATCCCGAAATATACTCGTAATACGACGGGCTTATCAAAAAGGCGTTTTCTGAAGAAGAGTCCTTAATGAAAGTTGTAGAGTTTTCCGAGAGCTTAATTATGACATTCGGATCATAATTTTTGGAGGTCTACAACTCAAGATATGAATTTTAGAAGTTTGAGTCCATAGTTGAACTAGCATCTAATCGAAGCGTCCAAGGTCCAAAATTGATACGAGCCTTCGGCCGTGCCTCAAACGAACGTCCAGCCTCCGTCCAACGCCGACTTAAGCTTTCCTTCTTTTATCCGCATGCAAATCCTAATTAATTTAGGATTCATTCAGCCGCCTTATTACTTCAAACCCTAGCCGCCTCTCCTACCTATATATATACACCCTTGCATGCAACCCTATCATATATAATTCACACAATTATTTCTGCGGCAACATCAAAGCGAATGCGCTTCTTGAGAGACTCAAGGCCGGTCACCCGAGCCTTGTGCTCGGGTGACCCGGGTTAGATTAGGTGTAGTTTTTCTCGTCTTTTTCGTTAGTGATTCATGGATTCAACAATTATACCAACGATGTGAGTTTGTTTTCTTCAATTTATTCAATCTTTATTTATTTTTATGATCTTTAATTCGTATTGTTTTCTTTCTATTCATTTCATGATGCTATTATGTGAGCCTATATCGAGAGATTGGTTTACGATTGATATGTTTACAAAATACGGAAGTTGAGTAGACTAGATCACCGTAGAAAGATGAGATCTTTAGCCGTTAATTAGTGACAGATTAATGAGTTAATTATCTAGGTTGTTAGATTCGATTATACGAGAGTAATTTGAATCTACACCCGAGTTTTGTTTGGTAAATCAGTCTCAACACTCGAAAGATGAGAGATAGATAATTGAATTCGCTACGAAAGTAGGCTTTCATAGCTTGAGAGATAAGTTCACTAAGAGATTAAGGATTTGTGTCTCGTGAAAGGGTGAAACCACAAATCGAATTAGAATCATGAGAATAACTAGGATTGAAATCACTTAGTTTGTACATTGTTTGAGCCCATGTCTTTTTAGTTTAGATTGTTTTATTTTGTTTTCCTAGGTTAGATTTATTCTCATTGTTCTTTACGTTTTTATGTTTGCTTTTCGTTTATTCGTTTCCTTGAGTAACAATTGAGAGAATTAGTGAGATTAGATTCAACATCCCTTTTCCCTGTGGATCGACCCTGTACTTACCCTACTATGCTATCAACTACCCGATATTTGGTCGGTTAGGAGTTAGTTTGCATGTTAAGTATAGGTTTATAAATTTTCTTTTGTTTTTTATCATGCAAAATCCTTCCAACAAAAGTGGCGCCGTTGCCGGGGAATAGGTGTCATGTTGAATCTAGTTTTGTTAGTTCTCGATTTTGTTACGTTTTATTTTTGTTTTTAATAAAAGTAGCGTATACCAAGTTGAGAGTTTTTATTTTGCCGTGTTTCGATGACCGTTAGGTTAAGAATGTGCAAAAGTTTTTTACTCAACTTGTTTTATGTGAAGTTTATATGTTTATGTGTTACCTAGTCTAACCCCCGTGCTTAATTTGATAAGGCCGCTTTGTCGTGATCCGTGTTGCTTGTGTTGTGTTCATAAGTATTTAGGGTTTTGCTGTGTGTTTTTCCCGCTGTCCGTGCATTCTTGTTGTATGGACGAGCGTCGTTTCGTTGGACGCCCGTCCGATTCTTCATCTGCAGGTGAACGAGCGTTGGGAAGTATTGGACGCTCGTCCGTTCAAATATTTTCAATCCTGTTCTGATCGTAGTTGGACGCTCGTCCTCAATAGTGAACGCTCGTCCGTATTGCTGTTTTCTTATTTTCTTTTCTGCTTGTTTTATTTCCTGTTTTAGTTTTAATTCTTAGGTTTAGGTTTTAGTTAGTTTCAGCTTTAGTTTAGATAGATAATTGTGACATAATCGATATAGATTTATATTTGAATTCGATAAACGTTCCATTCCCTTAGGACGACCCGTTAACATCCTTTACTATAGATCCTTATACTTGGGGTGTTTCGGTATTTTATTATTATTTTTTCCACATTTGCATAATTTACATGAGAATTAAGGGTTTAAGTGTAATTATTTAATAAAGATGATTTTAAGAGGGTTGTATGCAAAATTGATGATTTTAAGTGTTTAATTTAATGGAATCATTATTATTTGGATTTTATTACATTTTTGCGTTGTTTATTTATCATGTAGGAGTTAATTTTCGTGCATATAATGAGGATAAATGAAGCTCAAGTCGAATTATAAGAGATAGAGTTGGAATTGGCTTGAAGGAATTGGATAAGGATGAAGAAATCAAGTTCAAGTCGATCCAGACGAGGACCAGACGAACGACTATACTTTCTGAACGCCCGTCCGGTCGGTTTTCAAGGCAGACGAGCGTCTGCAAGGTGGAACGCCCGTCCAGTTCTGAACGCTAAGTGAACGTTCGTCCGGGGTTCAGTCCAGGTTCTAAATTTCTTGATTTTATTTTCAATGCTTTTATTTGATGTGGATTTTTCATTCGAGCTTCTGTGGCTAATTGATTTTTACATAGATGCCCTGAACTTATATGTTTTTACCTTTCCATCTATGAATCCATGTTAGATAATTGATCAATTCCTTATATATGATTCATCTAGGCATGTTATAGTGACTTGTCGGTTCTCGTAAGCTATAACTCGTTCTTATGGTTAATTAGTAGCTAATGTCGGTTCCCGTATGCTACATACCGCTCCGATGAATCTTTTAAGCTTTTAAGACTTACGTGCTTCCTTTGTTTTTATAGTTCATATGGGTAGCTACTGTCGGTTTTCCGTATGCTACGTCCTTTCTCCATATGAGTTATACCGTTTAGATAGATGATCGTTGGTTTCCATAAGTCTATCACTTTCGATAAGCCTTAAGGCGCGTCGGCACTAGTGGCACAAGACTTGTCGTTTATCGTAACTCGTCATTATGTGGTAGACGTTTATATATATGTCGTGTTGCATATAGTGGGCTAGTTTTCTTTCTTTTATTTTATTTTCTTTTTGCATATCATTTAAATGCATTTCATTTAGTTGCATTTCATATAGTTGCATTGTTTTTCTATTTTTCCTTTTATTTTTCTTAAGTGTGGTCACTGTCGGTTTTCGTAATACCACCTAGTTTATTGTTCTTTTTGAGTGTAGTTAACTGTCGGTTTCCGTAATACTACCTCGTTTTTATTTTATTTTTAGGATTTTTCACGTAGATTGCATTGTAATGCATTTTCATATAGTTGCACCTAGCCCTACTATTTTGTAATATTCCATGTATATGTCCATCTTTATATGAGCTTAATCTAAAAATTCTCTAGACTTCCTTTCCCGTGCTTTATATGTTATCTTCCCCTATCCCCGAGGTATTTCATGTTTGTCAAGTGTGCGGGGTATTTGCATTAGCTATTGTGAGTTTTCGGATGATATCGCTTTTCCGGTGGATGGTCCACAATCTCGAGTTCGTCGGGAATTTTTGGATTTGGTTCGAAACACTTCCGAATAGCTCCCTTTCGGCATACAATCGCCTAAGTTTTCTTTTTCTTTTTCATTACGCACAACTTGAGGACAAGTTGCAATTTGAGTGTGGGGGAGGGGATGGTTTATGTGTATCTACTTTCATTTGCTCATATTAGTTATAATTTTCTATGAAAAGTGCTTCAATTTTCAAAATTTTTTTGTTTAGTCCTGAGTAACACTTCAATGGCATGCTAGTTTTATAATCTGGCACCTTTAGTTGTTATCAGTAGTCATATCATGTTCTAAGAATAGGTTTGGTAGATTGATACTCACTTGAACTTCATTTCACGAACCTATTAGATGAAGAGCCAAATATAGAATAGTTTCCGGTTAGTTAAAGAAAAGTTAATTCTTGATACAGATAACACTTATTTAGCATTAATGAAAGTTAAGAACTTGTGCTATACTCACAGTTAGAATCTCAGTACCTTAGTGTTCTTGAAAAACTTTAAGAGTCTTGAATGTGTTAGAAATAATATTTGACCGAGAGTTTTCAAAGAGATTTAAATATATATCTATAAATAATAAATGAATAAAATTTCTTTGCGGGAATTTTGTTTGTAACTATCACCTCGAGTCCATTTGGATACTGCCCCAATTGGGGAGTGTGGTTTACCTTGGACAGTAAGGGATTGAGTGATCTCAGGGTGACTGCCTCTAATGTAGGGGAGTGTGTTATACTTTTGAGACGCGACGATAGGAATATAAAATATAAAATGTACGCTTTTTGGAATTCTAAGTCAAGTTGATCTAAACCCAGTAGAGACCCGAAAGGTATTTTCTTGGTACTAAGTAAAGGATTTAGTTGTGAGTTGGTTACGGTGTTCGTGGTAATTAGTTTTTGTTAGGTAAGTGCTGTAGATAGAATGAAGTTTTCGTTTAGTTGACCGGATAACTGTTAGTGCTTGATGTATTATATCGAGAGAGGATCGGTGGAAGTTTAGTAGGTTCTGCACACACATCACCGAGTGAGGTCGATTTGCTGAATACTAGCTTGTCATGATTTTGACTATATCTCGTGTCAGGTTATGTGGATTCTTGATAGTATGTTCTTGTTTTGTTTTGCTCGGGACGAGCAAGGTTTAAGTGTGGGGGTGTTGTTAAGGGTCAAATTGTAGTGTTTTTAAGGATATATTTCACCTCAATTTCCCCCATATACGTATGATTTTCATAGAATTCGAGGTTTATAGTGAAATATTGAGTGAATGGTGATTTAAAGAGTTAAATATGAAAACGTATCAATTTATACGATTATTTGATTGTTTTATATGGTTTTGGATATTGTTATGTTTTTGTGGTGTTTGGATGCAATGTAGATACATGTTTTTGACTTGGAAGAGGATAAAGATGGAGATAAAGCTTGGAATGAAGCTTTCAAGCAGCCGAACTTCCGATGCAGTTCTTGATATGATATACACTGATTTGACTCTCGACCTCAAGAGAAGATTTGTAGGGCTTGAAGAGAGGATTCTACAGGATTTTGAATCACTCCATTCCGACTTACGAGGCCCGAGATATGAGCGTTACAAGTTTGGATGATGTTGCTTGAATTCAAGTGGAAAATCCCGAAATATACTCGTAATACGACGGGCTTATCAAAAAGGCGTTTTCTGAAGAAGAGTCCTTAATGAAAGTTGTAGAGTTTTCCGAGAGCTTAATTATGACATTCGGATCATAATTTTTGGAGGTCTACAACTCAAGATATGAATTTTAGAAGTTTGAGTCCATAGTTGAACTAGCGTCCAAGGTCCAAAATTGATACAGAGCCTTCAGCCGTGCCTCAAACGAACGTCCAGCCTCCGTCCAACGCCGACTTAAGCTTTCCTTTTTTTATCCGCATGCAAATCCTAATTAATTTAGGATTCATTCAGCCGCCTTATTACTTCAAACCCTAGCCGCCTCTCCTACCTATATATACAGCCCTTGCATGCAACCCTATCATATATAATTCACACAATTATTTCCTGCGGCAACATCAAAGCAGCGGCAGTTCTTGAGAGACTCAAGGCCGGTCACCCGAGCCTTGTGCTCGGGTGACCCGGGTTAGATTAGGTGTAGTTTTTCTCGTCTTTTTCGTTAGTGATTCATGGATTCAACAATTATACCAACGATGTGAGTTTGTTTTCTTCAATTTATGCAATCTTTATTTATTTTTATGATCTTTAATTCGTATTGTTTTCTTTCTATTCGTTTCATGATGCTATTATGTGAGCCTATATCGAGAGATTGGTTTACGATTGATATGTTTACAAAATACGGAAGTTGAGTAGACTAGATCACCGTAGAAAGATGAGATCTTTAGCCGTTAATTAGTGACAGATTAATGAGTTAATTATCTAGGTTGTTAGATTCGATTATACGAGAGTAATTTGAATCTACACCCGAGTTTTGTTTGGTAAATCAGTCTCAACACTCGAAAGATGAGAGATAGATAATTGAATTCGCTACGAAAGTAGGCTTTCATAGCTTGAGAGATAAGTTCACTAAGAGATTAGGGATTTGTGTCTCGTGAAAGGGTGAAACCACAAATCGAATTAGAATCATGAGAATAACTAGGATTGAAATCACTTAGTTTGTACATTGTTTGAGCCCATGTCTTTTTAGTTTAGATTGTTTTATTTTGTTTTCCTAGGTTAGATTTATTCTCATTGTTCTTTACGTTTTTATGTTTGCTTTTCGTTTATTCGTTTCCTTGAGTAACAATTGAGAGAATTAGTGAGATTAGATTCAACATCCCTTTTCCCTGTGGATCGACCCTGTACTTACCCTACTATGCTATCAACTACCCGATATTTGGTCGGTTAGGAGTTAGTTTGCATGTTAAGTATAGGTTTATAAATTTTCTTTTGTTTTTTATCATGCAAAATCCTTCCAACAACCCCTTAGCTTCCAGATCATTAATATGCTTTAAAATGTGTTTCACTCATTTTCTATACGATCTGAAGAATATCAAAAGTGGTTTGGTATTCCAACGTCAATTTTAATGACGTTCGTACTACAAACGGCCGTCGGTTCCACTGACGTTATGTTGTTCAAAATAATAAATACATTTAATGTGGTGTCCACGTGGTCACATGTGGGCACACCTTCTTGGCGCGGATATTTCTTTGCCCTTATTTTTTGTTGTTGTATTTTGTAGCTAAACTTGACTCATCTTCCATCGTACACTACACAGTAGAACTTCAAATCCGTCGGGCTTTCTTTTTTTCTTATTTCTGTAAAACTTCTAACGGTACATGTTTGATAAAAAAAAGTACCCGGTTTTATTCAATTGTTGTGCCGAAATCGAATACAAAAATTTCGGTTGATTGAAATTTAAAAATGAAACTGCACTGTCTGTTGGAGGTAATAAAAATGAACCGTATCAAAATATACACTTTGGTTCGGTTTATGTAACAGAGAATGGAATGAAAAATTTCGGAAATATATTCTATATTTTGTAAGTCAAATTTGAATCTGGCACGTTAATGGAAATATATTCTATATTTTTTAGTCAAATTTGAACCCCCGTACGTTAAGGGAAATATATTCTACCGTGAGACCCTTTTTTAAGTATAAAGAGCTGACTCCCACGGCCAAGGCAGGTTGCTCCCCTTATTGGAGAGGAATTTGTAAGACATATTCTTGTCTGCAAAGTTGTTTTGATGTGAATAATACAAGGATATTGTTGAAAGGGGACAATAAAGGAAAATACACCGTCTCTTCGGGCTACTCTTGGCAACTACAGGCTCAGACACAACGTGAAAAAGATGACATTGGCAACACATTTGGGATCTAGAGGCCCAACCAGAGATAACTATCTCATATGGACCATTGCCCATAAAGTCCTGCTTTTTAAAGAGTTTCTGTATAACCGACATGTGGCAGATGACCCATCTTGTACTATCTATGATGATCGGGAGGAATCTATCCTCCATGCATTAAGGGATTGCCCCTGGGCCAAAGGTGTTTGGAACAACTGTTTACCGGATGAAATTAAGACATGCTTCTTTTATGCAACAAGTGAAGGTGATTGGTTGAGACTGAATCTTGGAAAGGAAAGTAGATCTTCTCTCCATGGGAATAGATGGAAATATAATTGGTCGAGGAGGTTTACGGTATCTGGCTGTGGAGAAATAAAGTTATGCACGGGCATAGTGAGGAGCGCCCTCCAGCATTTGTGTTTATTTCGAAAGTTGTGGAACGAGCGAAAGACATTAGACTAGCATGGTGCTTAGATTGTGTATTTTTTGTTGATTTCTTTCCGGCTGTTGCTTGAGACTTTTGATACGCTGAGTCCATGTAAAAACATGTTTTGGATGCTGTCATTTTAAGGCTTAGCCAATAAAATGTTTTTTTTAAGTTAAGAACACTCATGTTTTAAGTTAAATCTAGTCCCCCCTCCCTTTAGAATCTCTTGATTCCGATCTGCCCGACTAATTTAAATGCCAGAGCAGACTACTCCTTGCTCAAAGAAAGAGGAACTGATGTGAAATGCGAGCCGGTTCAAACACCCAGCAGTTGGTGATATGCCAATGGCTTCGGTCGGAGAGTCAATATGGAACACAAGAAGAAAAATGAAATATGGAGCACCATTTCCAGGTCCAAAATGAAATACTTCTCTCATTAGATCTGAAGTGATTTCAATCTCTCTACCATTAACCATTGTAGTGAAGGCCTCTCTACCTTCATGTAAGACCATGTTCTTCCAGAATTCCAAAACATTGACGTATGAAATTCTTTCCAATCTTCTATTAATAACATTTCCAAACCAGCAACCCTTCTGATTCTTCTTCCAATGTTAATAGCTAACTCAGTGGTGTGACAGTCAGTAACGTATCCACTCACACTTTGACTGGTTCCAATATGAACATCGCCTTTATCCACCATTAGAAATGAAAAAGATGAAGAAGAAAGGTTTTCAAATCTGTTTTCACACAAAGTATTTGCAGAGAAATATCAATCTGAGAGTTGTAAGTAGAGACTCTGTGTATATGTCTGTATATATAGAGAGAGGTAGTTGAAACTGTCAGATAATGCACTGTACACGTACTGTAGCATTAACCATGATTAAATTTTGAATTAATGAGATCTTGCCACGTGTCCCATAACCGATCCATAAAGAGTTGTAACCGTTCGATCGTGTAACTGCGGTTATAAAGATAAGATTAATATTCCGGTCTTTTGCTTTTTGACTTGTTGAAGTTTGACTGTGTAACGTATGCTTCAGTAGCTTTTGTCATCAGTAGACTTGGCTCAGCAGCCTGCTGACAATGTTACTCTACTGATCTTCAATTTTTCTTGTTTTGTCCAACTGATAATACAAGATGAAGTTTAATACCAATGACTGATCTGTCAAGTGAGCTCACCCAACAGGACAAAGACCAATCCCCTTGGCAACTTCATTTGCTCAATTGTCCAAACATAAATAAGTACATGGAATTACTGATACCAATGACTAGTCTGCTAAGTGAGCTCACCCAACATAGCAAAGACTAATCCCCTTGGTGAATTCCAATACACTGTTGATCAAAGATATATCAGTCAAATTTTATAATTCCAAGTTCAGTCCTTAGTTTAACAAATCTTTCACTATCCAAAGGTTTTGTGAAAATATCAACAAGTTGATCTTCAGTAGGTATGTAGAGAACCACCACATCCTTATTTTCAACATGATCTCTTATAAAATGATGTCTCACATCAATATGCTTGGTTTTTGAGTGCAAAACAGGATTTTCTGCGATTGCAATTGCACTTGGGTTGTCACACATTATGGGAATTTCTCTTTCTTCAATTCCATAATCCCTTAATTATTGTCTTAGCCAAAGTATTTGTGCATAGCAACTTCCAGCAGCTATATATTCAGCTTCTGCAGTAGAAGTTGATATGGAATTTAGTTTCTTGCTAAACCAGGAGACCAGTCTATTTCCCATCAACTGACAGTTCCTGTAGTGCTTTTTCTATCAATCTTGCATCCAGCATAGTCCGAATCTGAGTAGGATATAACCTTGAAGCTTCCATCTTTTGAATACCATATCCCTACATTCAAACTTTCTTTTAGATACTTGAGAACTCTTTTGACTGCAGCTAAATGACTTTCCTTAGGTTTTGATTGAAATCTTGCAGAAACACCTATAGCAAAGGATATATCATGTATGCTGGCAATAAGGTACAGCAGACTGCCTATCATCCTTCTGTATAGAGTCTGATCAACATCTTTGCCTTCTTTATCTTCATCCAGTCTGATGTTTGTACTCATAGGAGTTGATACCTTGGTGATGTTTTCCATACCAAATTTCTTCGGTAGCTCATTGGTATACTTGGTTTGATGAATGAAGATTCCATATTTCATCTGTTTGACTTGTAATCCCAAGAAATAGTTTATTTCTCCCATCATGCTCATTTGGAATTTACTTTTCATCAGATTAGTAAACTTTTCACACAGCAATTCATTTTCAGAACCAAAAATTATGTCATCAACATAAATCTGTACTAGCAGGGTGTTGTCACCTTCATTGATTCTGAAAACAGTCTTGTCAATGGTACCTTTAGTAAAACTATTGTCCACCAAGAATTGAGATAGGGTCTCATACCATGCTCTTGGTGCTTGTTTCAAGCCATAAAGTGCTTTATTGAGTTTGTACACTTTATCTTCTTGATCTTTAACTTCAAAACCAGGAGGTTGTTGAACATAGACTTCCTCCCCCAGAATGCCTTTCAAAAATGCACTCTTGACATCCATCTGTTATACTTTGAAGTTTTTGTAAGCAGCATATGCCAAGAATAATCTTATAGCTTCCAATCTTGCAATAGGGGCATATGTCTCATCAAAATCTATTCATTCTGCTTGAGAATAGCCTTTTGCTACTAGTCTGGCCTTATTCCTCACAATGGTACCAGATTCATCCAATTTGTTTTTGTATACCCATTTTGTACCAATTATGTTTGCATGATTAGGCCTTTCCACTAGTGTCCAAACTTGATTTCTTTCAAATTCATTCAATTCTTCTTGCATAGCAATTATCCAATCTGGATCTGATATTGATTCTTCAACAACTTTAGGTTCTATTTGAGATAGAAAACAGGTAAACATTACTTCTAATTGTCTTCTAGTCCTCACACCTTGCTGTATATTACCAATAACTTGCTTAGCAGGGTGATCCTTTAACCATTGTGGATTTTGGTTTGATTGATTCTCAGGAACATCATCTTCAGTAGGGTCTGTTGTTGCTTCAGCCGGGGGTTTAGCAGATCCTTGAACTGCTTCAGTTGTTGCATCAGTAGTGTTGTCAGCAGGGTGTTCAGCAGGGGCTGAGTCAGAAACCTTTAAGTCATTTAATCTTTCCAAAACATCAACACATTCTGGATCAGTGACTTGTTGATTCTCAGCAGGTTCTGAAGCTTCATCTTCCATTCCAGTGAATTTAGGTTCATCAAATACAACATGTATTCTTTCTTCATGTTTCAGTGTCCCTTTATTCAGTACCCTGAATGCCTTACTGGCAGAAGAATATCCCAAGAAAATTCCTTCATCTGATTTTGGTTGGAATGTCTTCAATTGCTTCTTATGATTTAAGATAAAACATTTGCTTCCAAATGGATGGAAATAGGATATATTGGGTTTCCTTCCATTCCAAATCTCATAAGATGTCTTCAGCAGCTTCTTGTTCACTGAAGTTCTGTTTTGTGTATAGCATGCTGTATTAACAGCTTCAGCCCAATATCTTTCAGGTAATAATGCTTCACAAATCATAGTTCTTCCTGCTTCTTTCAAAGTCATGTTTCTTCTCTCAGCAACCCCATTTTGCTGAGGTGTACCAGCAGCAGCTAGTTGATGTAGCACACCATTTTGCTCGTAGTATTCTCTTATAACTTTATTGAGAAATGCAGTACCCTTGTCTGATCTGATCTTCACTACTGTCAAACTTTTCTCATTTTGCAATCTCTTCAAGAGTTCAGGCATCTTTTGAAGTGTTCCACTTTTCTTGTTCATTAATACTACCCAAGTGTATCTTGAATAATCATCCACAACTACAAGAGTGTACTTATTTCCTGTTACACTAGTTGGTGTTACTGGTCCAAATAGATCCATGTGCATTAGCTCCAAAAATCTTTTTGTTGATTTCTTAGTCTTTGACTTGAAGCTTGATTTTGTTTGTTTACCTTGCTGACAAGCATCACAAATAGCATCCCTTTTGAATGTGATCACAGGTAAACCAATCACCAGTTTCTTCTTCACTAACTGATTGATAACATCAAAGTTTAGATGATTTAACTTCTTATGCCATAGCCAATTGAATTCTGACTTGGTATGCACAAGCAGGCATGTTTCTGGAACAGCATTAGACCAATCCACAACATACATGTTTTGTTGTCTTCTTCCAGCCAACACAACTTGATCACCTCTTTCACTAATGACAATACATGTGCATTTGTCAAAAGTGACCTTGTAACCCATGTCACAAAACTGTCCAGTGCTTAGTAGGTTGTAGTCCAGTCCTTCCACAAATGCAACATTCCTAATTCTTAATCCATTTCTCACAAGTGTGCCATATCCTCTTATGTATCCTGATGTATTCTTGTTGCCAAAATTCACTCTTGGACCATCCTTTGCCACAAAATTTGACAAACAGTGCTTATTCTTTGTCATATGTCTGGAACATCCACTATCAAAGTACCAGACATCCTACAAAACAAAGTTAATGTATTTTAGGTACCCAAAGCTGTTTGGGTCCATAGTGGTCAGCGGTAAGCATGACCCTTGGTAAATTTCCATAAGGTCTTCTTTGAAAAGTGTTATACTTTTGTTCATACATGTATTCTACACATCCATAAGGTCTAACATTTGGTTGTGTAGGATTCACATATGCTTTCTAGCCTTTTGGTATGTAATGCTGTTTGGAGTGATTTCTATTGTTAGAAGCACTAGCATAACCATTGGTTTGTTGTCTGTTAGGAACAGCCCTGTAATATGGAGTCTGCGAGGTCCTTGCTGAGGTCTTGTATAAGTCCTCTCCTGAGTCCTCTGCTGAGTCCTCTGCTGAGGTTTTAACTTAGCAGTATGGTTGTATCTAATGTTTCTAGCAGTAGGTGCAGGAATATTTCAATCATCATCAGTAGGGAACAATCTACCTTTCCCCCTGAGATAAGTATCCTTAGAATGATTGACATTTTTAGGTTTAGGATTCTTATCTTTGGAATATTTCTAATTTTTCCCTTTATGTGGTCTAGCAGACTTGGTAGCAAGTCTGCTATCAGTAGGTCTAGAAGGCACAGCAGCCCGACTCTTAGATTTATTCTTTTTGTTAGGTACTGTTGTCCTTTTTTACTTCTGTTTTTGCCTCTTCAAAGCATTCTCAGTAGGCTTCACTGCCTCAGCAACCTTTTTGGGAGTTGGATCTTGTGCAGGCACAAACTTAGGACCAATTCTGGTACTAGGTTCAGTAACCTTACTGGATCCACTCTTATTGGATTGTTGAGTTCCAAATCCAAGGCCTGTTCTATCACCATAAGGCTTTCCAGATTTGAATGCAGTGGAGGAACAAGATTGTTCAGCAGATTCAGCAGCTATTGAATGTACAAGCAGGCTTATGCTGATTCTGACCAATCTCTTTTTCCTTACCCTTGAGATTTCTTAATTCAGCTTTTAACCTTTCAACTTCTGTTTGAAGAGCTTCTTTTTTAGCCTTAACAATCTCATAACCAGATTGTATTATCCTCAGTTGATTAAGGATGGGATCCAAAGTTTCTTCATTGTCAGAATTTTTAGGATTTGAACCACAAGTTGATTCACAATCACTTTCAGCAGGAGTGTTTATAGATACAGAATTGTATACCTCCTCTGTTTCATCCATATTTGCCATTAAAGCATAATCATCCATATCAGCAACAAGTGCAGTATCATCAGATTCATTTCCTTTTTCTGATTCTACTTCATATCCTGATTCATCTTCAGCAACCATAGATTTCTTGCCAGATCTTCTTTGTTGACTTTTGCTCTTCGGTAGGTCTGGACAATCAGGTCTGAAATGTCCAGGCTTCTTGCAGTTGAAGCAAAGATAATCAGGTTCCTTCTTCTGTTTTAGTTTAGGACAGTCAGGTTTGAAGTGTCCTGGTTTCTTGCATTGAATGCACAAGTAATCATTGACTTTCTTGGATTCATCCTTCTTCTTTTCACTAGATTTCTTTGTGAAATTCCTTGGAGAACACCTTCCATTTTTCATCATTCTGATTTTCTTGCTCATTAGGGAAATTTGCTCTTGCGTCTCATCAATAGATCATCTTGAGCTCTTGATGTTTCCTCTTGATTTGTAGCAGCCAATGCTGTAGACTTTGGTTCTTCCTTTTCAGTATCAGGTACAAGTTTCTTACTGAATTCATAAGCCTTGAGATCTGAAAATAATTTGAATGTGTCCTCTTCATGTAGACTTCTCATTTCTTCTATTGCAGTCACCTTCATTTCCCAGACTTCTTTTGTAGGTAATGCTTCCAAGATTTTTGAATTGATTTATTCCTTTGAGTACTTTACACTCAGTAGGATGAGTTTATCCATGATGGCATTGAATCTTGATTCCATTTGTTCAATGGTATCATTTGGTTTCATTTTGAAATCTTGAAACTTCTTCTTTGCCACACTAATCTTGTTTTTTCTTGATTGCATCAGTGCCTTCACAGATTAATTGTAACTTATCCCAAAGTTCTTTTGCAGTCTTGCAATCCTTCACTTTCATGTACATATTGCTATCCAAGGTTCTGTATATGATGTCAATAGCAATATTGTTGAGGTTTGCTATTTTTCTATCTTCAGCATTCCATTCCCTTTTTGGCTTTGGAATGTACTGAGTTTGATTATCCACAGTTATCGCTTTTGTGATTTCCAGTGGTCCATCAGTCAGCACATCCATCATTTCATCATGTGTTGCAGCTAGAAAAACATGTATACGATGTTTATACTCATCAAAACGATCTAATGAACACATCAACATTGTTCTAGCATACTGTTTGTTATCCATGATGCAAAGCTTTGAAAATCAGAAACTTGAAAAAGTTTTCAAAGTATTTTCACAAGCACAACAAGTAGGATTACTTCGAACGTGAAACTAATGCTCCGATACCAATTGTTGGTCCCTTGAAAAGGCTTTGGTTAAGTTTAGAGGGGGGTGAATAAACTTAAGACTTAAAACTTTTGGAGTTAACAAACTCAGCAAGTTCGGTAACTTCTTGATCGCTTAGTAGCTCGATGACCGCTCGCAGTCCGTCGACGACTCGATAGTCTACTGACTGTTGATTTTACTAAATTTGTTGCAGCGGAATATATTCAAGTTAAGCCTTATTACTTATTGTTAAAATATGATACCAAGTATTGGATACTCAGTAGTGTAAGTGTGTGATTCAGTTGCTTGTTTCAGTAGAATGATGTGCTAAATATACTAAATGCAGAATGTAAATGCAGAAAGTAAATAGGCAGATTTTATAGTGGTTCTAGGTGGTGTAATCATGCCAGTCCATTCTTCTCCTGTGATGTTGGAGGTGTTTCACTAGAGATCTTTGAGGTTGCAGTTACAAAAATCCCTAAGGTGTTTGTCCTTCACCAATAACTAGCTTCACAAACTAAACACTAGGAATAGGTAAGATTGCTGCTCCAAAGTCTTCCACTGGTCCTTGAAGGGTAGGATTGCCTTTTCACCAGCTCCACCACAAACAACAGTCCTTGACACCCAAAGATGCTTCACTGTCTTCAGCAGGTTTCTTGTAAAAGAAAGTTCGAATCAAGTAAGTGATTCAGCTTTCAGCAGCTTGATCAGGATGAAATGATCAGCAGCTTGATATTTTCAAGTGTATAAACTTGATGTAACTTGAAAGCAGGTTACACTTGAAGAATATACTAGATCAGTACCTTTAAGCTCAGTGATATCAGCAGGGTGAAATTCTTGATAAGAATCTAATAGCTCGAAATGATTGTTGTTTTTCCTCAAAATTCATCACTTGTATCTGAATCAGAAGCCCTCTATTTATAGTAGAGAATTATGTGACTTATGTTGGAAATAGCCGTTTCAGATTTGTCCCATCTTGACTTGCTTTCTGTCCCTGTTAGATAGTACCGACACTGTCAGTTTACTTTTTGACAGTTTTTAGACTGTCCATCCTTTGACTTGTATCCATTGGATAAAGCTCTGAATCTTTCCAACGTCCCTTTAATCTAAGCCATTGATTTGTTGACAAAATCAAGAGTTGTTATCTGTCCCTTTCCTTGTAATCTTCCAATGTTACCTTTGATTAATTTGAGATATATATTCAGTAGGTTCCTTTGTATATAAGTCTGCTGAGATACACATCAGTCAGATATTTCAAGGTTGCTGTGTTTATGAAACACTGCAGCTGATTTCTTTTATCTAACTTTTAATTATGAAGTTAGTTTACACCAATTTGAACATAACTAAGTTCCAATCACCACTTAACTTATGGAACTTAGACCTTGTACACAAGGTATATGCAATCAGTTTGGGTCATCACAGACTTCCCTAAATTCTGATTCCATATCCTCCATGCATTAAGGGATTGCCCATGGGCCAAAGGTGTTTGGAACAACTGTTTACCGGATGAAATTAAGACATGCTTCTTTTCTGCAACAAGTGAAGGTGATTGGTTGAGACTAAATCTTGGAAAGGAAAGTAGATCTTCTCTCCATGGGAATAGATGGAAATGTAATTGGTTGAGGCGGTTTACGGTATCTGGCTGTGGAGAAATAAAGTTATTCACGGGCACAACGAGGAGCGCCCTCCAGCATATGTGTTTATTTCAAAAGTTGTGGAACGAGCGAAAGACATTAGACTAGCATGGTGCTTAGATTGAGTATTTTTGTTGATTTCTTTCCGGCTGTTGCTTGAGACTTTTGATACGCTGAGTCCATGTAAAAACATGTTTTGGATGCTGTCATTTTAAGACTTAGTCAATAAAATGTTTTTTTAAGTTAAGAACACTCATGTTTTAAGTTAAATCTAGTCCCCCCCCCCCCCCTCCTTCAAAACCTCTTGATTCCGATCTACCCCACTAATTTAAATGCCAGAGCAGACTACTCCTTGCTCAAAGCAAGAGGAACTGATGTGAAGTGCGAGCCGGTTCAAACACCCAGCGGTTGGTGATGTGCCAATGGCTTCGGTCGGAGAGTCAATATGGAACACAAGAAGACTCGGTGATCTTTTTTTCCCACTTGTTCTGTTGTAGAGTTATACATCGGAGGCAAAGAACCTGAGGCAAATTTGGTAGAATTCATGGAACATTATATCTGGCAATCGGCGGAGAAGTCCCATATCACCTTGACAGGTATCAAAGAGATGGTTATCCCCTTGGAAGATTTAAAAAGTATATGGGAACCATGGAGGAAGGCCTTTATATCAAGGTGCTAAGCATAATGGCGGAGCCAGGAATTTCATCTAGGGAACAAAATTTTCACTTAGGCGTACAAAAAATTATGTTAATAAATAAAAACATGCAAATATAAGATACAAGAGAATTTATGATACCAAAAATAATCCGGCTCACATTACCTCCATAATGAACAATTCCTTCCCTGAGGCGGAGGAATACCTTACGGCAATGGAAATCCCGGCGAATAATATCATAAGGCCAAAACACAAGGAAAAATGGGAACCGCCCACTACAGGGAGCCTAAAGTTCAATGCGGATGCGGCTTTCGGCAATGAAGGTGTTGTTGTTGGAGGGTTGATTCGTAATGACCACGGAACCATATTCAAAAGCTTTTATCGCTGCCTTGAATGTGGTTTCGAAGTCTCATTTGGGGAAGCTTTAGCTACCTACCACTCCCTTACATATGCGCTAATGTGGGGCTTCTTTAATGTCATTGTTGAGTGAGACTCTTTGACTACCTATCATCATCTATTGGACCTTTCAGATGACTTTTCTCAATTGAGAAAAATAATTGAGGATTGCCTCAGACTTTTACCTGCTTTTGTGTCCGTTTCTTTCTCTTTTGTCAAGCATCAGGGTAATGTACCCGTGCATTTGTTTGCTAGAATAGGACTCCATCTTATAGGATGTGTGGACTGGGACTCCTCTCCCCACTCTCATGTAAGTCATGCTTGTTTGGCAGACTGTGATTAATAATATTCGTTGGAAGTTCTCAAAAAAAAAAACTCATGTGTTGCTTGTGATTTGAACCAAAATATATGTTTATAATAGAAGGATTTGAGAGGAAAAAAAAGAATATAACAGTTCGGGGTTTTATATAAGGAATAGGTCGATTAAACATTGAATGTAATTGTAAATTTACTGAACAATCTTAACCAAAATATATGGTTATAGTAGAGGGTTTTTTAGAGAGAAAAAAAAGAATATAGCAATTCGCGGTTTTATTTAGGGAATAGGTCGATTAAACATTAAGTGTAATTGTAAATTTACTAAACTAAAAAAGTTTTTAAAAAAAAAAAAAAAAATTTATGCACAAGCCAGTCCACGAAGGCATTGAGAAGTATGTTATAAGAATGCAAAAAAATAATATTAATACTAATTTTTTTAAATATTATATAATGCACAAGGGGTATAATAGTAATTTCATAGAAATTGAAGGGCGGCCGGGGCACCCCATCGGTCCTCAATAGCTCCGCCCATGGCTAGGCAACAACATCAGCTTTCGGCTACTTCAATCTCGGCTCATAGAAATGTGGACAATAGGTAAGCATATTGAAATCATTGATCTTGAAGACGGCTTTAATATTGTGCGTTTTGTGTGTAAAGAGGATTACGATTATGTGCTCGGACATGCCCCTGGTTAATTCAAAACCACTATATTATGATTTCGAAATGAAGGCCATCATTCATCCATGAATGACTTAACTCAGACCATATTGGAATGGGTTATGTTAGTCAAGGTGACTTAAGATATGCGTTTGTCCAAGCTGATAATTTGAAGGGTCAGCTGAAGTGGTGTTTAGCTGAGGTGTTCAAAACGGGAGGTAAGATGGGTGATGGTCAGCTGAGTTTTGTGTTCAGGAGAGTGGTCTCTACTGAAGTCTATTAAGCACTTCTGAGTTAACTTTGATGTTGAGTTTGATTACATCGTGTTGTCAGTTGAGCTGAGGAAATCACGTATGGGTTATTTCTGAGAAATACACAGTGGGTCATTATGGCAGCTAGAGCTTAGTTCCCAAAGCTATAAATATCCAATATTTATTGTAATCAAGACAAGTATCTTCTTGAATTTCTGTACATAATAAAATATCTCTTTTTCTGTCCGTTGAGTAGTCAACACAACGCCAAAAACCATGTTAAATTGTTGTGTTCATCTTGGTTTTGTCCTTGTTTTATTCTTTTGCGTTGATTGGTTTGTTATTCTATGTTCTTTGTTTGCAACCCCTTATAACAAACGGGTATCAGAGTGTTGGTTTTCTGAAATCTCCGCAGTTCGAGCATAGTTGATCGTCAACAAGGTCTATTCTCTGGAAAGCAAGGATGTTTACAATTAAAATCAAAATTGACCGGTTTACAGAAAGAAACAACTTCTGTATATGGCAAATCAAGATGTGGGCCTTGTTAAAGCAAGGATGTTATCACGGAAGTTGATGAATAAGATACTGCAGCTCGATTGTGGTCAAAGCTTGAGACAGAGTATATGACTAAGTCACCAACCAACAAGTGGTTGTTGAAGCAACGTTTGTTTAGGCCGAGGATGCATAAAAGTACTCGGCTGAGAGATCATCTTGATCACTTGACCACAATATTGATAGACCTTAGGAATATTGATGCAAATATTGAAGATGAGGATGCATTTTCCATTATGCTAGTTTCATTGCTTGCATCATATAACAACTTTGTGCAGTCCAACATTGTTGGAAATGATACAGTGTGATGTGAGATCATTTGTTCATTCAAGGGAGCTTTGACATATGGCAGCTAGTACAGTACAGACAGTCATGCTACTGGTTTGGTGGCCACTGGCGGAAGTTGGAAAATATATAGACATCCTGGGAAGAAGAATCCAATAAATATGGTTCCAAATGTCCCAACTCCATAAATGTATGTAGTGGTGTTCACGAACCGAACCGAACATCTATGGTTTGAATTCAGCTTGTTTGTTAAACAAACATGTTCGAATTGTTCGTTTGTCAAACGAACATACAATCGCGTTCGAGTTTGGCTCGATAACATGAACATAATGTTCGAGATCGAGATCAAGAACAAGATCGAGCTCGGCTCGTGAAGTAAAATTTATATACACAACTCGTGATAAAGCTCGAATATGACTAATTTACTTGAAAAACACACCTAAAAATTCCCTAATTAGAATACTAACATCAATAATATACAAATGTCCATCACCAATACATACATTTTAAACTAAACATATATATATAGAGTTCACGAACACTATTGAACATTCACAAACATGTTCGAGTTCGTTCGTTAATGAAACGGGCACTCCAATCTGTTTGAGCTCGGATCGATAACATAAACGAACAAACATAAATGAGCTTTAACAAGCTAAGCTTGAATATGTTCGTGAACAGTACGGTTCACTTAACATCACTAGATGTCTATATTTACTGTAGAGGCCATGGTTGGAAGTCCAATTGTCCAAAGACAGCATGAGAAAAAATTTGGAATAGCTGCTATTACAACTGAGCATGACTTAGAAGAGGATCAAGATCTAGTGGCTGAAGAATCAGCACATCACACTGATTTGTGGATTCAAGATTCTGGAGCATCCTACTATATTTGTCCATACATGGAGTGGTTCTCAACCTATGAGCAGATTGATGGAAGGCATATTTCTATGGCCGACAACAAAGACTGCAAGATAGTTGGGATTGACTCAGTTCGGCTGAGGACAATGATGGCAGATTTTGCACACTAAAGGGTGTTAGAAAGGTTCCACGGATGACCAAGAAAGATATATCTCTTAGTGTACGTGACAGCAAAAGTTTCAATTTGAAGGGTGAATGTGGAGTGATGAATGTATACAAAGATTCAATCGTGGTCCTCAAGGGTGTCAAGAAGAAGATCTTGCATTTGTTACAGGGCTCTACAGTACATGGTTCTACTGTTGTTGAATCATCAGAAGTTCACCAGTCACAGTTGACCAAGCTGTGGTATATGAGACTTGGTCATATAGGTGAAAGAGGGATGCATATTCTATCGAAAACTGGTCTTCTTTGGGGATATAAGGTCAACAATCTAGACTTTTGTGAGCATTGTGTGATTGGGAAGCTACACAGAAGCAAGTTCCCAAAAGGCACACACAACACAAAGGCATGAGGCATCAATTGATTATATCCATTCTGATTGTTGGGGGCCATCAAGGGTGGAATCTTTGGGTTTCCATCATCACACTACTACATCATTGATCATGGTAGAACTTAAATAAAATCAATAGATCCTACTAACACCATAATCAACGATATAGAAGTGTGTCGTGGTCATTTGTTATGACCGTTGTAGAACTAACACTACTCGTCTTTTTGATAGAAGAGTAATGTTATTGTTGGATCGATAATGCGCGAAATACACTCTAGAATGGGGGGTTGAATAGAGTGTATAGAAAATATACCACTTTTTGATTTTATAAAACTATGACAGAGTTATAGGAGCAAATTAGTACACACAATTATAAGATGTTAAACCGGAAGCTATTTAACAAATTATTCAATTGTGTGGTGCACCAAGATGATCAAGAATTTCTAAGTGTGATGGATTATACAGTTGTGCACAAGTTCAATTAAATTCAGATTTCACAGAATCAATTATGATCAAGCACAGATATAGTCAATTTATACAAACTGCAGGTTCAGACAATTTGTTTGTGATAACAAGTGTGAGCACTAAAGATTTGCAGGGAATATTTAAGAGTATATAAAGTGATATTTGTGACAGGCTGATATTTGGTTACAAAAGTGCTAACACGGAATATATAAAAGCAGATTAACACAGCAGAATAGGATTGGATCAAACTGAAAAATATTACAACAAAATAGGTACTGATCTCAACAATCCAGATTACTAAATTATTACAGATAAACTTCCAGGTTTTAAAAATACAAACACAATGAAACGCCAACACTGAAGTTCTCAGCTGAACTCTTATTGATGATGAACACACTCAGCAGACCATTTTATCAGCAGTACTAGTGCAGTCTGGGTACAAGTACTCCAACAGACAACCAGGGGAGGACTTTTTACTACAATGGTCAATCAGGTACAACACTGATGTGATAATCGGGTTAGAGTATGAACTCTAGTTTGATTATCAGTTCAGTAGTGTTCACTGATCACAAACCAACCATAAAGTCCTAAAGAAGCTACAGCAATAACCTTATGCCTAATATAGATTGTTCACAAAAAGCAGACTTCACAAGGAAGAATTGCAGGCAGGACAGTAGCAGGTCTTGCAACAGATTATAGCAAGAAAAAGCACAGCAATGGGGCAAAAATTCAGTAGACTTATCATCAGGACGGTCTGTTGAATTTCCCCACAGAATTTAAAGAATAAAGACAGACAGACAAGTTCAAACCTAAACTCAAGGCACAACATTGCACTGTGTCAGAAATACAGTCTACAAAGCCTTATTCCCAAGGCAGTGTGCTGGTATCTCAAGCCAAACACACCAAGAGGGCATATCCTAAATTTATAACACACAGCAAGTTGATGGTTGAATACAGGTTTACCACAACCTTTCCACTTGATGACCAATACACAGTCGAGTAAAGACCATATATTGTTCATCCTTCTTCACAAGGCAGTGATCCTGGTACTTCAGGCCAAATCACCATAACACAACTTCTATTCTTTGAACTTTATGTGGATTCAAGCACAAATGAAAAGAAGACTACTAACTACACAAGCAAGCAAACACAAACAAGTTACACAACCACTACTACACAGTTAACAAAAGCAGTAAAGGTGGTATTTGAAATTGAGTACTTTCATAGAAGAACTATGAAAACAGACTACCACTGAAGTTGTCATGAGTCCTGTGTATAGCTTTGCCAGTCCTCAAGCTATACACACTCCAGCAAGTTTACAACCAATTCACCACACTTTAGGCAAGTGTGTGAATTCAGACCACGGACTTTTTCTTTCCAAAAGACTCAGACAAACTTTTCGAAAGTGAGAAAATATGGGATTGCACCTTTAGTGTGAAACCAAAATGTGAAACCGAGTTTTAGCACATGTGTTATTTCTTGCAAAAGGAAAGTTGAAATGAATTGGGAGTGTTATCACATGTAATCTCCTCTTAGGTGCCGTCAGGCTAGAAATATTTAGGAGAATAAACATGTGAGTCGAATCTAGTTTAAATTGACTTGGATGTCACTATTAAACCAAGGGTTCTGGTTTGACACAAAGTCACATGGACTAGCTCAATCATTAAATCAACCAATTTTACAACAGGAAGCATGCACACACGGACCATGGTTGAATTGATGATTAAGCTGGCTGACTCAAGGACCAATTAGGCCCTGGTTATGATGAAACCAGGTCTAATTGACTTTTTAGGGCATCACTGGGTCGGAACCCTCAACATTCTCAAACCAGACCATTATCGGGTTAGAAACCCTAGGTCATTCTTACTAGCCCACAGTGTAGGGTTTAAGCCAATTCACATGTGCGGTGTGGGTTGAGATTCACCAAACCGGGGTAAAGGTTTCAAAAGGGTGTGAAACCAAGAGCCCTGCTTTGCCGAAACTTTGAAGTTTAACTAGGTAAGACTTCAATTGGTCACACAGGAGGCAGTTTTCGCAATTACTCCAAGGATTACGAATCAATATGGCAACTTTGACAGGGCCATCACATTTACCACGTGTTTCCTCTGCAAAATCAGCACCAATGGAAAAGTCAAGGCAATAATCAATTCGAATAAGAAATTAATAACAAGATTATACGATAATAACATAACGATACAACCTTTAAATTGATTCGAAGCCTTTGTAGGATGTAATATAGCCGGATGGATCATAGATCCACCCGATTACGCAGCGGAAAGTACAAGATCTAGATCTAATCAACCAAAATACATAAAATAATAGATCTAAACCTACGAGGGGGTTAGATTACCAACCTTTTTATGGTGCAAAAACGCCAAGAACAAAAGGTCAATCCAGGCTAGTTGAGATCCTAGTTGAGAAGCCAAAGTCTTCCAACGTGTATCTCAAGCACCACCCGATGGATGGTGTTTCAAGCCGCCGGACCTCCTCGATATGCTACCTTAGAAAAAAGTTTTTCTAAAACTCAAACCCAAGGAACAATAGCCGAAATTTCTAAGCTATTTTCCTCCCAATTATGTGTGTAATGTGTTGTGTCAAAAGGCTTGGGAGAACTCTCTTTATATAGGAGAGTAATCATTGTCCTCCAAGAATTTAATAATTAAGAGATAATCATTAGATTAATCATATTTTAAATAAAAGATAAATATAATATATATCCCAAACAAATTAGGATAAATAAATATATTATCTAATATTCCATGATTTATCACTTAACAAATAAATGATTAAATCACATATTAAATAATTATCCAAGAAAACTAATTTCTCTCTAATTAAATAATACTCAAAATGCGCCCCACCCTATTTGGAAATAGGCCACACGCATTTTTCATCACATTGGGCCGAGTCCACGAAAAATTTCTTTTCCGTGTATTTAATTATCTAGTTCAACTAAACAATTAATCCACATATCAATTAAATAGTCCGGTCCAACTATTTAATATTAATTGAGGTGAAGCGACGAGAAAACATATGCTATGTTAGGAGCCACGTCGGGGACCATGGACCCATATTCAGTAGCTACAATAAATTAAATAATATCATCCGTCAGACCGAACAATAATATTCAATCTATTAATTCCGGAATTACACCACCATAAACCCGAAACTGAACTCTGCCGAATATAGATAACTTACACTCAACCATGAGTTGATAAGGTGTCCACTGATATAATCATTACATACGGATAAATCCCCCATAGACTGTTCATTTCGATTCGGGATATCTCCGTAGACCCTTCTCGAAACCTCTTATCCTTATTTACCATTAACCCCCTAGTGATCAATTAGTTCATAACTAATGTAATATGAACTCCGCGGATCGATCAGTTTCTAGGATTAACAAATAAGGGAACTGTCTGTCTACTTCCCGAGGGAAGGAATGGATTCCATATCTTTGATAGCACAGACTACTCACTCATCCCAGAATAGAGCCAACGAGAAGTGTTGGACCACATACTGCGAAGTGATCCTTACTAACACATCAAACTCTACCTTAGTCTAAGCAGTTGTCTGTGATCACCTCAGGATTAAGATTAATCCATATATGATCATCTTGTGATCCGATAAGACTTCTCGATTGCGGAATTATATCAAGAACTCAAATCCAATCGGTCCAGCCCTATATGATTATCATCATATATAAATGCCCCACTAGGTACCCTATTACCGACAATCCGGATAAGACTTGTCACACCGTAAAGTGTTCTGGGTGCATTATTAGCATATTAATCATGAGACCCGTACTCAGATTAATCAACGCTACGGACTAAGTTAATTTTAAGTACATCTCACTAACTCAATCCTCTTGTGTATAGCCATACATTGAGTTATGTGATTGATCGGGGTCAATCAGGTTATAATATACTTGACCACCATAAACCAATACTAGCAAGAAGACTAGGCCCATCGTAGTATAGCTATAGTGAATCAAGGTCGATCCCACAGGGAACCAATTGTGGATCATCTTATATACAAACAATTAATTAAACATGTCAAGGACATAGAGGCGGTCTACGACCAACATAAAACAAGAAAGGTAAAGACACGACTCGACACAACGTAATTAACCTCCCCAATTATAGTCTTTATCGTTTGGACCTAGATAATTTATTTAATAAACTGAACTTATTAACTGTCAATCCGCTTGTATCTATCTTAGATTGGCTACGGGAGTCATCCTCTTTAACTTGACTTAGCACCGGTAAGTCACTAAATCATTGTGATATTGTTACGTGACTTCGCCTTTCAGTGCCTCCATCTCATATTACTCACACGCTTACGACTCTAAGGATGCCGATATTAATCGTACACCTCGTCTAGGCAACATTCCTGTGGTTAGGCGTACTTCCTAAACGATCGCATCAGTCTCTGTCCTATTAACAATTACCTGAGCGGTCTCATGTTAATCTACGATTTACGTATAACTAGGTGAGCTCAATTCCCAAATACAAAACCTACCTAGATCTCGCTGAAAGTCCCGGAAGATCATTCATGAGCCAACCTAGGAGCCCTATATTGGTATTTCCTAATCATACGCTAATTAAAACAGACGAGCAACGTAGCCGTAGCCATACCTACTGAGATGATAAATTCTATTAAGTTAACCTAACCATAAAGACGTGGCTATTTAACGGATAAAACAGGGCTCGGTCGACCGAATAGGTGGGCTCGGTCGACCGAGTGAACTCATTCGGTCACCCGAATCAATTTCGTCCCCAGATTACATCCTTGAACATATCTCTCAGCGTTTCATCATACGTAACGCATTAAACGAGAATTCGCACGATATTCATATAAACTAACATAGATACGCATTAATTAAATCAAGTAGATTCATGAATAAATACTAAGTGTATGACGTAGGTTATGGGATCCCCATAGACAAGGAGTCGCCACATCCCTAACGTCATAGCCTAGATCTACATCATCTAGCTATGATTAACTAATTCAAACAATAAAGCATAATTGGGAGGGATTAATTAAAGAAACAGAAAATAAAGGCTTACATATTGCAGCCCTTAAATTGCTGGAAACCCTCAAATTATTCTACATTGTATCAAAGTTGTATTATGAATTGTAAGATTAAAGAAAGAATGAAGGGATGATGGGATGATTTACAATTTCTCGTAGCTGTTGCTTATATAGGAGTTTCTGCCGACTTATGAAGGATCTAGAAGGTAAATACGAAAAAATCCGATAAGTGACCGAGATGACACAATCGGTCAACCGAAGCTCCCCACTCGGTCGACCGAAGCTATAGGCTCGGTCGACCGAACCTAACTTTGCACACGTTAATCGTTTTTCTCGTCTATCTTTCTCCCCACTGCACGCTTGCGTGTTGATCTAATCTTTCATTTAATGCACCGATTTTCTTCCTCTATTATCTTGAGACCATTGATTGAATGACATTAATCCTCTCGATTTGTTGTGATCTGCAAAATAAACATTTATAGCACAATAAATCGGCCTTTTAATAATAAAAACAGTTAAATACCCAATATCATATTAATAATCACTTAACATTAAATAATAAATATAAACATGTGATTTAATATGAAATATATATTATTAATCTCGATTTAAGGTCAACGTTGATGACTTTTACGGGTATAATTTGACCGTCATCAGTGATTACATAAACGAGGTACTTAGGGTTTTCAGTAGTGTCTTAATTATAAGCATACATGCATATAATTAGATGAATTATTAATTCTGTCCTAAAACAATTAGATAATTGTCTTTCGGGCACTACACCTAACAATCTCCCACTTGCACGAAAGGCAAGTGGATTAATTGTTTTAGAGCACACACTTTATGTCTATATCTACAACATTCTCCCACTTGCTCAAAACAAGTGAGGCGTATCCCTCAAATATGTACCCTCCAAGCGCATCTTAGTAATTCATCCTTCCAAGCACGACCGGAGTGTGCCGCCGCAGGGTAGGTCAGTGACCCGGCGCGTACATAGAATCCGAATACCGTGTGACTCGGTACACTGATCAGGTAGGTTGGCGGCTTGAGTCAATCTTTGGGATCGAAACGTCGCCTTTCCATCTAATCCGGTGGTACGATTTCAATATGCCCTTGAGCCAACATTGAGGACGAGGTCGACTTAACGAGCATCCTTAATCTGACCTAAATCCAGAATCAGTGTTATCACTTATATTCTAGTTTGCACCTGAATATACTAGCATATTATTCCTCATTCTCCCGAAGAGACTTGAGGATTCACTAAACATCCCATTTCGTATTCATCTGCAGGTTTAGATAACCATTTCTGAGAGGTATGGTAGACTACATCGTTGAATGTTGCATAAATGCAAGAATATCTTAACCAGGTGAATGGATGGGATTGCCAATAATCGATTCTCAAGAATTTGAGCGAATCAAATCCTTTAGAATGAATCCCGATGGCATGTCAGACTCTGACTTCAGATACACACCCATGTTGTTTCCAACTGTTTTAGTGTTACCATTCACAAACACTAATCTACATACTACTTTACTAATATTGATGTCCAGACTACAAAAGACTTATCAATATTCTGGTCAAGTCCACATATTAAAATATATGACTTTGAAATGACCTAGAGGTTTGCTTTAATCCCCAAAGGATATAAGCTATGGCAGGCATCCTGCCAAAGGTTCTTTCTGAATAAATTAAGATACCGTTAGTCTCGCAAAAAGGTCTTAGGGAATCACCCCTATTTTCTGCTTTGTAACGAATCCGTTATTTGTTCTAAGCTAAAACCCTTCTGTTCTGAATGAATCCAGATTACGTTGTTCGGCAAGGAAGTCTTAGGGAATCACCCATATTTCCCGCTTTCTGACGAAATCAAGCAAGACTGAGTGGTAAGAGAGATCATGGTCTGGTTAACTCTCTACCTTTTAGGGAATCACCCCTAAATTACTCAACTTTGCGTTGAAATTTAAGCTTTCCTATTCATTCGACTCTTTTCCGTGTAGTTCCAGTTACTCCCACTGGGCCTGAGATACTCAGGTGGTTCTACAAGAGTTGCAACAGAACTGGAGTGCCAAACTCCATTCACGGGGTTATGGCTTTTAAACCAACCTCTATGATCAGGATCCTACACAGCCCATGAAGGACTATAGGTCATCAATCTACCCTATAGACCGTAAGGTCCTGCAATGGGTAATGGACATACCATACTCCCACTGCGTTCGGGGTGGATTGATATACTGATCTAGTTTAGTAGTTTTTATTAGTGTTATCACCAACTGCTGGTGTTGGATGTGGACTGAACAAATCAGTTAGTAACATCTTGAGTACAAATACTTCAAGATCTAGAGTTGTTATTTTATAGACTCTATCAGACCTAGTTTGACAGTATAATCGTCATTCTCTGATTTTACGAGTTTTATAACCAACCTTTACTCAATGCATTAAGATATTTCACGACCTGAACGTGTACGCAAAGTTTCCAGTCCTACCTTCAAGCACTAAATGCTAAATGTCTATATTTACGGAAGTGGGGTGAACTGAATTCACTCCTTATCCACAAATGCGTAGGCATCTTTTAGGTAGACTTCTCGGTTTTTCATTACAACGTAAACCGTTATTTTGCAACCAATATCTTAAATGAGTTCAGCAGCATATCGTAGCACATCAAATAACTATATAAGGCAAATTTATGGTGTATCCCTTAGTGAAAACATTTCACTGGGAGGCAGGCCGAGCATCAGTCCCGAAGACTACGCAATAACCTATTTCTGAGTATGGAATACTCTATCTCTGGTGAAATCAGAGATTTCCTCCAAATATTTTGGATAAACTTACCGGAGTCTCGAATAGTTGTCAGACAAGATGTCACTACTTCAAAAGCTCCCACTAGCTTGTACCTTTCATATGGCCCCGATGGTTGTTATGAATAAGCTATGTTACTTCTTTAAATCTATTACCCTTTCCAGAGTGAAAGGAAACTTAGTCATTGTTCCTTTGAGATAGTGTTCCTTTGACTGGGAGATAGGAATCACCCTAAGCCAGTCTTCAGATCTTGTCGTTAGGGAATATGCACTAATTAATAGTATATAAAGAAGTGTTTATCTAAATACGGAAACCATTTGCGTTTATATTGTTTAAGATGTGTTACTAATACCTTTTCAGCAAAGCTTAGTGGTTCTGACTTTATCAAACAAAAGTCCGAGTCTTGGATTCGTGCTACGAATGTTATATTCATCGTCAATAAGACAAACAAATTATCCTATTGAAAATGAAACGTTCGTTCCAACGAATCCGAAAACAGAAAATGAATTTTCTATGATACTCAAGAATTGAATCCGAGATTCATTTTCCTTATATCACTCCCACTAGTTTATCTAAAATAACTGCCCGTTGTCTATTTTATTTATCGTTTAATTCAAAGCTACCTAGTTCTTCCAAAGAACTTTAGCTTTCGAGAAAATTGCTAAGGATGCATTGGTCAGTGATCCGAAATCACTTTCCTTATCCTCTAATTTCCAATTTATTAATTTTCCGGTTTAGCCTTAAAACTACTTAGTTTAGATGAGTAACACGTATAGACATTCTTTCCCATTATTGACTTTCCTTAAATGGAAGCAGTCTTGAACTAGCAGTTCGTTTGAGTAGACGTTACTCTTGAACTGTGGGATGTTCAGTGTTACTTTCTTGGACTATTGATTTTTCTAATCGTCAAATCACAAGACCAAAGCTCCCACTAGTTTATCGGTTCCAAATATCGTCTAACTAGCAACACTTTGTATTTATGATTTTTCAAAGATTAGAACATCACCTAGAACTATCAGTTCCAAATACTGTCTAACTAGCAATGTTGTGTTCATGATGTTTCAAAGATTATAAAATCTCCAGAACTAAGCTCCCACCAGTTTATTAGTTCCAAATACTGTCTAACTACTAACGCTTTATTCTTGTTTTTCCAATGAATGGAAAAACTCTTGGGCAGTCCATTACACATTTCTAATGATTTAGAAAAACAACATATCATAAGGCTAAGGCTCCCACTAGTTTATCGGTTCCAAATACCGTCTAACTAGCAACGCCTTATATATATGATTTTCCAATTTTTCAATTTAGAAATTTGTTGTGTAATTACACTTTTAAAATTCACTAAATGAATTTGTCGGATAGTCCTATATCATCTTTTGTAAACTAAGTATGGTCGTCTCTCGTTCAATACGAGTGACATCCGTGTCCTATACTATGTCACTTAAGTTTTTAAAGGCTCAAGGGAAAAATCTCTTCCGAAAAATAACTGCATTTATGGATAATTCACAATGTTCTTGTTACTTTCCACATTTTCAATGAAGTCCTATTTTAACAGTTTAGTAGCCTAGAGATTTAGTTGTAAAATAAATATGACAGAAAGTTAAATTCAAAAATAAATTTTCACTACTAGATTTTTATTTTAGGAATAATAAACTATAAAAAGTTTATCCTACCATTCCAAGGATTTAACCTCGCACCTCAGTGCCGCCGTAGGGTAGGTCAAAGAGGTGACGGTTAAACTGAGACAATCTCTCTCAATGATTAAGCTTTGAGAATCGAACATCTCACGGGAATCAGACATCCCGGACCTTAATCATCGATTACCTTCCTTTTTCTAGCCTAGATATTTCGAAAATATCCATAAAGAGTGTGACCTACTATATCATATCTCAAAGTATGCCCCGAGTTGTTAGGTGTGATGCCCGAAAGACAATTTTGTAATTGTTTTATTTAATAAATGAAATGATGTTATTATTCATATTTATTATTCTCATATTCACCGATGTGACAATAGTATTTACACTACAGAAAACCCTAAAGTATATCGTTTATGTAATCACTTAACTCAGTGTATGGGATATACACAGGAGGATTGAGTTAGTGAAGATGTACTTAAAATACAATTAGCCCGTAGTGAAGTTAATCGAGAGTATCGGGTCTCTCCTTTAACGTGCTATTAATGCGCCCAGAACACAATAGGTGTGATTGTCTTATCCGGACTTTCGGTTAAGAGAACCTAATGGGGCATTTATATATGATAATCGTATAGGGCTGGACCGATTTGATTAGAGTTCACGATATAATTCCGTGATCGAGAAGTCTTATCGAATCAATGGATGATCATATTTATGGATATATCTTAATCCTGAGGTGATCACAGTCAACTGCTTGAATCAGTATGAAGTTTGACTTGACGGTTAAGGATTACACTGAGTCTGTGGTCTGAATTACCCCATCTTGGCATTATACTGGATTGAGTGAGTAGTCTGTGTTATCACAGATACGGAATCCATTCCTTCCATTTATGGAAGTAGATAGACGCTTCCTTATTTGTTAATCCTAGAAACTGATCGATCGTACGAATTCATATTACACTGATTAGCTACCAGTGAGTTGTATGAATTAATTGATCACCAGGGGGTTAATGGTAAATAAGGATAAGAGGTTCTAAAAAGGGTTAACGGTAACTTCCCGATTTAGAATGAACAGTCTATGGAGGATTAATCCATATGTAATAAATTATATCAATGGACGCTTATTATTATTCTCGTGAGGAGATAAATATAATCTTATAATCGGAGGAGTGCAGTCACGGGATTATGGTGGCATATTCCTGTGATTGATTTATCGAATGTAATTATTCTATAATTATTTATTTGATTTATCGGAGCCGCTGATTATTAGTCCATGGTCCCCGACGTGCCTCCTAATATAGCATAGCTATTCTCGGACGTCGAATCCTAATAATATTAATTTAGTTCTTGTTGAACTTTATTAAAACGATATGTGAATTAATTGTTTAGTGGACTATTAAATTAGTTGGGCTAAATAATTAAATAATTAAATTGTGTAATGGCAAAATTAATATTGACTAGGTCAATATTTGGTGTTTGCGCCTCATGCTCTTTTTTTTGGAACAAGAAATTAGTTTTCTTGTGATTAATAAGACATGTGCATAAAATATTTATTGGATAAATATTTATGGTAAATAATAAAGATAAATATTATTCTAGATTTGTTCTAGAATATTATGGAATTATCTTTTATTAATTGGATTATTTATTTGCAAAATAAAAATCCTTGGAGGCTAAGTTTTACTCTCCTATATAAAGAGAGTTCTCCCAAGCCTTAATACACATAAAAATTTAGACCACTCTTACAAATTAGAGGGAAGAATTTCGGCCAAGGGTTGGGGAAAAATCTTGGAGATTTTTCCGGGTAGCATATCGGAAGGGTTCGAGTCGAGAATTCCTTCCACCGGGAATTGCTTGGATCACACGTACGGAAGATCGTGGTGCTCTTCACATCTTCTCACATTCATCCTTTTGCGGTTCTTCAACTTGAATTTTGAGATTCAAGAGGTATGATCTACATCCCCCTTGTAGAATAGATCTGGTTATTTTATTACGTGTATTATATAGATCTAGATCCTTAAAATCGCTTCCGTTGCGGATGGTATTACTAACACGAGTATGCCGCCGTAGGGTCGGTCAGTGACCCGACGAGTACCCAAAATCCTATCCTTTCGGAGACCAAGCCTTGAATTTTGATAGGGGTGAATGTTAGTAATACCATCCGCAACGGAAGCGATTTATGGATCTAGATCTATATAATACACGTAATAAAACAACTAGATCTATTCTACAAGGGGGATGTAGATCATACCTCTTGAATCTCAAAATTCAAGTTGAAGAACCGCAAAGGATGAATGTGAAGATGTGAAGAGCACCACAATCTTCCGATCGTGTGATCCAAGCAATTCCCGGTGGAAGGAATTCTCGACTCGAACCCCTCCGATATGCTACCCGGAAAAATCTCCAAGATTTCTCCCTTATACCCCTTGGCCGAATTTTCACTTCTTCTCTCTAAGAGGAGAAGTCGAAAATATCATGTGTGTTAAGGCTTGGGAGAACTCTCTTTATATAGGAGAGTAATCCTTGTCCTCCAAGGATTAAATAATTAAGAGATAATTATTACATTAATCCTTTTTCCAAATAAAAGATAAATAAAATAATTATCCCAAACAAATTAGGATAAAACATATTATTATCTAATATTCCATGATTTATCATTTAACAAATAAAAGATAAATCACACATTAAATAATTATCCAAGAAAACTAATTTCTTAATAATTAAATAATATAAAACAAATTGCATGCGCACCTTTCTTTAAAATTAAGGTCACGCACCTTTTCAATATGTTTGACCAAAAATTAGGTCAACACACCAATTCGGGCCGAGTCCACGAAAAATGTCTTTTCCGTGTATTTAATTATTTAGCCCAACTAATTTAATAGTCCACTAAACAATTAATTCACATATCGTTTTAATAAAGTCCAACAAGAACTAAATTAATATTATTAGGATTCGACGTCCGAGAATAGCTATGCTATATTAGGAGGCACGTCGGGGACCATGGACTAATAATCGGCGGCTCCGATAAATCAAATAAATAATTATCTTACGAACGAAAATAATTATATTCGATAAATCAATCACGGGAATATGCCACCATAATCCCGTGATCGCACTCCTCCGATTATGAGATTATATTTATCTCCTCACGAGAATAATAATAAGCGTCCATTGATATAATCATTACATATGGATTAATCCTCCATAGACTGTTCATTCTAAATCGGGAAGTTACCGTTAACCCTTTTTAGAACCTTTTATCCTTATTTACCATTAACCCCCTAGTGATCAATTAATTCATACAACTCACTGGTAGCTAATCAGTGTAATATGAACTCGCGCGATCGATCAGTTTCTAGGATTAACAAATAAGGGAACTGTCTATCTACTTCCATAAATGGAAGGAATGGATTCCGTATATGTGATAACACAGACTACTCACTCAATCCAAGACAATGCCAAGATGGGGTAATTCGGACCACGGACTCGGTGTAATCCTTAACCGTCAAGTCAAACTTCATACCGATTCAAGCGGTTGATCGTGATCACCTCGGGATTAAGATATATCCATAAATATGATCATCCATTGATTCGATAAGACTTCTCGATTACGGAATTATATCGTGAACTCTAATCAAATCGGTCCACCCCTATATGATATATCTATCATATATAAATGCCCCATTAGGTTCTCTTAACCGAAAGTCCGGATAAGACAATCACACCTATTGTGTTTTGGGCGCATTAATAGCACGTTAAAGGAGAGACCCGATACTCTCGATTAACTTCACTACGGGCTAATTGTATTTTAAGTACATCTTCACTAACTCAATCCTCCTGTGTATATACCATACACTGAGTTAAGTGATTACATAAACGATATACTTTAGGGTTTTCTGTAGTGTAAATACTATTGTCACATCGGTGAATATGAGAATAATAAATATGAATAATAACATCATTTCATTTATTAAATAAAAAAATTACAAAAATTGTCTTTCGGGCATCACACCTAACAATCTCCCACTTGCACGAAAGCATGTGATTAATTGTTTTAGAGCACACCCTATTATTTAAAATACAACAAACTACATCTCCCACTTGCTCTAAAGCAATGGAGACCCATCCCGTATTCTAGTACCCATTAAGCATATCATAACCATTTCGTATTCCAAAGTACACTCCGAGTATGCCGTCGTAGGATAGGTCAGTGACTCAGGGAGTACCTACATCTAAATGTCATGGGTCTTAATGATTATTCAGGTTGTCAGCTCGAGACGATCCGTAGAATCGAAACATTACCGGTCCGTCTAATCATGTGGTACTGAGTAAACACTGAGCCCGAGATCGACTTAACGATCATCCTCAATCTGACTTAAAGTCAAAATCATTGTATCACACATATCCAAGTTCACACATGAATATGTCCGCATATTGTTCCTCGTTCTCTCAAGATACTAAAGGACATACTAAACTTGCTTTGTTAACCGCCGAATCTAAGATTCGATCAAAATTGACGTTCAATAACCTGACCATCTCTTACTAGAAAAAGAATCTATCCCATTTTTCTTGATCCGAAGATTTAGAGAGTCATTCCTGAGGCATGGGGTAGAACTTCCTCGTTGAATGTTGCATACACAGATGCATCATCTTAACCAATAAGATGGATGGGAAACCAGGGACTGATTCTAATGAATTCGACCGAGTCAAACTCTTAAGAATGTTGTCCAAATCTCTGTTGCAGAGAATTGTGGTATTGTCAGATTCTGACTTCAGATAACACACCCATGTTGATTCCAACTGGTGCAGTGTTATCATTCACAAACACTAATATATATTTATATATTCACTACTGTACTAAAATTGATATCCAGTCTACAAAAAGACTTTTAATATTCTGGTCAAATCCACATATTGTAGAAATATATGACTTCCAATGACCGAGAGGTTTGCTTTTTATCCACAAAGGACATAAGCCTTGACAGTCATCCTGTCATAAGTTCATAAGTCAATACCCTTCTGTTTCGAATGAATCCAGACTCCGTTTGTTTGGCAAGAAAATCTCAGGGAATCACCCCTATTTTCTGCTTTTGAACGAAATCATGCAATACCGAACTCATTCTACTCTTTTCCGTGTAGATCCAATTACTCCCACCGGGCCCGAGACACTCGGGTGGTTCTACAAGAGTGTGAACGACTCCGGAGTACCAAACTCCATTCACGGGGTTATGGCTTGTAAACCAACCTCTATTATCGAATCCTATCTTGCTCACAAAAGAGCCATAGGTCATCGATCGATCCTTAGACTACAAAGTCCGAGAACCCGTAACGGGTAATGGATAAACCATACTCCCACTACATTCTGGGTGGATCGAAATTCTGATCTAGTTTAGTAGTATTTAGTGTTATCACCAACAACCGATGTTGGATGTGGTCTGATTTTAATCAGTTAGTAACTACCTTGAGTAAACGTACTTCAAGGTTCAAGGTTTTTCTGAACATGGATTCTATTAGAAAGGATGCAACAGTATAACTGTCCCTTCCTGATTTCAAGAATCCTATATCTAACCTTTATACTCAATAGGTTAAAAGATATATCACGAATGGTCATTGACCGAACGTATGCATGAAATTCCCAGTCTTACCTTCAAGCACCGTGTGCTAAATGCTTATATTTATGGAAGTGGGGTGAACCGAATCCACACCTTATCCGTAAATTCCAAAGCATATTCTAGGTAGACTGCTTGGTCTTACATTTCAATGTAAACCGATATTTCGCTTCTAATATCTTTATTGAGTTAAGTAGTGTATTGTAGCACATCTAAAAATATATAAGGCAATTTAACGGTTTCTCACTTAGTGAAAGCATTTCACTATGAGGCAGGCCGAGCATCAGTCCCTAGGACTATGTGATGGCCCATTTCTGAGTATAGAATACTCTATCTCTGTTGAAAACAGAGAAACCTCATAATATTTTGGATAAAATTACCGGAGTGTTTGAATAGTTATCAGACAAGAAGTCACTACTCGGAAGCTCCTACTAGCTCGTATCTTTCATCAGACCCCGAAGGTCGTCATGAACAAGCTATGTTACTTCTTTATAACCATTATCCTTTCCCGATTGAAAGGAAACTTAGTCATTGAACCTTTGAGACAATTTAACCAGACTGGGAGAAAAGGAATCACCCTGAGCCAGTCTTCAGGTCTTGTCTTTTAGGGACTATGCACTAACTATGGAATGTGAAGAAGCGTTTATCTAAATATAGAAACCAATTGCTTTTAATAGTTCTTGAGATGTGTTTTATATACATATTTCGGCAATTGTAAGTGGTTTTGACTTTATCAAACAAAAGTCCGAGTCTTGGATTCGTACTACAAATGGTATATTCACTTTCTATACGACAAACAAATTATCGAATAGAAGGTAAATCCATTCGTTCCAACGAATCTTAAACAGAAAATAAATCTTCCGTGATATCTAAGGGTTGAATCCGAGATTCATTTCCTTATATCACTCCCACTATTCTAGCTAAAATTAACTGCCCGTTGTTTACTCTTTTAATCGTTAAATGCACCGCTACCTTGTTCTTCCAAAGAACTTAGCTCGAGAAAATCGCCAAGGATTCATAGGTTGGTGATCCAAAATCACTGTCCTTATCCTATGATTTTCAGTTAATTAATTTTCGGTTCAGCCTTAAAGTTTTCTCAGTTTAGATGACCAACACTTTTAGACATATTCTCCCATTCTTGACTTTCCGTGAATGGAAACAGTCTTGAACAAGCGGTTCTTTTGAGTAGACACTACTCTTGAACCGTGGGATGTCTATTACGAGTGTTACTCGTCGGGACTTCTCGGATTTTCTAATATACTAGAAAAATAACAAATCATAACATTAAAGCTCCCACTAGTTTATCGGTTCCAAATACCGTCTAACCAGCAATGCTTTATTTTATGATTTTCCAATTTTTCAATTTGAAAATCTCTCGTGTAAATACTTACACAGTTCTAATGTTTCCAGAAAAACAACAAATCATAGAACTCCCACTAGTTCATCGATTCCAAATATCGTCCAACTAGCAACATTTCATGACTTTCCGGTTTTTCAATTAGAACGGTTACGTGTGTAGTCAGTTACACTTTTCTAATGTTCTAGAAAAACAACAAATCATAAAGCTCCCACTAGTTCATCGATTCCAAATATCATCCAACTAGTAACACTTCATGATTTTCCGATTTTTCAATTAGAAAATTACTCGTGTAATCACTACACACTTAAAATTCACTAGAAGAATTTCAAAGTCCGAAATCACCTAAGTTTGTCTCCCGTTTGACACGAATGACACTAGTGACATACCTATATGTCACTCTGGTTTTTAAAAGGCTTAAGAGAAAATATCTCTTTCGAAAAATAATTTCATTATCGATTAACTAGTTCAACGTCCAAGTTACTTTCCACTTTTTAACGAAGTCAATACTAGTCAATTATTAATTTTTAAGCAATTTAGTAAGGGATAATGCTGTAAATAAAATGACATAAATTAATTCAAGTTTAACACTACTATATTATTTTATTTTAGGAATTGTAAACTAAAAAAATAAGTCTACTCTACCATTCCAAGGTTTTAACCTCGCATCTCAGTGCCGCCTTAGGGTAGGTCAAAGAGATGACGGTTAAATCGAGACAATCTCATCAATAAATAACTTGTGAGAATCGGACATCCCACGAGAATCGAACATCCCTTTATTCATTGACTACCTTCCTTTTTCAGCCTAGATATTATCAAAAATATCATTTATGAGTGTGACCTACTATATCGGATCTCTTAGGTACGCCCCGAGTGTGCCGTCTTAGGATAGGTCAGTGACCCGACGAGTACCCAGAAAACCTATCCTTTCGGAGACCAAGCCATGAATGTTGATAGGGGCGAACACCATCCTTAGAGGGACGAAATCAAAGCGCCTCGAGGCGTCACCCTTCTCTCACTTACTTGTATCTATAGTAGAGGCCGTGGGGTTGGTGTCGCCTCCCCGCTCCCACTCAATAATTTGGAAGTGGTTGTGGGTTAACTAACCACGTCTTTTTGATGTTATCATAAAAGCTCATCAAATCAAGGATTCCGAATGGTGTCGGTAACGTAGGCAAGCCTACCCGTCCTATTCGTTAGAACATATGTGACGAGTCGGACGAAATCGGGTCAAGACGGCCTCGTTGAGATAAGAAGGAATCACCCCTCCGTTCTCCGGTGTAGCTTAGTCTTGCCGGACCCCCGTGCATACATCACACTAGGAGGGTTAAGTCGGTCGAGCGAAGCTCAGTTGACCACCCAACCTATAGGCGAACCGTTTTTATCCAAGATTTATTGTTCTTTTACCATCATTCAATCTCGTAGACACTACGAATTGAAAACGTGATCTCGTTTGTGCTTTAAGGCGGTTCACCGAGAACACACACCGAAAGGCTTAACGATTTCATAACCCGTCCTCGGATCTTTAATTAGTTACTAAATTAATTAATTACCACGTATTAATTGAATTTCAACTAATTACACGAGTTTGTATACATGCCTATTTTAATTGCCAAAATTAAAATTCTACATGTATGCATGGAGTGGATTTATGATATGATGCATGTCATGGCAAATCCGATTTTATATCTATTTTATGATCAAACACATAAAAAATAAAATTGCGGAAAATTTAAACACCGAGATGGATTGTTGGTACCCCCGTATCTAATCTATTCTAGGAAAAATAAATTAAAATCTTGTTGTCTTCGAGTCTTGATCTTCGAATCTTGAACTCGAACCGCCGGATCACGAACCACGAACACCCGAGAGGAGAAAAGGTCTTTTTAATTAAATAAATCCAATTATTATAATTAATCCAAAATTTTATTTTATTTTTTTTTTATTTGTATCATGCGGCTGTTAAAAAAAATATTTTCCTTTTTTTTTTTTTTTTAATCCGTTTCTCCTCGTTTATACCTTGGGTTTCGCCTTGATCTTCAATTTTTCAGCAAGATCTTCATCTTTTCCAGCCCGGATAATCAAAATTACAATAAAAGATGCTACTTTTACATAAATTTCGAGAAAAAAAAAAGACATAAAAAATACAATTCCTATGCTCAATTGTTACTAAACAAAGGAGCTACAATAGATCTAACGAGTAAACAGTACCAACCCCAATCCATCTCTTCAACCAAGATATTCATAACATAAAAAAAAATTAAACATGCGTCGGTCCTATTTAAAAAAAAAAATTGGGACAAAAAATCTACATGTTTTACCACTCCTAGATCTAGTATTTTATACGTATAAATATAGATCACCATGGGCTCTGATACCACTGTTAGTAATACCATCCGCAACGGAAGCGATTTATGGATCTAGATCTATATAATACACGTAATAAAACAACTAGATCTATTCTACAAGGGGGATGTAGATCATACCTCTTGAATCTCAAAATTCAAGTTGAAGAACCGCAAAGGATGAATGTGAAGATGTGAAGAGCACCACGGTCTTCCGATCGTGTGATCCAAGCAATTCCCGGTGGAAGGAATTCTCGACTCGAACCCCTCCAATATGCTACCCGGAAAAATCTCCAAGATTTCTCCCTTATACCCCTTGGCCGAATTTTATCACTTCTTCTCTCTAAGAGGAGAAGTCGAAAATATCATGTGTGTTAAGGCTTGGGAGAACTCTCTTTATATAGGAGAGTAATCCTTGTCCTCCAAGGATTAAATAATTAAGAGATAATTATTACATTAATCCTTTTTCCAAATAAAAGATAAATAAAATAATTATCCCAAACAAATTAGGATAAAACATATTATTATCTAATATTCCATGATTTATCATTTAACAAATAAAAGATAAATCACACAATAAATAATTATCCAAGAAAACTAATTTCTTAATAATTAAATAATATAAAACAAATTGCATGCGCACCTTTCTTTAAAATTAAGGTCACGCACCTTTTCAATATGTTTGACCAAAAAATTAGGTCAACACACCAATTCGGGCCGAGTCCACGAAAAATGTCTTTTCCGTGTATTTAATTATTTAGCCCAACTAATTTAATAGTCCACTAAACAATTAATTCACATATCGTTTTAATAAAGTCCAACAAGAACTAAATTAATATTATTAGGATTCGACGTCCGAGAATAGCTATGCTATATTAGGAGGCACGTCGGGGACCATGGACTAATAATCAGCGGCTCCGATAAATCAAATAAATAATTATCTTACGAACGAATAATTATATTCGATAAATCAATCACGGGAATATGCCACCATAATCCCGTGATCGCACTCCTCCGATTATGAGATTATATTTATCTCCTCACGAGAATAATAATAAGCGTCCATTGATATAATCATTACATATGGATTAATCCTCCATAGATTGTTCATTCTAAATCGGGAAGTTACCGTTAACCCTTTTTAGAACCTCTTATCCTTATTTACCATTAACCCCCTAGTGATCAATTAATTCATACAACTCACTTTGGTAGCTAATCGGTGTAATATGAACTCGCGCGATCGATCGGTTTCTAGGATTAACAAATAAGGGAAGCGTCTATCTACTTCCATAAATGGAAGGAATGGATTCCGTATATGTGATAACACGGACTACTCACTCAATCCAAGGTACAATGCCAAGATGGGGTAATTCGGACCACGGACTCGGTGTAATCCTTAACCGTCAAGTCAAACTTCATACCGATTCAAGCGGTTGACGTGATCACCTCGGGATTAAGATATATCCATAAATATGATCATCCATTGATTCGATAAGACTTCTCGATTACGGAATTATATCGTGAACTCTAATCAAATCGGTCCACCATATATGATATATCTATCATATATAAATGCCCCATTAGGTTCTCTTAACCGAAAGTCCGGATAAGACAATCACACCTATTGTGTTACGGGCGCATTAATAGCACGTTAAAGGAGAGACCCGATACTCTCGATTAACTTCACTACGGGCTAATTGTATTTTAAGTACATCTTCACTAACTCAATCCTCCCGTGTATATACCATACACTGAGTTAAGTGATTACATAAACGATATACTTTAGGGTTTTCTGTAGTGTAAATACTATTGTCACATCGGTGAATATGAGAATAATAAATATGAATAATAACATCATTTCATTTATTAAATAAAACAATTACAAAAATTGTCTTTCGGGCATCACACCTAACAGTGAACACCATCCGTAGGTGGCCGAAATCAAAGCGGCTCGAGGCGTCACCATTCTCTCACGTGCTTGCATCTATAGTAGAGGCCGTGGGGTTGGCTGTCGCCTTCCCCGCTCCCACTCAATAATTTGAAAAAGTGGTGGGTTTACTAATTACGGTTTCGGTCTCGACAATAAGAAACAATAAATCAAAGTACTCCGAACAGGGTCGGTTATGTAGACAAGCCTATGCCGTCTTATTCTTTGGAACATATGTGATAGTTCAGGATGATCCGGCAAGAGAAGCCCCGTTTAGCCCGAAGGCTTATCGGCTATGCTAAGTCTTGTCGAACCATTGTAACGTACATCACACGTGGTGGGGAGTCAATTGAGCCAAAGCTCGGTTGAACTCGCCCAACCATGGTTAGACCATTTCCGAACCCATGTACTAAGATTTTCCGATTTCTATGTTGTCAACCAAAGCATAATCTCGTTTCTGTTTAAGGTGGGTCCACCGAAAACTCAACGATTTATCTAAGTGGGATTCACCGAGAATCCATCACTAAAATCGTAACGATTGACAAAACCCGGTTCCTCGGTTTTTATAATTAGTTACTTATTTATTAACTACCACATATTAATTAAATAAGCTTTTTAACTAATTATACGAGTTATACATGCCTAATTTATTCCAAATAAACTAGCTACATGTATGCATTGGAGTGGAATCATGATATGATGCATGTCATGGCAATTTTCTGGTTTCTATCACATAATTTCGATCATAAACGAAAAAATAACGGAAAAAATAAACACCGAGATGGATCGTTGGTACCCCCGTATCTAACCTAAAAAAAATATAAAAAAAAACACAAACCCTAACTAGGGTTTACTATTTTCTAATCTGTTGCTGCTGCGTTTTATCGATGATCGGACATCCAAACGAACCTTGATCGTCACGAAACTTTATGGACCTATTCTTCACTCCTCCTACTTCAATCTGAACGGTTGGATCTTCGTTTCAACGGTCCAATTTTCTCCAGAAATTCGACGAACTCACAGCTAGGGTTTTAATGCCTGCTGTGCTTTTCTGTTACAGTAGCAACTTTATAGCAGCGATCGGACATCGAGATCGACTCCGATCGTCACGAAATTTTGAGGGCATGTTCGTCAACTTTTATTCTTCATTCTGACCGGAGATCTTGTTGTTTCAACGGCTCAATCTCCGGGAAAAAATAAAAAACGGCTATTCCACTCCTTAGATCTAAAATTCATATACTTTGATTGATAGATCAAAGGCTCCGATACCATTTTTGGATGTAATATCATCGGATAGATCAAGATCCACCCGATTACGCAGCGGAAAGTACAAGATCTAGATCTAAACAATCAAAGCACATAATATAATAGATCCAAACCTACGAGGGGGTTAGATTACCAACCTTTTTTATGGTGCAAAAACGCCAAGAACAAAAGGTCAATCCAAGCTAGTTGAGATCCTAGTTGAGAAGCCAAAGTCTTCCAACGTGTATCTCAAGCACCACCCGGTGGATGGTGTTTCAAGCCGCCGGACCTCCTCGATATGCTACCTTAGAAAAAAGTTTTTCTAAAACTCAAACCCAAGGAACAATAGCCGAAATTTCTAAGCTATTTTCCTCCCAATTATGCGTGTAATGTGTTGTGTCAAAAGGCTTGGGAGAACTCTCTTTATATAGGAGAGTAATCATTGTCCTCCAAGAATTTAATAATTAAGAGATAATTATTAGATTAATCATATTTTAAATAAAAGATAAATATAATATATATCCCAAACAAATTAGGATAAATAAATATATTATCTAATATTCCACGATTTATCACTTAACAAATAAATGATTAAATCACATATTAAATAATTATCCAAGAAAACTAATTTCTCTCTAATTAAATAATACTCAAAATGCGCCCCACCCTATTTGGAAATAGGCCACACGCATTTTTCATCACATTGGGCCGAGTCCACGAAAAATTTCTTTTCCGTGTATATAATTATCTAGTTCAACTAAACAATTAATCCACATATCAATTAAATAGTCCGGTCCAACTATTTAATATTAATTGAGGTGAAGCGACGAGAAAACATATGCTATGTTAGGAGCTACGTCGGGGACCATGGACCCGTATTCGGTAGCTACAATAAATTAAATAATATCATCCGTCGACCGAACAATAATATTCAATCTATTAATTCCGGAATTACACCACCATAAACCCGAAACCGAACTCGTCGAATATAGATAACTTACACTCAACCATGAGTTGATAAGGTGTCCACGATATAATCATTACATACGGATAAATCCCCCATGATCGTACATTTCGATTCGGGATATCTCCATAGACCACTTCTCGAAACCTCTTATCCTTATTTACCATTAACCCCCTAGTGATCAATTAGTTCATAACTAATGTAATATGAACTCCGCGGATCGATCAGTTTCTAGGATTAACAAATAAGGGAAGCGTAAATCTACTTCCCGAGGGAAGGAATGGATTCCATATCTCTGATAGCACAGACTACTCACTCATACCAGAATAGAGCCAACGAGAAGTGTTGGACCACATACTGCGAAGTGATCCTTACAATCACATCAAACTCTACCCTAGTCTAAGCAGTTGTCTGTGATCACCTCAGGATTAAGATTAATCTATATATGATCATCTTGTGATTCGATAAGACTTCTCGAATTATTAATTCTTCTACGTTTCTTCGAGCTTGAATCACGTTTCTTCGAATCACCGGAGTGTCCAAAGGAGGTAACTTTCCCCAATCAAGCCATCCATAAATCGAAAATGGTCATGTGGTTACTCGATTTTGAAGAGCCTTCACAGACCAAGTCTTCGCGTACTTCGAATGACTTTCAACACGAGGGATAAACGAATATAGAAGGTAGAGGATGAGGAAGGAGAAACAACATCCCTTAGAATCATGGATAGCCATGAATAAAGGAGAAGAAAGGTTGTGCGGAGAATCGAAGGGATTAAAATCCTTGGCAAAGCCTCCGACTTCTCCCCTGCTTTGGGGACGTTGCCGGATCACGGCCGTCCGTTCCAACTGAGGAGAGAGAGCACAAAACATTTGAGTGGTCGTTGTCCGGCCTATGTCCTCAAAATCTGGGAAGAAGCCGGACAACAAAAGCAGGTGATCCAGTCGGAATCGAAGAGCATTCAAAGTTGGATTCTGGAAGGATCGAGGTTCATTGAAGAAAGGAGGGATATTAAGAAAACAGCCATATTTGGTTTGAGGTTGGATTGGAGTTGAATAATTCAAGAAAGAGAAATTAAAAAAAATATAATGAAATAATGATTATAAAGTTGAAATGTTATATTAAAATTTGTATAGTTGAAAAAATGATTGGTGAGATAAATTTTAATGAAATATTATATTGAAAAAGTAATGGTTAAATAGTGTATTGTGTGAATAAATTTAAGTGTTATTTGTTTATAATGACGTGTTTTGGGACTTAAATAGGCACTTAGGACACCCAAAGAAGATCCTCGTTTATAAGGACAAAATAATAATGCTTGGACAAAATTACACATCCAAATTAACCTCTCCCCCGCTTCTATCCAACACCGATCAATTTCATTCCCGACTTTCTTCGAATGGCACCATCGGTCTTCTGCTTCACCACAACCAAAGTCAACAACGAAACCCTCTCCTCCACCAGTGCCAGGAGATGAGTCCATATCCAACTGAACCGGTGAAGGAATCGACTCCCCGTTTTGATTTTATAGGGTGTAGAATTAAGGCGAGTGGATTTCCTGTTGCTGCGGCTGTGGATTCAAGTGGGGAGCTTTTGGTGAATGGGGACGCCAATTGGTCTTCTGATGTGAGCGAAGCTGGAAAGAATAATGCTCAAGTATATAGGTTTTCAGCAATGCCAAGATGGAATATTTAGGACCTAAAATTAGCTTGGTTCTCTTAAGCTTGTTGTTATTGGCACGATTCAAGAAAGTATCAGCTTATGGGTTCTTTACCAATTGGAATATTTGTGGGGATAAAACCATATCAATTACTTGGATCATTCTCACAAAACCCTGTTCTATACCAATGGAGAGCTTGCAGATAGATATTTATTTTGTATATCCCTCATTTTCTATGAACAGAAAGGTTTTCCCTGACCAAAATGTCAGACCCCGATACTGTGGCTTCTTCGATTTTTCAGTAGGTATGTTTGTTTCTATCGGAGCAATCTTAATTTGCAAATCTGTCTATCTGCCTTGAATTAATTTTGCTGCTGTGATTTCACTTTGAGAATTTAACTGGATATTTGTTTTGTCATAGACAATTTGCCTGTCAGGATAAAAAGTAAAATTTCAAGGAAGGTTGCCGTAGAAGGATCTATGGAACAACAGTTCAAAACCCAAAGAAGCAATGAAAAAGATTTTGAGGATTCTGTGATATCTCCAGCACATATGGCCATGGCTGCTTCAGCTGCTTTCTTTCTCTGTTGTGGCGTAATTTGCCCGTGCTTTCGAGCAAGGAGGAGGACTGCCCATACCGTTCTTCGAGAGCCAGATTCAAGTGAGTGAAATATTTTTCTCCTTAAGGTTGGGTTCCTTGTTCTTCCAAGACCAAGATTCAATACTTTCTTCGATACTACTATATTTTTAAGTGTTGCTGAAGTAAAATTGTATCTGGGTTTGGCTTGTTAGAAGCTCAGTGGGTGCTCTTGGACTGTTGAAAGGGATAGTGTTGGTCCCTTGAAAATGCTTTGGATAAGTTTAGAGGGGGGTGAATAAACTTAACACTTAAAACTTTTGGAGTTAACAAACTCAGCAAGTTCAGTAGCCTACGGATCGCTTAGTAGCTTCTTGTGGCTCGATGTTTGCTGACTGTTGATTTTACTGAATTTGTTGCAGCGGAATATATTCAAGTTAAGCCTTATTACTTGTTGTTAAAATATGATACCAAGTATTGGATACTCAGTAGTGTAAGTGTGTGATTCAGTTGCTAGTTTCAGTAGATTGATGTGCTAAATATACTAAATGCTGAATGTAAATGCAGAAAGTAAATAGGCAGATTTTATAGTGGTTCCAGGTGGTGTAATCCTGTCAGTCCACTCTTCTCCTGTGATGTTGGAGGTGATTCACTAGAGATCTTTGAGGTTGCAGTTACAAAAATCCCTAAGGTGTTTGTCATTCACCAATAACTAGCTTCACAAACGAACACTAGGAACGGAGTAAGATTCTTTGCTCCAAAGTCTTCCACCGGTCTTTGAAGGGTAGGATTGCCTCTTCACCAGCTCCACCACAAACAACGATCCTTGACACCCAAAGTTGCTTCTTGTCTTCGTGCGGTTTCTTGTAAAAGAAAGTTTGAATCAAGTAAGTGATTCGAATTTCGACGACTTGATCGGGATGAAATGATCGAAGCATCTTGATATCTTCAAGTGTATAAATTTGATGTAACTTGAAAGCAGGTTACGCTTGAAGAATATACTAGATCAGTAGCTTTAAGCTCAGTGATATCAACAGGGTGAAATTCTTGATAAGAATCTGATAGCTCAAAATGATTGTTGTTTTTCCTCAAAATTCATCACTTGTATCTGAATCAGAAGCCCTCTATTTATAGTAGAGAATTCTATGACTTATGTTTGAAATTCAAACATAGCCGTTTCAGATTTGTCCCATCTTGACTTGCTTTACGTCCCCTGTACATAGTCGACACCTTGTCGGTTACTTTTGACGAGTTTCGGTTTGTCCATCCTTTGACTTGTATCCATTGGATAAATCTCTGAATCTTTTCAATGTCCCTTTAATCTTAGCCATTGATTTGTTGACAAAATCAAGCGTTGTTATATGTCCGTTTCCTTGTAATCTTCCAATGTAACTTTTGATTAATTTGAGATATATATTCGGTAGGTTCCTTTGTATATAAGTCTCGCTTTGATAGACTTTAATAGTTTTGCCCTCGCCTTCTTCGCGGATTTTATTTCTTTTTTTCTGGTCTAATTTACAATGAGTGTTTGGGATAATATCTTTGTGGGAGGTCTTTTTGTCTTTGTGATGATGGATGATCTTGCTTAAAATAAGACGTTTTGGCGTTTTTAATGTTTGGGATAATATCTTTGGGCATGTTTTGTTCATGCGTTCGATGAGTTGCACCTTTTTGCAGAGTTGGATATTTGGAAGTTTTTGTTTTGTTTTGTTTGGGAACTCTCCTTGTGATGATTTTTAGCAATTAAAGAATTCTTCATCTGCTCTGAGTTCATTTGATTGAAGTTTTACTGAACTTGATTTCACTCTCTTTTATGGAAAATCGGTCTGCTTAGGTTTCGAGAAATCACACAGAAAGCTTGCTCAGATTTATATGAGCAAAACTAGAATTAGGAATAAGCCTCATGTTATGCCTGCAAATAAGTTGCCTGATACCACTTGTTGCTACTTGTTACATCGGTTGCTCCGGGTTTGGTTAGTGTTGCTTTGTTTGGGAATTGATCTTTCTTGATGATCTTTCATTTGATAATGCAAATGTGACTAATGATACACCTGCTGTTGTTTTTACTTCTGTTTCAATCCTAGATGTTGTTTTGGTTGGCTCTTTTTTAGGGAATGCTACTTCAGCTTCTCATGTTTCTTCTAGACATAATGTTGAACCTGTTGGAAAGTAGCGCCCGAAAGACAATTTATGTAATTGTTTTTATGATTAATAAATGACAGATTTATTATCATCTTATTATTTGCTTTGTGCTTATAAGAAATACACTACTAAATACCCCAAGTCGTATCATATGTATCCATATAACTTAGTGTGTGTCACACATGAGGATTAAGTTTATGGTGATACACTTGAGCTAGTAGTCCGTGGTGAACTTAATCAAAGTACGGGGTCTATTGATTAAACCACCATTAATGCGCCCAGAACACTTTATGGTGTGACCGTCTTATCCGGACCGTCGATATTGGTTATCTAAGTGGGGCATTTATATATGATGTAGTCGTATAGGACTGGACCGATTTAATCTGTATTTCTCATATAATTTCGTGATTGAGAAATCTCATTAAATCACAAGATCATCATATATGGATTGACCTTAATCCTGAAGTGATTACAGACTCCTACTTGTTTCAGGATAGGGTTTGATGTGTTCGTTAAGGATCGCTAAGAGGCGCGGTCCGAATCACTTTTACGTTGGCACTATTCTGGAATGAGTGAGAAGGGTGTGTCTCATAGATATAGAATTCATTCCTTCCTGCGGGAAGTATAAAGACAATCCCCTTATTGTTAATCCTAGAAACTGATCGATCCACGGAGTTCGTATTGGTTATGAACTAATTGATCACTAGTGGGTTAATGATAAATAAGGAAAAGATGTAGTGAGGAAGGTTTACGGAAATAATCCCGCTTCATTACGGATAGTCTATGGAGAGTTAGTTTATATGTAATGATTATATCAATGGACACTTATCGACTTGACTCGACGTTTTGAGAATAAGTTATATCTATAATTGATAGAGTTCAGTTTCGGATTTATGATGGCGTAATTTCGGAATTAATAAGTTGAGTAGAAATATTATGTTCGATGAATATTTTATTCAATTTATTGTAGCTACGTTATAGGTTATAGGTTCATAACACGCGAGTGTTTTCTCGTTTTGGGTTGGCTTAAATAGTTAACACGCGAGTGTTTTTATTTTAATATGTAAAAAAGACTTTTTCTATTAAATAAATTAAATTATTTAATTATGTCACATGTGTAATTAATTAATTATCTATTTGTTGGATAATTAATGAAAAAATAATAAATTGATTTTTTGGGAATTATCTCTTATCTTTTGGCAAATATCTTTTTCTTATGGGAATAGGTAATTATGGTGTGAAAATGATAACTCTCTTGGCTAGTTATTTTCCTATATAAAGAGAGTTCCACCCAACACAATTTCATACACATAATTACGCCACACTTGAAATAAAGGAGAGAAAAATTAGTTTCTTGTTCTAGTCATTAAGAGAAGAAAAACCTAGGGTTTTTCTTGTGCATATTCGAGGAGGTTCTACGGCGAGGATCGACGTCCACCAGTCGTCGCTAGGCGATACAATCCGGAAGACTACGGCTTCTCCCTTTTCTCGATTTATCGTCTCTCTCCGGTTTGGGTAAATCTTCTTGTAGTTATTAATTATTTATGTAAGTCGAATCGTGGTAAAATCGCATGCGAATTTATTTGTAGCTTCCGCTGTGCAAGATCGAGTGTCTCGATCGGTGTTGTGAATCAGATCTAACGATCCAATTATGAATCGGATCCGGATTCGGGTTTCTGTGTATCCAGCATGTGGTATCGGAGCCTGGTTAAAGCGATTTTGCGATCAAGATTACATAATTAATTAATAATGAGTGAAATAGAATAAAATTGCATCTTTTAATTATTTTTTATATATGCGATTGAATGATTTGGTTGACGAGATGAATTGGGGTTGGTACCTGTTTACCGTTAGATCGATGCAAACCCGTTTTTCCGGGTGTAGGAGACAATTTGTTGTATTATTTTTTTTTTTTTTTTTGCTGAAAAAAAAAGAAGAGAAAACTATCTTTTTTTTTATTGCGCTGTTGCTGTTATTGCTGCCGAATGTTGTTGCTAGTGTTGCTGATTTTGGGTGCTGATGTCATGATGACATCAGCGCAGTAACAAAAAAAAAAAAAAAAACCACAGTTGCAGTGATTCGAGCTCAGGCTGCTTTCATGGAAGGAAGAGCTCAAAACTTCGGTCAATATATTTGATATTTATCACTTCATCTTTTTTTTTCAATGATTCAAACATTTTTTATTGTTCAGAGAATTTCAATGTATATATTAGCTTAATTATGCCGCCGATTGAAAAGTTGTGTATACAGCAATGATGCTAGGCGTGATACGTGGTTCTCCTCTTTTTTGTCATGTCTCAAATTCTCCTCTTTTCTGTGTGATTCAATAATATAGTATGCTCAATTTGATTAAGTTGCTTGATTTTTCAGATGTGGGACTGACGGAATAACAATTGCAGATCATGCGGTTACAGATGTGTAGCCATTGTCATTGAAGGCAAGGTATCACGATCCGGGGTTGATTTTTCAGAGGTGGGATTGACAGAATAACAATTGCAGATCGTGCTGTTACAGATGAGTAGCCGCTGTCATTGAAGGCAATGTATCATCATCCGGAGGTTTCAATTTATTTTCTTTAGTGTATTCGTGCGTGCATCATTTTGTTTTCATTCATGTATACATTTCAGTTTGTTTGTATATCTGCGTGCATTGTGTTGTTTCCATTGATATACATGCTTCATTTTGTTTAATCATGAAGGCTTGGCGGAAGTCTGTCTATTTTTTTTTTCCAGAACCGTCTTATTTTGAGTGCTTTGTTAGCATTATTGTCAGTCTATTCTTTAACTTACAACGTCATCTTGATGTTTGGCATTCAATGTTTGGCCTGGGGTTTGTGCTTTGGTTAAAATTGTACAGACAAAATCCTTATCAGCATTGTATCCAGAACATGTACAAGCTTTTTAGGATTGAAAAGTGGAGAACTATCTGATATTCCTCAAATTCAATATCAATGGCAAGAGTGTTTTTTGCGCCTTAAATAATTTCACATGCTTATTGCTAAAGAGAATCGGGTCAGCAGGATATGCTATTTTTCCATGTCTTTTGCTTTAGTTAGGATAATGACTCATCTATTCTTACATGTGAAGAATGTTGCCATTATACGTTGCTTCTCAGTGATATTGATTTTGGATTTTAGTAAACCATTAGAAGAGTATTAAATAATGAGTCAACCTGCTTCTTCATATTAGTAAACGTTTTGCGAACATTGTCGATCCGTCATGAATATGCTTCAGGGTAAAAGGTTAAGTTGCCTAAAAGGTTTGTTACAGAATTAAGTTGGCACGTGGACATGGAAATTAGGTACCACTGATGATCTTGACAACTTGCTGTTGTAAAAGTTAGAAGATCATAAGGCCTAATTCGTGCTAATCATTCACAAGCATTGAAACTCATTCATTCTAAGCGTGAATGAGTAGTTCTGTTTCTACACCACTGTAAAAGTTCTGTTTATCATGTAATAATTGAACATGATAAATAAAGAAATTCTTGCAAGAAGTCTACTGAGAAAAAAGAAGAATTCAAAAGGATCATGACTTTTTGTGCTTTCATGGCAAGAAACCAGGACACTTCAAACCTAGCTGTCCTGAATTGAAACAAAAGAAGGATCATGACAAGATCATAAGGCTTAATTCGTGCTAATCATTCACAAGCATTGAAACTCATTCATTCTAAGTGTGATTGCTTTTCATTTTTCTGTTGTTTCATTTTCTTACTAATTGGTGTAATCTTGTTCACTTTCTTTAAGAAATCACAAGTCAGTCATACGGGGTTCATACTCTCCAAATCTACCTCATTGGCATATTTAGTATTCCAGTTGATTCTTTTCTACCTCTGAACGTGTTTTTTCACTGTGATTAGTTCTTCTTCTACCTCCCCCCTCCCCCCTCCCCCCCCCCCCCCCCCCCCCACCAAAAAAAATCACTGTGTCTAATTGCCTTATTTAGTTACCATATGAACCACTACTCCTGCTAGCACTTATTTTAACACAACTTCACATTGCTGAATAATATTTGGAGTTATTTTTAAAAACATGTTCAACCATGCACTAATGATCTTAGTAAAGTCAACCAAATGCAGAACATTATGTTCCCAAAATAGTTCATTTCAAATATATAATTTTTAACTACGCAATAGTTTTTTTTTTTTTTGGATGTTGCTTCATTTGTTTTACCTCCATTTTTACTTGCAGCTTGCTTGGGGTTTCATCATGCATGACTTTTTTGTGACTGAGTGTTGTCATCGCACTAAAGAGAAGAGTGTAAGGAATTTATGTGAATGGAGGATTACCTGCTAGACTAATTGGTTTGGGCCATTGTACTCTTTATGCTGAGACAAATTGAGGAGATCACTAATCATGTTGATGGTAATCACAGATTACATTTTGTTGTATGAAGAGGTGTGATTCATTGACATTTGGCACAGAATTCCAAGTGAGTACAAATAGAGTGTAGTAGTGTAGTCTCTGTAGAGAAAGTGATGAACGAGCAACTGACAATTTTTTTGTCTAAGTAGAAGGAGATGATAATTAGAACAGCCGATATAAAGATATGGCCATTTTGTTCTCATCCAAACTAAATGTTTGGTTCTTGGGCATTGTTATATATGTCATTTCCATTTTGATATTAATCTGTTGCATTTTATACTTTTGTGATCTTTTTTTTTACTTCACGTAGTTGGTTGGTAATGGTACTTATGTCATTTCTATTTCGTCAAAAAAATTGTGCTAATTTGCTGCCTTTTTTGCCTTTATTTCTTTTTGTGGCCGATTTTTTCTTACAATTATTTCATATATTTGGTTAGAGACTTCGAGATTATCAGACAAATTTATGTAGTTAGACATTTTATTTATCATGTTCAATTATTACATCATCCCGTGCATTGCACGGGTTTTCCTACTAGTAATTAGATATTAGTAAACCTTTTGAAAATAGGGTTTATCTATTTATTTAATTTTAGGTTTATAGATTAGATACGGGGGTACAAACGGTCCATCTCAGTGGTTTATTTTTCGCAATTATTTTCTTATGTGATTATTTATGTGATATTACCATGTCATGCATCATATTCATGAATTTCACTCCTAGCATATGCATATATGTAGAAAATTAATATTGAAATTAATTAGACATGTATCAACACTATAATTAATTTAGATCAAAATAAATTAAAATAATTATAGGAAAAGGAATTTTATCGAGATATAAAATTCACATGATAAAAATAAAATTTATTTTTGGGATCTAAAAATCATTCGTGGATTTTAATTATGTAGTGACTACATAAAAGAATTTTAATAAATGAAAAATTTGGAAAATCTAGAAAAGTTGGACACCAACTGAGCAAAAGGTTCGAAAATTGGTTCGGGCGGTCAACAGGGCTTCAGCTCGACTCGACTTGTCCGTCCAAGTGCGGGGTTAGCCACGGGGTCCGGCAAGGTCAAGCTATCCGGCGAGCTGAGGCTCAATGGGGCAACCTTAGCCCGATTTTCAACCCAGCACCCGCACACGTGCGACATTAGCGTCGGGGGTCCGGCAAGGTCAAGCTATCCGGCGAGTTTCGGCTCGATAGTGCAGCCTTAGCCCGATTCATCCAGCAGTCGTATACGAACCAACGAAGAGGACGGGTTGGCTTAGCCAATCCCGACACCATTCGGTGAACTCGGTTAAAGCTCAGCCAGGGTTTAATACCGATAAGTTGGTGATTGCTTTTCAAGATTTTTTGTTTTCAAATTATTGAGATAAAATTTTATGATCTTAAAATTTTATCATGACGATATTAGGACTCTAAAATTATTTTAGTGAATTTTAATTGTGTAGTGACTACGCAAGAGATTTTCTAAATAATCGATAAATTGGAAAATCATGAATATAGTGTCACTAGTTATACGGTATTTGGAACTGATAAACTAGTGGGAGGTTTAAATTTCATGATTTATTGTTTTCAAATTATAGAGAAATTCATAAGTCCTAATATATTAGGATTACGAAATTCTTTGTGAATTTTATTTGTGTAGTGTCTACACAAAGGAATTTTAAACCATTAAAATTGGAGGATCGTGGATATAGTGACACTAGTTAGACGGTATTTGGAACTGATGAACTAGTGGGAGGATTATATTAAATATTCATGATCTATTGTTTTTGGACTACTTGAGAATTCTAAAATCCTAAAGAGACTACCTAATTTTCAAAATAACGAAGGGGAGCAGGGAAGGTGACAACCAACCCCACGGCCTCTACTGTTGACACAAGCAAGTGAGAGAATGGTGACGCCTCGTGCCGCTTTGATTTCGGCCCCCTAAGGATGGCCTTCACCACTATCAAAATGCATGGCTTGGTCTCTAAAAGGATAGGATTTTGGGTACTCGTCGAGTCACTGACCAACCCTAAGGCCGCATACTCGGGGAGTACTTTGAGATCTGAAACAGTAGGTCACACTCATAAGGATATGTTGGAAATATCTTGGCTGAAAAAGGAAGGTAATCAGCAATTAAATAGAGATGTCCGATTCTCAGTTAATTGTTGAGAGAGATCGTCCAACTTAATCGTCACCTCTTTGACCTACCCTAAGGCGGCACTGTAGGTGTGAGATTAAGTCCTTGGAAAATGGTAGGATAAACTGCATGCATGACATCACGTTTATAATTCCTAAAATTTCTTATTTGTTGTGGTGTATGATTTGATTTATATTTCTTTCATGATTTATTTTCGCAACTACAAATCATCTCAAGGTATCTAAACTACTAAACACAATAAATTGACTAATGATGACTACTTAAAAGTGAAAAAGTAACAAGAACGTTGAACTCGTAAATCGAGAATGCAAATTAATTTTTTGGAAGAGGATGTTCCTCATGAGTCTACAAACTTAAGTGACATTGATAAGTATGTCACTACTGTCACTCGTGATAAGCGAGGCACAAAACAAAATTAGTTCAAAGATGACGAGAATGATTCGGTATCAATCTCACTTAGACATCCCACAGTTCACGAGTAGTGTCACTCAAATGAACTGCTAGTTCATGGCCATTTCCTTTAAAGAAAGCCAAAAATGGGAAGGTAAATGTCTACAAGTATAAGTCGTCTAAACTGAATAAGTTAAAGGCTAAACATAAATATTAATAAAAGAAAGTAAAGGATAAGGAAAGTGATTTCGGATCACTAACCTATGAATCCTTATAGACTTTCTTAACCGAGAAATTTGACTCAGAAGCTAAAGTTCTTTTGTTAGAACATGGTAGCTGGGCATTCATGATAAAGAGTAGACAACGGGCAGTTATTTCAGCTAAAGATAGTGGGAGTGATATAAGGAAATAAATTTCGGATTTTAATCCTTGAATATCAAAGAAATATAATTTCTGTTTTCAGATTCATTGGAACAAATGGATTCACTTTCACATTGATAATATAGTTGCCTCAAAGAAAGTGAATATGACATTTGTATACGATTCCGAGACTCAGACTTTTGTCTGATAAAGTCAGAACCACTAAGTATTGCTGAAAAGGTATATGTAACACATCATAAGCTATTAAGATAAATGGTTTCCGTATTTAGATAAACGATTCTTCAAACATCTATTAATTAGTGCATATATCTTAAAGATAATATCTGAAGACTGACTAAGGGTGATTCCTATCTCCCAGTTTAAAACACTATCTCAAAGGAAAAATGACTAAGTAACCTTTCAATTAGGAAAGGGTAATAGAGTTGAAGAACTATCACATCTTGTTCATATTGACCTTCGGGGTCTTATGGATGACACAAGCTAGTGAGAGCTTTTGAGTGGTAGGCATTTTGTCTGACGACTACTCGAAACACCGATTAGCTTATCTGAATATTGAGAGGTATCTCTGATATTACCAGAGAAAATAGTATTCCATGCTCAGATACAGGCAATAGCATAGTATTTGGCACTGATGCTTGGCCTACCTCCGAGTGAAACGATCTCACTAAAAGGATAAACCATATATTGTCTTGTATAGTTATTGATATGCTACATTACACTGCTTAACTAAATTAAGATATTAGTTGCAAAATAACGGTTTTATTTATTATATAATATCGAGAAGTCTACCTAGAAGGTGCTTATGAATTTATGGATAAGGAATGAACTGCGTTTACTCCACTTTCGTAAATAGAGGCGTTTAGCACTTGGTGCTTGAAGGTAGGACTGGAGATTTTGCATACACGTTCAGATGGTGACTGTTCATGAAATATTTTAATGCAATGAGTAAAGGCTGGTTATGATATTCTTAAGATTGGATAGTGACGGTTACACTGTTACATCCATTCTAAAAGAATGTTCAGATAACAACCTTAGGACTTGAAGTACAGTTGCTCAAGGAGTTACTATCTGATTTAATCAGACCACATCCAACATTGGATGTTGGGGATTAAACTGATTAATGCTACTGAAATAGATCATAATATCAATCCACCCAAATGCAGTGGGAGTATGGTCTAACCATGACCCGCTGTGATTATGCAGTCTCTACAGTATGCTTGGGGTGATTGATCACCTATGGTCCTTCTGCAAGGACTATAGGACTCTGACAACAGGAGGTTGGTTTAAATCCATAAGCCTGTAAATGGAGTTTTGGTACTCCAGTTCTGTTAACAATCTTGTAGAACACCTGAGTGTCTCAGGCCCAGTGGGAGTAATTGGATCTACGTGATGAGAATGAATGGAAAGTTTATCTTTCAAAGCAAAACTAAGTGATCTAGGGGTAATTCCCTGAGAAGTAGAGAGTTAAACAGGGGTGATGCCTTGAAACTCTCTCGCCACTCGGCCTTGCTTGACTTCTTGGAAAGCAGAAAGTTCAATAGGGGTGATGCCATGAATATTTTCTTGCCAAACAACGGATTCTGATCTCATTCGGAATAGAAGGGTTTTATCTTAAATCCAATGGAAGATTGACTGCCTATGCTTATATCCATTTGCAGATTAAAGCAAACCTCTAGGTCATTGAAACACACATGTTTGAAATATGTAGGCTTGACCGAATATTGATGAGTCTTTTGTAGACCGGAGAATCAATGTTGGTAAAGTAGTAAACGTTAGTGTAAATAAAAGATAACACTCATTGCAGCTTAAAAACAACATGACATTTCGTAGTCTAATACATAGCACACGATTATCACATTTCTGGCATGTTTCGGGTGAGTTTAGACCCTATCTTGAGTATTAAATGAGGATTTATTGCACGGCGAGTGACTGTCGGTTTTCCGTAAACTCGACCTTATTTTAGCATTTTATACTCGTTTTCCCCGAGCACCCGTAGTTTGCGGGGTTATGCGTTTTCGTGTTGTTTTCATATGGATGCAGGACTAGGGTGTCTCGAGAGCCTGAAAGACGAGAAGTATGAGTTTGGACGTGTCCGAGGCGAAACACGGAGGTTGGAGGTGAAAAAGTGAAGATTTGGGCTGCAAAATGGCTGTCCGGACGGACAAGTTGTTGTGTCCGGACGGCTAACTCACTGGTTTTTGGAAGATTATTTGATGAAGAACCCGTCCGGACGGACGAGAATAATATCCGGACGGACGAGAAAATCATCCGGACGGACGAGGGAAGTATCCGGACGGACAAGAGCAAGTCATCCGGACGGACATCTATGCATCCGTCCGGACACCTGGAGAATCAAGAACAGTCCGGCCGGACACTGATGGCATCCGGACGGACAGAGGTTTTTCTATATAAGGCAGCTCATTTTCTCACAGCAGCCAAGTAGAGAAAGAGGGGGCGATAATATTAGATAGTTTTGGAGATTGTGGGCGATTTTCTTCATCTTTTAGAGTTAGATCAAGTGTTATATATCATTAGAATCCTCTTTCAATCCTCTCTTTGATCTACTAACTTTTAGCTTCGATCCGTAACTTTTCACTTGGCAAAAATTCGATCTTTTGTAAGCACATTTGGTACCTTCTCCAAGTTGAATAAAGTAAGTATGTTCTTTTGTTATTCTATTGTTGTTGTGATGTTTTTCTTCCGTTTTTATTGCTTAGATTCGATTATGAGTAGCTAGATTCCTTGTATGGTTGAACTATGTGAAGGCGGGTGAAACGCCGTTAGATTGATGAGCCGGGAGGTAGTGTAGTGCGTAAATAAACGTTCTAATTAATAATCCATATCTCGAAACTTGTTTGAATCGTTTTTGAGCTAGATTGATCACCTAGTTCACCATTGCACACACTTAGCTTATAAATGTATGTTGCGGCGACGTGTGGGAACGGGGTTTCGAGACCGTAGAAGTTTTGAGCTTGAAAGGTAGCTTGACACCTACCCGTGTACTAGATTGACGCCCTAGTCATCAAGTCCAATTCCAATACGGGGTTTGTTCTATGAGTTATCGTTAGACGGCAGGGTAGAGTAAGGCACATTCCCGGGGCAATCTTTCTGAGGGTAAAGTAATCCGCTGAAACGTAGTTCGGCCATACCTCTTTTAATTTTTAGAATTCCGAGTAGTGTAATCCTTCTTTTATACAATAGTATAACTTCATATCTATCTCGTTTGACCCGAACCGAGCACTAAGTCAATCGTGGTATTCAAAACCAATCTCTCGTGGGTTCGACCTCGGACTCCTCAAGCACTATCCTACAATCGACCCGGTCCACTGCCGGTTAGAAAGTAGATTTTGCTAAGGTTTCGAGTTTTTACTTGATCGACCGGACCGTAGAAAATCCGCTTATCAAGTTGGCGCCGTTGCCGGGGATTGGTAACGCTTTGATATCACAAAAGTTGACCGAAAGCTTGGGCTTAGGTCGTTTTCTTTTATTGTTTTCTTGTTGTTTGATTTGACTTGCGGTGTATGACCCGGAGTTCGGGACTCCTCTGAGCCTTTCTACCCGGAGATTGATAGGCACGCAAGCCAATTGAGGAAAAGATCGTCCGCCTCGGCTTCGTACACCGTGGACGGACAAGAAGCTTCGCATTTTTCTTCGAGGGAAGAAAGTATGACGACCAAGCGGAAGAGATAGGTTGAATGGTGATGATACATCTCAAGTTGGAGGATTGGGCCATCTAAACACCCCTCCTCCACGTGAAAGAAATCCTCCTTTGGTTGCAAGGACGGATGGGAGGAATTTGTTCGATCCCGCCTTGGAAGGGAATGTACAACTTCAACAACAAGCACCGGGTCGTGACAATCGCACTTACTTCGCTTGGTTCAACAATTAGCGGCACGTAATCGGCTTCTTCAAGCTAATCGAATAACGCGAATCAACAAGCACAAAAATGACCCACCCGCCAATCAAGGGTTTGTTTCGGCGAGAGATTATGTGGTTACTCCATACCAAGGGACCGGCCACAATCCAATCGTAATTCCCGCCGTCCATGCTAACAACATGGAACCGAAGCAAAATGTCATAAATCTTATCGGTGAGAATGCGGTTTTCTATGGGCAAAGGAACGAGGATCCTAATGAGTTTTTGGACAATTACTTACAAATAATCTCGACACTGAAGTATAATGGAGTGACCGAGGAGGCACTCAAGTTGATGATGTTTCGCTTTGCTTTGAGAGGGGCTGCAAAAACATGGTTTAATACCTTACCAAATGGCTCCCTATCTACTTGGGCGGAAGTGGCCGATGTTTTTCTGAAAAAGTATTTTCCTCCGGCAAAGATTGAAGATTTGAAGCGTGAAATTCATAACTTTAGTGGGAGAAAAGGAGAGACTATGAAAGAGAGACAATTGAGAGGTTCGAGCTTTGATGAAAAAGTGCCCTCCCCACAATTTGAGTACGGTTGAACAAGTCATAAAAATCTATCGAGCCTTGGATAAATCGGATAGAAATCTTTTGGATGCGGCAAGTGGAAAGGGTTTGACAAGGATTGATCCCGAGTTGGCTATGCAACATATCAATGATGCAATTGAAAGGGATGATGAATGGGTCTCAAGTTCGTGACGTACAACCCGAATGAGTCTCACCAAACTCGTCAAGGCACTTGAAGAACAAGTTGGACAAAGAGACAAATGCACACAATGAGTTGTTGGCACCGCAAACCAAGGTGAAGAAAATGGAAGAAGCATTACAGTTTTGTCGGTTATGTGGAGGTAATCATTCAGCTCGCTTTTGTTCGAATCCGAGTAGGTCGGCTTGTCCTCAACAGCTTACCTCGACGACACCACAAACCGGTCCCACGCCCGATTCCTCAACAACCTATAGCAAGTGTGTCTCAGCCACAACCAGTTGCAGTGGTGGAAGAGTTGGTAGCCGCACTCAACAGATTGGGAGTGGGAAGCTCGAGTGGTAGTAGTCAACAAAGTCCCGGGAAGAACCCTCGCTTGGGCAACAACGAGTTTTGGTGGGCCAAATAATCTAAATAATCGGTGGGGTAATAATCCAAGCTCGCAGGCTCCACCATACTATCAAGATTTTGAATCATCAATGGGACTTGGCATGGAAGAAGAGATGCAACCGAATGATGTGAATTACATTGGAAATAATTCTCGAGGGAATTGGAATCACGGAAACAACAACCAAGGAAGCTGGAATCACAACAATTCTGGGAATAATGGGAGGAACCAGAATTTTGGGAATTCATGGAATAACAACCAGCAAGGCCAAAATTGGAACCAAGGAAATCAAGGTGGCCAAGGAAATTGGGACCGAGGCAACCGAGGGTGGAACCAAAATAATCAAGGCCAAGGCAACCGAGGTTGGAATCAGAATAGAGAGCAAGGGAACCCTCAGAATTTCCAAGGTGGTTGGAGAGAGAATAATCAAGGTAGTTGGGGTCGACAACATCAAAACTCCAACAACCAAGGTTATGAAAGCCAAAATCAAAATTCAAGTAATCGAGTTGGGGTCGAATCGACAAAGCCAATGGGGCAATAATCGAATAGAGATAATGGGAGTCGAGAGCAAGGGCAACAAGGCAAAGAACCAACGTAATACTCAACAAGCCGGGAACCAAAATTCTGAGACTTACCAACATCCGAATGCCCATAAGCAAAACAACTCCAATAATCAACAAGGGGGTAGTCCGGGAAGTCAAAGGAAGTCTTCGGAAGAAGGGCTTGATCAGTTGAATAAGCTTGTGATTGAACAGAGAGCGGCCATACGGAATTTGGAGATTCAGATGGGCCAGTTGACCGAGAATAGATCTCAACCGCCTTTGAGTACGGGGCTGCCTAGTAACACGGAGAGGAACCCCAAGGAATCGAAAGATGTTTGTGCGGTAGTCACCCGGAGCGGTAAAGAAACGGATCAACAAGGTCGAGAACTTGAGAAGATGACGCCAAACTCCGAGAAAGAGAAATTTTGTGATTACAAAGGGCCGTTGGGTGAGCAAGAAGGTTTTGATGAGGATGTTGAAAAAAGGGCTGAAAAAGAGAGAATCTCGAGGTTGGAAAGGGAAGTGGAAGAATACAAGCGAAAGTGGGAAGAAGCGTCGAGGCCAAAGTCGGATACGATAATCATTGATGTAAAGGAAGAAGAGCCATCGCCACCACTCTGGCCTAAAGGTAGTAAAGGTAAAATTCCCCCTCCTCCCCCGGGTTTTGACGTGACCACTTTACCATTTCCTCCCAAAACAACTAAAAAGGAGGTCTTGACCCAAAGTCAAGCCAAATTTTTAGAAATGTTGAGGAAATTTGAAGTGACCATGCCAATGTTGGATATCATTGCTAACATCCCATCATATTTCAAGTTTTTAAAGAATATGCTTTCAAGCAAAGAGAAAATGCAACATATGGTCCAAACTTGAGTTATGAATGTTCCGCCATTTTTGAGAATAAAATCCCTCCCAAAATTCAAGATAGGGGCGCTTTTACTATCCCGATAACCATAGGAGAGACTCGTTTTCAAAAATGTGCTTTGCGATTTGGGGGCATCGGTTAGTTTGATGCCAAAGTCGCTTTATGATAAGTTGGGCCTAGGGAGATTAGAACCAACGGGCATGACTTTGCAAATGGCGGATAGGTCAGTTAGGACACCGCTAGGAGTAGCCGAGGATGTGTTGGTTCAAGTTGATAAATTTGTGTTTCCGGTTGATTTCGTGGTTCTTGATATGGACTCTGATTCTAAGACACCTCTTTTGTTAGGTCGGCCTTTCCTAAATACTGGGGAGACCTTGATAGACGTTAAGAGGGGGGATATAATTTTAAGAGTTGGTCAAGATAGTGTTAAGATTAATGTTTACAAAACCATGAAACACCCTGAGAATGAGATGAATGATTGTTTCTCGATAGATGTTATCCACCCGTGTGTTTTGGAGAATGTGAATTTGCAGGGGCACAAGGAACCACTGGAGAAATGTTTGATGAAATCATGCAAGGTGATTGACGACAGCCGGGTGATGCGAGTTTATGCCATGCATCTCGAGGCGGGAGAGTTCATGGAAGCTAGCTGGACTAAGAAACTGGATCTCGGTTCGCCAGAGGATATGCCAAGGCCATCCATCGAGGAACCACCGACGGATTTGGAGTTGAAACCGCTTCCTCAACACCTCAAATATGTTTTCCTTGAAGGTAGTGATTTACTTCCGCTATTATATCTGCTTCACTAACAAATGACCTTGCGAAGTAAAGCTAGTTCAAGTCTTGAAGAAGAGGAAACGAGCTTTTGGATGGAAAATGGTGGATATCAAGGGGATTAGTGCCGACATATGTAAGCACAAAATCATCCTCGAGGATGGGGCGAGACCGAGGCGTCAACCGCAAAGGAGACTAACCCGCATTTACCGGAAGTGGTAAGAAAGGAAGTGGTGAAGATGTTGACGTTGGGCATCATCTACCCCATCTCGGACAAAGGAGTGGGTGAGTCCCACACAGTGGTACCTAAGAAGGGCGGCATTACGGTGCTAACAAATGAGCAAGGTGAGTCTTTTTCTCGTACGCCCGTTACTGGTCATCGAGTCTGCATTGATTTTCGCATGTTGAATGAAAAGACTAGGAAGGATCATTTCCCACTCCCGTTTGTTGATCAAGAGTTAGATAAGCTTGCTGGTCATGCATTTTATTGTTTTCTCGATGGATTTAGTGGTTATTATCGATTCACATCGATGTCAATGACCAAGAAAAGACCACGTTTACTTGTCCCTATGGCACCTTTGCATTTCGAAGAATGCCTTTCGGGTTGTGTAACGCACCCGCGACATTTCGTAGATGCATGCTTGCCATTTTTGCCGATTTGATTGATAAGTGTATGGCGGTGTTTATGGATGATTTTACGCTTTTGGGGACAGCTTTTGATGCATGCTTGACTAATATAGATAGGGTGCTCGCTAGGTGTGAGGAGACCGATTTGATTTTGAACTGGGAGAAGTGTCATTTTATGGTGACCGAGGGAATTGTCCTAGGTCATAAGGTTTCAAATTGAGGGGATAGAGGTTGATAGGGCTAAGGTAGATGCTATTTCTAGGTTGCCTATGCCTACTAGTTTGAAAACGTTAAGATCTTTCTTGGGGCATGCGGGGTTTTATCGTAGATTTATCCCTAAGTTTGCCCAAAAGGCTACACCTCTTACCTCTAGATTGAAGAAGGGAGTAAATGTGACTTTTGATGATGAGTGTGTGGAAGCTTTCGAGGAGATTAAGAAGCTTTTGACTGAGGCTCCGATTTTGATAGCTCCAAATTGGGAGCAAGAGTTTGAGGTCATGTGCGATGCTAGCGATTTGGCGTAGGGGCGTGTTAGGACAAAAGGTGGATAAGTTGTTTCGACCGATTTATTATGCAAGTCACACCTTGAATCCGGCTCAACGTAACTACACCACGACCGAGAAAGAATTGTTGGCGTAGTTTTTGCTTTCGACAAGTTTAGATCCTATCTCGGTGGGGTCTAAAGTGATTGTCCATACGGACCACTCCGCATTGCAATATTTGTTCGCTAAGAAGGATGCGAAACCGCGTTTGTTGAGATGGATTTTGCTCCTTCAAGAGTTCGATGTGGAAATTAGAAACCGTAAAGGTTGTGAGAATGTGGTAGCCGATCATCTTAGTCGGATTGAGCCGCTTGAGGGTGACGAATCGAAAGGGTTGAAATAGATGACTCGTTTCCGGATGAGCGACTTTTTGTTGTAGACACTATGTTACCGGAAAAACGAGGGAATTTTCTGAAGAAAGGAAAGGAGGGAGCTCCGTGGTTTGCACCGATAGTGAATTACCTGGAAAGTGGATTTATCGAGTCGGAGTTAGACGAGAATCAGAGGAGGAAGTTAGTGAGTGAGGCTAGATACTTCGTTTGGGAGGATCCCTACTTGTTTCGATTGTGTGCTGATGGCGTTCTGAGGAGATGTATAACTGAGGGCGAGAGATTGAGCGTGTTATCCTTTTGCCATGATAGAGAGGCCGGGGGCCATTTCTCGGGACAAAGGACCGCATTGAAGGTTTTGCAAAGCGGGCTATATTGGCCGACAATTTTCAAGGATGCCTATGCTTATGTAAAAACCTGTGACGCGTGTCAACGTTCGGGGAGAATTTCTAAGAAAAATGAGATGCCTCAACGACCTATCATTGTTTGTGAGGTTTTCGACGTTTGGGGAATAGACTTTGTGGGACCCTATCCTTCTTCTTTTGGCAACAAGTTCATTTTGGTAGCTTGTGATTACGTCTCGAAGTGGGTGGAAGCGATTGCAACCCCCACTAATGACGTACACGTGGTCATTAAGTTTCTAAAAAAGTTCATTTTCACACGGTTTGGAGTACCTAGAACTATCATTTCTGACAATGGCACTCATTTTGCGAATAGAGACTTAGATAAGCTACTTCTTAAGTATGGGGTGACTCATAAGTTGGGAACGGCCTATCACCCTCAAACGAGTGGCCAAGTGGAGGTTTCAAACCGAGGTATTAAAAGGATTCTTGAACGAACCGTTGATAGAAATTCTAAGAGTTGGTCTAAAAAGTTGGATGACGCTCTTTGGGCTCATAGAACCGCATTCAAGACTCCAATTGGTATGTCGCCGTACATGATTGTCTTTGGAAAAACGTGTCATTTACCAGTGGAAGTTGAGCATAGAGCGCATTGGGCTATTAAAGAGTTAAATATGGACGAGACTCTTAGTGGAGAGAGAAGGATGGCTCAGTTAGTTGAATTGGAGGAGTTTCGACTACGAGCCTATGATTGTTCGGCAAGATACAAAGAGAAAACCAAGCTTCTCCACGATCAATTGATAAAGCCAAAGAAGTTTGAGGTAGGAGATGAGGTTTTGTTGTATGATACTCGTTTGCATCTTTTCCCGGGAAAGTTGAAGTCTCGATGGTCGGGACCTTACACAGTTGAGAGGATTTTTGACTCAGGGGCTATAGAAATAAAGCACCCCAAGCATGGGACTTCAATCACAAATGGCCTTCGTTTGAAGAAGTATGAAAAGTTACCGTTTGATGAAGCTCTCGAAGTGGTGATTTTGGAGGATCCTAAGATAGAGGAAGCCAAGTGTTTAGTCCCGTCATGGACTCCAATGCATGACATTTTCACCTTATAACTCACCGTTCGTTTCTCTTTCTACACCTCGTTTTCCTCGCTCGTATCGGTAGTATAATCTTGAAAAACCGATATAGTATAAGTCACTATGTCGAGCCAACGACATAAAACAAAGGCGCTCAATGGGAGGCAACCCATCATTTCATGTGTTTTTGCTGGTTTTGAACTTGTTTTGCTGTGTTTTGGTGTTGAGGATTGAATCCGGATGATCCCGAGGGCCTTCATGCTAAAAAAATCACTTTGCCCCTGTTTTTACCCTTGTCCGGACGGACACAAACACCCATCCGTCCGGATATATCACTGGTTTTCTTATTGTCTAAGCAGAGCACCTGTCCGTCCGGACAGCATTTTCATCCGTCCAGACAGTTCTTCCCTGTCCGTCCGGACAGAAACCTGTCCGTCCGGACACACTCAGAACCTCCTATAACCACCGTTTTTCGTCACCTTCTTTTTCATTTTTCCCTCAACACCTAAAAGCCGATAACCGCATTCTCTTCTCCCAAATCCACCAATTCCTCATTTCTTCACCGTTTTCCTCCATTCTCGTTGCTATAATCACCTCGCTACCCCCTCTCTTCGATTCTCCAACCAAAATCGTCAAACAAACGCTTGTTTTGGAGAATCAGCGATTTCACTTTCGTTTTGCTCCGCCACAAAAATCCGATTTTTGGGCTATTCGTGGATCGTTCGGGGATTCCGACTGCACCATTGCACTCCTGACACCGATTTTGGTAAGTATCAACAAACTTTTTTGAGTTTCTTCAACTTTTTCTCGGGGTCGATCTTTCGAGTCGAGCCTCGATCGAGCTTTTACTGATTTTGTTCTTTTTCTCGTTTTGGTTGTTACATTGTTATTGTTGGCGGTGTTGGGTGTTGTGGCTACGTCTGCATGGTTGTTTTGGGCTGGTTTGGTTGTTGGTTTTGATTATTTTGGATTACGGTTTTGGATTGCGGTTTTGGGTTGATTGTGTTGTTTGTGGTGGTTTGTTTTGGTTCAGTTTGTGTGAGAATGGCTCCTAAAGTCAAGTTTACGACTGGAAAGGGTAAGGGGAAGGCTGTAGAACCCCCTCAGAAAAAGAAAAGGTTCGAGGATATTCCGGTTGATTCGTTGAATCAACCCTTAGTCATAGGTGGAGACAGGGAGAGTAGACCTGTTAGAGAGGCTAGGAAAAGGCCCTTGTATGGAGATTTGGTAGATGAGACTGATGGGGATTCAGACGATGATTCTGATGATGAGGAGGTACCTTTGGTAGACCCGAGACGGGCCAAGTCTAGTACGATTGAACCGATTGCGGGTGCAAGTGGGCCTGTTGGGCGGCCTAGTGAGGTTAGGACAGCCCCGGGAGGTCAAGTGGTGACTCCCGAGAGGGTTCGAGTTTCAGATTTGAAAGCTACGGCTAGGAAGGCACCTGGGGGAGTTGTGCCCTATCGAGAGAGGTTCGTTAATGATAGTGCGGAACTGGCTTTTAGGATGAGGTTCAAGGGGAGAGAGATCCTAGAAAGGGAGGTCGACATGGAAAAGGTTGAGAAGAGCTTCAGGGACAATCTGATAAAGCGGAAGTGGGTTGATTTTGTCAAGATACCGGACTTCAATTTGAGGAAACCGAATTACACGTTGGCCCGGGAGTTTTTGGCCAATTTGAGTGAGGTGGACCTAGACACGGGTGTAGTTCGAGTTAGAAATGTGGATGTGCCTTTCACCCCTAAGGCTATTTCTGCTTTTTACAAGGCTCCGGTTGTCGCTACGGATTACCTAGATGTTATAAAGAGAAGCAAGACAAGGGAGAGGATCCGTTTGAGGAGCTTCGGTTAGCAATCGCCCCCGCGATTCCTTGGTCCACGAGACCCCACGGGGCCACCGATGTCCGGTATATGCTTAAGACGACTAATTTTTCTCGGGACCGGAAGGTTAAGGCTCGGTTTGTACGAATCGCCTACTCCCAAAGGATAATTTTCACAAGTTCATCATGATAGATTTGGCGATGCTTTGTATGCACTACACTTTGAGATACCGATTGATGTTGGCCGGGTTTTATACGAGAGAGCTTACCAGAACTCGAAAGGATCAACGTACGAAGCTCATGTGTATTCATCTGTTGAATGGGTTGTGTTTGCAAGCCGGGGTGAAGGAGTACGACGAGGATGAACGTTATCTGAAGAAGCCCGTTTCCTTGAGTCCCCAGCACGAGTCAGGCCCGGGGAAGTTACTTGTCGAGGGTGAAAGTGAGCCAGTAGAGCCAAGGGTTCCGGAACCTGTTACCGAGCCAGTAGCGGAGACTGCATCTGGTTTTATTCCTACCATCCCCATCGCCGCTCGAAATCGTTATTTGTTGATGGATGGGGTGCGTCAGATGTTAGACCGACGGAGAGGGGTGCGGATGAACACGCTTATTCGGGGTTTGCGGGCACTTGGGACACTTGTACCGGCTATGCCAGAGCTTCCTTTAGACACCCGATCTTACGAGTTTGCACCGGTTCTCGAGGAGGCCATAGCGATTTGTCTCGAGGAGGATGCGGTTGAGACAGCTTTTAGAGCCGATGCTTCGCTCCGGTGGATGAGGGCCGGCCCCTCTCGGACGCTCCCGCTCCGACATCCCGTGCCACTCCGGTTTGACTTCGAGCCTCCTCCTACTACGTCTACGTACGCCGCAGCACGCACCACCTACATCCGAGGATCGACGAGCGCGTAGAGTTTATGCTGTTCCTTTTGCGTCGTTCCTTAGATTGTCACCCCCTGTTTTTATTGGACATGTCCCCTATCTTTCTAGTTTGTTTTGAGATGACTTTGTTGCTACTTTTTCACCTTTTCATACTTTATGTGACTTTTCTTGGATTTGTGGATTGGTTGCTTTTGTATGTTTGAATCATATTTGACTATCTTTGTGACATACTTGTTCAAGTTTTCTGACGTGACAAGGTCGTTCTTTTTATTATCCCCGGAATCCCCCATATTTTATGTTTTGGCACGCGGACCATGTCCCGTGCATGTATTTCTTGGATGTTTTCAATGATTAGGGTTTCGGGATGGACTACTTTCACGACCGTTACGGGACTTGACCGCGCCGTTTTGCCGGGCTCATAAGCTAAGTCTTTCTTTTTTCCTTCTCGTTCACACACCGAGGACGGTGCTTCACTTAAAAGGGAGGGGGGAGACGACTTAGCTTATTCGCATGTTCGTAAAAGTATTATGCCGTGATGTGATAAACTTGGTTTTTACTCGTTTCCGAGTCGATTTTTAGGCCGTTTTTCAAAATTTTCCAAGATTTTAACACCACGTTACATGCATGTTGGTCACAATTGAGTGGTGAAAGGTCTTTAGTTTTGTGAATGTCTCACAGTGAGTCTATATTGTCATGATACGGAACACTTTTTAGTACACGTTTGACGACGGTTATGCTTATCACGATTACTTTACACACCTGTACCCCTAGTTTCGAGGCGAAATAGAAGGATTGGCCTTGTAGGAACACGGGATGACAGTTTTGGCGTTCTTTTTTACCCTACTTTAGCCAAATAAGCTTGAGCCGAACTTTTGACCTTCGTAGCCCCTCTCAGCCTTGATAGAATGGTCTGACCACCATTCGCATTATTAGCTGTTTCGTTACTTAGTCAGAAACCTACCCTTGAGCCTTATTTTGGTCACATTCCCTTCATTTGACCCTACGAGTGGACTTAGTCTTTTGTTAAACCACACTTGCCAAGGCAAGTGTGTGGTGGGGGGAGATGTTTTTGTTAAGTCGGGGTGTTGTTTCTTCGCTTTGAGCTATAAGGAGAGGAGGAGCTCATTGGGGCTGGATGCTCGGGTTTTATTTCCAAAAAAAAAAAATATATATATATATATATATATAATAAAAAAATTAAAAAAAATCAAATAATTGTGCTGTATATAGAAATAAAGGGTTGAAAAAAGCAATGAGCTTAAAGCAATGATGATGTTAGGGTTGGGATAGTCAGATAGATACTAAGTATTCAAGCTCATCTCACGACACTTGAAACATAGTCGAGTTTGGTAATGAGTTCGGGTATCTTTGTGTCATATAGTCCCCAAAGTGTTGAAATTGATCAAAAAGGAGTTTGGTGGGTTTGTTTGGTAAAGAAGACGTGGTACGTGTTTGGATTTTGTTCACTCGTATTTCTTTTCTCCAGTTTCCCAAATTACCCTTTTTCGATTAACCGAATTTACCCTAGCCTAACGTTATAACCATTCAAGTCCCGCCGGACCGTGTTTAACCTTGGTTAGTCCCGATTAGTGGAGATTCTAGGAAGGGCAGGATTGTGTAAAGTCAATTGTCCGGTATTCCAAACCCGAAATCGTATTAAGCATGAGTCGTCGTCATTCAACACACACTCACCCCGTGTCATGATCTAGTAGAGTCAAAGTAATGCATTCACTTAACTAAGTTCTTTTCACCTCGATATTTTGAAATACATGCATGTACCGTAAAGTTGTTTCCTTGGTATTGTTTGAACGCCTGATTTACTCGAGGACGAGTAAAGGCTAAGTGTGTGGTGGTGATAGGAACCAACTTTACGGACATTTCGTACGATTCGCCCACGATTATCACATTTCGGCATGTTTCGGGTGAGTTTAGACCCTATCTTGAGTATTAAATGAGGATTTATTGCACGGCGAGTGATCGTCGGTTTTCCGTAAACTCGACCTTATTTTAGCATTTTATACTCGTTTTCCCCGAGCACCCGTAGTTTGCGGGGTTATGCGTTTTCGTGTTGTTTTCATATGGATGCGGACTAGGGTGTCTCGAGAGCCTGAAAGACGAGAAGTATGAGTTTGGACGTGTCCGAGGCGAAACACGGAGGTTGGAGGTGAAAAAGTGAAGATTTGGGCTGCAAAATGGCTGTCCGGACGGACAAGTTGTTGTGTCCGGACGGCTAACTCACTGGTTTTTGGAAGATTATTTGATGAAGAACCCGTCCGGACGGACAGAATCAATATCCGGACGGACGGACGGACGGAGATCCGGATGGACAAAAGCAAGTCATCCGGACGGACATCTATGCATCCGTCCGGACACCCGGAGAATCAAGAACGATCCGGCCGGACACCGATGGCATCCGGACGGACGAGAGGTTTTTCTATATAAGGCGCTCATTTTCTCACAGCAGCCAAGTAGAGAAAGAGGGGGCGATAATATTAGATAGTTTTGGAGATTGTGGGCGATTTTCTTCATCTTTTAGAGTTAGATCAAGTGTTATATATCATTAGAATCCTCTTTCAATCCTCTCTTTGATCTACTAACTTTTAGCTTCGATCCGTAACTTTTCACTTGGCAAAAAAATTCGATCTTTTGTAAGCACATTTGGTACCTTCTCCAAGTTGAATAAAGTAAGTATGTTCTTTTGTTATTCTATTGTTGTTGTGATGTTTTTCTTCCGTTTTTATTGCTTAGATTCGATTATGAGTAGCTAGATTCCTTGTATGGTTGAACTATGTGAAGGCGGGTGAAACGCCGTTAGATTGATGAGCCGGGAGGTAGTGTAGTGCGTAAATAAACGTTCTAATTAATAATCCATATCTCGAAACTTGTTTGAATCGTTTTTGAGCTAGATTGATCACCTAGTTCACCATTGCACACACTTAGCTTATAAATGTATGTTGCGGCGACGTGTGGGAACGGGGTTTCGAGACCGTAGAAGTTTTGAGCTTGAAAGGTAGCTTGACACCTACCCGTGTACTAGATTGACGCCCTAGTCATCAAGTCCAATTCCAATACGGGGTTTGTTCTATGAGTTATCGTTAGACGGCAGGGTAGAGTAAGGCACATTCCCGGGCAATCTTTCTGAGGGTAAAGTAATCCGCTGAAACGTAGTTCGGCCATACCTCTTTTAATTTTAGAATTCCGAGTAGTGTAATCCTTCTTTTATACAATAGTATAACTTCATATCTATCTCGTTTGACCCGAACCGAGCACTAAGTCAACTGTGGTATTCAAAACCAATCTCTCGTGGGTTCGACCTCGGACTCCTCAAGCACTATCCTCGCAATCGACCCGGTCCACCGCCGGTTAGAAAGTAGATTTTGCTAAGGTTTCGAGTTTTTACTTGATCGACCGGACCGTAGAAAATCCGCTTATCAATGAACTAGTAGTCCATGGTGAACTTAATCAAAGTATGGGGTCTATTGATTAAACCACCATTAATGCGCCCTGAACACTTTATGGTGTGACCGTCTTATCTGGACCGTCGATATTGGTTATCTAAGTGGGGCATTTATATATAATGTAGTCATATAGGACTGGACCGATTTAATATGCATTTCTCATATAATTCCGTGATTGAGAAATCTCATTAAATCACAAGATGATCATATATGGATTGACCTTAATCTTGAAGTGATTACAGACTCCTACTTGTTTCAGGATCGGGTTTGATGTGTTCGTTAAGGATAGCTATGAGGTGCGGTCCGAATCACTTTCACGTTGGCACTATTCTGGAATGAGTGAGAAGTGTGTCTCTCACAGATATGGGATACATTCCTTCCTGCGGGAAGTATAAAGACAATCCCCTTATTTGTTAATCCTGAATACTGATCGATCCGCAGAGTTCGTATTGGTTATGAATTAATTGATCACTAGTGGGTTAATGGTAAATAAGGATAAGATGTAGTAAGGAAGGTTTACAGAAATAATCCCGCTTCATTATGGATAGTCTATGGAGGGTTAGTTTATATGTAATGATTATATCAATGGACACTTATCGACTCGACTCGCGTTTTGAGAATAAGTTATATTTATAATCGATAGAGTTCAGTTTCGGATTTATGGTGGCGTAATTCCGGAATTAATAAGTTGAGTAGAAATATTATGTTCGATGAATATTTTATTCAATTTATTGTAGCTACTGGTTATAGGTTCATGGTCCCCGGGTTGGCTCCTAACACGCGAGTTTTTTCTCGTTTTGTGGAACCTCGAGAATAAATTAAATAGTTGGTCTATTTAATGAATATGCAATATTATTTATTTTGGTAAATAATATGTAAAATAGAAAAGACATTTTCTATTAAAAAATAATGACATGGTTGGCGCCATTTTGTGATAAAGTTGGGAAAAGAAAATTTCCTAGATTTTGTTGGCTAATTAATGGAAAAATAAGAGATTGATTTTTTGGGAATTATCTCTTATCTTTTGGCAAATATCTTTTCCTTATGGGAATAGGTAATTGTGGTGTGAAAATGATAACTCTCTTGGCTAGTTATTTTCCTATATAAAGAGAGTTCCTCCCAATACAATTTCATAAACATTATTGCGCCACACTTGAAATAAAGGAGAGAAAAATTAGTTTCTTGTTCTAGTCATTAAGAGAAGAAGAAAAACCTAGGGTTTTTCTTGTGCATATTCAAGTAGGTTCTACGGCGAGGATCGACGTCCACCAGTCGTCGCTAGAAGATACAATATCGAAGACTACAGCTTCTCATTTTTGTTGATTTATCGTCTCTCTCCGGTTTGGGTAAATCTACTAACCTTCTTGTAGTTATTAATTATTTATGCGAGTCGAATCGTGGTGAAATCGCATGCGAATTTATTCGTAGCTTCCGATGTGCAAGATCGAGTGTCTCGATCGGTTCTGTGAATCAGATCGGACGATCCAATTTTGGATCGGATCCGGATTCGGGTTTCTATGTATCCAGCAGAACCTGCTGTGTATTATATAAACCTCGCCGTCTCGTTACTTTTTATGCTTTGCGCATTACCCGTCGCAATTCCCTCCCTTGAATCTGCCCCTGTTATTTTATTTGGTGATGATGCATCTATTTTGATTCCAAGTAATGTTGCTGCTCAGGTTTCTAATGGTGTTGTTTTGAGTGGTACTTCAGCTTTGGATGATGGTTCTATTTTGCAAAGCAAGGTGTTTAAAAAAGGAAAAACCTAAATGATTTTTATGATGATGATGATGTATAAATCGTCACAGGTGTCCTTGCGGTGTATAGACGGTGGATATCTGGCTGGATTTAAGGTGGTGCGATACTCCGGCGGTTGGCGGTATGGAGGAATAAGAATGGACAGAGTTTTGGCTTGCAAGTGTAGTGTATATTTCATTTATTTCATCCTCCTTCTAGTTTACAATGACCACCCCTTTTATAGAGGTGGGTAACTTAGAGAATAAGTAATCTATGAGGTATTTTTCTAATAGATAGGTTTAACTTAGATACTAAGCAAGACGAAATATCTAAGATACAAGTGGGAGAAAGATCAGGATCAATCGGCGGCCATCTTTCCAAGGTCGCACGGAGCAAGCCCTTTACGGCCTCGCCCCCTCGGCGGCCCCCTTGACTTGCCTGGGTGAGATTCACAGGATCTGTTGTACTTGCCTGGGACCGCAGATGCTTTGGTCACGGCGTGGTGAGACACAGTGGCCGCCCTTTTTGCGATCTCTCCTGTCATGCCGGAGGGTGGCCGCAGTGGGTTGTCTCTCACTGTTGAGGTGGTGGAATTTATTTATATCCATCAATGGCCCCCTACTCCGTGCTTTAATGATATTCCCTGAGGATATGAAGGATGGAGTAATTATCAACACCTTTTGTGACCTCGTCGTCGGATGCGACTTGTACACTTGGGGCCGTGTTTTTAAAATAAGCGACCTCAAAGTAACTTTGGGTCAGTTTTTGCGACCTTGTCGTCTGATGCGACTTGTTCACTAAGGGCCGTGCTTTCAAAGCATGCGACCTTCAGAGTAACTCTGGGTCTGTTTTTGCGACCTCGTCGTCTGATGCGACTTGTTCACTAAGGGCCGTGCTTTCAAAGCATGCGACCTTCGGAGTAACTCGGGTCTCGTTTTTGCGACCTTGTCGTCGATGCGACTTGTTCACTAAGGGCCGTGCTTTCAAAGCATGCGACCTTCGGAGTAACTCTGGGTCTGTTTTTGCGACCTTGTCGTCTGATGCGACTTGTTCACTAAGGGCCGTGCTTTCAAAGCATGCGACCTTCGGAGTAACTCTGGGTCTGTTTTGTGGGGCGAGATCGTCAATCGTGGCTGACGTCAGTCCCACGGGTATCATTCTGCTGAGTAATGCGGCCGCCTCTGCAACTGCCTAGGCATTTGCACGTGAGCATTGATGGGACGCCCCTTCGAATTTCAAAACTGACAACTGCCGCCCCAATCTGAACCGTCGGATCAAGGGTTCCCAACCGTTCGATCGTGGCCCCCTTGCCTATATAAGGTTTTCACCCCTCAACCTCCTCACACTTTTAGCATTCCTTATTTCCTTCGTAGTTTATCGACCGGAATTGTTTAAGGTTTTGCGGCGGAGCTTTGAAGGTTTTGGGATTTCGGGTGGTTCTTTTGAAGATTCCGGCCACTTTCTTGAGCATTTCCCGGTATTCACGCGGATTTCCTCTTTTCTTCGCAAAATCGGGTAAGAATTCCTCGCCTCTAACTCTTTTATTCATTCATTCCCGCGTTATTTTTCAATAGGCATCATTTTCATCTTTCTTTCTTCAACGGGGATGCAACTTGGATTCGTTTCGATTAAAAATGGGGTTTTTCCTGGGGAGAGATTATAGCTCTCCCGGGAAAACCGGTGTTTCACCCGTTGGTAGTCATGCTTTTCCAACTCGCAAGTCACCGCCCGAAACCCGCTTTTCTCTCGTAGTTTTATTTGCGACCTTTCTTGCAAGAACGGAGGAGGCGGTATTGAAGTGGGTGCGATCACCTTCCCGGGCTAATTCATTATTATACCGTGTCCGAAAGCTCCACCTTTTTCCTCCCTTGTTTTTGCGGGATGTCGGGGAATGATCATTCGGCGATGATTCGCGGAAAGGGAGATTTACGATTATGCCGAGGATGACCCCATATTATCCGCGGCCTCGCTTGGCGATCTACCGGACGAGGTTGAGGTGGAAAGTACTCGCGCGGATGCGGCGAGATTACCGCCGATGAGGTCGCTACTATGGATGCCGACCCTTTTGAGTTGGAGGCCTTCATCTCTCGCCGTAAATCCGCCGCGTAGAGTGAGCCTTAAAGAGAAAGCACGGGCTCAAAAATCTCCAACCTTTCACGGGGCTGAAAAAATCGCGTCCCCGGCCGAAGGACAAGCCGCGGTCCCGAGTACTAGCGGTGCTCCCGACCACGACGAAGCTTATGTTCGGGACGCCGCAAGCTCATGAGTTAATGGGGTCCAAGTGAGGACGAAAATGCTGAATTGCCTCGGAAGGATATCTCGGGTGCCCGCAAAAAGCGAGAAGAAGAAGAAGAAAAAATTGCGAGCCAAACCATGACAGTTGGTGAAGCTGCCGCGGCCGCCACCCAGCCGAAGAGCTCTCGACCTAACAACCCTAAAGCTATGCGGGAGTTTGGGATCATGTCGGCGTATGAGAAGGATGTTGAGAAGAAATGGTCCCGACTGTGCAAGGGCAGCGACCTCAATAGGACCATCAATAGTATATTTGGAATCGACACTAGTGTGTATCGGTTTTCTTTTTTCGATTATGAGGAGTCCGACAAATTTAAGCCCGGGGATCACAAGGATTACGTAAGCGCGCGCCGCTCCGAGGACACCCTTATCCTCCACTTCCATCACTTGCATGCGGGTCTGAGACCGCCTTTCGATCCCTTCTTTGTGAAGATCTGCAAGGAGATGCAGGCGCTTCCCTCTGATTTTGCCGTCGGGGCTATTATCCGCCTGATGGCTTTCACAGTTATGTGCCGGATTCTGAAGATCGAGCCGACGTTAACTTTACTGGGGCAATTTTATTCCTTCTGTGGGACGTCTATTCCTGGACAAGTCTCCCTGAGGGCGAAGACTCCCCGCCTACTATTCCCGCTTCCCAATAAGTTTCACAAATGGGGGCAGCGGGTACTGAAAGTCGAGTCGAAGGTAGGTTGGCCTTTTCCTAGGCGTAAGTCCGCGGAGGCAAATCCACGCTTTTGATTCTTGACCCCCCTATAAGTGAGCGGCGCTATGTGAAGGGGCTGATGTCGTTAATTCAGTCGGACGGGGCGGCGCCATCTCGGAGAAATGTTTCCTGGGTTGAACTTCTTGATCTGGCCGAGCCCTTTGTATGTATGGCGGGCCTAGTAGGCAGGGGGAATGCCACGCCCTTGGTACGAATGGGTCTTGAGAGCTGCGATCTGGACTGGATTGGGGATTGTCATATCGACAAATGTTTTCCCTCCGAGTGTCCGGAATGTGGGGGCGATCCTATACTTAGGCCGCTTTGTAACTTTCTTTGTCCACTTGTATTTATTTGTATATGCTCATTTTGTTTTGTTGGGCTCTAAACCGCTTTCCTTTTGTAGGTATGGATCCAAATGCTCGCAGGCTCACCGAAACAAGCTTAATGCGGAGGCGTACAAGGCAGCCAATGCTCGACGGGAGGCTCTGAAGAAAGCTTTAGGGAGAGTGCCCCGAACCGTGGATGCCTCGGTTGTCGCCGAGACACATAACCCGGAAACTGCGACCTCTTCTGCCCTTGTTGCGACTTCCTCTGCCCTCGTTGCGAGCCCAGGTCAGGCTGGTGCCTCAAAAAAGACTCATCCCCCTACTAAAGAGTCGCACGGCGTGAAGCGACCTCAACCAGAGAAAGCGAAGGATGATCGCCCACCCAAACGGTCCGCTCCCAGTCCGGCGCATCCTGAAGAGGTTGAAATTCCGGTGGAGAAGAGCGCGCCCACTGAGACACTGCCACAAAAAACTTTGCCTCGAGGTCACTCTGGGAAAGAGGCCCTATGGTTGGATCCGAGCTTTACCCAGGATCTTGACCTATCCAAAGCTCGCCGGGTTGGTGAAGCAATTGCTGATGTAATTCCTCTTGGGCCGATCCCTTTTGACTATCCTGATCATGTTCAAGTGGAGATTGGTCGGGGTATACTAGCCCGCTTTGCGGCTCAAGATAATACTCCTCCTCGAGATGAGATCGCCGAGATCAGAGACCTGAGCGGCCAGTTTGGGATCGCAGCCTTCTATGGTAAGGCCACCTCTTTATTCTCTTTTTTTTTTTTTTTTTTTTTTTTTCACTCCCCCTCGCTTTTCCCGCTCGGCGCTCGCTTGAATAGGGTGCTCGAGGCCGCTGAGAGGCGCGAGGCAGAGATGACAAAGGTGACGGCGCAGCTAGGGGCGACTGACCAGGCAAGAATTACTGCCGAAAAGAAAGCTAGGCATGCGGCTGGCGAGGTGGAAAAGATGAAATCAATCCTGGAGGAGCACTCTAAATTGGATGCTGAAATCAATGAGAAAGTTTCCACCTTGACCAAGGATTTTGCGGGGGCGCAGGAGGAGATTGCTAAGTTGAGGGATAAGCTCGCTGAGGCGGATACAGTTGCTAAAGAGGTTGCTAAGAAAGCTACTGAAGAGGCTGTGAGGAGAACCGCCGAGGCCGTTGAAGAGGCCAAGGCTGGGGATGTCGCCGCTACAAGAATTCGATGACTTCCTTGACCTCACGGAGCATAGCTTTGATCGTGGCTTTAGTCACATAGCTCGCCGCATTTGGGCCGACCGAGGCAGGGATCACATTACTCGGCGTATATGGTGCGGTGGGTGAACATGCACCAAGGTCATCCTAATTTGTTGGTTTTTCACCCGGAGATTCCCTATGCCGCTGAGCTTATTACCTCGATTCGACCGAACAGCTCGCCGTGGCGAGCCTCGTCCGGGATCCCGCTCCCGTTAATCCCGTGAACTTTGAGGCGTTGAAGAAATCGCCGTCCTCCGAGCAAAGTGATGAGTTCATTAGCACCCCACCTACCCCTCATGATCTCTAGATCTTGGATTTTCCCCGCGAGCCCTTTTAAAATTTGACTTGTAACCTTGACTATTTATCTTTGTGATTTGCTTGAATTTTGTGTTGTAATATCTTGACAATTTACTCTCTCGCATTTTCTCGTTTATAAGATTTGATTTTTCCCGTCCCCGATTTGTGTTGACTATCCGGCGGTCTTTAGTGAGGCCGTGATAGTATTACTTTATCCTCTCGTATGCGGTCCTCTTGATTTGTGCGAGGTCTTTTACATAATTTGTTGGAGTACGCGGTCACGAAACGTCGTCGTCTTGTCTTGACCATGGTCGCTGAGCGGTGTCCATTGTCAAGATTTCTCGCCGCCCTACGAGTAGTGTTGTCAGAAATTTAGACTCTCAGAGCAGCCTTTGACTGTGTCATTAACGTAGAGTTATGACCTCTAGTAGATAGGTGTCAGGTGTAACTGTAGTCATGAATTTCGGTCTCTTTATGGTCTGGCGTTCCTGCTGCCTTGGTTATATCCTCCTTTTAGTATAAAAAGGGGAGTACCTTGGAACTCATTCTGCCTCTTGCCTTATACTGAATTTGCTCTCTTTCTTCTGTAATTTGTTCATTATCCTCTTTGTTGTTTTATCCCCTTTTTGCTTTGCGCTATGTCTCACCCAGGGGAAAGCAGCCGGGTTCGGATATATAAAGCTCGTCCTACTCGTGATGTATCCCCTTTCTTCTTTACTGCCTCTGACGTTGCTAAAGATCATTTCTGGCGCTATTTTGAGTGGGTTGAGCCTACGAAGGAGAGGGGTTTAAATCAGAGCAAAGTTGAGGGTGACGGCTCTCTTTTGCGCGTACGTCTTTCTGGGTGGGCAGATTTTGTTGCACCACCTTCGTCAATACTTCCCAATCTTTCAATAGCGAGGGAGTTCTATTCCATCTTGTCCGAAGTGGCTTCTGAGGGGACTGCCAGCTGCATTACCCTTCGTGGCGTCGCGGTCACCTTTACTCCGGAATCTATCAATGGTGCCCTGGGTATACCCGCTATCGACCCCACATCTCATTATGAGCTCGCTTGGAACCTTGCCGATGAGTCAAGTAGACAATCATGCTTGCGACGAGCCCTCCGCGAGCTCTTTCCTGATTATGAGCGACCTCGTGTACTGGGACCTGCGTCCGATCTTTCTCGCAAAGAACCGTGAGTGGAAAAGGTTCATCAACTCACGCGCCCTCTTGTCCACGGATAACGAGGTCATTAGTGAAGCCGAAGCTTTGCTTTTGCACGCTATTCGCGATCATCGCGTTGATATTGATTGGGGGATCTTGATTCATCGGGAAACGGTTAATTTTGCGGTTTCTATGGACCGACATCGTCGCTTCCCTTTTGCTTCGTTAATAACGAAGCTATGTAGCTTAGCGAGGGTGCCGAAGCATTCACTGGACCGTTATAGGTACACTCATTAGATAGAGTGTAATCCTCTTTTTTTTTTTTTTTTTTTTGAGATCGCAAAGTATGGTAGGCCGCAGATTTGTTGGAAACAACTGTATCTCTTAATAAACGAAGATGGCTCTTTTATTCCGATTTCCCTTTCCCTATGCCCTGTTCGTACGCGGGCATACACACGCTTTACATATAATATTTTTTCGATTGTCCGCATGCCGGGTCGGTTGTACTCGCGACCTTGGTTGTCACTTAGTACGTAAGTTCCTTTTTTGACTATCCGAGCGATCCTCTCTGGTCCTTCCCAGTTTTCCGATAGTTTTCCCTTCTTGGCCTCGTGGCCGGTGGCTTGTCTCTTTCGCAAAACATAATCTCCCACGGCGAAGTGATGCCCGCGAATACGTTTGTCGTGATAACGCTTCGCCGCCTGTTTGTAATTAACTAAACGGCTGTATGCCTGGATGCGCCGTTCCTCTACTAGATCAAGCTCGAGTTTACGTGCCGCGGTATTATTGACCTCGTTATAAAAAACGACCCCGGGGCTTGGTAAGGCCATTTCCACCGGCGCCAAAGCCTCGCATCCATAAGTTAAGGCAAAAGGAGTTTCCCTCGTTGTGATTTTTCGCGACGTCCTGAGTGCCCATAGAACCGCCGGAAGGTGATCCGGCCAGTGACCTGCTTTCTCACCTAGGCTCTTTTTTAGTACACTTAGGACCTGTTTGTTGGCATTTTCAGCTTGCCCATTTCCTTGTGGGTAACACACGGATGATTGCCAATGTTTAACATTGTTTTCTTCACAAAATTTGTCGAATTCGTCTCTGAATTGAGGTCCGTGATCGGAAACCACAACTCTCGGAACTCCGAATCTTGTCCATATTTGATCGAGCAAAAAGTATGTTATATCCCTGGTGTTGGTTTTTACCAAGGCCTTAGCCTCGACCCATTTAGTAAAATAATCCACTGCGACGACTACATACTCGCATCCCGAGCGACCCTTCCTCAAAGGTCCGATGAGGTCAATTGCCCACATGTCGAAGGGCCAGCCGCTACCACTATGCTTTGTTCGACCGAGGGTAGCCCGGGATACCGGCGAACTTCGACAAACATCACATGCCCGGGCATATGCTTTGGCGTCTTCTCGCTAGTTTCGGCCAATAGTATCCGGCTAGGAGTACTTTCTCGTGCTAGCGTTCGATTGGCGGGGTGGCCGCCGCACATTCCCTCGTGTAGTTCTCGTTAGAATGCCCGTTACCTCCTCGGTCGTACGCATCGCGAAGGGGGGTTTTGAGAATGAATGACGGTAAAGCACATCGTCCATAATCGTATATCTTGCGCCCTTTTTACCAAGGCCTTAGCTTCGCACGGATCGCCGGGAAGCTCCCCTAGCTCAATGTAAGATTTCATGGTGTCGACCCAACAAGTATTCTTGGGCCGGAAGTCCATGACCTCGACTTGAGAGATGGCGGGCTCGGAGAGATGCTCGACCATGATTCTAGGTCGCACAACGCATCTTCATTGGTCAATTTGGATAAATAGTCCGCCCTATGATTATCCTCTCGGGGAATGTTTTTGAACCGGCAATATGCGAAGCCGCTTTCGAGTTTTTTGACGAGGTTGATATACCTCTCGTAATATTTCGCAATGAATGCCGAAAGAGCCATTGATTTGATTCACAACCAACCGTGAGTCGCAAAATACCGTATATTTTCGACTTTCATGGCTTTGGCGAGCTTTAAACCGCCGATGACGGCCTCATACTCTGCCTGGTTATTGGAAGCGGTGAAATCGAATCTCAGAGCCTGCTCAATTTCCTCTGATGTGCCCGGCTCTAACAGGATTATCCCTGCGCCGCACCCTTTGTGACTGGCGGCCCCATCGACGTAGAGTTGCCAGCAGTGACTTGGCCTAAGAGGCTCGTCCTCTTGCGGCTACCTTATCCTGGTTGTCTTTGTGGCAAACCTCGCTCCGTTGTTTCTTCGTTGAAGCTTGTTTCTACTATGAAGTCTGGGAGGGCCTGGGATTTTATAGCCTTCCGAGGCTCATAACGGATGTCGAACTCGTAAGTTCGATAGCCCACCGGAGCGCCGACCGGACAAGTCCGGTTTATGAAGAACCCGTCTTAGCGATGCATTTGATAGACTACGATGGTGTGCGATGAGAAGTAAGCCCTTAATTTGCGGGCGCCTATAACAACACAATAAGCTAACTTTTCAATATTAAAATAACGACTTTCTACGGGGCTTAGAGCCTTGGAAACATAAAAAATCGGCTTCTCGCGAGCCTTCCTCTTCTTTTACAAGTACCGCGGCTACGGCCCTATCCGAGGCCGCCAAATATAAAAACAAAATATCCCCTAGTTTTGGGTCGGTTAACAACGGCGGGCTTGACAAGTATTCTTTAAGGTCTTTAAAAGCCTCGTGAGCATTCCGTTGTCCAAGAGAAGGTACCCGCCCCTTTCAAAATTTTGAAGAAAGGCGTACTTCTTTCTCCAGATTTTGAGACAAACCTACCCAAGGCTGTGATTCTGCCGTTTAGCCGCTGTACTTCCTTGACACTGGTGGGCTCGCTCATGTTGATTAAGGCTTCAATTTTTTCGGGATTTGCCTCGATCCCCCTCTGACTCACCATGAAGCCCAGAAATTTTCCTGCCTGGACTCCAAAAATACATTTTGCAGGGTTTAGTTTCATTGAGTGGTCTCTTATATTGGCGAAGGTTTCGCGAAGGTCCACCAGGTAATCCTGGCGACTTGATTTTACGACCATATCATCAATGTAGGCCTCCATGTTCCTGCCTGTTTGTGTGCTAAAAACTCGTTCACCATTCTCTCGATAGGTCGAACTCGCGTTCTTCGGTGCCGAAAGGCATCATCTCGTAGTAATAGAGTCCACCCGTCGCCCTAAAGGCTGTCATTTCTTTGTCTTCATCTCGCCATTTTGACTTGGTGGTAACCGGAATATGCATCCGTAAAACTCGCCGTTTCGAATCCGGCGATCCCGTCGACCATTTTGTCAATTCGAGGCAGCGCGTAAGGGTCTTTGGGGCAAGCTTTGTTCAAGTCTGTGAAGTCGACACACATCCGCCACTTGCCATTATGTTTCTTTACCATCACTACGTTTGCCAACCAGGTGGGATACTGAAGCTCTTTGATTATGCCTGCTGCCAGAAGTTTTTTGATCTCGCCTTTTATTGCGATTTCTTTTTCCATAGAGAACTGTCGCGCTCTTTGTTGTATCGGCCTGAAGTTGGGATCGGCACTTAGATAATGCAAAGCGACCTCTGACTCTACGCCCCTCATATCTGTTACCTCCCACGCGAAGGCGCTCATGTTGACCTTCAGAAGCCTGATCAATTCTTCCCTTTCTCCCTCGGTGGTCCGCGATCCTATTTTTATCCTTTGATCGGGATATTTGTCGTTTATTATGACCTCGACCAACTCGTCCTCGCAGCGGTGAAGTCGGGCTCGTCTCGAACTTGTAAAGTCTCAACCTCCACTTCTCTTTCCGGCATTTCATTCAACGTGGCGACCGATCTCGAACCGGGCAAAAGCCATCCACTCGGGTCGCTTGGAGTCGACCCCGTTCTTTGTCATATAATCAAGGAAAGATCCGGGTCGGCCGATGGCGACCCCAATCTCCTCCCCTATGTGAAATTTGACCCTTTGATGGGAACGGACACCACCATTTGAAATTTTTTCATGGCCGGGATCCCCAAGATAATGTTGTAGTATGAGGGGAGATCAATGACCGTAAAGGTGATCATCTCGGTTCTCGCATGGCTCGTAGTCACCCAAAGTGATGCGAGGTCGACCGTTCCTTTAACCCGCACGGTGTCGTTGGTAAAACCCTCGAGCACCCCGAGGTAGGGTTTCAACTTAGCCTCTCCAAATCCAATCGTTTTAAACGGTCGAAGTAGATGACGTCGCGACCGGCCCCCGTGTCGATCATTACTCTGTTGACGCCATGTTTGTCGTTTATTCCGATTTTGAGAATAAGAGGTACTTCCATGGGGCCCTCGCTTGTGGCCAATTCGCTTTTAGTGAACATGATTCCCTTCTCGTTATCCCCCAATACCACCTCGTTTTTCAAAGCCGCGCGTATTAATCCGGTGTATCCGAGATTTCGCTTGATTGTTGCCGGGGATATCCCCATGGATAACCCGGACCTCCTTCGATGACGCGAGGGTGGCGACCTTGTCCGGTACCGTTGTTCCCGTCTCGCTTATACTTGGCCGCCGGTCCTTCGCGGATTAACCTTTCTATTTCTCGCCTTAACGTGAAACATTCGTCCGTGATGTGACCGTGGTCCTTATGATAGTCGCGATTTGGATTTGTCGCGACCGTCGGGATCGCCCCTCATAGGTTTGGGTTTGTCTAAATGTTCGCGGATTTCGAACAATATTTGAGATGCTTTAGTGTTGAGCGGGGTAAAATTGTCCTCGCTGAATTTATAAGGCTTTTTTGTTTCGCGGTCGTGGTTAGCATCTCGCCCTTTTTCCTTCTTATGCTCTTCTGCGCGATCCTCTTTCTGTGAAGGCTGTTCTGCTTTGGGCTTCGCCCTCCCCGAGGACGGCGCTTCGCTGACTCCCATCATTCGAGCCATTTCCAACATTTCCCTGAGACCCGCTTTAGGGGGTCGTAGGTTGAATTCAGTTTTCATTGGTCCCTTGGCGATCCCTGTGAGGAAACATGTGACAACTGCATCATCCGGAATGTTCCTTGTCTGATCGTATATTCTGATGAAACGTTCATAATATTCTTTTCCGGACTCATGTCCTCCCATGCGAACTTCGTATAGGTCCTCTATAGTTTTCTTTGGTCTACTCGCCGATTCAAACTCTCTGACGAATTTCTCGGAGAGATCCTCCCAGCCTTTTACTGAGCCGCGGGGAAGTCCACGTATCCAAGATGCGGCCCTATCCTGCATGCTTCCAACTAAGGCGATGCACCAGGCAGATTTATTTTGTGTCGTCAGGGTGATGCGACCTTGGAAAGCGGTGAGCCGCCGTTTGGGCAAGAATTTCCGTTGTAGTAATTATAGGCCGGGATAGCTAACCTTTTCGCGACCGGTAGGCAATGTTTCGTAATTCTCTTGGCGAGCACGTCGATTCCCGAGATCGGGGCGGTTCTCTCGGCCGGCCTTGACCTTTTTAAATCGGCGAGCTCATTTTTCATTATCTCCATCTGTTCTGCCCAAACAGGGTCGAAACTGGGTCGCAACAACGCCTGTGTATTAGCCCTCTCTGGCCTGCGCTCTGACTCCCCGCAGTCCTCCGACTCCTCCCGGCGAGCTCTCTTTTCACGGATAATTATGCGGGCGTCCGGTGCGTCCTTGTCTCGTCGGGGAAGTAATCCTCTCTCAGGAAGGCTGAGACGACTTGGGGCCGAGGCCTTGTCCTTCTCACCCAACCTTTTGAAAGCCGAACCTTTTTCGTGTGATTTTTCCTCCTGGTGATCGCGATCTGGGAGAACCGAAGTCTGCACAACGTTTTTCCTGGGTCCTTTGCGGCCTGAGGAGCGTACACTTTCTTCTATCTCGACCCCGTGAGTCTGGCTCTGTCGACCCTTATTCACCGCCGTGATAGCGATTTCATCTCTGGGGGGATTCGGGGGTCGTATCGGCATTGGAGCTTGGCCCTTTGCTACCAGACGGGAGTTGGCTAGGTACATAGTTTCCGCATACCTCGCGTATTCCCTTATTTCCGCAATCTCCAGGTCTTCTTGAAGATCTGGCTCTTTCCTAGGGGATGATCTCTGGCTTTGCTGCGATCGAGATGCTCCTCTGATTTTCCTATCCAATGTTGCTACGACCTCTCTTGACTTAGCCTTCTGATTTTATCAAATTTCGGGCATCGCTAGGGGCCAAAACTCCCCTTTGTGATCCTTCCCCATCCGCTTGCGCAATTTCTTGTGTCTCTATCGCGACATCGGCTTGTATATGCGTTTGTACAACGCCTCTCGCAGGAGTTTGAGGGTTCAGCTGCCCTTTGCTTCCAGTCATAGGTTATGACTATTCTTGTGATTAGGACTCGCCTTGAGTCGGACTTCCTGTCAATCTGATACGTGATTTCTATATGATGGAGCCGGTCAGGTGAACTGCCGTTTTTGATTGTGTGTGGAGTTATGAGCTTATGAAGCTTTCGTTTTCCCGGTAACGGAGCCAACTGATGATGTATAAATCGTCACAGGTGTCCTTACGGTGTATAGACGGTGGATATCTGGCTGGATTTAAGGTGGTGCGATACTCCGGTGGTTGGCGGTATGGAGGAATAAGAATGGACAGAGTTTTGGCTTGCAAGTGTAGTGTATATTTCATTTATTTCATCCTCCTTCTAGTTTACAATGACCACCCCTTTTATAGAGGTGGGTAACTTAGGGAATAAGTAATCTATGAGATATTTTTCTAATAGATAGGTTTAACTTAGATACTAAGCAAGACGAAATATCTAAGATACAAGTGGGAGAAAGATCGGGATCAATCGGCGGCCATCTTTCCAAGGTCGCATGGAGCAAGCCCTTTACGGCCTCGCCCCTCGGCGGCCCCCTTGACTTGCCCGGGTGAGATTCACGGGATCTCGTTGTACTTGCCCTGGGACCGCGGATGCTTTGGTCACGGCGTGGTGAGACACAGTGGCCGCCCTTTTTGCGATCTCTCCTGTCATGCCGGAGGGTGGCCGCAGTGGGTTGTCTCTCACTGTTGAGGTGGTGGAATTTATTTATATCCATCAGATGATTTCTTTTATGAATGTATTTTGGTTTTTTGGCCCCATGATGTTTGGGCATTGTTTTTGTGGTAGTGCTTGTTGGTGGATCTTTGAAGTCATTTTTTGGCTTCATGTTCCCTGGTATTGGCATAGACAATTCTGGCTTCAGTTTGTCCAATTTTTGTCTTCATTCCTTTCAACACACTTGGATAGCATATTTGAAAGAAAATTGGTGTAGTGACATGAATTTGAAGGTGGGTTTTTGTATGATTTGGAATAAAATTGATGGAGTGACATTGATGTCACTGCATTTTTCTTTTTTTTCTTAACATTGTTGCTTATTACATTGTAAGTCTTTGTGTTTAGTTGTCCTTTCTTTATTTACTTACTGCCTCCATCCCAAAATAAGTTCATTTAGCTTTTTTGTTTTGTCCTACACTCTTTCCGTAGCACACGGTTTTTTGCCAGCTAGGATTGCATTGTCACTTCATTACAGAATTGATGCATTGACATTGATGTCACTGCATTTACAATTAGAGAATTGATGTAGTGACATTGATGTCACTGCATACACAATTTGATACACAAATTTGATAGATTTGCAAAATAAGTGTAGTTTCACTCTTGGTATTGTATTAATTTTTGTGTAGTACCAAAAAATTAATAATTTTACCTTATATTTGTAATCTCATTTTGATGATTTCGAAAATCAATAATTCAGTTTTGGGTGTCACCTCAGAAAATGTTGATGTCACTGCATATTTGATTGCCGATGTCACTGCATAAATTGTTGATGTCATTCATATATGATTGCTGATATCACTGCATAAAATGTTGATGTCACTGCATATCTGATTGCCGATGTCACTGCATAAATTATTGATGTCACACATATATGATTGCCGATGTCACTGCATAAAATATTGATATCACTGCATATATGATTGTCGATGTCACTGCATAAAAATATGAATTAAGGTGAAAGATTTATGTTGATCGTAGTTTTATATCAAAAGATATAGCCATTTGAAGTCGATTTTATGAAGAAAAGAAATCAATTTTATGAACTTAAGTCGGAAAAATATCAAATGTCATCACGGTGTTGCTTCATCAAATGTCACTGCATACTGGTGATCACTGCATCCCAATGGTCTCTGCATCACGGTGTCTCTGCATCGGGGGTAGCCACTTCATCACAGTGTCTCTGCATCGGGGGTGGCCACTGCATCATGGTGTCACTTCATCACGATGTCTCGGCATATATGATTGTCGATGTCACTACATAAATTGTTCATGTCATTCATATATGATTGCTGATGTCACTGCGTAAAATGTTGATGTCACTTCATATCTGATTGCCGATGTCACTGCATAAATTGTTGATGTCACGCATATACGATTGCCGATGTCACTGCATATATGATTGTCGATGTCACTGCATATATGGTTAATTAATCGGGGTGGTGACTGCATCGCTGTGGTCATTGCATCGTAATGGTTAATTAATAGGGTGGTGACTGCATCGCGGTGGTCAATGCATCTGGGGTGGCCAATGCATCGGGTTGGGCAATGCATCGCGGTGGTCAATGCATCGCGGTGTCATTTCATCACGGTGTCTCTGCATCACAGTTGTCATTGCATCGTGGTGTCACTTCATCGCGGTGGTCAATGCATCATGGTGGTCAATGAAAAAAAGAAAAAACAAATTTTCACTGTCCGCCGAAAAAAAAAAAAACCTCTTTCAACGTCTAGGTGAAAATAAAAATAAAAACCCATACAACAACAATAGTGTTCCCTCCTTTTTTATTTTTTATTTTTTTCTTCATTAAGGGTATTTTGGTATCTATATCTAATTTGTGTCATTATACTAAGTGTTTGTTGGGTGTCCTTTTTGCCTAATTAAGTCCAATATGTGTCCTTTTAAATAATTGCCCCTAAAGTTAATTGATTAATATTATTTTATTTGTTGATGTTGAATGATTGATGAGAGAATTTATCATAAAATAATAGAATTAATAAAATAATGATAAATAAAATAGTGGAGTGAATAAAATATTGGGTTGTATCTAAATGGATCCAACCCCACCCGAAAATAAACAAGGCCAGGGTTTCAGAAGATAGGAGAAATCATGCTGAGGGACGGGTTTTGAGATTTATCGGGTATGAGTAAACAGGCTGGATCAAACAGACCTGAGGGTCATGGACCGGACTAGAACACAGGCCAGCGGGGATTTAAGGCCTGGAAATATTTAATTAAATGGATTAATTAATTAGTTACTTTAATTAATCAAATAATTTATAAAATTAATAAATTAATTTTATAAATTAGATAAATAATAAAATAATTAATATATAATCCATATAAATCCTGCAAAATAAAAGAAACAATAATTATGCCATATGATATAAGCCTTAGAGCTTCATGGCAAGTTAGTAGCAGGGGCAAAATAGTAAATAAATATAATAATAATATAAAAAAAATATATAAAAAAAAAAACACATGCAAGAGTATTTTAGTAAAATTTATCAAACACGGTGCAACATAGTGCAATTGGGGCTCATTACTCAACAGTTAGTCTGCCGTAGTTCTAAGGATAGTTTATATAGGGAACATTTGTGCCCTAGGTTGAAATTGTGTTGTGTCCTTCAAGGACTCTAGTTTGTAACCGACTGAGGATATGTACGAGTTAATCTCCGTGATTCTAGGAGATAATTATGCTATCATAAATAATATGATCAAAGTTGTAATTGCTAGGGATTCTTTCCATATCTCGTCAATACTGGATAATATTAGTGGGGGTAATATCGTCTTTCTTCTTTGTAACAGTGTGTGCCGGTATGTGTGTACGTGTAAGGGGTAAATGATCTATCCCTATATTTAGTCTTTAGATTTTGTACTGTTCTAGACTATCTCTCATTATTGATTCTAGTATTGAATGAAATGCTCTGAAGCTATGTTCTGAGAGCTTTGCTCTGTTTGTTTATCTCTTTTGATCATTCTCACTCTAATCTAATTGTTGTGGAAATTCATAGCCGATGCTCTTGGTATGTCACAAACTCAAATTTTAGACAAGTATTAAAAGCGTCCACTGCATCACGGAGGAGTGAAAAAAGACGACTTTCGGTTTGTGGCCGATAAATTTCGATCCAAATTACATCAATGGAAGGTTGCCTCTGTTTCCAAAGCGGGGTGTTCGATAATGGCTCAAACGGTCCTGACCATTTACTACTACTGTATATGCAAATTTTGTGAAATTGCCTATATCAGTCTCAACAATAAATCTTTTCATACGCAGAAAAAACCGGTTTGTGGTTGGATTCATTTTCTATGGTTTCATGTGTTTTTTCCCCCACAAATGACGAAAGTATTTAATATCAACAAAAGGAAGAAATTTACAACAAAAACTAGTTATAGATAGATCGACTAAAGACGCGGCCTGAAGCCGCACTCCAAATCTACAACCGGCCTAATGCCGGACTAACAAACAAACCAGCACAAGACTGGACAACCATACCAACACAAACTAAGACTAGAAGCCGAGGACTAGAAGCCGCATTACACACCAGAAAGACCCCTGCGACAGAAGATAAGTAACCAAGAGCCAGATCATGACCCAAGATGCTGTCGGAGAACGAAGAGATATCACCAGAAACTATGGAGTTCAGCGGCAGGAGGCAAGGAAAGGAAAGGAAACCCATACAGATTTAAACAAGCAAACAGACAAAAGATAACTAATAATTATAGGAACTAAAACCCACCTCCGGCAGGGCACCGGAGGGACGGAGGCGCAAAAAGTTGACTGGCAAAGATATTGTTCTCGTCTTGGGGGACTCGTGTGGCTTATTTGTTCCGGTTTCATGTTATTTATGTTATTTATAGAACATGAAATCTTAATCAACCATAGACAAGCAGTTTCACATAAATTGGGAAAACTCATTAGTGCATAAACTGAGGTAAAATAGCATTAGCCATTACATCGTCGTTATGCCAGAAAAGTATCAAAAGTTATCAATAATTCATTCATTTGAATAGTATCTTCTGTACACCAGTTTTCATACTCATATAATCCTTTTTTTTACAAGAATCGCATAAATAATGATCATATTTTATACATAAATATATACATAAGGGTTGCATGAGGTACAAAATCCGGGCCGTCAATTTTGATAAGAAAAAAAAAGGGGGGGCCTCAAGGTCATTAGATTCACATTCACACAGCAATTCCTACCCAACCAAAAAAATTCCAGGTTCTTTAAGAGGGTTTAGGCCGTCCCGGTTATCAATCTCTCCCGTTGATCTAGTCTCTTAACCTTTACAATACCGATGAGTACTTGGATGCTAAAAAATGTGCAGACCAGATAAGCTGCCATGGCAGGCATCTGCAAATCGAATACCAAAAAAGGAAGAAAAAATTAACATGTCGGTTTCACAGACGAGGCAAGTAACATGAAGATAAACGAATGGCCACTTACTCGAATAGAATTGAGATACAAAATGGTTGCCAGGTTAACTAAGCTACCTGCAGCAACAGCCTGCGTATTTGTCCAATACAATCATTAATCAGAACCAAGAAACATCAACCGATAAACGAAGTCTGTCGTAACAGAAGCTACGGCAGCCACAATCTTGTACGGAAACAAGAACAAAATTAGAGGGACTCACACTGCCAATTGTCTTTTGAACAGCTGCAACTCGTTGGAACGCTCTTTCTGATTCCAGAGCTCGAACACGAAGCTTCAAATCTCCTTGCTCCTACAAAGCCATATTACTTTGTAAATATGGTCTCCCTTAAATGGAAACTTTACTAATGCCAAAAAAAATAATAATAATAAAATAAAATAAAAAACTGAAGTTGAACTTTGATTCCTACCAATCGTTGAATAACTTCAGCTAGTTTTTCAACTCTTTCAGCCTGCCTAAATAAGTTGTAAAATGCACGAGCTTGTCTATCCCACCTCGTTCTCAAGTCCTGCAACAAGAAAACAGACAGGTGATCAGACCTATTAGATGCATTAGGGATTCAAACGAGTAGGACGCAAAATCTTGCCTTCACAACAACTTCAATGCCAGCTTCACGAAATCTTAGCAACTCCAAAGCATACCTGTGGTTGAAGAGGGAAAGAATGAATAAGCAATAAGGACACCAAAAATTAGTGATTCAATTTGAATTTGGATCAAACTCATATAAACTAACGGTTTGGCAATCTCAGTGATATCAAAGAGAGGGTCAAGTCCTTTCCCAATGCCATCCAAAACTGAAACAGAAAAAAAGGAGTTTAATTATAAGGCAAATATAAAAAGTGGGAGCGAATAGTTTTGAATCAATTGAAATGCACACAAGATACCTGAAAACGCTCTGACAACAAATGTGAATGTGGCAGGAAATCTGAAAGGTTGGTCTGCTGCTATTGCTAATAAATCCTCCCCTATACAAATTTTAAATGGTTGCATGCCGCATTATAATCAAACGAATTAAAGAAATGTTGGTACATTCGTATGATGAAAACCCCAAGAATAGCACACGAATGACATGTATGCCAAAAGCAAAGGTGAGCCCCTCAAGACAGTTCAAAACAAAGGAAAAAATATTTTAAAATTATTTGCACCACAAAATAGAAAATAAAAACAGTGAAAACAAGCAAGTCCTGTCTCCATCTTGTAAGATCAGGTATATGGAACCCTTTCACCATCACGGCAAAAATATTAAAAATGAAAAATAAACTTCATGCAGCTCGAAAATATATGGATTGCCTAGTGAAATAAATAAGTCATGACCTCCCAAAACTTAGCATTTGTTGAGGATTCCAGTAGACCTAAATGTGCATATGTTTCCCCTTGCATCAGTATATACTAATTGATGAATGATTTGAAAAAAATATTTGTGATTCTCCCTTTTTCTCTATCTTTTTTTCAAGATGAATGATTTGAAAGAAATATTTGTGATTCTCCCTTTTTCTTTATCTTTTTTTGTACATGAATTATTTGAAAGAAATATTTGTGATTCTCCCTTTTTCTCCATCTTCTTTTATAGACAATATACGTTGAAATCGAAAACCAAGAATCCCAATTAAAAACCCTCGCTCTTCAAAAAGTCATTCCCACTTTTCCCTGGCTTTAGCTGCATGAATCATTAGGATATAGAGAGGGTGGTTTCCTGTTTGCTTCACTCTTTGACTTTAAAATATAAAGATACCCTAAGCAATAAAACATTCAATTAATACTCCAACTATTAAGAAGAACATACCAATTGCAGCAAGCCGTTGCTTCTTCTTAGCTATCTTTTCATCTTTGCTCAATGGCTTTTTGAATCCAACCTCTGCTTTTTCCAATTCCCTTTCTCTTCTCTGTGCTGCAAGACGCTCTTCAAAGCTACAAATTTTGAAAATCTGAACTCAGTTGTGTATTGACCATTTATAATATATTACAACAATAACAACACAACTTAATTACGGAAAAAGTACTATCACCACCACTCAAGCTTTATCACATTAGGCAGGGTGCTAATAACAAGTTCTCAACATTGATACCCTAATCATGTTGACCACGTGTTGGGCCTTTTTATTTACATTTGTGTGCGCCTTATGGTGATCTGAACCCTTTAGGGCGCACGTGAGAGGTGTTCAAGAGTTTTAAATATCCAATTCCAGTTTAAGTTTTTCGGAGGGACGGTCATTGAACACTGAATTCAGCATTAGTGTCCATACCGGTGTATAAATTAAGCCCTGCCCTAATCAAGTGGGTGGCATGCTTACATTCCGCCTTCATATGCTTATGTTCAATAGAAAGGATTTTTACCTAGCCAATGAATAGACATGAAAATGAAGGTTCAAGGATGTTGTAAAGCAGTAAGAACCTATTTAGGAAAAACTGTGCAGTTCGTCTGACAGCTGTTACATCTCCAGTAGGCACGAGAACACCCATTTGAACCATTGATTTAAGGACCTGATTGAAAAGACAGGTTTTTACTAGTCACCAAACGATGGTGGACAATGGTACGGAACTTAATTATTTATTCACTTAACAAAATATTAACAAGAAAAGTAAAAGAAAACAAAAGCAGAGAAATGTTTACCCTATCTGCATCTTTCTCATAAACTCCATAAAATGTTTCCAACAAGCCTTCTCGGATATTTGGACTTATACTGCAGAAAGGCAATTATAGTTATAGATCTTTTCCTAACTCGTGATTAAAGTGAAATAACAGGCATTACAAACAAGAACCATACCTTGCACACACACACTCACAAAACAAAAAAACAAAAAAACATACCTGCCCATCATACCAAAGTCGTAAAAGATTAACCGTCCACCATTAACATCATCCACAGCAATATGTTTCCAGGATGCTGGACAAATGTTAAATATATAACCATCAGAAATTTTCAGATGAATGAACCTTAGCAACAGAATGAAAACAAGGTGTTGCTCAAAAACAACAGAATTTTGTTGTTGAATGACCATCCCTTTCAGAAAGCTACAAGCTAATCCATATTGCCATATTCTTAATCAAGTGAATGTAACCACTTAATACATAATGACATCGCAACCAGATATACTGACAGATAACATATCACTTTGATATACTAAACAGGATCATGGATCAACCACACATTTTCCCACCCTACTGAGGCACTTAATCAGTTTGGAGATAAGGCAGGCTGAGTGGAGGAAAGGAAAGAATCAAACATATTCAGACAATCCAATGTGACAAGCAACTCACGAAGAATATACAGGTTTGGAGATAAGGCTGGGGAGGAAGGAAAAATCAAGCATAAAAATCCAATGTGACAAGGGACGTGGGATGTGAGCCAAAACTTCAAGGGACGTATGTGAGTCCAACTGAAACTTCAGGGAGTGTTTAAATATTCTTTATAACCTGAGTGGTGTAAATGAAAATTTCAGAAATCTCCAAGGAACTGTAGACAGCATGTGGTATAACATGATGTGGCCATGCCTATGAATCTCTCCATTGTAACCAACTAAGTTGAAGAAGTGTATGAGTTAGTGTACAAGCCTACAAATTACAATTCCTAATCATTTGAAGTTCTTTTTCTCAACCAAAAAAATAAAAAATAAATATTAAGGTTTTAGGTGGGGTGATAACCTAACTAATGTCAGCTTTACAGCAATTATTTGAAGGACTAAAAACCTAAGAAACCACCACCAAACTCATATCCAGACTTACAGGATCTGCGTGAAAAAATCCATGAGACAGTATTTGCTCCAGATAAGATTCAACGGCATATCGACCCAACCTGATAAACGAAATACCCAAAGAAATATGATTATACAAATAACAATTACTTTACATTTAAATTTTATAATTTTCAATCTTCAAAGAATATAGCTGGTTTTCAAGCTGGATAAATGTGAAATTCTTTGGACAGAATCTGATTAACCATAAATATTCAGTAATAAGACAAAGTTCAACAGGCCTTTCTAAACTCCATACAGAAGGGATGCATACCTTTTCCGATCAACACCCAACTGATCTAAAGCTTGTATCCTGTTTATTTTTATCCCAGGGACATACTCCATAGTCAAAACCTGTAATTCCAAGGAAAGGCTTACTCAAAAGAGTTGAGTCAACAATCGAATTTATACAATAATCTTTAACAGTCCGTGAAAGTTAAACCTGTGGAGTGGTGTATTCCCAATATATGGAAGGAACTTTTACATAATCCATGTTCTTGAAATTGGCTGCAAATAGCTCACCATTGGCAGCTTCCTTTGTGTAGTCAATTTCCTAAAATGTAACCATCAAAATTGTTCATTAGCTATTACGTAAAATACAGACTGTTAGGATGGATATAATTAAAAGAGATTAAGACTTTTATAACTAAGGATTTTTTGTATGACTAAGGATTTACAGTGTACTAGATGCAGATTGAAGAAAAGCGAATTACTCTGCACAGCATTTTTATTTCTTAAAACAGTCTAGTGAACAGGGCCTGCCCTCATGTGAGGCCGGAGAGACGGCCGTCTTAAGCCCAACGGTGCCGGGAGGGCCCAACGGTGCCGGGAGGGCCCAACGGTGCCGGGAGGGCCCAACCGTACATGTTTCGTTAAAAGAAAAAAAAAAAACCGTTTAGCCATGATATCAATTGAGAAGAATATGGTTAATGAAATTGACAATTCTACTTTGATTAGTGATTTCGCCTCTAAATGTGTTGCAAGAGCGATCTTGAAATAGTAATATGTAAGTATGTTTTGTGTATACGTATGAATTTGGTTTTTGTTTCTAAATATGCTAGAAAAGACTACTTTGTAGGCATGTTTTGAGGCTATCAATAAATTGAATTTTGTATTTACGGATGTTAAAAACGCGATAAGTATGTTTTTAAAAAAAAACAACTTCAACTAAAAGGCCCAATTCGGGGACTTGGCCTTAAGCCCAAAAAATGCCAAGGCCGGCCCTGCTAGTGAATCCCAACCTTAAACACAAATTCAAATAATCTAGGCCAGTCATGACAATACATTTCCCGCCAGGTTTGGAAATCTTTGACGCATCCAAGAAATTTTGTCAGAAGTTGAGTGACTGGAGACATTGAAAACCTATGATAGCATCAGCATTCCTAGCCTTTCTAAAATTGCAATGCACTTAACTCCGCCTTATCAGTCCACTAAACATGCCATCATACCTTTCATTCAGTTGTCTCACTAAACATGAAGCATGATGAACATGCTTATTTCTAGGCACATACGGAAATTCAGACTATAGAGATTAATTGTAGTTAAATAAGATGTAGATATGTTCCCAATAGTTTTGACCCAATTCGGTCATTAGTTGGGACTATGTGGAGCGTGTTAGGTTGTAGTGTTTTACGAGCAAATTTTAGCAGTGAAATGAATACGTTTGAATTCCAGAGTGAATATAGTATAAGGGCTTGTGCACTGAAGCCCTATATGTCACATGGGGGATCAAGGGAACAACTGTGCCACTTTGTGCAGGCTAATGTATGCGCCTTAATGATATAAAGCTATTTCCAGTTCAGACATATTATTTATCTTCTTATTTTATCTTAATTTATCTGTTCACTTCTGTTGATGACAAGAAAATCAAAGACAAGCAAGAAATAATGCATTGACCATACTGGTTGCTTTACTATTTTGATTGCAGTGTTGAACTCAAAAATTAAGTCCAATGGTTACCTGGTATAAAACATTTGCGCATTCATCATATATGGCAACCCAATCCCTTTTTGCACCGTCAGATTTTGGGTCAATCTTTTGAAGGTATTCGGCAATGACCTGTAGAAACCAGGTTAGTACACAAAGAAACAATTGAAAACAAATAAATCCATGCTGAGCCAGTTTGAGATGACCTCTCAAGCAGGATTTGACTCTAACCATGTCAAGACCAATAATGGGGGCATAAAAAGCCTCTACCAGACAGCTTATTTCTAAATTAAAAAATCTTTGAAAAGAAACTATCCCGACTGCAAGGTGGCAGATTTGAACATTAATCAGTATTTTTATTCTATGATCGATCAGTATAAACATCAACAACTCCGAATTGAACTTGATAACATATTAACTATGAAATCTCCTTATTTTGAACATTTAGGAATGGAAATAGAACAGACCCAAATCAGGTCCATCAAAACTCACCCTCAGGTTTTTCAAATCGATATCAAATAAAGCCTTAAGTCCAGGCCTTTGTACTTTAATGACAACTTCCTCCCCTCGCAGCTTTGCACGATGAACCTGACCTGTTATGAGAAAATTATGCCATCATGCTCGGTAGAGGCACTTGACACGACACCAAGATTTTGTATCTCTTCATATTGTGCAGATCAACTAACGTATGAAACTTGAGATTACAAAACTTACCAAGACTTGCTGCAGCAATGGGCTCAAAATCAAATCTATCAAAAATATCACCCACAGGACTTCCAAGTTCTTCTTCAACAATGGATACAGCAGTTTCTGATGGAAAGGGAGGGACTTGATCCTGCAGGTACTTGAATAAGTGAAAGCTTCTTGCATGTATATATTCACATTACATTCTCCACTTAGAATAGGTGACAATTAAAGTTAGTGGCAAACTGACTCATGAAATTGTATGCCTTATAGTAAGTAATATTCTAAACTAGCACTTATCAGTAACTCTTCTCCCACAGTCTACACGTAATAAATTGGTGATGACAAATTGACAATAAGATAACGGAAAAACAGAAAAATTACATATTGGTTTTCTACAACGTACAATTTGGATTTTTTTTCCTTTCTAAAATGGCATTTATTGCAAGACAGATGGAGTACTGATATACACATAATAGATATGATTTCAGTTTCAGGACAGCCTCAAAATTTCTTCACTTAATCTTCATTAGGTTTGACAACACCTAAATGGAGGAGAAGCCAGCTAGCTGATTTAACTTTATTAACTAACTGGTTCAACCGCATTGTAGTAATTCTCGATTGGTGCTAGTCATTCACATATCATTATCTATGATGGTTTAGACCTTGCTGAACAAAAAACTGAAGAATGTGTTTTTACAATTATGCTCTGTTGTTGGATACGAGGAGTATGCATCTACCACCATGAATATATTTTCCGATACCATAACTTATACATCCTTTGATACATCAAAGACAAAGGGTAACCACTATCATTTAGCTCATTTTTAAGCCCATTAGACTATCTTTCAACTCGATTTCTTTTTGCAATTATGTTTAGCTTACCTGATATTATACAGTTTATACTGACATCATACTACCCTTTAGTGTACAAACCGTAGAGACAAAATTAGTAAACAACACATTTTGGAGAGATGGTAACTAAACCAAAGAAATAAAGTGGCAACGATGCAATTAAAATTCAATATTTTGATAGGCTGATTCTGGAATTTCTAAGCACCAACCTTCCAAAAAGCATATGATGACAAAGACAAAATTAGCATACAAACCGTAACACCAAACAAAAAGGGGAGAGAGGTGGTGGAAGATGGAGAGCCATCATTTTACAATCTACACCTACATAAGGCAAAGCATAGGTGGGAAAAGGTGACCTTATTTGTAAATAAATCTACACTCCGCATTTGGCAAGGAGCTTGGAGGGAGGGAGGGGGGACCCGAGCAAAATGGTAATAGTAGATGAGGAGAATAAGAAAAATTCAGACCTAAAAACCGTGCTAAGCTGAGACCATTAAGTATTTTTACTGAGCAGAGAAATCATAAGAAACATCAAACATATATCACTGGCTAAATTGAAAGCAAGTTCTCCACCAGGAGAGGCCCAGTATAGGATTTCAGGGGGAAAAAATTCTAACCTGAAGCTCTGACAACTGATCTACATATTCTTGAGCAAGAATGTCTACTCTTGTGGAGAACTGTTGGCCAATTTTGATGAATGTAGGTCCTAATCTCAAAAGACTTTCCTTTAACCACTTAGCAAGAACTTTTCTTCTCTCCACTTTCTTTGCCTCTGTCATTCCACCTGCAATAGTTCACCCTTACATTTAATCAATGACAGAATTCCTATTTACATAGAGTATACATTTTTGTATGCATACAATCAAACGTAACAGGGTAAAACTTGACAACTAAAGAGATGATGCATATTACTAACCTCGATAGGAGAATTTCTGATTGTTCAACCAAGCCTTAAATACAAAACTTATAACAAATCCCCATATTTCCAGTGTTCTTTGAATTGTTGAATATGTTTTAAATCTACCCCAACGGCCCCCAGGAGTAACAGAAACCTGAATATTATAATCAGTTGCAAAAGTGATACAAGGAAATGAAATGAATGATGAATATGCCAAATTAAATCAAAAGAAGCTTCTAAAGAAAGACATATACATCTACACTGCTCAAAATTGCACTAAACCAAAACAAATGTCAAATTTCAATACTTTTGATTGTTCTGAAAATATTTCATATCCCAGTTGAAACGGTGCTTGATTAGTTATTGTACTCAAAGTTGTTAAGTCAGAAGCTATGGCAAGTAATGTTATAATTTACGAACCCAAAATATATTGAATAATCCAATCATAGCAAGTAACAACTTGATTGATCAAACTTGTAATGCTCGTGATGATTCTTACTCTTCGCATCATAATGTGCACTAGCTATACCCTTATTTTAAAAATAAAAAAAATAAAAATAAAAAAGTTAAATCATGTTTTGAAAGTGACTATGTCATTTCTGTCAATGTAAGCAATATTTAACCACACAGCTTCACTGCTGACTTTTAGAACTTGTTCAACATGTTTATTGGTTTCACTATGAATGCAGTCTTCTATACAAACTACAAAGTACAGCACATTAGACAGTCCAATATCTATTCTTAGACACGTGAACAGAGCACTGTTTTGATTTTTATTTTTTGTGTGGTTAGCAAGTCATTTCATTAAATCAACGTGTTTGCTTTTTCAAGAGGACAAATGATCAACATACATGAAAATTGCCTAGTAGACTACACATGTCACAGAATTACTAAGCAATCTACCCTATATCCAACAACAACCGCCTCTCCTCATATTCTATTCATTTACAAGACTTCTTTAAGGAAGATTTTCCCTCCTGCTTAGCTCATGAGCCTACGTCAAACTATGCTAGTCGCACGTAGTAACATCAAAGTGACAAACAATTTATTTCTTTTGTTTTGCTTTTACTCTTTATTTCAATCCATGATATCTAAGTTTCATTGAGAACTACTGTTAAGTTTCCAACTTTTCTCTCTAACAGGCTTATCTCAACACCTATTAAAAACACAAATAATCAATGGACAACTATATCATTGACTGAGCCAACAAATTCATCCTTTTTTCTCGAAACAGTGCAATGGTAACCATGTAGTGCACTCCCCAACCCACTAAACCAGTTTTCTGCAGGGTAAATCCTACACACAGCAACTTTCAATCAAACTACACAAAATGCTGACCATAAATGTCATAACAATGAACCTAACCAGTTTTCTGCAGGGTAAATCCTACACACGGCAACTTTCAATCAAACTACACAAAATGCTGACCATAAATCTCTCAACAATGAACCTAATCAAACATTTTATACACAAAAATGTACCTCAACTTCTGACCCATTTCGCTTGAACCACGCCTCTTCTTGTCCAACCTCCTCCACGCTTTTCTTCGTCTTCTTCACCGCCACCTCCTTCTCCACCTCAACTTCCACTGGCACTCCTCCATTGCCATTCCCATTCAAATACTTCACTATATCTCCACTAGTCTCTTCAACCTCACTATTAACCGCCCCAATGCTGCTGCCATTCGTGTATTCCTTCAATTCCGAAACATTAACTCCATAATTTCCATTAGAATTTCCATTCAAACTACCGTTTAATTTAACAAAATAATCCTTCTCCTTCTCCTTCTCCTCCACTACCACTGTCGCCTCATCGTTCTTTGATGAAGCAAGTACTCGGCTCCTCCGAAATGTTAATTTACTTCTTCTAGCCTCAAAATTCAGCCCTCTATGAAGAATCAATCGCAACCGGCTATTTGAACTAGCCGGCGACAAGAATGTGAGTTCAGGGAGATTCGAACAAGTAAAAGAAGATGAAACAGTTGCCATCTTACAAACCAAATAATTCAAGAATCTCCTTGCACTGTAATGAACCCTAATTTCATAGTTTTATCAATCAAAGGTATGTAAAGAGAAAATGTACTGCTAGATGAAGAGTGTAGGCTTGGGCAGATGGAAATGGCTGCTCAGCTTGCTGTAGAATGGTGGTAGTGGCGGGAGAGATGACACGTGGCAAAAGGATGAGAAAGAGAATTCTTGAAAGGATTTGAATGGTTGTGAATTGTGATTGTTTCTGCATTTTTTTTTTTTTTTAGCCTTGTTTTTTTCGCATATAGAGTTTACGAATTACAACCAAAAGGCAGGCTTGTTAAAGGGCCCTAAGTAATCCCGGTAAATGACTTCAAATTTTATCTTTAAAATAATATAAAATAATATATATTCATATTTTATAATATTTCAAATCAAAAACATCTACAACAGCATCCCTATCCTTATCCTTTATTAACATTTTAAATAATATTAAATAATATATATTCTAACTCACAACACTATTTATACACATTAAATATTTATTATTTCATTCCAACAATATCATCTATCCTTATCCCTATAATTTTTAACAATTAAATATGTTTAGGGCAATGAATAGTGCGTCCCCACAAGTAGGGATGATCGTTCATATCCCTAAATATTCCACTTCCAATTTATCTTATTTTTCGTTCCAGGTTCACCTTTTTAACACCCTATAACAACATACTCCAATAACACTTCTAATACATTTCCTCAAAATTACTTTTATTTCACATCTCAACTAATTAATTTCACTACCAACACTTTCCATTTTTTTTAAATTTTTTATATACAAATTTTATACTTATGATGTGAGAATTTATTATGTCGTGTGCATTATACTTGTTAAAATACGGTAACTTCGGTTTTTTATGTATCTCGTAATTGTATAGTCATGACTCATCATATTAAATGTGTAAGTTGTGAAAATAATCAAACTTTTTTTCACAACATATTTCACCAACCTTTCACATCTTAATTTTGAGTAGTAATAGTTCAGTAACAAAAATATTCATAACAAAATACACAGCATACTTCTATATCATTAATCGTGAGATTAAATCTATTGATTCATATAAGTATAATAATTAAAAATGTGAAAATGTATTTTAATATTTTATTATGTCATTTAAATAAAAGATGGAATGAGCTCACAGGGAAAGAAAAAAATGAGACTGAATATGTGTTCCACTTTTTTTTTTTTTTTGAAAAGGTGCGCCATAAAGTAAAAAGAAAGAAAAAGGTGGGTACTGTTCATTTAACAGACACCCTATATATGTGGTGAACCTTAGTAGAATAAAATGATAGAAGTATTAAATGGAGTTCACTGTAGGTTTAAATGTGAACAGGACACCCTAAAAGCAGTTTAAAGGGATTAGTAAATACACCACTAGGGTCACTCTAAGTTGTATAAGTTGTAACTTCCGGATTCCCCAAGGGTGTAAAACGAATCGAGCCGTTTTAGTGTGTGGCTCATGAAATATAATTTAATCAATCTTGAGCAGAATTCGAGCAGTTTATCAATATTAATGAATCGAATTCGAACACTAGAATGTTTGACGATTTCAAATGTTCATGACCTTTAACATGTATTTTTAAAGTTTGCTTTTTTTGTATTTCTTTGATGAGCCAAACCTAGCACTTTGAAAGCTCGATATTTTTTTCAAGCTTCTTGAGCTAGAGTCTGAGGTTGAAAATGCTCAAAATTTTGTCGAGCATAACCAGTTGAACTCATGTATGATTAATACATAATCGAGCATAGCTCTAGTATCATAAGTTTAAAGAGTTACCCGACTCGATAAGTAAAATGAATTTGGATTGTTTACACCTTTAGTCCGGATCCTCTGCTGTGAAGATCCTACTGTGATTCATACCGTGGATAAAAATCAATGATACCGTCGAAATCATATTTGCTACCGTCAAATTTTTCTGTCGTACCATCCAAATTTGAAAAACATCCAAAAACGTTGAAAACATTGCAACATAAAATAAATCAATGGTACCGTCCACTTTTCGACCCAAAATATTTCAACGGTACCGTGTATTTTTCACCCACATTACAAATCACATCATGGTATGAATTTAAGAATAGGGTTAACCATTTTAAGTCAATTTATTGATTGTCCTCTGTCCTACCTAACATCATTATCAAACGCGTCAGAGTTCTTGGATATCATAAAGGCACACCAACTCATGTCCTTTTTCATTTGGCTAATTTTGATCTCCACTTAACTGCTTTATTATGATTCCGATTGGGGAGGTTGTCGTAACACCATAGGTGTGTCATTGGATGCATAGGCGGCTCCAGGATTTCTTTGATACGGGTCAAAGATCGAGAATAACGCATCATGATTATAAGTTTTTAATACTCCCTCCGTTTTTATATAAATGGTAAAAACTGAAATGTGACAGATAAAAAAAAACGGAGGGAGTACATTACTTTAAATATCCAAATATAGATACGAGTCAAGGGTTAATATTTTAAAATTTTAGCGGTTTAATATATTAGTTTTCAAAAAATTTAAAAAAAATAAATATGTAGGTTGCGTTAGTTTTTTCGGAGTTTTTTTATCGTATACCCATCATATCTACAATTCTCTTATCAATCATTTCTTCAACTACAAATAAAAAAATATTAAATTATCATCATTTCAAAAATAACCTTTTTTATTATTTTATTTATTATAAATTTCAATCACATAATCAACACAAATTTCTTTTTTCAATCATTACTTCGATCACTTTATCTAAAACAACTTCAAAAAAAACTCCACAAAAAACTCCAACCCAAAACAAACGGAACCATAGATTTTTTTTTTAGGTTTGGGGGTCAGTTGACCCAAACTTTTTTTAGTGCCGCCGCCCCTGATTGGATGGTGTGTATTCCTAGGTCTTGCTCTCATCTTCCGAAAGACAAAAAAAACCACCATTTCTCGAATCTTAGCATAGGCTAATATTGCGCCATGACATCCACAATATGTAAATTACAATGGCTACAATATATCCTCCGTGACTTAGGCGTGTCTATTCCTACTCCTATACCTTTGTACTTTGACAATTATAGTTCTCGTTATATAGTGGAAAACCCCTTTTTTTTCATGAGTGACTCAAGCATATCGAACTCGATTGTCACTTTGTTCGAGAAATTTTTCGAGATGGACTTCTTTATCCCAAGGCTATTACCTCTTATAATCAGCTAGTTGACCTATTCACTTTTTTTTTTTTGAAGGGACCTATTCATTTACTAGTTGCAGTTATTGAACATGAACAATAATAAAAACATGGAATGAAATGAACTAATGTTATAGACTTTTGAATTGGGCTCAACAAAAAAATCGAAACCAAACCAACCGACCGAATCAAATTGAATCAAACCGAAAAGGTATAAACCATGGTTTCTTGGTCGGTTTCTGTATTGTAAAAAATCAAACCGTGAAAAACAATTTTGTTCCAATTTTAAAAAATAAAAACCATTTTAAAACCGAATTAGATATACATACATACATATATATACACACACACATACATATACGTACCTACATCTATTAATATTTTAAAACATCAATGTGCTTTTTTCGGTCCAACTCGATCAACCTGTTTAACTTTGTATTTGTAATGTATTAATGATCTATGATGCACCGACACTTCAATCTGTGCGCCGTGCGCCGTGTCCGACACATTTCCGACACGACACACGACCACGACGCTCCGACACGTGTCCGACGTGTCGGTAGATTAAAAGAATATTATTTAAAATTTTAATATCCGACACGTCTCCGACACGCTGTCGACACTCCCCGACACGGTACCAACACTCCTGACACTCCTGAACCCAATTTTTTAATATTTTTTTATTTATTTAAGTTTTATTCAATGGAAACGATAAAATACACGATTTCTATTTCAATAATAATTTAATAAATAGTACACGTATTAAGTTTATATGTTTGTTGTTGATAAACAATCATTTTTACAATTTGTAGTATTTTGAAGGTCAATCACAATTTCTTTTGGAGTATAAAAGTCGAATATCAATTTTACATATTCATAAAGTTTACGTATTACCTATTTTATTTTCTCTAGTTTTTTAGATTTTTATGTTTTTTTTTTGATAAATTTAATCTTATTTACATCATATAATATATATATATGTATAACGTGTCGGCGGCGTGTTGTCTCCTTAAATGTTGGAATTAGCCGTATCGCCGTATCCGTGTCGTACGGCGTATCCATGTCCGTGTTTGTGCACCATAGTTAATGATCAATTACTAATCTCATATCCTAAAGATTCATATTTTTTGATCATTTCACAGAATTGTCTTCAATTTCCAATCATTTAAGAGAATCTCGAGTACATGTCAGTTCACAACTCACCACCGCTAACTATTTCTTCTCTTTCTACTTCCTCAGCACCAATATTTGAAATATGTGAATGATTATTTGTATGATTTATTTCTTTTAATGGTGCTGATGAACTTCATCATGGACATTTCCGATTTGTTTATTTGTTATGTTTGACATCTTATATAAATAAATGCATTTATAGACATTAGTTTTATATAAGTTTATCTTTTGTTTGTTATAATTAGATTATACTGGACAATAACATTGTTGAGATAATTAAAATCAGAGTTGGTGTTTTAGAGAAAATAAAATGACGAATATGTTCTAACTAAATGAAGCCCAAAACTATATCACATGTTTTTTTTTCGTTTGAAATGTATGAAACTTAGTATATATCTTTAATTTATCTCTTGCTTACTTATGAAACAATTACATTCTTCTTTATCCCTTGACCATACTCAAAATATTATTTTGTCTAATGGATTTTGAGATTTGTATATGATATTCAATAATATAACGATTAGTTCATTCTTAGTATTTTTTGAAGTTGATTATTCATTGATGAATTGAAATGATGAGGAGATGACTCTTTTATTATATTGTTTGTCCCAAATTTGGGAATTCAATGGTATGTGTCGAGTTCATTGTGTTGGATGGTGTTGAAGTATGGTTGGTTTTTGGATCTTTAAGATTCGCATGAGTAGATCTTAGTTAAATATAAAACATTTGTTAAATCATCTCATTGGATTTACTGACATAATAGTACTAATGTATTACATAAATTATCATTTTTTGTTACTAGACAATTTGTGATTTCCTATCAATAATTTAATTGTTAAAGAAAACCATAAAAAAAAACGGAACCAAGCTAACCAAACCGGACCGAACAAATGGTTTACGTCTGACAACCGTTCTAGTTTTGTTTCAAAAATTGAAAACTATAAAAAATTCGGTTTTAATAAACGAAAAAAACCGACCGAACCGGATCATGTTCACCCCTACTTTTGAATCATATTAACCCCTAACATTTGGAGTCACTTTTTCTATTGAATAGAAGTTAGCCCCCCCCCCCCCCCCCCCCCACACACACACACCACCATGACATATTCCTTGACATGTGAAAATGAAAAAAGCACTATGATAAGATGCCCAAACTTGTAATTCTATCTTAATAGGCAATGTGCTTCACAAGCTTTTCTAAAAGGGTATAGGCATCTCAACAGAACACGATAGAATGCCCGTTATCATGTGCTTACACTTTTCATTCCAACCAACTTATCTACTATGTGAAAAAGGAGAAAGGGAAATGTTCCTAATTATTGTATTATAGCGATTGACATAACATATATAATTTTATATCGTTAATTATACTGTAAGACTCGTTGATTGGTATAAGACTTATATATAGTAATCAAGAATGTGAAAATACGTTGTGTTTATCGTTGTGACACTATTGTTATGTCATTTGAGAGGAAACCGGAAATGCATGCACTCCACTTGTGGATCTACATTGACAAAGCCATTGAGATTCGAGATTTTTTTTAATATTAAAACGAAGTAGTGTTGTTGTTAAAAAAACGTCGTTATGTCGTTAAAATTGCAGTTATAGACTCCGATGACTCGCTGGAGTTTTTTTATTTATAAAAATTGTAGTTTTAAAACCCGTGACACCACTGAAACAAGTTCATAGATCCATCCCTGATGCACCCCATTAAAGAAAAAAAAATATCGTGTAAAGTTTTATAGGTTTAAATCGTTAATTATATATATGTAACAATTATATGTTAAGAAGAAGAAAAATCTCTATTACATGATTGTCATACATCTAATAGTGACGATACAATTTAAACTTCATATATGCAATAAATTTTATTTTTTAATAAGTGTTAAACTCTATTTAAATTTGATTTTAATTAGCTTTTTAATAATTTATTTACAGATTTTAAATCATTAAACTATTTAATGAGATACTTTATCAATGTGATTAAGTGGAAGCATATTTATGGGAAAAAACATTCGTGAGACATCACTGTTGTGTAGAAGGTGTACATGCTGGTGGTTTTATTTAGAACTTGATAACCTGTCAAAAATGTTATTTCATTCAATTTGATAGATCAACTTTGCCCTTATACATTGTTAGACCGACAAAGTTTCATCCAGGACCAAGAAGTGTATGTGAACCAAAAGCTCTTTATATGGGGAACATTTAATAACATCATGCAAAAACGACTGAAAAACGATACATTGGTTGAATCCAAACTCACTTATTTCATAGTAAATAGAATCGATTTTTCAAACGTTCAACATATTACTGATTTGCCAAAAGCCGATTGTAACGTCTCGTTCCCGGACATCGAGTCCTTATCCGAAAAAGAACGTTCGGCACGTATAAAATAAAATAAATTTACTTTATACGTAAGTCTTTACTACGTCGTATCAAAAATAAGCAAACGGAAGCAAAAGACTCGGATAATAAAATCCTCAATGATCCAAGAATAGAAGTACAATCTAAAGATAGAAATGTATCTTGATTACATTCAAAAGAAAATATGAAATCCAAATGTAACATACGAAATCATCGGAGAAACGTAAAAGTGCTACAAGTCTCGAAAGACCAAACGTCTAATCCAAAAGTAATAAAACAGTCTAATAAATGAATAGCATGCAAAAGAATAAATAATAAGTCTTCAATGAGGCGTCGCCAAACGTCGTCATCGAACTCCTCCTCGAAAACATGATCAACCTGTTCGTCTTTTCACCCCCAAACACATAGAAAACATGCATTTGAGGTAAGTACAACGTACTTAATAAAAGATAGAAGCTATGACAACAATTAAGATTTATAAAGAAAAGATATTTAAATGTTTAGTTATTTATGTGTGACCGACTCAATTTGAGGTTCATTTCATGTCCATCAACATGAACTGACTAAACGTTGCTACTTAGCTTATCTCTCGTTACAACCGCACTCAAGGGCACTACGCCTGATGTATATCCACCAGGAGATATCGATTGCAACATATTAGTGGATCACACCAATACCCACGGAGGCTAGAATAGGTAGACTCCGATAGTGTGCACATTGCGGAAAAATTCCTCCACTGCCATTTAGCCGTTTATAGGCCAGCAACGTTGTTCGCTTTATCTGCTAGCACACACATCACGATATAGACTAGTGCCTATCCAAGAGAGACATGTTGTTTAATCTTTTACTAGTCAAGTACGTATTTTATTGAAATGATTAATTAACCACCTAAGTGTTTTCAATTAATCTCCCTTACAATTACTACTCTCTTCCTAGACCACTAGACATAAACAAGGCTTAGCAATTACACAGACAATGATTAATGCAAATTCATCAAAACACAAGCCTATCATGCTCTTCCGACGGATCCGAACTTCAACTCCCTTGAAGAGTACATTCGGTGTTTTAACTGAACGAATCAGAAGCTCAATTCAGGCTTGCTTATGTTTATACAACGTTAACGTATCATAAATAAGGGTTTAAAACTAAAAGACATAGATTAAACATCATATAATTATAAACTTGGGGCAATGTGTATGCATTAGCTTGAATGCGTATGCATTCTCTACTTCAAAACCTGCTAGAAACTGTCTGTCTAGACAATGCGTACGCATTACCTGACCAGAACCTAAGCTAAAACTCTTGTTTGAACAATGCGTGCGCATTCTTATGAATGCGTACGCACAAAACCAAAGCACTCTATACAAGGAATGCGTACGCATTCTATTGAATGCATACGCATTCAGCGTCCAGAAGCCAAAACCTGCAATCCTGTATCAGGAATGTGTGCGCATTGCTAGCCAATGCATACGCATTCTGCCTGCTGCCCTAAATCCTGATTTCAACCCTTATCGATTTCTAATCCGTTTCTAACCCAATTAGCATCAGAACAAACTCAATAAAACACATATAAACACATCTAAACATTCCATAGCATCTATGATCCTTTGATCAACGAAAAACACATCTTTCTAGTATTAAAGCCTTTTAAAACATGATCTAAACCTTATAACGATAAGTGAGATCATAGGAAGAGTCTCTTACTTGTTTGCAGCCAAAAACCAGTCTAAACAACCTCAAAAAAAATCTGCAGCCCTTCCAACAAAACTGGTATCAAAACGGTGCCCTTCTCAAGACGATTCCAATTCTCCAATCCGATCTGAAAACGATCAAGCTATGCTTCAGAAATTGTGAAAACTATCCAAGTCCTACTTCTTCCTCTTGAATGTGCAAGAAAGAATATGGAAACTGATTTTCTGATAAGTGTTTAGGTTTTAGGGAATAAGCTTATTTAATTTTCCTTAAATATATACTTAATTCTAATTAATCCATTTTTCCTTAATCACCCTTACATACCAAAATCAGAAAAATCCCTTTAATTAAACACATATACAACTCAAAAATCATATATATATTAATAATACAACTTAACTCCAATAAAAGAAAAGAAATAATAATATTTTGTTTTCGCAAAATGACACGTCTGCCCTTTCCCGAAAATCGGAATATTACATTCCTACCCCCTTAAAAGAAGTTTCGTCCTCGAAACTAGAACATACCTGGCAAATCAACAAACTCTTAGAACTCACTGATCATATCATCTTCAACTTCCCAGGTTGCCTCCTCGGGTAAATGATTACTCCATTGCACTAGAACCACAGGGATTAACCTCTTCTTGATCACCTTTTCCTTCCGGTCCAAAATCTTGATCGGTCTCTCGTCATAAGCAAGATTGTCTTGTAAAACTCCCGGATCTACCGTAGTTTCGACATCATTCTTCGTCAGACACTTCTTCAACATCGAAACGTGAAACACACTACGGACTTTTGACATCGATTCCGGTAACTTAAGCTTATAAGCCAACGGTCCAGAATTTCAAACGGTCCAACGTATCTTGGACTTAGCTTTCATTTTTGTCCAAAGTGTTTCACTCCCTTCATCGGTGAAGCTCGTAGATTCACTCTTTCACCAACTTCAAACTCAAGAGGTCTTCTTCTGACACCTGCCCAACTTTTCTGCCGATCTTGAGCGGCCTTCAGATTCTTCTTAACCAACTGAACCCTTTCCTTAACTTGTTCAACCAATTCCGGCCCTGTGATTTGTCTTTCTCCGACTTCATCCCAAAACAGCGGTGTTTGACACCTTCTTCCATACAAAGCTTCAAACGGTGGCATGCTTATGCTTGCGTGATAACTGTTGTTGTAGGCAAACTCTGCTACCGGTAGGTAATCATCCATGATCCGCCTACTTCCAAAACACAAGCTCTTAGCATGTCCTCAAGTGTTTGGATGGTCCTTTCTGATTGTCCATCTATTTGCGGATGAAAGGCCGTACTCAAATCCAACTTGGTCCCAAAAGTTTCTTGTAAACCTTTCCAAAACCGACTGACGAACCTCAGATCACGATCCGAAACTATCGAGATAGGAACTCCGTGTAACTTCGCTATATTATCCAGATATAGTGTTGTCATCCTCTTCAAAGACATATCAACTTTAGTTGGTAAGAAATGGGCAGATTTGGTCAATCTATCCACAATTACCCAAATCGCATCATGTCCACCTCTGGTCTTAGGTAATCCAGTGATGAAATCCATTGTGATCTTATCCCATTTCCATTCGGGGATATCCAAAGTCTTAAGCATTCCTCATGGTCTTTTATGCTCTGCCTTAACTTTCTGACAAATGTCACACTTTGCCATGAACTTAGCTATTTCCACTTTTATCGAGGGCCACCAAAAATTTTCCTTCAAGTCCCTGTACATTTTAGTAGCTCCCGGATGAACTGCAAAAGCAATCCTACGTGCCTCTTCCATAATTCTTTGTCTTAGATCACCGACATTAGGCACACACAACCATCTTGGTACCAAAGGTTTCCGTTCTTATCTAACACATAACCCATTGCGGGCTTCTCTTTGGCTACACGCTTCAAATCAACCAAAGTTGGGTCTTCATCTTGCTTTTCCCGAATATCTTCCATCAACTCGGACCTTGCTAACAACGGTGCCACAAACTTTCGATCCTCAATCTGATCAAAACTACTGATTTCCAGCCCATCAAGCCTCTCTGCAACTACTTCGACGCTTGAAACCGCAAACACTGGTTTCATGTTCAAGGCGTCTGCCACTACATTCGCTTTGCCTGGATGATACTGAATATCCAAATCGTAGTCTTTTACGAACTCTAACCATCTTCTCTGTCTCATATTCAGATTCTCCTGAGTAAAGAAATACTTTAAACTTTTGTGGTCGGTGAAGATCATTGCCTTAACTCCATACAAGTAGTGCCTCCAAGTCTTTAATGCAAACACTACCGCTACCAATTCTAGATCATATGTCGGGTAGTTCTTCTCATGCACCTTCAACTGTCTTGATGCATAAGCAATCACATTCCCTCCCTGCATTAACACACAACCTAAACCCTGTCCTGAAGCATCCGTGTAGACGTCATAGTTATCAAAGATCTCTGGAACTGCCAACACTGGGGCTGTAGTCAACTTATCCTTCAAGGTATGAAAAGTTGTTTCACACTCGCTAGTCCATTCGAACTTCACATTCTTCTATGTAAGCTTAGTGAGTGGAGTAGCTATCTTCGAAAAGTCTTGCACAAACTTCCCGTAGTAGCCAGCCAAACCAAGAAAACTCCTCACTTCTGAAACTATGGTAGGTCTAGGCCAATTCTCAACTGCCTCAATATTTGCGGGGTCAACTTGAATGCCATCTCCAGAAATGACATGATCCAAGAAACTAACTTGATTCAACCAGAAGTCGCACTTAGAGAACTTTGCATACAACTGGTTCTTTTTCAAAGTATCCAACACTATCCTTAAGTGTTCCTCGTGTTCTTTCTCATCCTTAGAGTAAACTAGGATATCGTCTATGAAAACTATCACAAACTTATCCAGGTAAGGCATGAAAACCCGCTGCATCAAATCTATAAACGCAGATGGAGCATTAGTAAGTCCAAATGGAATAACCAAGAACTCATAATGTCCATACCTCGTACTGAAAGCCGTCTTCGGTATATCTGCTAGCATAATCTTCAACTGATGATAACCGGACCTAAGATCAATCTTAGAGAACACTTTCTTGCCTTGTAACTGATTAAACAGATCATCAATCCTTGGCAAAGGGTACTTATTCTTGATGGTAAGATTATTCAACGCTCTGTAGTCGATACACATCCTCATGCTACCATCCTTCTTCTTGACAAACAACACTGGGGCTCCCCAAGGCGAGGTACTAGGCTGAATTATGTTCCTCTCGAGCATATCCTTAAGTTGAGCTTTCAACTCCTTCAATTCAACCGGTGTCATTCTATAGGGTGCCTTAGCAATTGGTACCGCTCCCGGTACCAACTTGATCTCGAACTCGATTTCTCTATCCGGCATGTTTCCCGGTAACTCTTCCGGAAACACTTCAGGGTACTCTCTTACTACTAGGAGTTTCCTCTATCTTAGGCTTCACTTGTTCCACATCCACTGCGTACAACAAGTAGCCTTCACAACCTTTCTGACAAGCTCTAATAGCCTTAACTGCTGAAATTATCGGATGTTGCTTTTCTTACTCGGCTTGTACACATTACCCTGATAAGTCTTATCTAATTTCCCGGGTATCTTAAAAGTCACTTTCTTCTCTCGACAATCCAAGTGAACATAATTCTCGGATAGCCAATCTATTCCAAGAATCACATCAAAATCTGAAAAGTCTAAAACTGTGAAGTCACTTTTGCATTGATAAGATTCAACTCGAACTTCCACTTAAGGTATCATCCTAGTTACCTTTGTTACCTTTCCTAACGGTGTAGTTATCTTCAAAATGTTTCTTAAAGGTTCCGAAGGTAAACTCAACTTCTTAGCTACCTTGGTCGACACGAAGGTGTTAGACGCTCCCGTATCGAACAAAGCTCTGACCATTAAGTTATCTAACATTATCGTACCTAAGATGCATTTTCATTCATTTAAATACAATTACAACATGAATAATCATGCTATAAAATATCTTAATAAATTAAATAAACAACAAGGCACCTGAGATAGCATCATCTTCTGGTTCAACATCTCTGGCATCAGCCGCAAAAACACGCGCGAACTGGTCTGCTTGGACCGCTTCTCCCGCTTCCTTGACTCGAACTGCCTTTGTTCCCCTTAGTTGGACATACTCTAGAGAAATGTACTGGCTCTCCACAGAGGTAGCAGCCGCCCGCACTAGCTCTGCACTCACCTGAATGGTTTCTATTGCACTTGGGACACAAAGGTGCACTGTTTGGAGCCTTAGCTGCCGCCGGAGCTGTTGTCTTCTTGGCATTCTGTTGCGGTGCTCCTCGGTGATAACCCTGACTGGTTCCAAAGTTCCTCTTCTTTCCAATAACCAATGTGGCCTTTTTCCTGAAGGTCTCAACCTCTAAAGCCTTGTTCAGTAGCTCAGCCATATTCTTCGCTGTAAATCCCAACATGCCTAACTGTATCTCGTGTGCTAAACCATCCTTATACAGTGCCATCTTCCTCTCTTCCACTTTCATAAGTTCGGGATAGAACCTTCCCAACTCATTAAATTTATTGGTGTACTGAGATACCGTCAGATGAACACCCTGCTTAAGTTTCAAAAACTGACTTGCCTTATCTGCTTGTACTGTTGCCGGGAAGTACTCATTATAAAACATAGCTTTGAAACCTTCCCAATCCGTCACCTTGCCATTGCTACTCTATATAGCATCTATCCATGCTTTAGCTACACCTAAAAGTAAACCAACTGCTAACTGTGCCATCTCTGTTTCAGGGACATTTATGTTCCTGCAAGATTTCTCAAAGCTCCTTAGCCACTCTTCAGCTTTCGAATGTTCCACATTCCCAAAGAAGTCCTGAACCCGATTCCTTCTCAGTCGTGTATACCACTCCACTGGCGGTGCTTGCTCAAAAACCGGTCTGACTGGTGGATAAACATGTGGGTATCCAAAAGGTATCTGTTGCTGGTACTGGGGTTGCTGAGGGTAAGAGAGAATCGCTTAGGGCTCAGTCTGATAAGGATAATATCCCTGGCAATACTGGTGATGTTGTGGGGTGTCCTGAGGTTGCTGGAAACCAAAGGGTGGATAACCAAAGTGACGTGATATGATCCCAGGAATTGACTAAAGGATCAATGACGAGCTAAGGAAACCTAGACCTAGCGTCTCTGACCTAGGACTGAGGCCAAGAATAAACAATGTCTCGCTCGCGACGCTGATTCGTTCTTGAAAGGGGTGTATTCTCTACGACAAAGAGAAAACTCAGTCGCAAGTGAATAACTAAGCCGACTCGACTTAAGCAAAAGTTTGACTGAATTTCAATAATAATGTTGTTGTTTATTATGATAGTTGCTTGCCTATATATAGGCTACAAATAAAAGACTAGTAATCCTCCTTAGCAATGTGGGAGAAGGAAACTAGTAAAATAAAACCTAAGTAAACTAGGACTTAGAATAGGTGCCCCAACTTGTGAGCTTTCTAGTGTCTCTTGTGTCTTCTAATCCCACAAGATAATTATTAACTAAAATCCAACATAAAAATAATAAAACAAGCCCAAAACAACCTAATAACTGGTACCAAAATAAATGGACAGTCTTCTCGACAAAATAAATAACTAAACGACTTTCTTCCACATCATCCAAGTCCAAGTCCATCTTCTTGCTCTTCAAGCCCAATAATATAGGAAGTGCATTTATGGGCTGGTCTTCAACTTTCTTGGACTGGATCACATCACAAAGCCTTGCTGATGGTCAAAGTACGGTGAAAGTGGTATAGTAGGTCGAGGAGTATGACCTACATGAGGTGGGTAAAAGGTATGCTGCTGCTGCTGATAAACTGGTGGAGAGGGGTGACTCACTGGTGGGTAAACACTTACTGGTGGAGGTTAAATGCTAGTCACTGGTGGTGGTAAACTGATCGGTGGAATGTCACCTACTACAGTGACACGGGTAGGTGCTTGTCCAGGTTCTCCATAGATATAATTGTACCTTGGTGGTGGTCGCGGTGGAAGATTCTGGCGTGGTCTCGGGGACAAGCTCTACTGAGATCTTGGTGTAGGTGTCGCGGTATGAGGAGGTGGCGAGTAGCTCAGGTGAGGTGAAGGATTCTGCCTCACGAAACCGCCTCCTACTACCTGTGTTGGACTTTCTCGACGAACTCCTGAAGTCTCTACACCCGCTCCGGTTCTAGTCGTCACCATCCTGATGATCAAAGAAAACCAGAACGTTACTAAAAGGTCTAAGGAAACTTATCTTAATAGAAAGGAAGCCTAAAAGACGCTTCTCTCTGATACCAACTGTAACGCCTCGTTCCCGGACACCGAGTCCTTATCCGGAAAAGGAACGTTCGGCATGTATAAAATAAAATAAATTTACTTTATAAGTAAGCTTTTACTACGTCGTATCAAAAATAAGCAAACGGAAGCAAAAGACTCGGGTAATAAAATTCCTCAATGATCCAAGAATAGAAGTACAATCTAAAGATGGAAATGTATCTTGATTACATTCAAAAGAAAATACGAAATCCAAATGTAACGTACGAAATCCTCGGAGAAACGTAAAAGTGCAACAAGTCTCGAAAGACCAAACGTCTAATCCAAAAGTAATAAAACAGTCTAATAAATGAATAGCAAAAGAATAAATAATAAGTCTTCAATGAGGCGTCGTCAAACGTCGTCATCGAACTCCTTCTCGAAAACATAATCAATATGTTCGTCTTCTCACCCCCAAACACATAGAAAACATGCATTTGAGGTAAGTACAACGTACTTAATAAAAGATAGAAGTTATGACAACAATTAAGATTTATAAAGAAAAAAGATATTTAACTGTTTAGTTATTTATGTGTGACCGACTCAATCCGGGGTTCATTTCATGTCCATCAACATGTGACTAAACGTTGCTACTTAGCTTATCTCTGTTACAACCGCACTCAAGGGCACTACGCCTGATGTATATCCACCAGGAGATATCGATTGCAACATATTAGTGGATCACACCAATACCCACGGAGGCTAGAATAGGTAGACTCCGATAGTGCGCACATTGCGGAAAAATCCCTCCACTGCCATTTAGCCATTTATAGGCCAGCAGCGTTGTTCGCTTTATCTGCTAGCATACACATCACGATATAGACTGGTGTCTATCCAAGAGAGACATGTTGTTTAATCTTTTACTAGTCAAGTACGTATTTTATTGAAATGATTAACTAACCACCTATGTGTTTTCAATTAATCTCCCTTACAATTACTACTCTCTTCCTAGACCACTAGACATAAACAAGGCCTAGAAATTACACAGACAATGATGAATGCTAATTCATCAAAGCACAAGCCTATCATGCTCTTCCGACGGATCTGAACTTCAACTCCCTTGAAGAGTACATTCGGTGTTTTAACTGAACGAATCAGAAGCTCAATTCAGGCTTGCTTATGTTTATACAACGTTAACGTATCATAAATAAGGGTTTAAAACTGAAAGACATAGCTTAAGCATCATATAATTATAAACCGGGGCAATGCGTGCGCATTAGCTAGAATGCTTACGCATTCCCTACTTCAAAACCTGCTGGAAACTGTCTGTCCGGACAATGTGTGCGCATTGTCTACAATGCGTACGCATTACCTGACCAGAACCTAAGCTAAAACTCTCTGTTTGAACAATGCGTGCGCATTCTTATGAATGCGTACGCATTCAACAGCCAGAAATAAAACCAGAGCACTCTGTACAAGGAATGCGTGCGTATTCAGCGTCCAGAAGCCAAAACCTGCAATCCTGTATCAGGAATGCGTGCGCATTGCTATCCAATGCGTACGCATTCTGCCTGCTGCCCAAATCCTGATTTCAACCCTTAACGATTTCTAATCCGTTTCTAACCCAATTAGCATCAGAACAAACTCAGTAAAACACAAATAAACACATCTAAACATTCCATAGCATCTATGATCCTTTGATCAACGAAAAACACATATTTCTAGTATTAAAGCCTTTTAAAACATGATCTAAACCTTATAACGATAATGGAGATAATAGAAAGAGTCTCTTACTTGTTTGCAGCCAAAAACCTATCTAAACAGCCTCGAAAAAATCTGCAGCCCTTCCTACAAAACTGGTATCAAAACGGTGCCCTTCTCAAGACGATTCCAATTCTCCAATCCGATCTGAAAACGATCAAGCTATACTTCAGAAATTGTGAAAACTATCCAAGTCCTACTTCTTCCTCTTGAATGCACAGAGAAGAACGTGGAAACTAATTTTCTGATAAGTGTTTAGGTTTTAGGGAATAAGGTGATTTAATTTTCGTTAAATACTTAATTCTAATTAATCCTTTTTCCTTAATCACCCTTACATACAAAAATAAGAAAAATCCCTTTAATTAAACACATATACAACTCGAAAATCATATATATATTAATAATACAACTTAACTCCAATAAAAGAAAAGAAATAATAATATTTCGTTTTCGTAAAATGACACGTCTGCCCTTTCCCGAAAATCGGAAATTACACCGATTCTCCTTATTTACGATCGATTTTAGAAAGGTAGATTCTAGAATTTATCCTAAATGTCGAATTTCAGGTGAATGAAAGTAGTTTATCGGATGGTATAAATGACATTTTTATAAATAAGTAATGTGGTGTCACCGAATACTTTATACAACATCCTTTTTTTATATGTCGCAAAGAGAAGAATCACATGTATAGATTAAGAAAGTAATTAATATGTCTAAAATAGTATTGAAAATGTATTTTTTTTATTGTAGGTGTAAATACTTTCTTGGTAATTGAGTTTTTAGTGTTGAAAATATATTCTTTTTATTGGAGATATAAATACTTTATTGTTAAAGGAGAAAAAAATATAATAAATGATGCATTGAAAATTTAAAATGACAGATAAATAAAAATAAAGTAAATTTTGAAATATAACGGATAAAAAACGGATGGTGCAAGTGAAAAAAAAAATTTCAGAGTGATGCTAACATTAAATGTGCAAATGAAGGAATTGTGCCACCAAAATTTGAACAGCCAATTGAAATGAATGTGGTACTGTACCACTAAAAGATCTCTAGCTTCAAAAAAAAAAAAAGAAAAAAAAAAAAGAAGGGAGAGGTGGTGGGGGTGGGGGGGGGGGGGGGGGGTGTGTGGAGGGGATTTTTGTGTAAAACATAAATGAGATTTCTAGAAAGATTGAAGACATTTCTAACCTCTCAATTTCAATTAAAATGCAATTGGATCGAAAGACTTTTTCCTTTTTGGAAATGTTTTTTTCACGACCGTTTGTCTTATTGCCTCCACAATTTTTTTCACTCACGCACCCATATTCGGATCGGAATTCGATCAGAATATGAAACATTATACCTACATAAATATGGTCAGAACAATTTAGTTTATGCTAACTCGAACATGGTTAGACTAGCATTACATTTCGACCTCTAAAATGGTCCGATATGTTTCCAAAATTTTCATATCGTCGCGGTTATATTCCGACTTGAAATACGAGCGGAAAACGTAATTTTTCGGCCTGTAAAATGGTCTGTATTGTTTCCAAACATTCGTAAAAATGTCTCTTTATTCAGACCAACATTGGTCCGGAAAACATAATGTTTTAAGCCTATAACATGGTCCGAATAATATATAATTCACGACTCATTTAGGGTCAGAACGATATGCGTGTTAAATGTCAAAACGAAATTCACTCTCGTCATTCGTATATGTAAAATATATTTAGTGTGAAAAGACAATGTTTTTTTTTAAGAGTCAAAAAATAATATTGGAAAACCCCCGAACTATTGTGGGAAAATACAAAATACTTTCTAACCAATTATATACTACATATGTCCAAAAATGTAAGTCCGTTAAACTTTTTGAATTTGTTCTATAATATAAGTCATTTAGAACACCAATAGAGTATTTATTATAATTTTCTTCCTTTTACCCTCAACTTTATTATATATTTACATCCGTTACAACATTAATGAGAGTCAATGGGTAATCTAGACTTTTACCATTAGAATTAATGATATTTAACCACTTTCTTAATCCATGTGAAAATATCTAAACGGACTTATATTTTGGAAATGAGTTAGTATTTCGGATTAGAAATGGAATTTAGCAGAGAAACCAAATTTTAGTAGAAAATGGAAAATAATGATATCCGTATGCAGTAGCGGATACGGAAAAAAAATAGTGAGGGCTTTGAAGCAAATTCGAAGATCTTTCGATGGCATTAATATTGTTTTTATAATATATTTTTAAGGAAAGTTTTTAAATTTTTTAACAATAAAACTATATTATTTAAAAATAAAAACAATTTTTTTCGGATCTCATTAGAAGCATTGTCCCCCTGCCCCATGTGGATCCGCCCATGCCCGCATGGTATGGATGTATCACCTCAAAATCTTTAAATCCACCTCTATAGTATGACATTTATTGTATCAAAATCGTGGTTGCAGTAGCATTACTCTGTTCAAAGTATAGCACACGATCAAGCATCGTAACAACTTTTGGGAAAGAAAGAAAATATTACCATGATGTAATATCTCATGTTAGAAAAAAACATTACAATGATATAATGTTGAGACACAATGAATTTGAAATTTGCATTAACCATTATACCAAGAGATGATGATGTGAAATTGTGCATAAGTAGTTGTTGGATCCATTATGTCTCAAGTCGTGCTGTTAAACCCAAGTTTTAAAGCGTTACATGCAGTATGAGAACTGATTTCCAGAAGGAACTAAATGTCACACCGTAAAAGATGGTGGATGACCCTTCTAAAATCCTCTGGTTAGAGCGCCGACGAACTAGTCACTTAAGAGGGAGAATGATAGAATGTAATATTACACATTGAAAAAAAAAGAGAAATTATCATGATATAAGGTTGAGAGATGATGAACTAGATAATTAGTGTTAACCATTTTAAGTCAAATGAAAAGATTAACCTAGATAATTATTGTTAAGCCCATATTATGGGGCGTTACATTGGAATTCGGAGTTAGGTACATTAATAGATTTTATTGAGAGCTTTATAAACAATTTCAACATGAATATCAATTTTTTTTATATTTGTACATAAATAATATTATCACGTAAAATGAATAGTTAGACATGTTTACGGAAACCCTTGTTATGCTGAATGCTTAACATCTGATATCAGAGCACACAATCCTGCCACTGTGATCATGGAAATGGCTGCTAAATCCATTGAGGAGCTCAAGTCTATGCAATAGAAGATGAATGGGGAATTTAACTAGAAGCTCGAGGAAGTTCAGGCTCGAATCGATCATAAAATCGATTTATTTATTTATATTTTTATGATACCCGAAAGTATTATCTTGTAAAGTGAAGTAAACAATTAAAGGTAACGAAATAACGAGAAAGATAAATTGTAAAAGCTCGTCAGAAGTGTTCCGTGAAACGAGCTGGGCCAACATATGGCTTTCTACATGTCATGGCATTAAGGGATCAAACCATACATGTTTTTTCCGGAGTCTTGACGGAAAGAGCTGCCAACGTGTTTTAGAATGAGAGTATGGATATTGTAACATACTGTGAATAGCATAGTATTGCGTAACTTTCACTATTGAGAGAGTACAACATTTATAGACAGTGTTGGAGAAGGCACTTGCACCACATTAGGCAAACACAAGCTCAACAAACGTGGAACGATCATAGGGGAAAAACGTCCTGTAATTAAGCCAAATAGTGGAGTTAATAGAGGTTGAACCGTTTCATGATTAACACCTATAAGCATAGTAGGCTCGCATGACTAACAACAATTACAAGAAGATAGAAAACACATGGTAAAGATTAGACAACTCTCGTCTATGTAAAGGTCGAGCATATGCTCATAGACCGGGGTCTGTAAAGTCCCACATCGGTAAAGTCTAGTCATGCTCACCCCCATATAAGTGTGAGACATAAATGTCTTGTCAACTCGGGTTAGTCCTTTTAAACCAAGCGATGACGACGGTCTAAGCAGTTGACAAGATCATTTTGACTCATTTAGCCTTATCAGGCCCGGGGTCTGGGGGCGTAGGGTTCTAAAATTGATAATTATAATGTGAACTCGTCATTATCAATGGCGTAGAAGACCGTTGTGATACAACGATAGATTAGTGTCTATATCATTACTCAAAAAAAAAAAAAAAAAACAATCGAAGGATGTGTAAAAATAAGTGGGTATATTCAACCCCGACCCGAGAAGGGAGAACAAGAATGAGAAAATCACTATTTAAAAAAAGTCATATATATATATATATATATATATATATATATATATATATATATATATATATATATATACACACCTTTGAATACGAAGTGATAGAAATGATAAAATGAGAATCTTATATTGAATCATAATAATAAAAAATATATATAGAGATCGAGGTGGGAGAAAGGAAAGGAAATTGAGTTTTAATTGGAAGTAGTAAAGCATGTGAGTGGTTATTGTTTTGAACTAACATAAGGTGTTTGTGTGTTGTGCTTCTTCATAGATGTCATGCATAAGAATAGCAATTTCAAAAAACGAGTCTTCAATAAAAACGTGAATTTACAAGGTATTATTAGTGCTTTATGCTTCTCCAAATTTGAGATGATTTCCAAGGTATTGCAGATCATCTCAAATTTGGAGCAGCATAAAGCAATAATAATACCTTGGAAATTCACGTTTTTATTGAAGACTCGCTTTTTGAAATTGCTATTCTTATGCATGACATCCTATGAAGAAGCACAACACACAAACACCTTATATAGTTCAAAACAAAAACCACTCACATGCTTTACTACTTCCATTAAAACTCAATTTCCTTTCCTTTCCTTTCTCCCACCTAGATCTCTATATATATTTTTTATTATTATGATTCAATATAAGATTCTCATTTTATCATTTCTATCACTTTGTATTCAAAGGTGTGTGTGTGTATATATATATATATGACTTTTTTTTTTTAAATAGTGATTTTCTCATTCTTGTTCTCCCTTCTCGGGTCGGAGTTGAATATACCCACTTATTTTTACACATCCTTCGATTGTTTTCTTTTTTTGAGTAATGACACAGTACACTACTCTATCGTCGTATCACAACGGTTCGATTGTTTTATTTTCTTGAATAATGATACATACACTACTCTATCGTTGTATAACAACGGTCTTCTACGCCATTGATAATGACGAGTTCACATTATAATTACAATTTTAGAATCATAACACATGTTGTTTTAATCATTACTTCAATCATTTTTATTATATTTTACTATCCACTAGTATATAAAACAAAAAAAAAAAACAAAACTTCAACCCAAAACAAACTGAACCAATGTAATGAGAGATTTTATGATAGTTGTATTAAGTGATATATATTAGAGTTATTTATTATTACTTTTTTTCACATAATACACTTTTGTCCTAACTCAGAAATAGAAGATTGTAATATTGTCATTTAATAGAAACCTTCCTATCAAGAAAGAAAAATATTTATTTATTTATTTATTTTTATTTTTGGGTGGCCGTTATAGTGATGAACAGAGAATCAGATCCTTCAGAAAAGTCCACAGCCCCATGCGAGAAAAAATATCAACCCATTGACCCAGTTACCGGTCGACATTTCTGCACGGTCGTTAACTTAGGCACGCGCAGCAGTACAGCACAATATATTGCCGGCTACGTCACCTTCCATTTTTACCTACACGTGGCTGTCAGGGTTCAACTAGCCCCACCCCCCAACCCCATCTCCGAACCGAACCTCCAGGCTCCAGCTGGTTCATTTTCCCTCTTCTGACATTTGTTGCAAATTAAAATTCTTTCTTTTACCAGACAAAAAAAAGTACAGTGAAAATTTGGGAATATTTTTCTCTATTATTATCATTTCAACGTTTCATGGCCGCCAGTACAGAACCCTAGTTGGAGAAGTCTTCTTGGAAGCTCTGTCAATAATCTTAGGCCCCGCCTTTTGTGTGATTGAAGATAATTTATAGTGGAGAAAAAAAGCCTTTAGCTTTTACTATATCCGGCTGAAACCTGCAGGTCAGTTTTTGAATGTTTTTAGATTCAAAATTTCTGGCTTTTATCATTTTTGTTTCGAATTTTTGATTATTTTGTTGTTTGGATTTTTTTTTTGGGTGAAGAAATTAATGAATTGAGATAAAGTGGAAAAGGTTTGAGGGATTGCTTAAAATTTTGAGGCAAAGAAGATTAGGAGAAGGCAGTTGTTAAATGCATCACATCGAATCTATTTTTGGAGCACCATAACCTCTTTAAAGTCAGAATCTAAGCTATCTAAGCTCAACAATAGACATTGCATATGTCGAATGTCCATTTTCGACCTTTGCAAAGTGGATTCTAGCCCGAAGCCCGAAGTGTGGTGCCACGATAGATTAAGAGTAGTGCATTTAACAAACGCCCAATAGGAGAAATGATAACACTCAAAAAAAAAAAAAAAGGAGAAATGATGACAAAATAGGTGTTCTTGTTTGTTTGTTTGTTGATGTTATTTTTAAGGAGCTTATTGATAAGTGTGAAAGTGATATTGATATGGCATTGCATTTACCCTTTTTCCTTTCAGGACCATATAGCGATGATTCTTCAAATCGGGTGAGCTAGGTTTGAATCGACACTCGACAGTAATATAAATTTGTGCGAGTTTACGCTTGATTTGGGTGCAGATGGCAGAAGACGGCCTACGGATCAGTGGGCTATCTTCTGGCCTGGCTGTATTATTGGATGGAGAGGATAGCAGGGAAGGTTCTCAGAGGGCCCGTTTAGTTTCGTGCTGTAATGATTTTGGTGATCAGTCTGTGGACAGGACCCTGGAGCATATATTTGACCTTCCATATAAGACTATAAATACACTGACTTCTCCTGTCGATACTGGAGCAGTTAGTAGTATAATTAGAAACCAGTTGTTGAAGAACCATGTGGATCTAGGAGCTTCTATTGACAGAAACAGAGAGGGTGTGTCTAGTTCTGTTGGTCGCTCTGGTTTACAAGCTTTCGGGATTGAAGAATCAAGTGTATGCGGGGATATTAGAATTGTTAAGCCGCATTTGCTTTTGGAGAGCCATGCCCTTTTCAGCAGTGCAAGGGCAAGTGCTTGTGTGTGGAAAGGTAGGTGGATGTATGAAGTGACTTTAGAAACGTGCGGTGTGCAGCAGCTTGGTTGGGCTACGCTTTCCTGTCCTTTCACGGATCATAGAGGAGTAGGGGATGCTGATGATTCATACGCTTATGATGGTAAACGAGTATGTAAATGGAGTAAAGAAGCGGAACCTTATGGACAGTCATGGGTCGTTGGTGATGTGATTGGGTGCTGTATAAATTTGGACTTAGATGAGATATCGTTTTATCGAAATGGCATCCCACTAGGGGTGGCATTCAGAGGTATTCGTAAGATGGTGCCTGGATTGGGGTATTATCCTGCCATTTCTCTATCTCAGGGTGAACGTTGTGAATTGAATTTCGGGGCTTACCCTTTCAAATTTCCTATTGATGGCTTCCTCCCTATTCAGTCCCCACCCTTAGTAAGCCCCTTTGCTGCTCGTTTACTTCGGTGTTTGTCAAGGCTTCTAGAATTGCAACATACTGAAAGATCAGGCTCTTGTTCCGCTGAGAAATTAAGAATCCTAAAAAGATTTGTGTCATTTGAGGACATCTTCATTCCAGTCTCCCGTGCAATATGCAAGGAATTACTCTCTGCCATTGCCCCTGAACCTTCAAGTGCAGAATATATCGCCAGGGGTCCACTTTTGTCATTTATAGTAGAGATTTTCAAAGTCCATCCACCACATGACTATACCAGTTTGGATAGAGTACTTGATTGCTTTCAAGAATCCGAGGAATCAAGATTGTTGCTTGAGTATTTAATAGCAGCTCTTTCTTCTGCATGTAAGACAGCACCTTGGGTCCTTTCCGATCTTCCCTATTCCGGACCATATATCTATCTGACTTTGGCATGTCATATCCTAAGGAGAGATGAACTAATGATAGTTTGGTGGAAGTCTGCGGATTTCGAATTCATATTTGAAGGGTTTTTATCACGAAAGGTTCCTAACAAACAGGATCTTCAATCTTTGATGCCTTCTGTGTGGTGGCCCGGTTCATGTGAAGACATGCCAAATGAGAGTAGCATGTTTCTGACGACTACAGCTCTAGCTGAAGCGATTAATGTGGTACGCCTTTTACCTGTTATTTAGCTCTCCTTTCCTTTCTTTTGACATCCTAATTACATGTATTTCCTTGTTTTAGGTTGTAATTACATAAGATTATATATATATATATATGTAAGGTAAGGCCTGGTCCTTCTCCAGACCATGCATACACGGGATGCTTCCATGCACCGGGATGCCCTTAAAAAAAGTATGTTTTTTTTCCTGACAATAAAAGGTCTCAGTTAGGATGACCTGAGGCACAACGATCATATGGTTGATGATTTATTACTTGAATGACCCAAACAATCTTGTAAAGGGTTTCATCGTTTTTGTCGTTTTTTTGTCTACGGATTTACTTTGTTGAGCTTGTAAGGTTTTTGGAATTCTTGGGACTTTTGAAATGCAAAGAGGTGTCTATTTCCTACTTTGTCAAAATCGGCTGCCAATTACGTGCTTGGCATTTTCCAAATGCTGAGGCTTTTACTCTCAAGAATTTGCGATAGTGTCATCCATGTTTAGATTTATTGAAGCCTATTACAGTGTTGTTGATTAAGTTATATTTTTTAGTTATTAACTTGTGAATTTTTTGACTGGTAACTGATATCCATACACTGCAAAAGCTTGAAGATTAGTTTTTTTTTTCTTCATTAAAGCAGTCCTGTTTATTTTCTAGGTGGAAGAGAAGCATAGGGACCTTTGTTGCTTAGTGATTCAATTCATACCACCGATAATGCCTCCCCAACTACCGGGGTCCGTGTTTAAGAAATTCCTACAGAACCTTCTGCTGAAGAACAGGGGTGCAGACCGTAACTTGGCGCCTCCTGGTGTTTCAACAAACTCAGTTCTTGTTTCATTGTTCAATGTCATACTTCATTTTCTATCTGAAGGCTCAGTCGCGGGTCGTGTCTGTGGCTGGATAAAGGATTACGGGATTGATTCTGCGTCTGATGTTGGTTTTCTTCATAGGGACGGAAAACGAGGTTTTTGTGTTGGCTTATTTTTGAGGAACGATCCTCATCGAATTGACTTCTCTAGACTTGGAGGTTCATATGATCATCTAGCTAAAAGTTATCCTACAAACGACGAGCAAGAACAAGAAGTTATCCAATGGGACGAAGGGTTTTTAGATGATGAAGAAACTCGAGCTACACATTCTGGTTGGCGGAAACCATGCTGCTGTTCCGGCTATGACATTGATTTTGCTAGAGTCTCTAAAAATCGAATCACGAGTACAACGAAAGGTTCTCGGGGTCATGGCAGTTCTATTCAGGAAAGATCTGCTCATGTTTCTGGAAATTGCAGTACCGGAAATTTGAGTGATGAAATGGAGGATAAGCCGGGTACAAGTGACCACTATGAATCCGAGTTCACTTTTCGGCCTGTGCAGCATACGAGGATTCTCCAAGGGAGAGTACGGTGTCATCATCAATGCTCAAAGAAGAAGAGCTTTTGGATGCTATGCTTTTGTTGTATCATTTGGGAGTTGCACCAAACTTCAAACAGGTATAATTAATTAATTAACAGAAACGCTATGCTTGAATTACAGCCCCTGTTCTTTTGGCCCTTATAGTATTTGATATTTACATTTTGGTCTTTATACTTTTGATATTTACTCATAGCCCCCCATACCCATATCTATAGTTTTCAAAATCCTGTATCCATTTATCCATGCCCTCGTGTCTGTGTCCGCGTATCCATGTCTGTGCAACATAGGTATAACTACATCTGCCAGCTGTATCTGTTTTTTCATACATAAATTGTATCATGTGTTAAATGCAGAATCGTTCAAGTTACACTGTTTAGAAGAAATCAAATAATTAATGAAACTATGTTCATATAGGCATCAACTTATATTGCTCGGCAGTCTCAGTCAATCTCTCTTTTGGAAGAAACCGATAGACAAATCAGAGAAAGAGTTTCTGGTGAACAAGTAAAGCGACTGAAGGAAGCTAGAAGTGTTTATCGAGAAGAAGTTTTGGATTGTGTTAGACTCTGTACCTGGTAATCATTTCTCTCCATAAGCATATGTTTGTGTGATAATTGAATTTGGCTTTTTACTGTCTACATTAGTTGTCAAGCTTCTATTCTTGCTACGTGTAATTCTCATACGGTAAAGTGATCTACAGGGCTTATTTTTGTTTACAAAAAATCTAAAAAACGATGGTTTTTGAGAATGGAAATGCTTTTGTAAGATATTGAATATCTCGTATTGCCTTTTGCAAGTGAATTACCTTCTCTTGATTGTTATTAACAGGTACCGTATTTCACTTTCTTCACGATGGAAACAGAGAGCAATGTATGCATTGTGCATGTGGATTGTTCATTTGCTTCTTAATCTTAGCAAAGTGGATTACTACTTCATCTATACCCCAGAATATTATTTGGAGACACTGGTGTGCTTTTCTCTCCTGCCTTATTTGTCGACTCCATCTTTTTTGGGCGCATTATTTGTCGATACCATCTTATTTTAGTAACTCATTCTATTTTGAGGATGTAAGGTGGACTAAATTTATCAAACCTTAATTCTTATGATGGTAATAGAAATTAAGAGGAGGTTTTTTGTTGTTCATCTGATATGTTTTTTCAGATTTCTTGAATTGTCCCTTAATGTGTTTCTTTTGTCGTGATTCAATGCACTTTTTTTTTTCCAACTCGTCCCACGTTTTAGTTTCCTTTACACACTTTTGTTTTAGTTATTACTATTACTGTGATGCATGACAATGTCGATTGTGCTTTTCTTTGAATTTCTTTCACGCGCTTCACACTGATATGTATTCTCTTCTTCTGGCAGGTCGATTGTTTTCATGTTCTACGTAGGAGTGATCCTCCTTTTGTCCCTGCTTCGATATTCATCAAGCAAGGACTTGCTTCTTTTGTACGTTTCGTGCCTTTTCTGTTTTTTTCTTTCTATATATTCTTAAACCACTCTGATTTATGTGTGAAATTCATTTTTTTCGGGCTTGTTTGTCAATTTCAACATTTTTTTTGTACGGACATTTGATTAGTTGCTTTTGTTTTATTTTCCATCAGGTTACTTTTGTCGTGTCTCACTTCAATGATCCGAGAATATCAAGTCCAGAATTGAAGGACCTTCTTCTACAGTCTATCTCCGTTTTGGTTCGATATAAGGAATTCTTGGCTGTCTTTGAATCCAATGAAGCAGCAAAGCAAAGATTGCCAAGAGCAATTTTATCGGTTTTTGATAATAGAACATGCGTACCTGTAACAAACATACTTATGCGTCTGACAAAAAGTACAGGGTTTGGTTCTTCAAAGCTTGTGGAATCTTCGTCGTCTTCAGTTGTATTCCAGGTCTGGTGAACTGTCCAGAATTAGCTAACCTGCATTATTTTTTATTGCAAGAAGTAAAAGGTTGTTTTTTTTTTTTTTTTTGTGAAGAATCTGTTGCGGGATGCCTGCATTCATGATGAAGATCTGTTCTCGGCTTTTCTGAATCGGCTTTTTAACACCTTGAGCTGGGCAATGACTGAGTTCTCGGTTACAACACGAGAAATGCAGGAGAATTATCAGGTATTTCTTTTGAGTTAATCTGCTCGAGTCAGTATTCGACTTGACTTGTCTTAAATCAACTAGATCTTGAATTCAATTCAGCTCGAGTGTGTTCTAATTTAGATTCGGTTTCAGGCAACTGATTTTAATCAGAGGAAATGTAGTGTGATATTTGACCTATCATGCAATCTTGCAAAGGTCTTGGAATTTTTCACACATACAATACCTCAGACGTTTCTCGTGGGGCCCGATACAAATATACGTAGGTTAACCGAATTGATTATATTCATTCTCAACCACATGGCTTCAGCTACGGATCCCGAAATTTTCGACCTGTAAGTTTTATACTTATATGGTAATCATGTTCTCAACAATTTGAAGTGCTGATTTCTACTAGTTTCTTGTGTGGATGCTTTTTGTCTATGAACTTTCGATGCCAGCGATTGTTTTACAACATCCGTCCCTCAATATCTGTTGTTCTAGAAAAAACTTTAGACTCTACGATCATTGCATTAATGATAGTCAAAGGATACTTTAGACTTTATGACCTAAAATTTACGACATTTACCCACTTTCTTAATCCGTGTGAAAACCTATAAACGACAGATATCGAGGGACAGAGGTGGTACTGTATGGTTGCCTTGTGGATTGTGATCTTTCAATTGTTGAGTTTTTTTTTTTTTTTTTTTTTTTGGGTATGTTGTCCTATCAGATCCGTAAGACGCCCGGGTCAGTCACCGGAGAAAGTTAATGGAGGAATGATTCTAGCACCTCTAGCTGGCATTATTCTCAATCTCCTGGACACAAGTAAACAGACAGATTACCAAGTTCAGAATGACATTGTTGGAATATTTATTAGCATGGATTGCCCCGATATCGTTCTCCGTGGTTTCTACCTCTTGGAATGCAATTGGGTGAGTTGCACTTTCTTCTTTAATCTCTATACGACATGCTCCGACCAATAAAAAGCTTGTAACATGGCAAAAATGGACCGGAAAGGTAAAAAAAAGAAATGCATAGATGAGGGGTAAAAAGTGTCAAGATGAAACATTAGGGATATAATTGAAAAACCGGGAAACAAAAAGGACGAAAAATGTTTTTATTAAAGGATATCGAGGGACGAAAGCAGTGATAAATATATTCTTGGTGGTCTATTAACTGATGTTTGTTAATTTTCCAGACCGGTTATGCAAAGGGGGATGAGGATATTGCAAAACTCAAACAACTGGACAAAATTTCAAGCCTGCTTGTATACCAAATGGATTCCGAAAAACTTGGAGGTGAAGTGGCGGCGGCGTATGGGGGCGGCGGGGGCGGAGGAGAAAGTACCGATAAAGAGGATAATACATGCTGCATCTGTTACGCAAGCGAGTCGGATGCTCGATTCGTCCCGTGTATGCATGTTTCTTGCTTTGGCTGCATATCCAGACACCTTCTTAATTGCCAAAGATGCTTCTTTTGCAATGCTATCGTCACAGAAGTTACGAAAGTAGTCGGTAATAATATTTATACGACGTGAAGTCCTAGCTTCCTACGGGTTTTCGTTTTTTTTTGTTTTGTTTTAGGCGCTGTAAATGGCACACCACAATGAACACCGCACCTCGGTCTAGATTTGACTTTATAGAGATTGAAAATGGACATTTTCGACCTCTGTAGAGTCAAATTTTGAGCTTGCTTAGATTTGACTTTGCAGAGGTCAAATTTTGAGCTTGCTTAGATTTGACTTTGCAGAGGTTGAATGTCGGTATGGTGTCCTGAAAGTGGTTTCACTGTGGTGCCGTTAACGACCTTCCTATTCTAATCATTATTTAAGTCTAGATTCCTTTTTATTTGTCTCGTGGACCCATTATAGGCGGGATGCTTCTACGCACCGAACTTTTTCTGTTTCGTTTGGCTGTGTGTGTTCTAGTTGGAAAGCCCTCAACTCTCTTAAGAGAGAGGGTGGGTAGAGGGGAGGGGTGGGGGTGGGGTGGGGGTAGTTTATTACATACATACTAATAGTGATATTTAAGGTAGCCTGGATTTATTATAGTGTAAATTCAAAAAGGTCTTGGAAAGGGGCTGAAATTTTGTAACCAAAAAAGCGGGGGAAAAATATTGTTGTAAATATTTTTGAGTAATTATTCTACTTGTTGGAAAACACTTTTTTTTTTTTTTTTTTTTTTTTTTTTTTTTGATGAAAGCTCGGGGAATCGTTTTACGTGCAACAGTTACCGGCATATGCATAACAACATTTCATGCGATTAAAAAATTCGTATAAAAATAATTAAATAGTTAAAGATTAGGATTTTTGTATACGAAATTAAACCTCTTTACCGTAAAAAATCTGATTGTCTATGATGTTTTTTTTTTTTTTGTTTTTTTTTTTTTTTGAGGTTAGTTTGATTATTATTATTTTTTCCCTGGGCTCTCTCAAAATATAATCAAACATGTAGAGATCGTTTTATCACTAGATATAATCAACTCCATGCCATCAAGAGCTCTCTAAAACACTCACAGGAACCTGCCATTGACTTCGTATCATAAGGACTGCAACCCCAATCAACATCTAAATATCCATTATTGTCTGGACTTGAAGTGAAGGCCATAGTCCATTGTTCCTTTGATATACATCGGAACCCTTTTAATGGCCTTCCAATGTTCACTTGTAGGTGCCTGTATAAATTGGCTCAGATGGTTCACTGCAAAGCTAAGATCAGGTCTGGTTAAGGTGAGATACCGCAGTCCACCAACCATGCTTCTATATATTGTAGGATTCTGCAATGGCACTCCATGATTAGTTGTCAATTGAGGGCCAACAACCATAGATGTTGGACATGGCTTCAGTTTCTTAAGATCCGGCTTCTTCAAGAGCCGAGATGCATATTATCTCTTACTTAAAAATAGACTTGAAGCATCTCTCTAAGCCTTCATTCCTAGAATATGAAATACTAGGACCAAGATCCTTTAGGAAAAACTTTACATTCAACTTTTGAACAAACCTCAAAATCAGCTGTGAGGCATTTCCTATCATAAGAATATCATCCACATATACACAAACATATATACAAAATTTGATGCTTAGTCTTGAAAATGAATAGAGAATCATCTGCTACTGATTGATTAAACCCTCCAATAGTCATATATTTCTCAAAACCTCAAAACAGGTTCTCTGTTTGAGTCCATATAAGGCCTTATTCAAATTGCAAACGTAATGAGGTTTATGAGGATTTTCAAACCCTTAAGGTTGACGCATGAACATTTCCTCATTCAAGGACCCATTCAGAAAGGAATTGTTGATATCTACTTGGCTTACATCCCAATCGGAAGACACTGCAAGAGACAAGACAATTATGATGGTATAGGCTTTAGCCACTGGACTAAAGGTCTCAGTGAAGTCCATTCCATAGGCCAAGTGATATCCTTTAGCAATAGGTCCGGCCCTGTGTATAAGGATTGATCCATCATGTCTGAGCTTTTCCTTGAAAACCTATTTATTTCCCACTAAGTTTTGAGTTTTGGAAGGTGGGACCAGATCCAATGTGCGGTTCTTGCATAGAACCTCAAATTCCTCCTCTATAGCTTTTTTCCACTCTGGTAGGACAAGAGCCTCTGATGACTTGAAAGGTTCTGTAGGGCATGAACGAGATTTAGCTTGGGATTAGACATTATAGGCTTTGTGAAAGCAAGGTAACCGAATGTTGAGGCTAAGACATTGATGTTGGGGCTACAACAACAATCACTATATGTTCAGGGTTGATTTGACTAGTGGAGAAAATGCCGGATGATCATGTGACATGGGAGTATGACTAAATGGAATTAACAAATGACTCATTTAAGGATGAAGAAGGCTGATGTTGTAGCAAATGTTAGGGGATCATAGTTACTTCTTGAGAGCTGGAAGAGTGCACCTACTATGATTGATCTTTACCTTGTGTTGTTTCAAAGTTAGCGATGTTAGACGTTGATTGGTATGAGGTATTAAAGAAGGATATATATTGAGAATCAGAAGGAAGGTCTGTAATTACAGACCTATGAGGGCCTTGAGTGAAACCTCCTTAAATAGGAACTCATTTTCGTTGAATATCACATCTCTAGAGACATACAACCCTCCACTAGAGTCTAAACACTTGTAACCTTTGTGATGTGGACTTATCCCTGTTAGGTGTAGTGCCCGAAAGACAATTTGTGTAATTATTTTTTATGACAGAATTTATCTTACCTTATTACTTGCTTTGTGCTTGTAAGTAATACACTGCTGCAAACCCTAAGTGTATCAGTATGTAACCGCTTAACTCAGTGTATGGCATGCACGTGAGAATTGAGTTAGTGGTGATATACTTAAATCGTTAGTCCGTGGTGAACTTAATCGAGTTTAGGGTCTCTTGATTAAAACACCAATAATGCGCCCGTAACACCTTAGGGTGTGATAGTCTTATCCGGACCGTCGGTGAGGGTACCTACGTGGGGCATTTATATATGATGGCATTCATATAGAATCGGACCGATTTAATCGAATTTCTCGGTATAATTCCGTAATCGAGGAATCTTATTAAATCATTAGATGATCATATATGGATCAACCTTAATCCCGAGGTGATCACGGGATGTCGCTTGTCCCGGGGTAGTGTTTGATGTGTTAGTTACGGTTCACTTTAATATGTGTTCCAAGCCACTTCTCATTGGCACTATCTCCGGATGAGTGAGTAGTTCGATTTTCACGGACATGGAATCCATTCCTTCCTGCGGGAAGTAGAGAGACAGATCCCTTGTTTGTTAGCCCTAAGAAAGTGATCGATCCCGGGAGTTCACATTTGACTAATTAGCTACTAGTCGGATATGTGTGCTAATTGATCATCGGGGGTTAATGGTAAATAAGGATAAGATATTCGAGTCGGGTTCACGGAGACTTCCCACTCGGAATGGACGATCATGGAGGGTTAATCCGTATGTAGTGATTATATCAATGGACGCTTATTCACTCTATGGGTTGAGTATAAGTATACATCTATAATCGGAAGAGTTCGCTTCGGGTTTATGGTGGCGTAATCCCGGAATTAATAATTAATGTACTTATTCGTTCGACGAATAATTAATTATTGGAGCTACCTACATAGGTCCATGGTCCCCGATGTGGATTCTCGTAATTCGGACTAGTAATCTTGTTACTTGGGCCTCAGTGATAATTAATTGACTGGGCTAATTAATTGATATGATAGATATTATTTAGTTGGGCTAAATAATATTATACACATAAAAGACATTTTATGTGGGCTATAACCCTAGTATTTGTGGCGCCAATATCATCAAATAATTAGAGAGAAATTAGTTTTCTTGGATAATTATTTGACATATGATTTATCTTTTATTTGTTAAAAGATAATTCATGGAATATTGGATAATAATATGATTTATCCTAATTTGTTTGGTATAATTATATTATTTATCTTTTATTTGAATTAAGGATTAATTTGAGAATTATCTCTTAAATTATTAAATCCTTGGAGGACAAGGATTACTCTCCTATATAAAGAGAGTTCTCCCAAGCCTTATTTGAATGGCAAAAATTTCGACCACTATGCAAAAGGGGAGAGGAAAATTAGTTTTTTCTTGCCAAGGGTTTTTAGTAGAAGAAAAACTTTGAGTTTTTCTTGGTGTTGCATATCAAGGAGGCTCGTGTATCAAGAAGGGTGTCCACCAACCGCCGTTTGGAGAACACATCGGAAGATCAAGGCGACTCTTCCCGTTATTGGTAACATAATCTTAAACCCCCTTGTAGTACTTAAGTCCTTTAATTATGAATTGTGTCATATAAATCGTGATCCATCCGCTGCGTATAGATCTAACTCGTTTAGATCTAAGAACCTGCATCCTTCAATCCCAAGATAGGCACACTTCCCAGTGGTATTGGAATTTGGTTTTATGGTATGGTATGAGGTAGGGAAGCAAGAATATCCGAACACCTTGAGGAAAGAGTAATTAGACTTGGTTTTAAAGAGGATTTCATGAGGAGATTTTGATGTAGAACATTGGTAGGTACAATTTTCATGATTGAGACTACTTCAAGAAAGCCGTCCCACAAGAGATTCAAAGGTAGGAATGCCCGAGCAAGAAGGGGTGAATCCCACTTCTATGATATGCTTATGTTTTCTCTTAGCTCTCTCATTTTGGGTATGAACACGAGGACATGAATGCCTAAACATGATCCTATTTTGCTTTAGGTCTCATAAAATTCCTATATTCCTTACCCCAGTCAAACTGTATGCATTTGATGGGTGGATAAGTGGATAACTGATTTTAAACCGTTTTTCTTAATTGAAGGAAGGTTTCAAGAGCCTCATCCTTGGTCTTGAAGGGGAAAGATTCAAGTAAATCGAGAGCAAATAATCTATAAAAATTCTATAACTATTCAGGAATTTTACTGATGCAGGACCTCATAAGTCAATGTGAACAAGATCAAACAGATTATATATATGCGCTTAAAATGACTCTCGGATTATTGCATCCAAATTAATATTTCGTAAATTATTTTCGACAACCCCCCATGTGAAGCAACTAATTAAGCTTTGCATAATTAATAATTAATCTAATCTTCACCTTCAATGAGAAACTCTGCATCATTTGGCATGGACAAGACCATATGTATAGCACAAAAAAGAGATTACAAGATTTTGATACAATCTTAAAGAAGCTATTGATTCCTTATTCCCAAGATAACACCCATCTTAGAAGAACAATCTTTTTGTTCATAAACAAAATACAATACCGTTACATGCATAACACACGTATTATAACAACAATAATTATTGATCAATCAGTAGTAGGTTTCAAAACAACCATATATAATTGTGCTTATATCATTGTTCTAATTAGTTATCTTTCCCGGGCTCTTTCGGATTTACCGGTGGTCGTGGCGGCGTTGCTCTCGAAACCGCCTCGCTTGTTTCGAGCCCACTTTTCTCCTGTAGTAATATTAATTAATTATGCAAAAAAAATGCATAAAAATAGAGCTAATCAAAAAGAAAAATGCAACTAATGCCCTCTTGTTTTCTAAACCCCCTCCCCCACAACCTCCCTCCCAAACCACCTAAAAGCTTTCTAAATGATTCAAAAAATGAGAAGGACCGTGTGGTTCAGATGTCTTCACATGTCTAATTAATATCTATATACGTGTGGTGATACTAGATAAAAATTTCTCGAAAAAAGAAGCTGACCTGGGGATCAGGTAGTGTTTCAACAGCAAAGGAAGCATTTTCCTCAGAATCATTCTTGATTGGAAAGCTTGGAGGAACATCTTCTGATTTATCAGCCATTATTAGAGAGAAAATAAAATCAAAGGATGGATCTTGTTTGCAATAATTGAGCTTTTAATTTTCAAGTTCTCCTTACTCTTTATTACTGTTAATCTAGGATCCTATGCGTGTGTGTATATATATATGTATTTTTTTTTTTTTTTTGTTGCTTTTTATTTTTCTTTTTCAAATGCTTTATTGTCTTGCCGAGGGTAAGTCCAACCCATGATATTAAATTATGGGTATCAAAATCAAATTTTGGATATCTTTAGATACTATTCATTTGGGTATAAATATTTATCTTCAATAGGAGGGTTCAAATCATAGTGTTAATATTTCCTTTTGTTTTTATTAAATATTTTGATGATCTTAATAATTTTTATGCGTGTATGTTTTTCGTATCCGTCAATTTCTTAATTATGTAATTATAATTATTTTTGAAAAGCTATATACAATGTCTATCGTATATAAAATCCATATTATGATACACGGAAATGAATATTAATTTACAACAAGCTGTAGCTAAATTTTTTTTATTTAATAATAATTATTAAATATATATATATATATATTTACTTTCCAAGTTCTGACCATCGGATCTGTGTTTCGGTGTCATTTGTTGAAAATAAAAATACTAGAAACTTTTAACAAACAAAATGAAAATTAGATTTAAAAGAAAAATATATTTGAAGAAAAAAATATGGATAAATTGAGTGTGATATGGGTATTTATAGTATGTTGTAAAAATATATAGTCGTTGCGTTATATTTCCGTTGCAAAAATATATATGTTGTACTATCAATTTATTTATTTTTTGCCAATCAAAAAAACGAACAAAGCAAGAGACAAGGAGGTAACAAACCCACATGGGCTTGCAGGGAGCATTTCTTAGGCTAAAAAACTTTCAACCGGTGCATGTATGTGTTGGGAGAGTATAAGTCAAGAGTTCAAATATTGTATCTTTCCTGGTACCACACCTAATTTTGATACCTATCAATTCTTTCCATTGGAGATGCTAATACCTTTCTATAGAGGTCAAAATTTGATTTTGGCCTCTACCATTGGACTTGCCCTAAAGTTTCGTAAATAATGTAAATCGAGAGTTATACCTTAATGATGAAGTATGTACTTGTTGCATGCACTCTTTTTTGTTGTTGAAAGAAGTCGATATAATGTATCGAATTATTCCACTCCAACTCAAAGACAAGACTGTCACTGAAATACATTTGTAATCTCTTTATTTTTTAATTTGCTTTGTTGTTAATGCATGGAATGATTCTTTCCACCGGGAAAACAGCTGTTTAAGGCAGCATATTTATTGTATTAAAATGTTATTCATCTACACAGCTGTTTAAGGCAGCATATTTATTGTATTAAAATGTTATTCATCTACAATTGGTGAACAACCCTAGGATAATGCAACGTAAAATATTACAAGTTGTCCTAGCTACTAGTGTTTGTTTAATGGATTACTTGTTGCTCCTTCCACCATTTTCATCTTTGGAACTCCTTTTGGAGTTTGAAAGTAAAGCCACGTATAATACACTTTATGTGGAAGCAGTGACGGAGTGGAGGCCAAATTTAAAAAAAAAAAATGGAAAAAAATGCAACAACCGGGTCTTGTACAAGCGATTTCACATATTAAGGTTATATTTCTAACCAGATGAACTAAATAAGCAATTATACTAAAATTGTCTGAAATAATATGCATACACGATCTTTAATATTATTAGAGGGGTATTTTAGTAACTTCGCACGAAAAGTTCAGTGGGGGCTGTGCACCCCCCCCCCCCCCCCCTTTCTATGCTAGGTCCGTCCCTGTGTGGAAGGTCCTAACCAATGCGCTCCATACGGCTTGTGAGCTACTTAAGTGCAAGTGGTTTAAGCTAGCGATGGTGTTTGTCAGCTTTGCGAAAATTCCACGGAGACCATCTGGCATTGTTTGGTTGAGTGTGAATTCCCCAAAGCACTTTGAAAGCTTATTTCTAACAGTAATTTGTTGAGCCCCCTTCGATTGCAATTCTTTCTCGACTACTTTGACTGGCTTGTTAAGAAAGACAGAATGCTAGACATCATCCTCTTCGTGTGCTTGCTTTGGAATATTCGGAAGGCGAGGTGTGCACATAATTTTGAACAAAAAGAAGTCCGTTTAGATTCCATCATCGCCCAATCAATGGTTGAATCTGAGGAATACGTCTCAGCTACGCAGAAATTCACCAATCCTACCTGTCCGCCACCTTTGCCTATCAAGTGGAAACTGCTGGATCCTAGTATCCGCAAATTTAATGTCGACGCTGCCTTTGGAGATGGAGTTGCAGCCGTGGATGGATTTCTTTGAAATCAGGAAGGAATCATTTTAGAAGCTTCTCTAGAAAGCTTGAGGGCGGGTTTGAAGTGTCCATTGGTGAAGGAATGGCTGTTTATCGTGCTTTGTTTCTTTCTCTTAGTTGGAGCTTTTTCCGAGTTATTTTTGAAAGGGACTCGCTCACAACGTACCACCAACTCATATCTCTTAGCGAGGATTTTTCCCCTTTGAGAAATATCATTGAAGATTAAAAGAATCTGATGCCCGCTTTTGTCTCAATCTCCTTCTCTTTCGTTAAAAGGCAAGAAAATATTCATATCCATTTATTAGCTCGTGAAGGTCTTAAACTCGTAGGACATATAGAATGGAGTGTTTCTCCGTCCCATCATGTATTTTTGGCTTGTTTTGCTGATAGCAGTTAATAAGATTTCAAGTTTTCCCCGAAAAAAGACAAATATAATTAATTAATGTAACATTTTTTTATTCTCTTACCTAAGTGTAGATGTGAAAAACAGATAATAAATAATATTTGGGAATTAAAAATCAAATAAAAATGATTTTCTTTTAACAACTTTATCCGTTAATAAAAGAATAGAGGGAGTATATTGTTAATGAGTATAAACATTTGATGAACGTATTATTATTATTATTATTTGAAGACATTTGATGAACGATATTGAGTTGAAGTATTCTACCAAGTATGGTAGCTTTATTTCTACCAATATTACAAAAACCAAATACATGCTTTCAACAACGCACCAGTGGTCTAGTGGTAGAATAGTACCCTGCCACGGTACAGACCCGGGTTCGATTCCCGGCTGGTGCACATATTTCTTGCTATGAGGACACAACTGCGCCTTCTGATGGATTTAGGGTCTATCGCTTCCTCTGACTTTAGTCGGAATGAAACTGGCGTTTCTGAGCTTGAATTTTTTTTCCCCAAATTAATTTTCCTAGCTAAAAGCAGAAGGGAAATTGCAAAACTGGCGTTTCTGAGCTTGAACTTTTTTTTCCCAAATTTTCCTAGCTAAAAGCAGAAGGGAAATTGCAACAGATCAGAAGCTGATAAGGCGATTTAGGGTCTATCGCTTCCTCTGACTTTAGTCGGAATGAAACTGGCGTTTCTGAGCTTGAATTTTTTTTCCCCAAATTAATTTTCCTAGCTAAAAGCGTTTGCAAAACTGGCGTTTCTGAGCTTGAACTTTTTATTCCCAAATTTTCCTAGCTAAAAGCAGAAGGGAAATTGCAACAGATCAGAAGCTGATAAGGCTTATATAAAAGAGTTAACTGTATACAAAATTACATTAGATTCAAAGTTTACTTTCTTAGATTCATCATTGTTATATGCTTGTTCTGTTTTAATCGGGAGGGTCCAGGAATTTTTTTACAGTAGGGTCATCGGACTCTAAAAATATAATTTATCTAAAAATTTGTTTCGGTGACGTCACAACTTTCTGATGGACACAACTGCGCCTTCTGATGGATTTAGGGTCTATCACTTCCTCTGACTTTAGTCGGAATGAAACAGCTTGAATTTTTTTTCCCCAAATTAATTTTCCTAGCTAAAAGCAGAAGGGAAATTGCAAAACTGGCGTTTCTGAGCTTGAACTTTTTTTTCCCAAATTTTCCTAGCTAAAAGCAGAAGGGAAATTGCAACAGATCAGAAGCTGATAAGGCTTATATAAAAGAGTTAACTGTATACAAAATTACATTAGATTCAAAGTTTACTTTCTTAGATTCATCATTGTTATATGCTTGTTCTGTTTTAATCGGGAGGGTCCAGGAATTTTTTTACAGTAGGGTCATCGGACTCTAAAAATATAATTTATCTAAAAATTTGTTTCGGTGACGTCACCGGAGGCTAAAACTTTATTTTTAACAACAAAACGATATTTTTAACAACAAAACTACATTGTTATAATACTAAAAAAAAATCTCACGAATCTCATATTGTGGGGTCACGTGACCCCACCCTGATTCACATACATCCGCCCCTTGTTTTAACTCAATTCCTTTGATTCCCTGTAAACTCAAGTTTCCATGCATTAATACATTGAATTTCTTAGTTCAATTCTTGAATTATTGAGACAACATGTGGCACATGCAACGCACGGTTTATTATGATATATGACTTATTGATTGATATAAGAATTAATGATGATAATGCTATCATATATAACAAAACGGTTATACCCCAACGACTGACATAGAACACTTTTGCATGGTGGGCGTAGATAATGATCAATGGGTCACACGTCACGATTAATGGTATAAAAATTTGTTGTGTCATTTTATTGCGGTATAACCGAGTCTATTCCGGCTAGAGAAAGACAAAAGCAATATCATTTTCTTCCTCTCTTCTGGTGTAATGTGTGAAAAGTTGCCACATTCCACATCTTTCTCATCACTTACTTATGAAAAATGAATATATTTCTATTTCTTCCCCGATATCACTTGAATGTTATGAAGTGCTAAGAAGTGTTAAGCATTATATATATATATATATATATATATATATATATATATATATATATATATATATATATATATATATATATATATATATATATTATACAATATTGTAGATTTTAGTGTAATAGTAATAATTTGTAAAAAATAAAATAATTGTCATTGATGAATTTAAATAAGTAAGAGACATATCTTTTATCATCTTGTTTGTCTTTAACTAGGGAATTTAGTGGTGGTAGATGCCAGGTTTGTTGTTTTAGAATATAGTAGACAAGTGTTAGGTTTGGGATCTTACTGTTGCATGGGTAGACGTTAATTCAACATAAATCATTTGTTAAATCATCTTTTTGGCTTTACTCACATAATAATATTGATCTATAACATATAGTATCATATGTTGTTCCTTGACAAGTTATGATTTCCAATCAACAATTTTATTTGCTAATGAAAACCGTGCAAAAACAAAACTATGCTAAATCTACTGGATCAAATATAACGCCCCGTTTCCGGATGCCGAATCTTTATCCGGAAGTGGAACGCTCGGCACATGACATTTAGAGAAAACCGTAAATCCCACGTAAGTCTTACGTCATATCATAGTAATTAACGAAAAACGCGGAAGAAAAAAGAAGCAAAAGACTCGGGACCAAACCCTCAAAGTCTTCCATAGAAAGTAGAAACAACACGTACACCAAATAGAAGATTGCTGCCATACTAGGTTCATAATTATCCGAAATCACTACTCAATCCGTTACGTTTCAACATGTCTACAAAAGAAAACTACTACAACTAACTTGGCACACATGCCTTGTTAAAAAGAAAGTAACAATAACCACCAATTGACCGTAAATATACTCCATGGACTCCATCTTAAGCTAGCTCCTCAAGCTCACCATCAAACTATTCAAGTACCTACATATCTTCTTATTCCAAGGAAATGAGTGACCATTGTAGACTGTCCAGTAAGGAGAAAGATAATCAAAAGAGAGATTTATGTTTGTCAAATGTCGGGAGACATGGGATGAATTATTTCATCCAATTACAAACAGTTGAATGCGCGCAATGACTTGAAGCATATATACAAAAATTACTTTAAAGCATAACTTGAAACATAAGGAAATCCACTTTAAAACCACGTTGAACAATGTATAGAAAACATCCCTATTAACTATGTTCAGTTCATTGACTACTTACTTGCAATGCTTAATCTACTGCTCAAACTTATGTAAGCTATTTACCAATCTATAACTTACCTGTCAACTAACTGTAACATGTTCGTGTCTTGTCTATCATGTTCATATTCTTACGTATTTAGCATAGTCGTGTTCTAGTCTTGTCTTTCATAATCATGCTCATTACGTAGCACAACAATACTTAACTTGAGGGCACGGCGTGCAACACGGCTAATACGACTAACCATACCTCTAATCATGGGACTTAGGGACCCACGGGACTTAGGGACCGTCGTCTTGAGAATGACATGGTTAATACAACTAGTCATACCTCTGTCACGGGACTTAGGATCCATGTTACTCCTTTCAGTATATTGCTAGTAATTGTTACCTTGCTAAGCATAAGTGGGCAGATAAATAAGCATGTAGGAGCACACAAAGCCCATAAATTCTGGTTAAAGTCCACATCTAAGTGACGTAAGCATACAAAGGCCATAACAAAACCAAACTACTATACTATCTCCACTACTCGCATAAAAACAGAATACATAAAGTATCCTGAAAACAGACTAACATGCTAGAAACACTGTTTATGTCATAGACTGAACCAAAAAGCTGTTCAAGTTTTGGCCTTGCGTTTTCCCGGGAGAGTGCCCGGGAAAGCGGCCCAAACAACTACTGTAGAACCACTGTCTATCCCTATAGATACCCGACAGTTATTCTAACACATAAACATGTCAAAATTCATGCAGTTTAACAGAAGTACAATACTGAAAACGACTTAAAACATAAACTTGAAATAAATATGTAATCTTTTGATAAGAATAACTCATTATCTCGTAAACGTAACGAAACTGAAATCCAAACAACGAACATCTAAGGTTAACCTTCAAACTCTTGCAAATCTACGAGCAAACGGCAATCCTAACATCAAAACTAAGAATTCCAACTTATACGAGATCAAAACAACGAAAACAACGAGGGACTACGATGATTACCTTCATAAGGTGAAATCAACCACGAAACTGCTTCAAAGTTTGAACTCAATGCATTGATCTACAGAACATACCCAGACAAGTCATCTGAACTGCCCAGGAGCCAAGTCTGGGGCGCTTTCCTAGGAGGGTGGCCAGGACATGCAGCCAGGGGCGGCGCCACTCATTAGAAAAAGGGTCACCTGACCCATAAAAAAATAAAAAAAATAAAAATTTCTATGTATATTATGCACAATTTAAAATTTTTATGTACTAATATCTACTTACTGACCCGCTAAAAATTTCAAATATTTGCCCTTGATCCGTGTTAGATATTAAAAATTTGTAATACAGTGTGTCGATTTCGATCCCTGACCCGTGTCATCCAATTCCTGCAGCCGCCCCTGCATGCAGTGGCCCAAAACTTAACTGAAACCCTCGATAACGCGAATCTTATGAAGTCCAAGGTTTCCTGAGACCCTTTTATCGACTTTCTTAAGTCTTATGTTGTTAAAAAACTTCATAAAGCTTTAAAAAAAAAAGAAAAGGAAAAGAAAACTATTTTCGAAAAAAACTGAAATACCCTTACAAATTCCAATAGATTTCACGTAGAAATTCAAGGATTTGACACCGATCGAACAAACGATTTTATCCTTCAATTGTTTCTTTTCGGATTTTAAAAATTAAAAACCTTTTATCGGACAATAATCTTCATGCAGGTTAATTTGTTATATATGCCAGAAGTTGCCACGTTTGTGATAGTACTGAGAGGTGAAAGCAACATGAACGACCAACAGTTCTCCCACGTCTTTCTCCCTTTACAGCCACCAAAAAGCATACCAAACCATCAATCACCACCTCTCATGGCCTCACCATTTCATAAACATACATACACACCTTTCACAAACCTCCAAAACTAAACTCGGTCGACAATGAAAACTCATAACTCTCTCTGATTAATCCTCGGAACACAACCAGTCAACCACAACTTTTTTCTTTTTTTTCCTTCCTGAAATCAAATCCCAGATTCAGCGCTTTATCCTTGATGGCCATAGTCAGGCCGTTCTTTTGTGAATTAAAGTCCCAAACACCACCTGCGATTCAGAAGACGGAGGCGGCGCCGGTGGTGTTGCCGAAGCTGATGAGGGTGCAGGCAGCTGATCAGCCGGAGAGATTGTTGACGGCGTCAAACACAGACAAGGCGACGGGGAAGATTGTTTTGCAGCCGAGGCTTTGTACGCTTAGAACATACGGGTCGGATGATCGGGTCGAAGTGATTAGAAATGGCGGCGGCGGCGGCGGCGGCGGTGGTGGAGATGAAGTGTCGCGGTTTTTCGGGACATTGTCAGAATATATAGAGAGCTCAAAGAAGAGTCAGGACTTTGAGATCATCTCTGGTCGTCTTGCCATGGTAGGAAAGCTCTTTCTTTTAATTTCCACTTTTCCACTTCCATTCATATACAATCACCACATTAATTAACTATATATGGTGCTGTAATGCTGATGCACGGATACTTCTGTTCGGTATCGTGATAACGTCGTTTCCAATACGTGACAGTGATACTTACCACGTACTTAGGATATACGTCTAGGGATAAATTTGTAACTTTTTAAAGTTGTATACGAGATTCATATATGCATATTCATAAGTGGGATATCTAAAATATATATGTTTTAAACTAAGTAAATATCATTAGATCTAATAAATGAAAAGTTAATTTGTCCAAAATGATGGAATTAATAGTACCAAAAATGAAGGGACATGTACTTGTATTTATAAGGTTTACTCATGCTTTTCGTACTTGTATCCTATATTTTATAATATGCCACTTTCGTGTATCTCGTATCCGTTTATCCATTCCGTATTTGTACAACCTAGGTATAATGCTACATAATATATCACGCTATAAGACATACTGATTGATATAATTCTCACGAATATCATGCTCAATCAGTTAACACTATGTTGTGTCACTTATCGCAACGTTTTTGTTGTGGGTTATGCTTTTATAACTAATTCAAAATACTACGTCATAAGGAAATTGTTACAACACAATTTCATACTATTGGTCGTGGTGGAATCAGAGAGAAAATATATGGTGCAATTAATATTTGAGATTTATACCACACATAAGGGTGTCATTAATCCTTACACACTGTCTCACACACAAAGTGGCGGTGTGTGGTGTGTGAAAACGATTATTAATTCCAGATTTCCCCATTCAGATTGTGTTTGCAGCCACATTAACATCAGAAGGTTTGACCGGAAACTCACTGTTCAGAAAGACGGATATACAAGGCATTGTTGAAGCTGTATTAGTATGCGCCGGAGCCATCGCCGGAGCCGCAATATTTGCTTATTTTTCAAGTGCTCGTAACAAAGTAGGCACAATCTTTACAGTCAGGTGCAATGCCTTCATTGATTCTTTGATTGATCAAATCGTCGACGGTTTGTTTTTCGAGACTGAAATCAGTGACTGGTCTGATGATGTCTGATCGATTTGAAATTATTGGATGTGTAGAAACTTGGAATAAGCTGCAATATATTGAGCATTATGGAAATGCATTTATATATATATATATATATATATGTGTGTGTGTGTATGATATATTGATCTTAAGCCTTAAGTATTTTGTAATTAAGAAGATGGTTGGTACGACGCGTATATATGGAAGAGCGTAGCAATGTTGAAGGAAAAAAACGTGTTGCCTTAAGAGGAGGCGAAAACTTCAAAATAATTTTGAAGATTTGGTCCCAAAGGTTAAGAGTAAGAGATGTACAATCCTAATGATTTGTTCAAGAAAAAAATGTGTTTTCTTCTGAGGAGGCGAAAACTTCAAAATAACTTTGAAGATTTGGTCCCAAACGTTAATGATTTGATCCTACGAAAAGATGTACAATCCTATTAATGATTTGATCGTGAAGACCCATGATTATATTTTTTTTCTTCTTTTAATTGAGTTATTTTCATAGAGCTTTCTTAGTTAAATAATTTTAACGAGGCAATCAGGCAATCCTAAAGAGCTTTCTTTTTTTTTTTCTTTTCAAAACGATCATTTTATTAACAACCCTCAAAATGATGTAGCCAAATTACAGCAGTATTCATAAAAAATGGGAAAACCATAAAAACTAATCTAATTCCCAAGCTAGTTTTAAGTTTCTCGCTCTCTCAATCACGTGTGATATAAACACGAATGCCGGTGGTCTATCTCCCCCACTACCATGTTTAAACCGGTTTTGCCACATCCATATACCATAAACCCCCTCTTTCCAAATGTACTCCCATATATTCATACTAAAAGGGGTTCTCTGTTCTGTGCTCAGATTCAGCCTGATCCAATCCTTCGGGTCCTCAGCTTGGAAGAATTGCCCTTTGCAAGTACTTGGTACACAATTGTCCCATACCTCTCTGGCCCATGTACAGTCTCTTAAGATGTGCAATATAGTTTCGTCCGCTTGTCCACATTGCTTACATATTGGGTCATCCGCAACGTGTCTAGTATATAGTCTTTCATCAACAACCAACGCATCGTGTGCCACCATCCACAGAAGGATGTTATTGCGAGTTTTCTTTTAACTGAGTTATTTTAATGATTTTTAGAAGATTTATGAAATTGATGTGCAACAAATCAGGTTAAGTGGCGATTCAAATGATTTATTAATTAAATCTACGAGCATAAATTTATTAATTAAATCTACGAGCACCGCTACATTGATAAAGAAAATCGGAGTCCAATATAATTAAATCTACAAGCAACGCTGCATTGATAAAGAAAATCAGAGTCCAATAAGTTAAGTCAGTAGCAACGTACAAAACTTTTCAATGATTTATAAATAAAAGTTTATATTATAAATAAATAAAAGGGGGAATGAGGGAGAAGGACAGAAATATTTCATCAATTAAGTAGAAGGACGGTTTTTTGAAACTTTTGCATAAAGACAAAAACTATTTATTCAATGTCGAAATTCACTTGTGTTCGAAATTTACTGTTTAAATTCACTGACGAAATTCACTGTCGAAATTCACTAATTTTCAAAATTCATCGTCGAAATTCACTAATTTTCGGGATTCATTGTCGAAATTCACTGATTTCGGGATTCACCTTTGGGGAGATTCACCGATTTTGGGATTCATTTGTTTGTCATTCTCGCTATAAAAATTATGCGTTGTCCTTCTCCCTATAAAAAATATGTAGTGCAAATTGTCCCGTTACTTAAAAATATTTCGATTGTGTCCTTATCCCTAATTTTCCATAAATAAAAAAGGTTAAGTCATGGGAGGAATGGAGGCAGAAGATCCAATGCTCAGAGGATAAATTATTATAACCAAAATTTAAAGCAACACAATCAAATCGCATCAAAATCACATGGAATACTCTCGATTTTTGAAATGTAGCTTGATGTTGCCGACTTCAATGCACCTCTTTTATATTTATTCTTCGTCTTAAAATATAAATTATTATAAATATTTTATATAAATTAAAAAAATAGTTGAATGTCATGAATTTTAAAGAAAAAATACCTAAAATACCTTTTACTTTCATTAATGAAATGGTTATAAAGTACATTGAAAGATAATTGGATTATTAATAAATTAGGGGTGAGATAGAAAAATCTTAATAAATGCTTTTTGTGTAATATAGAATGCCTTATATATTTGGACAAACAAAAAAAATGTAAAGTGACTTATATTCTGGAATGAAAAGAATATTAGCTAGAGGTTGAATCCAACCCAAAATGCTCTCATGTCCTGTCTTTAAAGTTGCTTGATTAGAAGATATAAATAGAAAGTTATGCTTCGATGATACATTGCAAAGATTGTTTGTAGATCTTTTTTTTGTATTGTTTTGTTAAGAAAACCTTCATTGATTCTTTGATTGATCAAATCGTCGACGGTTTGTTTTTCGAGACCGAAATCAATGATTGGTCCGATGATGTCTGATCGATTTGAAATGATTGGATGTGTAGAAATTTGGAATAAGCTGCAATATATTGAGCATTATGGCAATGCATTTATACACACACACACACACACACACACACACACACACACACACACACACATATATATATATATATATATATATATATATATATATATATATATATATATATATATATATATATATATATAGATAGATATATATATGTATATTAGTATATATGTATGATATATTGATCTTAAGCCTTGAGTATTTTGTAATTAAAAAGATGTTTGGTACGATGCGTATATATGGAAGAGCATTGCAATGTTCGAGAAAAAAACGTGTTGTCTTTAGTGGAGGCGAAAACTTCAAAATAATTTTGAAGATTTGGTCCCAAAGGTTAAGAGATGTACAATCCTAATGATTAGTTCAAGAAAAAAAATGTATTTTCTTTAGAGGAGGCAAAAACTTCAAAATAACTTCGAAGATTTGGCCCCAAACGTTAAGAGATTTACGATCTTATTAATGATTTGATCCTGAAGACCCATTATTATATATTTTTCTTCTTTTAATTGAGTTATTTTCATAAAGTTTTCTTAGTTAAATCATAATCACATATATATATATATATATATATATGTGTGTGTGTGTGTGTGTGTGTGTTATGTTGGGTGCGCACACTTAACAGACTAGTCATTGACTTCAACAATTTCAAACTGATCAACTAAAACTGAAACTGACAGATTTTACTGAAACTGACTAATTTGACAAAAAATGAAAGTTATATCTACAAACTGACTTCAGTCTCAGTTTCTATCCCAGTCAACTTAAGTCAAAGATTGACAAGATAAAAGCGACAGCTGTTATATCGCAATTAATTACTGCAGTTCCTTTTTGTCAGAATATTGCGTGTACACCCCACGACTGTCAGAACAGTGCATACATTGGTTACCCAAACCATCATGGAATTTGAAAAGTTGTACTACTCAACAGCCAATATATCCTACCTATTTATTCAACCCTCTTTCACACTATTTCCAATCAAACTTCAAATTCTTCATCTCTCTCTCCTAAAAACAGAATCAGACTCTTCAAAATCCTTTCCTTTCAAAAATCAACTTTTGTGTTCACACTCAGATATGGCCACTTCAGACCAATCAAAACAAGAAAGATTGATCACAGACTTGGATGAATTTTCATTCGATATCTATTAAGCAATGTGCAACAATACTCTGTTAGCAAGTTGGATTTGTGATAAAATCTAAAAACAACCAGGTCTAAGGAATCTTCTAGAAGTTAAATTCAACAAACCACGTGATGTGGAAGGAATTCTACAATTTTGGGAGAATATGCGTTTGGTTCGAAACTCTCTGATCACTACAGTCCATGGAGATCGTATTGCTATCAATGAAAGAGTTATGAAGTCATTATTCGGTTTCACGGATTCATCTGTGACATCAATAGATTTGGCTACTCTACCTTTGCAAAAAGAAGCTTTTATGAAACAGCTTACCTTCTCTAACGAACCAGTAAAAATTGATAGTCATGTTGACAATATCAAGCCAGAATTTGCGCACCTCAGCAGATGGCTCAGCAAACATGTCATTGAAAAATCCAAAGGAGTCAGTACACTATCCGAAGAGAACATTTATCTGATGAACATATTTTGGGATGGAATAGAATTCAATTGGGCAGGTTATGTAGTCAATCAGATAAAGAAGCAGCATTTAGCCGAATTAGACATTGTACAGAGAGCTCAAGCTGAAGGTCAGGCAACTGTTGGTAGATTTTGACTGAAGAAAACACTCAGTGGAATCATCCAATTCTACATGGAAAGACTCAAGGAAGGGAAGCAGGCAAGGCAAGCTGAAACTACAAAGGAAATCGCAGCAAAAACAGGAACAACTTCCCAACCTGAAGCGAGTCGAAAACCGTGTCTCGGCGGGCGGCCGAACACGAGAGGAATCAAGCGAAAGGTAGACTCAGCACAAGAAAGATTAGTTGTAAGATATTTATACCCAGCAACCTCAAGTATGACAGCACCAACTGAGGGGGAACAACAACAACAACTGACAACTGAAGATACAAGGAAAAACACTTTTGCTGATAATACTTCTCAATTACAACATCAATCAGTTCAGCAATCAGCCCTAGTTTTTTAAGCTGATAAAATTGTCAGACTAATGAAGATGAAGCTTAAAGCATAGGATTCTCGTGATGCTAGTCTACAGACTGAAGAGAAGTTACTCTTGGAGAAATTGGAAATCGAAGATTTATATTCTCTATTTCCTATATCAGAATTTCTTGAAAACTGTTTCAAAAGGTTTACTGAACTAGCTCAAAGGAGAGAATCAGCCACATCATCTGCTCCCAAAGAAAGTTCAAAGAAAAAGGATGATGATGAAGATGATCATACGAGAAAAGAAGCTGATGCGACTACAGTTTTGCATTCAGAAATTCAACCTCAACCTCTAGCTACGCAAACTGTAAGTCAGCAAGAAGAGTTTCCAGTTGGAAATCAAACAACTGACACTCAGCAAGCAGCTGATGGAACTGATAATCGACAACTGATGATTATTGAAGACATCACTCAGCCCAAGGATCAACCTGAAACGACATATGATCCTTCTGACATCCTAACAAAGGATGAGTTGGCCAAAGTTCATGAAAACTTGAAGATTGTGCTCAGTCACAAGGATGCACAAAATGGCCTTTTATCAAATATTTCTGGATATCTCGATTATAGAACTAGAACAGATGTCTCAGTTCAAGCAAGACTAGAGATGATCCACAAATCCAGTTCAAGTTCTGCTTCAGAAATTCTATTACTAAAACAGAAACTAGAAGACTCAACCGCGGTAGATCGGGAAACTCATGCTCAGGCTTATTGGCACATGAATCAGCATATCTACGGGTTAGAAACTCAGCTTAAGGAAGTAATTACTTCTCAGCAACGTATATCAGCCGACCAACAGGCAACCCATGCTTTAGTAGATCAGTTATATGATGCCCAAAAGGGGGAAGATGAAGTTACTTAAAGAGATGAAGCGACTTGAAGAAGAATTGCAAAGATACAAATCATATCCTAAGTTCTTAAGGAAAGAACTAACTGATGAGCAGCTCGTATGTTTAGATTGTGAACATATAGGTTTTCTTTGAAGGATCAAGAGTTTTGCTATTTTTCTTGAAGGTTTTGAAGTGCTTTTTCTTGGAAATCAAGTAAAAGAGTCTTCATATTGAACTTGTTTTGTTTTATGATGTTTGGCCGGTGGTTTGGTTGTGTTTTGGTTCTGCTGTTGTGTTGAATTTGTTGCATATGCCTTGGTTTTGGTTTGGATCATGATGTGCAAAAAATCTGAAGTTTTTTGGGCTGCTCGACCCTTTACCGCCCACCAAAACAGGTTTTGTGTGTGCTAAAGGTGAACATAGAGGAAACAAAATGCTTTTGTGAGTTTAGCGCACGTCAAACTAGAACAATGACTGCACGCGCCAAATGCTTTTAGTGTATGCCAAAGCTGAGCAGAGTCAAAGCAGATTGTTCTGTAAGTTTTAGCTCACGTCAAGATGGTCTAGCGCGTGCTAAGGCTGAAAAGAATCATTTTCAGAGTTGACGGTAGTGTTTTAGTGCGCGTCAAGGGGCTTTGGCGCCAGCTAAAGATCCTTTGTGCAGTTTTGAGTTTTAAAGGCTTGGTTTGAGTCTGGGCTTTTCCCATGTGATATAATTAACTTACAGTAACCTGACCAAATAATTAATAAGCTTCTAATGTGTTTAGTCTCGGTACCGAATGAATTCTTCGAATAGTTGAAGTTTGGGACTGTCATAAGAGTAAAATTGGCCTTGTGCTTTGATGAGTTAGTATTCATCAATGTCTATGTATGCTAGGACTTGGTTAATGTCTAGTTGTCTAAGATGAGAGAGTAGAACTGGAAGTGAGCATTTTCTTGAAAACACCAAGTGGCTAGTTAATGGTTAATAGCATACATACTTGCTTAGATAAAACACTAAACACTAATATTATTCTTGATAAGGCACAAGACAATATCGTGATGTGTGGTGTGGTCAAGAAAAGTGGATAACTTCTCCGATCAGTAAAAGTGTAGTGTTGAAGTTTGTAGAATTACAAACAAAAAAGAAATTGCGGAATTATCATTAATTAACTGAAAGTTACAAGTTTTGTTACAATGCAGCTGATCATGGGGTATTTATAGCTTCATACACCTCATGAATTAGTTAAGAGTAAGTTACAAACGGTTACAACAACTTATAACAGAATAACCGTTTTCTATACTAAACTACTTCGTAGTCTGCTGAAGCTTCATATGGTCTGCTGAGTTCATCAACAGACTGCACTCAGCTTCCCCTTCAGTCCTTATACTATAACATGTAGGGACTCCGCCGAACACACACACTATCAGGACTAACCCGTGTCTACTAGTGCAGATCTCTAGCAGGTTGCCCCCAGTGTTCTTGGTGCATGACTAAGCATAGTGCCTATGAATACTTGATGTAACGAAGATAAGCTAAGCTAGAAACAAAATAGGTACCTCACACGTGTTATGGGACACAATGTGATTTGTAGATGTGATTTGCTTTCCTTTCACTATAAAGCATGTGGTTCAGTACCTTCTACCTCTTGCTAAGTACGCAATATATTTACCCATTTGCATGTTTGTATATGTTTTCCTTCCCGAGAAGATAAGCAGGAAGATCATGAGTTTGATGACGAGGACGATGTTTGAGCTATGTTATGCTTGGGAGTTTATTATCATGCTTTTCTCTTGGGGTTTGTATCTTAATGACTATGTATTTCCATTTGAAGACATGTTATACTTTTATTTGGTTTGTGCTCAGACATACGTTAAGATAAGATTTCCTTGGCTGTTAAGATACTTCGTTGTTGTAAGATATCGTTTTCTATCTTTAGTTAGACGGCTTTGTTACTCGTTTTAGATTCTTGGCATGTTACACCCGAGTCTTTTTAGCTTCCCCGTTGCTTTACTTGTGATACGATGATGTAAAGTTTACGTATAATGTTAAGCATAATTAATGTTATACGTGTCGATCGTTCTTTTTCGCATAAGGACTCGGCGGAAACAGGACGTCACAAATGTTTTAGGAGAGGTGGTGGCGGCGATGGGTTTTGGGGTGGTGACGATGGTCGGGAAGGAGAGGACGAGAAGTTAAGGGTGTTTTTCTATTTTTTTTAATATAGGACGTGGTGTAATAATGATGTACTAGTAAAATTCAAGGTTCTATGTGTAATAAAAGAATGTTCATCTAACCAAAATGATAAAAATGTACTCTAATTATTAGTGTGTTGTTTACATGTGTAAAAAAAAGGTCTAAAAAAGATGCTAAAGTAGATTATATATATATATATATATATATTTTTTTTTTGTAGTGTTGTTCTGGGTCAATCATGGTGTACAAGTAAAATGAACGTCTCAGAATAAAAAACCCACATGTTTTTTTTAGGGTAAAAAAACCCATATGTTAATAGGTTGAGTTTGATAAAAAAAATTGAGTATCGTTGCAACCATAACAAACTTAATCATGCTATATAATCTCTTGATTGATATGAATACTACTATGATTAATGATATAAAATTATTTTGTCATTCATAAGTGTCGCCCTCTTTATGAAAACGACATTTCCCTTTGTTTTTTTTGTTAAAGTCAGGTTATTGTCATAACATTTGTGACACATTCACTTTTGTTCTTTTGATTATGATATTCCAATATTAGTTCAATGAATTCTATATTATAATAAAGGATATAAAAGTGTCTTGTTCGTCTCGTAATCATTGTGCTAGCAGCGTTTTGTCTCTGAGTAATGATATAGACAAATTAGTGATACAATGATTATCTACACAGTTGATTATGATTAATTTACATTATTATCATTACGATAAACAATACAAAATTTTAAAATAACGATGGTGCTGTATGATTATTATAGGACCTCGATCCCTTACGGTATACAAATGCACAGCGCTGCGTGCTGTGTATCAAAACGGCGTCGTTTCGATCCGACGTGACACCGTTTGGTTCCGATGTAAAAAAAAAACACAATCAAAACGGTATCGTTTTGGCCCGAAACGACGCCGTTTCGAGGACAAATTTTATAATACAACCGTTATAGCAAGGTTGTACCAAGTGGCATATATTACAGTCATTCATTTCTAACTTCTCACACACGATAAAAGTGTATTATGTGAAAGAGAGTAAAAATGAGAGGCTTTAATGTATGCCACTTGGGACAACCTTCTTACAACCGTTGCACCATAAAGTCTCTCCGTTTCGGGTGCACCGCACCGCACCGCACACACATGCACACAGGGGATCGCGCTCCGATTATTATGTATTGTTTCCGGCTACTGTGCTCTCTTCTACACTTTAGCCATTAATCACTACCTCTTCAATGGCAGTTCAGATAACAGCTGCCTCATATCTATTCACCCCACCGTCTTCCGCCACTCTTTCCGCCGCCCATTCGTCTGCCACCTCACCGGTTTTTGCTCCTAAGTTCCTCACAATTCTAAGGCCAACACCAATAATTTCTTCCTCGAAAATACGAGTCATGACTGGCGTCGCCGCAGTCGCAGGAGAGGACTTGCCGCTTGACTATGAGGACCGGCTTTACAAGCTCTCTGATTCATGTGGCGGCAGAAGAGCCGGCATCCTCCTCCACCCGACATCTTTGACTGGACCTTACGGCATTGGTGATCTCGGTCAACAGGCTTTCCGTTTCATTGATTGGCTCCACGAAGCCGGTTGCTCCCTTTGGCAGGTTCCTTTATTTTTTCAGTAACTTATTGCAGTTACTTCTGAAATGTGGATTCCTTTTTGTACAATTTTAGAGGATCGAAATTACCTATGTATTTTTGTTGATGCCATGTTCCTATGTAATGTTTTTGCTTATTTTATTTGAAAGTGGTTATCGTTTAAGCTTATGTGTGAATCGTAAGGTATTGCAATTTGATTTCTCTGAAATACTCAAGTGATGCAGTTGCCAATTTTTTTCCCCTGCATTTTAAGGCCTTTTGATTTCCAAACTTGTGTGCGAAATAGCTTTAACATTTGTTTTGTTTATGTCCTACCACTTTAACTATACTGCTTCTTAAAAACAGTTAAACGGCATTTGTTGCTCATTAGATTGTATGATTTTACGCCTTCTGTTGTTGACAAGTGAAAATTCTGTGCCCGTGTTTGCAGGTTCTTCCACTTGTTCCCCCTGGCAGGAGAGCTAATGAAGAGGGCTCACCTTATTCTGGCCAGGTGAGTGTTGTCTCATTGTGTCTGCCATTAGGTCATAAGAATAGGCATCATTCACCTTCCTATTATCTGTTGGGCATGAGTATCGTGTTAGAGCAAGAGTTCACGTGTCCAAAATGCCACCTAATTTGTTGAAAGAAGTGTCGGTTCATGTGTTTGGGTGTCTGAGATAATGTGGTCGGTTCACGAGTAAGGGTGCATGTTTAGCGTTCAAATTCATAAATTACCCTCTTCTTAAGTCACTTGATTTTAAGCTAGTTTGTGACTTATCATGCATTTACATACGCAACATGCATAAGTACCTAGAGGTAATTGTGCAGTATATATTTCTACTTGCTTGTATATCTTATTATTTTTCTTGTGATGGAGATTGATAAGTTTAGTTATCTTCAGATTCCTTAGGAACCAACAAAAAATAAATAAGAATGTTGGTCTTGGAAAGTTTTCTAATAGATCAAGTTATTTTTGGACAACGTTATGTTGTTTATTGTGGACGTGGGGGTGATGAAGAATGATGCATTTTGTTTTGGTAGGGAAGGGGGGGGGGGTGTGGGGAGGGGGCGGCATATGAATATTTTTGGCTTTGACATATGTACAATATATGCTTTGTTTTGTCATCGAAGTATATTATTCCCTTGCTTGATTTTTCCCTCCTAGCTGTCACCCTGATTTCTCTGTTTCTGAATATAACCCTTCATATTCATGATCTTAGGATGCAAATTGTGGTAATATACTTTTAATTTCTCTTGAAGAATTAGTGGAAGATGAACTTTTGATGAAGGAAGAGCTTCCAGAAGCCCTGTGAGTCTGCAAAACTTTTTTTAATCTCTCCTCACAGATCTGTGAAAAGCTGACGCCGTGTGACCAGAGGTCATGGGTTCGGACCGTGGAAACATTCTCTTATAGAAATATAAGATACAACACATACATATGCCTAAATGGGCCTTCTACACATACAATAGGCCTAAATGACCCTTCTCTTGATCCCGCATAAGTGGGTGCTTTACATATTTACGTAAAAAGAAAGTTTTGGCTTATTTCTTGGAACTTCAGATTCTAACCCATTTGCTTTTGCAGTGATATGGAACGTGTGAATTTCACAACTGTTGCTGAAACAAAAGAACCGCTGATAGCAAAGGTGATAATTTTTGAACTGTTTATTTAAGTTCTTGTTAGTAGCATACTGTAGCACATAAATCTTTTTATTGGAAATATGTACTTTCATAAAGGCAACTTATAGACACATATTTGGCCTTGGCACGAGGCATACGGATAGTTAAGGGGCCTGCAGTTTTCTTTACTCTAAAAAGATGTTTTCTTTAGCATTGAGTGAACAAAAAGTATGGGAAAGATAAAAAAAAACAAAAAGTGCTGCAGCAGACGGCTATTGAATTTGCTTATTTTGAACTTCTTGTAGTGCTGCATCTAAGATGTCATTCTGTCTTGGAATTTAACAATGTAGATAATGATGAGACTTTGTGTGCTATATGCTGAGTTTCACAAGTTTTTATTCTATATGATTTAAGACATAGGGCCCTAGCGTCCGTGAAGATTGGATATTAATTGATTTTGTTATTGAAATTGAGACTTAGACTATTGCAAAAAAACTTGCGGGTTTTAATCGTATTATCTGTTTTCAACGTCATGGTACCTACTACCTCCAAATTGTAAGTGCGGTATATAAGGGGCTTGAAGAATTTGATTAGAGTTGGATTTCTAGTGACTTCTGAAAAACTATAACGAGTAAATACACAACAGATACTCGTACGACTGTCTCATATTTTACTATTACTGTCGTCGTCTGCCATATGTTTGATTAGTTTCCTTTATGGTAGGACTTAGTTTTTGTTAGTTTTTGGAATAAATGATGTAAATTTGTTTACCTTATGAATTATGATTATTGGACAATAGATTCATGCTACATAATCTGAAAATGGTGGAAACTTTTAGAATCTTTTGGTTCCTGTGAAACCAATACTTAAGTGCACTGGTAAAGATTTACAGGTACCCTTGTTTCCTTGTTTTGACTGTAATTGAGGCTTTTAGCTATTTTCCCATGCAACGCTCCCTATGTCTAGGATTTTGTTTCCCAAATATGTCCTTAGTTCTGGAAACCTTAAATGTTAAGTTATATATTGCTTCTTGTGAGACCTGAGGTAGAATGCTGCGTTTGTTGCAGTCACTGATTGTTACAGCTTGTTATCAAACGACGTTTCCTGAATTTATGATAAATAAATTGCCTGCCCAGAAATGTGACTGCAATTTGCACATTTGGTTCTATTTTTTGTCCTTTTTATTCGTCGTTCTAAAAATCTAATCGTGATACTTTTAAATGTACCTTTGCAGGCTGCAGCGAGGCTCCTTATGAGTAAGGGGGAACTCAAAACTCAGTTTGATCATTTCCGTGCAGATGTGGAAATTAGAAGTGAGTTGCATTTGTATCCCGTTTTTTTGCAACTAAAAAATAATTCGAAAATAGCTGGCTTCAAATAATCCTTTTTGACATTTATATTTATATATAATCGTCAAAATTAATTTTATTCACTTGGCGACAAGTTTTTGGATAAGAATCCTTTTTTTTTCCCTTTCTAAATCAGTAAAAACTTTTATTATGATCAAAGAATTATAATGCTTTCAAGAGTTACAACCAAATCAATACAAAAGAAACTCAAAAAACATTCAAAACAGGACAAAAGCAAACTGAAGGGAGTAATTTTGTGTCATAGGTCGTATCTACATTTGGATTTTGGTCTGTTCACTTTGCCTAGAATCAACTGTAATCAATGGTTTTGTTCTAGTTTATGCTTAGTGTTGCAATCTTATTTGTTTAATTAGTCCGTTACTAACTATTTTTGTTCATAATTTATACTCCCTCCGTCCCATTTTATGTGTCCTGTTTGACTTTGCACACAGTTTAAGAAATGAATTAAATATCTTAATTTTTAATACAATATACCTAAAATACCCTTTACAATGTTTTTTTATCAGCCATGACTTTATGACTTATCTGCTTTAAATTCTCGATTGAACCAGCGAGCATTTAAGATTGCAGCTGTACTATTTCCTTACAAAAATGCGGTACATATTCCACTCATTCTTTTGGTTTCAATGGCTCTTTTTTGTGGGTTTAGAAAAAAAAAGATAAGCAAAAGTGAGTTTAAATGATCAACCTCCATTCCTCCGCTGAATTTCATAAAGAACACCAAAAAATCATGAGTTTGGATTATAGAAAATGTTCATTGCAAAAAAAAAAAAAAAAAAAAAATCAAAAACAGACATGCAAGGCAATTGCACTATTATTTGAGAATAGGATCGTAATCAACCGATTTTTTGGGTACTTGGATGAAAATAAATGTGCAAGGCACAACTGAGTGATTGTAAAATTGCAAAAATGAAGAAAGCACCTGTTAAGATAATGATATGGAGGAAAAAAAACAGTGTTTGAACATGGAGAGAAGTCAAACTCAATTTTTTTTCATTGTCCCGGTAATCCCATTTCTAAATTTGATCGTGCCTTTTCATTTCTCAAAGTAATTTTAGGATATTGATGAGGTAGTAATAATGGTGAGTATTCTCACTCTTATTAATTAAGAAGAAATGATTAAGGGTATAATTGGAACTTCAATCCTAATAAGTCAAACAGGCCAAGTATTTTGGGACATCCCAAAAAGGAAACATGGACACATAAAATGGGACGGAGGGAGTACAAAATTCTGATTTTGACTTTTTTTCATGACATTGCAGGTTGGCTTGAGGATGCTGCTTATTTTGCTGCCATTGACAGCCATTTAAATACTTCCAGCTGGTATGATTGGCCCGATTCTCTGAAAAATCGCCATCTTCTTGCATTGGAAGAAATTTATCAAACCAAAAAGGATTATGTAAGATATGTTTCGGTTTTATGGTTTATTTTATTCATACTTGTTTCTAAGTTATCTTTGTAATGCGATTATTCGACGCCTCGATCTTGTGCAGATTGACGTCTTCATTGCTCAACAATTCTTGTTCCAAAGACAATGGCAGAAGATCCGTGATTACGCACACCAAAAAGGAATTAGTATTATGGGAGACATGCCCATCTATGTCGGGTATCACAGTGCAGATGTTTGGGCGTATAAGAAACAGTTTTTGCTGGTGAGTAATAGACATTAATAGCCTTTAAATTAAGTTTCAGTTGCAAATTTCTATGGCCTGATTTATACGATTATCAATTGCTCTGTATACCATGGCAGAACAGCAAAGGTTTTCCTCTTCTAGTAAGTGGTGTTCCTCCTGATGCCTTCAGTGAGACTGGTCAACTTTGGGGCAGGTTTACGCTGTTTCTACATGAAATATATGGTTTTTTTTGGTTCTGTTATCTGTATTTCCGTGTTTTTATATGTTGATCGCGCATGCAAGTGCTCCATTGTGTATTGTCTACATCAGATCACTAATCATTTGGGGAAGAGCACAATCATATTCGTTTCTGCCCGGTTAACTTGTTGGATAATATTCTGCAACGAAAAACACAACTGTTTGCCAATCCGTAGTGACATCTCTATATATTTATACTGAATTTGTTATTAAATTTGTGTCTTGAAAGCCCCCTGTATGATTGGAAAGCCATGGAAAAGGATGGGTACTCGTGGTGGATACGACGCATGAGACGTGCTCAGAATCTTTTCGATGAATTCAGAATCGATCATTTTAGAGGATTCGCTGGATTCTGGGCTGTTCCCTCAGGTAAATTCATTTCCTACTTCATTGAAGCTTGTGGATTTTGACATGTCTAGAACTGTAAGTTTACAATATTATGGTGTCATGCAGAAGCAAAGGTCGCACTAGTAGGACGGTGGAAGGTCAGCAATAAATATTGCTTTTGGTGATCAAACTTTTTACTATATAAACTGGCCTGTGAAGAGTTGTTATTTCCAGTAGGCAGGGCCCGGAAAGTCTCTGTTTGATGCCATATTCAGTGCAGTTGGAAGGATCAATATCACTGCAGAAGATTTGGTATGTCTACTGAATTAAAAGAACATTTTTCCAAAGTTTCTCCGATCATACATTTATGTAGATTACCCGTTTAATTTTTTTTTTTTTTCCTCCTGAGAAACTGAGATTGTTATTGACCGTTGTGTTCAATGATGTATGGATAGAGTTGCATATGAGAAAAGTGAGTTGCGTATCGCAATATATTGAAAATATGTAGTTCTCAAATAATATTCAGGTTATTTTTTCCCAAGTCCTTTTCTTATGGAATTAAAAAGCATCAGGGCATTGTTCAACTCGGGTATCAGATAGATTAAAATTGTAAACGTTGAGGGAAACCATAAAAAAAGAAGACATCTTTGAACGGCGGGGAAGTTATTGTGTATAATGGGGGTGTAGTGAAGGCAAAGATCCGAAAAGCAAATCCACCAATGGGAAGAAAGCTCAAGTGTCGTTGTATAAAAAAATGAAATCGAGAGAGAATAAAAGTAGCAGTAAAGCTCTTGCCTCTTTTGTAGGGAGTTATAACTGAGGATGTAGTTGAGCTTCGAAAGTCCATAGGCGCACCGGGAATGGCTGTCCTCCAGTTTGGTATCTCTTTTTCCCAACTTTTTATCGTTGTTTTGGTGAAAGCCATTTTGTATTTAAATACTTGTATCAACATACAAATGTGAAGTATAACATTATTCTGTAGGGTTTGGAAGTGATGCAGAAAATCCTCATTTGCCTCACATGCATGAGCTCAATCAAGTTGTGTATACTGGAACACATGATAATGACACGGTAACGTTTCTGGTTTCTCCTTTCATATACTTGCACGTTTGCAGAATTCTTCTTTTTACTGGAATAACAGTTGTTTCTATGAATTTTCTAGATTCTAGGTTGGTGGGATGTCTTGCCTAAAGAAGAGAAACAGAATGTGAGTATGAACACCTTCAGCAACTACTTACCGGTTTGGAAATAAACGTGTACTTTTGAGGATAGGACTATGTTTTGCATTTTCTGATATTACATTTGATTTATTTGTCTATCGACAGGTACTAAAGTATCTTGCAAGAAACAAGGACGAAGAAATCTCGTGGCTTCTTATCCGGGGTGCACTTTCTTCAGTGGCTCGAACCGCTATAATACCTATGCAGGATATTCTTGGTTTGGATAGCTCAGCAAGAATGAATATTCCAGCAACTCAGGTAAAACTTTTTATCTCATTTGGACAGCTAAAATACGAGAGATTTTATGATGCAACGGTCCTATGAGAGGTTGTACCAAGTGGCATTTATTAGAGCCTTTGATTTTTTTTCTCTTTCACATAATACACTTACATCGTGTGTGAGAGATTAGAAATATAAGGTTGTAATGTATGCCACTTGGTACAACCTTCCTACAATGGTTGTATTGTAAAATTTGTCCTAAAATAGAGAGCACAAGCCTCACCATGAGCTTCTGCATTCTTTCACAATTTAAAACTTGGATGTAGCATATGTGTACACGGCAAAATTAGTCTTGTAACTTGGCCTAGTTAGCATTTTAGTCATGTTTTTGCTCCGGTTGCAGTTTTGGCCATGTAACTTAAATCCTTTTTGCAATTTGTCTTCCGTCACCGGTATATGCTGACGTGGTAAAATTCTGGCCGGATTCTGCTGACGTGTCTTTGAAATTGGAGAAAAATTCGATCTTGGCAAGTCCTTTGACTTGCACAAAAGCGGACTTAATACGTTAATTAGGCCAAGTTATAGGATGAATTTTGCAATTGTTTCTCGTTTATTTGCCTTATCAGCACCACGTGGAGGCATTTTCCCGCCAAAAATTCGATTTCCCCAAAATTCAACCTCCTCCGGCGACTGAGGACTAAAATCTCAAAAAAATAAAAATAAAAATAAAAATTCCAAGTAGACCACAATTGCATCCGGAGTAAAAATAGGACTAAAACGCTAGATAAGCAAAGTTTACAGGACTAATTTTGCAATTGAGCTAGACTCATTTTCTCATCGATAGATGCTACTTTGAGCTATTCAGAATAAGGTTTGTATGAACAAAGCAAATCAGATAATTTTATATTTTTTTTCAGCAACACCTATTGTTTAATGTTTTTATTTTTATTTTCAAAATATATGCAGTTTGGAAATTGGAGCTGGAGAATACCTAGTGGTACTACCTTTGAAAGCTTAAACATGGAAGCAGATAAACTCAGAGCAGTGCTTGCTACCTATGGGCGGTTGTCGTGATCGTGTGCACTTTCTCGGTATCTCGAGACCTCTTAGTTCTCGATGCCGTGTTCGAAGTTATCCTCCGCCTTCCGTAGCTCGGAAAAGTATCAGATCTAAAGAGCCTTTATTGCATCTGAACTGTACATGTGTGTAAGATAAAATCTTCTTGCAGTACATGTCACACTTCCAACGGTTCCGGTGCAATGGAGAGGGTATGCATTAGAATTTCCGATAGGGTCCACCTTTCTTTGTTGGGGGAGGTCTTCATACTAGGATGTCAGGCCCTGGCAGGGCATATGCAGTTTTAAAACTTGTATAGGGAGTATATACAATTCTATACCCATGTAGTGGCACTTTAATTAATTCCCTTTCTTCAAATAAAATTAAGGCTGTCTACAACAATAACACCCTATACCACTCCTTTAACATCTAGTTTTTCGTTTCAGTTACACTTTTTCATCACCCTAAAATAATTTCACTGCAACAAGCACCCCAATACAATTCCTTAAAACCCATTTTTCTCTTTATTCATTCGCAAATGTCATATACTTTTTATTATCATCCAAATATATAATCAAAGCAGAATCATATTTCAAGAGTACACATGTTTAAGTTATGAATTTATAGAGAAATCTTGTGTTTATAGGTTGAGGAGAATACCTACACTAGAAGTGTGGAATTATTAACAAATTTACAAACTCATCACGGTAAGGAGTGTTTGTATCAAGATGTGTTATTTTATTCATGTCTTTCACAATGTTTATTTGTTTATTTTTAATTGCTAAACCACGCAATATATATATATATATATATATATATATAGACTTACGAATTTACAAGTACTGAATCAAACCAATTGATGCAGAACTTTTCGGCAATATATGAGAACCAATTGATGTAGAACTTTTCGGCAATATACTGAATCAAACCAATTGATGCAGAACTTTTAATTGAATCAAACCAATTGATGCTGAATCAAACCAATTAGCTTTTATTTTAAAGGCTTATAATCTAGGAAAAATTAGCTTTAAATCCACCTTTTTGAGTCTTATTAAGTTTTAATCCACACTCTATTTTGTAATTGGTGCTTATGCTGATGTCTTGGTATTTGAGTTTTTGTAGCTAGTCCAGTAATAAAGTGTTTGCAGCTTGTGTGCAAAATATATAAATTTTGGCTTCTCTAATATATGACACTTCCTATAAGGTGTTGTCTGCAAATTTTCTTCTGATTCTTTTAATAAACTTTTGTGTTATATTTAGATTTAGAAGAAGCAGAACCAGAAGTGTTTTTTTTTTTTTTTTTTTTTTTTTTTGCTGCTAAAATTAACACCAAGAATAAGGCTGAAATCTGGGAATTTTGGAGCAGAAAACCAAGGCTCCGTTTGTTTTGGGTTGGAGGTTTTTTTGGGATTGTTTTAGATAAAGTGATTGGAGTACGTAATAATTAGAAAGTTAAGATGTTTTTTTAAAATTTGTGTAGATTATGATTTGATTGGTGAAATAAAGTAGTATAATAAATAAAATAATGGTAAAAAAGGTTATAAAGTTGATAAAGTGAAATGATGAGAGATAATTTAATATTTTTTTATTTGTAGTTGAATAAGTGATTGGTAAGAGAATTGTAAGATATGATGGGTGAAGTGATATAAAAAAACTCCGAAAAAAACTTTAACGAAAACAAACGGAGCGCAAGTGTTTCAGGGCTGAAAAAAGGGGCTAAACATTGAGTGTATGAAGCAGAAAACTTGATAGAAAAATCATGAAGAAAACACAGCGAGATGATTGCAATTGAAGCAAAATGGAGGCATTTGAAGCAGCAAATCAGACATTTAAGATTTGGTTTGAACTATAATGGTTTATCAACAAAGAATTTCCAAATGAGTTGCATTATTATTTGGTGAACTTAAACTTATCTTTGTTTTGTTTCTTTCAGTTTTTGGGTGGTGAAAATGTTGGAAAGTGACTAGCAATCAATGTCGGCCGACTTTCGTTTTTCTTTACAGCTTGAACTTTCTGAAGTTCATGCATGTGATGTGATGGAAATTGGGCTTCGTATGTGGAATTTGTCAATCTTTACGGTTTACTCGTGACCGTCGACCGAGGTATTAGCGCTCCTCTCTCCTATGGAAAAACCGTTCTTGCGACTCCGGCAAACTTCTTAAATTTGATAGCTGCATAATTTTTCGTACATATGACTTTTTGCCTTGAAAATATTAATATTGACGTAACTTGGTTGTTTTTTTTGTTTTGTTTTTTTTTTAATTTTTGCACCCCCTTTGTGTTATAAAAGTTGTTTATGTCATAAGGATCAAAAATTAGCAAGCTCACACACTGTGATAGTGTTAGTGTGTTCTTGTGTTTGAATGTGATACTGTGATACTGATACTGTTGTGATACTGATACTGTGATACTGATACTCTTATTGTGTTATGGTGCTGAGGTCGACGCATTGAAACCGAAGGCGGAGATCTATGAGCTAATGTTCCAAAAAGAGGCTAATGGTCCTTGGTAATGATGTGTGAATTAAGATATGGTACAAATGTCAAATCATTTGGTGTAGAGGTTGACTTTATTGGGAAAATGTTAAACCGTTTGGTGTAAAGTTGGAGTAGCAGATGATGGTAGCAATCGACATTGTCGAGATTTTTAGGTGCTTAGATAATCATTTCCTTGATGTAACTTAATTATCATATATGTTGATGTTAAAGTTTTTTATCATATATGTTGTAATTTTTTTCGATTGTGAGTGAATGTGTTAATTGTGATTTGAATGTGTTATTTCAAAATACACAAGTTTTTTGGGTGTTAATGTGATTACATTATTGTCCAAATAATTTTTAGTCTACGGATTGTTTCCGTTTTAATCCATTAAGGAATATAGGTTGTCGGTGTTGTTGTAAAGCTTGCCGAGTCCATGATTTTTGGCTAATCGTATACTATTAATGGTAATGATAATGGTAATGTTGTCATTGTGTTTGTTAATAAAACATGTTAATGTGATATGTTATTGTGATACGATCCTGTGATCCTGTGATACGCTGCGATTAAATTCAGCTTTCAAAAACTACGTCGAAAGGGTATCGTATGAGATCTCAAAATAAAGAGAAAAAAAAATATAAACTTTGGTGAAAGAATTTTGATGATTGGTGTTTTAAATCAAATGTTATGTTCGTTTATAAGAAAAATGCTCCGATTAATGCAAATATTTTTTCGGCTTTCAAAATTTTCGTCGGAAACGTATCGTATGAGATCTCAAAAATTAGAGCAGAAAAAAATATGAATTTTGGTGAAATTGTTTTGATGATCGGAGTTCTAAATCAAAAGTTACGGTTGTTTGAAAATAAAAATAAAAATGAAGCAGCGAATATTGATGAAGCAGCTAATATTGATGAAGATGAAGTGCATGTACAATAAGAGGGTATTTTTGTCCGTCTGAAATTTATTTTTGTCCTTTTTGCAACTTAAAAAAATAAGTGTGTCATATTTATTTATTTTGAGTCAAATTTTGGATTGTTCCCTCTTTCCCTCTATAATCTATTATTCATTAGAAAAGTTTTCTCATTCATTTACAATCCACAATATTCTTTTAGCTTTTTGGTAATAGAAGATATATCTTGCATATTAACAACAATATTTCCAAAGCATAACATTTCAAAAGGCAACACTGAATTTTGTGGTCGTACAAGATTTTATTCTATTTTATTTAGCTTTATATATATTTATATATATATTTAATGTACTTATCCTACCGTATGACAAACTTTCGTTTACCGTATCTTTCAACTAAAGAAAATTGTTAAAAATATTTTCCAGATTTTCGGACATCTTTATATTTAGTAAAATTGTACGGATTTTAAATATTTACATTTGTAACAATTTGTGAATACCACTGGTATTTAGTCTAGTAGTTTCAAGATTTTCAAAGCTTTAGTATCCTACAATTTATTTTCAAACACTATATATAAGTGTGCAAAGATGATAAAATTTACGACTCAACTATGCAAGTAGACGAAAGCATATATACATATATATAGCATGAACTTTATGTTTTCAGAATTTAAAAGAAAAGCAAAAAGAATTTAGAGTAATGTTACGGTTCACCAGACAGGCACCCTACTCCCGGGTCAGAGAGAGAATTCAGATTTCAGATTTAGTGCAGTGAGTTCTCGAAAATCCCCGGCATCAGGCCCTACTCCTGGGCTATAATAAGGAGTGCAGTTTATATGCCGGAGCCGGTCATGAAATCCTGTCTGCCACCCCAGACAGAATCAGAGCCGTTAGAGGCACAGTTAGAACCGTAGCATTATTCAGTTTTATTCAGTACATACTTTCATTTCACTTACAGTTTCACTTTAAGTAATTAATACATTGTTCATTTTTCTACCATGACAGTATTTCTAGACTAACCCAATAGTGAACTTTGGAATTTAAGTAATTCCTTAGTTCCCTCTTGATACTTTTACACTGCTTACGGAGCATTCGTGCTCACTCCTATAGTTGTATTGTTTTTCAGATGAAAATCAGAGTTTCGGAGAGGAAGAGGGAAATAGCCTTGCCTACTACTTTAGTTAAGTGGATGTGGATGTTTATCCTTTTGTGGAAGATGAACAAACTTTATCATTCTGAGACTTTTGTTATTGATGATGTAATAATTACTAATTAGGGTTGAAACCTAACAGTCATACTTTTATATTTTCGAAACTTTGCAGTATTATTACTTTTATGGAATAAAGTTATGTATGAATTTTAGTTTTTGATTTCCAGCCGTAGAAGGCTTCGTGATTCGAATTTTTCTAGTTCGGGTCATGGCCGAGTGATTCGGATCCGGGTAATTGAAAAAATCCGGGTCGGGTCGTTACACTCTCTGTCTAGTTTTTCAATTGAACTTGCTTGTCTAATTCTTTTTTAAACCATATACTGCGTTGTATCTGTAATTGGGACTCTCATCTCTATTGGAGAGGGTCTTTTATAATACTAGCAAAATGCACGTGCGTTGCACGTGTTGGTTAAATTGATATATTTAAATAAAATTTAACAACGTAATTTAACGTTATACATTATTAAGTATGTGTTTAACTTATAAAATAATAGTATAGTGAATAATGATAACCTTGTATGAGTTGATTGTTTTAATTGTAAATTCAATTGTCGAATAAACATCAATACAAACAGATCTAAACAACATAGCGTTATAAGCACGTCTGGTAGCATTAAACGAGGCATAAAAGATCCGGTCAACTGCTTAGATTGTCAAATACACTTGGTCTTAAAGGGATAACCCGAGTTGACAAGACATTTATACATTGTTAAGTAAGTGTATAAAGAATTCATACTGAAAAAACTCTAGACAAATCTCTCGATATGTATGAGTGCTGGAATCAAAAGAAATCGGAGACCTCCCACAAATTGTTCTTTGTAAACGGTCATAAACCTTCAGGAGGCTTATTGGCCCTCTTATTAGATGACGGGAGGCGAGGACTGAATATTTTTACGTCGATATCACGAGTCTGACAAATTTCTCCATGGCAGCGTTTGTAAGGGAGGATCGAATATCCTCCATACCAGGAAGTACTACCACAACCTTAGATGAATTTGTACCTTTATTTTGAGCGGGTTAGGACTACCAGATGGACTTGAAACTTATAAATTGAGGTACCTTAATCTTCAATAGAAGCCATTGAGATTTTGAAGGGATTTCGGTTTTATTAAAAGTAGAAGTGTGAATGACTTTGTTGATAATGCGCATGCTCTGAAAAATAAAAAGATGGAAAACGAAGAAAGATTCATATCGAATGTGTTTTTATTTTATTATAATGAAGTCAGACAGACGTCTTGATTACAAGATTTATTGATTAGCACGTATCACAAGGTGCAGGTCAATCGAGATCTCAATATTTGATAATGGAGATTTAAATTTCAAAAGACAGCTAGAAAACGCATTCAAGTGGCACTAACCTAACCTATGACATCCGTTCTAGGTTGGGCCTGTGAGGCTTTTGCTGTGGATATGGATATATGTCATACACGTGGCACTTAATGGGCTACATCAAATCCTCTTACCATATGGGCCATAAAAATTCAGCCTAGTTTAAGGCCTCTCACTCTCGATAACTTTGATGAAGACGTATCGATCACATATGCAATGCCTCCCAGCTCTCATTATAGTGTTATGATGCAAGATCACCTCGGTCTTAAACTCTCAGCTCCGGACAAATCATCATCGCCGACTTTGGGTTTCTGATATGAGCGGTTAGGTCATTTAACAGACTATAACTTCCACAATAATAGCTCCAAGATTCCCCATCGATTATGGCACAATTGTATCCTATGATCTCAGTCTTGTCTCCAATCATGTGCTCTATGGCATCTTCTCCCAAAAGGGGATCATATAAAAAGGATTCACTTCTCAGAAATTCAGAACACCGTTAATAGCTTGATCCCAAATCATCTAGGTACGTAGGAAGTAAATCACATTGTCTTAGCTATAATTCATCACAAAATCCATCAGTCAAGTAATTGGGTTATCCTTAAGAAGTCTAATTACCAGCATAAAGATCCAATTTCATCAGTGACGATTTCAGACATCGTCAGATACTATTGTGGATTTCAAGATGGATATCAAAGTGTAATATATATAAAAAAATAAAACTACAGATATATATAGAAATACACAATTCCACGTAGGAACATAATGCTTAATGATGCAGTCGTTGATACCGTGTTATTTCCTTTTTGGTGCCATCATCTTCCATAGAGAAAATTGGGTCATTAATAAGTGTAAAAAATTTGTGTGTTTTCATTCTTCATTAAGAATGGTCATCATTTTCCATAGCATAAACTGGATCATAAGGAAGTGTAAGAACTCATAACAACAGGTATGAATTATTTAATGAAAATAAAGAAATTATTGATAATAAATTGTATATAATATTTATGTACTCCGTAGAACTTGTTTGTATACTATATTTTTTGAACATCTGTTGGTGTTGTTGATGTGTGATTTTCAATATAATCACTAAATCCTACCGCAAGCGCACGGCTTATCGAGTAGTACTTAGGATGTCGATCCCACAGGGACTTGTGGTCAATCACCAAACAATTCCCGATTTATATTAGCTAGACAAATCAAATATTTGTAGGTTTTTCTCTAAAAATCCTAAAAATAAAGAAGATAAAGAAAATATAACTACAAGCCAAGAACTTCAAGATTTAGGTAATAGAATTCAAGGTTTAGAGGCATTTCTTGGATTTCGGATCCACCACGGCGATTTACATAGAATTTCAACAATCTTTCTATCAATATGAATCTTCCATTTATGAAGACCAATTATCAAATATTACACGTAAACATTCTTTCGAACTATTATCGTGATTGTACCTAGTTTTATCCAACATTCGGTTCCTACAATGATGAATAAAATTAGATCCATTGAATTACCATAATTAAAGGGCCGCTTTAGGTTTAACCTAATTTTCATTCAAGAAATCCCTAAAGATTCGATCTTGGTTTCTAGGTTATCGATTAATTAATACTTTTACTGTCATCAATTAATCGAATGAAGTTTCTCATGCAATCCTACGGTCATTCACTCCTTCAAGATATTATTTCCGGAAAATTACATGAATAAGCATACAAGATCAAATTCATAAACATGACAAAAATCCTATCATTGAAAAGATTGTATCTTTAAAACTATATAATCATCGCCGGGCTTTACCTAATCCAAGAAACCAATATTACTCTCGTAACATATCAAGATTCCAAGATTCAACCATATAATTCATACTTTGACAAGAAAAATAAATAAATAGAATAAAGGAGAAAGGAGATAGAAAGAAACCGTCAAAGTATTGCATAAATAATCAAACTCGAAAAAGCCTCGTTCTTGAATTCTTAAAACCTAAAATCCTTGTTCTTGGGGATGGGAGATGATGATGATCAAAAGAGGAGGAAGAGTCGACTATGTTGATGAATGAGGCGATGATGAATTTTTCAATTTAAGGAAATTATTTTAGGATAAATAGGAATTTTCCTTAATTCAAATTGTGTAATTTATCTCCTAAAATAAAATTCCTAGAAAATAGGAAGCAAATAGCGTGTAAATCTTCTTCCTTCCTCAAAATCACGTTGCTTTCAAGATTAATTCACATGGAAAGCTCTCCACCAATCAGAACATTTCGTTGGCCTGCAGAAAATCTGAATAGTTTCTGCATTTATTCACACCCTGTTCCATTCTTTCACACCTGGGTGTGATTCTTCATGCCTTCATGACTTTGACTCCTTTTTAGCTCATTTTCACAGCATTTTATGCTCGGATTCATCATATCTACAAAATATCAAAGCCGCGACGATAATCTAGTCCAAAAAGGCAATTTATCATAAGAAAATCATAAAATAGGCATTAAAACGAGGCCAAAACGATCCAAGAATAACCACATATGGTGGACTTATCAAACTCCCCCAAGCTTAAACCTTGCTTGTCCCCAAGCAAGTCAAAATACCAACACAAGACGAAGCACTTAGAACACACATGGAACAATCTCAATTAGGATGCAAAGTACACGAACCTCGATAGATTATACTTCAATAGTTCAAATGCATAATATAAACATGGTCAACCTCTTTCAAAATACCACACTTAAACACGAACAAAGACTTCCACTAAGAATGAGATCAACCAAACAAGTAGACCCTCACGGGATAAAATCGCTCAACACTCATATTTGTGAGGTGGTTAATCTCTCAAGCTCATTCCAATGAAATTGCCCTACTATATGCTTGTATATTATCTCATGTCAATTGCCAAAGCAACATGCACCACACAAATCATAAGGACTTAGAAGAAGGTATGGTAGAAGAGAATAGCCCGGAATGGTAGGAAAATGACTGAAATGGTGGTAAAAATGGTAAGTGTATGATATATATCATGGTAGGTGGTTCAAGGCCTTTAGAACTAGTGAAACATGTAACTACTAATTCATCAACTCGTGTGATCTCAGGGGGGTTTATCCAACAACTACACAATTCTCCAATAACGAACCACTAACATGACTTTATACTTTGGGAGGATAAAGACGTCACTCCCTTTTTATTACACAACAAAAACTAAAACAACATAGGAGGCTATTTTCGGATTGCACTCCTTTATTGACTCTTTTTTTTCTTGATTTTTCTTGAAATTTTTTTTTTTTTTTGAAATAATATTCAAGACACAAAACGGACTCCCCCAAGCTTAATTTCTTTGCAATTGAGTTTTCAGAATTTAATAGTCAACATCCCATTAATCTTAAGGCCGGGCAAAATAGAATTTGGGCTATTCAATTTTTTTTTTTTTTTTTTTGTGTGTGGGGTGAGGGCATAATATATGGCTAGTAAGGGTGTTAAGTGTGGGTAAAGGAAGAAACGAGTGCCTTAGTCATTTTAGTATAGATGCAAGTACCATGGTAATATCAATAAGATGCAACACAAGTTCTAAAGGAACAAAATCATGGAAGAGAAAAATAAACGCTCATTTTTGGGTGAGGCGAAGTAGTCGATCATTATGGCGGAACATCTCACCGGGACGGGTTGTCTACCCACTTAATCTCAATCATTCTCAACAAAAATCAATGCACATTTACATGTGGTTTATCAAGTGGAATCAAACATATTATATCCTACATCTTTCATATCAAAGTAGTCTCTAACAATTTTCATGCATTTCGAATCATACTCGAGATGACTATGTGTAATCTAAGCAAGACACGACTCAAAATGACTCGACTCATAAACTCTACCTAAGTGACTTTTATTGACCACTAAGACAAAAGGCTCGAATAACAACCAAGGAAACTACACAAGTGACCCTCCCCCACACGTAAATATTACATTGTCCCCAATGTAAATAAATGAAAAGCAAGTGAGGGTAGGAATGAAACTCACCGAATCATGATGCTTTGGAAGGTCGGATGGATCAAGGAGAGAGCACGAGCAATCGGGGGGGGCAAGCACGTCGTTCGGCTCTCGAAGAATGTGTTTAATGATTGTCATTCACCGGACTCCGGCAAGAGGTGGTGGTCGGAAAGGCGGGGTGGTCGTTTTCCGGTGACCGGAGTGGTGGTTGGCCGGAGTTGTGGGAGGTGGTGGTCCATGGGTATGAAAGTTGAAGTGAAAGGTGAGGAAGAGGGAAAGAATTAAAAAGAAAAAGTTTTTTTTTTTTTTTTTTTTGGACAAGAGAAATACAGGGTGTGAAAATAATCACACCCTGGTGTGATTCCCTCGTTTTTTTTTTTTTTTTTTTGACAGGAGAATCACAGGGTGTGATAAAAATCACACCTGGGTGTGATACCTGCGTCAATTCTAGGCACTTTTTTTTTTTTTTTTTGGACGGAAGAATCACACCTGGGTGTGATAAAAATCACACATGGGTGTGATATCTGCGTCATTTTCAGGCCTTTTTTTTTTTTTTTTTTTTTTTTTTTGGAACCGTCTCCCCCGTTTCGCTTTAAAAGATGGCCTCAAATCGCACCTCGAAATTTCCTTTCACCTCGATCGTGGTTTTCTCCATACTAAATATTCCACACCATGGCATCAAAATCCGCAAGTTCCTCTTGTGCAAAGTTATCTGGCTGCAAACCGACACCAAAAACAAAACAAACCAAAACTAAAGGACCGAGAGGACAACTCTCTTCCTTTATTTATTCATTAATCAAGAAAGAAAAAAATAAAAAAAATAAAAAAAAAACATTCTGAATTTATAGTCTTCAGTTGGACTATCTTTAAACATCATTGTCAAGGAGGACTAAACCAAAGAAGGGCATCCCTTTGCATTTTTCTCCACATATCAAGGATATTAACAAGGATTTTCAAATATAGCATTGGGAGCCTATAATCATGCCTTCTTAAAATGCGATTAATCAATTTAGCTCTAAAATATGAAGTGCCACTTAACAATTTATAAATCTCTTTATCAATGCTCATGACAAATCTAAGAGAATTATGGACTATTAGAGGTGCAACATCTATATACTCTACATGCTCAACATCCATAAATTCAACATCATTATACGATGAAGGGGGGTTATCATTATCAAATGCATTCAAATCAAACGCAATATTTTTACCTCCCTTTTCATCCTTTTCTTGGCTCATCAATGTTGAATCTGGAATTATTGCACCGTTATCTTGTGGAGATGGTTCGAATTTCCATGTGGCTTCACTCTTGTTAATACAAAGGCCCAAACACTCTGCAATCTTTGAGAAAGAATCACCGAAAACATTTAGATCAAGACAATGTGGGATCTCATAAGGATCACAGTTTTCATCCCCACGACTTTCAAGGTCGGCCTCCTGCTCTTGAATCGCCTTCTCCATTTCCCTTTCATCTTCAAGAACATGGCGATTACGTGCAACTAATTCTCCCAAAGTCGGTTCCACTTTTTGTGGAGCGGGACACAACGGGTGTGCCATTTCTCTAGAAAATTTCTCTCTGCTCTCTATAGATTTCTCTAACAAAATTTCAATGTTAGACTTGGACTCTGAGTGAGGGAACACTTGTTGTTTCCAATTGCTTTGATCTTGACCCCACGGAGAATAAGGATAGTTACTCCTCACACCATTGTATGTTGATGCATAGTTGTGGCTATATTGGAATTGATTCTCATGACTTGCACCATAATTGTCATAAGTATTCCATTGGTGGGATGAATAACCTCCATTGCACTTTGAGCTTCACAATGGTTTCCACCACAATATGAACATCTCACTTTAAATTGGTTAAGTCTATTTCCATACATCCTCTCGTCGGTTGGTGTCACTTGAGCACGAATCTAGAGAGTAAAATGAATCCATGAAAGCCTGGCACTTCAAATTTCTGCACAAGAAAAGAAAAAAATCAAAAGCAAAAAGGTCTCACCGTAGCAAGGTGCAGCTTGCTATGGTGAGGGAAAAAAAAGTCTAGTCTAACAAAATCAAAAACACATTCGATGTTGACACCGAAGTCCCCGGCAACGGCGCCAGAAAACTTGATGTGTGATTTTCAATATAATCACTAAATCCTACCGCAAGCGCACGGCTTATCGAGTAGTACTTAGGATGTCGATCCCACAGGAACTTGTGGTCAATCACCAAACAATTCCCGATTTATATTAGCTAGACAAATCAAATATTTGTAGGTTTTTCTCTAAAAATCCTAAAAATAAAGAAGATAAAGAAAATATAACTACAAGCCAAGAACTTCAAGATTTAGGTAATAGAATTCAAGGTTTAGAGGCATTTCTTGGATTTCGGATCCACCACGGCGTTATTTACATAGAATTTCAACAATCTTTCTATCAATATGAATCTTCCATTTATGAAGACCAATTATCAAATATTACACGTAAACATTCTTTCGAACTATTATCGTGATTGTACCTAGTTTTATCCAACATTCAGGTTCCTACAATGATGAATAAAATTAGATCCATTGAATTACCATAATTAAAGGGCCGCTTTAGGTTTAACCTAATTTTCATTCAAGAAATCCCTAAAGATTCGATCTTGGTTTCTAGGTTATCGATTAATTAATACTTTTTCTGTCATCAATTAATCGAATGAAGTTTCTCATGCAATCCTACAGTCATTCACTCCTTCGAGATATTATTTCCGGAAAATTACATGAATAAGCATACAAGATCAAATTCATAAACATGACAAAAATCCTATCATTGAAAAGATTGTATCTTTAAAACTATATAATCATCGCCGGGCTTTACCTAATCCAAGAAACCAATATTACTCTCGTAACATATCAAGATTCCAAGATTCAACCATATAATTCATACTTTGACAAGAAAAATAAATAAATAGAATAAAGGAGAAAGGAGATAGAAAGAAACCGTCAAAGTATTGCATAAATAATCAAACTCGAAAAAGCCTCGTTCTTGAATTCTTAAAACCTAAAATCCTTGTTCTTGGGGATGGGAGATGATGATGATCAAAAGAGGAGGAAGAGTCGACTATGTTGATGAATGAGGCGCTGATGATGAATTTTTCAATTTAAGGAAATTATTTTAGGATAAATAGGAATTTTCCTTAATTCAAATTGTGTAATTTATCTCCTAAAATAAAATTCCTAGAAAATAGGAAGCAAATAGCGTGTAAATCTTCTTCCTTCCTCAAAATCACGTTGCTTTCAAGATTAATTCACATGGAAAGCTCTCCACCAATCAGAACATTTCGTTGGCCTGCAGAAAATCTGAATAGTTTCTGCATTTATTCACACCCTTCCATTCTTTCACACATGGGTGTGATTCTTCATGCATTCATGACTTTGACTCCTTTTTAGCTCATTTTCACAGCATTTTATGCTCGGATTCATCATATCTACAAAATATCAAAGCCACAGCAGTAATCTAGTCCAAAAAGGCAATTTATCATAAGAAAATCATAAAATAGGCATTAAAACAGGCCAAAACGATCCAAGAATAACCACATATGGTGGACTTATCAGTTGTCTAGTTGTTCTTTGGGTTTGATCAACACCTTAGTTGTTGATATTGATGTTTCCCTTGATAGTATTACATATAGTTGTCTATGAAAGAACACCGGTCAAGGCAAATAAATTTCTACAAATTGATTCGTTTGTCCTTGTGATTTGTTGATCATCATTTCAAAGCAAAGATGAATAGGATATTGCATCTTGTAAAATGAAACGGGTATTTTTCATTTTCTTCCGTCGAGAGTGGAATACTTGGGATTAAAATATGCATTCCATAATGTTGCCCAACTGTGATTTCAGTATGATTCACTTTTCCTTTGAACCAATTACATATCATCCTTGTACCATTATCCTCATGCTGGATCTAAGTTCCTTACCAGCATTTTTGGTGATTAATTTTTCAACACTAATTTGTGAGGAGGCAATCCATTTGGTGTCAAAGTGTTGAAAAGTTTTTCTTGATAATAATCATTAGTATCATCAATAGCCTTATCAAAGCTGTTGAAACAATATTCTTCACCTAGAAATGTTGATATCAAATTTTCAATAACTATTCTGTTTTATTTAGCTTTATATATATATATATATATATATATATATATATATATATATATATATATATATATATATATATATATATATATATATATATATAATGTACTTATCCTACCGTATGACAAACATTCGTTTACTGTATCTTTCAACTAAAGAATATTGATAAAAACATTTTCTAGATTTTCAGACATCTTTATATTTAGTAAAAATGTACGGATTCTAAATATTTACTTGTAACAATTTGTGAATACTACTAGTATTTAGTCTAGTAGTTTCAAGATTTTCAAAGCTTTAGTATCCTACAATTTATTTTCAAACAGTATATATAAGTGTGCAAAGATGATAAAATTTACGACTCAACTATGCAAGTAGACGAAAGCATAAATACATATATATAGCATGAACTTTATGTTTTCAGAATTTAAAAGAAAAGCAAAAAGAATTTAGAGTAATGTTACGGTTCACCAGACATGCACCCTACTCCCGGGTCAGAGGGAGAATTCATACTTCAGATTTAGTGCAGTGAGTTCTCGAAAATCCCCGGCATCAGACCCTACTCCTGGGCTATAATAAGGAGTGAAGTTTATATGCCGGAGCCGGTCAGGAAATCCTGTCTGCCACCTCAGACAGAATCAGAGCCGTTAGAGGCACAGTTAGAACCGTAGCATTATTCAGTTTTTATTCAGTACATACTTTTATTTCACTTACAGTTTCACTTTAAGTAATTTATACATTGTTCATTTTTCTACCATGACAGTATTTCCAGACTAACCCAATAGTGAACTTTGGAATATAAGCAATTCCTTAGTTCCCTCTTGATACTTTTACGTTGCTTACGGAGCATTCATGCTCACTCCTATACTTGTATTGTTTTTCAAATGAAAATTAGAGTTTCGGAGAGGAAGAGGGGAATTGCCTTGCCTACTACCTTAGTTAAGTGGATGTGGATGCTTTATCCTTTTGTGGAAGATGAACAAACTTTATCATTCTGAGACTTTTGTTATTGATGATGTAATAAATACTAATTAGGGTTGAACCCTAACAGTCGTACTTTTATATTTTCGAGACTTTGCAGTATTATTACTTTTATGGAATAAAGTTATGTATGAATTTTAGTTTTTGATTTCCAGCAGTAGAAGGCTTCGTGATTCGAATTTTTCTAGTTCGAGTCATGGCCGAGTGATTCGGATTCGGGTAATTGGAAAAATCCGGGTCGGGTCGTTACACTCTCTGTCTAGTTTTTCAATGGAACTTGCTTCTCTAATTCTTTTTTAAACCCTATACTGCGTTGTATCTGTAATTGGGACTCTCATCTCTATTGGAGAGGGTCTTTTATAATACTAGCAAAATGCACGTGTGTTGCACGTGTTGGTTAAATTTATATATTTAAATAAAATTTAACAATGTAATTTAATGTTATACATTATTAAGTTCGTGTTTAACTTATAAAATAATACTATAGTGAATAATGATAACCTTGTATGAGTTGATTGTTTTAACTGTAAATTCAATTGTCAAATAAACATCAATATCTAAACAACATAACGTTATAAGCACGTCTGGTAGCATTAAACGAGGCATAAAAGATCCGGTCAACTGCTTAGATTGTCATCTTTGCTTGGTCTTAAAGAGATAACCCGAGTTGACAAGACATTTATACATTGTTAAGTACGCGTATAAAGAATTTGTTGGAAATAATATTTGTGTTTTGATGATGATTCGTACGTAATTAATAAGATCACTTATAACCCATGATGGTGAAGTCATAACTAGCTGTTATAGTGCATAATGAAAGAAGAAGCAAGAAACAGTCTAGAGAAAAACGTATAAGTTCTATCTAGAGTCTGAACCTTGTATAGGTTATTTCAGACAAGCATTGTAATAGATAGGAACTAGGCAAACAACTAAGTCGCAACAAGAAACTTAGTTTTTATATGAAGAACTGAGGGAGCAGACTCAGTTGTGCAAGAACTAAAAAAGAAAAGTTCGCTGAGGGACACAGACTCAGTTGTTGAAGACTGAAGAACTCAGATGGCAAACTCAGATAGAAGCTGATTAAGCCGTGACTATAAATCAGGATTCAGGCAAATCTGTGGTGACCTGAAACTGAACTATAGATCATGTAAAGCTGAATAATCTTAAGGACAAAGATTATCAGTTATCAGGAGAACAAGGAAGCTGAATGGTGTACTCCGACTTAGTCAATAAAAGTCGGATGTCAAGAATACAAGGTACTCAGTTTTGAAGAAGAGTAGAAAACTGAGTTAAGGCCTTGTTGAATTTGAACTGACATAACGACAAAAGGTCGTACATATGAACGTTGGCTAAACGACAAATGTAACGGCTACACCGTTACATCACCCCTATAAATACACAGAGAAAAAGGATTGGACAAGGGGGATCGGAGAAGTTTAAAAAACACATATCTAAAGATCCAGATCCAGAAAATCAGATTTCATATCTAGAAAAGGGGAAGCCAGCAAAATTGCCTTAGAGATTTAAAAGAAAGATCCAGTAACCCATTAAGGGGGGAGAAGGCATCTTGGAGCTACAACGCTATATCCAGAAGAATCAGACAGCTCACTGAATTAATCTTTGATTAATTCTAAACCTAACCTTTGTGAAAAAGGGTTGGCTGTGCATAGTTTGAGGAGAGCAACTCCACCTTTCCTCATACGGTTGCAACTTGGTTGCCACAACTGTTGGTGCAGTCTGCGGACTGTGTGTATGTCAGTGGTGAGCTGTTGAATGAGTCATTCCACCTCCGAAGGATCAGTGTGCAGAATGAAGGGAGCAATCCTACCTTTCTTCATTATGTGTAGACAGTGAAACTAGGGTGTCGTGAAGGACTGTCATTAGGCTAGGATTTTGTAACGGTTATCCCAAGATTCTAGTGATACCTCCTACACCACAGGAGAAGGGGAGACGTACGGGATTACACCACCCGGAACTTCCATAAACAAATCTTGTGTTGATTTATTTTATGCTTTTACATTTGTGCTGTGATTGTTTTAAATATTGCATAATCACTTTTCACTCAACAAACATTAGACACTGAGTCAGCACCAAACTGATACTTAGGAGGTTCAGATCTTTATTGACACATCTATTGCACTAAGGCTAGTTTTATCCGCTGCCAGTTAACTAGACAAGAATTAGTCAGTATTGACTTATACTCAGTTGAGTTAGCTGAACTCCACACAAGTTAAGGGACAGGAACAAAACTGAACTGAGCGTTAGTTTAAGTTTCGGAGAAACTGAGTTCCTGGGGTACTTTCAGTTTTGGGAAAGTTTTTGGTGACAAGTTTATTAACCCCCCCTCTAAACTTATGTTAGCCTTTCCAAGGGACCAACAGAATTCATACTGAAAAATCTCTAGACAAATCTCTCGATATGTATGAGTGCTGGAATCCAAGGAAACCGGAGACCTCCCACAAATTGTTCTTTGTAAACGGTCATAAACCTTCAGGAGGCTTATTGGCCCTCTTATTAGATGACGGGAGGCGAGGACTGAATATTTTTACATCGATATCACGAGTCTGACAAATTTCTAGGTGGCAGTGTTTGTTTGTAAGGGAGGATAGAATATCCTCCATACCAGGAAGTACTACCACAACCTTAGATGAATTTGTACATTTATTTTGAGCGGGTTAGGACTACCAGATGGACTTGAAACTTCTAAATTGAGGTACCTAAATCTTCAATAGAAGACATTGAGATTTTGAAGGGATTTCGGTTTTATTAAAAGTAGAAGTGTGAATGACTTTGTTGATAATGCGCATACTCTGAAAAATAAAAAGATGGAAAACGAAGAAAGATTCAGATCGAATGTGTTTTTATTTTATTATAATGAAGTCAGACAGACGTCTTGATTACAAGATTTATTGATTAACACGTATCACAAGGTGCAGGTCAATCGAGATCTCAAGATTTGATAATGGAGATTTAAATTTCAAAAGACAGCTAAAAAACGCATTCAAGTCAGAGACTTTTGGGCTCCCACGCATTCTAACCTAACCTATGACATCCATTCTAGCTTGGGCCTGTGAGGCTTTGCTTTGGATATGGATATATGTCATACACGTGGCACTTAATGGGCTACATCAAATCCTCTTACCATATGGGCCACAAAAATTCAGCCTAGTTTAAGGCCTCTCACTCTCAATAACTTTGATGAATACGTCTCGGTCACATATGCAGTGCCTCCCAACTCTCATTTTAGTGTTATGATGTAGGATCACATCAGTCTTAAACTCTCAGCTCCGGGCAAATCATTATCGCCGACTTTGGGTTTCTGATATGAGCGGTCAGGTCATTTAACATACTATAACTTCCACAATAATAGCTCCATGATTCCCCATCCATTATGGCACAATTGTATCCCATGATCTCAGTCTAGTCTCCAATCATGTGCTCTATGGCATCTTCTCCAGAAAAGGGATCATATAAAAAGGATTCAATTCTCAGAAATTCAGAACAACGTTAATTACTTGATCCCAAATCATCTAGGTACGTAGGAAGTAAATCACATTGTCTTAGCTATAATTCATCACAAAATCCTCCAGTCAAGTAATTGGGTTATCCTTAATAAGTCTAATTACCAGCATAAAGATCCAATTTCATCAGTGACGATTTCAGACATCGTCAGATACTATTGTGGATTTCAAGATGAATATCAAAGTGTAATATATAAAAAATAAAACTACAGAAATTTATAGAAATACACAATTCCACGTTGGAACATAATGCTTAATGATTCAGTCGTTGATACCGTGTTATTTCCTTTTTGGTGCCATCCTCTTCCATAGCTAAAATTGGGTCATTAATAAGTGTAAAAAATTTGTGTGTTTTCATTCTTCATTAAGAATGGTCATCATTTTCCATAGCATAAACTGGATCATAAGGAAGTGTAAGAACTCATAACAGTAGGTATGAATTATTTAATGAAATAAAGAAATTATTGATAATAAAGGAATATAATATTTATATACCAGAACGTAGAACTTGTTTGTATACTATATTTTTTGTACATATGTTGGTGTTGTCTAGTTGTTCTTTCGGTTTGATCAACACCTTAGTTGTTGATATTGAAGTTTCCCTTGATAGTATTACATATAGTTGTCTATAAAAGAACACCGGTCAAGGCAAATAAATTCCTACAAATTGATTTGTTTGTCCTTGTGATTTGTTGATCATCATTTCAAAGCAAAGACGAATAGGATATTGCATCTTGTAAAATGAAACGGGTATTTTTCGTTTTCTTCCGTCGAGAGTGGAATACTTGAGATTAAAACATGCATTCCATAATGTTGCCCAACTGTGATTTCAGTATGATTCACTTTTCCTTTGAACCAATTAAATATCATCTTTGTACCATTGCATAATCCTCATGCTGGATCTAAGTTCCTTAGCAGCATTTTTGGTGATTAATTTTTCAACACTTATTTGTGAGGAGGCAATCCATTTGGTGTCAAAGTGTTGAAAAGTTTTTCTTGATAATAATCATTAGTATCATCAATAGCCTTATCAAATCTGTTGAAACAATATTCTTCACCTAGAAATGTTGATATCAAATTTTCAATAACTTGTCAACATGTACATTAGTCGTGGCCAATATTGCTTTGCTTGTAATGATTTCTGCTGAGAATGTGTTCTCCTATATAGATGGAAAGATGGAATTGATTAAATGAATTCCGAAACCTCATCACCGTTCTCATCATATTCAATGGCTATTTCTTTTGGTAACCCCATGTCTCCTTTAGGGTTTGTTGGTTCTTCACCACAACTCACCCATGATAAAAATTGGTTGAAGTGTAGATCTCATTTTTCTCTCATTTTTTAGAAATGTATAATTTTTTCATCATTGGCCTCAAATATGACTTCACTGAGCTTGCGTATATTGTTTATAGTATCGTGCATTTTTGTACAACATGAAGCACTTGTCTAAATTCACCTCAAATACAGTTATCTTTCCTCCAAATGCATTAGAATTTCTCATGATGTCCTTTAAAACATCTGTCAAGTGTCTCAATTGCCAATTTCTTTGCCATTGGTGCTTCATCCCATATGATTACACTTGGTTTTCGTAGTAATTCTGCATTTCCACTCCGCATTGGATATTGCACACACTTTGTTTCATGCGCATTAGTTGGAATTTTAAAACGTGAATGAGCAGTTTAGCCTCGGGCATAATTTCAACTACAACTCCTAATGTGGTTGTTGATATAGCTATCTATTGTCTCGTTCTTAGATTTGTTGACAGTGCCCTATATAATTATGTTTCCAGTCCCACCAGACCCATCAATAAAAATACCCATTGTGGCTATTATCAACTTTATAGAGAATTTTTTGGAATATACTTTGTTATTCAGGATTAAATGTTTCTCTAAAATGTAATCTTCTTGGGAATCTCTATAGACAATTCAACACGAGCCTCTCTTTGTATATTTTCTACAATGTTGTTGTATACTTTTGCAAGTCATAAGATGTCAAGTCTTTACCTATGCTTTCTAGAAAATAAAGTTTTGGCCATAATTGATTTGATTGACTATGTACGATCTAACGTGAATCTTCCGACATTTGTTCCCAATATGTGTCTCATAGTTGTCAGATATTTGTTGGTTGCCTCTAAACTAATAAAGTTGTAAACAATCTTCTTAATGCATTAGGAATTTGAAAGGCAATAGCTTCGTTTAAGCATTCCCCGCCCGATGCTCTAGTCGGATTTTAATAAATCTCTTTTCTCTGCAGCTAGTTTGAACTTGTGTTATTATTGTTGTTTACATGTAGTAAATCTTCAAATTTTGGTCCTCTAACATGATTAAGTAGCAAACTAAAATAACATTTCTCATTTGTAACATATATACGGCCAATCAGAGCTTTTTGTTTCGTAATATCCAATATTTTTGTGTGCACTTCCATACGAAAATTACGGAATTCACAAAACAAAATTTTTATTTTGGCCTTTTGATTTGATCGACAATAAATTTAGTTGATTGATTGATTTTTAGTAGAATTTTAACGTGTTTTTTTTTGTTTTGTTGTTGAATACATATTGTAAAATTAATTTGATTATTAGCAGTATCACATTTATTGAGGAGGATTTTTAGCGTGTTTATTTATTGGTTTTTAATATATGTTTCAATTTTATTTGATGATCAACGCTATTACATTAATCCTTTAATTGATTTTTTTTTTGAATAATTATTTTATTGAAATCTTATCATAATTTATTTTGATCATTAATCGCATTACAATTGAGTAGGATTTTTAACGTGTCTTTATTTATTTTTATTTCTTAATTTTCTAATATTATTTATGATTAATACTAATACATTTATGGAATAGGATATTTAAAGTGTTTTCTATTGAGTTGAATAATTAGAATTTTTTTGACGGATTTTTTGTAATATCCCGATTTTTGAAAATGGGCAATTCGGTCGTTTAGCAAAAATCAGAATATTATGTTATTTAAATAAAAGATTTAAGAAAAAGAAAAAAAGGGATAAACAAGGATTTTTCTTTTTAAAGAAAATAATTAGATAATTGGGATTATAAAAGGAAAACTAATCCTAATTTTAACCTAGTTGTTTTTGACAAAAAAAAAGAGAGAGGGACGCAGGAGAGGAAAAAGGGGCGCAAGTTTTAAAAAAAAAAGGGAGAATAAGCTTTCGATTTTTTCGAGGCTAATCCGTTGCTCTTTTCATCAGACTCATCAAGAGAGAAAGGATCACCGCGAGACGAGGATCGTTTTGATATCAACAATCCTTAAATCCATTAACGTTTGGATTTAAAGGTTAAACTTTTGACGGGTTGAAGCTTTGGTTCGTTGTACCACGCAATTAAGGTAACGTGGTTTTCTTATCGTATGATTAAGGTTTCGTAAAGTGGTAGAGCAATTTGTATGATTGTTTTTCATGGTTTTAATTCGTTTAAGTCGAGTTTGGGTTGAATTTGAGAAGAAAACGCGAACGCGTAAAAGCGTCTCTCGTAGTGCGGGAAAGGAAAACGCGTAACGGTGCAAGAGGAGGCTCGGTCGACCGAGCCTATCCATTCGGTCGACCGAGTGGTGGTTCATCCGTACGGAAGAGTTGTGTATCCGTACTAGGGATGGCAATCTCGCCCAACCCGACCCTGCCCTACCCGTTACCCTACCCGTTCGGGTATGATTTTCAACTACCCATTCGGGTAATGGGTCGGGTATGGGTAAAATTTCTATACCCGTTCGGGTATCGGGTCGGGTATCGTGTATAGCATAAAACCCTACCCTACCCGTCCCCGACCCATTCCCCGACCCGTACCCTACCCTACCCGTTGCTTTTTCTTTGAGGTTAGTAGAAATTAGAAAAGAACTAAACCTAACGTTACTGTTAGTAGAAAAGAACTGATAAAAAAACTGAAAAACATTAGTTCCTAATAGGACATTCATTTGCAAAATGTCTTAACTTGTACTTAAAATCAAATTCATTTTGTACTTAAAAAAATTATTTATACATGTTCATGTACCCGTACCTTACCCGTACCCTACCCGTTACCCGTTGGGGGTGGGTATGGGGGGATTTTATTTATACCCGTTCGGGTATGGGTCGGGTATGGGTAAAAAAATTTAAGAGTGGGTATGGGTCGGGTGGAGCTATACCCGTCCCCTACCCGACCCATTGCCATCCCTAATCCGTACAGCTATTTCTCAGTATCGGACAGAAAGTTTATCCGTCCGGACAGGGGGTGTTCCAGTGCTGTTTTTCTTTTTATGTGTTTTAAGCTTTATAGTAGCATGTTTACTGCTTAACCTTATGTGACAAAGCTCGAATTAGCTTTTGATGCGTTTAGTTCCGGCACCACATGGATTCCCTAAAAATACGAAGTGTGGGACCGTCGAAAGCTTTGGATTTGCCTTGTGCTTCGATAAGCTAGAGTTTATCGATGTCGGTGTAATTGCTAGGCCTTGTCCGTGTCTAGTGGTCTAGGAAAGAGAGTAGGAGTGGTGAGGGAGCTTACTTGAAAACACTTAGGTGGCTAGATAAACATCTAATCAAACGTATGTGCTAGATTAATAATCTTAAACATCATGCAATGCTTGGTAAGGCATAGTACAATATCGCGATGTGTTCTCTGACCAGACAAAGTAGACTGTACCCACGCCGGTCAATCGATTGGCTAGATAAAGCGTCTGGTACATTCTGCCGGTTATCACACCAACGGGACTCAGATATTCCCGGGGCTACTAGAGCGTGTCTCTAAGTAGGTTGCACCCAGTTGTCCTAGTACATCCTATTACTAGGCGTAGTGCCCTTGTTATTCATGATGTAACACACTTGAGCTAAGTTAGATACCTTTTGGAACCTCATGTTATGCTATGAACATAATATGATAGTTAGCTAGGGTTAATAACGGAACAAATTAATAAAAGACGGCGTTGCTTTTATTTCTTTATGAGATCATAGTTATACGATCTTCTACGCGTTACTAAGTACTTTTGTACTTACCCCGTTACTTTTCGTTTGTCTTTCCCTTTCCCCAAAGAAGATGAACAGGTTGCTAACGCTGATGAGTTTTTTGACGAGGACGTGTGAGATGGAGCTCGTGAAGACTTAGTTCTTTTACTTTTGAATCTTTCAATAATGTTGTTGACTTAGTTTCAAACAATGTTGTCTTTCTTTTGGATTAGTTCTGGTTAAGTTCTTTTGAGATCTTTTGGGATTTGAATGTTGGATGATTAATTTTCTTTATTAGATTTAGTTTCACAGCATTGAAAACCGTGTGTTCGATCTTTTGTCTTTTGTTTTTCCCGCGTCGTTTTATCTTCCGTGTCGTTTTAGTTCTGATGTATGACGTAAGGCTTACATATATTATTGAATTTATTTGATAATATATGTGCCGAGCGCTCTTTCCGGATAATGACTCGGTGTCCGGGAACGGGGCGTTACATTTTTTTTTTTTTGATAGGATTTTATAAGATTTTTTATGCTTTACATTATCCCTTTTTTTAGGATAATTTTTGGTTCGATTTTGTAAGATGTATTTATGCTATTACATTTATCATATTATCATTGAATTGTTTTTTAAAAGGTTAAAGGTTCTAGTGTGCCACAAATTTTAAGTTAACGTCTAGCGTGGATATTTGGAGTTAACGTGATTTTTTATTTTTAATTAGTTATTAAATTTATTTAAACAAATTATTAATTATTAATTAGGAAGAAACATTTTTTAAGGAAACAAACTCACATTTTTATTATAATAGAGATAGAGATACTTTGAATCTGGATGTCCTCTTCATATCGGTGGCTTTTCTGATGCAAAATGGGGGTGTAGTACCATTGATCATATGTATGTCGTAAGGCATAAGAAAAAAACTCACATGGATAAAAACAAAAAAGAAAATAATAAATAAATACTGGTTCTGCATAAAAACTCATGTTCAGTTGTAACAAAAAGACATGCAAAAGAAGCAAGCTCTATCTAGGGTTCTATTTATTCTCATTTGCCCTTTATTATAAATCATACACCATATAGCAAAATAATGTGAATATAATTGGAACACAAAATGACAATTATGTCCCCAATATTAGTCGGTTAATTAATTTATAATAATACTGATTAAGCAAATATGGTGTGATTAATTAATTAATTATACCCAAATGGCCTTTGCCTTGATGAGCAAAGGCTTGAGCTTGCCTTGAAGATTAAGGCTCATAACCTCATTAGAACCCCCAACAAATCTCTTCCCTATAAACACCGCCGGAACGCTCGCGTCACAGCCTAATTCCATCAATGCATCCTCCATTTCTCCTCCATTTGGGTGGTGATCAATTTCAACTACATTAGGGTTTGCTCCAAAACTGCTGATTAAAGTAAGAATAGCATGTGACATGCAACATGTACTCTTTGTGAAAATCACCAGTGGGTTTGCAGCTCCCAAACTCATTACTGTATCCATTAATTTATATATCACAATAAAATTTTTTTTTATATAGAAGATTTGCAAATGAGCTTTTATATTTTGTTATGAGGAAAAATTGATGTTCTTGTAGGAGTATATATATATAAAGCGTTATGGAAGTGATTGAATCAAATATTATTCTGGTAAGATGGTGGATATTGTACTATTAAATATTTAATTATTTAAGTGGGTTGATTTTTCACGTTTATTCCATAATTAATGCATATATTGCGGCTAATGAGAAAAGCGGAAATCATGCATCATGATATTCACCATATGACCAATAATTAAGAAGAGTTTGACATGTTTTTTTTGACAGACGAATTAGAATAAAATGTGTGGAGATTTGGAGAATATACAAGAAGTTCAAATTGGAAAAGAGCAACTATTTTAATGTTCCATCTTCAAAATTTAAATAATATATTTTCATTTTATCACAGTAAATCACAATTTTGTTGATTCATAGCTTTAGCCTTTATTCATGAGGCGTTTATTTTATTTGCATCACATTAAAATTGACCTTGTAAAAAATCGACATAAATGACCCTGAATAAAGGTTGAGAAGGCCCCGGGTCTTGGGCTTCAGTTTTCTATACATAGGCCCCCAAAATTTCAATCTTTATAGTTGTAAAAAAAAATTGTTTTAAGTCTAATTTTTAACTCTTTGAACAAAGTCCACTCTTTGAAAAGACAACTTCATGAAGGGGACTTACTGACCAGAAATTGGAAAATCAGGTTGTGCGAGACATTTGACTTGCAAATCAGGTCATGCCTTTTCTGACATTAAAAATCAGGTAAACGTAAGGTTCCTTACGTTTAAACGTAATGAATCCTCATAGCTGTAAACGTAGGTTCCTTACGTTTAAACGTAGGGTATTTCAATAAATTAAGAAGTTTTTACAATAGAATGTAGTATTTTATTAATGGATTGTAGTAATGATTGTATTCACTTATTAATCGGAATCAAGTTTGTCTTGTATTACACTACCTCTGTAAAACTAACAGTAATTATTACGGGGCTTGCAAACAAGAAAAAAGAGTAATGATACGTTGGCTTACATACAGGGCTTATAAACATAAAAACAAAGAGTAATGATACATTGGGATAACAATAAGATGACGCTTAAATAAATTAAGGGTGATCATTAAATACGATAGGATGACACCTAAATAAATGATCTTCAATATTTAGTAATCACCACATTAAACACGACGTGATTTTCTATAGGTTTATCAATGACTTCAAAGCTGCATTCATCTCCCGCATTTAGGTCATTGTCCGTAATGAAATCATTCAACCCGCTTAAACGAACTTTTTAATTTACCATATAGACAATTCTACCAGGCCATGATTCCCCTGTGGCAATTCGCAGTTCCACGGTCTTGTTTCGCAACATGTCGTTTGATTAAGCAAATGCCTTTGGAATATTCTACAAATCACAAACAAATTTAAATACTGTTTCAAAATGGGGAAAAAAGATCAAACAAGAAAACAACTAAAAATATTTTAAATATCTCACCACATAATAACAACCATGTGAAAATAGCCAGTTGGCAACGTCGTCTGAAAATGGGGATTTTGGTTACCTGCACCTGCAACATCATCTTCACTCTCGGACTCAGAAAAAGTCTTCTCACAATAAGTGTGATCCATCACAATAGTGTCGAAAGTGAAACCCCCCTGTGTTCAAACACTATAAACTCCCTCTCATTCAAGTAATGAGCCGCCACATACTCCTCCCAACCTTCCCCAAAGAAACGAAGAATTCCATTGTCTGTGGCTCCAACCCTCACTTCCCATGTCCCTAATCGGCTTTTGAGAACGGCCCTATCTAGGTTCCTCAGCGTGTCGTTCAACTTATTAACGTATGCTGGAGGTAGTGTCTATGAAAAAAAGAAACATTTCACGTTTGTTCAATAATAATACAAGTGATATAAATGTAAGTTAATTAATAGTGACATACCAAACTTGTTGCGAAACCGCCATCAAGAACTTTAAAGAAATGATCATTATCCATTTGCTTTAGTGTAGATTATAAATTGAAAGGTGAAGAAGTGGTTAGTTTAAATTGACTACTTGAATGATGAAGAAAATTCAGATGAACTTAAAAGAGTTTGAAGAAATGAGAGAAATGGCTCGTACTTGTACAACAACAATAATTGCCATGTACCACTTCCAAAACTAGTACTTGCATTCCCTACGTTTGGACGTAGAGAATGTTGCATTCCCTACGTTTAGACGTATGTTCTCTACGTTCAAACGCAGAGAATGTTGCAGCCATACATTTGGACTAGGTTCTCTACGTTCCGACGTAGAGAATGTTGCATTCCTACGTTTGGACTTTGTTAGGAAATCTACGGGGAACGCAGCGGAATTTAAAATTTTATTTCCTTTTAACCAGGATCGACTTCGTTTAAGCAATAAACTAATAAGCTAGTAGACGGTGGTTACCTTGGTTGATCTATAAGATCGACGCTTTGACCGTTTAAGGAGAGTAGTTCTGCATAGAGCCGCCCAAGTGTTCGGCCTCTACCGCTAGTCCACACGAACAGCTCGCCGGAATCCCATCATGGATTGCTATTGGAAAACTCCGGTTGCTAGACCGGCCCTTTTCCCCTCTCTCCAACTCTCTATAGGATGGTATCTATTTTACACAAGAACTATTAGTTCTTTGAATTGTGATGTACAAAAGACCTTGACACCCACCTCTTTTTTATAGTGTAGGGGGCGCCCCAACCTAAAGTGGAGGAGAAGAAAATATTTTCCCAATAAAATAAGGAAAATCTTCTAGATTGATTTATCTCTTTAATGATAATTAATTTTGCCAATATCTTATATTGAATATAATTATCTTATTACCATAAATCTAATTTTCCAAAATCAATTAATATCTCATATTAATATTATGGTAATCTTATTAATTAAAGTGCACAATCCAAGTGTATCTTACACACTAAAAAGTTGCGCCCCATATGCCAATAAATTGGCATCCGGAATATTTTTTAATTAATCAACATAATTAATATCTTGTATTTAATTTATTCATAATAAATAAATACCACCATATTAATTTACCACTATAACCTTTATACTACGAGATAAATTCTTTCCTTATTTGGTTATCATCTATAACCACATTTTAATCCGGCTAGATGTTCATATGTGTGTGACCCGATAGGCTTCCGAATATGTTGGCCGTAGACACAAATTGCAAATTACGAAAATGCCCTTCATACCTAACGATCACGAGATAGCGTCTAGCAACACACCGTGACCCCCAATCATCGGAAGAGTCAAATGCAATGACTACTACCTTTCATGTGAAATAGTTACCGTGTAACTTACAATCCTATCGCTGTAATAATATCCATACGGTCGTACGTCGAGTGTCAAACATTAACGACCGTATCTTATAATCTGGATATCATGCTCTCTCGAAGTAACTCGTTTACTCCTACTTTGCAAAGATTTACGAGAGCTAGACATTCCTTATAAGAAGGCCATTTCGGATATTCGATCCCAATCATAGGATACGCGATTCCCGGACGACCAATCTTGTATACTCCGCATACTTCAGTATCACACCCAATCACTACCGCATGATCGCCCCGTGGCTAGGGGAAACCTCAATAGTGTCAAAGCATGACAATCCACACCGTGATGCCATGAAGACTCCGGTCTTAAGGATAATTACACAACCGCCACATAGTGCGACACTTAATGTAAGTGGGTCAGTCTAACGTACGCATTCTCTAATACACGTCCACGTACAGTCCAAGTGTCTCTACACTTCGATAGACGAGATCTATCCCTGCCCTTAAAGACATAAGACATCTAATACGTGCTAGTCCGCTAATACTATCAATGCCCCGTTTAATAGTACATCGGCTGTAGACATTTAAGTATCAAACTTATTAAAGTGATTAGAGATCTCATCAACCATAATCGCCCATCATGGTTTCTCTATCACTGTTTAACACTAAGGACGTTATCATATAACAATTCATAATTGGTTCTTTAAAAGAACATATATACGACAACATAAAAGTCATTTAATATATGCACAAACATAAAGAAATAGTAGAAATGATCCGAACCGGTCGGATCCGGTTCAACCCGATTGGGTTTCGGACACTATTTCAACAATCTCCCACTTGGCCAAAAACCAATCACTCGCATACACAAGACCAAGTTGAAACACAAGAATCTCATGCAATACTCGCAACCAGCCCTAGCCATAAACGGATCGCTATCCGTGGGGACTCGGACTATCTTCATATCATGTTCCAAATGACCAAGTCAAAAGAACCGCCTCAACACACACACGAATCTCTGACGAGACCATGGTCCTTGCTTTAAGCAATGAATCCACTTACTATATCAGCTATATAGAAAAGGTGGAACAACCGTACAAGGTTCAAGAATGAACCTTCTGGATCCATGTACTGCTCCGGCTGCGCCTCTAAGGCACTACTATGTTTTGGCCTAGTTGTAGAATTTACAGTGACCCATAGCTAAGAACATTTCCAGCTCACTGTATCACTTAAACAAAGTGATTGCAAACCCAGAAAGTAGCTCCCACTCGCCTTCATAAGACTCAGGATATACGTCAGTATAACTATATTTATCAAATTCCAAGTTTCGATAAACTAGGAACTCTTCCTTAACTTGTTTAAGGATATTCTCGACATTCACCAGATTTACTTTCATACTTGCTCATGACCATTCATGGGCTATGAACATCCACCATTACCTTTATGATGGTTCCTATCGAAGTAGCGAAGGAAACCTTTATAATTATCATCATTTTTCACCTTATCTTTAGGACTAACGTCCTAACATAGATAGATCTTGAGAACATCGGCTAGCAGTATCTCCTTACGCGACCTATGCTAAACTCTTTTAGCATCACATCTATATAGGTAAACCATAATCTAACAACAATTAAATTATCATTATAGATTCTTATTTCTAAAATAAGAACTGCTAATCCAAGTGCTTTCGTAAAGACCTTGAACTTCCAAACACTAATCGACTGAGACATGGGGTGGAAATTCCTGAGAGAGATATTTAATACCTTACTCAAAAATCGTAACACACTCCCACTATCCATCTTGCACATTGGGCATATCTTCTTTTGACTAAATCAAACTCTTTTGATTATCAAACAAAGAAATCGTCTAGAGAAACTTGTTTGAGTCCATAAATGGATCTCGTGAGCTCACATATCATGTTATCGTCTATGAACATCGAGTTGTTTGCCCAACGTCTTCAACACTATCATATAGTCATAGTATCAAGTTATAACAAGCATAGTCTGAATAGAACTGGGCTCAGCCTTTCAGGGACATTTCCTCTAGGTAAGACAGACTAGGTTCACAACATAGTTGTCACTGATGGAATCTAATTCAGATATTATGGCTCCTGGCCATATCTCTCAATCATGCCTTTCAAACATTCTTTCATAAGTCGTGAGATATTCATTCTTCCAGATGAACATACCAGCAGCCTTTTCAGGCTTGAGGTTATCCACAGACTTACAGAACTTTTGTGTGCACTGACCATTGTTCTACACCTCATCTTTATGCGGCGTCTACTCATGTTCCTTTGGTTGAATATATCTTTGTGGTTCTCAAACTCTTTTGAGATCTAATTTACTCCCACTGTTTCTTTTGGAAGAAACACTTCCTCTAGAAGACAACATGTTTGGAGACAAACACATTTTGCTCCACGGACGAGTAAATAATATCTAGCGTACTTGCTAAGATATTCCACAAAGTTGCATATGCCGTACTAGGCTCCAAGCCTTTATGACTTTGCCTATGACAACCTCAAATCATCGGTTAAGATAGATTCGACATTATCCCCTTCCATATCTAATATGGAATTTATTCAACCTTTGTTCTTTGGAACTTGGTTAAGTATAAGGGCACTATTCCAAAACGGGTAAGGGATACTTCGCATGCTTGCGTCACACCTTTATCATATAAAGTGTTGTTTCCATTCTGGGAACACAATCTAATTGCGTATCCCAAAGATGGTATCCTTCAAGGGAGAATCTTGTTCCTTTTCAGACGACTTCTGAAACACCCTTCAGGTATTAATTACTTCAATCCAATTGAAGATTAATTTCTAAGTAGCTCATCAATCTCATATTCATACTAACTCAAACTTTTCGGGCTTTCCGAATTATGCACTTCACTGAGTACACTTGACTATTTCTAAAAATAGTCGTAGAGATTAACAAACAATTATTTGTGGCATTAATTGTCATAAGCCAACAAATATCGGTATGTTTAGGCTTTAGGCATTTTTCTAGAACTTATAACCTTTTCATAAAAGGGTATTTTAGTCATCTTTAGATAAGATACGTATCGCCACATGATTCATAATCACATGGTTCAGACATCATCTAAATGACATTTGATTATACGTTTCTCTTCCAGAGAGTCGACATCTTGAACAACTACAAATATCAATGATAACAGTCATACAAATATTTAGTTGAGATCTTATCACTTATATCAACTATATAGTGATATCAATATAGTATGTTGGATTCGTGACCTTCCAACTTTATCGTAATAACATTTATGCTTTACATTGAATATGTCTACTAAATCCTAACAAGCAACTGAAAATATGTTCTTTATAAGAACCGGAACATAATAACATTTATTTAGTTCCCTTATCAGTTTACTAGATTTAGAATATGGTAAGTGTCACAACCTTTGCTTCACCTTCCATATTTAATCTTTCTAATTTAATCACACTCGTAAGATATCATATATCTTAGAGTCGACTTTGAACTTAGATAGATTCATCTCAAATCACTTTCCTAGAATAGAAACTTCAATAATTTCTCTATTTAAGCACACGCCCTAATTTTCCTTTTTAATCCTTTAAGCACTTGAAAAACGTTTCTTATTGTAGTCTTCATAAGACTTAAGAAAGATCACAAAGGCTATGTTTTTAATTTCCTTTCATAAAGAAAATCTAAAGTTTATTAAATAGTTTATTTAACCTTTTGAATCGTATTCAAAACATTGACTATTTAATTAACCTTTAAGCAATGATAGAAGTAAGTCGATACATAAATCTTACAAGTTTGAAAACAACCTTTCCAAAATCAGTTGTGGTCATTCACATTCAAAATTTGAATTAATTTTCATCGTATGACAGAATGATCATACTGGATCGTATCCAATATTATGAGCTTCCGCTTTTCATTAATAATAATTAAAGTCTTGAAGTACTCCATCAAATATGTAGTATCCTTGTCTCTAACTACTATAACGGGATTGCTCGTGCCATTGCTTATTTTAAAAGGATTAAAATTACTTAACCATATTTGAGAACGTTTCTCCAAAGGTAACAGTCATAATTTGGTTTTTACTAATCGAGAAAAAACACAAATATAAAGTTTGCTAAAACTACAACATAAAAAATGAAAATAAAAGAGTGTTATTGTTTATACACGCAAAATCAAAAATGGTCTTTTGATTTATGATTTTGCTCCCACTAGTCAACTACTCCCAATTGACTTTCAAGAATTGTCCAAAATTCTTTAGTGGCTGAGATCCAATCTAGTTACTTGATTCCCGGCGGTGGTCGATCAATCAAGATAATTTCGAAAGGTAGGTAATGCTTTACCAATCACATCACTATGTAATTCTCAGTGGTTGACTAGTCAACTCTTTGGCGATACACATCATTATATGTTAGTCAACCCCTTGTCTCTAAAGTCAGACGGCCCTGACGGTGGCCAATCACCGAAAGACTCTAGTCAAGTCATAACCCAATATTCATGAGATCTCATACGATCATATCTCAATAACGATGATATACCCGAGGTAGGTCAACTCCCGGCAATGGTCGATCAGTTGGATCCGAACACAGGCTCTTCACCGTCGTTATACTATTGGGAGACAATATTTCGACTTGATTTTTGTTGTGGAAGTATTTTCGTAAATTAATTCATTTAATTAATTTTAATTTCGGTCTCATCAATTATATCTATCTCTATAGATATATATCATACACATTTATCTAGATCGTGCCTAGTCATGCATCTATCGTATCATATAAAATAAATACAAGCATAAAATAAATAAATGCGTAAAGTAACCGGTATGATCATGGACTTTTCCTAGGTGCGGTTTCGAATACAAACTGACGAAACCGCGGGTCACAATCTAAGGGTAGCTGCAACCGCCAATAGGATATTTAATGCGCCATCTCCAATGGGATCTTTATTCTTCTTTCTTTGGTCTCTATCTTCTGCTCCATTCTTGTTACATTTAATTCTATCTAATAAAATAAATACACAACGCGGGGGGGGGGGGGGTGGGGGTGGGGGAACTAACGGGAATGGGATAAATGCAGAAAATAAACTAGGTCACGTTCTCATAACGGCCTAGGACAATTTTTAAACCAACAGAAAAATTAAATCATTCACATCTATCCTATCGGTCGAGTCCATGATCAATCGGGGTCCATATAATCATATTATATCTACTATATCTAATCCATACAATAACATCTTATGAAAAAGATAAAATTAAAATTTAACTACTTGCGTCTTAATTAATAAATTAACATTTAATCTATTAAATAATTTTATCCAATCAATTAACTAATTAACATTTAATTAATTAAATGATTTTAAACGAAATAAAATTAACGATTAATTTTAAACGATTTCAATTTTAATTTTAATTAACTGGAACTATTCCAAAAATAAATCAAAATTAAAATTAGGTCTCTTTTGTTTCTTTCCTTTTGATTCCTAATCAAAAGGGATGCCGTTGGATTCCTAAACCAAAAGGCATATTCCTAAACCAAATTTGGTTTAGGCTTGACCACTTTCCAAAATCAAAATTCTGGAAGTGGCCTAGGCCTAGACCTTTTACAAATCAAATATTTGAAAATGTCCTAGGTCTATTCCAAATCAAATATTTGGAAATGCCAAATAATTTTGTTTTAGGCCTAGGCCACTTCCAAAATCAAATATTTGAAAATGCCAAATAATTTTGGTTTAGGCCTGGCCACTTTCCAAAATCAAAATTTTGGAAGTGGCCTAGGCCTAGGCCTTTTACAAATCAAATATTTGAAAAGGGCCTAGGCCTATTCCAAATCAAATATTTGGAAATGCCAATATTATTTTAATGCCACGTGGCATCCCAATTTCCCAAACTATTTGAACCATTGGTTAGCCACATGACACAACTAAACAAAGAGATATCAATCACAACTATGAACCATATTGAATCACAAATACACAAAACAAAAAACCGGGGACCACCGCATCACACCAGCAGCCCGGAGGCCGCCGGCACCACCGGCGATCACACGATGGTGGTGCCGCCGCCGATCAGCCGAGCACCACCATTGCCGCCCTTTTTTTTCTTTTCGTGTATCAATTTTGCAAATAAAAAATCTTTCATAATTTAATTACGTGATTTAAACGATAAAATTAACTACGCCAAATAACATGCTTATTGCTTAAGCTCGAAGCTCTCTCTGATACCACTGTTATGAAATCTACGCGGGAACGCAGCGGAATTTAAAATTTTATTTCCTTTTAACCAAGATCGACTTCGTTTAAGCAATAAACTAATAAGCTAGTAGACGGTGGTTACCTTGGTTGATCTATAAGATCGACGCTTTGACCGTCTAAGGAGAGTAGTTCTGCATAGAGCCACCCAAGTGTTCGGCCTCTACCGCTAGTCCACACGAACAGCTCGCCGGAATCCCATCATGGATTGCTATTGGAAAACTCCGGTTACAAGACCGGCCCTTTTCCCCTCACTCCAACTCTCTATAGGATGCTCTCTATTTTACACAAGAACTATTAGTTGTTTGAATTGTGATGTATAAAAGAGCTTGACACCCACCTCTTATTTATAGTGTAGGGGGCGCCCCAACCTAGAGTGGAGGAGAAGAAAACATTTTCCCAATAAAATAAGGAAAATCTTATAGATTGATATCTCTTTAATGATAATTAATTTTGCCAATATCTTATATTGAATATAATTATCTTATTACCATAAATCTAATTTTCCAAAATCAATTAATATCTCATATTAATATTATGGTAATCTTATTAATTAAAGTGCACAATCCAAGTGTATCTTACACACTAATAAGTTGCGCCCCATAAGCCAATAAATTGGCATTCAGAATATTCTTTAATTAATCAACATAATTAATATCTTGTATTTAATTTATTCATAATAAATAAATACCATCATATTAATTTACCATTATAACCTTTATAGTACGAGATAAATTCTTTCATTATTTGGTTATCATATATAACCACATTTTAATCCGGCTAGATGTTCATATGTGTATGACCCGATATGCTTCCGAATATGTATGCCGTAGACACAAATTGCAAATTACGAAAATGCCCTTCATACCTAACGATCACGAGATAGCGTCTAGCAACACACCGTGACCCCCAATCATCGGAAGAGTCAAACGCAATGACTACTACCTTTCATGTGAAATAGTTACCGTGTAACTTACAATCCTATCGCTGTAATAATATCCATACGGTCGTACGTCGAGTGTCAAACATTAACGACCGTATCTTATAATCTGGATATCATGCTCTCTCGAAGTAACTCGTTTACTTCCACTTTGTAAAGATTCACGAGAGCTAGACATTCCTTATAAGAAGGCCATTTCGGATATTCGATCCCAATTATAGGATACGCGATTCCCGGACGACCAATCATGTATGCTCCGCATGCTTCAGTATCACACCCAATCACTACCGCATGATCGCCCTGTGGCTAGGGGAAACCTCAATAGTGTCAAAGCATGACAATCCACACCGTGATGCCATGAGGACTCCGGTCTTACGGATAATTACACAACTGCCACATAGTGCGACACTTAATGTAAGTGGGTCAGTCTAACGTACGCATTCTCTAATACACGTCCACGTACAGTCCAAGTGTCTCTACACTTTGATAGACGAGATCTATCCCTGCTCTTAAAGACAGAAGACATCTAATACGTGCTAGTCTGCTTATACTATCATTGCCCTGTTTAATAGTACATCAGCCGAGAGACATTTAAGTATCAAACTTATTAAAGTGATTAGAGATCTCATCAACCATAATCGCCCATCATGGTTTTTCTATCACAGTTTAACACTAAGGACGTTATCATATAACAATTCATAATTGGTTCTTTAAAAGAACATATATACGACAACATAAAAGCCATTTAATATATGCACAAACATAAAGAAATAGTAGAAATGATCCGACCCAATCGGATCCGGTTCAACCCGATTGGGTTTAGGACACTATTTCAACATGGACGTACATTCTCTACGTTTGGATGTAGAGAAATTCACATTGAATGTTGCATTTTAAGTTGAGTTGTTTTTTAAACAGATTGAATACTCATCAAAACACCAAAACAACATACACCCAAAATATAAATGACTACCAACATACAACAAAATACCAAAAATAACATACACCAAAAATTCCTACACAAAGTTTGTCAAAACAACATACACAAAAATACCTATATATCTACTATTTGATTAAATAGCTGCACACAAAGTTTCTTTCTTAGCAACGGGATATTGTCATGATGGATCAGATTAACCTTTCGTTGTGCATCAAATGCTCAATGAACTTGACCGTGTATACCCCATAGTCACCCCTGTATTATATGAATAGTGTAAGAATAGTGTAAACTGTATAATATAATAAATAGTTTGAAGTTTATAACACTTACGGAATTGGCATTTGTGGTACGAATTCAGGTTTTACTACTCTGACATCAAAAAGCGGCTTCTCTGGATCAACCATTTGTGGGAGTTGAAGTAGACGAGCATCCGTCTCCAACACTCTCCTAAACGAAACACCCCACGCTTTGATGTTTCTCTTCATATTAGCCTTATACGGCTTCCCCGACAGACAATCCCACACCCTAATCTTCCAATCGGGAATAGACACTTGGACAGCTGCCTAGTGAGCATGACTAATGGACTAGGGAATGTATATCACGGTGTTTTCATCCCATTGCTTGGCGTACCGATCCAAAAAGTCTAGAATGTCCGTTGTGTCTGGCGGCTTTCCCTGATCTACATGACCTTGGCCGCAAAAGGCGGCTAATTCAGAGTATGCAATGGCCGTATGCGGTTGAAAGCATCCTGGATGTGCTTCCATTTGCCGTTGTATCAGGTCTAGATACGCATTGACATACTGTACGCATGCAAAAATAAGTTAGAGATAATGAAATCAGAAATATGAAAATGAAGTCACAAGAATATACTTCTCGGTCTAACTCTTTAAGATGGTCATGGAGACGTGTGAACCACGCATTGCCCATCGGTTCTGTAAGGCGGAAACCAGCTGCGTACCCCGTCGGAATCTCAATTGGGGGCGGATGTTCTTGTTGGTACCACGTTGTGAAATTGTTTTCCAGCTCGTCCGGAAACTTTTTCAACGGTGTCCATCTCACAACGTTATCACCGGGCAGACTGACTATGTGAGACCTATCAGTTAAATACCGTGGTCGGCTAGTAGTCTGACGGGTCGTTAATCTTCTGTCAATTGCATCATCCGCCTTTCGTTTACCCAATTGTACAACACTTGGAGCACCTGCTAAACAAATTTCTATACATGATCAAGTTATATAGTTTTTCACAATATAATTTATAGTTTTGAAATTAAAAATAAATTAACTTACTATAATCCATCTCAGGCTCCACAACCGATGCCTGGTTGGTCGTAGCCTCGGGAGGGGGATGGGGCGTAGCCTCGGGAGGGGTAGGGGTCGTAGCCTTGGTAGGGGTCGTAGCCTCGGGAGGGGTCGTAGCCTCGGTAGTAGCATCGCCAGTAGCTGCATCAAAATAGGCACTCTCATCAATTCACGATAACAAAAAATATCTATGTTAATAATACAAATTTCAATATAAATAAACCTACTAAACAATAATTAGATATAAATAACATAATGCTTACCCGAATAAGGATCCTCCACGAATAATTCGTCGACGAAATCCTTCTCGACTCCCTCCTTCTGAACTCCCTCCAGCTGCACTCTCTCTTGCCCGGGTTGGGAAATTCCTTCAAGAATCTTATCATACCCGAACATCATCATCGGGTCGTCGGACATGGTAGGAGATGGATGAGTATGCTGATGTGTATGCTGACCAGGTGGAGGCTGATGAGTATGCGACCGAGTGTGTAGCGGTCGGTATGCGTCGGTATGATGACCCTATGTAGACCGATCAGGGTCAAACTGAGAAGATGTGGCCCGGTCAGTATCGTGTGGAGGAGGTGGAGGTGGAGACCGATGAGGGGTAGACTGAAAATATGTTGCCCGGTTAGTATCATAATACATACAACTAAATTTATCGCATAAAGAAATTGACAATGAAATAATTTTTTACCTGATCTCTGGATGACAGCGTTTGCATCAACCCCTTAAGTTCAAGAAGTATCGCCCCATGCTCATTCTACCACTGTATAACCTCTCGAATTACTTGCCGGTTCTCATCATTCTGCCGGCGAATTTCCTCCCGAATGTCATTCAGCCCATTATCTATCCTTCTCTTCACAGCCCTATAAAGCCCAGCAGCTTCATCTTCTTCATCAGATTCATCTTCTTGTGCCTGTAGCATCATAGTGTATGAACTGTGCGGCACACGTCGTGAATGATGAGGTAGAGGCTGTTGTGAAGTAGTGGGATGTGAAGTAGAGGCTGACTATTGTGTAGTAGAGCGTGGTTACTGTGTAGTAGATGGACGTCTAGGAGGTGGCCGTGCAATTGGTACATGCCGAAAGATCACACGTGGCGGCTCATTAATCTCCGCATCAGGGATGCCCCTATCTAGCATCAACTCCCTATCAACTTCCCTTGCAGCCAGATATCCTATAACACGGCTATGCAAACAATGTATATTTCATTAAAATTAACAATAACAAAATGTTTAACCATACCGGATATAATTAAAAGAAAATGTTTATTAAGCTTATTACCTTACTTGCCTTCGCCAACAACCCCTTCCACTACGGAGGGGTAGTCTTGCAACTCCATCTCATCATTTGAGGAGCCGCATCAGGAGCTCTGAGGGTGGCAGCAATAGTCGGAACAACAATGTCATGGAGGGTCTCGTAAGCCCAAAACTGTAAGGCATGTATAACCCCTTGTATCGTCACCCTGCCTTCTGGAATTTCCTTGTATGTATTCATCATGTGACAGATCTTTCTATAAGTCTGATCCCACAACCAAGTACCCCATGGAAAGTCATTTATGCCTTCTAAATTCTCAACCAAATAGAAGGTCTCACGAGGTACCTTAGTAGTCTCATCATGACCCATCATAATCCCGTGAATAAGGTAGACTAAACCTACATGGTAGAGAACTTCAGGATGCTCACCCTCATCCAATAACCATCTCTCAATATCCGGTATGATGATCGGTTTTGGGTCAGGATGATGGATGTGGCCATATGTCCCCTCAGTAAAACACCTGGAATAACGTTCGGGAGCTTCCGGGAGATCACCAACCCTAAAACCGGTAATCATACAAAACTCCCGTCTACCGAACTTCACGGTCGTCTCACCAAATCTAAAATGAAGCTCACCGGGCAAATTCGGATAAACGGCACTGAAACATACATATTGCAAAACTTTGGCGGAAAACTGCCAGTGCTCGTACATTTCAATGAATTCTCGAAAAACCCCACCTCTCAATGTTCCCTCAAATCCGATCCTTCTCATGTGAATGTCAAGAAGATCCCGGAGCTTGGTCTTTTCCCCTCTAAAAGTCCATGTAAAATTTTCCTTTACTTTGTAGACATCAGTTCTATGAGGGCCAATCAACTGTTAACAAATAGCATTGTTTCAAGTCAATCACACACATATACTAGTCAATCACAAGCTTTATACACAAACGTTTTGAAGTAAATCAACTATATAGTACATCTACTACCAAAGAAGAAATAATAGAGCTACCAATACCTAAATGATTAATGTAAGTGTAAGTGTGATCAATATTTCCAATAACAATGGTCTCTGAAAAACAGAGCCATTTTCAGTACCATTTTGGGTAGGAACAACACCCTTATGCACGATCAAACCATCAATCTCACCATCAAGCCTCAATCAATCTCAACATGAACATATACATGAAAAAATGCATAGTAACACCATACTCATACACTATCAACTTACATGTCCCAAATGTAAACTTACCTAGCCACAAATTGCATGTTTTTATCAAATTACAATCAAGACTAACCTAAACCCTATAAATTGGAAAAATCTGCATACAAAATACAAAAGAGGACTAAAGAGCAGTTTTCTACGTCCAAACATAGAAACACTTACGTCCAGACGTAGAAAACCTACGTCCAGACGTAGAAAAATCAGCCTAAACACAGAAAATCCAGTTTAATCGTCTTCTTCAAAATAACTCCCTTACTTCAACCCACATAAAGAAAAATCAGGCTAATCCCCTCTATCAGTCAACAATATCAGGCTAATCACCACAAGGCCAACAAATGTCAGGCTAATCACCACTACAAAACACTAAAAATTGGAAAATATATAGAACAAAATTTAGGAAACAATATAACAATAAAACGTTTTAAATGCATCATAAGGGGAAACACTTACACTTTCTATATTGCTTTGATCCATTATGCTTGAGAGCAGAGGTGGCAAATCTGAATATTTGGTGCAAAATCACCGTCCAGACGTAAAAGAACTGATGAGAAACGTAGGGATTAGAACGTTTGGAAGGGGATAGAAGGATAGAGAGAGAGAGAGAGAGAGAGAGAGAGAGAGTTATTCAAAATATTTCAGGACCTTACGTTTAAACGTAAGTTCCCTAGGTTGAGTGTTTTTAGGTTATGTGAATTCCTTACGTTTAAACGTAAGGAACCTTACGTTTACCTGAATTTCCATGTCAGAAAAGGCACGACCTGATTTTAAAGTGTCAGGCCTGACACAACCTGATTTTCCAATATCTGCTTACTGACCCATTCTCCCTCTTCTTTCTCTCCCTTCACTAAACGCTCTTGCCCTCATCGTCCCTGATTTTTTTTTCCGGCGCCGGCTCTCCATCCTTCCTTTTCTTTTAATTTTCTTGTAAGTTTGTTGATCTTGTCTAGATCTACCTTATATTTATCCGAGTCTGCCCTTCTTCAAGCTCAGATCTACTTTTCATCTCCTATTTCCTCCGGTTCGGCTGGCGGCGTATATTCCGGTGGTTTACTCTTCTTCTTTGAATCAAACTTTTAAGATTTTCTAGGCGGCGTTTGGATAACAACGAGTTTTCCGGCGATGGTTTTGTGTTTTTGGCTGTTGTTCTTGCCAAAATCGCCTTTGCCGGACCTCTTTTCAGGTTCGCCGGTTTGAAGGAGAGCAAGGTTTCTGGTGATGGATTGAGGTTATGGCTGCTGATGTTGCGGATTTGCATTCGCCGGTTGGTCTTGCACGATTCTGGGTTGAATTTGAATGCATGCAGAGCTTTCTGCCGATTTAGTTTTTTTATTCATCCTGAAGTGTCCTGAAGGAGGTATGCCTGCTGTAGCTTGGCGGCTTGTGATAACGGATGGTGGCTCTGGGGAAGAAGTCTTTGTGTGTTTGTGCATGTTTGTTTTTTTTTCTTGTTTTTCTGTGTTCCGGTCCGGTCGGTAATAGTTGGGTTCTTCCGGATTGTTTATTCTCCTATTAAGTTTCTAGATTAGTTTTTGTCTAATTATGTCATGACATGGCTGAATATTGTAATTGGTACCAAATCAAGTCCTCTGTTATGAGGTAGAATTTGGTGGAGATGGGTGTTTTCCCATGTCCTTTGTTTCTCTTTTCGTTTCTGTGGTGGTGGTGTCCGGCTTTAGGCCGGTGGTGATCCGGAATTAGTCTGGATATTTTCCCGGCTTGGTCCGGTGTAACTCGTAATTTTGTTGTTATGTTTTAATGAAATCTTTCGTTTCCAATAATATAAAAAAAAAAAAAAGTCCACTTACACAACTATTCAACTTCCCTTAATCTAGTAGCCCGCTTTTATACAAATTCCCACCATAATTTTATTTTTATTTTTATAAACCCACAAGTTTTTGTTTGGAAGAGATAATAAAGTAAATTTCAAACTCCACTACCTCAATACCATTAATCATCCCTCTTAATTCACAATTTGCTGCGTATATTCTAAACTGGTTCTGTGAGTCAAATTTTCTCCTCTCTAATTGAAACATAAGCACTCACGCATATCGTACCCCATCAAATCAGATATGAATTGACAAAATTTTGTCCGAAAAAAGTTGCGCTTCAAAAATAATGTTGGGAGAGGATGCCCACACTCTTGAATGCCTAAGGAAATAAAGTTGCATCTTTACTACCACCAATTGGTTTTAGTACAACGGTAAGCGCTTTATCCTAACAAATAAAGGCCTCGTCCGGAAAAATGACCTCGGGCCCCGGATTTCACAAGGCCGGCTCTGAAAGTCACTTCTAGAGCTAAAACCGATTTCCCGTAAGGTTGATTTTGAGAATTCGAGAATCGACCTCACGAAAGATGATTATTGATCCAGAACCAATAACCGATTTTCACAAGATAAATTCTATGAAAATGGGGTGGGGCGCGGATAAAAGCCCTTATTTTTTATTTTTTATTTTCATTTCCTTTTTGGAATCTAAATCTTTTCGTACATCTTAGGATGAGATATCAAATGTGTCGCCAGCTATCTACCACTTATTGCACTGAATATATGCTTTGTGGCGACTCGATCAATATTGTCAATTTCTCCTCATGAAAAATTCCCATTTATCTATACTTTTGCCCACCAACACATGGGTATAAGTTTCTCCTAGTCTTTTTTATGAGTAGAAACGAAAATGATTTGTTTATATCATTTGAGTAATGCTATATATGTCTACAATAAAATTGACACAAAAAAAAAAAAATCATGTATGAAGAATAATCTTTTGAATATTTCATCATTTGTCTACATAATTTTTATGACTAAGTATGTTGGGAGAGATTGCCACACTCTTAAATGTATAAGGAAATATAATAGCACATTTATTAACACCAATTGGTTTTAGTAGAACGGTAAGCGCTTGATCCTTAACATGGTTTCAGCGCCACATTTCATGAGATCGAGCACTAGTGTGAACATTATTTTACCTCAATTATATTGTGCAAGTATCGGTAGAGATAACCCACACTTGATGGGCGTGTTGAAGATTATGCAAGTGTTGGGAGAGATTGCCCACACTTGAGAATGTATAAGATGTTAGGAAAGACGGTAGACGGTAAGCCCACACTTGAGAATGTATAAGATGTTAATTATCAACCTATCGGAGTCAGGTTGAGAGAGATTGTATAAGATGTTAATTATCAACCTCCCCATCAGCTTAAGCTTGGGAGAGATGGCAGTTATCAACTTATCGGAGCCAGGTTGGGAGAGATTGTATAAGATGTTAATTATCAACCTCCCCATCAACTTAAGCTTGGGAGAGATGGTAGTTCAATATGGTATCGGAGCCAGGTTGAGAGAGATTTCTCACACTTGAGGGGGAGTGTTGAACCCCAATTATATTGTGCAAATGTTGGAGAGATTGCCCACACTTGAGGGGGGTGTTGGGAGAGATTGCCACTCTTAAATGTATAAGGAAATATAGTAGCATATTTACTAACACCAATTGGTTTTAGTAGAACGGTATGAGCATGATCCTAACAAATTAATCGGTTTAAATCATTAGGGACAGATCTGCAACGAATTAAATTTAAAACATAGATTATTCATGCTAAAGTGGACTAAATCTATGAAAAAGAAGAAGATAAGTGACGAGTCAATCCAAAGTTCAAGGTAGAGGATATGTCGCAGCTTTTGTGTATAGATGGGGGATCATTGGTGATATTCCTTTCTTCAAATCTTAATGGTAGCTTGGCCGGAGTTGACGAGGCTGATAAAAACAAGGAATTTGGGTGCAGTGAACCAAGAATTGATGTTTAGGTGATTTAGTGGACTATATTTGTATTATTGGGTGGGCTGGATTAAAACTAACAGAGTTGGAATGAATTATATAGGATTTTAAATACCAAAAATACAAGTGGGTGGGATGCACCCTCTTAGGGATGGTGCCCGAAAAATATTATTGTATTATTTTTTATTAAATAAAACGACATTTGTTATAAATCATTATGTATATACACACATCACAAAAAATCCCAAATGATTCATAATGTGACTACAATACTCGGTGCATAAGAGTTATGTACAAGATGATTGAGTTTATGGTGATACTCTTTAAATGTTAAATCCGTGATGAAATTAGTTGAAGTTTTGGATCAGTCAATTAACACACCATTAGTGCCATAGAACACGTCATGTGTGACCGTCTGATCCGGGCCGTCGATATTGAATGGCAACACTTATATATGATTTGATCATGTATGACTTGGACCGATTTAATACGATGATCTCATGATAATTCCGAAATGAGAGAATCTAATTAAATCATAAGATGACTATTATGAATTAATCTTAATTCTGATGTGATTATAGGCTCATGCCTATTTTAGGGTGGTGTTTGATGTGACACTAAAGTTAGCTCAGTGAAGCTTTCCCAAACACGTCCATGTTGGCACCATTCAGGGACATGTAGCCAAGAATGTAAGTCACAAAGATAGAGTCAAATCCTTTTTGTGGGAAGAAGAAAGTCGGTTCCCTCGTTTGTTAATTATGGAACAAATCGATCGGCCAAATTTATGATCCTGGATTATAAATATCGATCACTAGTGAATTAATGGTAGTCGATGATAAGGGGTTGAATGGACAATGCCTGGCTTCATATATGAATCTGTTAGGAAATCACTAGTTTAACGCAGCGGAATTTAAAATTTGATTTCCTTTTTCTAGATCGTTCTTTGTTTAATGCAATAAACACGTTAAGTAGTTCGACGGTTATACCTCAGATGATTTATAAGATCGTCGCTTTGACCGTCAACGGAGAGTAGTTCAGTGCGCAAGCCGTCCACGCATCCGGCCTCTATCGCTAATCCACACGAACCCTGGAATCCTCCTTGGATTGCTACTGGAAAACTCCGGTTGCTAGACCGGCCTTTTTCCTCCCTCACAAACTCACTATGGATTGCTCTCTATTTTACACAAGAACTATGAGCTCTTGCAATTGTGATGTACAAAAGAGCTTGACACCCACCTCTTATTTTTAGCTAGAGGTGGCGCCCCAATTAGTGTGTAGGAGAAGAAAACCTTTTTCCAATAAAATAAAGAAAATCTCCTAGATTGATTTATCTCCTTAATTATAATTTATTTTGCCAATATCTTATATTGAATAATTATCTTATTACCATAAATCTATTTTTCCAAAATCAATTTGTGGAAATATATCACTCGACGATCTGCCGAGGCTCGACAGAGTCTTGAGCGGTACCGCTCGATCCTCATGATCACAAAGCGACTTTATCGTGCATAACTTTATTTGTACACTTTATTTATTTGTAAAAGACATATTAATTGTGATACATATAAACAATTAATATGTCAAACTCTAGTTTACTTTATGTCATAGACATAGACATAGATTGTACTTTTACTTTTTGCTTTTGTGCCGCCCACATCTACATACTCAAGTGGCCGCCCTAGCTAGCTAGTCTCTTTCCAAATTGTATCTATTTATACTCCTTCATTATCAATGAATAAAAGATAAGTTGAAGTTTACTCTTGTGTTAACACATTCTCAAACTCTCTTCATGGTATCGAGCCATTTGTGTTCTAACTTTTTCCGCCGCAAACTTCATATTTCGAAGAATGTCTTCCACATCCGACATTACTTCAACCTCGACGAGACTCTCGGCCCTCGGTCGATCGGGAGTACCGACAACTCCTCTTCTTATACAAACCATAGACTTGATGGTAACAACTATCCGTTATGGTCAAGGTCTATGAAAATGTACATTTACGGACAAAGTAAGATGGGATACTTGTCCGGAACTAAACCCGCACCCGCCGAAACCGACCCCGGTTTTGAAGCATGGGACACAACAAATAATCAACTCATGACCATCCTCACGAGGTCAATGACAAAAGAGATAAGTGAAAACTTTATGATGTATGATACGCCAAAGAAATGCGGGATAATGCCGTAGATCTTTACTCCAAGAAGGATAATACATCCGAGGTATATGAACTAGAAGCTCAAATTCAAACTTGCAAGCAAGGGGATATGTACGTAACTCAATATTTCAATCAACTATCTAAGGCTTGGCAACACTTAGATATGTTAGAAACTCACTCATGGAATGATGTCAAGGATCTTTGCTCTTTATAAGGACATCATAGAAAAGAAGAGAGTATTCGGGTTCCTCACTGGACCGAATCCTACTCTTGATGATGTTAGGGGAAGAATTCTTGCCACCAAACCTCTTCCAAATCTCAAATCCATGTTTGCCGAGGTCAAACATGAAGAAAGTAGGAGAAAAGTCATGCTTCGAAATCCACTACGACAACCCTACGAAGGTGCCGCCTACGGACCGTCGGGAAGGCCGCCGAGGTTGCCGAGACATACAAGAAGCCTACCGAGAAAACTGGAAAACGTTTCGTGATCACCGCAAACGCACAAATCACACCAAGGACAACCGCCGGAAGCTCCATGGCAAGCCTAACTCCTCAAAAACCTCAAAACCTATCGGGGAAAGTCAAGGCGGACACATTAGTGAGGAGGAGAATGAAAACCGGATGAATGCTCGGTTGTCGCATTCAAAGCCTTCCCGAATCAACAAAAGGAAGGTAGTCACTCTACCGATGTTGCTACTCATACTCATACAAAAAATTCTACTCTTCCCTTAGCAATGAAACATGGATTGTTGATTCTGGGCATCCTCCCATATGACCGGTAATAAAAACCTTATAACCAACTATATGCCTTGTCACCAAATTCATAACATTAAAACTGGCGATGGATCTATCTCTCGTGCAAAAGGTGTTGGAAATGTTAAACTCACTAATAAGATATGCCTACAGGATGTCCTATTTGTTCCAAACTTAGACTCGCAATCTTATATCCGTCGGTAGACTCACTAAAGATTTGAATTGGACTGTTGTTTTTAAGGAAAATCGGTGCACATTCCAGGATCCTACTTCACAGAAGTGATTGGGAAGGCTAAACCTTGCGCCGGATTGTTTCGGTCAACCCCGCCGAAGACGAAGACCGAAGACCGAATCCGCCTCGGCACTCGCTCCCGTACTTTAGACAATATCATGTTATGGCATTATAGATTAGGACATCCAAGTTTTGGTTACTTGAAATCTTTAACTCCCGAATTGTTTAAAGGATGTAATCTCGAATGACCTTCAATGTGATATTTGTCAATTTGCTAAACTTACAAAATCTGTGTATGCTAAGTTACCTCATTTGCATTCCTCACCCTTCACCTTAATACACAGTGATGTGTGGGGACCCTCTAGGGTGAAAAGTATAACGGGGAAAAGGTGGTTTGTCACCTTTATTGATGATCATACCAGGGAACACTTGGGTTTTTTTAATGAAAGACAAATCGAAGTTGGTCATATCTTTCAAGAATTTTATCATATGGTCTCCACTCAATTTGATACTAAGGTCAAGATCTTAAAGACCGATAATGCTCTAGAATACTATGAGTCTAATCTCGGTACCTTCTTGACGGATAGAGGAATTGTTCATATCGGTAGTTGTGTGGAAACACCTCGGCGAACGGGGTTGCCGAGAGAAAGAACAGCACCCGCTTGGAAATGGCCGGATCAATCATGTTCACCACACATGTTCCTAAATACATGTGGGGTGAAGCTATACTTGACCGCAACTTATTTACTCAACGTACTTCCCGCGAGTGTTAGGTTTCAAAACTCCACTCCAAACCCTACCGACCACACACTCCCGCCATCATCTTGTTTCCCGAGTTGCCTCCAAAGATCTTTGGTTGTACTTGTGTTTGTGTATATCCATGCTCAACACGAAGTAAACTTGATCCTAAAGCTCACAAGTGCATTTTCCTAGGTTATGCAAAGGACGAGAAAAGGTTACAAGTGTTATTCCCCTATTGAAAAGAAATTTTACAATTCTATGGATGTAAAATTCTTTGAAAGGACCCCTTATTACAAAGAAACCTACCGAGCCATTCACCGATGGAAACCCGATTGAAATTGACTTAAACCCTTCCCTCAGCAAACTCTTAACCCTCAGCAACCTACTGATCCTCAGCAGACTGAACTTCAGTACCCTACTGACTCTCTACAGCCTAATACTTCTCAGCAACCTCCTGAACAAGAATCTACTGACCCAGAGCCTGCTGAACCGAACCTCAGCAGCCTACTGAACCAGAGTCTGCTGGACCTCAGCTTATTGACTCTCAGCAGTCTGCTGAGGTGGATGACAGACCTATTGCTCTAAGGAAAGGGAAAAGATCATGCACTGATCATTCTATTCATTCTTATTTATCTTATGATCAGTTGTCTCCTGTCTTTGCCATGTTTACACAGGACCTGGACTCTCACTCTATCCCTAGAAATATTCAGGAGGCTCTTCAAAATGATAAGTGGAAGGTCCGTTGTTAAAACGAGATGACCGCCCTCCCGGATAATCATACTTGGGATCTCACAACTCTTCCAAAAGGCAAAAAGACAATCGGTACCGCAAATGGTTATTCACTATCAAATACACTGCGATGGCACTATTGACAAGTACAAAGCCGATTGGTAGCCGGGGGATTCACACAAACTTATGGCATTGACTATAAAGAAACTTTTGCACCGGTGGCAAAGCTCAACACCTTTGTCGGGTACTAATTTCTCTAGTTGTCCAACTTGACCGGCCTCTTCATCAATTGGACATCAAAAATGCTTTTCTAAATGGGGACCTTACCGAGGAGGTTTATATGACTATACCTCCTGGTTTTATCAATCCTCATACTCAAGGCAAGGTGTGCAAGGCGAGGAAATCTCTATATGGCTCCGAAGCAATCACCAAGGGCATGGTTTGGAAAATTAACAACTGTGGTCAAAGCCGCTTGGATATCACCAATGCAATTCGATCACACTATGTTCATCAAGACAACCAACCGAAGAGGTCTATTCTTATTGTCTATGTGGATGATATCATCCTTACTTGGAGATGACCCCGCCGAGATCCAACACTTGAAAGAATTGCTTGGCAAAGGTATTTCGGGTTAAAGACTTGGGTTTACTTAAGTATTTTCTTGGCATGGAAGTAGCTAGAAACATCAAAGGAATCTCGGTCTCCCAAAGGAAATATGTACTTGGACTGCTAAAGGAAACGGCATCTTTGGGGTGCAAACCCTCGTATCCCCAAGTAGACCCCGTCATACCCCGCTACATGGTGACATTGCTTTGTAAGAAAGGAACAATATCAAAGACTTGTAGGGAAACTCATCTACCTATCCCATACAAGACCGGATATTGCATATGGTGTCGGTCCGTTAGCCGGTTCATGCATTGCCCTACCGAGCAACATTGGGATGCGATGAATAGAATACCGCGGTATTTGAAGTCCACTCTCGGCCAAGGGTTACACTTCACCAAGTCTGCGATAGATCCATCAAGGTCTATACCGATGCTTGATTGGGCCGGATGCCACATAGATAGAAGGTCTACCACGTGCTATTGTTCCTATGTATGGGGCAATCTTGTTACTTGGAGGAGCAAGAAGCAACCTACGTGTCTAGAAGCGATCTTGAAAGCCGAACTCGGGGCACTTGTTTTAGGCATTTGTGAAGCTCTTTGGCTCAAAAGAGTTCTTACCGAACTTCAAAGAACCTATTCAAACCTATCACACTCTGTTGTGATAATAACTCAAAGCACTATGCATGGCGAGGATCCAGTCCATCATGACAAAACAAAACATGTGGACATTGACAGACACTTTCTCGAAGGAGAAGATTGATGCCAAGATTATTCAACTCCGATGTTCCTTCGAAGATCAAAATGCTTGATATTCTTACCAAGGCTATTCCACCTCTTACGTTCACGAGACTAAGTAGCAAACTTGGCGCATCAATATATACGGCCAGAGTTTGAGGGGGGTGTGGAAATATATCACTCGGCGGTCTGCCGAGGCTCACAGGTGTTTGAGCGGACCGCCGATCCTCATGATCACAAAGGCGGACTTTATCGTGCATAACTTTATTTGTACACTTTATTTATTTGTAAAAGACATATTAATTGTGATACATATAAACAATTAATATGTCAAACTCTAGTTTACTTTATGTCATAGACATAGACATAGATTGTACTTTTACTTTTTGCTTTTGTGCCGCCCACATCTACATACTCAAGTGGCCGCCCTAGCTAGCTAGTCTCTTTCCAAATTGTATCTATTTATACTCCTTCATTATCAATGAATAAAAGATAAGTTGAAGTTTACTCTTGTGTTAACACATTCTCAAACTCTCTTCACAATTAATATCTTATATTAATATTATGGTAATCTTATTAATTAAAGTGCACAATCCAAGTGTATCTTATACACTCAAAGATGGCGCCCCATTAGTCAATTAATTGACTTCCGGAATATTCTTTAATTAATATAATTTATATATAATTAATATCTTGTATTTTATTTATTCATAATAAATAAATACCACCATATTAATTTACCACTATAACCTTTATAGTCTAGGGATAAACTTCCTTATTTGGTTATCAACCATAAGCGCATTTTAATCCGACTCGATGTTCATATGTGTGTGACCCGATAGGCTTCCGAATATGTTGGCCGTAGACACAAAGTGCAATTTACTAAAATGCCCTTCATGCCTAACGATCACGAGATAGCGTCTAGCAACACACCGTGACCCTCAATCATCGGAAGAGTCAAAAGCAATGTCTACTACCTTTCATGTGAAGCAGTTACCGTGTAACTTACAATCCTATCGCTGTAACAATATCCATATGATCGTATCTCGAGTGTCAATACATTTACGATCGTATCTTATAATCTGGATATCACGCTCTCTCGGGATAACACATTTACTCCCACTTTGCAAAGATTCTTGAGAGCTAGACATTCCTTATAAGAAGGCCATTTCGGATATTCGATCCCAATCATAGGATACGCGATTCCCGGACGACCAATCATGTATACTCCGCATGCTTCAATATCATGCCCAATCACTACCGCATGATCGCCCCGTGGTTAGGAGAAATCTCAATAGTGTCAAAGCATGACAATCCACACCGTGATGCCATGAAGACTCCGGTCAAAAGGATAATTACACAACCGCCACATAGTGTGACACTTAATGTAAGTGGGTCAGTCTAACGTACGCATTCTCTAATACACGTCCACGTATAGTCCAAGTGTCCCTACACTTCGATAGACGAGATCTATCCCTATCTTCTAAAGATAGAAGACATCCAATACGTGCTAGTCTGGTTATACTATCAATATTTTTGATAATATGTAAGACTAGAGACATTTAAGTACCAATCTTGTTATAATGATTATAGATCTCATCAACCATAATCACTATCATGGTTTCTCTATCACAGTTTGATACTAGGGACGTTACTATATATATACAACAAATAATATGAAGATAAACAATATATAATAACATAAGTGATTTTATTGATCATAATAAAGTTATTACATGAACTAAATAGACTGTAAATGACCCGACCCGGTCGGATCCGGTCCAACCCAATTGGGTTTAGGATACCTTTCCAACAATCTCCCACTTGGCCTAAAGCCAATCACCCATATGTCTAAGCCCGTGCAAGTGAACATGTTTCTCATGCTTAGCTTGAGACAATGCCTTGGTTAACGGATCAGCTATGTTATCATCTGTGTGGACTTTCTCTATCTTTACATCTCCTCTATCTACTATCTCTCTAATCAAGTGATAGCGCCGTAGCACATGTTTGGACTTCTGATGAGACCTTGGTTTCTTCGACTGAGATATCGCTCTATTATTATCACAATACAGAGGCACCGGACCTTCAATGAAGGGAACCACACCAATTTCAGTAATGAACTTCTTCATCCAAACTGCTTCCTTTGCCGCCTCCGAGGTTGCTATGTATTCGGCTTCCGTTGTAGAGTCTGTAGTAGTCTCCTGTTTGGAACTCTTCCAGCTCACTGCTCCGCCGTTAAGCGTGAAAAAAAATCCAGATTGTGACTTAAAGTCATCCTTGTCAGTTTGGAAACTGGCATCTGTGTAACCTCGTAACACTAAATCATCGTTCCCGAAAACCAGGAACATGTCCTTAGTACGTCTCAAGTACATCAGGATATTCTTGACAGCAATCCAGTGACCATCACCTGGATTGGACTGGTACCTGCTAGTCATACTAAGAGGGTACGAGACATCTGGTCTTGTGCACAACATGGCATACATGATAGACCCAATTGCCGAAGCATAAGGGACTTTACTCATTTGTGCCCTTTCCTCCTCTCGTCTTAGGACTCATTCCCTTTGACAGTGTAGACCCCATGTGACATGGGCAGCAATCCTTTCTTGGACTGCTCAATGCTGAATCTCTTCAGCATCTTGTCTATATAGGTGGATTGCGACAGACCAAGCAACCTTTTAGATCTATCTCTATAGATCTTTATTCCTAGAATATAGGCTACCTCACCCAAGTCCTTCATTGAGAAGTTCTTGGATAACCAAGCTTTGACCGATTGTAACATAGGCACATCATTCCCTATGAGCAATATGTCATCTACATAAAGCACTAAGAACACAATGGCACTCCCACTAAACTTCTTGTAAACACAGGGCTCATCTTCATTTTTGACGAAATCAAACTGTTTGATTATCTCATCAAAGCGAAGATTCCAACTCTGAGAAGCTTGCTTTAATCCGTAAATGGATCTTTGCAGTTTACACACCATCCTGGCGTCATTGGTTGTGAAACCCTCAGGCTGTGTCATATACACTTCCTCAGACAGGTTCCCATTAAGGAAAGCCGTTTTCACATCCATCTGCCAGATTTCATAATCATGGTATGCTGCAATAGCGAGCAAAATTCTAATGGATTTTAACATGGCAACAGGCGAAAAGGTTTCGTCATAGTCAACTCCTTGTCTTTGCTTATATCCTTTTGCCACTAACCTAGCCTTGTAGGTAGTCACATTACCGTCCATGTCGGTCTTTCTCTTAAAGACCCATTTACACCCTATAGGAACTATTCCCTCAGGTGGATCAACCAAGTTCCAAACTTGGTTGTCTTTCATGGATTCCATTTCAGAATTCATGGCTTCTAGCCATTTCTCTTTGTCATGCCTTAATAGCACTTCCTCATAAGTTCTAGGGTCCTCATCTTCCATGAGATACACGCCAGTGTACCTTTCAAGTTCACGGCGTTCCCTGGTGGATCTTCGAGGTGCTAGTGTGTCCATGGTAGAGGGTGGCCCCACATCTGTACGTGGTGTCTCCTCTACTTCCATCAACGGACTGTTATCCGTAAGTGGTTCTCGAATTTCTTCAAGATCAATTTTACTCCCACTGACCCTATCCAGAATAAACTCTTTCTCTAGAAAGTGGCCAGTCCTGGCAACAAACACCTTTTGTTCCTCAGGATGGTAAAATTGGTATCCTCTAGTTTCTCTAGGATATCCTACAAACAGACATTTGTCGGATCTGGCCTCTAATTTGTCAGGCATCATCCGCTTCACATAAGTTGGACAACCCCAAGGTTTAAGATATGCCAGATTTGATTTCTTCTTGGCCCATACCTCATATGGTGTAGAATCAACCGTTTTTGATGGAACTCGGTTCAGTGTATAGGATGCGGTTTCTAGAGCATACCCCCAAAACGATTTTGGAAGAACTGCATAGCTCATCATGGATCGTACCATGTCTAACAAGGTGCTGTTCCTCCTCTCAGATACGCCATTCATTTGTGGCGTCCCGGGAGGGGTCCATTCAGGTAGAATCCCATTCTCCTTCAGATAGTCTTGAAACTCTCCATCCAGGTATTCTCCACCTCGATCGGATCGAAGTGTTTTGATTTCTTTACCTAGTTGTTTCTCTACTTCACTTCTGAATTCCTTGAACTTTTTGAAGGCTTCAGACTTATACTTCATTAAGTATATATAACCATAGCGAGAATGGTCATCGGTGAAAGTGATAAAATAAGAGTATCCTTCTTTGGCTTGAATTGACATTGGGCCACATACATCAGTATGTATGAGCTCAAGCAATTCATTGGATCTTATCCCTTTGCCACTAAATGGTGACTTTGTCATCTTGCCAAGTAAACAAGCTTCGCATGTATCAAACGATTCATAATCGAATTGATCCAACATTCCATCTTTATGGAGTTTGGCAATGAGATTCTTATTTATATGGCCAAGTCTACAATGCCATAAGTAGGATTCATTCAAGTCATTTGTTTTGGCTTTCTTGTTATTTATATTAAGTACGTCAACATTCATATCTAATATGTAGAGACCATTGCTAAGTATGCCAGTACCATAAAAGATTCCATCACGTGAAAAAGAACAACACTTATTCTCAAACGTAAATGAAAAACCATCAACATCTAATGCGGAAATGGAAATAATACTCTTCGTAAGAGTAGGAACAAAATAACAGTTACTAAGTTCAAGTAATAGCCCACTGGGCAATGAAAGAAAATAAACTCCCACGGCTAGTGCAGCAACACTTGCTCCATTTCCAACGCGTAGGTCCACCTCTCCTTTCTTCAGATCTCTAGCTCTTCTTAGTGACTGCATATTCGTACCAATATGAGAACCACAACCAGTATCTAATACCCAGTGGTTAGACTTAGAAGAAGTAATGTAGATCTCAATCATAAATATACCTGAAATCGAAGCATCAGAATGCTTCTTCTTGGTACTCAAGAAGCCTTTGCAGTTTCTCCTCCAATGTCCGGTCTCACCGCAATGGAAGCAAGTATCCTTGGATTTGTCTTTTGCTATCTTAGGCGTTGGCTTAGGTGTAGCCTTCGCCTTCTTGGACTTTTTCTGGGCTTTTGCCTTGCCCTTACTTGAAGTGACCAGCAACACTTGCTTTCCCTTCCCCACAGTGCCCTCAGTAGTTTTCAACATGTTCAATAACTCTGCTAGGGAGCAATCTATCTTGTTCATGTGATAGTTCATCACAAACTGTGAGAATTAATCAGGTAGAGATTGCAGAATCAAGTCAATACTCAACTCTCGCTCCAATTTGTGGCCCAGCTTCCCAAGCCTCTATATATACCCGATCATCTTAAGCACGTGTGACCCCACAGCAGTCCCAGATGCCATCTTACAACTAAACAGGGCCTTCGAGACCTCGTACCTCTCAGTGCGAGACTGAGAAGCATAAAGTTCCTTCAGGTGGACCATGATAGAGTAGGCGTCCATAGACTCATGCTGTTTCTGTAGTTCAGGTGTCATAGAAGCAAGAATGATACATGTAGCATCAGTACTATCAGAACAGTGCTTGTTGTACTTCTCGACAACATCTGCAGCCGAACCCTCAGCGGGCTTTTTCGGTAAGGCCTCATCCAAGACATAGCCAATCTTCTCATGCCTCAAAACGATTTTGAGGTTCCTTTCCCAATCGAGAAAATTAGTTTCGTCAGGCTTGTTTTCGATGATAAAACGAAGGTTCAATTTGTTTGACATTTTCTACAACAATAAATAAAGATAGAATAAGTAAAAGCTCATGTATAAAAACCCGAAATTTGCACTTAAAATTTTATTAGGTTTTACTCCCACTAGCCAACTATTCCCAATTGGCTTTCAAGAATTTAAGCAATTCTTTAGTGGATGGAATCCTATCTAGTTGGCTCGATCCCCGACGTGGGCCGATCGACCGGGCCAATTTCGAAGGTAGGTACTAATTACCGATCGAATCTTATTCGATTTCCATTGGTTGACTAGTCAACTCCTTGACAATTCACATCTCTATGTGATAGCCACCCCTTGTCTCTAAAATCAGACGGTCCTGACGTGGGCCAATCACCGCAAGATTCTTAGTCGAGCCGTAACCCAAATATTCATGAGATCTCTTATCGATCATATCTCGATAATGACGATATACCCGTGGTAGGTCAACTCCCGACGTGGGCCGATCAGTTGGATCCGAACAAAGGCTCTTCACCGTCATTATAATATTGGGAGACGATTTTGGCTCGAGTTTTTGGCGTGGGAATAATTTTAAAATTAATTCACTTAATTAATTTGGTTTAATTTTGGTCTCATCTACTATGTGCATATTACTACTATATCAGATATAATAAAACATACACAACATTCCGTGCACAAAATAACCCGTATGATCATGGACTTTTCCTAGGTGCGGTTTCGAATACAAACTGACGAAACCGCGGGTCACAAACTAAGGGTTTCTGCAACCACCAATAGGATCTTTATTGCTGTATGCCAATGGTTTCTTTATCTCTCCTTGGTCTTCGCTTCTTTCTCCATTCTTGTTACATTATAAATAATTACACCCGCCGCATACGGGGGGAAGCTAACGGGAATGGGATAAATGCAAAAAGTAAACTAGGTCACGTTCTTCATAACGGCCTAGGACAATTTTTCAAAAACCAACATAAAGAAAACATTCCCATCTATCATATTGGTCGAGTCCATGATCAATCGGGGTCCATATAATCACATTATATCTACATATCTAATCCATATAATTTTATCTTATGAAAAAGATTAAATTTTAATTTTAACTACTCATGCGTCCTTATTTTATCACGTCAAATAATTAAATAACATTTAATTAATTATATGACTTGATCGAAAATTAAAATTAACATTTAATTTTAAATCGATTTTAATTTCAATTTAATTTGAACTATTCAAAATAAAATTAAAATTATAAAGTCTCCTATTTGTTTCCTTTCCAAAACTAAATTTGGCTTAGGCCTGGCCACTTTCGAAAATCAAAATTTTGGAAGTGGCCTAGGCCTAGGCGTTTTACAAATTAAATATTTGAAAAGGGCCTAGGTCTATTCCAAATCAAATATTTGGAAATGCCAACTAATTTTGGTTTAGGCCTGGCCACTTTCCAAAATCAAAATTTTGGAAGTGGCCTAGGCCTAGGCCTTTTACAAATCAAATATTTGAAAAGGGCCTAGGCCTATTCCAAATCAAATATTTGGAAAGGCCAAATAGTTTTGGTTTAGGCCTGGCCACTTTCCAAAATCAAAATTTTGGAAGTGGCTAGCTAGGCCTTTTACAAATCAAATATTTGAAAAGGGCGCAGGCCTATTCCAAATCAATATTTGGAAAGGCCAACATGCCATATGGTTTCCCAATGGTCCAAACTATTTGAACCATTGGTTGGCCATATGACACAACTAAACAAACGAGATATCTATGCACAATATCACAAAACGAAAAAGGGTCGATCTCCCCCATTGGAAGAAGAGAGCCGACGGACGGCAGCCCGAAGACCACCGCCGCCGCCGCCGCCGCCGAGGGAGGGGACCGCCGCCAGTCGGCCGAGCCCCCATAAACCCTAAATTTTTTTTTGTTTTGTTTTAACGTTTCGTGATTTAAATCTTGCATCTATCGATTAAATACTACGTAATTAAATTATGCTTATTGCTTAAGCTCGAAGTCTGTCTCTGATACCACTGTTAGGAAATCACTAGTTTAACGCAGCGGAATTTAAAATTTGATTTCCTTTTTCTAGATCGTTCTTCGTTTAATGCAATAAACACGTTAAGTAGTTCGACGGTTATACCTCAGATGATCTATAAGATCGTCGCTTTGACCGTCAACGGAGAGTAGTTCAGTGCGCAAGCCGTCCACGCGTCCGGCCTCTATCGCTAATCCACACGAACCCCTTGCCGGAATCCTCCTTGGATTGCTTCCGGTTGCTAGACCGGCCTTTTTTCTCCCTCACAAACTCACTATGGATTGCTCTCTATTTTACACAAGAACTATGAGCTCTTGCAATTGTGATGTATAAAAGAGTTTGACACCCACCTCTTATTTATAGCTAGAGGTGGCACCCCAATTAGTGTGTGGGAGAAGAAAACATTTTTCCAATAAAATAAAGAAAATCTCCTAGATTGATTTATTTCTTTAATTATAATTTATTTTGCCAATATCTTATATTGAATAATTATCTTATTTCCATAAATCTATTTTTCCAAAATCAATTAATATCTTACATTAATATTATGGTAATCTTATTAATTAAAGTGCACAATCCAAGTGTATCTTATACACTCAAAGATGGCACCCCATTAGTCAATTAATTGACTTCCGGAATATTCTTTAATTAATATAATTTATATATAATTAATATCTTGTATTTTATTTATTCATAATAAATAAATACCACCATATTAATTTACCACTATAACCTTTATAGTCTAGAGATAAACTTCCTTATTTGGTTATCAACCATAACCGCATTTTAATCCGACTCAATGTTCATATGTGTGTGACCCGATAGGCTTCCAAATATGTTGGCCGTAGATACAAAGTGCAATTTACTAAAATGCCCTTCATGCCTAACGATCACGGGATAGCGTCTAGCAACACACCGTGACTCCCAATCATCGGAAGAGTCAAAAGCAATGACTACTACCTTTCATGTGAAGCAGTTACCGTGTAACTTACAATCCTATCACTGTAACAATATCCATACGATCGTATCTCGAGTGTCAATACATTTACGATCGTATCTTGTAATCTGGATATCACGCTCTCTCGGGATAACACATTTACTCCCACTTTGCAAAGATTCTCGAGAGCTAGACATTCCTTATAAGAAGGCCATTTCGGATATTCGATCCCAATCATAGGATACGCGATTCCCGGACGACCAATCATGTATACTCTGCATGCTTCAATATCATGCCCAATCACTACCGCATGATCGCCCCGTGGTTAGGAGAAATCTCAATAGTGTCAAAGCATGACAATCCACACCGTGATGCCCTGAAGACTCCGGTCAAAAGGATAATTACACAACCGCCACATAGTGTGACACTTAATGTAAGTGGGTCAGTCTAACGTACATATTCTCTAATACACGTCCACGTACAGTCCAAGTGTCCCTACACTTCGATAGACGAGATCTATCCCTATCTTCTAAAAGATAGAAGACATCCAATACGTGCTAGTCTGGTTATACTATCAATGTCCCTTTTGATAATATGTAAGACTAGAGACATTTAAGTACCAATCTTGTTATAATGATTAGAGATCTCATCAACCATAATCACTATCATGGTTTCTTTATCACAGTTTGATACTATGGACGTTACTATATATATACAACAAATAATATGAAGATAAACAATATATAATAACATAAGTGCTTTTATTGATCATAATAAAGTTATTACATGAACTAAATAGACTGTAAATGACCCGACCCGGTCGGATCCGGTCCAACCCGATTGGGTTTATGACACCTTTCCAACAGAATCGTCTATAGAGGGTTATATACAGGATTGTTATATTAATGGACACTTAATATATCTATATATATAGTAGAGTAAGTAATGCTATGACTGAAAGAGTGCAATCTTGAATTTATGGTGTCATAATATCTAAATTAATAAAGAGAATAATATGATTAAAGGGTTTGATCAACTATTCGATTTATTGTAATTTTTGGTTATAGGTCTATGGTCCCCATTTTGGCTCATGATATACACGTCAATTCTAATTAATTGTCTGATTAAATAGAAAATAGTTTTCAATTTATTATAATATGCTATTTATTATTTATATGATTGCAACACCCCGTTCCTCAGACACCGAGTCCTTATCCGGAAAGAACGCCCGGCACGTATATATATATATATATATATATATATATATATATATATATATATATATATATATATATATATATATATAAAAAAAAAGAATATATACGTAAGCACATATAACAATATCATCAAAGTAAAACGAAATTTAAAACTAAAGAAACGACTCGAGAATGTCGAAAGACACAAAACGGATCGTCTAGTTCCACTCAACGTCTAAGAAACTAAAAGACAAAACAATGAAATAAATGTTGTTCGACTATTACAAATCCCAAATAAAACGAAAAGGTATAAGTCTGGAACTCTCAAACAATTACATGATTATTCTCTCACATAATATAAAAGTGCATTAAGAAAAATCTAACATTCTTCAACATAAATCTCGAGCTCATAAGTAAGCTCCATCGTGGCTATCATCATATCCATACACATTATCCTGCCAATCACCTTATCAGGTTGGGAACAGTAATAAGGGGTAAGTAAAATTAGACTCACTAAAAGGTAGAAGAATCGGATACAACAACAATTTTATATTACAGGTAATAGTCTATAAGCACTACCACATAGGTTGTAACGAAAGAGCTCACTCTCCCTCTACTAGATCTGTTAGTAAAACCTCGACCAAGTAATGTTTGTTACGTTATAGCTCGATGACACAATGACCGAATGATGGGTATGAACCGGGACATGTTCAACACCTCATATGGCACAGACTGGTCCGTGTGGAAGACTACACGAGTCCGTTTGGCATCAAACAAAGTGGAGGTGTAATAGTTCCATGCTACGAATCGTAAATATGCCTTACCAAGAGTTACAACGTTTTAGCTTTTAGACAATCAATTATGTATTTACGAATTTAAATTCTAAAAGTCTAGATTCATTCATATATAGGATTTTAAGGACATGTAGTCCTAGACAGTCTAATTACACTACCTAGCATGTTGTAAAAGGACCACTGACTACTAAGTCAATATACATCCCACAAGGCTTAAACAACCGCCTTCCGGTGCTCCTACCTTATTCTCATAAATGGTATCAGTTGTGGTGTTGAGCCGAGGCTACTTGAAGTCGATGTTAGACATTGCCAAGTTCCAGATAATGCCTCAAAGGCATACATGCCATACAACGCCAGGTTGTACACAAGAAAATATCAAAATATGTTGAACAGGGGATTTGACGCATGCTAACACCCTTTGGCGCGCGCTAAAACATGTCCAAAGTAATCTATTCCATTCTGCTTCCCTTTGACGTGCGTTAACACCTTTCGGCGCGCGCTAGAACTGAACATAAACATCTTGTTAGATTCATCTGCCTTTTAGCGTCCGCTATGCCTCCTTGGCATGCGCGAAGCCAATTGGAAATTATGCTGCCAATTTCTGATCCTTTTAGTACACGTTAAAACGTATGCAATTCATCACACAACGTTTTTTAAACCTTATTTCACCTCAAACTTGCAACAAATTGCATTTCAATACAACAAAACAACAACAAAACCGATTAAAAATACCCTCTAACCTGAATTTAGCATTGAAAGCGACCCAAGAGCAAACTACGAGGGTTCTTGTGATTCCTTGGCTTCTCCACACAATGTACGAACAAAAAACTCAATTCTACGATTTCTACAACCTTCTACACCATTAAAACTCATAATTCTCACAAGAAACGATTGGGATTCTAATTTGGCTTAAAATAGAAATCTTACAAAATTAGGAATTCTTGATATCCAAACGATGCCGGCGACGAGATGATCAACTTTCTTTATTTCGGTCTGGACAAAATCTCAACGGATTAGCCCGGATAATAAATATTCTTCCTTCTCCTCTTTTCTGCCTCTCTGCATCGCCCCTCTTTTTTCTTCTAAACTGAACTACAAAATTAAGGCAATGGGGAGTTCATTCTCCTTAATCACCTTAATTAATCATTTTTATTTTAATAAAAGGATAACTATATAAAGGATCATATTTATATTTCCAATAAAATAATATCCCTTTTACCTTTTTACCATTTTCTTAATTTTTGGGGTGTTACAATGATAAATAAGTAATTAATTCAATGGAAAACAGTTTTCTGTTTAATTAATGTGTTATGCGCCATACGAGATTAATTAAGTAGAAAATAGGTTTCTATTTAATTATGTGTATAAGTTTATTCTTTATATGATAGTAATTATGTTTACAAGATATATTTTATTTGATAAATAATATAATGAGAAGATTTACTTTATCATTCATTAGATAATTTATAAAGGTAGAAATTAATTTGTTTTAAAACAAGTAAAAATGATTTGAGATAAACTCTTAATCGTTTTCAGTTGACCTAATATTTATACTATAAATTAGAAGAGTTGATCATCTCCATATAGATAACAAAAAAAACCAACGTGAGGGTTTTTCTTATTGTTTTAGGCACATATTTCATACTAGTCATTAACCCGTGCATTGCACGGGACTGTTGAATGTCACTGTTACAATAACGCATGCAACATAATCACCAAAATGTACAACATAACACTATTTTCCCTCTAATTCTCAAATTTAACGAAGCAAAAAAAATAATAATAACCCACACCAGAAGATATCCAAAAATATAAGAATGGAGGATGATGCGTTGTATGTAGAAAAGTTTAAGCATGATATGGATATGGTGATTTAAGTCACTCAAATCAGCTTTGCGCCAATTTACTTCGTGCTTATAGTCTGGTGATTGTGCTTATTTACTTCATGCTTGTAGCCTGGTATGATGATCCAACAGAGAAACATCCTGCTATTGATAAAAAGAATAAGTGAACCTTCAACCAAAGTTGGAACTATCACAGCAAAATGGTAGGTTAGTTACCTGCTTTTTTATTATTAGCTTGTTGGTAGCACCAAAAACAAACTCCCAATGTAATTTCATGAAACATAAGTGTCAACTTTCTCATTGGTATGTGACAATTCAAAATGACAAAGGTTTTCAAAAGTGTGGATTGCTAGAATTGTTTATACAAAACAAAATGAACTAATGAAATCCAAACTCTCACGGAATGGAAAATTCAGAAGATGATAAATGCAAATATAGTGATAAGTAGATGAATTCACTTTCTTTAGTTGGAAGAAGTAAAAAGTCCACATGATTATAGGCTTAAGGATAATCTATTTTTCAGTAATAGATTTGACGAACATTTTTAATCTAATCAAGACCCATCATTACATTTATGGATAATACACCTCAACCAAAACACATATTTACAACATGCCCCACCCTCCCCTCTCTTGGAAATAAAACTCTCACAACACTTCAAAGCCAAACATGTATAGTATATGTCCGATTGAAATAGTTATATACCTGAACATTAAGTTGCTTAATCCAGTAATGCGATCCGGCCAAACAGAGAAACACATTCTCTTTCATCAGTATGTGATCCAATAATACTATATTCTTTTCCCGGTCCTTCAGGTTCATCATCACTCCTCCTAACTCGATCGTAAGAACAACCATAGTCCACCTAGGCCACCGGAACGGAACTATACAAAACCAATCTTAATTGTATATGAAACGCATGAATAACACAATATGAAAAGAGATGATACAGATAAAAAAACAACAATATAAGCAAGGCGAGGTAACCTGATTTGCCATCACCATGGTTGTTTGTGCCTCTTCCCAACATTGTTTTTGTCCAATGTGAACCGCGACCTACCTTCCTAGTCCTACATAAAAGAAGATAAATGTCACAAAATGTCAGAGATGAATATCATGAAAGAAATCCAAAAGCTAAGAAGCCACACATTGCCAGCAACAAAAAAGGAAAAGAAAAAAAAACATCCTGTCTATAAAAAACTAATGCATAACAAACATTATGAGTCTCACCGATTCCTCGGCCTCACTTTGGAAAGTCACAATTGATGACCATCATATCAAGCCCAACAACTATTTCACAACCCTTGTCTCTCGTTGTGCACAACCCTTTAAAAATCTCTCTCCTCACGCATCGTCATTGTAGCAAGGAGATTCCTTCAGATCAGGTTAATTTCATATAGTAACTGAAACAACAAAAACACAAAACATCAAAAGAGTATGGGTTAGAGGAAGATTTCCGATGTGAGTTCAAATCACAAACATCAAATGAAATAGTTAAATCATTTCTCAATGTTCAAAAATGGACGAAGACTTCATTAGATATATATCTCACAATCCCGTTATCATTAGGTGAAATTTTACAACTACTTTTTATGCATCGTGTCATGTATTATTGGCCAAGAGAAGGCCGAAAATCAGTTCAGCCAATTGTTGGAGGAGAATGTTCACAAAGAATGGTAATGGAAGGGAGAGGAAGAATGGTGGGTGTTATTTTGTCCTATCATTAGAACCATTTCGATATGTTCTTCTATAAAAAATTTGGAATTTTTTTATTAGTGAAGAAATGCATAACATTTGTTATACAATGGATACAAAAATCTGGGTTGTCAAAGACTCTTAAATATATGGAAAACAAATTAGTAAGAGTAGATGCTCTCGTTTCAGCTAGTATAAAACTACAACCGTATGCACGAACAATTAAATAAGCAATGGAAGCGCTTTCTAACAGTCAACCAAATTAGAGTAAGTATGAGGCATGCTAGTGATGATTTACCTCAAAATCATTGAGTAAAAAAGAGGAACAAAATCCAAAATGAGACCTGCCATCGTCGCTAGTGAAATCAGATAATACATAAATGTGTAAAAACTCCCACTTAGCAGTCAAGAAATTATAAATATCGTCGAGAAAACCTAAGTATTATGTAATCATTTGAAAGCACAACTTAGCATACGAGAAAGCAGACTTATAGATTTTCTAATATATATAAGCCCACTAAATTACCAAATTACCAAACATGAACTTTTTTTTTATTGAAATGTTGGATTTAGATGCAAAGAACGGAACTGATCAAAAACCGATTAATTAGGATGACAGAATAAGAAGTCTTACCGATTATTCATTTTTCATGCCTTTGCAATTGACAACCTGCCATGAACTTGAAAATGCACCAATTTAAAGATGGAAGCAACAACACACCTGCAGAAGAAAGTTAAAAAACAGAACCATGTGGCCATTTCTAGATGAACGAAATTCAATAGACAAATATAAGGGCAAACATCCACCAAGGCACCAACCTCACCGGAAAAGAAATGAATAATCTAAAACAGTTGATTTGCATCCGATCTGATATAGATCTTCAATTTCAGTTGTGACAAAATAATATCAATTTTTAGATCCTCAATTTCGGTTGTGACAAAATAACATCAATTTTTTTTTTTGCAAATGATGTGCTATTCTATGGGGACCGGAATTTATGATATTGTAAGAAAAAAATGTACCTTCTGATTTATATCAAAAGCATCACGCTAGCCTACAAATTCCACCAACAACCACCACCAAAACCCGTGACAACCACCGTCCACCATTCCTTCCCCATCACCCGCCACCGTCCCCGGAACTTTCTAAAAAAAGGACCAAACATCCCTTTTCTAACCACCATGCACTTTATTTTAATCGATTTTGTCAGTTATCCATCGTGTTTGGCAACAAAAATTAAAAAATATAAATGTATTGTTGAAGTTCTGAGATCCTAAATTTATATGCAATTGACTCACCAATTATTTTGTTTAAAAATACCGAGACAAAAGTCCTTAAAAACACTCATCATCTTTTGCCTCAACTTTTAAAAATCCATCATCAATTCTTGGAGCTTCTTGCTCAGCCCATTAGTCACCGTTGATTGTGTCCGACGTGTCGGAGTGTTCTTTGTACAACCTGAAATCCACATGTTCATTGCATTCGCATTATTCATCTCCTCCAATTGTCGTTCTTAAAGAAAGACAGAATATTAAAATGAATATGGTTGCTCAACCAATTTAAATCTTTTGACGTGTGCAAACTTTTGATCTCCTTCCAAAGGCTCTGATAAATACATTATCACTAAGCCAAGGAGCAGAATGTACTTTATTCACATTATCTCTTACAATTGGAGTCCAAAATGCCAAGTTTAGAATGTCATGCTCAATCGAACACAAAAAATGACCGTTTCACATCTCATATTTGAAATCCAGGTCCAAAAAAAAAAATTAAAAGAAGAAGAAAAACAATGAACCTGCAACAAAACTGGGTTATGGTTGCTGAACCAATTTAAATCTTTTGACTTGTGCAAACTTTTGATCTCCTTTCATTGGCACTGATGGGTACATTATCACTAAGCCGAGGAGTCCATGACAATGTACTCTTTTTCACATTATCTCTTATAATTTGAGTCAAAAATACTAAGTTTAGAATGACACACTCAATCGAAAACAAAAAATGACATAATTGTTTCACATCTCATCTCCGAAATCTAGCCCCAAAAAAAATTTAAAAAGAAGAAGAAAAACAATGAACCTGCAACAAAACTGGGTTTCTGACTGTGAGTATGTCTCGAAGCAAGCGACAAAACCTGAAAGCCAAAAAAGAAGAAGAACTAAATAAAGTAATATTGTTTGAGCAGGGATTGTTAACGTCGCCATCGATAAACCTAGAAAATCATGCGCGTGATGGTCTGAGACTGAACCACTCTTCTGCAACTCACCATTCCTATTCAAGATGATAGTGCTGCAATTGTTAAATCAAAAGAATGAAAGCAAATATCAGATCATGGAGAATGAGAGGTGAATCAGTTTTGTCGGATTGAGAACATGGGAAGATGGGGCTTTTTTTCCTAGCGTGTAGTTTTTTTGTGGGAGTAATTTATGGGAAGATGGGATTTTGGAAGAGCCGTGGTAGTATTTGATCCGGGTTTGGGTCGGGTAATTGAGGTTAAAGGGGTTAAATCCCTTCCTCTATATATTATATATAGATATAGATAATAGGATGGGAAAAATTAGTCTTTCTTAAACTCAAAAAAAATTAAAGGAAAAAACCCTAATTTTTCCTTGATGCATATATAAGCAATTCAAGAATGGAGATTTAGACGTCCACCCATTTTCGTGGGAGATACAATCTGGAAGATCTTGGCATTTACGTAGTTCTTTAAAATTGGTAACGGTTTCTAATCTTCCTTTGCATTGTAGAATAATTAAATTTAATTCATGATGATCATTCACTAACTCAATCCTCCCGTGTATATCCCATACACTTAGTTAAGTGATTACATAAACGATATACTTTTGGGTTTTCTGTAGTGTAAATACTATTGTCACATCGGTGAATATGAGAATAATAAAGATGAATAATAATATCATTTCATTTATTAAATAAAATAATTACAAAATTGTCTCACACCTAACAATCTCCCACTTGCACGAAAGCATGTGATTAATTGTTTTAGAGCACACCCTATTATTTAAACTACAACAAACTACATCTCCCACTTGCTCTAAAGCAATGAAGACCCATCCCGTATTCTAGTACCCATTAAGCATATCATAACCATTGCAGATGACAAAATACACTCCGAGTGTGCCGTCGTAGGATAGGTCAGTGACTCGGGGAGTACCTACATCTAAATATCATGGGTCTTAATGATTAGTCAGGTTGTCAGCTCGAGACGATCCGTAGAATCGAAACGTTACCGGTCCATCTAATCATGTGGTACCTTCGCAATATGCTTTTGACCTCTAGTGATTTCAAAAATCCTTATGAGCTACCCCTTCATCGTTTGCACAATGATGTGGTATCGGCTTCCAAATCTAGAATCACTCCCAGATATGAAAATGAAATCCTTAAGCTATATCGCCTCTCTAGCTACTACACGAAGCCGCTAATCACCCAACTAGTTAAAGTCGAGTTGGCATTGCTGGATTCCTCCAGGCAATAGCTTCAACAAAAGAGTAAACACTGAGCCCGAAATCGACTTAACGATCATCCTCAATCTGACTTAAAGTCAAAATCAGTGTATCACACATATCCAAGTTCACACATGAATATGTCCGCATATTATTCCTCGTTCTCTTCAAGATACTAAAGGACATACTAAACTTTCTTTGTTAACTGCCGAATCTAAGATTCGATCAAAGTTGACGTTCAATAACCTGACCATCTCTTACTAGAAAGAGAATCTATCCCATTTCTTTTGATCCGAAGATTTAGAGAGTCATTCCTGAGGCATAGGGTAGAACTTCCTCGTTGAATGTTGCATACACAGATGCATCATCTTAACCAATAAGATGGATGGGAAACCGATGGATCGATTCTAATGAATTCGACCGAGTCAAACTCTTTAGAATGTTGTCCAAATCTCTCGTTGCGAGAGAATTGTGGCATTGTCAGATTCTGACTTCAGATAACACACCCATGTTGATTCCAACTGGTGCAGTGTTATCCTTCACAAACACTAATGTATATATTCACTACTATACTAAAATTGATATCCAGTCTACAAAAGACTTATCAATATACTGGTCAAATCCACATATTGTAGAAATATATGACTTCCAATGACCGAGAGGTTTGCTTTTTATCCACAAAGGACATAAGCCTTGACAGTGATCCTGTCATAAGTTCATAAGGCAATACCCTTTTGTTCCGAATGAATCCAGACTCCGTTTGTTTGGCAAGAAAGTCTCAGAGAATCACCCCTATTTTCTGTTTTTGAACAAAATCATGCAATACTAAGTGGTAAGAGAGTCCAAGGTCTGATTACCTCTCTACTTCTTAGGGAATTACCCCTAGACCACTCAATCTTTGCTCTGAAAGATAAACTTTCCTATTCATTCTACTCTTCTCCGTGTAGATCCAATTACTCGCACTGGGCCTGAGACGCTCAGGTGGTTCTACAAGAGCATGAACATAACTGGAGTACCGAACTCCATTCACAGGATTATGGCTATTAAACCAACCTCTATTATCAAATCCTATACTGCTCACAAAAGAGCCATAGGTCATCAATCGATCCTCAGACGACAAAGTCCGCAGAACCCGTAATGGGTAATGGATAAACCATACTCCTAATACTTACTGGGTGGATCAAAATTCGATCTAGTTTAGTAGTATTTAGTGTTATCACCAACAACCGATGTTGGATGTGGTCTGATTTTAATCAGTTAGTAACTACCTTGAGCAAACGTACTTCAAGGTTCAAGGTTTTGCTGTTTATGGAATCTATTAGAAAGGATGCAACAGTGTAACTGTCCCTTCCCGATTTCAAGAATCTAACCTTTATACACAATAGGTTAAAATATATATCATGAATGGTCATTGACCGAACGTATGCGCGAAATTCCCAGTCTTACCTTCAAGCACCGTGTGCTAAATGCTTATATTTATGGAAGTGGGGTGAACCGAATCCACACCTTATCCGTAAATTCCAAAGCATATTCTAGGTAGACTTCTCGGTCGTACATTTCAATGTAAACCGTTATTTCGCTTCCAATATCTTTATTGAGTTAAGCAGTGTATTGTAGCACATCTAAAATTATGTAAGGCAATTTAACGGTTTCTCACTTAGTGAGAACATGTCACAATAAGGCAGGCTGAGCATCAGTCTCGAGGACTATGAATGGCCTATTCCGAGTATAGAATACTCTTATCTTTGTTGAAAATAGAGAAACCTCAAAATATTTTGGATAAACTTACCGGAGTGTTTGAATAGTTATCAGACAAGAAGTCACTACTCGGAAGCTCCTACTAGCTTGTATCTTTCATCAGACCCCGAAGGTCGTCATGAACAAGCTATGTTACTTCTTTATAACCATTATCCTTTCCCAATTGAAAGGAAACTTAGTCATTGAACCTTTGAGACAATATAACCGGACCGGGAGGAAGGAATCACCCCGAGCCGGTCTTCGAGTCTTGTCTTTTAGGGACTATGCACTAACTATGGAATATGAAGAAGCGTTTATCTAAATATCGAAACCAATTGCTTTTAATAGTTCTTAAGATGTGTTTTATATACATATTTCAGCAGTTCTAAGTGGTTTTGACTTTATCAAACAAAAGTCCGAGTCTTGAATTCGTACTACAAATGGTATATTCACTTTCTATACGACAAACAAATTATCGAATAGAAGGTAAATCCATTCGTTCCAACGAATCTTAAACCGAAAATAAAATTTTCACGATATCCAAGGATTGAATCCAAGATTCATTTCCTTATATCACTCCCACTATTCTAGCTAAAATTAACTGCCCGTTGTTTACTCCTTTAATCGTTAAATGCACTGCTACCTTGTTCTTCCAAAGAACTTAGCTCGAGAAAATCTCCAAGGATTCATAGGTTGGTGATCCAAAATCACCGTCCTTATCCTATGATTTTCAGTTAATTAATTTTCGGTTCGGCCTTAAAGTTTTCTCAGTTTAGATGACTAACACTTTTAGACATATTCTCCCATTCTTGACTTTCCGTGAATGGAAACAGTCTTGAACCAGCGGTTCGTTTGAGTAGACACTACTCTTGAACCGTGACATGTCTTATTTCGAGTGTTACTCGTCGGGACTTCTCGGATTTTTTAATATACCAGAAAAACAACAAATCATAACATTAAAGCTTCCACTGGTTTATCGGTTCCAAATACCGTCTAACGAGCAATGCTTTATTTTTATGATTTTCCGATTTTTCGATTAGAAAATCTTTCGTACATAGTTCCAATGTTTCCAGAAAAACAACAAATCATAGAACTCCCACTAGTTCATCGATTCCAAATATCGTCCAACTAGCGACATTTCATGACTTTCCGGTTTTTCAATTAGAACGGTTACGTGTGTAGTCAGTTACACTTTTCTAATGTTCTAGAAAAAACAAGTCATAAAGCTCCCACTAGTTCATCGATTCCAAATATCGTCCAACTAGTAACACTTCATGATTTTCCGATTTTTCAATTAGAAAATTACTCGTGTAATCACTACATACTCAAAATTCACTAGAGGAATTTTAAAGTCCGAAATCACCTTTGATCAAACTAAGTTTGTCTTCCGTTTGACACGAATGACACTAGTGACATACCTATATGTCACTCGGTTTTTTTTAAAAGGCTTAAGAGAAAATATCTCTTCGAAAAATAATTGCATTATCGATTAACTAGTTCAACGTCCTAGTTACTTTCCATTTTTTAACGAAGTCAATACTAGTCAATTATTAATTTTTAAGCAATTTAGTAAGGGATATAATGCTGTAAATAAAATGACATATATTAATTCAAGTTTAACACTACTATATGATTTTATTTTAGGAATTCTAAACTATAAGTAAGTCTACTCTACCATTCCAAGGTTTTAACCTCGCATCTCAGTGCCGCCGTATGGTAGGTCAAAGAGATGACGGTTAAATCGAGACAATCTCATCAATGAATAACTTGTGAGAATCGAACATCCCAGGAGAATCGAACATCCCTTTATTCATTGACTACCTTCCTTTTTTAGCCTAGATATTATCAAGAATATCCTTGATGAGTGTGACCTACTATATCGGATCTCTTAGGTACGCCCCGAGTGTGCCGTCGTAGGATAGGTCAGTGACCCGATGAGTACCCGGAAATCCTATCCTTTCGGAGACCAAGCCATGAATGTTGATAGGGGTGAACACCATTCGTAGGGGGACGAAATCAAAGCGCCGCGAGGCGTCACCCTTCTCTCACTTACTTGTATCTATTGTAGAGGCCGTGGGGTTGGGCGTCGCCTCCCCCGCTCCCGCTCTCAATATTTTGGAAGTGGTGGTGGGTTAACTAACCACGTCTTTTTGATGTTAGCATAAAAGCACATCAAATCAAGGATTCCGAATGGTGTCGGTAACGTAGGCAAGCCTACCCGTCCTATTCGTTGGAACATATGTGACAGTCGGACGAAGTCGGGTCAAGAGTACCTCATGGAGATAAGAAGGAATCACCCCTCCGCTCGCCGGTGTAGCTTAGTCTTGCCGGACCCCCGTGCATACATCACACTAGGAGGGTTAAGTCGGTCGAGCGAAGCTCAGTTGACCACCCAACCTATAGGCGAACCGTTTTTATCCAAGATTTATTGTTCTTTTACCATCATTCAATCTCGTAGACACTACGAATCGAAAACGTGATCTCGTTTGGGCTTTTAAGGCGGTTCACCGAGAACACACACCAAAAAAAAACTTAACGATTTCATAACCCGTCCTCGGATCTTTAATTAGTTACTAAATTAATTAATTACCACGTATTAATTAAATTTCAACTAATTACGCGAGTTTGAATACATGCCTATTTTAATTACCAAAATTAAAATTCTACATGTATGCATGGAGTGGATTTATGATATAATGCATGTCATGGCAATTCCGATTTTATATCTATTTTATGATCAAACACATAAAAAATAAATTGCGGAAAATTTAAACACCGAGATGGATCGTTGGTACCCCCGTATCTAATCTATCCTAGGAAAGAAAAAAAAAATACAATCTTGTTGTCTTCATGTCTTCGATCTTCGAACCTTGAACCACGAACCGCGAACCCGAAAGGAGAAGGGGCCTTTATTTTATAAAATAAAATAAATAAATTTTTTTTTGTTATTCTTTTTTATAAAAATCCTGCTGTTTTATTAATTCCAGAATTTTTTTTTATTTTTTATTAAACAGCCGATATAATAAAAAAAAACTGATTTTTTAATAAAAATCCAAAACCTAACCTAGTTAGGAAAGTTATGAACAAAAAATTTTCAGCCCCGACTCCTATTCATACCTCGAGTTCCGTGTTCATCTCGTGTTCATCATCGTTCTTCGTCGTTCTTCCGGAATTACAAAAAAAATAAAATAGCCGAAAAAAATAAAGAAATAAAAAACAACAATTTTTACATCAATCCTATGCTCAAACGATCTAAATCGAGAGAGTTTGCAATAGATCTAACGAGTAAACAGTACCAACCCCAATCCATCTCTTCAAACCACAACAATCTCAACATCAAAAAAAATAAAAAATGCGTAGGCCCCAAAAAAAAAATTGGGACACAAAACCTACACGTTTTCCACTCCTAGATCTAATATTTTATACGTATAAATATAGATCACCAGGCGACTGATACCACTGTTAGTAATACCATCCGCAACGGAAGCGATTTAATGATCTAGATCTATAATTTACACGTAATAAAATAACTAGATCTACTCTACAAGGGGGTTGTAGATCATACCTCTTGGATCTCAAAATCCAAGTAGAAGAACCGCAATATGAAGATCAAAGGATAGTGTGAAGAGCACCACGATCTTCCGTACGTGTGATCCGAGCAACTCCCGGTGGAAGGAAATCCTCGTCTCGAATCCTCCCGATATGCTACCCGGAAAATCTCCAAGATTTTCCCTTGCTCCCCTTGGCCGAAAATTTTCTTCTCCTCTCTAAGAGGTGAAGTCGAAAATTGTGTTGTGTGTATTAGGCTTGAGAGAACTCTCTTTATATAGGAGAGTAATCCTTGTCCTCCAAGGATTTTATTTTGCAAATAAATAAATCCAATAAATAAAAGATAATTCCAAAATATTCTAGAATAAATCTAGAATAATCTTTATCTTTATTTCTTACCATAAATATTTATCCAATAAATATTTTGTGCACATGTCTTATTAATACACAAGAAAACTAATTTCTTGTTTCCTAAAACATGAGGGGGGCCGAAAATCATTGTTTGTGACCTAGTCACAATAATTTCGACTAACACACTAAATTTGGGCCAAGATTATGAAAAATGTCTTTTTCACATATTTAATTATTTAGCCCAACTAATTTAATAGTACACTAAACAATTAATTCACATATCGTTTTAATTAAATTCTAACAAGAACTAAATTAATATTATTAGGATTCGACGTCCGAGAATAGCTATGCTATATTGGAGGCACGTCGGGGACCATGGACTAATAATCAGCGGCTCCGATAAATCAAATAAATAATTATCTTACGAACAGAATAATTATATTCGATAAATCAATCACAGGAATATGCCACTATAATCCCGTGACTGCACTCCTCCGATTATAAGATTATATTTATCTCCTCACGAGTATGATAATAAGCGTCCATTGATATAATCATTATATATGGATTAATCCTTCATAGACTGTTCATTCTAAATCGGGAAGTTACCGTTAACCCTTTTTAGAACCTCTTATCCGTATTTACCATTAACCCCTAGTGATCAATTAATTCATACAACTCACTGGTAGCTAATCAGTGTAATATGAACTCCATGGATCGATAAGTTTCTAGGATTAACAAATAAGGGAACTGTCTATCTACTTCCATAAATGGAAGGAATGGATTCCGTATCTGTGATAACACAGACTACTCACTCAATCCAGTACAATGCCAAGATGGGGTAATTCAGATCACAGACTCAGTGTAATCCTTAACCGTCAAGTCAAACCTCATACTGATTCAAGCAGTTGACTGTGATCACCTCAGGATTAAGATATATCCATAAATATGATCATCGATTGATTCGATAATACTTCTCGATTATGGAATTATACCGTGAACTCTAATCAAATCGGTCCAGCCCTATATGATATATCTATCATATATAAATGCTCCACTAGGTTCTCTTAACCGAAAGTCCGGATAAGACAATCACACCTATTGTGTTCTGGGCGCATTAATAGCATGTTAAAGGAGAGACCCGATACTCTCGATTAACTTCACTACGGGCTAATTGTATTTTAAGTACATCTTCACTAACTCAATCCTCCCATGTATATACCATACACTGAGTTAAGTGATTACATAAACGATATACTTTTGGGTTTTCTGTAGTGTAAATACTATTGTCACATCGGTGAATATGAGAATAATAAATATGAATAATAATATCATTTCATTTATTAAATAAAACAATTATAAAATTGTATTTCGGGCATCACACCTAACAATACAGATGCCATTTTTTAAATTGACAATGATGACTTGAAGTCACAGTCTGGATTTGTTTTCACGCTTAACGGCGGAGCAGTGAGCTTGAATAGTTCCAAGCAAGAGACTACTGAAGATTCTACAACGGAATCCGAATACATCGCACTCGGAGGAGGCAAAGTAAGCAGTTTGGATGAAGAAGTTCATTACCGAACTTGGTATGGTTCCCTCCATTGAAGGTCCAGTCCCACTGTACTGTGATAACAATGGGGGAATTGCTCAGTCAAAGGAACCAAGGTCTCATCAGAAGTCCAAACATGTGCTACGACGCTATCACTTGATTAGAGAGATAGTTGATAGAGAAGATGTAAAGATAGAGAAAGTCTACACGGATGATAACATAGCAGATCCATTAACCAAGGCATTGTCACAAGCAAAGCATGAGAAACATGTTCACATGCATGGGCTTAGGCATATGGGTGATTGGCTTGAGGCCAAGTGGGAGATTGTTGAAAGGGTGTCCTAAACCCAATTGGGTTGGACCGGATCCGACAGGGTCGCGTCATTTACAGTCTGTTTTAGTTCATGTAATAACTTTATTATGATTAATAAAAGCACTTTTTTTATTATATATTGTTTATCTTCATGTTATTGAATGTATATATATAGTAACATCCTTAGTATTAAACTGTGAGAGAGAAACCATGATATCGATTATGGTTGATGAGATATCTAATCACCTAGACAAATCTGATGCTTAAATGTCTCTAGTCGTATGTACTGTCAAATGGGACATTGATAGTATGATTTGGCTAGCACGTATTGGATGCCTTCTATCTTATTGAAGATAGGGATAGATCTCGTCTATCAAAGTGTAGAGACACTTGGACTGTACGTGGACGTGTATTAGAGAATGCGTATGTTAAACCGACCCACTTACATTAAGTGTCGCGTTGTGTAATTATCCTAAGACCGGAGTGTTCATGGCATCACTATGTGTGGATTGTCATGCTTTGACACTATTGAGGTTTCCCCTAGCCACGGGGCGATCATGCGGTAGTGATAGGGTGTGATATTGAAGCATGCGTAGTATACATGTTAGTGCGTCCGGGAATCACGTATCCTATGGTTGAGAGTGAATATCCGAAATGACCTTCTTATAAGGAATGTCTAGCTCTCGTGAATCTTTACAAAGTGGGAGTAAATGAGTCATTCTAAGAGAGCATGATATCCAGATTATAAGATACGATCGTTAATGTACTGACACTCAAGATACGATCGTATGGATATTATTACGGCAATAGGATTCTATTTACACGGTGTTTCACATGAAAGGTAGTAGTCATTGCTTTTGACTCTTCCGATGATTGGGGTTCACGGTGTGTTTCTAGACACTATCCCGTGATCGTTAGGTATGAAGGGCATTTTTGAAATTTGCACTTTGTATCTACGGCCAACATATTCGGAAGCCTATCGGGTCACACACACATAAGAACATCTAGTCGGATTAAAATGCGGTTATAGTTGATGACCAAATACGGAAAGTTTTATCTCAAGACTATAAAGGTTATAGTGGTAAATTAATATGGTGGTATCTATTTATTATGAATAAATATAATACAAGATATTGGTTATATAAATTAAAGAATATTCCGGATGTCAATATTTGGCATAATGTGGCGCAGAACACAAGAGTATTTGTTGAAAGAATATTTTATATTTATTGTTAAGATATTCTCAGTTATTATTGTCATTATTGTAGCCGGATTATAAGGCATTTATTTGTTGATTCTGTTGGGATCTACACGCCTTGACAGGCTGGGTGGTTAGAGTCCTAGGAGGTTAAGTTTCCTATTTCTGGCTGTATAAATAGCTGCTCCTAGTAATGAATAAAATAAGCAGCCTAAGTTAAAAGGTATCTCTTTTGACATGGTATTAGAGCCACTTTACAAAAAAAATACTTCCAGAAATTAATCCGATGAACTATCAAGCAGCATTCACCGGAGAAAGGACTCCCACCTCTAGGGGCAACCCTTCCGACAGTGGAACATCTGGAACGGAGACTCAGAATACAAGCCTCCTAACCAGTGATGACAATTCAAAAAATTCGGGGGCAATCTTACTCCCTGCTAGGCAATTAGATGGCAAGAATTATCTTGAATGGGCACAAACCATCACTCTTACCATCGATAGGAAGGAAAATTGGGATTACTAACTGGAGAGGAGGCTGCTCCATCAGCAAATGATCCCAAATTCAAAAACTGGAAATCTGAAGACTCAATGGTGAGGGCCTGGCTCCTAAACTCTATGGAGTCACACATTGCCAGACCCTACATGTTCCTGAAATCAGCCAAACAAATCTGGGACACAGTCAATGAGATGTATTCTGATCTTGAAAATACATCTCAAATTTATGAGGTCAAGACCAAGTGGGAATACATCTCAAAGTTATGGAGTTTGAGGCAAGGAGAAAGAGATGTCACCTCTTACTATAATGACATAGTAACCTTGTGGCTGGAGTTGGATCTATATCATGAGGACAAGTGGGAATGCACAACAGATAGTGTAAAGTTCCACAAAAGAGAAGAAAATGAGAGAGTATACTCATTCATAGCAGGACTAGATCAAGCCTTAGATGAGGCTAGGGGGATAATTCTGGGTAGAAATCCACTACCATCACTCAGTGAGACGTTTTCTGAGGTAAAGAAGGAGGAATCCAGGAGAAGGATTATACATAAATCAGGAGGCACTCATGGACACACTGAAGTGGAAGGATCTGCAATGGTGTCAAGCACATCAGAGTCAATGAGGAAGTCTGACAGGCAGAGGCTTAAGTGTGACCACTGCAAGAAAACTGGGCACACTAAAGACACATGTTGGGGTATTCATGGGATGCCATCTTGGAAGAGCAAAGGCACAAATCCTCAGGGGGCTGATCAGGGGAAGGCAAACCAGGCTTCAGTTGATTCTGGGTCACCAAATCCTACAGGGCTTCTTCCATTCACTCATGACCAACTAGAGCAGCTGAGCAAATTACTGAATTCATAACTCTCCGGCAAATCCAAGCCAAATTGTTCCTTAGTTGAGTCAGGTAGCCATATATCTTTAGCCTTGTTAGGAAGCAGCCATAAAACATAGTGGATAGTTAACTCTGGAGCAACTGACCACATGACTGAATCCTCTGAACTTTTTTCAAATTATAATCCATGTCCAGGAAATCAAAAAATCAGATTGGCAGATGGCTCTTTTTCCACTATTGCTGGGAAGGGAACTGTCTGTGTAGAACCAAATATTACCATAAAATAAGTCCTCCATGTCCCTAAACTGGCATGAAATCTTTTGTCAGTAGGTAAGTTTACACTTGATCAACACCGTGAAACTATTTTTTCTAAAGACCACTGTCTGTTTCAGGACAAGGATTTGGGGAAGATGATTGGCAGGTGTAAGCTCAATGGAGGACTCTATGAGCTAGAATCTGGAATGGACTCACAAAAAGGAGAACCTTGAGAGAGGAAGCTACCATACAAGGTCACAGTCAAACCAGAATCAAATTCTAGTTTTACATAGGAGATTAGGGCATCCCAGTTTTCCGTATATGCAAAAGTTATTTCCTGAACTTTTCTCAAATAATAAAAGTGTGAATTTTCATTGTGAATTATGTATTCTTGCAAAACTAACCAGACAACCATGCTCAACCCTATGTTCCTTCCAAACCATTCACTATGATTCATAGTGATGTATGGGGTCCCTCTAAGGTGAGTACATTGAATGGGAAAAAAATGGTTTGTTACTCTCATAGATGACCATACACGGTTGACATGGGTATATTTAATGAAGGAAAAATCAGAGGTAGAAATGATATTTAAAAGATTTTATAAAATGATTAGCACTCAGTTTCACACACAAATTCAAATTTTAAGGAGTGACAATGGCACAGAGTACTTCAATCAATACCTAGATGGATTCATGGCTGGAAAGGGTATTATCCATCAGAGTTCCTGTGTAAAAACCCCCACAACAAAATGGGGTTGCAGAAAGGAAAAACAGGCACCTGCTGGAGGTTGCTAGGACACTCCTATTGTTAGGAAATCAACGCGGGAACGCAGCGGAATTCAAAATTTTATTTCCTTTTAACCAGGATCGACTTCGTTTAAGCAATAAACAAATAAGCTAAAGACGGTGGTTACCTTGCTTGATCTAAAAGATCGATGCTTTGACCGTCTAAGGAGAGTAGTTCTGCATAGAGCCACCCAAATGTTCTGCCTTTACCGCTAGTCCACACGAACAACCCGCCGGAATCCACCATTGGATTGCTATTGGAAAACTCCGGTTGCTAGACCGGCCTTTTTCCTCTCTCACAAACTCTCTGTTGGAAGCTCTCTATTTTACACAAGAACTATTATCTCTTGCAATTGTGATGTACAAAAGAGCTTGACACCCACCTCTTATTTATAGTGTAGGGGGCGCCCCAACCTAGAGTGGAGGAGAAGAAAACATTTTCCCAATAAAATAAGGAAAATATAATTGATTGATTTATCTCATTTATTATAATATCTTATATTAAATAAATCTACGATATTGTCAATTTCTTATATTGATTATTTCCAAGATATTGTCAATATCTAATATTGACTATCTTTATTATATTGCCATAAATCAATTTACACATGTGTATATATCGCATATATATTACACAAATAAATAAATAAATATATATATATATATATATATATATATATATATATATATATATATATATATATATATATATATATATATATATATATATATATATATATATATATATATATATATATATATATATATATATATATATATATATATATATATATATATATATATATATATATATATATATATATATATATATATATATAATAGTGGTGCGCATGCAAATCACTGATTTGCATTAGTGCCCACAAGTTACATATGTATTATTTATATATATATATATATTAATATCTAATAGTAATATTTGGTAATACTATTAATTAAATTGCACAATCCAAATGTATTTTATACACTCCAAAATTGCGCCACCTTTAGCCAATATTTTGGCATCCGGAATATTCTTTAATTAATATAATATTATTAATATCTTGTATTTAATTTATTCATAATAAATAAATACTACCATATTAATTTACCACTATAACCTTTATAGTACGAGATAAAATTTCCTTATTTGGTTATCATCTATAACCACATTTTAATCCGGCTAGATGTTCATATGTGTGTGACCCGATAGGCTTCCGAATATGTTGGCCGTAGACACAAAGTGTAAATTATGAAAATGCCCTTCATGACTAACGATCATGGGATAGCGTCTAGCAACACACCGTGACCCCCAATCACCGGAAGAGTCAAATGCAATGACTACTATCTTTCATGTGAAACAGTTACCGTGTAACTTACAATCCTATCGCTGTAATAATATCCATACGATCGTATCTCAAGTGTCAATATCGTATCTTATAATCCGGATATCATGCTCTCTGGAAGTAACTCATTTACTTCCACTTTGCAAAGATTCACGAGAGTAAGACATTCCTTATAAGAAGGCCCTTTTAGATATTCACCCCTACTGATAGGGTACGCGATTCCCAGACGACCAAACATGTATACTCCGCATGCTTCGATCACACCCAATCACTACCGCATGATCGCCCCGTGGCTGTGGAAACCTCAATAGTGTCAAAGCATGACAATCCACACCGTGATGCCATGAAGACTCCGGTCCTAAGGATAATTACACAACCGTCACATAGTGTGACACTTATCCGTGTAAGTGGGTCAGTCTAACGTACGCATTCTCTAATACACGTCCACATACAGTCCAAGTGTCTCTACAGTTCGATAGACGAGATCTATTCCTGCCCTTAAAGACATAAGACATCCAATACGTGCTAGCATGTTCATACTATCAATTCCATGTTTAATAGTACATCAGCATAGAGACATTTAAGTATCAAACTTATTAAAGTGATTAGAGATCTCATCATCCATAATCGCCTATCATGGTTTCTCTATCATAGTTTAATACTAAGGACGTTATCACATAACAATTCATAATTGGTTCTTTAAAAGAACAGATATATGACAACAGAAAAGCCATTTTATATATGTACAAACATAAAGAAATAGTAGAAATGATCCGACCAGGTCGGATCCGGTCCAACCCGATTGGGTTTAGGACACTATTTCAACAATCTCCCACTTGGCCTAAAACCAATCACTCGCACACACAAGACCAAGTTGAAACACAAGAATCTCATGCAATACTCGCAACCAGCCCTAGCCATGAATGGATCGCTATCCGTGGAGACCCAGACTATCTTCATATCATGTTCCAAATGACCAAGTCAAAGGAACCGCCTCAACACACACATGAATCTCCGACGAGACCCTAGTCCTTGCTTAAAGCAATGAATCCACTTACTATATCAGCCATATATAAATGGTTGAAGAACCATACAAGGTTCAAGAATGAACCTTCTAGATCCATGTACTGCTCCCGCTATGCCTCCAAGGCAATACTGTGTTTTGGCTCAGTTGTAGAATTTACAGTGACCCATAGCTGAAAACATTTCCAGCTCACTGTATCACTTAATCAAAGTGATTGCAAACCTAGACAGTAGCTCCCACTCACCTTCATAAGACTCAGGATATACGTCTGTATATCTACGTTTATTTAATTCTAAGCTTCAATAAACTAGGAACTCTTCCTTAACTTGTTTAAGGATATTCTCGACATTCACCAGATTTACTTTCATACTTGCTCATGACTTTTCATGAAGTATGAACATCTGGCATAACTCTTATGATGGATCTTATTGCAGTAGCAAAGGGAAACTTCCATAAGTATCATCTTTCACCTTATCTTTAGGACAAACATCCTAACATAGATAGATCTTGAGAACACCGGCCAGCAGTATCCCATGTCGCGATCTATGCTAAACTCTTTTAGCATCACATCTATATAGGTAAACTATAATTTAACAGCAGTTAAATCTATCACTATAGATTCTTATTTCTAAAATAAGAACTGCCAATCCAAATGATTTCGTAAAGACCTTGAACTACCAAACATTAATTGACTGTGACATGAGGTGATAATTCTCGAGAGAGATATCTAATACCTTACTCAAAAATCTTAACACACTCTCACTATCCATCTTGTATATTGGGCATATCCTTCTTTTGACTAAATCAAACTCTTTTGATTATCAAACAAAGAAATCGTCTAGAGAAAATTGTTTGAGTCCATAAATGAATTTCGTGGGCTTACATATCATGTCATCGTCTATGAACATCGAGCTTTCTGCCCAACGTCTTCAAAACTATCATATAGTCATGATACGAAGTTATAACAAGTATTATCTTAATAGAACTGGGCTTAGCCTTACGGGGACATTCCCTCTAGGTAAGACAGACTAGGTTCATAACCTGGTTGTCTCAGATGGAATCTAATTCAGATATTATGGCTCTTGGCCATATCTCTCAATCTTGCCTTTCAAACATTCTTTCATAAGTCGTGAGATATTCATTCTTCAAGATGAACATACCAACAGCCTTTTCAGGCTTGAGGTTATCCACAGACTTACATAACTTTTGTGTGCACTGAGCAGTGTTCTACACCTCATCACTATGCGGCTTCGGCTCATGTTCCAATGGTTGAATATATCTTTGTGGTTCTCAAACTCTTTTGAGATCTCATTTACTCCCACTGTCTCTTTTGGAAGTAACACTTCCTCTAGAAAACAGCATGTTTGGAGACAAACATTTTGCTCCGCGGATAGGTAAATAATATATAGCGTACTTGCTAAGATACTCCACAAAGTCGCATATGTCGTACTAGGCTCCAAGCCTTTCTGACTTTGCCTATGACAACTTCAAATCATCGGTTAAGATAGATTCGACATTATCCCCTTCCATATCTAATATGGAATTTATTCAACCATTATTCTTTGGAACTCGGTTAAGTATAAGGGCACTATCCCGAAACGGGTAAGGGATACTTCGCATGGCTTGCGTCACACCTTTATCATATAAAATGTTGTTTCTATTATGGGAACACAATCTAATTGCGTATCCCAAAAGATGGTATCCTTCAAGGGAGAATCTTATTCTTTTTCAGACGACTTCTGAAACACCCTTCATTTATTAATTACTTCAATCCAATTGAATATTAATTCCTAAGTAGCTCATCAATCTCATATTCGTACTAGCTCGAACTTTTCGGGCTTTCCGAATTATGCACTTCACTGAGTACACTTGACTATTTCTAAAAATAGTTGTAGAGATTAACAAACAATTATTTGTGGCATTAATTGTCATAAGACAACACTCATCGGTATGTTTAGGCTTTAGACAATTTTTCTAGAATTTATAACATTTTCATAAAAGGGTTTTTTAGTCATCTTTAGATAAGATACGTATCACCCATATGATTCATAATCACATGGTTCAGACATCATCTGAATGACATTTGATTATACGTTTCTCTTCCAGAGAGTCGACATCTAGAACAACTACAAATATCAAGGATAACAGCCATACAAATATTTAGTTGAGATTTCATCACACATATCAACTATATAGTGACATTGATCTAGTATGTTAGATTCAGTGATTTTCCAACTTTATCGGAATAACATTTATTCTTTACAATTGAATATGTCTACTAAATCCTAACAATAACTGAAGGTATGTTCTTCATAAGAACCGGAACATAATAACATTTATTCAGTTCCCTTATCAGTTTACTAGATCCAGAACGTGGTAAGTGTTACAACGTTTGCTTCACCTTCCATATCTGTATTTAATCTTTCTAATTTAATCACACTCACAAGATATCATATATCTAAGAGTTGACTTGAACTTAGATAGATTTATCTCAACTCACTTGCCTAGAATAGAAACTTCAATAAGTTCTCTATTTAAGCACATGCCCTAACTTTCCTTTCAATCCTTTAAGCACTTGTAAATATTTCTTAGTGTAGTCTTCATAAGACTTAAAAAGATCACAGGAGCTATGTCTTTAATTTCCTTTCATAAACAAAATCTAAAGTTTATTAAATAGTTTATTTAACCTTTTGAATCATATTCAAAACATTGACTATTTAATTAACCTTTTAGCAATGATAGAATTAAGTCGATACTTAAATCTTACAATTTTGAAAACAACCTTTCCAAAATTCGATGTGGTCATTCTTATCCAACGTTTGAATTAATTGTCATCGTATGACAGAATGATCATCTTGGATCGTATCCAATATATGACTAATTCGTTGAAACTTATTTCAAATGATTTAATCATATCATGAGCTTCCGCTTTCATTAATAATTAAAGCCTTGGAGTACTCCATCAAATATGTAGTCTCCTTGTCTCTAACTACTATAACGGGATTGCTCGTGTCATTGCTTATTTTAAAAGGATTAAAATTACTTAACCACACTTGAGAACATTTCTCAAAAGGTAACAGTCATAATTTGGTTTTACTAATCGAGAATAAAATATAAATATAAAGTTTGCTAAAACTACAACATAAAAATGAAAATAAAAGAGTGTTGTTGTTTATAGACGCAAAATCAAAAATGGTCTTTTGGTTTATGATTTTGCTCCCACTAGTCAACTACTCCCAATTGAAATTCAAGAATTATTAATTTCTTTAGTGGACAAGATCCCACTAAACTACTGCGACCCCCGCTTTGGCTGGTGGGCCGAAAATAGTCTAATAGGTAGGCAACAACCCTTTGTCAATCGTATCTTATACGACTCTTGTTGTTTGACTAGTCAACTCTTTGACAATTTTCATCTTTTGAAGTAGTCAAACCCTTGCCTCTAAAATCCAAACGACCCCGCTTTGGCTGGTGGCCGAGAGAATTCTTTGTCAAGTCATAACCCCAAAATTCGTGAGATCTCATACGATCATATCTCGATAATGATGATATACCCGAGGTAGGTCAACCCCCTGCTTTGGCTGATGAGTTGGATCCGAACAAGGGCTCTTCACCGTCATTATAATATGGGAAGGCAATTTCAACTTGATTCTTTTGAGGTGGAAGTATTTATGTAAATTAATTTCACTTAATTAATTTTAATTATGGTCTCCTCAAGTATATCTATCTCTATAGACATACGTCATGCACATTCATCTAGATCGTGCCTAGTCATGCATCTATCGTATCATATAAAATAAATACAAGCACAAAATAAATAAATGCGTAAAGTAACCGGTATGATCATGGACTTTTCCTAGGTGCGGTTTCGAATACAAACTGACGAATCCGCGGGTCACATCTAAGGGTAGCTGCAACCGCCAATAAGATCTTTAATGTGCCATCTCCAATGGAATCTTTATTCTTCTTTCTTTGGTCTCCATCTTCTGCTCCATTCTTGTTACATTTAATTCTATCTAATAAAATAAATACACCCGCCGCATATGGGGGGAGCTAACGGGAATGGGATAAATGCAGAAAATAAACTAGGTCACGTTCTTCATAACGGCCTAGGACAATTTTTAAACCAACAGAAAAATTAAATCATTCACATCTATTCTATCGGTTGAGTCCATGATCAATCGGGGTCCATATAATCATATTATATCTACTATATCTAATCCATACAATAACATTTTATGAAAAAGATAAAATTAAAATTTAACTACTTGCATCTTAATTAATCAATTAACGTTTAATCCATTAAATAATTTTATCCAATCAATTAACTAATTAACATTTAATTAATTAAATGATTTTAATCGAAATAAAATGAACGATTAATTTTAATTTTAATTAATTAGAACTATTCTAAAAATAAATCAAAATTAAAATTAAGTCTCTTTTGTTTCTTTCCTTTTGATTCATAATCAAAAGGGATGCCTTTGGTTTCCTAAACCAAAAGGCATCTTCTTAAACCAAATTTGGTCTAGGCCTGGCCACTTTCCAAAAATCAAAATTTTGAAAGTGGCATAGGCTTAGGCCTTTTACAAATCAAATATTTGAAAAGGGCCTAGGCCTATTCCAATCAAATATTTGGAAAGGCCAAATAATTTTGGTTTAGGCCTGGCCACTTTCCAAAATCAAAATTTTGGAAGGCCTTGGCCTAGGCATTTTACAAATCAAATATTTGAAAAGGGCCTAGGCCTATTCCAAATCAAAATTTAGAAAAGTCAATATTATTTTAATGCCATGTGGCATCCCAATGGCCAAAACTATTTGAACCATTGGTTAGCCACATGACACAACTAAACAAAGGAGAAATTACCAATCACAACTATGAACAATATTGAATCACAAGATACACAAAACAAAATTTAAGAGATCCCCCAGTATTGACCGGTCAACCGACGCCGGCAGTAGGCTGCCCTGCCGCCGCCGCCGCCAGACGGCCGAGCACCACCAGATCTCATTTTTTTTTCTTTTCGTGTATCGTTTTTGCGAATAAAAAATCTTTCATCTTTTAATTACGTGATTAGAACGATAAAATTAACTACGCAAAATAACATGCTTATTGCTTAAGCTCGAAGCTCTCTCTAATACCACTGTTAGGAAATCTACGCGGCAACGCAGCGAAATTCAAAAATTTATTTCCTTTTAACCAGGATCGACTTCGTTTAAGCAATAAACAAATAAGCTAAAGACGGTGGTTACCTTGCTTGATCTAAAAGATCGACGCTTTGACCGTCTAAGGGGAGTAGTTCTGCATAGAGCCGCCCAAGTGTTCGGCCTCTACCGCTAGTCCACACAAACAACCCGCCGGAATCCACCATTGGATTGCTATTGGAAAACTCCGGTTGCTAGACCGGCCTTTTTCCTCTCTCACAAACTCTCTGTTGGAAGCTCTCTATTTTACACAAGAACTATTAGCTCTTGCAATTGTGATGTACAAAAGATGTTGACACCCACCTCTTGTTTATAGTGTAGGGGCGCCCCAACCTAGAGTGGAGGAGAAGAAAACATTTTCCCAATAAAATAAGGAAAATATAATTGATTGATTTATCTTATTTATTATAATATCTTATATTAAATAAATCTAGGATATTGTCAATATCTTATATTGAATATTTTCAAGATATTGTCAATATCTAATATTGACTATCTTTATTATATTACCATAAATCAATTTACACATGTGTATATATCACATATATATTACACAAATAAATCTCTCTCTCTCTCTCTCTCTCTCTCTATATATATATATATATATATATATATATAGTGGTGTGAATGCAAATCACTAATTTGCATTAGTGCCCACACGTTATATATATATATATATATATATATATATATATATATATATATATATATATATATATATATATATATATATATTATGTATATATATATATATATATATATATATATATATATATATATATATATATATATATATATATATATATATATATATATATATATATATATATTATATATATATATATATTAATATCTAATATTATATTTGGTTATACTATTAATTAAATTGTACAATCCAAGTGTATCTTATACACTCCAAAATTGCGCCACCTTTAGCCAATATTTTGGCATCCGGAATATTCTTTAATTAATATAATATTATTAATATCTTGTATTTAATTTATTCATAATAAATAATACCACCATATTAATTTACCACTATAACCTTTATAGTACGAGATAAACTTTCATTCTTTGGTTATCACCTATAACCACATTTTAATCTGGCTAGATGTTCATATGTGTGTGACCCGATAGGCTTCCGAATATGTTGGCCGTAGACACAAAGTGCAAATTACGAAAATGCCCTTCATGCCTAACGATCATGGGATAGCGTCTAGCAACACACCGTGACCCCCAATCATCGGAAGATTCAAATGCAATGACTACTACCTTTCATGTGAAACAGTTACCGTGTAACTTACAAACCTATCACTATAATAATATCCATACGATCGTATCTTGAGTGTCAATGCATTAACGATCGTATCTTATAATCTGGATATCATGCTCTCTCGAAGTAACTCATTTACTTCCACTTTGCAAAGATTCACGAGAGTAAGACATTCCTTATAAGAAGGCCCTTTCGGATATTCACCGCTACTGATAGGGTACGCGATCCCCAGACGACCAAACATATATACTACGCATGCTTCAGTATCACACCCAATCACTACTGCATGATCGTCCCATGGCTAGGGGAAACCTCAATAGTGTCAAAGCATGACAATCCACACTGTGATGCCATGAAGACTCCGGTCCTAAGGATAATTACACAACCGTCACATAGTGTGACACTTATCCGTGTAAGTGGGTCAGTCTAACGTATGCATTCTCTAATACACGTCCACGTACAGTCCAAGTGTCACTACACTTCGATAGACGAGATCTATCTCTGCCTTTAAAGACAGAAGACATCCAATACGTGCTAGCCTGTTCATACTATCAATGCCCTGTTTAATAGTACATCAGCCTAGAGACATTTAAGTATCAAACTTATTAAAGTGATTAGAGATCTCTTCAACCATAATCGCCTATCATGGTTTCTCTATCATAGTTTAATACTAAGGACGTTATCATATAACAATTCATAATTGGTTTTTTAAAAGAACATATATATGACCACAGAAAAGCCATTTTATATCTGTACAAACATAAAGAAATAGTAGAAATGATCCGACCCGGTCGGATCCGGTCCAACCCGATTGGGTTTAGGACACTATTTCAACACCTATTTACCTCAAAATGTCCAAATACATTCTGGGGAGAGAGTGTCCTTACTGCCACATACCTAATCAACGGCTTCCATCTAGAGTATAGGGTTCAAGACACCCATAAGTCTGTTTCAAAGTGTTTTTCCCGAAAGAAAACTTGTTGGGAAACTACCTCTAAATATTTTTGGATGCACAGCCTATGTACACACTTATTAACCAAGGGAAATTAGAACCTAGTTCCAAAAAATGCCGTTTTCTAGGCTATACAAGACTTGACACCAACACTGGGAAGTTTATTGTCACCATGGATGTAACTTTTCTAGAAGAACACATGGTTTTTGATAAGGCTCAATTTCAGGGGGAGTCTAGGGATAGTACAGTGTCTGGGGAGGATTCCGGCAAGGAGTTCGTGTGGATATCGATAGAGACCAGACACGTGGACGGCTTGCGCACAATACTACTCTCATTGACGGTCAAAGCATCGATCTTATAGATCAACCAAGGTATATACCGTCAAACTACTTAACGTGTTTATTTATTAAACGAAGATGATTTTGGGATCGGAAACCAAAATTTTAAATTCCGCTGCGTTAAACTAGTGATTTCCTACAATTGGTCAGCAGAGTATAGCTGTCAGCAGGGCTAGAAGATCAAATGTTGAGGTACCTCCCAAGAGGTATGGTTTTGATGATATGGTTGGATATGCACTTCAAGTTGCAGAAGAAGTGGATGGTTTGGAACCTTCTACTTATAGGGAAGCAGTGACATGTTTTAAAGCATCTCAATGGCTTTCTGCCATGGGAGATGAAATGGAGTTATTATTGAAAAATCAGACTTGGGATCTAGCTAAGCATCCAGCTGATTGGAGAGTTGTTACTTGCAAGTGGGTCTTCAAGAAGAAGAAAGTAATGACTGAGGCAGAAGAGGTCAAGTATATGACACTTTTGGTTGCAAGAGGGTTCAGTTAGAAAGAAGGGGTAGAATTTGATGAGATATTCTCACCAGTGTCCATAAACACTTCAATCAGAATGTAAATAGCAATGGTGGCACAACAGGATCTTGAACTTGTGCAGTTAGATGTGAAGACGACTTTTCTACATGGTGAAGTAGATAAGGAGATATACATGACTCAACCAGAGGGATTTCAAGTTACTGGCAAGGAAGATTTTGTGTGGAAGTTAAAGAGGTCTTTGTATGGACTAAAGCAGGCTCCTAGACAGTTGTATAAAAGGTTTGACAGTTATATGATCCAACTGGGTTATAACAGATGTCTATATGACTGTTGTGTATTTCAGCTAAAAGATGGATCACATGTCTATCTTTTCCTGTATATGGATGATATGTTGATAGCTGCTGAAAAGAAGTCTGATGTTCAAAATCTGAAGAACCTTCTCAGTGCTGAGTTTGAAATGAAGGATTTTTGGGTGCTGCCAAAAAGATTTTGGGGATGGAGATCTGGAGAGATAGGAGTCAGAAGAAGCTGTTCTTGTCTCATCAGGGTTATATACAGAAGATATTGGCCAGATTTGGCATGTCTGTTGCAAAACCAATAGAAACTCATATGGCATCAAATGTTTATTTGTCTGTTTATGCTTCATAATCAGTAGAGGAGAAGGAGTATATGTCAAAAGATCCCTATGCTAGTGCAGTTGGTAGTCTGATGTATGCTATGGTGTGCACTAGGCCTGATTTGGCTCAGAAAGTCAGTGTTGTTAGCAGGTTCATGGTTCAACCTGGAAAGGAACACTGAAAAACTGTGAAAAGAATGTTCAGGAAACTTAAGGGTACAACTGATGTTGGTCTCATTTATGGAGGTGATAATCAAGGTCTGATCACAAGGTACAGTGATGCTGATTATGCAGATGATGTGGATAGTAGGAAATCAATGACTAGTTATGTTTTCATATTGGGGAATCCAGTTATCATCTGGAAAGCAACTCTTTAGGAAACAATGGATTTATCAACTACTGAGGCAGAATATATAGCTCAACCTGAAGCATCTAAGGAGGGTATCTGGTTGAAGGGACTAGTCAGTGATCAGGGGCTACTTCAGGATCAAGCAAAGATTTATTGTGACGGTTTGAGTGCAATTTGTCTAGCTAAGGACCAGGTTCATTATGAGAGAACCAAGCATATTGATGTGAGATATCATATATGAGAAATAAGAAGATGGTTCAGGTGAAGAAGAACAGCACCAAGGATAACCCTACTGATATGTTCACTAAACCAGTTCAGCAGAGCAAGTTTTAGTTGTGTCTGAACTTGCTGAATATTCAAAGCTTATAATCTGGAAATCTGAAAGCTCGGCTGAGGGTAGGTCAGCTGAGTGGATTCAGTGGAGTAATCTGGTACAGTACATCTGGCATTGACGATTGCATCTGGTACAAGTACATCTGTTTATGCAATCTGGTTGACTATGAATGAGAGTTCAAGTCAAGGTGGAGATTTGTCAGTAAAGTGACTTAAACTCTACATCTGGTAGAGCTAATCCGGTAGTCAGCAGAGTGATGGTTTGCTGAGAAGTGTATCCAAGTTTGTGAAAGTCAGCTGGGAAGTCTGCTGAGTTTCTTCTGGTGTCAGCAGCCTGCTGAGAGTTTGCTGAGGTTTTGGATGCAGTAGAGTTTTACATATGTGTAATGATCAGCTGAGTTGGGTCAGCAGAGGGACACAACATCTGGGGCATTTATGGCAATCCGACAAAGATTCTTGGCGGTCAGGGTTTAGGGATCAGTGACTATAAATACCAACTGTATTGGTCATTGTAAAGTGTGTAATCCATCTGAATTTTAGTGCATAGTAAAATATCTCTTTTCTGTCCGTGGAGTAGTCGGGGCAACGCCGGAAACCACGTTAAATCTTGTGTTCTTCTTGTTTCTGTTCCTTTGTGTGATTGTTTATGTTAACTTGCTTCTATGTTAATCTTTTTGCATCTGGATTCTCTCTATCCCGTTATAACAGAGTACTGTATAAAAGACTTACGGACCATGCTTAATGAAATTTATGGGTCCACCACAGAGATGCGGCCCGGTGGTTGGAACTTGTTTTGCAAAATTGGAAAGGAATTTTATTGTGTCTGATTTATGATTTTCTTTGATTAGTGAGCTTTTGCTCGGATTGTGTTGTTTTGGAAGCCTTTCCTCTACCAATTGATTGCATGGGATAAATTTTCTTAGACCTTGTTTCAGTTTTGCAAATTGCTTGCATGGGATAAGCTACATTTTTCTTAGACTTTGTTTTAGTTTTGCTTTTAGGATGCTGGTAGTGTTTTGATGTGGGCTAGTGGTATTACCAAAAACATATGATGTAATATCCCGTCCCATATAAGTCATCCTAGCTTTATACACATTGATTAAGAAACTTAATAAATGATCCAACTTTAATAGTTTTGGACAAAAATGCCCTTAGGCTGATTTATTAAACGGGGTAAGAAAGGTTATGCATTGAATGGGTAATACAGGAAAAAGAAGTATTAATTATTGCATTGAAATGTGAGAACGACTTATATTGTGGGATGGATGAAAAATGTTAGGATGACTTATAATATGAGACGGAGGTAGTACAATTCAGAGTTAGTCCACCCCCGTCCCGTATATGTACTATTCAGGGTTAGTCCTCCCTCCGTCCCGTATTATTAGGTCTTTTGACTTTTTTTATTTATAACTTTTTTCATATTATAAGGGCTTCTCACATCCCGGTACAATATAAAATGCTTTGTTTCAATTTTCACCTTAAACAATGCATTATTATAGGTCACATCAAGAATACAATACAATATTTTGCCTCGATATATTAAAAAATTACTAATTTATAAGATTTCTTAAACTGTGTGAAATTTCTGAAAACCCCCTATAACATGAGACGGAGGGAGTATAATGTAAGATTGCATTGGCATTATAAAAAAATGCTTTGACAATATACCACTAGCCTTTGATGTGGTGTCCGGCCAGTGGATGTTGATAGAGTTCTCTCTTTCTTTTTTTTGGAAAAACTTTTATTTTTATTGAGTGGGGTCCGAAAAAAATGTACTAAAAGTGATCCAACCAGCCATAAAAAGGGCTCAAGATACAAACTTACTACAATAAATCAAGGGCAATTATAAAGACACCCCCGTAATTACTTCGGCACCATATTTTACATGTAAATTTTATATGTGAATGTGGTGTCGGAAGTAAAAGTGGGGTGCCTTTAGAATTGCCCTAAATCAAAAGGCGATCCAAAAGTGCCCCATTAAAACCTCTTAACAACAAAACCCTAAGAGAAAAATCTACTAAGAGGAAATAGTATTATTGTTGTTCAGTGCTATGTCAAAGTAAGAAAAAAAGCTTCCTATCGATGGACCCTAGTCGAAGCTCTCACTATGTTATTTTTTGTTCTTCCCCACATGAATCCCTTTTTGCTTCTTGATCTCCTTGAGTATTGTATGAAGTGTAGGACTTGTCTCTGCATCCTGGTATTTATCTGTGGTGTAGACTGCCCATCTATATCCTTACAAGCTTTGAATTATATCTTGTTCCTTGTTGAATATCCCTGTAATCACTATTTGAGTTATTATTCCGGATCGATCAAGAAGCGATGGTGATTGTGAGTAAAGATAAACAATTAAAAAGTAAACAAACATGGAAACAAGAAGAACATAGATTTAATGTGGTTTCCGACAATGTGCCGACTACTCCACGGACAAAAGAGGCTTATTTTATTATCATGAGAAAGTTACAAGTTACATGCAATTACAGCTGCGATTTATAGCCTTGGGAATCAAACCCTAACCGACTAATCACTCAACCCAGTAAATGACTGAAATACCCCAGAAATAACTTCACCAAATACGAAAACCATGTAGATGTGTTCCTCAAGTCTGCTGTGGACCAGCAGACTCCATTCTGTCGTTAACCAGGACCAGCAGACTCCATTCTACCGTTAACCTGCATACTTCACTCTACTGTTAACCAGCAGACACAGCTTTAGCAGGCTGATCAACTCTGCTGCCCCAAACGAACGCCAGACCATAGCTTTCACTTCAGACTTCAGCAACAAAGTTTAAGTCACCATTACAAATCTCCACCTTGACTTCAACTTCATGCAAACTGACTAGATGCACAACCAAGTGCCAGATTCCTCTTTGTCTTCAGATTTGAATATCTCAGCAGACCCTCACATTCAGCTAAGTATTCCCAGATTCAGATTAATAGCTTTGGATATTTAGCAAGTCCAGACACAACTAAAATGTGCCTCTTGGAAATGGTTTAGTGAACATATCAGCAGGATTTACATCAGTGCTGATCTTCTCCACTTTAACCCTTCTCTCATTTCTCAAAAAATGGTACCTAACATCAATGTTCTTGGTTCTCTCATGATGAATCTGATCCTTGGCCAAACATATTGCACTTAGACTATCACAATACACCCTGGCTTGATCTTGATGCAGACTCAGATCATTGACTAGTCCCTTTTACCAGATTGCCTCCTTTGCTGCTTCTGTCAGTGCCATGTATTCTACTTCAGTAGTAAAGAATGTCACTGTACCCTGTAAAGTTGCCTTCCAACTTATCATAGAACCACCCAAAGTAAATGTTAGGAAATCTACGCGGGAACGCAATGGAATTTAAAATTTCATTTCCTTTAACCAGGATCGACTTCGTTTAAGCAATAAACAAATAAGCGGTAGACGGTGGTTACCTTGGTTGATCTATAAGATCGACGCTTTGACCGTCTAAGGAGAGTAGTTCTGCATAGAGCCACCCAAGTGTTCGGCCTCTACCGCTAGTCCACACGAACAGCCCGCCGGAATCCCATCATGGATTGCTATTGGAAAACTCCGGTTGCTAGACCGGCCCTTTTCCCCTCTCTCCAACTCTCTATAGGATGCTCTCTATTTTACACAAGAACTATTAGCTCTTGGAATTGTGATGTACAAAAGAGCTTGACACCCACACTATATTTATAGTGTATAGGGCGCCCCCTAGTAGAGTAGAGGAGAAGAAAATCTTTTTCCAATAAAATAAGGAAAATATATTTGATTGATTTATCTCATTTATTATAATATCTCATATTAAATAAATCTAGGATTTTGTCAATATCTCATATTGAATATTTCCAAGATATTGTCAATATCTTATATTGACTATCTTTATTTTTATTATATTACCATAAATCAATTTACACATGTGTATATATATCATATATATAAATTACAAGTATAAATCTATATGCATATATGTATATTGCGTGTGCACTCATGTATATCACAAATATACACCACACGCATATACCAAGTATATATGCACAAATATCTAATATTATTTTATTTTATTAATATCTAATATTAATAATAGGTAATATCATTAATTAAATTGCACAATCCTAGTGTATCTTATACACTTATAAGTTGCTCCACCTTTAGCCATAAATTGGCTTCCGGAATATTATTTAATTAATATAATACTATTAATATCTTGTATTTAATTTATTCATAATAAATAAATACCACCATATTAATTTACCACTATAACCTTTATAGTCTCGAGATAAACTTTGCTTATTTGGTTATCATCTATAACCACATTTTAATCCGGCTAGATGTTCATATGTGTGTGACCCGATAGGCTTCCGAATATGTTGGCCGTAGACACAAAGTGCAAATTACGAAAATGCCCTTTATACCTAACGATCACGGGATAGCGTCTAGCAACACACCGTGACCCCCAATCATCGGAAGAGTCAAATGCAATGACTACTACCTTTCATGTGAAACAGTTACCGTGTAACTTACAATCCTATCGCTGTAATAATATCCATACGGTCGTTAGTCGAGTGTCAAAACATCAACGACCGTATCTTATAATCTGGATATCATGCTCTCTCGAAGTAACTCGTTTACTCCCACTTTGCAAAGATTCACGAGAGTAAGACATTCCTTATAAGAAGGCCATTTCGGATATTCGATCCCAATCATAGGATACGCGATTCCCGGACAACCAATCATGTATACTCCGCATGCTTCAATATCATACCCAATCACTACCGCATGATCGCCCCGTGGCTAGGGGAAACCTCAATAGTGTCAAAGCATGACAATCCACACCGTGATGCCATGAAGACTCCGGTCTTAAGGATAATTACACAACCGTCACACAGTGTGGCACTTAACCGTGTAAGTGGGCCAGTCTAACGTACGCATTCTCTAATACACGTCCACGTACAGTCCAAGTGTCTCTACACTTCGATAGACGAGATCTATCCCTGCCCGATTGGGTTTAGGACACTATTCCAACAATCTCCCACTTGGCCTAAAACCAATCACTCGCACACACAAGACGAAGTTGAAACACAAGAATCTTATGCAATACTCGCAACCAGCCCTAGCCGTAAACAGATCGCTATCCGTGGGGACTCAGATTATCTTCATACGATGCTCCAAATGACCAAGTCAAAGGAACCGCCTCAACACACACACGAATCTCTGACGAGACCCTGGTCCTTGCTTCAATCAATGAATCCACTTACTATATCAACTATATAGAAAAGGTGGAAGAACCGCCCAAGGTTCAGGAATGAACCTTCTAGATCCATGTACTGCTCCCGCTGCGGCTCCAAGGCACTACTGTGTTTTGGCTCAGTTGTAGAATTTACAGCGACCCATAGGCTAGAACATTTCCAGCTCACTGTATCACTTAATCAAAGTGACTGCAAACCCAGACTGTAGCTCCCACTCGCCTTCGTAAGACTCAGGATATACGTCTGTATATCTACGTTTATTTAATTCCAAGTTTCAATAAACTAGGGAACCATCCTTAACTTGTTTAAGGATATTCTCGACATTCACCAGATTTACTTTCATACTTGCTCATGACTATTCATGGACTATGAACATCCGGCATCACCTATAAGATGGTTCCTATCGGAGTAGTGAAGGAAACCTTCCATAAGCATCATCTTTCACCTTATCTTTAGGACGAACGTCCTAACATAGATAGATCTTGAGAACACCGGCTAGCAGTATCCCCTGTCGTGATCTATGCTAAACTCTTTTAGCATCACATCTATATAGATAAACTATAATTTAACAGCAGTTAAATCTATCACTATAGATTCTTATTTCTAAAATAAGAACTGCTAATCCAAGTGCTTTCGTAAAGACCTTGAACTACCAAACATTAATTGACTGTGACATAGGGTGATAATTCTCGAGAGAGATATCCAAATTCCAATACCTTACTCAAAAATCCTAACTCACTCCCACTATCCATATTGCACATTGGCATATCCTTCTTTTGACTAAATCAAACTCCTTTGATTATCAAACAAAGAAATCGTCTAGAGAAACTTGTTTGAGTCCATAAATGGATCTCGTGGGCCTACATATCATGTCAAAGTCTATGAACATTGATCTTTCTGCCCAACGTCTTCAACACTATCATATAGCCATGATACGAAGTTACAACAAGCATAATCTGAATAGAACTAGGCTCAGCCTTACAGGACATTCCCTCTAGGTAAGACAGACTAGGTTCATAACCTGGTTGTCACTGATGGAATCTAATTCAGATATTATGGCTCCTGGCCATATCTCTCAATCTTGCCTTTCAAACATTCTTTCATAAGTCGTGAGATATTCATTCTTCAAGATGAACATACCAACAGCCCTTTTAGGCTTGAGGTTATCCACAGACTTACAGAACTTTTGTGTGCACTGAGCAATATTCTACACCTCATCGCTATGTGGCGTCTGCTCACGTTCCTATGGTTGAATATATCTTTGTGGTTCTCAAACTCTTTTGAGATCTTATTCACTCCCACTGTTTCTTTTGGAAGAAACACGTCCTTTAGAAGACAGCATGTTTGGAGACAAACATTTTGCTCCGCGGACAAGTAAATAATATCCAGCGTACTTGCTAAGATATTCCACAAAGTTGCATATGTCGTACTAGGCTCCAAGCCTTTCTGACTTTGCCTATGACAACTTCAAATCATCGGTTAAGATAGATTCGACATTATCATCTTCCATATCTATTATGAAATTTATTCAACCTTTATTCTTTGGAACTCGGTTAAGTATAAGGGCACTATCCCGAAACGGGTAAGGGATACTTCGCATGGCTTGCGTCACACCTTTATCATATAAAGTGTTGCTTCCATTCTGGGAACACAATCCAATTGCGTATCCCAAAGATGGTATCCTTCAAGGGAGAATCTTATTCCTTTTCAGACAACTTCTGAAACACCCTTCAAGTATTAATTACTTCAATCCAATTGAAGATTAATTCCTTAGTAGCTCATTAATCTCATATTCATACTAGCTCAAACCTTTTGGGCTTTCCGAATTGTGCACTTCACTGAGTACACTTGACTATTTCTAAAAATAGTCGTAGAGATTAACAAACAATTCTTTGTGGCATTAATTGTCATAAGCCAACAAACATCGGTATGTTTAGGCTTTAGACAATTTTTCTAGAATTTATAACCTTTTCATAAAAGGGTATTTTAGTCCTCTTTGGATAAGATACGTATAACCCACATGATTCATAATCATATGGTTCAACATCAATTAAATGACGTTTTTTACACGCTTCTCTTCCAGAGAGTCGACATCTAGAACAACTACAAATGTCAAGGATAACAGCCATACAAATATTTAGTTGAGATCTCATCACATATATCAACTATATAGTGACATCAATCTAGTATGTTAGATTTAGTGACCTTCCAACTTTATCGGAATAACATTTATTCTTTACAATTGAATATGTCTACTAAATCCTGACAAATAACTGAAAGTATGTTCTTCATAAGAACCAGAACATGATAACATTTATTTAGTTCCCTTATCAGTTTACTAGATCCAGAATATGGTAAGTGTCACAACGTTTGCTTCACCTTCCATATCTGGATTTAATCTTTCTATTTCACACTCGCAAGATATCATATATCTAATAGTTGACTTTCACTTAAATAGATTTATCTCAACAGACTTGCTTAGAATAGAGACTTCGATAAGCTCTATATTTAAGCACATGCCATAACTTTTCTTTCTAATCCTTTAAGCACTTGAAAAATGTTTCTTATTGTAGTCTTCATAAGACTTAAGAAAGATCACAAGAGCCATGTCTTTAATTTCCTTTCATAAAGAAAATCTAAATTTTATTAAATAGTTTATTTATCCTTTTGAATCGTATTCAAAACATTGACTATTTAATTAACCGTTAAGCAATGATAGAATTAAGTCGATACTTAAATCTTACAATTTTGAAAACAACCTTTCCAAAATTAGACGTGGTCATTCTTATCCAACGTTTGAATTAATTGTCATCGTATGACTGAATGATCATCTTGGATCGTATCCAATATATGACTAATTCGTTGAAACTTATTTCAAATGATTTAATCACATCATGAGCTTCCGCTTTCATTAATAATTAAAGCCTTAGAGTACTCCATCAAATATGTAGCCTCCTTGTCTCAAACTACTATAACGGGATCTCTCGTGTCATTGCTCATTTTAAAAGGATTAAAATTACTTAACCATACTTGAGAATGTTTCTCAAAAGATAACAGTCATAATTTGGTTTTACTAATCGAGAATAAAACATAAATATAAAGTTTGCTAAAACTACAACATAAAAATGAAATAAAAGAGTGTTGTTGTTTATAGACGCAAAATCAAAAATGGTCTTTTGGTTTATGATTTTGCTCCCACTAGTCAACTACTCCCAATTGACTTTCAAGAATTATTAATTTCTTTAGTGGACAAGATCCCACTAAACTACCGCGACCCCCGCTTTGGCTGGTGGGCCGAAAATAGTCTAATAGGTAGACAACATCCCTTTGTCAATCGTATCCTATACGACTCTTGTTGTTTGACTAGTCAACTCTTTGACAAATTTTCATCTTATGAAATAGTCAAACCCTTGCCTCTAAAATCCAAACGACCCCGCTTTGGCTGGTGGCCGAGAGAATTCTTAGTCAAGTCATAACCCCAATATTCGTGAGATCTCATACGATCACATCTCGATAATGACGATATACCCGAGGTAGGTCAACCCCCTGCTTTGGCTGATGAGTTGGATCCGAACAAGGGCTCTTCACCGTTATTATAATATGGGGAGGCAATTTCAACTTGATTCTTTTGAGGTGGAAGTATTTATGTAAATTAATTCACTTAATTAATTTTAATTATGGTCTCATCATAAATATGTTTATCTCTATAAACATTCATCCTACACAATTATCTAGATCGTGCCTAGTCATGCATCTATCGTATCATATAAAATAAATACAAGCACAAAATAAGGAAATGCGTAAAGTAACCGGTATGATCATGGACTTTTCCTAGGTGCGGTTTCGAATACAAACTGACGAAACCGCGGGTCACAATCTAAGGGTAGCTGCAACCGCCAATAGGATCTTTAATGCTCCATTCTCCAATGGGATCTTTATTTTCGTCTTTCTTTGGTCTCCATCTTCTGTTCCATTCTTGTTACATTTAATTCTATCGAATAAAATAAATACACCCGCCGCACACGGGAGGGAGCTAACGGGAATGGGATAAATGCAGAAAATAAACCAGGTCACGTTCTTCATAACGGCCTAGGACAATTTTTAAACCAACAGAAAAATTAAATCATTCACATCTATCCTATCGGTCGAGTCCATAATCAATCGGGGTCCATATAATCATATTATATATACTATATCTAATCCATACAATAAAATCTTATGAAAGAGATAAATTTAAAATTTAACTACTTGCGTCTTAATTAATCAATTAAATTTTAATCTATTAAATAATTTTATCCAATCAATTAACTAATTAACATTTAATTAATTAAATGATTTTAATCGAAATAAAATTAACGATTAATTTTAAACGATTTTAATTTTAATTTTAATTAATTAGAACTATTCTAAAAATAAATCAAAATTAAAATTAAGTCTTTTTTGTTTCTTTCCTTTTGATTCTTAATCAAAAGGGATTCCTTTGGTTTCCTAAACCAAAAAGCATCTTCTAAACCAAATTTGGCTTAGGCCTGGCCACTTTCCAAAATCAAAATTTTGGAAGTGGCCTAGGCCTTTTACAAATCAAATATTTGAAAAGGGTCTAGGCCTATTCCAAATCAAATATTTGGAAGGGCCAAATAATTTTGGTTTAGGCACGCCACTTTTCAAAATCAAAATTTTGGAAGTGGCGCAGCCTAAACCTAGCCTTTCCCAAATCAAATATTTGGAAAGGGCCTAGGCCTATTCCAAACAAAGTTTGGAAAGACCATTATTATTTTAATGCCATGTGGTATCCCAATGGCCCAAATTATTTGAACCATTGGTTAGCCACATGACACAACTAAACAAAGGAGGATTTACCATTCACAACTATGAACCATATTGAATCACAAAATACACAAAACAAAATTTGGAGATCCGCCAGCATTGACCGGTCAACTGACTGCCGGCAGCAGGTTGCCTTGCTGCCGCCGCCGCCCAGCCGCCGCCAGTGGTGGTGCCGCCGCCAGTCGGCCGAGCACCACCCGATCTCGTTTTTTTTCTTTTTTCATGTATCAATTTTGCAAATAAAAAATCTTTCATCTTTTAATCACGTGATTTAAACGATAAAATTAACTACGCACAATAACATGCTTATTGCTTAAGCTCGAAGCTGTCTCTGATACCACTGTTAGGAAATCCATGCGGGAACGCAGCGAAATTTAAAATTTCATTTCCTTTTAACCAGGATCGACTTCGTTTAAGCAATAAACAAATAAGCGATGAGACGGTGGTTACCTTGGTTGATCTATAAGATCGACGCTTTGACCGTCTAAGGAGAGTAGTTCTGCATAGAGCCGCCCAAGTGTTCGGCCTCTACCGCTAGTCCACACGAACAGCCCGCCGGAATCCCATCATGAATTGCTATTGGAAAACTCCGGTTGCTAGACCGGCCCTTTTCCCCTCTCTCCAACTCTCTATAGGATGCTCTCTATTTTACACAAGAACTATTAGCTCTTGGAATTGTGATGTACAAAAGAGCTTGACACCCACACTATATTTATAGTGTATGGGGCGCCCCTAGTAGAGTAGAGGAGAAGAAAACCTTTTTCTAATAAAATAAGGAAAATATATTTGATTGATTTATCTCATTATTATAATATCTCATATTAAATAAATCTAGGATATTGTCAATATCTCATATTGAATATTTCTAAGATATTGTCAATATCTTATATTGACTATCTTTATTTTTATTATATTAATTACCATAAATCAATTTACACATGTGTATATATATCATATATATAAATTACAAGTATAAATCTATATGCATATATGTATATTGTGTGTGCACTCATGTATATCACAAATATACACCACAAGCATATACGAAGTATATATGCACAAATATCTAATATTATTTTATTTTATTAATATCTAATATTAATAATAGGTAATATCATTTATTAAATTGCACAATCCAAGTGTATCTTATACACTTATAAGTTGCGCCACCTTTAGCCATAAATTGGCTTCCGGAATATTATTTAATTAATATAATACTATTAATATCTTGTATTTAATTTATTCATAATAAATAAATACCACCATATTAATTTAGTACTATAACTTTATAGTCTCGAGATAAACTTTCCTTATTTGGTTATCATCTATAACCACATTTTAATCCGGCTAGATGTTCATATGTGTGTGACCCGATAGGCTTCCGAATATGTTGGCCGTAGACACAAAGTGCAAATTACGAAAATGCCCTTTATACCTAACGATCACGGGATAGCGTCTAGCAACACACCGTGACCCCCAATCTTCGGAAGAGTCAAATGCAATGACTACTACCTTTCATGTGAAACAGTTACCGTGTAACTTACAATCCTATCGCTGTAATAATATCCATACGGTCGTTAGTCGAGTGTCAAAACATCAACGACCGTATCTTATAATCTGGATATCATGCTCTCTCGAAGTAACTCGTTTACTCCCACTTTGCAAAGATTCACGAGAGTAAGACATTCCTTATAAGAAGGCCATTTCGGATATTCGATCCCAATCATAGGATACGCGATTCCCAGACGACCAATCATGTATACTCCGCATGCTTAAATATCATACCCAATCACTACCGCATGATCGCCCCGTGGCTAGGGGAAACCTCAATAGTGTCAAAGCATGAAAATCCACACCGTGATGCCATGAAGACTCCGGTCTTAAGGATAATTACACAACCGTCACACAGTGTGACACTTAACCGTGTAAGTGGGTCAGTCTAACGTACGCATTCTCTAATACACGTCCACGTACGGTCCAAGTGTGTCTCTACACTTCGATAGACGAGATATATCCCCGCCCTTAAAGACGAAGACATCTAATACGTGCTAGTCTGTTTATACTATCAATGTCCTGTTTAATAGTACATCAGCTTAGAGACATTTAAGTATCAAACTTATTAAAGTGATTAGAGATCTCATCAACCATAATCGCCTATCATGGTTTCTCTATCACAATTTAATACTAAGGACGTTATCATATAACAATTCATAATTGGTTCCTTAAAAGAACATATATATGACAACATAAAAGCCATTTAATATATGTATATACATAAAGAAATAGTAGAAATGATCCGACCCGGTCGGATCCGGTCCAACCCGATTAAGTTTAGGACACTATTCCAACAGTAAACACATACCCAGTCATAGATCTCATGCTGTGCACATCAGCAGCATAATCAGAATCACAGTACCCTGTGACAAAACATTGAGTACCACCTCCATAAATGAGTCCAATATCAGATGTACCCTTAAGATACCTGAATATACTTTTCACTTCCTTCCAGTGTTCCTTTACATGTTGAGCCATATACCTCCTGACAACACTGACTGCCTGAACCAAATCAAGCCTAGTACAGACCATGGCATACATCAAACTGCCCACTGCATTAGCATATGTAACTCTTGACATGTATTCTTCCTCTTCAGCTGACTGTGGAGCAAACATAGCAGACAGGTGTAGATTTAGTGCCATTGGAGTATCTATAGGTTTGGCTGCAGACATGCCAAACTTGGATAATACATTTTCAATATACCCTTGCTGAGACAAGAACAACTTCCCTTGATTCCTATCTCAATAGATCTCCATTCCCAAAATTTTCTTTGCATTCCCCAAATCCTTCATTTCAAATTCTGCCTTGAGCAGATTCTTCAGATCTTGAATATCAAACTTGTTCACAGTAGCTATCAACATATCATCCACATACAGAACCAGACAAATGGATGAATCATCCTTCAACTTGTTATGATAAACACAACAATCATATGGACTCCTGCTATAGCCTAGTTGAATCATATAACTGTCAAACTTCTTATACAACTGCCTTGGGGCCTGCTTAAGTCCATATAAGGACTTCTTCAACTTACAAACAAACGCTGCCTTGCCAGGAACTTGGAAACCTCTGGCAGAGTCATATATATATCCTTATCTACATCTCCATATAGAATAGCAGTCTTCACGTCTAATTGCTCAAGCAAGATTCTGATGTGCCACTATTGCTAACAGCACCTTGATGGAAGTATGTTTGACCACTGGAGAAAATATCTCTTCATAGTCTACCCCCTCTTGCCCTCTTGCAACCAAACGTGTCTTATATCTGATGCCCTCAGCAGATGTCATTCCTTCCCTTTTCTTGAAGATCCATTTGCAGCTGACCACCCTTCTATCCTGTGGTTGTTTGACTTGATCCCAAGTCTCATTCTTCTGAAGTGATCCCATTTCTTCTCCCATGGAAACAAGCCATTGTGATGCCTCTAAACATGTCACAGCTTCCCTGTAAGTGTTTGGTTCAAAACCATCTATTTATTCATCTACCTGAAGTGCATATCTAACCATATCCCCCTCAAACCCATACCTTCTAGGGGTCTAATATTGGTCCTTCTAGTCCCGCTAAGAGCTATATCCTGCTGACCAACATTAGCTGTTTGAGAGTCTGCTGACTCTTGTCCAGCAAACTGGTTTGGATCATGTTCTGGATCTTCTAAGTGTTGACCATCCACTGTTGTTTCCTTCATTTCAGTAGATTTCACTTGAAGCTCCACCTGTTTGTCAACCTTCTCAGTTTCAGATCCAATTTCAGATTCAGATATGACTCTCACAGATGAGTTAAGCATAGAGTTTTCATCAAAGACTACACTTCTACTGAGTATAACCCTCTTTTCAACTGATGACCAGATTCTATACCCCTTAACTCCATCTCCATATCCAACAAGCACTCCCTTCTTGGCCCTAGGTTCCAGTTTACCTTCACTGACATGATAGTAGACTGTGCTTCCAAAAACCCTTAGACTAGAGTAGTCTGCTGACTTTCCTGACCAAACCTCAAGTGGTGTTTTGAGCTTGATCCCAGTGTGAGGCCTCATATTGATTAAGTAGCAAGCTGTGGTAACAGCCTCTACCCAAAATCTTCTTGCCAGACAAGAATTAGAGAGCATGCACCTTGCCCTCTCCGGAAGAGTTTGATTCATCCTTTTTGCAACACCATTCTATTGTGGAGTGTCTCTTACGGTATGGTGCCTAGAAATGCCTTTATTCTTACAGAATTCATCAAAATCAGACCAACATAATTCCAGTCCATTATCAGTTCTAAGTCTCTTGATCTTCTTCCCTGTCGGATTCTCAACCAATGCCTTCCACTGCTTGAAGTGCTTGAATGCTTCACTCTTGTGCTTCATCATAATTACCCAAACCATCCTTGAATAATCATCTATAAAAGACACAAAATACCTGTGACCACCCAATGACTCCACCCTTGAAGGTCTCCAACAATCAGAATGGACATAAGCAAGTGTCCCTTTTGTGATGTGAATTGGTTTTGGGAACTTGCTCCTATGTAGCTTCCCAAACACACAGTGTTCACAAAAATCCAGCTCATTGACCTTATGTCCCCCAATTAGACCAGACTTAAACATAATTTGCATCCATCTTTCATCCATATGACCCAATCTCATATGCCACAACTTAGTCAGCTGTGACTAGTGAACCTCTGATGATGCTACAGCAGAACCTGATACAATAGACCCTTGTAGTATGTACAATGTCCCCTGCCTGATACCTTTTAGAATCACAGCTGAATCCTTATAGACATTCACCACTCCACCTTCACCCCTGGACTTGAACCGTTTGTTGTCTAAAATACTAAGTGATATCAAATTCTTGTTTATTTGTGGAACATACCTAACTTTCTTCAGTGTGCAGAATTTACCATCATATGTCCTCAGCTGGATTGATCCAATCCGAACTATTTTGCTGACCTTGTTGTTGGCCATAGCAATATAGCCTCCATCCACCTGCTGATAAGTTGAAAACCACTCCCTATTAGGACACACGTGATAAGATGCTCCAGTGTCTAGAATCCACACATCCTTGTGCCCTACTGACTCTGAAACTGCTAAGGCCAGATCTCCTTCAGAGTTGGTGTCTTGTTCTGCAACAGCAACTTTACCCGGTTGAGTACCCTGCTGCTTTTTCCTCTTTGGACATTCATTTTTCCAATGCCCCTGCTCCTTGCGGTAATTATAGACATCCTTAGCCTTGGGTCCCTTGAAAATCTTCTTGGATTTCCTCTTTCCAGAATTCCCTGATCCCCTACTGACTCCACTGGCCACCAACCCAGCAGACTGATTGTCTGTACCAGAACCAGATTCCTTATGGCATAGCTCTCAAGCATGAAGGGATGGCCAATGACACTGAGTCCTTCCCAACAATAAAGCACTGCACAAAGTTCTCATATGATGCCGGCAATGACACAAGTAGGATCAATTCTGTATCCTCATCTTCAATCTTCACATCAATATTCCTTAGGTCAAGCAATATTGTGTTTAGCTGGTCTAGATGATCCCTCAGCTGAGGGCCCTCATGCATCCTTAAACTGAAGAGACGTTCTTCAATAACAACTTGTTGGTTAGAGACTTTGTCATGTACAAACTCTCAAGCTAGGACCACAGATTCTCTGCTGTGTCCTCTTCAGCAACCTCCGTGATAATATCATCTAACAAGCACAACATAATTGTTGAATGTGCTTTCTCCTCCAGACTGGCTTTCTCAGCAGTACTTATTTCTGTTGATTTTGACAGAGGACCCCATAATCCTTGTTGTTTCAACAAAGCACACATCTTGATCTGCCACAGACTAAAATAGTTTCTTCCTGTAAACTTGTCAATCTTGACGTTTAAAGCCGACATCTTTCTTACCAGAAAAGCTTGCGTAGATCCCAAATCCTATCGTCGATTATGACCTTGGTGCCAATCTACCTTGATTCAACAGATAAACAGATTTCTTGATGAACCTAGACGCTCTGATACTAGTTTGTTGTTACGGATCGATCAAGAAGTGATGGTGATTGTGAGTAAAGATAAACAATTAACAAGTAAACAAACACAGAAACAAGATGAATACAGATTTAACATGGTTTCCGACAATGTGCCGACTACTCCACGGACAAAAGAGGCTTATTTTATTATCACGAGAAAGTTACAAGTTACATACAATTACTGATGGTATTTATAGCCTTGGGAATCAAACCATAACCAACTAATCACTCAACCCAGTAAATGACTGAAATACCCCAGAAGTAACTTCACCAAATACGAAAACCATGCAGATGTGTTCCTCAAGTCTGCATACTCCATTCTGCCCCAGGACCAGCAGACTCCATTCTGCCGTTAACATGCATAACCAGCAAACACAGCTTCAGCAGGCTGATCAAATCTGCTGCCCCAAACGAACACCAGACCACAGCTTTCACTTCAGACTTCAGCAACATAGTTTAAGTCACCATTACTGGATATTTAAATAGACAACTCAACATAGTTTAAATAGACAACTCATACCTGGATTCATCTTCATCACTGGATTCATCTTCATCATCTTGAGTGTCTTGTCTATCTTTGTCCAAATGAGTGATGTCATACCTTTCGTCCCCAAAAGACAGTGAACGTGGCAAAATATGTCTATTGACGTTTTCTATATGAGCCTTTGGAACATGATTAAAATCATCTCTAGATGTCATACACAGTTTATATCAATCATTATCACCATGCTTTTTATTATCCTCCGCTGTCTAATGTTGGTAGTGTTCTCATATGAACTTCTTGAGGTTGTTTTGAGGGATTGATCGTGTTTAGGTGTGTTGTTTTAGGTCAAAATGATTTGATTTATTGTGGTAAGTTTGTATCTTGAGCCCTTTTCTCTTAACATCTTTCTAGGAATTCTTAATAAAATTGTTATTTTATTTTTCCGAAAAAAATTATAATCACGATGAATAACCCATGTTCAGATCCAACTCACTAACCTATGTCGGTTATGACCTATCACAGATATATCGGTTTTATAAGATAGGATCTCGGAATATTGGATTTATGATTTAATAAAAATAATTTGGTGATTCAACCATGACCGTTTCGTGTTAGAAGCAAAGATTGACTACAATATTTGATGTGCATTGTCAATTAATTGACTGATTAACCACCGAGAGCCTCACACACATATTATTAGAAATTAGAAATTAGAAATTTGAATAGTGATAATGCCTCAACAAATGTGCACAACAAAGTTTCATAACATATTTTTGGACCATTAATTATGATGTGAGATCTATTGATTCAAATGGGTCTCAAAGAATTCAATGATGAAAAAAATTGTTATAACACTTTATTGTGCATATTTGTTGTTGAATAATTATTTCTCTATAAATATATTACCTAGTCACCGGAACATGCAATCCATTCTCAAGAAAAATTTCTAATTAAAACTTCACCATCAGTATTTTTTTGTTGTAAGAAATTAACCGATATTTATTTTCCATAAAATTTAAGATATTTAACCAGCCTCACAGATAATTTAACGAAACAAAGCCTTTTAATTTATTTAACTCATCTTTTCTCTGCAGTCATAACAAAATTTCTTGCAAAAGAAGCAAGGCATATATATATATATATATATATATATATATATATATATATATATATATACTCTCACAAGCTTGCCACTATAAAGCATACAACAAAAAGCAAAATAGTGGGGTTTTGAAACATAAAAAGACAAATTTGTCCTCTTTGTATATAAGATATTAATACTAATTAATTAATTAACCAGAGGAGGCCATTAATGGTGATTAATTAATTAGTTATACCCAGATGGCTTTTGCCTTGATGAGCAAAGGCTTGAGTTTGCCTTGAAGATTAAGGCTCATAACCTCATTAGAACCCCCAACAAATCTCTTCCCTATAAACACCGCCGGAACGCTCGCATCGCAGCCTAATTCCATCAATGCATCCTCCATTTGGCCTCCATTTGGGTGGTGATCAATCTCAACTACATTAGGGTTTGCACCAAAACTGCTGATTAAAGTAAGAATAGCATGTGACATGCAACATGTACTCTTTGTGAATACCACCACTGGCCTTGCTGCTCCTAGACTCATTACTGAATCCATATATCTAATTGAATGTTTGTAAGAACGTTTTCGAGTTTGATCTGAGGATAAAAATGATGTTCTTGCAGGAGTATATAAAGGGTTCGATCAGGTGGTGATATCGATCGATATCTGGATAGAATATTTTTTTTTTGGCAAGTTGGTGAAAATTTTAAGATAAAATTTGGGTGTCGGCTGATATGCACGTTTATGCCATATACTTTTTTTGTGTCAAAAGTGATCACGGAATGTTCGTTTTGAACAGTATCAAATTCTTGATTCTCAATACCTTTGGTACGTACCTTCATCATGATCTTTTAATCTAGCATCTCAATATTTTTTTAATTTTTTTTTTTGGTAGTACTATCGGTACGTAGCTTTTTGTGAATTCTAGGCTTTGAGTATGCGATATATTATGGTGTAACCGTTATTTTTGAAGAGTAATGGCTAACAAGACATTGCACAGTTATAATTACTGTAGCTCTTAATCCGAAGGTTTCGGGTTCGATACCTAACACGTGATACAACCTAATAAAAGTGATACCAGTGATCACACAACCAATTCGTCACAACAAATAATACAACCTAGTCATCCACAAGTGATTAGGTTGTGTAACGCTCCGACGGTCCCGTTTCCCGATACCGAATTCTTATCCTGAAAAGAAACGTTCGGCACGTGTAACATCGAATAAATCCAATATTAAACGTAAGATTCTACTACGTCGTATCAAGTTTAGCAAAACGGAAGCCAAAAGACTCGGCGAAAACAAAAATGCTACTAAAGATTACAAACATGCTAAAGATAGAAAGTTCGACTTACAACAACGAAAATCCAAAGTTATACAAAAGTACGATCGATGTCTTAAAAGAAAAGTACAACCGAACTTATACAAGTTTTGAAATAGAAGTACAACGTTTATCTAGAAATGGAGCAACAACAAGATCTAGTGCAACATGAAGTAAAGGAAACTGAACACTTCATCAAAGCATCATCGTCATCATACATCATACAACAAAATGCAATGAAGGTAAGTACAACGTACTTAGATAAGAGGAAGAAACTAATGAATAAATAAGTTTTACAACGAAAAGATTCATATTATTAATTAAGTTGTCTTTGTGCGACCGACTCAACCCTAGGGTTCACTTCATGCTCATCAACATGTCGTAACTAATTAATGGTTTCTAGCTTATCTTATCTTTGTTATATCAGCATTCAATGGCACTACGCATGGTGCTACTCATCATGAAGTATCTGGGTGCAACCTATTGGTGGATCAACACCAATAGCCACGGGCTATATAGCCTCGACCGTGTACACGTTCGGCGAAGTCCCTCCGTACTTAGGGTCTTGTAAACCTACAGAGTCATTCACTTTTACTGACCGTCCACACATTGCGATATAGCCTTGTGCCTTACCAAGAATGGCATGATGTTTAATCTTTTAACTACACAAATACGTATATTATTAGTTGTTAACTAGCAACCTAAGTATTTTCAAGTAAAGCTCCCTTACTCCTTCCACTCCCTCTCTTAAGACAACTAAACACAACATCCTAGCACATACACATACATTGATGAATGCTAATTCATCAAGGCACAAGCCAATCATGCTCTTCCGACGGTCCCGAACTTCAACTATTATAAAAAATTCATTCGGTGCCGGAACTAAATGCATCAGAAGCTAAATCATGGCTTGCTCATGTTCATTTAATGTTATTAGATCAAGAAACAACATTCAAAACTGGACTCGGGGCTTAAAACTCAACATTTCCTAAAACTCAACATTTCCTAAAACAGGGCTCAATGCGCGCGCAGCACGCTCAATGCGCACGCATCAACCATCCTGAACCATTTAGGATGCTTCTGGTCAACTAAAGTGTGCGCTGTGCCCCCCAATGCGTGCGCTAAAAGGTCTCTGTATCAGTTTCCCACTTTCTGGACCCGTAATGCGCGCGCTTTGCACCCTATGCACGCGCATTGACTGTAAAACAACCCTAAACAACAATTTTCTATACTTTTACGATTTCTAACCCAAACCAAACATGATTATCATCAAAAGGACAGCAAAACAGTAGAAAAACCCAACTTTAACATACCACAACATATCATACTTCACTAAAAGTAAGCATGATTTTTAACACCAAACGACACTAAAACTCAACCCTAACATCTTAAAACCTTAATTAAACGATAGGAAGAGCCCCTTACCATATTATCAAGCAAAAACCAAGCAACTTCAAAGCACAACAGCCCCAAAACGCAGATTCCTCGACTAAGAACCTATGTGACCCACCCCAAACTTGAATTAGACTTGATCACGCGCTTCTATAACAATAATTCTATGAATTTAAGAAATCTAAACCATCAAACTTTGATCAAAGCCATAACTAGGGCTAAAAACCATACCTCTAAGAAACTCTAAACCTTTTGTATCAAAACGAACCCCTTCTTCTACTGATTCCGAATCCCTATTCCGTTCTGAAATTCGATAAGTAACTTGTAAGAATTTGGGAAAACTTCTTTGGCTTTTCTTTTCTGATTTGGAGGAAACTGTTCAAACAAGTTTTCTTTTCCTCAACTTTTGACAAACTTCCATGTAAAAGGGAAGTTTTATTCTAGTAAATAACCTCTAACATTTATTACTTTCCTTTATTTCCTCTTTAATATTTTTTTTTGAATATATATATATTTGTAATACTTTAAATCCATTAATATAGTTAAACATAATATTCCAATTTTACAAATGGACACGTCTGTCCTTTCATAAACTTTGGGATATTACAATTTGTGTCTCCATTGATCATCATCTACACACATACTAATCAAGGGTGTAGGTTGTGTCTCCATTGATCATCATCTAGCCTCATCCTAATCAAGGGTGGCTAATTGGGTTGTGTCACATGTTCTGACGAATTGGTTGTGCCCGTATCATTGCTCACTACTACAAAATTGGACATAGGTCACACTTAAGATATAAAAACAATCACAGTTTTAATAAAACTGAGACAACGAAAATATATATATCACACTTACAGCTTTCTATCACGCTTATTGAAAAACCGAGATAAATTATATTAATCAATCTCATTTTTAAAGTGTGACTTAATTGATATGATTTTTATGTCACGATTATTGAAAAACCGAGATAAATTATATCAATTAATCTCATTATTAAACTGTGACTGAATTGATAAGATATTTCTGTCACGGTTTCTAAAAAAGCGAGATAAATTATATATATCAATCTCACACCTAAAACAGTGACAGAATTGATATGATATTTTTATCACAGTTATTGAAAAAATGAGATAAATTATACCAAACTATCACACTTTTAATCCGTGACTAAATTGGTATGATATTTTTGTCACGGTTATTGAGAAAGCGAGATAAATTATATCAATTACTCTCATTTTTAAACTGTGACTGAATTCATGATATTTTTGTCACAATTATAGAAAAAGTGAGACAAATTATTTCCACTAATAAGAAAAGAGATATAGATCACACTTATCTAAAGATAAGGATCACACTTTTAAAAGAACCGAGACAAGTAAAATGTATATATATCACACTTAAATTTTTTATCACAGTCATTAGGTGTGAAAAAAAGAATGATCACACTTTTTAGGTGTGATTGAAATAATAATAGATCTCGGCTTTTAAGTGTGATAACAACTACTAAAATAGATCACGCGTTTTTAAATGTGTTGAAATTATAATCGATCTCGGTTTTTAAGTGTGATAACAACTATAATAGATCACGATTTTTAAGTGTGATAACAACTAAAATAAATCACGGTTTTTAAATGTGTTGAATTATAATAGATCTCGGTTTTTAAGTGTGATAACAACTAAAATAGATCATAGTTTTTATTATCACGGTTTTTAAGAAAAGCGAGACAAGAACATCAATCAATCACGGTTTTTAACTGTGATTAAAAAAATATGATATTTTATAATCATATCTTAGATTAGTGTGGTTGAAAATGATAATATAGTGGGCATCAGCCTAGTGGTAATTAGTGTGGTTCCTTAATCCAGAGTATCCGGGTTCGAGTCCGAGTGGCATCAAAAGATATGTGTGCGTATATTTCGTTTTCGAAAAAAAGAATGATCACACTTTTTTAGGTGTGATTGAAATTATAATATATCTCGGTTTTTAAGAGTGATAACAACTACTAAAATAGATCACGAGTTTTTAAATGTGTTGAAATTATAATAGATCTCGGTTTTTAAGTGTGATAAAAACTATAATAGATCACGAGTTTTTAAGTGTGATAACAACTAAAATAGATCACGAGTTTTTAAATGTGTTGAAATTATAGTAGATCTCGGTTTTTAAGTGTGATAACAACTAAAATATATCACGATTTTTATTATCACGGTTTTTAGGAAAAATGAGACAAAAAATCAATCAATCACAGTTTTTGACTGTGATTAAAATAATATGATATTTTATAATGAGATTTTAGTTTAGTGTGGTCGAAAATTAGAAGAAAGAAAATATCGGTCTAGTGGTAATAAGTGTGGCTTGTTAATCCGGAGTATCCGGGTTCGAGTCCCAACAAAGACAAAAAATATGTTTGCTTATATATTGTTTTTGAAAAAAAAAAAACTTTTATTGGTGTGATTTAAATTATAATAGATCACGGTTTTTAAATGTGATAACAACTAAAATAGATCACAGTTTTTAAATGTGTTTTAATTGTAATAGATCTCGGTTTTTAAGTGTGATAACAACTATAATAGATCACGGTTTTTAACTATGATAACTACTATAATAGATCACAGTTTTTAAATGTGATGAAATTATAATAGATTACGGTTTTTAAGTGTGATTCCAACTATAATAGATCACGAGTTTTAAGTGTGATAATTATTATAATAGATCACAGTTTGTAACTGTGATTGAGTTAGAGTACTTTATGTCACACCTCAATATGCCACACTTTGGAAGCCGTGACTAATGTAAATATATCACACTTAAAAACCGTGATCTTTATGCATTTTTGTAGTAGTGGCTCTTGAAGTAAATTGTTTTTCTTTTTTGGGGTAGGGGAAAGGAAATAAGATTTTTATTCGGGGCGGGATGAGGGTTGAACCCCGATTTACATCAAGAAGTGTAATGACACGTAATATTAGGCCGGATCTGATTCAAAGTATACTGCTTGTAAGAGTGCAAAAAAACGTAATAGATTCAGATTAGATTTTTCTTAAATGAATATGAATATCAATTTATGAGTTACTGGGTTTTTTAATAACGATTCTCAAAATCGTTAGTATTGAAATAAGGTTATGATTCAAGTAATTGGTTTTGTGAGGATAACCCGGTTGCTAGTTTTATTGATTTGTTGATGATTATAAGTTAAGCCAAAGTGATTGACTGCTTACGTACCCATGTATTTTGGGATCAAGCTAAAAAGTAGTTCTGATTTGTAAGGATGAAGATCGTTTTGTCTAGACCGACCTAGACTCTAATTGGGCTGCCAGCGGATTTAGGTGCCGTTCAGCCAGTGGCTGGGTAGGCCCAATCTTCAGTTTCTTCATATTTCATACCAAATAATCCAAAAAGTCTTTTTCATAGCTCTTGGCTCGAATTGTTGATGATTAATTTAATTCTCGAACTGCAACTCAACTCGATCTCTCTGCCACCTCAATCATTCGTACGTTCCGAAAACCTTTCTCGGTACTCTACCATCCTCGTTACCTGCCATAGATCAAAATACTACAAAAGTAGATTCTTCTCGACAAATGACACATAAAATACAATATTGTGAGTAAGACCTATAAAATGTCAAATTAACTCATTTTGCTCGCAATTCTAACTTAAGATTATACAAATACATTCATAATCCGGGTTAAATCAATGGTAAAAAGATCATAAAGTTGATTCACATCAGTAAGTGGTCTTCTATGTTGATTTTACCTCATTTTCAGCTCGGTGAGTATCACGAGGAGTTGTGTGCAAGTTCTCAAATTGAGAGATTAATGAGTTTAGCCCACGAGCTAGGGTTAAGATAGTGACGGCTATCTGATTGTCATCTTTAGGATAACCTCACTCAAGATAACTGTCCCGACGTCGGTCGCTTCTCTCTTGTCGACCACTATCATCGTTCCCTCGTCGCTGATAAGCTCTGCAACCTTGTTGATCTCCTTCAGTTTGGTCAACAAATTGATTAAGCTTTCCAACTTCAATTAGGCCGTCAATTTGTTTCTTTAATTTCCGAAAGTCTTCAATATCATACCCGATATCTTAGTGATACTTGCAGTGTAAATTTCCATCTCGTTTCTCACGAGGTCCCTTCATAGGTGGTAGAGGCCTCGACAGACCTTTATTCTCCATTATTGGAAGAATATGAGTATGAGATTGATTGATGGAATGGTCCTCTCTTCCATAGTCTATCAATGATGTGAGTGATGAGCCGGTCCCACTCCACTTTTCTCTCTTGGCCATATCGGTCATCATTCCAATATTTCTTGTCACCTCGGTCGGCTTCTCTCTTCAGCCGATTTGACTCATTGCCTTGGTAATGTTTATACACCACCTTCCCATATTCCTCAATAGTGCCGGGGAGTTCGCTGTTGATTTTAGCATACAACCTACCCTTTGTTGGGCCCCTTACAAAGGAAGTGACCAAAACATGTTTTTCTGCATCCAGAACCATCCTCAATTCGTCAGAAAATCTTCTTATATAATCAAACACTGATTACTTCTCCCTTTGCTTTATGGTGAGGAGATGCATGGCATTTCTTTGAAAGGGATGAGATGATATAAATGCAAAGAAGAATTTTTTTCGCCAGCTCGGCAAAGCTACTGATTGAGCTTGGTGGGAGTTACTTGAACCATAACTAGAATTTCCCGTTAACAAACCTAAAAATGCTTTGCACCTTATCTTGTCAAGAGCACAAAATAAGATCATTTATTATAGGTATTGATGGAGATGATCCTCAAGGTCCTTGGTCCCATCATAAGGATCTATTTTTTCAGCTTGAAACCATCTGGCTTGGAAAACTGCATTATTTCCTTTGTAAAAGGGGTGGTAACATAAATCTCCATCCTTCCCCTCCATAGTAGTTGGTCCACCTCAAATTAGGAAACATCGCATAATCATGGATAAGTGGTACTTTCTCCCACTTTGGCACGTCGGCTAACCCTGATACTATAAGTAGCAGGTTCATGCCAAACTAATGGCTTCTCTACATAATGACCTGCTGGATTCTCTTTCATAATAGCTTTTCCTTTTTGGACATGCTTCACCAACGGAGCAAGAAGGTCTAGGAGGAGGTAGCCAAGAGGTAGAGAGTGTGGTGAACTATCTAATTTGCTATTGCTGCTTCACAATGTTTTCCCTTCTTCGGTTGTTTTTGACAAGCCGCTTTTCAAATTCAACATTGACGGAACTTTCTCTGTTGGAGCCTTAAGAAAGATTTTGGAGTCCACTATTTGTTTGTCATCATCTCTCAATGATGTTTCTGGGACTGGTGGTTCTTTGTTTGTTAGAAATCGACTCCTCCCGTCTAAAGTTGATTTCTTCATATGGAGAATCAAGCTAAATCGTCTGCCCACATATGTTAATTTGATCAAGAGAAATATTTCGGTATCGGTGAATTCATGTGTCTTTTGTCATCTTTTTTAGGAGTCTCAAGATCATTTTTTCGTGTGGTGTACTCACTCGTGGCCCTTGTGGTCGAATATTTACGCGTGGTGTGGAATTAGAGGTCCTTGTGCATCCATAGCTTTGGATCTTCTGGATGAACATGTTGATATGATTCATATATTTAAGGCAACGTCTTCGCAAAGAGTGGTTTGGAATGCAATCAAATGCACGGTGTGTTGGTGTTTATGGAAAACAAGGAACAAAATCATTTTCAATGCTGGTGAGTTTAATCAGAACGCCATCTTTCCCGATATTAAACAAACATCTTTCTTGTGATTCACTGCTAGAGGAAAAAAGTTCTCCTGCAGTTGGACTCAATGATGTATAAATCCTCTGCTGGGTTGCAGTGGTGGATAGCTTTAATTGTAATACCCCGAAAATTCAAGAAAGGTATAAACGTAAAATGGAATTTAATCAGTTTATTTTCCAATTTTATGTTAACCTGAAAGTAATATTTAAAAAGGATTTAATTATTAAAAAGGGGTTTAGTTATTTAATTAATGGATTTAATTAATAGCTATTCAAGAAAAATAATTCTCCAAATATCTTCATTATTTTCACGGCAAAGTTTTCAGAAAAAAATAAAAATAAAAGAGGCGACGCAACACGCAGAGGGAAAGGCAACGCAGAGTTGTCAGGAAGCGGATGAAGGGAATCTTCAATCGTACGACTAATCCGTCAGGAATTTGAATAGACCGCAGAAGACGGAAATCATCGTCTCATCAAGACGAACGTTTCCACACGAACTATTTGCGATTCCGTAAGTTATCCCGAAATTTGGAATCTTGACCGTTCTGAAGAAAAATATGAGTTTTAATAGAATAGAACGTTGTTTAATCGTAGTGTGCCGTTTAATTATCGTAGGATGATCGTTGGAGTTGTGAATCGAATGATTCGCTTGGATTGCTTTTGACTTGGATTGGATTTGCAATCAAATTACTAAAAGGTAATTGGGTGTTTTTCAATAGGTGTTATTGTTGGTGTTATCTTGTTTGTTTCTTTATTTTCCTTTTTGTTTCATATAAGTCTTGTTTTTTATATATATATATTTTCTTTGACCATGAACTCATGGTTAGTACTCCGGTAAGTAGTACTTGTCTGCTATCAAGTGGGAAAAGAAAAAACAAAGAGTTAATGCAAAAGTTATTCTTTTCGCACGGTTATAAAAAGGATGAAACTATTCTATTCAATTCGGGTTTCTAAATAGGAAAAATAATAATAATAGTAAAAACTGTTGACATGGAAAAATACTTATATTTATGTATCCTTTTGGTTTCCAGAAAAAAATAGGTACGGTAATGTTAAGTGTATATATATATATACATATATATGCATTCTATCTTCGGGAAAAAAAAAAGAAAAGATTTTTATTATGTTGATTTAATAGATATTGTGTACGGTAAAAGTGTATTATATAATTTTGTGCTTTTACGTGTATTACCCTATACGATGTGGCTTGTATGTTCTTATCGAACATTATATGATAATTGACAGTGTCTAACATCGACTTCTGGTAGCCTTGGTATCAAATCGCACCACAACTGAGACCCTCTGTGAGGAGAATGTGGGAGCACCGGAAGGCTTTGTTTAAGCATTGTGGGACATTGACTTAGTAGTCTTTGATCCCTTTACAATATGCTAGGTAGCGTAGCTAGATGTCTAGGACTAGAAGTCCTTAGGAAGCCTTTATGTGAATGAATCAAGTGGTTAGATCTAAACTCGTAAATACCTATGTAGATGTCTAAAAGCTAAAACGTCAATATCATTGGTGAGGCACATTTTTTATATCGAAGCATGGGACACTTACTACTCGTACGGGACAACGTGTAATTCCAACATGGAACACGAGTCCATGCCCCCAGAGCGGTGCAAACCATGTTGTGCATTTTTACTATGTGTAGTGTCCTTTGGTATATATACTACGAAGCTAATAGAGGGTGAGAGCGATCTACTATTACAACCTATGTGGTAGTGATTGTAGATGATGCCATGTTATGTGTGTCTGCCTTTATTATTATATATATTGTACCGTTTCTTCTACCCCTTACTAAGTACGTTTGTACTTACCCCCTCTTCTTTATTGTCTCCACCCCGAGAAGGTGGTGTACTTGTAGGTCGTTTTCGAGGCCACAGAGGAGTGACCCGGAGATGATGCAGATGAAGTTTACTGTTCTTTATTTTCCGTTGTAATTTGGTATAGATTATCTTAATCTCTGTAATGATAGAAATCAGTGAGTTGACTTTGTGGTTACCAATATGTACGGGTTAATTGTATTTGATTGTTATAGTAAAGCCTTTTGATGATGTACTGAACATAGCCTGTGTTACCTTCGGTCGTTTAGTAGTGTTTTAATTACCCGAGTCAGCCGTTTTACCTTCCGCTTATTCTCTAATGTTTGACTACGTAAGACTTACGTATATAATTAGATTAAATTTTAATTATATGCGTGTCAGACGTTCTTTTCTAGAAAAAGATTCGGTATCCGGAACATGAACGTCACATTAATCTCCTTTTGTTCATGTTAGTTTTTGGAAGCAGCGGTCTTCTGTTCTTTTAGTCACGGACTCTGTCGCTTTTCTTTTTCTCAAAATCTTGTATCTTCTTATTCTCTAGCAACTTGCTAGAGTCATCTAATGAATACTTTTTTGCCGTTAAAATAAAAAATAAAAAAAAAGGATGAAAAATGATGAACACAAGAGGCCGGTTAGGCTCGGCTATTCACATGCATGAAGGGGAGTTTTCTCGGCTATAAGATTACATGCATGAAGGGGAGTTGAGAAAACGTCCAAAAACCGCATGGGAGTTACTAGAACGAAGGTAGAGAAATTTTCAGTTCAAACCCACCACAACCCCAATGCCCTTACCTTAGAGGCTTCGTTAACCTACAATCCCGAAATTACACGTCAAAAATACCATGTGTAAACCTACCTATAAAAGATTCGTCCTAGTGACCTAAAAATATTTTCAAAACCACTTCTTATAATAAGAATTAGTATGCAAATGGATTCCCAAAATATGCAAAATTACAACTAAAAGCTTGAGAAAGAGTAGTGACGGTGCTACAACAAAATATGTACAATAAGTGCCACAACATATTTTTACACCATTGATTTTGATGTTTGACTTATTGATTTATTTGAGCCCCATAAAAATCGATGATGTAAAAATTTGTTGTGCCACTTATACACATTTTTTTGTGGCATAAACATTTCTCCATAAGAAAAGATGATAAATACATTGATGATATATGGGCCCAGTGGGTCGGATTATTTGTAATTGGGCCAGGCCCAAAGTTAGATAATAGAGATAAACGAGCCAGTCAAGCCAGACCACCAAGTGCTGACCAGACCAAGACGCTGGACAGAATAGTCGGAGGAGCCAGGACTCCACCGTGTCCTGACCAGAATGGTTTCGGACAGAACAACAGGCTGAACGTGGTGAAGACCGGGTCAACAACATCTCAATCGCTTACGGACGTGGGTAGACCCCATGTCCGGGATAATAATCGACAATAACTTCCCAGCACGTCCAGGAAGAGACACACGATCTACTACTATATAAAGAACACCCTGAACTACGAGGGGGACTTGATTCCAGTTTACGACTTAAATTGGATACGTAGGCAGCTCTCTCGAGAGTTCAGTCCAAATTACATTCAATATTCTTATTCTTGTACGGTTTTCCTAATTAGAGTTACCCGATTACCCGTTTGCAATATTTGTACTACATCATTTGGCGCTAGAAGGAGGGCTAATTCTAGTTAGTGAGTGATTAATACAGGAAAAATGGCACGAAATCAAGGAAATTCAAAGAAGCAACAAAATCAACAAGAGAAAGAAAAGAATCAGATCGGAGATAAAAGCCCAGAGAAAAATGTTCAAGACACTGGAAAGAAAGTGATGGAAGAGGGGCAGACAAGCAACCCAGATGCAGTTAAACAAATGTTAGTAGAAAACCTCACAAATCTAAAAGGGGAAGAGATAAAAGCCATTTTTGAGGCAGTTTTGAAAGCGAGGAATCAAGATAATTATGTTTCTGAAGCACATACCCCGCTTCAAACTGCTAAAAAAGAGAAGCAGGAAGCAGAATCGAGCATACAAGTGGTAGTTACTCACCCAGGTGGTGATAACGCCAGAGCAGAGTTAGATGCCATACTTAAACCCAAGCAAGATGAATTCGGTGGTGTCTCCTTTCACTGAGGACATCGATGCATTCCCATGTCCTTCAGGATTCAAAATTCCAAAAATTCAAGCATATGATGGAACTAAGGATCCATACGACCATATGCATCAGTACATTCAACACATGAATTTGTATAACGCTCCAGAAGAGATGAAATGCAGGGCATTTGCAACTCTTCTAACAGGAAAGGCAAGAGATTGGTTCAACAAGTTGAACCCCAGATCTATACCGGATTTCCCCACTCTGACCAGAAAGTTCATGCATGCATTCATCGCGGCAAGACCTTTCCAGAGAAACCGGGCTTATTTGCTGACAGTTAGACAAAAAAGTGATGAAACAGTATTACAGTTCATCAAGAGATTCAATGGAGAATCATCCCAGATAGCAGATCTGGATGATAAGTTCTTGGTAGCATCCTTCATAGCAGGACTTAGAGAAGGGCGGTTGCATGCGAAGCGAGCGAAAGATCCGAGCACAATGGAAGAATGTCCGGAAATAGCATACGGACATTGTCAAGGAGAAGAGGCTAACGGGCCAAGAGGGAGGAATCCCATAGGGATGCTAAGAAGGGGAAAAACCGAAGATAGGAATGACAAGAAGAGAAAATCTGTTTGGGATAGGGTAACCGCTCCCATCTCTGAAAGATTAGGGAAGAAAGGTGTTTTGCAGGACAGAGACCTTATTCCTCTAAATAGACCTCGAGACCAAGTGTTGGCAATTATGGAAAAGAAAGGAATTGCTAAGACTCCTCCTCCGTTGAGGGGTCCAAGGAGAAGAGAGACCACACCAGGTGGTGCAAGTACCATAAAGACATTGGACATGACTCTGAACAGTGCAGGGATCTGATCAGAGACATCGACGCAGCAACAATGGAAGGAAAGATCGATGAGTGCATCGATCGAGCGCAGGGAGATAATCCCAGAGGAAGAGAGAATTCAAAAAACAGAATAACAGCCATGACAGGTACAACCAGAGAAGAAACAGGGATCCATCTCCAGACGCAGATGGGCATAGAGAAAACGCCCCAATTAACACCGTGAACACAATTGTGGGTGGACCAGGAGAAGGTAGCAAGGCTGCTCAGGAAGATAAAAGGGGCAGCGCAGAAAAGGACCGGGAAGCGAAAAAGCAGAAGGTTATGGGAACCGTTCAGTACGGTCCTAGAGATGCCCTACCAGCCGTCGTGAGCAACGAAGGACTGGTAATAGAAGCGGTTATCTAGAAAAATCTTGTCAGAAGGATCTGGGTAGACACAGGCAGCGCAGTAAACGTACTGTACTATAGTGCATTCCAAGCAATGAAGCTAGCAGATTCGGAGTTGACTCCTGTATCAACTCCTCTTTTCGGGTTTACCGGGCCGCCCATACATCCTGTGGGTATGTTAAAATTATTGACAACTTTTGGCAAAGGGCAACAGAGCAGGACTCTGATGGTGAATTATGTGGTGGTAAAAGCTCCATCTGCATATAATGTGATTCTTGGAAGACCAGCACTAATTGATCTAAGGGCAGTGGTATCGCCCGCACACAACAGCATGAAATTCCCAACTTTCGATGGAGAAGCTACTGTTAAAGGGGATGTAGACGCTGCTAAGAATTGCTACACAGCCACGATCAGTGGAAAAATGAAAGTGCCGCAGGTGACGATGGAAGACCTGGTTCCGGATGAAGAAAAAAGTTGGCAGTCCAACGATCCTATGGAAACAATAATGCTAAATGAACTGGACCCTGAATCCACAGTCAGCATAGGATCTTGGATACCGGCTGAACAGAAGCAGATGCTGATCAGCACTTTGAGAGATTATCAAGATGTGTTTGCATGGAAGGCAAGTGATATGCCTGGATTGTCAACAGAGTTGGCAGTCCATAAGCTCAACATCGACCCAACCAAGAAACCAATGAAACAAAAGAAGAGATCATTTGCCCCGAAAAGGATACGAGTACATCCAAGCAAGAAGTGGAAAATTTGTTGCAGGCCAACATGATTAAAGAGGTTATCTACCCAGAATGGCTAGCAAACCCAGTGTTAGTCAAGAAACCAGATGGCAGTTGGAGAATGTGTGTGGACTTCACGATTTAAACAAAGCTTGTCCTAAAGATAGTTACACTTCCCCTAGAATTGACAGGCTAGTAGACTCTACAGTTGGTTATGAGATTTTTGCTTTTCTAGATGCTTATAAGGGATATCATCAAATTATGATGGACCCTGTAGATGCTGTAAAAACTGCCTTTATTACTGAATTTGGTTCCTACTACTATGTGTCTATGCCTTTCGGATTAAAGAATGCAGGGGCTACCTATCAAAGGGCAGTCAATACCATTTTCAAACAACAGATTGGCAAATCTATGGAAGTATACGTGGATGATCTATTGATCAAGAGCAGGACTCTTGACCAATATTTGAAAGATGTAGCAGAGGTATGCCAAGTTTTAAGACAAACGGGAATGAAATTGAACCCAAAAAAGTGTACATTTGGAGTAAGGTCAGGCAAATTCCTGGGTTATATGATATCTAAAGAAGGTATCAGGGCCAATCCTGATAAATTGGAAGCTTTGAAGACCATGCCTGAACCGAAGAATATCAAAGAAGTTCAGCGATTAACAGGAAGATTAGCAGCTCTAAACCGATTCTTGTCGAAATCTGCACAGAAATCATTGCCATTCTTCAAAATTCTTTGGAAGGCCAGTCCGTTTGAGTGGAATGAAAAATGTAAACAAGCTTTTCAGGAGTTAAAAGATCATATCAGTCACTTGCCAACTCTAACTCCTCCACAGGAAGGTGAGATACTGTTCCTTTACTTGTCCTTTTGCAATGAAGCAGTAAGTGCTGTGTTGGTAAAGCAACATGGCATGATACAAAGACCAATATATTTTGTAAGCAAAGCCCTACAAGGGCCCGAGATTAGATATTCTGAGGTGGAGAAATTGGTCTTAGCTCTAGTACATGCCACCAGGAAATTAAGACCATACTTCCAAAGTCATCCAGTGATTGTGTTAACAAACCAACCTTTGAAGCAAATTTTGGAAAAACCAGACAAGTCTGGAAGACTGGCAAAATGGGTAGTTGAATTGGCAGGATTTGATATCGAATACAAGCCAAGAACAGCAATTAAAGCCCAAGCATTAGCCGATTTCTTGGCAGAAGAAAAAGCCTTGGCTATAGAGCAAAAAGCTGAGCAGACCAAGGCTGAGAAGAACGAAGCTGAACAGTGGCAGCTTTATGTGGATGGAGCTTCCAACAAAGAAGGAGCAGGAGCAGGACTCCTACTCATTAGCCCAAAAGGTGAAGAATTCCCATACGCACTTCATTTTGACTTTCAAGCTACTAACAATGAGGCAGAATATGAAGCTCTGATAACTGGATTAAATCTAGCACAGAAGTTAGGAGTGCAAAACCTGAAAGTCTATACGGACTCACAGCTTGTGACAAATCATATCAAGGGAGAATATGAAGCAAAGGAAGGTCCCATGAAAAAGTACCTTGCAGTGGCACAGAAGAAATTGCAGAACTTGTTAACGATAGAAGTAGAACAGATAACTCGAGCCCAAAATACCAGAGCAGATGCCTTATCCAAGCTAGGATCGAATTTCTTGTCCCACAAGAAGGTGTTGGTTGAGCAGTTAAAGCACAAGAGTTGTGATGAGATTGAAGTACAACCAATCACACAGCCAGAAACTTGGATGGATCCGATTGTAGTATATCTAAGAGATGGAAGACTACCTGAAGACAAAGTACATGCCAGAAAATTGATAAGACTCTCAGCCAGGTATGCTCTGTTCAACGACGTTCTGTACAGAAAATCCTATGCAGCACCTTGGTTGAGATGCGTTACTCCGGATGAGGGAGATTATGTATTAAGAGAAATCCATCTCGGAATTTGTGGAAATCATTTGGGAGCAAGAGCTCTGGCCAGGAAATGTAGGCTTTACGGTTATTATTGGCCAGAAATGCAAGGCGATGCAGAGAATCTGGTCAGAACTTGCCGGACATGCCAGGTGCATAGCAACTTATCGCATAATCCTGTACAGGAAATGATACCAATTGTGTCTCCGTGGCCGTTTGATCAACGGGGAGTGGACTTAGTGGGCCCACTACCCCGAGCACCGGGAAATTTCAAGTTTTTAGTGGTAGCAGTGGATTATTTCACTAAGTGGGTGGAAGCTAAACCCTTAACCACCATCACAGCCAACCAAATACAGAAGTTCCTGTGGAAGAATATTCTATGCAGGTATGGGATCCCTAAAGTTCTCATTTCTGATAATGGCACACAATTTGAAGATCAAGGAGTTCAAACTTGGTGCACCAACCTAGGAATCTCCCAACATTTTACATCAGTGGCCTATCCTCAAGCCAATGGGCAGGTGGAGCAGACCAACAGACAGATAAAACAGGGACTGAAGAAAAGGTTGGAACAAGAGGGGTCTCATTGGGTAGACCACCTTCCAAATATCTTGTGGGCATATAGAACCACCCCAAACGCTGCTACGCAGGAAACACCATACTCCTTAGCATATGGATGTGAGGCAGTAATACCAGCAGAGATTGGACACAAGTCTCCCAAAACCGAATTGTACTGTCCAGAAACTCAGGAAGTAGACATGCTGCATCTCAAAGATGAGCTGGAGCACAAAAGGGACATAGCCTTGATACAAATGGCCAAATACAAGCAAAGAATTGCTCAATACTACAACTCCAAAGTTAAAGGTACGTATTTTAAAGAAGGCGATTTAGTTCTGAGGCGAAATGAGGCCAGCAAGCAAGGCCCCACTGGAAAGCTAGACCCAAATTGGGAAGGTCCTTATAAAATTATCAAAGTGCATGGAAAAGGATCTTATCAACTAGCTAATGCCTCTGGCAAAACTATTCCTAGAAGTTGGAATGCTGTTCATTTAAGGAAATTTTTTCCTTTAAGTAATTTCATTTTTTAAGTAATGTTATCTTGAATATAGATCTCTGTTCATTATATGATTATTATATAATGTTTTAACTTGTGTTGAAACACAAAACTAAAAACAGAACGTGGCGGTGCAAGAAAACATACATATCAAACTTGCAGCGCAAGAATTCTGGGCAGAAGTCCCACTTAAAAATATAAGTGTCAAACTTGCAGTGCAAGGACATTCTGGGCAGAAGTCCCACTTAAAAAATATAAGTGTCAAACTTGCAGTGCAAGGACATTCTGGGCAGAAGTCCCAATTAAAAAATATAAGTGCCAAACTTGCAGTGCTCTGGGCAACAGTCCCAATTAAAAAAGGTAAGTGCCAAACTTGCAGCGCAAGGGCATTCTGGGTAGAAGACCCGATCAAAAAACACAAGTGTTAAACTTGCAGTGCAAAAGTATTCTGTGCAGAGCACGTAATTAAAAGTATTAATAGCAAAACTTGCAGAGCAAGAGTATCCTGAGTAGAAAATATTAAATAAAGAAGCTAAGGATGAAAAATCCTAACTTCTTTGCAGCGCAACAAGAAGACAATACTCTATATAGAGAATATCAAAGTCAAAGGTTATTACAGATAAAGTTATTACATCAAAAGCTGCTTGAAAAGGCAGCAAAATTCCAAAGTTTTTTAAGGCATAAATTAAGAAGATGGAGTATCGAAGGTTGCGTAAAAGCGAAGGTAGGGGTGACGAAGAAGGTCGTGCGTGCGCAAGGGGGTCGAGGCGGCGAGTAGCGAGGCGGCTCACTTCTTGGCATACTTGCGGACAATGTCCTCCCCACTTTTGTACTCGTCATACCGCTTCGTGAAAACTTCACCTGCCCTCTTATCATATAATTTATGATTAGGCAAAGTACTAATCACTAAGTCGGCCGGTTTAGCTTCATCTACGCCCAAAGTGTATCCTCTACGCAGAGCAGGGGCCAAAACGATTTGGATTTCCTCAAGAGTTTCAGGAGCAGCTTTATATCCAGCAATAACTTTCTGGACAACATTCTGAGCAAGGAATTTCCTCCATCTGCCTCAAGGTTTCGTCAAAGTCGGCCTTCATCTTCTTTACAGTGGCAAGATGTTGCAGATGCTCCTCATTCAGTTTCGCCAACCGCTGATCTCTTAAGTTCAACTGTTCCTCTTGAGTGAATATCACACCCTCGGCTTTGGCAAGATCAGACTTCAACTTCTCAATCTCTCGTTGTGCAGCAAGGTGGGCCTCTTCCAAGCTGGCCACCTTAGCATTGGCCTCATAAGTAGATTCTTCCAAGCTGGCTACTTTGGCGTTGGCCTCATCCAGCTGAATCACTTTGTGTTGCAGGGCTGAGATATCTTTAGCCATGCTAGCAGTTTTCTTGTGCAAAGCTTTACCCAGGCGGTAACACTATAAAAGAAAACGTCTTAGAAGACGAAACTTAAAGGAAAAACAAAGGTTTTATGAAAAACTACTCACAGAATCTGCAAAGTCGTCAGCAGACATATCTTCAAAATTGAAATAAGAACCACTCACAGAACTGCCAGAGGGAGTGGACCTATGCCTTTTCTTCTGCCTTTGGGAAACGGTCCTGAGGGGGACTGCATCCAGCCCAGTATTTTGACCTCCGGGGAGATCTTCTTCAATAGTTAAGTCCACAGGATTAACGGTGCTCAGGGTATTCTGCTCAGAAGGATCAGCAGTAGGAACTTCTTCTTGCACAGCAGTACGAGAACCAGTGCCTATCTCTGCATCCTCTTGTTGACCAGAAACGTCACCACCTCCTGGAATAACAGACAAAGTCCGCTCAGAATCTTCTACCATCTGTTCCGGTTCCTCCTCCTCGTCAACATCGATATTGATCAAGTCATCTACATTGGCCACTACAAGAGGAAAAAGATAATCAGGTTATAATCAAAAATCAAAACAAGATGCAAGTACAAACATACATTTTCTGTACTGTTTCTTGGAGAACTCCACGTAGCCAACAGGCCCTGCAGTATGAAGCTGAGCAGCATCTATCAGGGCAGAACTTATAAAGTCTAAGCTCAGGGAAATCTTATTGCTAACAAGGTATTGGGACAGTGTCTCATCAATGACGTCTTCCAATTTGTCCTTCATGGAAGCAGTATTCCACCGCCCTAAAGTGGCATCCGAATTATGCTTCACAAAGAAGAAGTGTTCTTGCCATTTCTTCTTGGTCTTATCTTTGCCAGTAATGGGGATAATCGGAGCACTGGCCCTACGACAAAAATGGTACCATCCTCCACTTCCCTGTGTCAACTTACACTGGTAGAAATTCCTGAACAGCTTTACAGAAAAGGGCGTGGTGTTCAGACGACACCAAATCATGAAACCTATGAGGAATTTAACGCTATTTGGATGGATCTGGCCAACTCCTAACTTATAGTACTTCATTATCTCTACACACCCAGGGGGAAGAGGGAATCTTAACCCACTGTGAAGCTAATCAGCGTATACTGTGTAGAAACCGGCCGGAGGGTTGTAAGCATACTCAGTCGGTTTTGGAAGAACAACTTCGAAAGGCTCAGTACGGATCTTATAGGTTTTTAATAAACCCGCCATCTCAGTCTTGGTCATTTTGCTGGCAACACCGTGGCAGGCCATTATTGCTTTGGTTTTGTCAAAACGATTGATTTCTCTCTTTAAAGTGTTTAAGAAGGCAGTGTGATCTTCTGGATACTGGTGTACGATTGAAGTAGGAGTAAATATCCCAGGAGGCAAAAGGTGGGGAGGCAAAAGACACAATGGGTTATCTCCAAAAGTGGAGGTGTTTCTTAAATCAATTGAGGAGGATGGATGATCGGAATTTATTACAGGTTCAGGGCAAAACACAGGATTAGACGAATTCACTTCCTCACTATCTATGGCTCTGGATATTTTCTCTGGGGATTCAAATAGTTTCTCTACAGATTCACTAAAAGCAGTATTGGCTCTCAAACTCATGAAAGATCAACGATTTTAAAGAAATGCAGAATAAAATAGATAAAGACTTACTTGCGGTTGCAGAGGGGCGTTTCCAAAAGTTTAAATTATAAGAGTAATGTGAACAGAGAAAGGGTTATGTGACAAGAAATGAAGCGACGTAATGGTTTAGTCTACGGTTATAATGATAACGGATGGGTGCAACTTGGCCTCGTTTCGCGTAGTATTAATAACGGAAGAAAAACCGTTTCAGGCTAGGGCAGCTGTAAAGCAGTCCACCCTAGTCTGGGGGGACTTATGATGATATATGGGCCCAGTGGGTCGGATTATTTGTAATTGGGCCAGGCCCAAAGTTAGATAATAGAGATAAACGAGCCAGTCAAGCCAGACCACCAAGTGCTGACCAGACCAAGACGCTGGACAGAATAGTCGGAGGAGCAGGACTCCACCGTGTCCTGAACAGAATGGTTTCTGGACAGAACAACAGGCTGAATGTGGTGAAGACCGGGTCAACAACATCTCAACTACTTACGGACGTGGGTAGACCCCATGTCCAGAAGATAATCGACAATAACTTCCCAGCACGTCCAGGAAGAGACACACGATCTACTACTATATAAAGAACACCTTGAACTACGAGGGGGACTTGATTCCAGTTTACGACTTAAATTGGATACGTAGGCAGCTGATGTGAAACCGCCCGGAGGAAGGCTTCAAATCGAATGAATTACTTAGGATCGTGGATTTGAGGTATTTGGAAAAGGTCCTTGACACAACCACAACCTGTGTGGAGGCACCTTGGAATCAATAAGCTCCGCGACACAATCACAACATGTGTGAAAGCACCTTGGAATAATGAGCTCCTCGACACAATCTCAACTCGTGAGAAGGCACCTTGGAATAGCACCTCGACACTTAGAAAACTTGTCTCTAAGCACCTTGGTATATTGGATACCCACAAGGGTTGCTCGGGCCCTTGATAATCCGGTTTTGAATACTCTATCCAGAGAATTCACACAACACTAATCCAAGTGAAGAATAAAATATAATTTATATTGAGCAAAAGCTTAATTTTCAAATTACAAATACAAGGACTATTTATAGGAAATTTAGTGCATGAATTCATAATAATAAGATGAAAAGTTTATCCTAAATTAAATGCATATTGGCGCATCCAAGGAGCTTCATCCAGGTTCAATGTATCTTCATTATATTCTCCAGTTTTTGTCCCGCAGCTGTTTATGCCATTTTGACCATTATAACTTATTCAAATGAAGATGACCCCTTGACGAAAGTTGAAGATCAGATTTTCTACTATGAAATGCATATGTGGATCATCAATTTTGATAAGTAAAGCCCCGATCCGATCCAATAAAGAAGACGGCTCACTAAGTTCAATGCACTTAAAATACGCACCCCAAAAGACATCCATCTTGATTCAATGTACTTGGAATACACAAAACTTGACTTCTTGGACTTTCATGCTAGCAAAGTGGAACCATATTATCATGTGCATTCAGCCAATATTTTTAATATTTTAATTGATAAGAAGATATAATAATATGTAATTTAATTCCTTAAAATGCCTCCAAAATGTGGCACCAATAATATCCTCAAAATCAGCCCGTATTTTATAATTAATATATTATATTAATACTTAGATAATAATATATATAAGAATACTTAAAAGTGAGATATATGATGGATCCTGATTCACATCATACTCTCCCTCTTCGAAAGGATTCGTCCTCGAATCCACCAGGGTCGAATATGAATGTTGGCCATACACACCGAATAATTCCAACATAGATACCGTCATCCAACACAAAGAAATGGATGAACAATGTCGCCATCATCCTTGCAAAAATTGTAATCTTCTCATTGATCCTTTGCACATCTTCATTATGTCCAGCCATTTTTTGTTCAAAGTTTGTTTTTTTTTTTTTTTTTTTTATGAAGAAAATATGAAGGGAAATAATACCGACAATCCGCCTTGGCTCTGATACCAACTGATACGAAACCGCCCGGAGGAAGGCTTCAAATCGAATGAATTACTTAGGATCGTGGATTTGAGGTATTTGGAAATGGTCCTTGACACAACCACAACCTGTGTGGAGGCACCTTGGAATCAATAAGCTCCGCACACAATCACAACCTGTGTGAAAGCACCTTGGAATAATGAGCTCCTCGACACAATCTCAACTCGTGAGAAGGCACCTTGGAATAGCACCTCGACACTTAGAAAACTTGTCTCTAAGCACCTTGGTATATTGGATACCCACAACGGTTGCTCGGGCCCTTGATAATCCGGTTTTGAATACTCTATCCAGAGAATTCACACAATACTAATCCATGTGAAGAATAAAATATAATTTATATTGAGCAAAAGCTTAATTTTCAAATTACAAATACAAGGACTATTTATAGGAAATTAAATGCATGAATTCATAATAATAAGATGAAAAGTTTATCCTAAATTAAATGCATATTGGCGCATCCAAGGAGCTTCATCCAGGTTCAATGTATCTTCTTTATATTCTCCAGTTTTTGTCCCGCAGCTGTTTATGCCATTTTGACCATTATAACTTATTCAAATGAAGATGACCCCTTGACGAAAGTTGAAGATCAGATTTTCTACTATGAAATGCATATGTGGATCATCAATTTTGGATAAGTAAAGCTCCTGATCCGATCCAATAAAGAAGACTGCTCACTAAGTTCAATGCACTTAAAATACGCACCCCAAAAGACATCCATCTTGATTCAATGTACTTGGAATACACAAAACTTGACTTCTTGGACTTTCATGCTAGCAAAAGTGGCACCATATTATCATGTGCATTCAGCCAATATTTTTAATATTTAATTGATAAGAAAATATAATAATATGTAATTTAATTCCTTAAAATGCCTCCAAAATGTGGCACCAATAATATCCTCAAAATCAGCCCGTATTTTATAATTAATATATTATATTATTACTTAGATAATAATATATATATAAGAATACTTAAAAGTGAGATATATGATGGATCCTGATTCACATCAGCTGCTCTCTCGAGAGTTCAGTCCAAATTACATTCAATATTCTTATTCTTGTACCGTTTTCCTAATTAGAGTTACCCGATTACCCGTTTGCAATATTTGTACTACATCATACATCATAAATTTGACTCACATCAACCAACAATAAGAGAAAATACAAATGAAACAAAAAAAAAATCAATGAAAAAAGGATGGACATAATCATTATATTCATCACGTGATTTTTTTATGAGTAATCATACAGACATAATTGTTGTGACACAACGAATACCACAACGTATATCTATTGTTGATTATGATGAATACAATAATGATCAATGAGGTTACATTAAGGAATCAACGGTGTAGATACACGTACTGACACTTGTTGTATAACAACAATTGTGTCCGTATCATTGTTTTTTTTACTAGAAATTTAATATACATTTTAGGTATTGAGGGGGAGGGGGAGGTTGTTTGGTGGTTTTGAGATTTGGAGAATATGCAAAAGATGATCAAGTTGGAAGAAGGAAAAATAAATCATGCAAGTATATCAACGTGTACGTACCATCCACAAACTTCCACCTTCAACTAGCTAGCTAGTTTAATTACCATCATAAATCCCACTTTTGTTGATTGAATTTTTCTTTTTATCTTTTTCCGGGTATCTAAATATTATATTGCCACTTAATCCAACGAACATATTCTTCTTGATTTTGTGGCGACTCGAGACTCTAAAGTGTATAAGGCATTCTTTGTGATCAGCCGCTTAATGAGAAATTCTTTCGATCTTTACTTTTCCTGATCAGCCATAATGGTATAAGGCATTCTTTGTGAGTCCATATATATTGTCTATTGTAACATATGTGAAATATAATGTGTATTGTAATACATGTATAGAGACGTGTGAAAAACATTATCATGGTACAAGGTTTATAATTGAATTTTGTAACTTGTGATAACCAATTTAACTCAAACGAGAACGTATGATAGACTTAAGTACTTATTTAATCTATTATGACTCAAATAGCGCTGCTAGATCCAAGTTCAAGGGCACCACGTATGATATCTGATTGGAGGTGACCCGAACAGGTCCACGTGTCAAGCGTATACAGAATGGACCAACAGAACAGGATAGAGCCATATCTGACCAGGAGGTCAGCACGACCAGATAGACCAGGCGACTGAAAAGATCCCTGATCAGGCCAGGGCAGGTCCCTGTCCAGAGAATGCAGACTGATGATAGGTGGGCCCATTGGGCCGGGTCATCCATAATTGGGCCAGACCCAAAGTTACACAATCAAGATAATGGATTGGCAAGGCAGGACCGCAAGTGCTGATCAGAATAGTCAGCGGAGCAGGACTCCATCATGCGCTGCGCAGAAGTGTCTCTAGACAGAACGTTTGGCTGCGCAGAAGCATTTCTGGACAGAATGTTCGGTTGGGTATAACGGAGACCGAGTCAACATCAGTTCAACTGCTTGTATACGTGGGTAGACCCCACAACCAGTAACGTACAGAAATAACCGGTGATAACCTCCCATCATGCAAGGAAGAGGATCACGATCTATTGATATAAAAGGAACACCCTGAACTACGAGGGGGACTTGATTCCAGTTGATTATCTAAATTGGATACGTAGGCAGCTCTCTCGAGGAGTTCACTCCAAAATTATACACAAATCTCTTTGTTCTTATATTGTTTTCCTAATTAGCATTACCCAATTACCTGATTGTAATATTCGAACAACATCATTTGGCGCTACTAGGAGGGCATAATTCTAGTTAGTGAGTGATTGTTACAAAAAAAGGCAAGAAATCAAGGAAATTCAAAGAAGCAACAAAATCAACCAGAAAAAGAAAAAAAATCAAACCGGAGACAAAAGCCCAGGTCGGAATGATCAAGAAACCGGGAAGAGAGTTATGGAAGAAGGACAGACGAGCAACCCAGATGCAGTTAAACAGATGTTGGTAGAAAACCTTGCAAATCTCAAGGCTGAAGAGATAAAAGCCATATTTGAGGCAGTTTTGAAAGCGAGAAATCAAGATAATGATGTTTCTGAAGCACATACTCCGCTCCAAACTCGCTAAAAAAGAAAAGCGAGAAGCGAGTCTAGCATACAAGTGGTAGTTACTCACCCAGGCGGTGATAACGCCAGAGCAGAGTTAGACGCTATGCTTAAGCCTAAGCAAGATGAATTTAGGCTGGTGTCTCCTTTCACTGAAGACATCGATGCATTTCCGTGTCCTCCAGGATTTAAAATCCCAAAGATTCAAGCATATGATGAAACTAAGGATCCATATGACCATATGCACCAGTACATCCAACACATGAATTTGTATATTGCTCCAGAAGAGATGAAATGCAGGGCATTTGCAACTCTTCTAACAGGAAAAGCAAGAGATTGGTTCAACAAGTTGAACCCCGCATCCATACCGCATTTCCCCACCCCGACCGTAAAGTTCATGCATGCATTCATCGCAAAGAAGACCTTTCCGAGAGAAAACCGAACGTATTTGCGACAATTAAGCAAAAAAATGACGAAACAAGTTGCGCTTTATCAAGAGATTCAACGGAGAATCATCCCGGATAGCGGATCTAGATGATAAATTCTTGGTAGCATCTTTCGTGGCGGGTCTCGGAGAAGGACGGTTACATGCAAAGCCGAGCAAAGAAGAATCGAGTACAATGGAAGAATGTCCGGAAATTGCCTACGGACATTGTCAGGGAGAAGAGGCTAACAGAGCCAAAAGAGAGGAATCCCACAGGGATTCCAAAAAAGGAAAAAGTGAGGATAGGTCTGATAAGAAGAGGAAATCTGTTTGGGATAGGGTAACCACTCCCATTTCTGAAAGGTTAGGGAAGAAAGGTGTTTTGCAGGACAGAGACCTTATTTCTCTGAACATATCTCGTGACCAAGTTCTGGCGATTATGGAAAAGAAAGGAATCGCCAAGACTCCTCCTCCATTGAGGGGTCCAAGGGAGAAGAGAGACCACACCAGGTGGTGTAAGTACCATAAAGATATTGGACATGACTCTGAACAGTGCAGGGACCTGATCAGAGATATAGACGTAGCAGCAATGAAAAGGAAAGATCGATGAATGCATCGATCAATCATAGGGAGAAAATCTCAGAGGAAGGAGAGAATTTAAAAAATAGCACAGCGGTCATGACAGGTACAATCAAAGGAGACACATAGATCCGTCTCCTGATGCTGATGGACATAGAGAAAATGCTCCAATCAATACAGTGAATACGATCGTCGGGGGACCAGGAGAAGTTAATAAAGCTGCCCAGAAAGAAAAAAGTGGCAGCTCAGAAAAAGACGGAGAGGCAAAGAAACAGAAGGTGATGGGAACCGTTCGGTACGGCCCATGAGATGCACTACCAGCCGTCGTGAGCAATGAAGGACTAGTAATAGAAGCGGTTATTCCGAAAAATCTGGTCAGAAGAATCTGCGTAGACACCGGCAGCGCAGTAAACGTGTTGTATTACAGTGTGTTCCAAGCAATGAAGCTAACGGACTCCGAGCTGACTCCTGTGTCAACTCCTCTTTTTGGATTTACCGGGCCCCCCATACATCTTGTGGGTATGTTAAAGTTGTTGACAACTTTTGGCAAAGGACCACAGAGCAGGACTCTGATGGTCAATTATGTGGTGGTAAAAGCTCCATCAGCTTATAATGTGATTCTGGGAAGACCAGCATTGATTGATCTAAGGGTAGTGGTTTCACCGGCACATAACAGTATGAAATTCCCAACCTTCGAAGGAGAAGCTACCGTTAAAGGGGATGTGGATGCTGCCAAGAATTGCTATACAGCCACAATCAGTGGAAAAATGAAGGTGCAACAGGTGACAATGGAAGATCTTGTTCCAGATAAAGAAAAGAGCTGGCAATCCAACGATCCTGTGGAATCAATAATGCTAGATGAATCGGACCCTGAGTCCACAATCAACATAGTATCATGGATACCAGCTGAATAGAAATAAATGCTGGTCAGAATCTTGAAAGATTACAAAGATGTTTTTGCATGGAAAGCAAGTGACATGCATGGGCTGTCAACCGAGTTGGCTGTCCATAAGCTCAACATTGACCCCACCAGGAAACCAGTAAAGCAAAAGAAAAGACCGTTTGCACCAGAAAGGATACAGGCAGTCCAGCAAGAAGTGGAAAAGTTGTTGTAGGCCAACATGATTAAAGAAGTTATCTATCCAGAGTGGCTAGCAAATCCGGTACTAATAAAGAAGTCAGATGACAGTTGGAGAATGTGTGTGGATTTTACAGATCTGAACAAAACTTGTCCTAAAGATAGTTATACTTCTCCTAGAATTGACAGGCTAGTAGACTATACAGTTAGTTATGAAATCTTTGCTTTTTTAGATGCTTATAAGGGATATCATCAGATTATGATGGACCCTGTAGATGCTGTAAAAACTGCTTTTATTACTGAATTTGGTTCCTACTACTATGTGTCTATGCATTTCGATTAAAGAATGCAGGGGCTACCTATCAAAGGGCAGTCAACACCATTTTCAAACAACAAATTGGCAAGTCCATGGAGGTTTATGTAGATGATCTATTGATCAAGAGCAGGACTCTTGATCAATATTTGAAAGATGTGGAAGAAGTTTGTCAAGTATAAAGACAAACTAGGATGAAGTTGAACCCCAAAAAATGCACTTTTGGGGTTAGATCAGGCAAATTCTTGGGTTATATGATATCTAAAGAAGGTGTCAGAGCCAACCCTGATAAATTCGAGGCTTTGAAAACAATGCCCGAACCGAAGAATATTAAAGAAGTCCAACGATTGACAGGAAGATTAGCAGCGCTAAACCGCTTCCTATCAAAATCTGCACAAAAGTCATTGCCATTTTTTAAAATTCTCAGGAAGGCCAGCCCATTTGAGTGGAATGAAGAATGTAAATAGGCTTTCCATGAGTTAAAGAATCATATCAATCATTTACCAACTTTAACTCCTCCTCAGGAAGGTGAGGTACTATTTCTATACTTATCTTTTTGCAACGAAGCGGTAAGCGCTGTGTTGGTGAAACAGCAGGGCATGATGCAAAGGCCTGTATATTTTGTAAGCAAAGCTCTACAAGGACCTGAGGTCAGATATTCGGAGGTGGAAAATTGGTCTTAGCCCTAGTACATGCCACAAGGAAGTTAAGACCATACTTCCAAAGTCATCCAGTGATTGTGTTGACCAATCAACCTTTGAAACAAATCTTGGATAAACCAGACAAGTCTGGAAGATTGGCAAAGTGGGTAGTTGAATTGGCAGGATTTGATATCGAATACAAACCAAGAACATCAATTAAAGCTCAAGCGTTAGCCGATTTATTGGCAGAAGAAAAAGCCTTGACTATAGAGCAAAAGGCTGAGCAGAACAAGGCTGAGAAGAACGAAACTGAACAATGGTAGCTTTTTGTGGATGGAGCTTCTAACAAAGAAGGAGCAGGAGCAGGGCTCCTACTCATTAGCCCAAAAGCTGAAGAATTCCTATATGCTCTTCATTTTGACTTTCAAGCTACTAACAATGAGGCAGAATATGAAGCTTTGATAACAGGATTAAACCTAGCTGTTAAGGGCGAAAATCTATGAATTATAAGGCGATATTCCACGATGTTTTTCCCTCTATATTGTATAATTTGCATAATGATTGGTCCTTTTAGTAGAATATCGAGCAAACGATATTTTCATAGACTTAATCGCAAAGTTGGTATAATTATGTGATTCTATGGTTGAAATATAAGTATTTGAATATTACTACAGTTTGCGATGTGTTCCATGTGTTATAGGTATGTTTATTGTGCTCAAATGATGATCAAAAGGGATAGAACTCGAGCTATAAAGATTTAAGAAGGAGATAATGATCAAGTGGAGTGAGGAAAAAGAGATAAAGAGGAGAAAATCGCACTCTGAACGAGCGTCCATGGCCCGTCCAGATGGACGGGCGTTTGATCAAATGGACGGGCGTCCAGGAGGATAGGTTACATTCAGGAAGTTTGGACACAAGGTGGACGCTGGGATGGACGGGCGTCTGAAGAAGACTCGGCCCGACTCGAAGTTCAAAGCAGACCAGACGAGCGTCCGGCAGACCAGACGAGCGTCCAGGGCCGTGTTCGGCGGAACCGACTTAAAACCCTAGGCGTATCGGCCGCGCCCCAACCCTAATTTTTCCCGTTTTCTATAAATAGTCCGATTGTAAAACCTAGCGAAGAGGAGAGATACACATATAGAGATTGAGAGAGTCGAATTCATCATAAAAGCGAAAGCAGCGCTTGTCCTTTCTTTTTGTGTTTCTTTTATTATGCAATCAAAACGATTTGTTGATTTCAAGACTATTATGAGTAGCTAAACTCTTGGGTTGGACGAACGGGTGAAGCAATTCGGGGAGGTGTTTGTTTTTCTTATCTTCTCGCGTTTTGCAATCAATAAAGGTCGATTTTTATTGCGTTTATTTCGTGCTTCATATCGATAGATAAAGCCTGTGATATTTGTTTGACGATAGTTGAATGAATTCTAGATCACCGCAATAGTAATCAGTTTAAACGATTTGTCTAAAAACGAAAGTTATCAAATTGTTAACCTAGATAATAGATTCGAAAGAATTTGTGCCTATCGTGCTTGAATAATCAATCTTTGATAAAAGTTGATAAACGGATTATCTAAGAAATTAGTAATCTGCTTTGGGTATAGGTTAATCTTGGCCTTTAGTAATTTGCATGCGTAGGGAGTTAGAATCTTTTATCGCTATCTTGAATTGTGGATCCCTGTTTGTCTGCCTTTCTTCCCATTATTTGATAAACCTAGAATTGTTACTCGTGATACTTTTTGCCTAAGCTTTGATACACATTCAACCTCACGTTCCTCGTGGGATCGACCCGGAATAATCGCTTTACTACAAGCTTTGCACTTGGAGCGACTAACCGGATTTTTATTACTTGTCTTTTTGTTTCGTTTACAAAAATCCACCACACTAGCACAGAAGTTAGGTGTACAAAATCTGAAGGTCTATACGGATTCACAGCTGGTAACAAATCATATCAAGGGAGAATACGAGGCAAAAGAAGGCCCCATGAAAAAGTACCTTGCAGTGGCACAAAAGAAATTACAGAATTTTTTAATGGTAGAAGTGGAACAAATAACTCGGGCCCAAAATACCAGAGCAGATGCTTTATCAAAGCTAGGATCGAATTTCTTATCCAACAAAAATGTGTTAGTTGAGCAGTTAAAGCAGAAGAGTTGTGATGAAATTGAAGTACAACCAATAACACAGGCGGAAACCTGGATGGATCCAATTGTAATGTATCTGAGAGATGGAAGACTTCCTGAAGATAAAGTACGCGCTAGAAAACTGGTAAGGCTCTCAGCCAGGTATGCTCTGTTCAATGATGTTCTGTACAGAAAATCTTATGCAGCACCTTGGTTGAGATGCGTTACTCCAGATGAGGGAGATTATGTACTGAGAGAAATCCATCTCGGAATTTGTGGAAATCATTTGGGAGCAAGAGCTCTGGCCAGGAAATGTAGGCTTTACGGGTATTACGGGCCAGAAATGCAAGAAGACGCAGAGAATATGGTCAGAACTTGCAGGACATGCCAGGTGCATAGCAATTTATCACATAATCATGTACAAGAAATGATACCAATCGTATCTCCATGGCCTTTTGATCAATGGGGATTAGACTTAGTGGGTCCATTACCCCGAGCACCGGGAAATTTTAAGTTTCTAGTGGTGGCAGTGGATTATTTCACCAAATGGGTGGAAGCTGAACCTTTAACCGCCATCACAGCCAACCAAATACAGAAGTTCCTATGGAGAAATATTCTATGCATATATGGAATTCCTAAAGTTGTCATCTCTGATAATGGCACACAATTTGAAGATCAAGGAGTGCAGACCTGGTGCACAAACCTAGGAATCTCCCAATATTTTACATCAGTGGCATATCCTCAAGCCAATGGACAGGTAGAGCAGACCAACAGACAAATAAAGCAGGGATTGAAGAAAATGTTGGAGCAAGAGGGATCTCATTGGGTAGATCATCTTCCAAACATCTTGTGGGCATACAGGACTACACCAAATGCTGCTACACAGGAAACTCCATATTCCTTGACATACGGATGTGAAGCGGTAATACCAGCAGAGATTGGACACAAATCTCCCAGGACGGAATTATACTGTCAGAAACACTAGAGGTAGATATGCTGCACATTAAAGATGAGTTAGAACACAAAAGGGACATAGCATTGATACAGATGGCCAAATACAAGCAGAGAATCACTCAGTATTACAACTCCAGGGTTAGAGGTACGTATTTTAAAGAAGGCGATTTAGTTCTGAGACGAAATGATGCTAGCAATCAAGGTCCCACTGGAAAGCTAGACCCAAATTGGGAAGGTCCCTATAAAATTATCAAAGTACATGGAAAAGGATCCTATCAACTAGCTAATGCTTCTGGAAAAACCATTCCTAGAAGCTAGATTGCTGTTCATTTAAGGAAATATTTTCCTTAAGATAATTACATTGAATTATTATCTTTTTTTCTTTTTAGCTTTAAATTTGTGATTATACATGTGAATAATTTAACTTGTTCTGGAACAAGGAATTAAAGACAACATGTTTTGAATATCAGTAAACCTGCAGCACAAAGTGCTTCTGGGCAGAGGACCCAATTAAAAAACACACAAGTGTTAAACTTGCAGCGCAAGAAAATTCTGTGCAGAGCACACAAATTAAAAGTATAAAAATGCCAAACCTGCAGTGCGGGGTCATTCTGGGCAGAGGACCCAATTAAAAAACACACAAGTGTTAAACTTGCAGCGCAAGAAAATTATGTGCAGAGCACACAATTAAAAATATATATAAATGCCAAACATGCAGTGCGGGGGCATCCTGGGCAGAGGACCCAAATAAAAAACACGAGAGTGTTAAACTTGCAGCGCAAGAAAATTCTTTGCAGAGCACACAATTAAAAGTATAAAAATGCCAAACCTGCAGTGCGGGGGCATTCTGGGCAGAGGACCCAATTAAAAAACACACAAGTGTTAAACTTGCAGCGCAAGAAAATTCTGTGCAGAGCACACAATTAAAAATATATATAAATGTCAAACTTGCAGTGCGGGGGCATTCTGGGCAGAGGACCCAAATAAAAAACACGAGATTATTAAACTTGCAGCGCAAGAAAATTCTGTGCAGAGCACACAATTAAAGAATATAAACATCGAACTTGCGGCAAGAACATCCTGGGCAGAAAACATTAATGTTCTATGCATTAAGTAAATTCTATGCAGCATATACAGTAAGAATAAAGAAGCTAAGGATAAAAAAATCCTAACTTCTTTACAGCGCAACAAGAAGATAATGCTCTAAACCCAGAGAATATCAAATTCAAAGGTGCAAATTCAAAGGTTCAAAAAATAGAAGTATCATCGACAGAAAGTAACAGACAAAGTTATTACATCAAAAGCTGCTCGAAAAGGCAACAAAAATCCAAAGTTTTCAAGAAGGCATAAATTAAGAGGACGGAGTAACAGAAGGCTGGGCAGAAGTAGTAGTAGAAGGCTGAGCAGGTTTCTTCTTGGCATACTTGCGGGCAATGTCCTCCCCACTCTTGTACTCGTCGTACCGCTTCGTGAAGATTTCGCCCGCTTTCTTATCATATAACTTATGATTAGGCAGAGTACTAATCACTAAGTCGGCTGGTTTAGCTTCATCAACACCAATGGTGTATCCTCTACGCAGAGCAGGAGCCAATATGACCTGGATTTCCTCAAGAGTCTCAGGAGCAGCTTTATACCCTACAACAACCATCTAGATAACGTTCTGAGCAGGAGCTTCCTCCATCTGCCTCAAAGTTTCGTCAAAATCGGCTTTCATTTTCTTTGCCATAGCCAGGTGCTGCTGGTTCTCCTCTCTCATCTGCCTCAGTTGATCATCTCTAAGTTTGAATTGCTCCTCGTGGGTGAATATCAGACCCTCAGCTTTAGCCAGATCGGTTTTCAATTGCTCAATCTCCTGGCGAGCATTAGCCTCTGAAGATTCCAAATTGGCCACCTTGGCGTTAGCCTCATCTAGGTGCACCACCTTTTGTTGCAGGACGGCAATATCCCTAGCGATGCTAGAGGTCTTCTTATGTAATGCCTTGCCAAAGCGGTAGCACTGCAAAAGGCCAAATTTTAGAAAAAATAGAAGTTAAAGAAGAAGAGAATAGATACTATAAAGAAGTACTTACCAAATCAGCAAAATCCTCCGCATACATGTCCTCAAAATCAAAGGAGGAATCACTAGCAGATGTCCCAGATGAAGCAGGCCCGTGCCTCTTCTTACTTTTCTGAGACACTGTTCTCAGTGGCACAGCAGCCAGAGCAGAAACTGGATCTGTAGGAGGACCTCCGAATCGATCGACGTGATATTCTCAGCGATGCTCGGTAATATCTGAACATATGTCTCCACCGCAGCCTCCTTTTTCTGAGAAGCATCACCAGAATCACCGATTCTCTCCCCGGTTTTCTTCTGAGCAGAAACCTCACCACATTCCGGAATGACAGACAAGGTATGTTCAGAATCCCCAGGCATATGCTCTGTCTCTTCCTCCTCATCGGCATCGATGTTGATCAGATCATCTACGTTGGCCACTACAAAGACGAAAAAACAATTAAAATCATTCAAAATAAGAATAAAAGACAAATACAGACGTACATCTTCTATACTGTTTTTTGGAGAACTCCACGTAGCCAACAGGCCCTGTAGTGCGAAGCTGATCAGCATCTATCAGGGCAGAACTTATGAAGTCTAAGCTAAGGGAAATTTTGTTACTAACGAGATATCCGGACAGGGTAACATCAATGAAGTCTTCCAACTTGTCTTTCATGGAAGAGGTATTCCACCGCCCCAAGTCGGCATTCGTATTATGCTTCACGAAGAAGAAGTGTTCTTGCCACTTCTTCTTGGTTTTATCTTTTCCAGTTACAGGGATAATCGGAGCACTGGCCCTACGACAAAAGTGGTACCATCCTCCACTACCCTGCGTCAGTTTGCATTGGTAAAAGTTCCTAAACAGTTTTACAGAAAAAGGAGTGGTGTTCAGGCGACACCAAATCATGAAGCCTACAAAAAATTTGACGCTATTTGGGTGTATCTGACCAACCCCCAATTTGTAATACTTCATTACCTCAATGTATCCAGGAGATAGAGGGAATCTTAACCCACTATGAAGCTGATCAGCATATACTGTGCAGAAACCTGCTGGGGGTTTGTAAGCATACTCAGTGGACTTGGGGAGCAGAACTTCAAAAGGTTCAGTGAAAATCTTATAGGTTTTCAATAGACTGGCCATTTCAGTTTTGGTCATTTTACTAGAGACACCATGGCAGGCCATTATTGCTTTGATTTTATCAAATCGATTGATTTCTCTCTTTAAAGTGTTTAAGAAGGCAGTGTGATCTTCTGGATATCGATGGACAATGGAAGTGGGAGTAAAAATCCCTGGGGGAAGAAGCTGAGAAGGCAAAAGACACAAAGGATTATCCCCAAAAGTAGAAGTATTTCCTAAATCAATCTGAGATGACGGATGATCGGCCGGATTTGCAGTTTCAGAGCGAGGGATAGGGTTGGAGGAACTCACTTCCTCACTTTCTAAGGCAATCGAAATTTTTTTCCGGTGATTCAAACAACTTTTCAACAGACCCACTAGAGGCTGTATTGGCTCTCAAACTCATGAACGTAATAAAGATTCAAAGAAGTAGAAGAATAACACAGAAACGGAGACTTACTTGTAACTGCTGAAGTGCGATTCCAAAGGTCTGATATAGAAGTGTTGTTTGACAAGATGGATGATTATATGACAGGAAGTGGATACGACGCAAGGGTTCAGTTCACAGTTATAATAATGACCAGGAGTGACTTGGCCTCGTTTCGCGAGGTAATAATAACAGAAGTTAAAGCGTTTCAGACTAAGGCGGCTGTGAAGCAATCCACCCTAGTCTGGGGGGACTTATGATGATAGGTGGGCCCATTGGGCCGGGTCATCCATAATTGGGCCAGACCCAAAGTTAGACAATCAAGATAACGGATTGGCAAGGCAGGACCGCAAGTGCTGACCAGAATAGTCACCGGAGCAGGACTCCATCATGCGCTGCGCAGAAGTGTCTCTAGACAGAACGTTTGGCTGCGCAGAAGCATTTCTGAACAGAATGTTCGGTTGGGTATAACGGAGACCGAGTCAACATTAGTTCAACTTGCTTGTAAACGTGGGTAGACCCCACAACCAGTAACGTAAAAAATAACCGGTGATAACCTCCCATCATGCAAGGAAGAGGATCACGATCTATTGATATAAAAGGAACACCCTGAACTATGAGGGGACATGATTCCAGTTGATTATCTAAATTGGATACGTAGGCAGCTCTCTCGAGGAGTTCCGTCCAAAATTATACACAAATCTCTTTGTTCTTATATTGTTTTCCTAATTAGAATTACCCAATTACCCGATTGTAATATTCGAACAACATCACAGACAGACCAGGCCAGGGCAGGTCCCTGATCAGAATAAGCAGATCGAAGACATACAGATCTGGGATAAAGAGCAGTTAAGTGTAAACGTGAGACATGGGTGGGTTACCTAACCGCCCATTAACTCCATTATCACGGATAACCGCCTGAACTACGGTTGGACATGATTCCAAATATATATTTGGATACGTAGGCAGCTTATTCCTTAAGTTCAGTCCATTTGGGTTGATAACAAAAACTACTATTTGTTTGATCCTAAAGTAAGAAAGACAAAACAGTTTACCCGTTTCATTCTGAGTTCGATCATTGGCGCTAGAAGGAGGGCCTTTTTTTGTTTCTAGTGGCAGATTACCAGAGTAGTGAGCATGAAATCTAAAAAGAATCAACAAGGGAAGGACCTAGCAGGTTCCTCACACGATCCAAAAAAATTGGATCAAGACCAGGAACGAAATCAAGAAAAACAACCAGAAAATCAGCCAAATCCTAAAGATTTGGCGAAACAACTCTTTGTAGACGCTTTAAAGACAATGGGAGACCAGGACTTCCAAATTCTATTTGAAAGTGTAAGAAAGGGAAAGGAGAAGGTAGAGAACCTTGGAGATGAAAGGTAGCCGTCATCAGAAAACTAGGATGGTCACAAGGAGGTTGCTGAATCCAGTTGTCGGGTTATTAAGAGCAAAACTCGTCAAGCGGATGAGGCTGCATGGGCCGAATTGGACGCTATGTTAGAGGACGAGGAAGACGAGTTCCATCTTGCTTCACCTTTTGCAGAGCATATTGAAGCATATCCATGTCCCAGAGGATTCAAGATACCTAAAATCAGTCCGTATGATGGAACAAAAGACCCGTATGATCATATGCAGTTATACAATGCCCAGACGAAATGAAATGCAAAGCTTTTCCCGCACTTTATCTAGAAGGGTTAGGGACTGGTTTAACAAGTTGCCATCCAGATCTATCACCAGCTTTACAGTTTTAACAAAGAAATTCATGAGCATGTTTATCGCTGCAAGGCCGTTTCAAAGAAACAGCACTCATTTGCTCACCATCAAGCAAAAGTCCGACGAAACGGTGCTACAATTCATCAAAAGGTTTAATGCAGAATCAACCCAGGTGGCTGATGTGGACGATCGATTTCTGGTAGCCTCGTTCGTAGCAGGACTACGAGAAGGGAGGTTACATGCCAAATTAAACGGGAAAAATCCCAAAACTATGGAAGAGTGCTTGGCAATCGCTTTCAAGCACTGTCAGGTTGAAGAAGCTAATCGTGCCAAGTGCGAGTTGGAAAAAGGAGATCATAGAAAAGGAAAAGCAGAAGATAAATCTGATAAAAAGCGTAAATCGGTTTGGGATAGGGTGCAGGCGCTTATAACCGACAAATTGGGCAAGAGAGGTGCTCTACAGGACAGAGACCTAATCCCGTTGAACAGATCACGGGAACAAGTTCTGGCTATCATGGAACGCAAGGGGATAGCGAGAACCCCATTTCCCATGAAAGGGCCCAGGGAAAAGAGAGATGAGACCAAATTCTGTAAATTCCACGAGGATATTGGTCATGATACAGAGTCATGCAGGGAATTGATCAGGGACATCGACGCAGCAGCTTTGAAAGGAAGACTCGACGAGGTAGTTGACAGATCTCGTAATGAAGAGCCTAGAGGGCACAGAGAGTTCAGGAGAGGAACACCACAAAATGACAGAAATAGGAACAACGAACAAAGAAGGCCAAGAAATCCATCCCCAGATCAGGACGGTCCGATTGATAACCGTCCAGTGAATACCATTAACACGATTATGGGAGGTCCCAAGCGGACAGATCAGGAAAAGGGAGTGAAAATGGCAGATCAGGTGGATCAGGATCAGAATCCTGGTAAGCGACAGAAAGTATCAGGAGAAGTAAAGTACGGACCAGAGGACCCACTACCACCGGTCATCAACAATGAAGGGCTGGTCATTGAGGCCGTAATCAACAAGAGCTGGGTAAAAAGGATCTGTGTCGATACAGGAAGCGCTGTTAACATCCTGTATTACAGGGCATTCCAGGCCATGAAATTGAAGGACTCAAGCTTAACTCCGGTATCCACCCCTCTATTCGGATTCGCAGGCCCGCCTATCCATCCTATGGGCATGATCACATTACCTACAACTTATGGTAAATTACCTAAGGGCAGGACCCTCATGGTAAATTACATTGTGGTTAAAGCACCCTCGGCTTATAATGTTATCATGGGAAGACCAGCATTCATTGATCTGCAAGCGATTATCTCGCCAGCCCATAACAGTATGAAGTTTCCGGTCAATTCTGGATCGGTTGAAATTAAAGGAGATGTGGAAATAGCCAGGAGCTGTTACACATTTGTAGTTGGTGAAAAACAATTTGTTCAGCAAGTGACTCTTGAGGAATTATTACCAGAGGAGGAAAAAACTTGGGTATCGGCTGATCAGACCGAGGCTGTTCAGATCGAAGAACATGGAGCAGAGTCAGTGGTTAGTATAGGGTCGTGGATTCCAGATCCCTATAAAAAGGCTCTAACATCTGCTCAGAGAATACAAAGACGTTTTTGCATGGAAAATAGATGATATGCCAGGTTTATCACCAGAATTTATAGTCCACAGCTTAAACGTGGATCCGAACAGGCCCTCAGTTCGTCAGAAGAAGCGACATTTCGCACCAGAACGGATCTCAGTTATAGAACAAGAGGTTGCAAAACTTAAACATGCAGGAATTGTCAAGGAGGTGTTTTATCCAGAGTGGTTGGCCAATCCGGTGTTAGTGAAGAAATCGGATGGCTCCTGGAGAATGTGCGTGGATTTTACGGATCTGAACAAGGCCTCCCCCAAGGATAGTTACACTTCACCCAGAATTGACAGGTTAGTGGATTTGACTGTGGGGTTCGAAATCTTTGGGTTCCTAGACGCATATAAAGGTTATCATCAAATCTTTATGGACCCTATAGATGCAGAAAAAACGGCCTTCATAACCGAATTTGGTACATACTATTATGTGACCATGCCGTTTGGGCTGAAAAATGCATGTGCCACCTACCAGAGGGCAATTAATCGAATTTTCCACGATCAGATAGGCAGATCCATGGAAGTCTATGTTGATGATTTACTGATCAAAAGCATGTCTTTAGATCAATATTTGCAAGATGTGAAAGAAGTTTGCAAGGTACTCCGAGGTGCTAAGATGAAATTGAACCCGAAGAAGTGCACGTTTCGGGGTCAGATCTGGAAAATTTATGGGTTACATGATTTCTAAAGACGGAATCAGGGCCAACCCGGATAAGTTGGACGCTCTGAAAATGATGCCACAACCCACTAATATTAGAGAAGTACAAAGATTAAATGGAAGATTAGCAGCATTGAACAGATTCCTTTCACGATCAGCACAGCGTGCACTGCCTTTCTTTAAGATCTTAAGGAAAGCCAGCCCGTTTCAATGGGGGACAGATTGTCAAGAAGCTTTCGATGAATTAAAAAAAGTACCTGTTGGACTTGCCAACCCTGACATCTCCCCAGGAAGGAGAAGTTTTATATCTTTATTTATCGGTTTGTGATAAAGCCATCTGTGATGTCATGGTCAAGCAACAAGGAACACTTCAGAAGCCAGTCTACAACACGAGCAAATCTTTACATGGCCCTGAAGTGAGGTATTCAGATGCGGAGAAATTAGTCCTGGCACTAGTCCATGCCTCCAGGAAATTAAGATCTTATTTTCAAAGTCATCCCGACGTCGTCCTAACTGACCAACCTTTGAAGCAAATACTGAGCAGGCCAGACACTTCAGGTCGTTTAGCCAAATGGGTTGTCGAATTGGCAGGTTATGATATAGAGTACATGCCAAGAACTGCTATAAAAGCCCAAGATTTGGCCGATTTTTTATCAGAAGAGAAATCTATCTCAATTGATCAGCAGACATGCCCAAAAGAAGCAGTCCAATGGAAGCTATTCGTTGATGGGGCATCTAGTAAAACTGTGTCAGGAGCAGGTCTCCTCCTTATCAGTCCAAGGGGCGAATAATTTCCTTACTCATTGCACTTTAACTTCCACGCAACCAATAATGAAGCAGAGTACGAAACATTGATTACAGGTTTGAACTTAGCTTTAAAATTTGGAGTTCGGTAGCTTAAGGTATACAGTGACTCTCAACTGGTAGTAAACCACATCAGAGGAGAGTATGAAGCCAAAGAGGAGCCCATGAAAAAGTACTTATCTCTAGCCCAGTCGAAGATAAATCAGTTCCAAGAAGTTCAGATGGAGCAGGTCTCCAGATCGCAGAATACCCGGGCAGATGCCCTGTCCAAGTTAGAATCAAATTTTTTTATCAGACAAGAAGGTTCTGATCGAACAGTTAAACCAACGCAGCTATGAAGCACCTGAGGTACAGCCGATCTCACAAAGAGAAACCTGGATGGATCCCCATGTAGCATATCTGAAAGACAGCCAGTTACCAGAGAACAAAGTGCAAGCTCGCAAAATTCAGCGCTTATCTGATAGGTATGCCCTATTCAATGATATCCTGTATAGAAAATCCTTTATATCCCCTTGGTTGCGTTGTGTCACTGTGGAAGAAGGCAATTACCTGTTGAGAGAAATCCACTTGGGGATCTGTGGAAACCATATGGGATCAAGAGCTTTAGCCCGAAAATGCAGGTTATTTGGCTACTATTGGCCTAAGATGCAACATGATGCAGAGGAGTTAGTCTTAGCATGCAAGCCATGTCAAGTTCATGGTAACCTATCCCATCAGCCACCTGAAAATTTGACTCCAGTTATCTCGGCCTGGCCCTTTGATCAATGGGGCGTAGACTTGGTAGGACCACTGCCAACAACACCAAGAACTTTTAAATTCTTAGTCGTGGCCATTGATTATTTCACTAAATGGGTGGAGGCTGAACCATTAACCACTATCACGGCCAAACAAATCCAAAAATTCTTGTGGAAGAACCTAATATGCAGATATGGGATACCAAAGACCATAATTTCAGACAATGGTACTCAATTCGAGGACAATGGAGTTAATGAGTGGTGTACAGATTTGGGCATAACACAGCATTTCACCTCTGTTGGTCACCCACAAGCCAATGGACAGGTGGAACAAACTAACAGGCAGATCTAGCTTGGCATAAAGAAAAGGCTGGAACAGGAAGGAAAGCCTTGGGTGGAACACCTACCAAATATTCTCTGGGCCTACAGGACTACTCCAAATATTTCAACACATGAAACCCCATTCTCCCTGGCATATGGATGTGAAGTTGTTATTCCAGCAGAAATTGGATTGCCATCCCCCAGAACGACGTTGCATGATGATCAAGTTCAGGAAGAGGAGATAAGGCACGCTAAAGATGAGCTGGAAGAGAAAAGGGATATTGCTTTGATCCGAATGGCTAAATATAAGCAGCAAGTATCCCAATATTATAATTTCAAAGTGAAACAGTCTTACTTTAAGGTTGGTGATCTGGTCTTACACAAAAACGAAGTCAGCAGGCAAGAACCAAGTGGAACGCTGAGTCCTAACTGGGAGGGACCTTATCAGATCATCAAAGTACATGGAAAGGGAGCATACCAATTGGCTGGTAGTAGAGGGAAAACCATTCCTAGGAGTTGGAATGCGATTAATCTGAAGAAATTTTATGTTTAAGGCAAGTGATTGTCGTTTTATTCTACAATCTATTATGCATTATGAACTATTTTGAACTTTTTATGTTGCGTGGTTGTAATATATTTCCACTGTTAAACTCTTGAAAGAGATATTTTTAAGTCTGAAAAATCAGACCGCTTCAAGATCTCAGTCACCTCGATAATTCTCAAAAGGAGAAAATTCACTAAGTCTGAAAAATCAGACCGCGTTAAGACCTCAGGTCAGGTCGTTAATTATTAGACCTCAGGTCAGGTCGATAATTCATCAAAAAGAGAAAATTCACTAAGTCTGAAAAATCAGACGGCATTAAGACCTCAGGTCAGGTCGTTAATTCTTAGACCTCAGGTCAGGTCGATAACTCTCAAAAAGAGAAAATTCATTAAGTCTAAAAAATCAGACCGCGTTAAGACCTCAGGTTAGGTCGATAACTCTCAAAAAGAGAAAATTCATTAAGTCTGAAAAATCAGACCACATTAAGACCTCAGATCGGGTCGTTAATTCTTAGACCTCAGGTCAGGTCAATGCTTAAAGAGGGAAAATTCATTAAGTGTGAAAAATCAGACCGCCTTGTGACCTCAGGTCAGGTCGTTAATTCTTAGACCTCAGGTCAGGTCGGTAACTCTTAAGAAGATAAAATCCATTTAAGTCTAAAAAGACAGACCGCTTTTAGACCTCAGGTTAGGTCGGGGAATTCTAAACAGAGTAAAATCGTTAAATCTATAAATATCAGACCTAACTACTACCTCAGGTCAGGTCGTCAACCACTAGACCTCAGGATAGATAAGTCACACGTCACACTGAGGGAGCAAAGGGTAAATGAATGCATAAAGGCAAACACATGTTGTAGAAATTGTGCAAAACATGTTGAAATTGTGCAAAACATGTTGAAGAAATTGTGCCTTATATTGTGCCAGAGGCACAAAAACTCCAAAAACTCCCATATGAAGACAGCAAAATAACAAAGTTTGAGGGCAACAACATCAAAATTACAATGTTTGAAATTAAAACAGAGGACAAGCTAAATGTTTTCACTTTGAGCTGGGGGGAACTTGAGATTGAGAACTGAGGGGAACTTGAGATTGAGATGATGAGCCAGTTTGAGCAGGTGGAGGCTTTTTGCCATACTTGGTGACCAAGTCCACTCCATCCCTAAACTCCTTGAATCTGGCCTCATAAATCTGAGATCCATCATTTCTGTTCCAACCCGCATGGGAAAGCTTGGTAGCATCAACATTGAGACCAGCTGCTTTTACATCTTCAATGGCTAAGGAGTACCCAAACCAGATAATTGAGGCAAATAGCATTTTTATACTATCGGCTAGCTCGTCAGATCTTCTGTAATCAGCGAGGGCTTTGGCAATATGCTCAGGGAGTTTGCTTTTCAGATTGTCCCTTTCCACTTCGAGATCGGCTATCGTCTTTTCCAGCTCAGATCTAATTCGATTGGCAGTAGTTACATGAGTCTGGAACTCACCATCCTTCGCCAACAACTCATCGGATAAGGCCATCTTTTCATCTGTAGAAGTGTTCAACAGATCTTCATATTTGGCTTTCCATCCAGATAAAGAGTTGGCCAGATCTTCTTCAACTTTTCCAGAATTTCTCAGTCTGGACAGGATCTCCTTACCTAGTTTGGCGTCCTAAAAAGGAATGCAAGGAGCAAAATCAGCATATATTAGCCAAAAAAAAAGATTACTACCTTTGAAAGAGGATCCTTACAAATTTGGACAAGTCTTGATTGATCCACTCTTTCCAATCATATCTTTCCTCTTGAGCTCGCTCAGAGGTCTCAACATCTTCATCAGCTTGATTCTGAGATCTGATACGCTTTGAAGGACGTCTAGTCTCAATTGTGGCTTCCACTGGAGCGGTACGGGGAACAATCTGATAGTCATTGGTATCCTCAGAATCACCATCAACATGATCTGTTTCGATCGAAGGCTCACTTGGATGAGTGTCAAGAGGGTTAGCAGTATGACCAGACTCATTTGGGTTGATAACGGGATCAGATGCATCCTGGGCCCTGGGAGGTGAGGCCTCATCAGCTATTTGAATGATGTCGGTAAAACTCGCCACTGCAAATGTCAACAAGAAATTAAAAGCATGTTTCAGAGAGAAAACATAAATATTCAGAAGAAGAAATCCTACTTATATTATATCTCTCTTCTGATAGCTCAACATAAGGTTCTGGACCCGCAGTTTCCAGACGAGCAGCATCGATTAAATTTGAACTGTAGTTCCTCAGACCAAGATAAATGGTGGGCGCTCGGTGTCATTTAACAACTTCTTATCTAATGTGCTTTCCAACACATCGCTATTCTTTGTCGAAGTGTTCCATTTACCTAGATCCCTAGCAGTGTTGTGCCTAATGAAAAAGAAGTGCTTTTTCCAATCGGAGAAGGATTGGTCTGTTTTCTTAATCAAAGGTACACTACTCAAACTATCAGTCCTCCTGCAAAAGCAATACCAACCAGGGCTTTTCTTGACCTGTTTACACTGGTAAAAAGTTCTAAAAATTAGCAAAGTGAAGGGGGTGACAAAACACCTACACCAAATCAAGAAACCTGTAATGGCCCTTATACTATTGGGGACTATCTGACCAAGTCCTAAATCGTAATATCGGAGTATTTCCAGAAAAACGGGAGGAAGAGGAAATCTGAGACCGCAATCGAACTGTTCTTTATAAACAGCGCAATATCCGGCAGGAGGAGCAGCAGCACTTTTTCCAGACGCAGGTCGGATAGGGGCATAAACATTCTTGTTTATCCCATATCTATCACAGATGTTTGTGATATCAGAATCTTTCAATTTGGAGTCGATTGCATGCCAAGCCATCATTTCTTTGTCTCGTTGGTCCTCCTTAATGCTCTTATGGGCGCAGATAACCTCGAAATATTGTACTCAGTCGGAGGCGATTCGATGAGGGAATGAACAATAGAAGCAATCAAATGAGGGGGAAGAATAGAGAAAAGGGGATTCTCGCCGGGATTAGATATATCAGACGGGTCAGGATTCATAAAGAATAAAAAGAAAATCGCACAGGAAGATAAGAGACTTACTTGATAATTAAAGGGGCAAGTCCAGCAGATCTGACACTTTCATCTATAAATAATGATGGACGTTTGCAATTTTTACTCGATTTAATAGCTTTCAGCCGAAAGGTGGAACGTTTAGACTACGCATCGATTGAAGAGACAAAGCGTGTGCAATTATGGTGGCGTTTGAAATAACCGAGGCAAATGGGGGATTGGCCATCTGGATGGTACACGTGGAACAACCCTTGAACTTCAGATCTTAATCCATCTAAAGGGCCAGACCATATCGATTAAGATCTGGGGGGCTTTGATTGGAGGTGACCCGAATAGGTCCACGTGTCGTATACAGAATGGACCAGCAGAACAGGATAGAGCCATATCTGACCAGGAGGTCAGCACGACCAGATAGACCCGGCGGCCGAAAAGATCCACGATCGGGCCGGGCGGGTCCCCGTCCGGAGAAAGCGGACGGACACCAGGCGGGTCCCGATCGGAAGAAGCAGATCGGAGACACACAGATCTGGGATAAAGAGCAGTTAAGTGTAAACGTGAGACGTGGGTGGGTTACCTAACCGCCCATTAACTCCATTATCACGGATAACCGCCTGAACTACGGTTGGACTTGATTCCAAATATATATTTGGATACGTAGGCAGCTTATTCCTTAAGTTCAGTCCATTTGGGTTGATAACAAAAACTACTCTTTGTTTGATCCTAGAGCAAGAAAGACCAAACAGTTAACCCGTTTCATTCTGAGTTCGATCAATATCAAAGCCGACTACCAGAAAAAATTAAGTGTCATGCGGAGTGAAGAAATTCAAGTCCTAATCAAGAACTTGATAAAAACGAACAGATAATTTAAAACGGGAAAAGGCGGGAAAATTGCATAAGAACAATCAAAGAATTTCATTGAATCTTTTCAATTACACGATTACAATGAGTTCTAATCAGCTATAAATTATGTTTATAACACTTAATTTAAGCTTGGAATCATTTACAATTGAACAACCAACACAACTAACTCCTAACTACTTTCTTACAAAGGTGATCGACCCAATACTCTTTAGAACATTTTGTTTGTTTAAACTTAGTTAAGCTCATTAGGCTTGATTGTAGTGTAAGACTATTGTATATAGTTGTATATCAACAACGTCCCCTCAAGATAGACTAGGGAGGCTTGATTGTAGTGTAGGATTGTTGTATATGTTGGAAAATTTAGAATTTGTGCAGAATCGGCTAAACAAAAAGGCATCAAGTGGCTTGGTTAGGATGTCAGCCATCTGATAATGTGTTTTGACAGGGAGAAGCTTCACTAGGCTGGATTAAACTTTTTCTCTAGTCACATGACAGTCCATTTCAATGTGTTTTATTTTTTCATGGAAAACATGATTCTAAGCTATGTGAATGGCATTATGACTATCACTGAACATGGGTATGGGCTTATGGAATGCCATGCATAGGTCTTTTAGAATGTGAAGTATCCACTGTAACTCACAAACATCTAATAATATTGCTCTATACTCAGCTTCCGCTGAACTTCTTGATACAATAGTCCGTTTTTCAGATTTCCAGGGAACAAGAGCAGAGCCTAAAAACATGCAGTATACTGTAATAAACTTCCTTATTTCACAGCAACCACTCCAGTCTGAGTCAGAGAAAGCAGTCAGTCTAAGATCATTGTTTGCAGGGAAAAACGGACCTCCGGCTGGTGCTAGTTTGATATATCTAAGAAATCTATTGGCAGCTTTCAAGTGATTCTCAGTTGGTGCATCCAAGAACTCACTTAACTGATAGACTATATAAGAATGATCTAGATTGGAGATTTTCATGTATATAAGCTTTCCAATAAAACTCCTATATAGTGTATTGTCATGTAGAAGAGGAGAATATCTCCATGTTGAAGGTGAGGTATTGTTTGCATAGGGGTTTTAATATATTTGCATCCACTGAAACCAAACTCGTCACGAAGATTGCATACTTTTTTTGGTAGACTGGTTTTCCTTTATGTGATCTAGAAACTTCCAAACCTAGAAAATATTTTAAATGTCTATGGTGTTAGGAAATCAACTCGTTTACGCAATGCACTTTAAAATTTTGATTTTCTTTTTTCACTATCGACTTCGTTTAAACAATAAATATAAAGATAGTAGACAAGATTCATACCTGGATTTGATCTAAAATAGATTAAAGTTTTGTCTACGGTGTAGCTATGCTCGGAACCGCCCAAGCGTTTGACCTCTACCGTTGATCCACACGAACCTCCTACCAGAATCCTTGCCCGGATTGCTATCGGAAAAACTCAGCTGCTAGACTGACTTTTTGTTCTCACTCGAGACTCTATCTAGGAAGCTATATTATTTTCTATTAAATTAATACTTGTATAATTATGATACGAAAATGCTTGACACCCCATCTACTTAAATAGGGAGGTGGCGCCCCAAATACTCCCAAATTCCTAGGAAGAAGCTTTATGCTTGGAGTATGGAGAAAGAAAACTTTTTACCCAAATAAAATAATGAATTAAGAAAGTAAATCTCTTTTATTGATTTATCCATTTATTTAACATATTATATTTAATAATCTATTAATCAAATTACAAAATACTTGCGTATCTCACACACACACACACACACACACACACACACACACACACACACACACACACACATATATATATATATATATATATATATATATATATATATATATATATATATGGGTATTTAAATAATCATAATTAATATCTTGTATTATTTATTCATAATAAATGAATACTATTATATTAATTTATCACTATAACACTTTATATTCGAGATAAATAATTCCTTATCTGGCTAGACGTTAATATGTGTGTGACCCGATATACTTCAGAATATGTTGGCTGTAAGTATAAAGTATAGCTACCAAAAACGATTATGATTAACGTCTAGCAACACATCGTAACCCCCACTCATCGAAAGAGTCAAGTGCATTGACTACTACCTTTCATGTGAAATGGTTACCGTGTAAATAGAATCCTATCATTGATATAATATCCATACGGTCGTAGATCGAGAGTCAAAACATTAACGACCGTATATTATAAACTGGATATCCCAGTCTTTCGAAGTAACTAATTACTTCCACCTTGCAAATATTTTCGAAGGCAAGACATTCTTATAAGAAGGCTCTTTCGGATATTTACTCATACAATTAGGATACGCGATTTTCATATGAGCAACATAAATCCTACAAATGGTTTAATATCATACCCTAGCAATACCGCATTATCGCCCCGTGATTAGGGGAAACCTCGATAGTGTCAAAGCATGACAATCCACACCGTGATATTATGAAGACTCCGGTCTAAAGATAATTACACAACCGTCACATAGTGTGACACTTAATAAAGTAAGTTGGTCGGTCTAACGTATGCATTCTCTAATACTCATCCACGTAAAATCCAAGTGTCTTGGCATTTCGATAGATGAGATCTATCCTTATTTTAACAAGATACAAGACACCTAATACGTGCTAGTCTAACCGTATTATTAATGTCCCATTAAATATATAGCATATGACTAGAGACATTTAAGTATCAAACCTTTTAAAGTGAACCGAGATATCATCAATCATAATCACTATCATGGTTTCTCTATGACAGTTTAATACTAGGGACATTATTATATATACAATAATAAATTGGTTTATGCAATAAATAAAAATGGCAATTGTCCAAAAGGACACATATTATACTTAATTAGGCAAATAAGGATACACTTAAATCTTATTTGGTTATAAAGACACAAAATTAGTTCATAGACCAAACTCCCCCTAATTTTGTCTTGTTTTTGTTTTTGTAATGTTTTTTTTTTCTGGAGGCTAAAAAGTTTTTTTTTTCTGATGACCAACGCGATGCAGTGACACCCCCGATGTAGAGACGTCTCGATGAAGTGATACCGCGATGCATTGACCACCCTAGATCCATTGACCACAGCGATGCAGCGGCCACCCTTGATGCAGTGACCACCCCCGATGCAGTGACCACCCCCGATGCAGAGACAGTGCGATGCAGTGACCACCTCCGATGCAGAGACGCCGCGATGCAGAGACGCCGCGATGCAGAGAGGCCGTGATGAAGTGACACCGCGATGCAGTGACCACCCCAGATTCATTGACAACCGTGATGCAATGGCAACCCCCGATGCAAAGACACCACGATGCAGTGACCACCCCCGATGTAGAGACACCGCTATGCAGTGACCACCCTCAATGCAGAGACACCGCGATTCAATGACCACACCCGATGCAGAGACGCCGCGATGCAGAGACATTGTGATGCATTCACCACCGCGATGCATTGACCAAACTAATGCATTGACCACCGTGATGCAGTGACCACCTCTAATGCAGTGACCATCGCGATTAATTGACCACCGCGATGCATTGACCACCCCAGATCCATTGACCACTGCGATGCAGTGGCCACCCCCATTGCGTGATGCAGAGACGCCGCGATGCAGAGACACTGCAATGCATTCACCACCGCGATGTAGTGACCTTCCCAATGCATTCACCATCGTGATGCATTCACCGCCGCAATGCAGTGACCATCGCGATGCATTGACCACCCCCGATCCATTGACCACAGTGATACAGTGGCCACCCCGATGCAGTGGCCACCTCCGATGCAGAGACTCCGCGATGTAGTGACCACCCCCAATGCAGAGACACCGCGATGAAGTGACAATGCGATGCATTAACAACCGCGATGCATTGACACCGTGATGCATTGACCACTATTAGCGAGTCGAGCTCGATCTTGTTATATTTTATTAAAAAATAAATGAATTCTAAGAAAATAATCAAGCTTACGAGCCGAGTCGAGATATATCGAGTTGATGCATTGGCAAAGCATCTCCTCCTAGCCAATGGCTCACAACCCTTCAATATCAGCTTCTGCCCAAGGCTCCAATAGGGGTGTAATCGAGCCGAGCCGAGTCGAGTCGAGTCGATACTCTTTTGGGCTCGAGCTTGACTCGACTAAAAAAGTTCGGGTTCAAAACTCGGCTCGAGCTCGATCGAGCCATAAAAATCAGGATCAAACTCGACTCGCTAAGTATTCGATATAGCTCGACTCGGCTCGTACGCTCGATTATTTTCCTAGAGTTCATTTAATTTTTAACGAAATATGGTAAGATCGAGATCGACTCGTCTAATACTCGACTCGAATAATATTTTTTAATTATGAAAAATAATATTTTATAATAAATTAAATTAATTAAATAATTATTTAATCAAGCTCGATTAAGTTCGCGAGCTACTCGATTACTATATTTTAAAACTCGAGCTCGGCTAGGTTAATTATTCGAGTAGCTCGAGCTCGAACTCGAAAAAAACCAAATCGAGTCGAGCACGAGTAGCTCACGAGTAGCCAGCTCATTTACAATTCATGTATCCGGACAAAAAATCAAGAGATTTCTCACAAGAATGACCCACAGAAGAAACCATTTTAGTGATCCCAGCTCTTGAATCTATCCCCAAAGGTAGATTATAATGCTGCAAAAAGTTTTTCAGCTCAATTGCAATGTTAGTTTTGAAAAGATTAATGCTTTTAAGTTTCAAATCCTACGAGATCTTTCTCAATCTGGTCTAATTATTTTTGGGAATTAAGATCCAATATCTCTCACGATCAAGGAGACTTGCTCTGATATTATTATATTAAAGACATGTTCTTGTGGGTATAGTGAAGAAGGTTGGTGGTGGTGGTGGTATGGTGTTTGGGTGAATACGTGAAAGCATAAAATGCAAATAAATTAGTAGTGAGAACAGATAAGAGCATGAGGATAGTCACTGCAGAAGAACAGATTTAAGGTCTTTCAAATCATGCAGTTCCATCACCAATTTTCACAGAGAGAAAATAACAATTTTTTATCGACGCGATGCACTGAAAATGTGAAGATAATGTGAACTCCGCTATCAGTTTCGATTGTGTCGCGTATTTCACCAATCTTCGGTCCATATGTTGTTTCTTCAAATGGTTTCTGCATCTGATTCGTTCCAAATAAACCGAGATCGCCGCCGCGCTTGGCCTTGAACTTAGCCTCGCCGGAGATGATGTCCTCACGAAAAGATTTAAGCTGAGAAACCGCATCTTCTTCATGGGTGGTATTGCCGATGATTCGCCCTTCTGGATCCTTCCATGAAGCCTTGCGGCGGGAACCCTCGTGCTTTATCGAAATATGAGAAGCCCTGACCTTGTGAAGATGAAGAAGACCACATTTTAGGTTTCTTCATGCTTATCCGTTGAAGTAGAAGAAAGGGTAATTTTGAAAAGTTGAATAAAATGTGTCCTTATAAACGATTATCTTTTTTAGGTGTCCTAAGTATCTAATTAATTAAGTCTCCAAACCAGTCATTTTAAACAAATACCCATAAATAAAATATATAATAACAAAAGTGCTTTATTATTCATAATAATAATAGTTGTACATGAACTGAATAGATTGTAATTGACCAGACCTGGTCAGATTCGGCCCAATCCTATTGAGTTTAGGACACTATTTCAACAATCTCCCACTTGGCCTAAAGGAAACGCCATATGCCTATGCTCATGAACATGTTTCTCATCTTAGCCTACGACAAATGCTTAGTTAACGGATCAACTATGTTATCATCCGTGTGGACTTTTTCATTCTTTACATCACATCTATCAACCATCTCCCTAATCTTGTGATAACGTCGCAGTATATGTGTGGACTTCTAATGAGACATTGGTTCCTTTGACTGGGCAATTTCCCCATTGTTGTCACAATAAAGTGGAACTGGAACTTCAATAGAAAAAACCACACAAAGTTCAGTAATGAAACTCTTCATCCAAACCGCTTCTTTTGTTGCCTCTAAGGCCGTAATATACTCAGCTTTTGTTGTAGAGTATGTAGTAGTTTCTTGCCTGGGACTATTCCAGCTAACTGCTCCACCATTGAGTGTGAAAAAAAACCCAGATTGTGACTTGATGTCATCTTTTTTAAGTTTGAAAACCAGAATATGTATAACATCGAATTACCAAATCAGAGTTCCCATGAACCGGGAACATGTCCTTAATACTCCACATGTACTTAAGAATATTCTTGTCTGCAATCCAGAGACCTTCACCTAGAATTGCCTGGTACATACTAGTCATATTCAGAGGATACTAGAAGTCTGGCATTGTACACAACATGACATACATGATAGATCCTATTGCCGAGGCATAAGGGGTCCTACTTATGCGTGCCCTCTTCTCCTCAGTCATAGGACATATTTCCTTCGACACATAGACCCCATGTGACATGGGTAACAACCATCTCTTGGATATTTCCATGTTAAACCCATTTAGCAGACCAAGAAACCTCTTAGATCTATCCTTATAGATCTTAATTCCAGGAATGTAGGTTGCATCTCCCAAGTCTCTCATAGAGAAATTCTTGGATAACCCAACTTTGATTGATTGTCATAGGGACATCTTTCTTGTAAATTACGGCACTAAGCAATATGTCATCTACATAAAGCACTAAGAAAATTGCGGCACTCTCACTAACCTTCTTGTAAACACAAGGCTCATCTTTGTTCTTGATGAAATCAAACTGTTTGATGGTGTCTGCTCTTCTTCCATCAACCGACTAACATCTATAAGTGGTTCTTGAATTTCTTGAAGATCAATCTTACTCCCACTTACCCTTTCCAAAATAAACTCTTTCTCTAGAAAGTGGCCAGTCCTGGAGACAAACACCTTTTGTTCTCCTGGATTGTAGTATTGGTATCCTTTAATTTCTTCAGGATATTCCACAAATAGACACTTGTCAGACCTAGGTGCCAACTTGTCAGGCATAGCCCGATTCACATAAGCTTGGCATCCCAAGATATTGGTTTCTTCCCATTAAATATTTCATAAGGAGTAGATTCAACCACTTTTGATGGACCTCAGTTAAGTGTGTAGGATGATGTCTCGAGATAATACCCCCAAAACGATTTTAGGAGAACTGCAGGAAGAAATTTGGGTTGAGAAAGGCTGGAAATCGCACAGACAGCCATCCTGATGCCATAGGCGCCTATGGTGTTGATAGGCGTAGGCCTATGAGAACAGAGAGTTCTGGGAACTCCCAATACTTATAGGCGCTGGCCTATGTCCTGGAGTGCTGTTTTGCCAGTTTTTTTTTTAATTTTTTATTTTTATTTTTAGCATAAGAAGTTGGGAGTGGTTCCTAAACTTCTTATAATGATATAAATAGCATAAATGAACATAACAAAGCCATGAGTAAGTTTCTGATGTGTTTAGTTTCGGCACTGGACGAATTCTCTAAAAGATGAAGTACGGGACTGTCGGAAGATTAGAATTGGCCTTGTGCTTTGATAAGTTTGTATTCGTCAATGTCTATGTATGTCTTAACCTTGGTTAAAGTCTAAATGTCTAAGACAAGGGACTAGAGTTTCAAGTGATCTTTTCTTGAAACAAATTAGGTGGTTAGTTAATGCTTAATAACATACATACTTGATTAGATAAAATTTTAAACATCAATGTTATTCTTGGTAAGGCACATGACAATATTGCGATGTGTGGTGTGGTTATGAATAATGGATAACTTCGATGATCACTTACATGGTCAGGAAAAGTGGAGGGACTCCGCCAAACACACACTAACGTGATTAGACCAGACTACTAGAGCGGATCTCTAGTATGTTGCACCCCAATGTTTCATAGTGCATGACTAGGCGTAGTGCCATTGAATACATGATGTAACAAAGATAAGCTAAGCTAGAAACAAAATAGGAACCTCTCAACATGTATGGACATGAAGTGATTCTTAGAAGTTGTGTCAGTTTCAAGAAGATAACCTTTAATAATAATGTATTCACTTTCCTATAGCATTATAAAACTAAATGTTCAATAGTTTCTATCTCTTGCTAAGTACTCAATGGACTTACCTTCAATGCATATTTGTATGTTTCCCTTCCCGAGAAGATTTGCAGGTTAATGCGGATAATGAGGATGTTGAGTGAGCATTGGTGTGCTTGGAGATATGTTATCATGTTTTCTTTATTATGCTATAATATTATAAATATTGTAATCTTTAATTGCATTAACACATGTTGTATGTACCTATATTTTGGCTTATAAGTTTAGCCTTTGGTAAGATGAGTTTCCCCTTTTAGATTTGTGTTGTAATAAAAGCTCGTATGTTGTAAGATATCCTTTTATCTTTAGTTTGACAATTTTGTTACTCTTTTGGGACTTTGGCATATTTAATGTTATACGTGTCGGGTGTTTTTTTCCGGATAAGAACTCGGTATCCGGGAACGAGACGTCACAAGCTTGACCAAAGTATGAATGCCGGTCATCTACGGTGACGAGCAGTTTACGACTAATTTTATGGTTTTTATCGAGTTATTTCGTAACATTATCTCCCGTGTTTTAGTGATTTTTATAGAAAATCACTCGCCAAAAGGATAAACTGAGCAAATGATGTTTAAAGATAATAAATTGCAAAAGTGGCTGATTTATGTGTTTTTATCGTTGGTTTTATGTTTATTTGGATGTTGTTACACTTTGCAATATTTTGGATATCTTGTAGATGCATATCTTCGGTCTAAAAGAGGTGTTTAGAGGGTTAGAAGAAGATTCCACAAGTTTACGAGTTCAACGGAGCAAATTTTCCTAAGTACTTAAATCGTTACATATTTTCGACGGAGATTTGACCCACTTAGAGGCATTTTCAGGGGAGGACTTCTTCATGAAAACTGTAGATCTTTGAAAGAGCTTTCCAACGCACTTTGAATTACGTCAATCGGACTTCTACAACTCAAATGGTGGTCAAGTGGCTAATCAATTTGGGTAAGTGGAAAATCACGAAAACGACTCGTAATACGACGGGCTAATCAAAAAGGCGTTTTCTGAAGAAGAGTCCTTAATGAAAGTTGTAGAGTTTTCCGAGAGCTTAATTATGACATTCGGATCATAATTTTTGGAGGTCTACAACTCAAGATATGAATTTTAGAAGTTTAGATCGACGTCCGGGAGCTAACTCACATACGAGAGTTCGGACTCTATGCAAACGTCCGTTCACCACCGACCTTGAGTGTAGCCGCCTTATTTCCTTATAAAAGCAGCGGCAATTGCAACCCTAATCTCACCTCATTATTCACGCATTATTCACACATAATTTCCAGCCGCCTTTTCTGAGAGAGCAGCCGCAATTTTCAGAGCCTAATTAGAAGATGATTTCTTCCCATCCAATGATCATGATCAACATCATGGTTGTTGGCTAAGCACATCGCGGTGGGACAACGGATGAAACCGATCAACATCAACACCAACTAGAGAGATTTTTGCTACATGTTTAGTGAGTAAAGTTATAGTTTTCTTTATCAATTGGATATTGTTTTTATCGTTTACGTTTTATTCGAATCGAGAGATCGATGAAACCATCTTTTATGCTTTGAATTTATATGAAAATATTGTTCAAGTTGTGACCTTTTCAATTGATGCGATTGATTATGTTTCAAGAGATTGATCATAGTTAGTTGAGTAGGAGTATTAGAAATAATCTCGTGATCTTGTTTTACACGTCGTTTTGTTTTACTTGAAAAAGAGAACGAAACCCTAGAATTCGTTTAGAGAAATTTAATCGAATTCGTGATAGATCATTACTAAAAATTATATCTTTAACTTGCCGTCTAGTTGGGGTTGGGTTGATTGATCGGTGGATTCCCGTTTCCTTGCCGTTGTTTTAATTATTTGATAAACCAAATAGTTCGTATCAATCGTTGATTGCTAAGTTTAGTTGTTTTAAGATTATAGGTGTTTTTCACTGTTTTAAGCATAATTTAGGTTCCCAGTTACTGTTCATCGTCTTAGTTACTGTTCATCGTATTTACTATTCATCGTATTTACTGTTCATCGTCTTAGTTACTGTTCATCGTAGTTACTGTTCATTAATTCATAATTAGTATAAATCTTAGTTTTAGTTAATAGTCGTGACATAATCGATAGAATAATTGTTCCTTGATCCGATAAACATTCCACTCCCTTAGGACGACCCGTTAACATCCTATACTACGATCCTTATACTTGGGGTGTTTCGGTTATAAATTGTAAAACTCGTTTTTATCGAACAAGTTTTTGGCGCCGTTGCCGGGGAGTCGGTAACGGTTGTCGGATTCTTCTAGGTGCAATTTTTATTTTGATACTATTTTTTTTAGGTAATAATCTAATTGTTACGTTTTTTTATTATTATTTTATTTCATTTTATCATAGTTTAGATTTTAGATTTTTCATAAGTTTTTCTGTCTCTTTTTTTTTTCTGTCTTTTTATTTTTTTTTTTATTTTTTTATTTTTTTATTTTTTTTTTCGTGTTTACCTGTTAATTCTAATTGTCATATTTTAGATTTACTTTAAATTTTAGATTTTAGATTTTATAAATTTGATTTTAATTATCATAGTTTATATTTATTTTATATTATTGTTCACGTTAAATTTTTATTATTTTAGCAACCTTATACGTAGCTTTAGATTTTTATTCTAGCCTTATATTTTTATTTTATTCTTTGTTGTTTAGATTTAGCGTAGATTACTAGATCTTTTAAAATTTTTTTCTTTCTTTCCTCCTGCTATTCTTTTCTTTATCTGTTTCGATTTTCAGCTTCCAAACGGGCGTCCATACTTTCAGACGCCCGTCTGTTCTAAAAATCTTCTTCTCTGCATCGTTTAAGCTGATCAGACGAGCGTCTGAACTACCAAACGCTCGTCCAGCCTCTAAACGCCCGTTTATCCCCAATCTGTCTTCGAACGCCCGGTTCGATGATCCGAACGAGCGTCCACTTCCGAATTTCCACGAACGAGCGTTCACTCATGCGAACGCCGCTTCACTCTCTTCAATTGACACTTCTTTTCTCTTCTCTCTTTTCTAAACCCTCTAATTTCCTCTACATTTCGTTCTCATCAACCCTAAGGTTGATTTCTTTCCATTTTGCTCTTCTCGGTTTATGCAAACCAGGAGCAAGAAGGGACCTCTTATCTTTAATCCCGAGCCCGAGCGATCTATTATCGGGAGAAAGCTCTTTCCCAATCCGGACATCATGGCTAACGAAGTCCCGAATGCGGACCCTCAAGCCCGGATGAATCGATCCTTCAACGGATGCAAGCAATACGGCAAACAACGAAATCAACAAGGCGGCATAAATAATCGGTTTCAACAATTCCGTCAAAACCAAATAAACCAGCTTAAACCAAGACCCCTATGCTCCCTATCTTGACCAAGACTTCTGGAAGGGCATAGACCCATTCGCCCTCCGAAAATGGGGCAAGTTAATTTCGATCCGAAAAATGGAGTGGTAGGACCGGTCCGAATAGTTCCTTTCATGGCACCGCCGACGAAGATCCTCATGACTTCTTGTCCACTTTCGTTCAAATCGCGAAGCGAGCCACTATCCCGGTGTTGATTCGAGATTGTCAAGTTAAAACTCTTCCCGTTTGCTCTCAAGGGTGAAGCGAACCGTTGGTTTAAATCTTTAGCCCATCATTCTCTCCGCTCCCGGAATGATGTCAAAAGAGCCTTTGCTCAAGTTTGTCTCACCAGGGACAATCATGGACATGAAAAGGGAGATAGCCAAATTTGAACAACTTGAAGGTGAGAGTGTGGGGAAAGCATGGGAGAGATTAAATCTGTTGATGAGGAAGTGCCCCAACCATGGATACAGTAGACATGAGCTACTAGAATTATTCTATCAGGGTGTTACTCAACCCAATAGAGATTTCCTTGATTCAACTGCCCATGGATCCTTCCTAGGAGGAGGTGATGATGCTGCTTACAGGGTAGCTGAAACCATAGCCAAGAATAACATGTGGTCAACCCCAAGGAAGACCAATGTTAGTGGAAATAAGAGGGGATCTGCTGCAAGCAATTCTGAGACTACGGTGTTAGTTGCTCAAATGGAAGCAATTAGCAAGCAGCTAGCCAATTTACAAATGCAGCAGCAACAAGGGCAGCCAGATATGAACTACCTGGGCATGCAGGCGGGAGATGAAATTACTGAGGAAGTGAATTTCAACCAAACCTTCGGAAACTCCAATCAGAACCGGAATTATTCCGGATTTCAACGTCCCAATGCACCACCTGGCCCATCCAATTCTAACCCTTCTTTCAACTCAGGTTATCAAAGACCACCTCCTGGGGTGGTTAATCAATCTCATAATCCCAACTCCCAAAGACCTCGAGGTGGTTGGAATCAAAGCCAACATCGAATCATACCACCTCATGTGTCCCTCAACATAAGTTTGATGAGCTAGTGGACATGGTGAAGACCCCGTCTACTAGTGTCAAGGCAATAGAGAGACGAGTTGGGCGGATGGCGAACGACAAGCAATCAGACCCCACGGTAAACTTCCAAGTTATACCGAGAGAAATCCAAAAGCAGATATCAATGTTTGCACTGCCATCACACCTCAATGGGGGTATGGAGATCAAGAGTTGAATGAAGTTACCTTGAGAAGTGGTAAGCAGGCGGGACCCGGAAAGGTGTCGGGAAACGAGCAGCCCCTCCTGACGCAATAAGTTCAGGAGGGGGCAATCAGAAATCATATACCGAAGAAACCAACAGTGAGGAGGAGCTTAATGATGACGGCTCTTCGGGGGATGAGGATGATTCTGATTTGAGGAAAGGTCAGGTGGTTGTTCCCCGACAAAGAAGAGGAGGAAAAGTTTGTGAGATGGAAGGATAAGGAAGACGAAGCCATTAAAAAGTCGTGGTCGTTCCCGATAATGATAAAGCCCTTCCTTATCCACCAAAGAGGAAAGAGAATACCCTCATTCTTGACAAAATATGACGGAGTGAGGAGGATGCTTAGAGACACCAAAGTGAGTATACCCCTAGCAGAGGTATTGACTGAAATGCCCAAGTGCTCTAAGTATCTCAAAGAAGTTTGTGGGAGTAAGAAGAAGCTTCAAGGGATGGCGAAGAGATATTAAGAGAAGACGTTCTATGGTTTCACGAAAGTTGCCGTTGTTAGCGAGGTGACCCCGGACGACCTTCAATCTCTTGTGAGATTGAAGGCCACAAGTTCCAAAACGTCTTATGCGACTCAGGGGCCTCCATAAATGTGATGCCATTAAACGTCTGCAAAAAGCTCGGCTTAGATAAAAGAATGCGGGAACGCCCTATTTCTCTGCAGATGGTGGACCGATCTAGTCGCTCAGCAGCCGGTTGTGTTACTAATGTTCTTCTCTATGTTGAAAATTTGGTTTTCCCTACCGACTGGGTTATCTTAGACTACCCACCTGACAAAGAGATGCCTCTAATTCTAGGCCGGACCTTTTTAGACACCTCTGCCGCCCTCATTGATTTCTGTAAGGGTCATATTACACTTAGAGTTGATGATACATCTGTCACCTTCACACGAGGGCAAAGTCCTGAGACACCATTGATTGAAGAAATCTCGTTCATTGAAGCAATTTATGAGGACGAAGAAGATGCCAAATCTGAGGAAGCAGAAGAGCTGACAGAGATAGGTGTTTTCGAAGTTATAAACATTGAAGATCAAGCTGACTGTGGACCATCTTATATTTCATTACAGGCCGTAGTCACTGACAAGTCGTCTTCACAACTTGCTCAGCCTGTCAATGAACAAGAAACATGGAAATTCCCAGCAATGAACGATGATTTCAAAGAGCTGCATCAAGAAGACTTTAGCCCTGTAGAAGAGGAAGCCATGATGGGTAGTTGGGACGAAGTGGATTTTTGGAGAGAGACTACTCATTGGGGGGTTGATGATTGGGAAAGGCTAGCGAGAGAGCCGAAAGAAGAAGAGTTGAGAAAGAGATGATTAAGCATAAGAAGGAGGAAGCAGTACGACGAAAGGATCCCTATGGATGATGTTATCCGACCTTTACGGGGTTATGCCTCGGGAGGATGAGGTGTTCTACTGTCAACCACTTCAAGCCCAAAAGGAAAAAGGTGACCCTTTAAAATCTAGTATTGAGCAACCACCTACTGACTTGGAGCTTAAACCGCTTCCTCAACACCTTAAGTACATTTTTCTTAAGGATGGTGATAAGTTGCCCTTAATCATCTCTTTAAAACTCGAGCCCGAGCAAGAAGCACTGCTGATAAAAGTGCTTGAAAAGAATATCCTCGCGTTCGGATGGCAAGTGGGTGATATCGGAGGAATCACCCCGATGTGTGCATGCATAAAATCCGAACGGAGGAAGGAGCTAAGAAAGTAAGACAACCTCGGCGAAGGCCGAATCCGCATATGCGGGAGGTTGTCAAGAAGGAAGTTATAAAGTGGTTAGACATGGGAATCATCTATGCAATTGCGATAGTGAGTGGGTTAGCCCCACCCAAGTTGTGCCAAAGAAGGGAGGTATCACCGTTGAAAAGAATGAAAAGGGGGAAGAGATAGCTTTACGCCTTGTGATCGGCTATAGAGTCCGCATTGACTATCGCAGATTGAATGAAGTCACCGCCAAAGACCATTTCCCCTTACCCTTCATTGACCAGCTTATTGAAAGACTGAGTGGTCACAAGTATTATTGTTTCCTCGATGGATATTCTGGTTACTTCCAGATAGCCATCGACCCAAATGACCCGGAGAAGACTACGTTTACGTGTCCATCAGGCACTTTTGCTTTCCGCAGGATGCCTTTCGGCCTCTGCAATGCACCCGCGACTTTTCAACGGTGCATGTTGGCCATCTTCGATGGACTTGTGGAAAAATGTATGGAAGTTTTCATGGATGACTTCTCAGTCTATGGCGATAGCTTCGATGAGATCTTGGCGAATCTAGATATGGTACTTCAACGCTGTGTTGAAAAGAATTTAGTGCTTAACTGGGAGAAATGCCATTTTCTAGTTGATGAGGGGATGTTCTGGGACACAAGGTGTCCGGCACTGGTATTCAAGTTGATAAGGCCAAAGTAGAAGCCATTGAAAAAATGTCGTATCCGAAAACTGTCAAGGAGGTACGCGGCTTCCTTGGTCATGTTGGTTTCTACAGACGATTTATTAAGGACTTTTCCACCATCGCCAAGCCCCTGTCCAACCTTCTGAAAGATGATGTTGTGTTCTTGTTTGATGAGAATTGCAAGAAAGCTTTCAATTGCTTGAAGGAAAAGCTCATAAGTGCCCCTATCTTAATCGCACCTGACTGGACTAAGCCTTTTGAATTATTATGCGATGCCTCTAACTACGCAGTAGGCGCAGTTTTAGGTCAAAGAATTGATAAAAAGTTCAGGCCCATTTACTATGCGAGCCGCACCTTGAACCCGGCTCAATGCAATTACACTACGACTGAGAAGGAATTCTTAGCCGTCGTTTTTGCTATTGACAAGTTTAGAAGTTACCTTCTAGGGTCTCAAGTTGTCGTTTGGACCGACCATGCAGCCCTACGCTACCTTATGGACAAAGCGAGATGCAAAACCAAGGTTACTCGGATGGATTCTAATTTTGCAAGAGTTTGACCTTGAGATCAAAGATAAGAAGGGTAGTGATAATGTTGTGGCCGATCATCTTTCTCGTCTAGTAAATGAGGGTGGCGTAAATCACAAGGAAATAGGCATCGACTTCCCGACTGAGCAATTGATGAAGCTTGATACTGTTAGGCCATGGTACGCTGATTACGTCAACTATTTAGCAAGTGGACATTTAGAGGAAATGACGTATCAGGAGAGGAAGAAGTTCTTTTCTGACCTAAAATATCTCGTGTGGGAGGATCCTTATTTGTTCAGGGTTTGTAAAGATGGGTTGCTTAGAAGGTGTGTTCCGGAACATGAGCAATGGGATATTCTGAGCAATGTCATAGTGGACCCACAGGAGGACACTACGGAGCACCCAAGACAGTTGCAAAAATCCTCCAAGCCGGATTCTACTGGCCGACTCTTTTTAAGGACGCAGAAGCCTTTTGTAAAGGTTGCGATAGGTGCCAGAGAATCAGGAGGCAGAGTAATAGGATGGAAATGCCACTTAGACCCATTCTGGAATGCGAAGTCTTCGACGTGTGGGGAATTGATTTCATGGGACCCTTTCCATCGTCGTGTGGAAATAAATACATTCTCGTTTGTGTAGACTACGTCTCCAAGTGGGTGGAGGCAATAGCCACCCAAACTAATGATCACAAAGTTGTGAAGAAATTCTTGCAAAAGAATATCTTCACCGATTTGGTCCGTCCTGAGCCCTCATTAGTGACGAAGGTACTCATTTTTGCAACGCGCCGCTTGATAAAGTTCTTGAAAAATATGGTGTGAGACATAAAATCGGTACACCGTATCATCCCCAAACAAGTGGCCAAGTCGAGATAAGCAACCAGAGCCTTAAAAGGATTTTAGAAAAGACCGTGAACTCAAATAGATCCAACTGGAGTCTAAAGTTGGATGACGTGCTTTGGGCCTATCGCACCGCGTTTAAGACCCCGATGGGCACGTCACCCTTCCAAATGGTCTACGGCAAAGCTTGCCATCTCCCAGTCGAGTTTGAGCACAGAGCTTACTGGGCTATTAAATTCTTGAATTTCGATAGCCAGCTCTGTGGGGAGAAGAGATTATTGCAATTAAACGAGCTCGATGAATTTAGACTCAGAGCATATGAGAATGCGAAGATCAGTAAGGAAAGAACTAAGATACTCCACGATGCCAAGATCAAGGATCGAGAATTCAAAGTGGGTGATATGGCTTTACTTTATAATACCCGGCTCCATTTGTTTGCCGGTAAGCTCAAATCTAGATGGTCTGGTCCCTTTGAGATTCTCGATGTCAATCCAAGTGGAGCGATCACGTTGAACGGGTATGGTAATCAACCTTTTAAGGTCAATGGTCAAAGACTCAAGAAGTATTTTGGGCAGCCAAAAGAAAAGCCTGAGACCTTGTACTTTCAAAAGAGGGTTGAGACGCCTGATATTCTGATTTGCGATGAGATTCCATCCAACTTCTTTAGTTCGGATGATGACATTTTTATATCTACCCGTGAGGATCCTTCTTCCGAGCCTTCTGAACATGTCGGTGTACCGAAGCTTACTCTGCGCAAGAACGAGAAGAAGAAAAGAGTCGGTGCTATCTCGGAGAGTTAAGTTCAAACACTTAGTAGAGCACTTGACTTGCCGTTGTTGTGGTCACACCCCCGTCCTTCATTCGATTCCGATGAGGAAGTGGCCGACAATAAGCCAAAGTGGCCCGATCCGGGTTAACTTTGAAATCTGTGTCAAGCTAATGACATAAAAGAAGCGCTACTAGAGGCGACTGTCTCTTAAGTTAATTCCTTTTAGTTAAGTTTTTATTTTATTAGGAATAGAACCTTGGTGTTTGTGTGTTGGTTATCCTTGTCCTATTTGTGAATGCGTTATTTGCGTGCATGTTTACTCATATACCCCGTGTACCCCGAGATTATGTGTTATGTCGAGTGTTGCAGATATTTTCGAGCAGGTTTGCAAGCTTCTACTTTCGGTATTGTCTGTCCCTGATACGAGTGCAGCGGTTTATTCATGCTACGGCCTGACCACTGCCAACCTACAAACCGACAACCACTTCATAACCAAATAAGTATTCTTTTCTTTTATTTGCACATTCGAGGACATAATGTGATTTAAGTGTGGGGGTGCAATTCATGCTTTATTTCGACAATATGAGTAGATATTTGTGATCCTTGATAAATTTTAAAATTTTAAAATTTTGGCACTTGGATAATTGTAAATCTTGAGCATGTAATTGGAACAAATGCTTGCTAGTTGTTGTTTCCTGACGATGATTTTATGTGACTTTGTGAGATAATTATAGCATGTTTTTACTGATTTGAGATAGTATTCATTTTACACTCATGAAAGCCTTTGATATTGAAGCAAAAACTTTTGAACTGTATCCTTTCACTATTTTAGTGATTTATCTTAGAGAGATTTGTTCTTAATAGTAACAGTGAAGTGATACCTAAGTTCGGAACGCATACTGTGAATATCTGTAAGTTTGAATGTGATAAGAGAAACGTGATTAAGTCTTTGCAATAGTAATAAATTGTTTACTTGAGGTGTTATGCTCAGTGGTCTGTGCTACTAGAAAATAATCTTTTCCACTGCCAGCCAGAAATCTCTAAGTAATCACATGATTAAATGGTATGTCGGAAGCTAGTCGATGATTGGAGTGAGGTAGGGTATTATCTCGAAATGTCCTATACCACTATGATGACTAAAAGCTCACGACAAGAAGAAGCTACCTTATGATTTGAGTAAGGTAGGGTGTTATCACGAAACATCCTATTCTACTATGACGGGTACGAGCTCATTCTAATTTGCGTATAAAAATTAAATTAAAGACTTGGTTATCGTTAATCTTATACCTAGTATAAACTGAAAGATATGTTGTAGGGATTATCCTACTGAGTGCTCGGGAAGACTTTGTGTGGAGCAATTACTGTCTATACCTAGGATAGTCATTAAATTGTTTGAAAAGATATTTGTTTGAAAGGATTGTGGAGATTGAAAAGGGCTTGTCACACATACACCGAATCTATCTCTATGTTGGTATTATTTGCTATAGTTGTTGTATCTTTGGTTACATGAGTTGGGGATCTATTTGGATTACATATAAAGTGAGCTAGTTTTGATTGTTTTGCTCGGGACAAGCAAAAGTCTAAGTGTGGGGGAGTTGTTTACGACTAATTTTATGGTTTTTATCGAGTTATTTCGTAACATTATCTCCCGTGTTTTAGTGATTTTTATAGAAAATCACTCGCCAAAAGGATAAACTGAGCAAATGATGTTTAAAGATAATAAATTGCAAAAGTGGCTGATTTATGTGTTTTTATCGTTGGCTTTATGTTTATTTGGATGTTGTTACACTTTGCAATATTTTGGATATCTTGTAGATGCATATCTTCGGTCTAAAAGAGGTGTTTAGAGGGTTAGAAGAAGATGCCACAAGTTTACGAGTTCAACGGAGCAAATTTTCCTAAGTACTTAAATCGTTACATATTTTCGACGGAGATTTGACCCAGCTTAGAGGCATTTTCAGGGGAGGACTTCTTCATGAAAACTGTAGATCTTTGAAAGAGCTTTCCAACACACTTTGAATTACATCAATCGGACTTCTACAACTCAAATGGTGGTCAAGTGGCTAATCAATTTGGGTAAGTGGAAAATCCCGAAAACGACTCGTAATACGACGGGCTAATCAAAAAGGCGTTTTCTGAAGAAGAGTCCTTAATGAAAGTTGTAGAGTTTTCCGAGAGCTTAATTATGACATTCGGATCATAATTTTTGGAGGTCTACAACTCAAGATATGAATTTTAGAAGTTTAGATCGACGTCCGGGAGCTAACTCACATACGAGAGTTCGGACTCTATGCAAACGTCCGTTCACCACCGACCTTGAGTGTAGCCGCCTTATTTCCTTATAAAAGCAGCGGCAATTGCAACCCTAATCTCACCTCATTATTCACGCATTATTCACACATAATTTCCAGCCGCCTTTTCTGAGAGAGCAGCCGCAATTTTCAGAGCCTAATTAGAAGATGATTTCTTCCCATCCAATGATCATGATCAACATCATGGTTGTTGGCTAAGCACATCGCGGTGGGACAACGGATGAAACCGATCAACATCAACACCAACTAGAGAGATTTTTGCTACATGTTTAGTGAGTAAAGTTATAGTTTTTTTTATCAATTGGATATTGTTTTTATCGTTTACGTTTTATTCGAATCGAGAGATCGATGAAACCATCTTTTATGCTTTGAATTTATATGAAAATATTGTTCAAGTTGTGACCTTTTCAATTGATGCGATTGATTATGTTTCAAGAGATTGATCATAGTTAGTTGAGTAGGAGTATTAGAAATAATCTCGTGATCTTGTTTTACATGTCGTTTTGTTTTACTTGAAAAAGAGAACGAAACCCTAGAATTCGTTTAGAGAAATTTAATCGAATTCGTGATAGATCATTACTAAAAATTATATCTTTAACTTGCCGTCTAGTTGGGGTTGGGTTGATTGATCGGTGGATTCCCGTTTCCTTGCCGTTGTTTTAATTATTTGATAAACCAAATAGTTCGTATCAATCGTTGATTGCTAAGTTTAGTTGTTTTAAGATTATAGTTGTTTTTCACTGTTTTAAGCATAATTTAGGTTCCCGATTACTGTTCATCGTCTTAGTTACTGTTCATCGTATTTACTATTCATCGTATTTACTTGTTTATCGTCTTAGTTACTTGTTCATCGTAGTTACTTGTTCATTAATTCATAATTAGTATAAATCTTAGTTTTAGTTAATAGTCGTGACATAATCGATAGAATAATTGTTCCTTGATCCGATAAACATTCCACTCCCTTAGGACGACCCGTTAACATCCTATACTACGATCCTTATACTTGGGGTGTTTCGGTTATAAATTGTAAAACTCGTTTTTACCGAACACGAGCATACAATGATCCGCTCGGTGACTCAAATTTCAATGATTTCTTTCCAGAGCGGACAATTTTTTTCACAGCACCGCAGAAAAATCATTACTTTCGGTAAAATTCCGGTCCCTGTTTGGTTTCGAGTGGGGTTGGATCCAATCCAATATTTTATTCACTCTACTATCTTATTTATCATTATTTTATTAATTCTATTATTTTATTATAAATTTTTTCAATCATTCAAAATCAACACCCATTACATTATTTAACCATTACTTTTTCAATATAATATTTCAATAAATTTTCTCTCACCAATCATTTCTTCAACTATATAAATTTCAACATAACATTTCAACTTTATAATAACTATATTTTATTTTAATTTTCTCTTTTTTGAATCCATTTAACCTCAATCCAATCCGAAACCAAACAGGGACGGGTTCCGGTGAAATTTTTAACACTCTAGTACCAACCGGAGAAAAAAAACTCCTATACCGGAGAGAAATCTCTGGTAGCAATGAAAAATCATCAAGATTGTAAAGAAAAATCGCAGGAAACACTCTGTCACTAGACGGATCACCGTAGATATTGATCATTGCAGATGATCCACACTCTACCATATATTGTCTATCGACTCATCAAGTCAAAAGGAGGTAGCTACATCGAGGGCTGGGTTGCCAAGCCCACCTAACCTCCCTTGAGATCAATCCTCATCGCCGCTATCATTCTCATCGTCACCATCATCGCTCTCAGATTGAAATCCCGAAAACTGATCATTCATATCCACATCGCCGTTTGAGATCTGCTGTCCCTCTTTTCGTAAATCATCGAAGTTGTTGTCAAAGTCTTGAGGATCATCACTATCAATCTCCATATCCATATCATCGCCTTTTTCATCATCCGCGTCCACACCATCATCATCGCCTGCAGCAGCAGGCATACGCCTCAACATGCTTTTCGGGACAACAGATTGTTGAACATATGCATATGCTTCCAGTTTCTTCACAAGTACTTCTGTCTCATCAACTTCATAATAAGTTTCTTCTGTACCATCTTTTGTACCACAACATACTACTGCAAGCATGAGAGTTGATATCAAAAGCATTGAAACTTTCACCATATTTTAAGGGAATTGTTTTGAGAATGGCTATAACTGTAGCAAATTTAGGATCAATTTATAACGATTAATTTTTGATAGCTAATACCAACATTCATCATGTTAAATCAACAATGATAATTGAATAAAATATTATGCCTAGAATAAGTCTATTTTTTCTCAACAAAAAAAAATAAAAAAAAAAATAAAAATAAAAAAAAAGAATAAGTCTATTTGACACAGTAAATGTTTTCAAAGTAAATTAAATATTAAACTCGCGAATTGACAGCCATTAAATAAGACTTTGAGCACACATTATACCATGACCATGCAGACGGTTTGAGAAAAACTTAGATAAACAAGCAAGAACAAAAGACAATGAAACTGTTTGAATAAAAAAGTTCATGATTATTCTATGTTTTAATAAAACATTATTAAAATAATTGAACTTTATTATTATGATATATATAAATTGTTACATATATGTTGTGTGACCAAATACAAAATGGAACTTTGAAAACGAAAAATATAATTCGGAAACTTTTTATTATTATGACGTGGGTATATATATGTAACGATCACTTGTTCGTATACTAATTATTTTCTCACTCATTGTTACACTTTATCTATAGTACTAGTGAACGTGAGCCGTGCAAGGCACGGCAGGCCCAACATAAATCGTTTCCAACGATAAAATAAAAGAATAGATCCCCAACGTGAAATAAATCGCGTAAGCTTAAACCGTAACAAATTCAAGGCACAAGACAAACAGAGCAACAGAAACATATCACATTCTCTGCAAAAGGTAGCTCTTTCTTAGAGACGTTAAGATTGTGAATCACTTCTCTTCCAGCCCTATCAGGAGTTTCCACCTACAAAATAAACCAAAATACGATGTATCGGAGAACAATGTCATAAAGTCGATCCTTTTAGCTTCGACTTTACGTAATGAAACATTATAGAAAAACAATAAGCGGACCATGCATAACTACACGGTGAAATCTTCCGGGACGCCTTAGCTAATTCCAGATCATTAATATGCTTAAAAATGTGTTTCACTCATTTTCTATACGGCATTTCTCTTTCTTATCATTAATGAATACGTTTGTGATATCGTGTTTATTCATTTGGTGGAAAAAAACGTGTCAAACGGTCTGAAGAATATAAAAAATGATTTGGTACACTACACAACACAGCGTGAATTCCGTCGGGCATTTCCTCTTTTTTTTTTCTGTTCAGCACAAACTACTAATAGCACACGATTGATTTCTAAATAAAAAAAACAAGCCACAAATGTTTGATAAAAAAAAACGAGAGTAATCGTGGCGCCGTGAATATTTTAGTGGCGCGGATATTTGTTTGGCCAATTTTTTTGTTGTTGTATTTTATAGCTAAACTTGCCCAATCTTCCATCGTACACTACACAGCAGAACTTCAAATCCGTCGGTTTTTCCTCTTTTTTTTCCCTTTTCTGCACAAACTACTAACGACACACGTTTAATATAAAAAAAAACCACAGAGGTTTGAAAAGTTAATTAAAATTAAAAAAAACTTGCCACGTGTCAAGCCAAGAAGGTGGCCACGTAGCAACATGTGGGCACAAACTACACTACATAGCACAGCACAACGTGAAATCCGTCGGTCTTTTTTTTTACCTATTCAGCACAAACTACTAATTGCACACGGTTGATTCCTAAAAAAACCAAGCCACAAAGGTTTGATAAAATAAAAATAAAAACGAGAGTAATCGTGGCGCCGTGCCTATTTTCGTGACGCGGATATTTGTTTGGCCAATTTTTTGTTGTTGTATTTTATCGCTAAACTTGCTCCATCTTCCATCGTACACTACACAACAGAACTTCAAATCCGTCGGTCTTTTCTTTTTTTTTTCCTTTTCTGCACAAACTACTAATGACACACGTTTAATAAAAAATAAATAAAAAAAAACCACAAAGGTTTGAAAAAAAAAAACTTGTCACGTGTCAAGCCAAGAAGGTGGCCACGTGGCAACATGTGGGCACAAACTACACAACACAGCACAACACAACGTGAAGTCCATCGGTATTTCATTTTTTTTACCTATTCAGCACAAACTACTAATAACACACAGTTGTTTCCTTAAAAAACAAGCCACAAAGGTTTGATAAAATAAAAATAAAAAACTAGAGTAATCGTTGCGCCGTGACTATTTTCGTGGTGCGGATATTTGTTTGGCCAATTTTTTTTGTTGTTGTATTTTATCGCTAAACTTGTCCCATCTTCCATCGTACACAACACAGCAGAACTTCAAATCCGTCAGTCTTTCTTCTTTTTTTTTTTTCTCTTTTCTGCACAAACTACTAACGGCACACGTTTGATAAAAAAATAAAAATAAAAACTGCTCTCGTTTAAGAGGCCCGGTTTTGGTGCCCAGAACGCGTCCAATCTTGTCTAGGACGTGTATGCAGATTAGAGACTCAGTTTCAAGGCAGATCCTGATTCAGGAGCTTTGGGTTGTGTTTCTTCTAAAGAAGGTAATTTTCATAGTCCCTTGTTAATTCGTAGTTTGATCTCGTTAAGTTGTGGTTCTTGGATTTGACATTAAGGTTTTAGTGGTTGTAGTTTCGCATATGTTTTGGAAGTAAGATGTTGTTCGGTTCGTAGTTTGGCTCGTCTAAAGGTAAGGAGTTATTCTTTATCAAGAGGTTCCATCTCTAAGTTTAAAGATTATGTTTTAAGTTGATTTGAATATTGTTTCAATGCAACTACACGAAACTAGACATAATTACATGTTTTCCGAGTAACTGCCAAACTGTGTTTTCCGAACGTTGTTCTATTTCTAGTTATGTTTCTATAAATTGATGTGTGTCTTGATTACGAGTAGTAGAGATAGGATGGGAGTTCGGTGTTTGTACGGCCTTGGAATGTTCTCGTAGGTTAGACATAGTCTTATGTGTTTTATGTGCTCTTATGTGTTTATAGTTAGTGACCTCGCGATGTACTGAACAGAGTACTTCTAAGTCCCATGTTGGACGTGTGACTAGTTGTATTCCTCATGTCGTTCTCATGACTATGTACCGAATGGGGTACCATGACCCAGCCCCACGTTGGACGTATGACTAGTCATGTTCCCCGTGTTGCACCACGCCTCATGTTAAGCAAGTGACAAGACAATAATATGGCAAGAACACGAGTAGGCTAAGTAAGTAAGTAAGTAATGTAATGATGGGAGTCAACTTTACTGTACTTTGGTGTGCAGTTTAACCCCCGTTTATCACCGTATTGGCATGTTTTGGGTAGATATAGGCCGTTTCGAGAGTAATATCGAGATTTATATACATGGGGAGTCAAACTGTCATATCGATGGTAAACTCCGCCTTTTTAGCGATATTTCACTCTTTTCCGAGCGCTTTTGTCTTGCGGAATTATGCGTGGTGTTTGTTTGTCTATGTTATTGCAGAACTTAGGTGACTCGAGGACCCGAAAGGTGATGTTTTGGACTATGAGACGTGATCGTGGCCTGAATGTAGCATAAAAAGTGAAGAAAAGCCAAGTTTGGGATGAGGACAAGCCAGACGGGCGTTTGATATACCTCAGACGGGCGTCTGAGGGAAGGCCACATCAGACGGGCGTTTGCTCATTCCAGACGGGCGTCCACAGCATTGACACTCATTCAGAAAGTTATGTTTTTGGCTGGACGGGCGTCCAAAAGACCCCTAGACGGGCGTTTGGGTAGGCTCAGCCTGATTCACGAAGCTCATTTAACACAGACGGACGTCCAGGTTTACAGACGAGCGTCCAGGGGTCGAAAAGCCTCAAGTCATAAGTTACCAGACGGGCATCCAGAGGAATGCGAACGCCCGTCCAATGAAGACGAAGCCCTAATATCTTAATATTTTCCAGGCGGACGGGCGTCGACATGGACCGACGGGCGTCCGGGACCGACGGCGGCGAGATTTCGACCTAATCTATAAATACGCGGCTCATTCAAATTTCTACCGATGTTTTGCCGACTTTAGACTTTTCTTAGGCGATTTAGGGGCGATTTTAGCATAGATTAAACACCCTTTGATCCCTTGATTCCCTAGATAATTTCCTTTGATTCTAAACACTTTCTATAGCTTAGTTTTACGTTTCAAGTTCCAAAGATTGTTCGTTTGGTGGATTATTTCGTCACACTTTTTCAGATCAGATTTCTCCTCAGTTTTATGGTAATGAATACTTTCTCTTTTATTATTTCTAGCATGATTTCAATTCTTATTTTGTTTATTAGCATAATTATGAGTAGCTAAATTCATGTGTAGTCGAATTATGTGAAAGCGAGCGAAAACCCTAAGGGGGATGAGATAGGGAGTTGTGTAGTGCGTAATATTATTGTCTAAACGATTAATCCACGTCCTAAAAATTATTTTAACGTCTTTGAATTAGATTGATCACCTAGTTCACTGTCACACACATCGAACTTATAGATGTATTTTGCGGTGAGATGTGGGATAAGGGGTTTTAGGATCGTTGCGTAGATTCGGCCTAGTTGTTAGGTCCGTTTCCAATACAGAGGTTTGTCATCGTTGTTCGAGCGACTCTAGAGCTTAATCATGTTAGGTTAATCGGTTTTCTAAAGGGAGAATTAATTAACTTCACATAGGGTGGTTAGATCGAGTTGTTCAGTCTAATCGCTAGAATTAGGAGTTGGCACCCATGGATGTCGTTAAACTACATTGGATAGGTAGGTCGGTTAAGACACGCTCCCTGTTAAGTCCTTCCTTAGGGGTAAAAGTAGCTCGTGGGATCATAGTTCGACTATACCCTTTAATACCTAGAAGTAAACTCATTAGTATAATCTTTACTTTTGCATTAGTATAATATCTCTTTACCACTATTTTGACCTGAACTAAGTTCTAAGTCGACTTTGGTACTTGAACATTACTCCCTGTGGATTCGACCTTGACAACACTATACTACCGTTGACCCGATACTCTGTCGGTCAAAGTTAACGGTTAGTTATTTTTCTATCATGTAACTTAACAAGTATGTGCAAGGTAAAACGATATAGTAAGTAGGCATGTTTCTATGCATTAAATATGTAAATTAAAGTGCTTTTATTTATGTTTTAAGTATTGTTCATTAAATTGTTTGTGAAAGTGGATGAAGTAGATTCATGGCGTGTCTCCCGACATCCGACATACATGAATCTCCCATTTGATCTTAATTCTCCTTACTGAGCCTGTTCACGGGCTCACTCTTTTATTTGGAATAAGAAAGTTGCAATTTCATGCTGTTTTGACGACGAACTTGGAGTACTAGCTTAGGATGGAGCAATGGAGTCGTTTATGTTTTAGTTTCCTTTTATAGTTTTTCCTTCTTATCAAACAATTGGGTTGTAATGGATAATAGTATTTGCTTTCAGTTATTTATTATTTAGTTTTACAGCAGCTGTGTTCTGGTTGTGGTTGTTCGGAAGACCCTGAGGGTCTATTCCCGAGTCTTCAACTTTTTTTCTTCCGTGCGAATCTTATATTACTCTGATATGACATGAGGCTTACGTGAGATTTGGGGTTTATTCTAAGTGTCACGTGTCAAACGTCACGTGTCCGGATAAGTACTCGGTATCCGGGACAGAGACGTTACAAGTTGGGCTTAAAAGCCTTTTAAGAATCCCTTACTCAGTTAGGTAATAATCATTTAAGGAGAAGCCTACTTAATAAGATTAAGGGGCCGTTTGTTAAATCTGAAATCTAAAAACTGAATTCTGAATTATTTAAGTGCTGAATTGAAATAGGATGTTTGATAACACTATCACTCGACTCTGAAAAAATATGTATTTTACAATTTTATCCATACATATTAATTATAATGTTTTAACATATAATGTGGACGATCTTATTAAAATTTTAAAATATTTTTATTCTATTTAATATTTCATATCATCAAGAAAATCACAAAAATAATATACAAGTAATAAATAATCATTATTAAAAGACGTTTACGACAAGGTTTAATTCATATGACTATATAGATAAAACAAGGTTTGTAAATCAACGACAATATACCTAATGTGATCATTTTTTTAGGATTACAAAAAAAAAAAAAAAGATTATTATGTTTTTTTTTGTGTGTGTGTCTGGCATAATATGTTTATGTTCAAAAGCAACAAAAGAGAATAAAAATTAAAATTAAATGGACCTAGCTAGTATAAACAAAAAGGATAATAAATAATATTAAAAAAAAAAGTAAGGTATGAACGTGAGCTCCATATTGTACGCAAGACGTGCTACTAAGGAGAGTACGCATGAATTCAGCGTTAAGCTCCCTTTTTGCGTCTGAAAAATGTCCACTACAATTCAGATGTTCTGAACTAATTAAGTGATGATAGAGATTCTTATCAAACATCTCTAAACATAACCACCACTTAAAACATTAAGAATAAGTACTGAATAGGGTTAACAAACCGGCCCTAAGTAAAGTCCAACAATGTAGCCTATCATTTAATCTAATTAATTGATTAGCCTAATCGAGTATCAATTTATTATATTATTTAGCCACTTTAATAGTTATATTAAATTAATTGAATTTTTCAACTAATTTTATTTACTGTCATATATCTAATAAATAATCCATGACTATTTTATATCATGTAGAAAACTATTCTCCACATACACTAAATTACTTAGTTGTTTAAGAAAACTCATTTTCCAAGCGTTCTATTTATCATATAAATATCCGTTAGCAAAACTTCGGGAAAAATAGTTTTTTTTTTCCGTTCATTCGAGAAGTGCTTCAGATTGTGAATTACGTGAAATAAGCCGGAGACCATGGGCCTATATCCATAAGCTCCAATGATTCGAATGATCAATCGAACTCTTCAGTCGGATCACCCGACTCATTAATCTTGGTGTCGTATCACCATAGAATCGAGATTGCACTCTTCCGGAATATTATAGAACATTTTACTCCACTTACTATAAGTATTTACCTTGTGTCCACTAATATAACCATTACCTATAAATAACCTTCCACAAACAGTTCATATACGTAGCAAGACATCGTCCGTAAGACCTTTCTGTAACATATTATCCTCGAACTACCATTAACCTTTAGTGGTCGATTTCCTTTGATCATATCAGATGTGCGTGCAATTGATCAGTATCAGTATTAACTAACGAGGGAACCGTCTATCTAGAGTAAGAGGAGTAAAATGTTCTATATTTCAGAGAAAGTTTATTGATGAGAGTCAAATTGGCTATCATTTACTATGTGATTATACCCTGTTTATACCTAGTTTTATATGTTTCCGGAGACATTTGGTTGTATTTTGATGCATTATAGACCTTTGTTGTCATTTCGAGACCTAGGACGTAAAGTCCAAAAATCTCGTTAATTTTCAGTGTTTTGATGCATTCTCGGACACCCTAGTGTCCTGCAGGGATTACGTGTTGTATTTTTTATGATTGTTTACAGGAATTAGGTGTGCGGGATGACCGGAAGGTGAGTTATGAAGGTTGGAGCATGCACCCGAAGCTTAAATGTTCAAACGGATCAAAACTCGTTGGTACTACAGCCATATCTTCAATTGATCTACATTTTGATCCACCTTAGAGGAGTTTTCTGGGTTGGTCATATTCATACAAGTTGTAGACAATTTCATTATCTTTCCAACGCATGTTGAATCACTAGATTTCGAGGTCTACACACAAAGTTATGACCGATTTACTGAAAATATGGCGGCCTACAAAATCATAGGCGGCCGCCTACGGTGTAATTTTTACTTTTCCCAATGTGCTATAAATAGCTTTTCTGGGTGAATAAACAGATGAGGATCGTCCCCTTCACCCTTTTTCTGCACTTTACAATCTTTTTTCTTAGTTTTGTTTAGATTTGTAAATAGTTAGCTTATATTAGCTTTAATTTTGTTTAATCCGAAGATCGGTGCTACTAGCTATTGCAATTTCAGTTTGGAATTCATTTTTATTCCGGTGTTCTTCATCTCATCTTCGTTTCGATTTCCGGTAATCTCGATTTCTTGCTTTCGATCTTGATTCATGTTAACTTTTATTGTTGATTTCTTTTATTTTGTTGATTGAATGAGTAGCTAATCATTATATAGCCGAGTTATGCGATAATCTTCGAAACCGAATCCTAATTTGTTCTTGAGGTGTTGATTGTTGATTCTTGGTGTTGTTTTTGTTCTAGAACTTATACTTAATCACGTTTATTGAATTCGCAACTCGGTAATCGTATTACACGTATCGTCTTTATATATGTATTTTGTGAGAGGATACGAGAATCAGGGTTCTAGGATCACCCTGTAAAATCGACTCAGTTGTTTAGATTCGGTTTCGTGTATGAGGTTTGTATCAACTTGTTGAGCGTTTCATTGAACGTAGACCGTGTTAGGTTAGTTAAATCCGGTCAGCGGACTGTTGAACCTGACATAGGAGGGTAGATTATTGAAATAATGTCTATTCTCGAAATTAGGAAACGACACCCTTCGAGTGACATCGAGAACGTTTAGGTAAGTCAAAAACACTTCTGGATTTAGCGAGGCTTTGTGAGTATTAGATTGGATCATAACTTGGCTATCTCTTTTTCGTAGTTTAAACTCTCTTTTTTGTGTATATTTCGTTTGTAAAACCTGTGATCTGACAAATCACCATGTCTCGTAGTTGTGTTGGCCTGAACTAGGAACGAGACCGACTTTGATACTTAACCAGATTCTCTGTGGGATACGACCTTGCTCGCCATTTATAGTACATCTGACTCGGTACCCTGCCGATTAGAGTTGGCTATGCTGTAAAACGTCCATCATTTATCAGTGTGTACATTGTCAACATTTTAGATTGGTCCTACTTATCAAAGTTTCTTGTAACAATTTTCTTTGTATTCCTTATAATATAATGATTACTTCCCATTATCAGTATACCGGCGATATATAGACATACTATCACATATGCATTTTGTGTATTCTCACTCTACATACATTTATCACACTCGTTAATCTTAAACAGATTGGACAACACGGCATTGTCATCTTGATATGTCATTTTTTGACACTTATTTTAGCCCATACAAAGATTTAACGAGTGTACACACCTTTATTTCTTGTCCTAAAACTACAAACCCCTCGGCCTTGTTTGGATCCAACCCAATATTTTATTCACTCCACTATCTTACTTATCATTATTTTATTAATTCTATTATTTTATTATAAATTCTCTCATCAATCATTCAACATCAATAAATAAATTAATATTAATCAATTCACTTTATTCACCCACTACACTATTTAACAATTACTTTTTCAATATAATATTTCATTAAAATTTCTATCATCAATCATTTTCTTCAACTACACAAATTTCATCATAATATTTCAACTTTATAATCATTATTTCCCTATATTTTATTTTACTTTCTCTTTCTAGCTTGAATCCATTCAATTTCAATCCAACCCGAAACCAAACAGGGCCCTCGGGTTGTTTCTTGCATGTGTGTTCTTCCAACTAACCATTCATCTTAACATTCATTTCATGGATTTTAAGGTTATATATGCCAATTTTTTTAATGAAAACCCTTATAGAAGTAATTTTTGGAATCGGTGAGTAAGTATCAAAATATTCAATGCCTTCTTTCATCAATGTCTGTAGGCTACCATTCTGGCCTTATACTTACCAATAGATCCATCAACTTTTAGTTTCTTCCTTATGATATCCGAGTGGTTTATTTCCAGGTGAAAAATAAACCAACTCCCAAGAGTGATTCTACATGATGGGTTTTTCTCACAATTGATAGCTTTTTTCTAGAAATGAGCTTCTAGACTTGACATTTCTGCGACATATGACTTAGGATAATTTTCTACCATACAGGTTAGAAAATCCGGACAAAAATACTTTGAAGTCCTAGCCCTCCTACTACGACGATGTGGTTCCTTAATTTCTTGAGTATCACCTACTTCCACAGATTCATACGTCCGCATACCTGTACCTGATTCTTCTTTATCATTTTCCTTACAAGAAAAGATATCCTCGAAGAACACAACATTTTTTTACTCGAAAATTTCTTGTAAAACAGGGGTGTCTTATGCTCTAGAAACCGATAGGCACTACTATTGAGAGCATATCCTATGAATATACAATCAATTATTTTTGGCCTTATCTTCACTTGTTCAGGTTTAGGTACTCCAACCTTAGCCAAACACCCTCACACTTTCATGAATTTGTATATGGGCTTGTGTACTTCCACAACTCATATAGGATTTCATCATTCTTATTTGAAGGGAAATGATTCAAAAATAAGTTCGTTGATAGGACAGCTCCCCCCCCCCCCCCCCCGCGAAGTAAACCATAACTTATATATCAACATAGAATTCATCATCTCTTAAAGAGTTCGGTTATTGCATTCAGCAATACCGTTCGATTGAGGCGTGTATAGTGCATTCGTTTGATGACTGATGCTGGCAAATGTTCGTAATTTGAGGTCGTTGCATCAACAACATAATCCCACTGCTCTAGCAGGGACAAGTTTGACCTAGAATTTGAATTTTAGAGTTTTACATAGATTACTAGGAATACTTCAATGTTAATCGATATGAGAAACTCTATTTATAACATAACGTTTGATTAAGTTGACGTGGTATAAAATAAATGGCAATTTAGGGAGGATGACAAAATAAGAATGTTATTAATTAGAGAAAAGAAAATTCCCTCAAAAGTTTCGAAAAAAAAAAGACAAAAATATATTAAGCTCATGTACTAATACCGGAAGTTGAGATTGAGATATATTGTAAACAAATACAACAGACACCAACCAAGTGGCTTGACTCAAGCGTTAAATGGCTTGAGAATATCTAGAGAGGTCATCAATCTCAATTCTTCTCTGAGGAGCCATGTTAAAAGAGGTCTTGGTCATGCCTTAGCACTGAGTAAGAGTCATACTCTCCAGGCACGACCCGTGCCGAACTCCGAATTAATCGGACATGTTGGTCCCGGATATCGAGAGCTTTAAGGAGAAGAAAAATTTTTTTACAGCAGACTCCTCCTTCTAATGAAAATAATTATTGCCATTAAAAAAAAAATGTACTTGCCATATAAAGCATAAAAATGAAAACCCTTATTTTATTTTATTCATATTTTTCTGTTGAGACATTTAAAAAGCTACAACAGCGCATATACATATGAACCAAATACTAATGCAAAAGAAGCAAGCAAGCTGGAGGGCTCTAGCTAGCTAGCTCTGTAGTACATATATATTCTTATTACTTGCCACTATAAAGCATACAACAAAAAGCAAAATAGTGGGGCCTAAAAAGACACTTTTGTCCTCATAATAGGGTAGTATTAATACTAAACAAAAGACCATTATTTAATTAATGGTGATTAATTAATTATACCCAAATGGCCTTTGCCTTGATTAGCAAAGGCTTGAGCTTGCCTTGAAGATTAAGGCTCATAACCTCATTAGAACCCCCAACAAATCTCTTCCCTATAAACACCGCCGGAACGCTCGGATCGCAGCCTAATTCCATCAATGCATCCTCCATTTCTCCTCCATTTGGGTGGTGATCAATCTCAACTACATTAGGGTTTGCTCCAAAACTGCTGATTAAAGTAAGAATAGCATGTGACATGCAACATGTACTCTTTGTGAACACAACCACAGGCCTTGCAGCTCCCAGCCTCATTACTGAATCCATTTTTCTTATGATATTTTGTTTAGATATATTTGAATGCTTTCAATGATGTTCTTGACTTTGTTCTGTGGGAAAAAATGGTGTTCTTGCAAGAGTATATAAAGGGTTCGGGGAGGTGATGGATAAATCGCATAAACTTAAGGCAATTGGGTGATCTGCACGTTTATGCCATTTAAAGCATTTTTTTTGTTACGAAAGTGATCACGGAATGTTCTTTTTGAAGTTTTTAAAAGTATCAAGTTCTTGATTCTCAAAAATCTGTGCAATCTCTTTTTATTTTTTTATTTTTTTCTCCGGTCTACAATCTCATGTTTTCTTAGTATTAAGTTTTTGTGACTTGGAATTCCAAGTTCTTAATTGGAAGGGAACTATGCAAGATTAGATTACGTTAGCTAGGAAGAACATAACAGGAATATATAGCTCTTGACGACGACAACATAAAATAAATAACGGAAGGAAAATAGATAAAAACATGCATCGAATTTACGTGGTTCGGTCAACATACATCCACGGGCGAAAGGGAAAATATTGTTATAGTGGAGAAATACAAAAGATCAAACTCTCATGAAACATAAATACAAAAGCCAAAAAAAAAAAAAAATTATGCTGTTGAGAGTTTATTATGTAACTAGTACATCTTAAAATAATTAATAGCCTAAATCCTATTACATCTGATTCCCGTTGCGGATGTGGGATAAAGGACTTTGTCTCACTTGCATAAGTGTTGAATATATAAAATGTTAATTATCTATCTCTCCAACATGTTCCAAGCATAGTCACCCAAAAACAAACAACAAACAAAAAAACATTTGTTGGGCCTCTTTACAACACTTGAGGGGGCGTGTTGAATATATAAAATGTTAATTATTTACATTCTCACCGGCTTAAGCAAGTGTTGGGCCTCTTTAAAATATTATATAGGCCCACACTTAAACAGGTGTTGGGCCTCTCTAAAAGATAATATAGGCCACGCTTAAGCAAGTGTTGGGCCTCTCTAAAAGATAATATAGAGCGTATTTGAATATATAAAATATTAATTATTATCTTCCCAACAAATTAAATTTTGGGAGAGATGATAGTTCAACAACAAAGGTGTGTTGAATATATAAAGGGGAGTGCTAAATATATAAAATGTTAACTATCTACCTCCCCAACAGCTTAAGCTTTTAGGAGAGATAGTTGTTCAACAACAAATCTCCACCTTAAGACAAAGGTCAACATCCAAAAATAACAATACTACTCTTTCTCCACAAGCTCCCATGTCATCATACAACGCCAATCAAGTCCAAGCACTGCTTGAACTTTGCAACTAGAAGAGGCTTTGTAAACAAATATGTAGGATTGTCTCTAGTGTTGATTACCATTTTCTCGGCAATCTATTTTTCGTCCCCTCATGATACATATAGTCATATGACAAGTCTATTGCACTCTGACTGTCACAATGGGTGGTAATATCATCTCAATGTAAGCTAAGCTCACCATGCAAATTCTTCAACCATAACGCTTTTTTGACAACCTCGGTCATTGCCATATATTCTGTTTCAATGGAAGACAAAGAAACAATATGTTGTAGCGTAGCTTTCCGACTTACAATGAGAACCACCAACACAAAATACATAGCCGAATGGATCTTCTATTGTCAATATCAAAGACACGAGTCCGAATCCACATAACCAACCAATGTGTTTGAACTTCGCCAAACTCCAAACATGTGTCCGAGTACCACGGAAGTATCGGGGCATCCATTTCACCGCTAATTACTTGTGTTTTCCCGGACAAGACATAACTCGCTACCCACATCAACCGCATGTGAAATGTCTGGACGTGTGCAAACCATAACATACATAAGACTGCCGACTGCACTCGAATATGAAACATTCTTCATAAACCTCTTCTCTTCATCTGATTTTGGCGGCTGAGTAACTGATAATTTAAAATGACTAGCAAAGTGAGTACCGACAGATTTGGCATTTTTCATGTCAAATATCTCCAAGACTTCTCAACATAACTCTTCCGAATGAGCTATAACTTTCCATCCTCGTGATTCCTACTAAACTCTATTTCAAGAATTTTCTTAGTTGATCCTAGATCTTTCATCTTCGATTCACTACTTAACAAAGCTTTCAAAGAGTGAATGTGTAACTGACTCTTGGAAGCAATGAGCAAGTCATCAACATAAAACAACAAATAAATAAATGACGCATCATCTAACTTCCAGAAATAGACACAATTGTCATACATGCTCTTTGAGTACCCATGACTCAACATAAAGGAATCAAATCTCTTATACCACTGTCTCAAAGATTGCTTCAGTCCATACATAGATTTCTTCAACAAACTAACATGGTCTTCTTTACCTTCAATTTCAAAACCATGGGGTTGTCTCATGAAGATTGTTTCATCAAGCTCACCATGTAAGAAAGTGGTCATAACATCGAGTTGCTCCAACACCTCATACATGGCCACCATAGCAAGCAAGACCAATAGAACTATGTTTAACAACACGTGCAAAAATTTCATTATAATCAACACCTTGTACCCGATCGAAGCTTCCAAAGAACTAATCGTACCTTGTATCTTGCATTTTCAACCCCCGGTATGCCTTCTTTATTCTTGGAGACCCATTTACAATCAACGATTTTTTTCCCATAGGCGGCTTCACTAGAACTCGAGTCTTATTTTTCTACAGAGATTCAATTTCTTCATTCATCGCGACCAACCACCTAGATGAATCAGCACCCGAAACAACATTTAAATATGTAGAAGGCTCTCCACCTTAAATCAACTAGTTGACATTATTTTTCTTTTCTTTTTTCTTTGTTTATCAAAAAAAATTGAATGGTTTGGATCATTTGTGTGCACACTTTTTACGATACTGGTATTTTCGGGGGGTTTATTATATGCACCGATGCATCACATGACCTACCGGTGCACCACGTCAAAAACACAGAATCAATCTTAGGGTAGCCGATTCTTGAGTCAAAAATCAATTTTTCCGAGGTCGATTCTCACGATTAACCTTTGTAAAAGTCTATTTTTTACTCAAAAATCGACTTTGCCAAGATCGATTCTCACAACCAACCATCAAAAGTCTCTTTTTGGCTCAAGAATCGACTTTCCCAATGTCGATTCTCACAACCAACTTTTGACAAGTTGATTTTTGACTCAACAATCGATACTTTCTAAAGGTTGTTTTGGTTTGGTGTAAGGTAGTGTAATGTATCGGTTGAATCGGGGTGGTATAAATTAATACGTTTGTTTTTTTTTTTTTTTTTTTTGCCTCATTGGATTATAGGTGAAACATTACTATATATATTTTGTTTAGAAGTATCATTTTGTAATGACTATGTATATTTATTTGCATAATAAAAAGATTATATCAATCTATTCGATTATTATAAATGATAAAGTGTGGAGAAAAATTATGGGAGCAAAAAAAATACATAAAATATATATTAGTGTTTTTTCCGAATCGAGAAGCGACGCCCCATCGGTGGGCTTTGTGATTTCTAGCGACATATTAGAATAAAGGTGCGATTTGTTAAGATCAAGCGCTTCTAGCGCTTACGGATTGTACTAAAACCAATTGGTGGTAGTAAAGGTGCTACTATATTTCTTATACATTAAGAGTGTGGGCAATCCGTCCCAACACCTCCCTTAAATGTGTGCAATCTGTCACAACACTTTCACAATTTCTTTTTTAATAATGTTCCAACCAGGGTTCGATCTCGTGACATCTGGCTCCGATACCATGTTAAGATCAAGCGCTTACCGTTGTACTAAAATCAATTGGTGGTAGTAAAGGTGCTACTATATTTCTTATACATTAAGAGTGTGGGCAATCCGTCACAACACCCCCTTAAGTGTGGGCAATATGTCCCAACACTTTCACAATTTCTTTTTTAATAATGTTCCAACTAAGTGTTCGATCTCGTGATATTTGGCTCCGATACCATGTTAAGATCAATCACGCTTACCGTTGTATTAAAATCAATTGGTGGTAGTAAAGGCGCTACTATATTTCTTATACATTAAGAGTGTGGAAATCTATCCCAACAGATTTGGAGAATATACAAGATGATGAAATTGAAGGGAAAAAAAGAAGTTAAGTATATAACAATGTACCATCTACAAACTTCCATGCATGATATCAACTAGTAGTTTACCACGTACAATCAATCACATTTTTTGTTGATTGAGAATTTTAGCTTTTTTCGGGGTATCTTATATATGGTGCTGAGGATGAGATATGCAAATGTGTGACATGTGTCGTTGAGCATGCATTTCATTTCATTGCCACTTTATGCAAAGAATATATATATGCTTCTTTGATTTTGTAGCAACTCGATATGGTAAATTTAGTTCATGCATGCGAAATTAATCATAATCTGCAGACACTACCCGCAGTGGCGGACACTACATGCAAAGGGCCGATCCGAAAAAAATACACTAAAATTTGGATACATATAGTTTGAGTAAAAAATTTTATTGCCCCCCCTTAATAATCCGCGTCCGCCCACGACTGGGTCGGCCTTATCCCGAGTAAAGAATAAGACTTTATAGACATGATTCGAATCGAATTTTGGATTAGTCGGTTAGTTGGTTCGGATACGAAGACTTTGAGAAGGAAAAAAAATATTAAGCGTAATCTATCTGTACGGGTATAAGGCCATCCACGATGGAACCTTTAAAAGGTTTAAAAATCAATTGTAAAAGGTTTTATTTCTAGCGACAAAAAGAAAGAGAGGATAAGCCAAATGGTTTTTATAGAGATTTTTTTTTATATAAAATTTTATAAAAACAAGAGGTTTGAGAATGTCTGGGAGATTAACGGTTCGATGAGACGGCATGTTTGAAAAAAAATTTGGTCGTGCCTTATCCCTAAACAAGAGACAGACTCTACCGGCATGACCGGATCGAACTTCGGATTAGTAGGGTCGGTTGGTCCCGGATACCAAAGTCCTTAATAAAGGAAAAAAAAATCAAGAAATTATATATAAAAGGGTTTTCTATACTCCCTCTGTCCCAAAATAAGAGGCAGTTGTCAAAAACACGTTTATCAAAAATGTGATTTAATGTCATGACTTTAAAGATGGAATGACTAAAAAATCCCTATGATATAATTAATGCAAATTCTTTTTAACTTCTTACCTGTTATTAAATAAGGGTAAAATAGGAAAATTAATTACAATAAATGCTGCTTTGGAAAATGTTTTGTCTTAGTTATTTTGAAACAAACTTTACAAAACTTTTTGGTAATAGCCTCAGTTATTTTGGAACGGATGGAATATGAAATTTGAGCGAATCAAAGCAAGTTGGAAAGATGTTGGGTGGCTATAGAGGTGGCCAAATGCTCAAACCGAACTGAACCGAGCCGGAACCGCCAGTTTTTTTTTGTCCGGTTCGTGCCGGTTCACTGAACCGCCGGTTTACGGTTCAAAACCGGCGGTTCAACGGTTCATACGGTTCACACGGTTTCCTTCAGGTTCAGATCACGGTTTTAAAAATTATTAATATTTCTTTTTTTACATTTATATAATACTTATTTTTTTCACTACAATAACATATTACTATTCTTTTCACTACAATTACCAAAGCGAATGTAATACATATTTTTTTATAAATAGTTATTTATTCGGTTTTAAATATAATATTAATATTGTGTTTTTTTTTATATGTAAATTATGTTATTTTTAAAATTTATGTTATTTGATATAATAGTAAAGTAAATTTGATTATAAAATGGAATTTTTTTTTACACTAGAAAAAAAAAGAGTTGAATAAAAAATACAAACCAAATTTACTTATAACCAAAACAGTATTGAAGTAACGATTAAATCAGAACAACTTTAAAAATCGGTATCGTAAAGTAAATTTGATTGTTGTTTTTATCAACTAAAGTTTATAATTGAGAGAAGAGAAGAGTAGGTGTAAAGAATTTAAAAAATGAATTGGGTATTTATAGAATTTTTTGAAATGGTTGGAAGAAAAAAAAAAAGAGAGTAGCCGTTTGAAATCTAGCCGTTGGAGCTGATCCGGTTCCGGATCCGGCCCCGCCGGTTCCGGATCCGGCCCCGCCGGTTCCGGTCCGGTTCCGGTTCCAAGAAAACACAAACCGCCTACAAACCGGTGAACCGCTGGTCTTCTGATCCGTCGGTCTCCCGAACCGCCGGTCCGGTTCCAGTCCGGTTACGGTTTGGTTCACGGTTCCGGTTGATTTTGGCCCACTCTACGGTGGCTATCACCTCTCATTCTTTCACATTCCACCACTATCATATGCGTATATTCCCTCACTATTGTCAAGAACCAATGGAATCGAAGGAACTTAACTTCCTAACTATATTTTCAACACTATAAAATAAAACATTATTTTATCATAATAGCTTTTGCAACAACAACAAAAAAAAAAAAAATTTATTATTATATACAAATAAGTGACAATTAAATCTAGCTAAGTGTATATAGGCAACGCTTTTTTAGAGGCCAAAAAAAAGTCTTTTTCTTGTTGTGCAACTGCGCAGACACAGGTTCCTAACATTTACTCTCTCCCTCAAAAGCCTCCATGTCCTTAAGGGAGTGGTAATTCAAACAATTGGGACATGATGTACTATGCATCTTCACATGTAGCTTGTTCTTCCTCTAAGTTTGAACTACTTAATTCATCTTCCACAGAACAACACAAACTTGATCGGTTGATCCTCTTGACATGATTTCCAATATATATTCGTCCAGGGTAAATGACCATTTGCCCATCTTATTTAGTAATCGGAAATGAAGTTTAAGGAATAACACTAGTTCCAATGACCTTCTTGAGCACAGAGACATGAAAAACTGGGTGGATCCTAGCAACCTTGGGTAGGTGTAGCTTATAGGTCATTGTATTTACCCTAGCTATCACCTTATAAGGTCCAAAATATCTAGCTGGCAGTTTAAGGTTCCTCCGGGTAAGTCTTACATACTCATTTCATTTGCACCATAGGTCTAAATTGTTGATTCTGGACCACACAGTTTTAAATTAAATTCAAACTGTGTGGTCTAAATTCAACCACGTAGACCCACGGTGCAAATGAAGTGAGTATGAAAGAATTTCCCAGTTCCTCCTTAAGGCTTGAGAGGTATGTCGATATAATGTTCAGCCATACCGATACATATAGGTCCCTTAAGGCTGGAGAGGTATGTCGATATAATGTTCAGCCATACTGATACATACAGGTCATATCACCAGTAAAATAAAAATAAAAAAGAATGGCTTCTGGATATAATTAAAAAATTTCCACTTAATGCAACACTTGTATAATTTCATTAATTTTCAGAGCATATCCTATGAATATACAATCAATTATTTTTGGCTTTATCTTCACTTGTTCAGGTTTAGGTACTTCAACCTTAGTCAAACACCCTCACACCTTCATGAATTTGTATATGGGCTTGTGTACTTTCCACAACTCATAAAGGGTTTCATCATTCTTCTTTGAAGGGAAATGATTCAAAAATAAGTTCGTTGATAGGACAGCTCCCCTCCCCCCCCCCCCCCCTCCCCCACCCCCACCCCCACCACAAGTTTTGAAGTAAACCATAACTTATATATCAAACTAGAATTCATCATCTCTTAAAGAGTTCGGTTCTTGCATTCAGCAATACCGTTCAATTGAGGCGTGTATGGTGCATTCGTTTGATGAATGATGCCGACAACTATTCGTAATTTGAGGTCGTTGCATAAACAACATAATCCCACTGCTCTAGCAGGGGCAGGTTTGACCTAGAATTTGAATTTAAAAGTTTTACATAGTATTAGCATTCAGACAACAGTTTCAATGGATAATGCCAATTCAGACACATAGATTGCTAGGAACACTTCAATGTTAATCGATATGAAAAACTCTATTTATAACATAACGTTTGATTAAGTCGAGGTATAAAATAAATGGGAATTTAGGGAGGATGACAAAATAAGAATGTAATTAATTAGAGAAAAGAAAATTCCCTCAAAAGTTTTGAAAGAAAAAAAAAGACAAAAATATATTAAGCTCGTTTACTTATACCGGAAGTTGAGATTGAGATATATTGTGAAACAAATACAACAGACTCCAACCAAGTGGCTTGACTCAAGCGTTAAATGGTTTGAGAATGTCTAGAGAGGTCATCAGCATCAATTTTTCTCTGAGGAGCCATGTTAAAAGAGGTATTGGTCATGCCTTATAACACTACAAGAAAACTGGTTTAAAGGGACAAACTTTACTTTAAACATCTTTTTTGGGACGACAAAGTCGTCCCTTTAAATGAATTCAAACATAGTCAAAGTTTTAGGCGGATTTTTCGGAGGGAAACTTTAAAGGGACGACAATGTCGTCCCAAAAAATAAAATATTAACCCCACCGTGCCATCTTGGATTTCCACGTGGACAAGACTATTTAAAGTGACGACGATGTCGTCCCATTAAATATTTTTCAGAAAATAATATGTTATGTAATTATAAAATTTGAGTTTTTAGGGACGACAATTGTCGTCCCTTTAAAGGCAATTAATTTTTTTTTAATATAAAACTTTGAGTTAATAAATAATATTCAGTTTATTATAAATGCACGTTAAAGGGACGACAATGTCGTCCCATTAAATATTTTTCAGAAAATAATATGTTATGTACAAGAAATTATAAAATTTGTGTTTTTAGGGACGACCATTGTCGTCCCTTTAAAGGCAATTAATTTTTTTTTAATATAAAACTTTGAGTTAATAAATAATATTCAGTTTATTATAAAATTCTAATATACATATTCTAATAAACATTGCGTTAAAATATAAAATTCATTATTTTTTAAAAAATTCTTTTATCGAACGATAATACAGGTGATTCTGATAATACTCTCTACTATAGATTGTCAGTTCGTTATCGAGGGATTGATTTGAATCTCGGAGTTCGTTAATAAGCGATTGATCTCAATCCTGAGATCCGACATCGTTATCGAGCGAATGAGTTAACAGTCGTGGTTCGTTATCGAGCAATCGATTTGAATCCCGGGGTTCGTTATCGAGCGAATGAGTTAGATCGTTGTCGATCATTGTGATAGTACTATCTACAATGTCTCGATGGATCGTTATCGAGCGAAGGACTTAAGAGTCGTGATCGTTATTAAGAGATCGATTTGAATCTCGGGGTTCGTTATCGAGCGAATGAGTTAGATCGTTATCGATCATTGTCTCGATGGATCGTTATCAAGCGAAGGAGTTAAGAGTGGGGATTGATAGCAAAATACTTAACCGCTAACCTTAACCGACAGAATATCGGGTCAACGGTAGTATAGTGGTTTCAAGGTTGAATCCACAGGGAATAATAGTGAAGTACCAAAGTCGACGTCTAAACTTGGTTCAGGTCAATATTAAGTGAAAAGTATTATAGCTAATGCAGAAAATAAATATTATTCTAACGGATTTATCTAGGTGATTAAAAGGCATAGCCGAACTACGATCCAATAGGTTACTTTTACCCCACAGAAAGACTTGACAAGAGTGTGTCTTAACCGACCTACCTATCCAATTCGCTTATATGACATCCACGGGTGTCAACTCCTTATTCTTGCGTTAAGGTCCGAACAACTCTCGCTTAACCCCCTATACTAGGCTTATTAACCCTCCCTTTAGAAAGCCAACTCGCCTAACATGGTTGACCAGAATAATGAGCCGCTCGGGAACCTGATAAGAACCTCACATAGGCATAGTCCTAACGTCTAGCTAGGTTGTCAATCTAACAATCAAGGCTATGTCTAGTGATTCTAATACCCGTATCCCACACCTCGCCGCAAAATGCATATATAAGCTCGATGTGTGTGTAACAGTGAACAAGGTTGTCAATCTCATTCAAAACTATTAAAACAATCAAAACAAGTTTTAGAACATTAATTCATCATACAAACGTTTAATTAAGCGCTACACAACTCCCACCTCATCCCCCTTTGGGATTTTCACCCGTTTTCACATAATTCGGCTACACAAATACTTTGGCTACTCATAATCATACTAACAACGAAGTAATTAAAGGAAATTATACGAAGAACAATAATAAACGAAAGCATAATCATCATAAAAATCAAACCTTGAATATTGAGTAAAGGTACCGCGCTAAAAGTCGAATCTTTGGTGTTGAAACAGAAATTTAATCTAATAAAAAGTATGTAGAACCAATGGAATTAATCTATGGAATATGGGGATCAAAGGGTGTTTAAACTACTCAAAAACCGCCCTAAAATCGCCCCTAAGATGCCCAAAGTCGTCCAGGATCAAATAGGTATCATATGGGACCGAAAAAAGGGTTTTTATAGGTTTTTGCCGCATCCCGACCGCGAACGGGCGTTTGTGGCAAGGCAAACGCCCGTTTGCCGACAAAGCCAACTCGCTGTATGTAAATTTGCTCCGTAAACGCTCGTTTGGATCATGTCTTCAGTAAATCAGCAATAACTTCTTGTGTAGAGCTCCGATTTGAACGATTCAAGATGCGTTGGAAAGCTCGTTCAATTACTTACAACTTTCATAAAGACAACTCTTCCTGAAAGTGTCTCCAGGTGTGACCAAAATGCCCCTAAAGTGACTGGTTCAGATTTCGTCAATGATTCTTCACTCTTTTCTCCTCCTTGGCCCCAAATCTCGTTCTTTCTCGAGACTCTCTTCCTTATTCTTGACCTTATACATCAATCTAAGCCTGAAAACAAAGACACGAACACACCAAGGCATAATATACATTGACAGAAACGTAACGAAATCCACATAAAACATGAGTTTTTAGGACGAAAACGTCATTAGTCTCGAAACATGCATATAAGTGAATATCGTTCATATACTACCCATAATAGCCCAAAAGAAAACCATGAATAACTCGTAAAAGGAGGTAATCTCATATAAGAAATACACTACAATTTGACTCCCATCAACTACCCCCCACTTAGCTTTTGCTCGCCCTCGAGCAAACAAAGCGACTCTAAAATGTAACATAGAGTCAACATTGTAGTCATACACGGGATCATCATATGCAAAGGGCAAGTGAAAACAACCAGGCAAGTTCAATTGAGTCTAATCCTACCTTATTACAAAAACGGAATGTGAGTGTGTGCATAGCTTCTCATTCATTCATCACAGTTAACCGGTTCAGATTATAGATGCATGACTATTGTTATTACACCATAGGCTTATACTTCATAAACATCTCCACTAATCGATGTCAAATCCAGGCTAACAAAGGTCAGGTAGGACTTGCAAGGTTGTAACGTTAGGCTAGGGACGGGGTTAAACAAAAAGATAAAAGGAATATCAAAAGAGAAAAACGAGTGAGCTTAATCAAAACTTCTTCAAATTGCCTCATAACTCACCTCCTTAGCTTGGCTCAAGCAAGCATTATCCTTCTTTACTCTCAATTCCAAACATAATTCAATGAAAACTCGTCCACCAACGCCACTTTGGAAGAATTAATACACGGCCTTCATCACACATTCTTTGACTCAACTTTTTTCAAACACTTTGTTCCATTTTTTTTTGACTGATTTTGATTTTTTTTTCTTTTTTTTTAATAAACCAAACACCAATACTTTTTGCTACCCATTCTCATTCATGGTACAAAAGATTCACCAACACCACACTTTGATACACATCTTCACCACCCCACACTTGTGCTAGCAAGTGTGCCCAAAATAAGATTCAAACTCACTCGTAGGGTGCCAAAGAAATATAGACCATAAATAAAGGCTAAGGGTTGGTAATTATAGGCTAATCAACGAATGCCTACGTTCGGGTGGGGGTCTAACCACCCTACAAAGGCTCGGAGGGGTTTCGTGGAAATTATGTACAGGGGTTGGCTATTTGGCTCTAGTTGGGTCAAAGTAATGCCGGACCGTCATCCCTTAATCTACCAAGATTGACTTTTCTATTTCGCCTCGAAGTTAATGGTATAAGTTCTAAGTAATAGAATAGACTTTGACAACTATAAGCATCACTAATTACCATAACTCATGATATTGAAGCTATTAAGTGCGTGTGTAGTCCATTTTTATAACAAGATCACGACTTAACTCGCATGCATTTACTCAATTGTAAAACACTTAACCTAAGGATATCATGATTCAACATATAACACAACATCAATCCATGAAATTTTTTAAAATATGGCCCAAATTCACACGATATAGCAAAAACTAAGCCTACAAGTCATTCAAGTACATGAAAACATGGCATAAAAATTTATCAACAAAAATAGTGAAGCTAAGTCTCCTAACCCCCACTTAAACGAAGCACTGTCCTCAGTGTGTGAGTGACAAAGGAAATAAAAAAACTTAGCGGAACTGTCGGCAAAGCTCATCCAATGCAATGCAACAACCGCAAATTAATCTCCCAGGGTGCCTGTGCTACAAAGTAAACACAAAGAATTCTCTACAACGAAAGGCCGAAACCTTAAGTGTAGGTAACACAAACATGGAGATGTATATATAAAGAAAATATCGGCTATAGCATGCATGTCAAAAACAAGAATCGGGAGTAAAATATCCTCTCGTGGGTCCCAACAAGATCTAAACAAATAAAGCAAAAAGGTGGGTTGCCTCCCATAAGCGCATGTGTTTTACGTCGTTGGCTCGACCATATGGCACTTAAGCATACTCAAAACACTTAAGACTCAAAACAACTCAAACCAGAATATTTCACACAAGCATCAAACTCGTCAACCAAATCTAGACTCAAGAAGACCAATAGCTTAAGAAAAGTGAACAAATCGAGAACCATGGAAATTGAATTGTCTAAAAACTTACCTCTTTTGGTCCTTGATGCTACCTCTTCCCAATGTGGTCTCTTTCTCACACTTCTTTGAGCCGCATTCACTGGAGGGAGTGAAAACTTGATCTCATAATACTCATCATCACAAGGTGGATGAGTGAAGTAATCCGGGACCATCGTATCAGGAATCACCAATCCATCCGGTGGCTTCAATTTTAGTGGCTCATCAACTTGATCTCGATCCACAAGTGAGCTTGACGGTAGAATGAGCGATCCCAACATCTCCTTAGTCTCGATCTCCACATAATCGACGACCACAATCGAATCTACCATACTCTCTCGTCAAGTCATCATTTTGTATATCGTGGGAAGGCGGTGTAGTAGACAACGCTTGCACCGCTTCCATCTCAAAATCTTGCGCTCTTCTTCATCCCGCAGCGTTTCATTACCAAATATTTCTTGCTCATTCAAAACAATAGTCGGCTCCACTTTACACTCCACCAAGGTATCATCGGATATTTCAATAGAATGTGATATGTGCTATAGGCGATCCCAACTCGGTCCACTTGCTCCGTCCTAAAAATTGTGAGATCCTCTCGAACGGCGGCTAACTCTTTTTTCATAGCTTTCAACTCGCTTTCCATCCTCTCTCGCTCTCCTCGCTTTCTTTGGTTGGGCAACTCCCGCTCTCTACCACTAACCGATTGATTAACCTCACTCTCCACCCGAACTTCTTCACCGTCGCCTTCCTCTCGCAACCTTATTCACCTTCATGTACACAAGCCTTTTTTTCATGTTCTAGCTCCCGGGCTTCCTTAAGCGAGAGGAGATCCTTGGATATGTCTAGCAACATGTTCTTCCTACGTGCCCATTATGCTCTAGTCGTGGAGGTTCTATACTCACCGCGCACACTCCTTTGGTGGAGTGCCCAAATCCGATCCATAGATTCCGTGATCTCCTCTCGCAACTCATCCATCCGCTTCTCCCGCCGAACTATGGTGTATCCGCACTCTCTCGACTTTCGCCATAGAAACACTCTCTCGCCCGCCTCCTCTATTATCTCAACTTCCCGTTCTTCTTCAGCATGTCCGGGATCAATCTCGTATTCCTCTTGCGGTTGAGATACAGAATGGTCATACTGACTCTGCTGTCGCTGCTGTATAAGTTGTTGCAGGAGTTGTTGGGAGACATGGTCTTGATACCCCTCATCCCTTAGCATTTGCAGCACTCGGTTGACATTCGCTTGGTTGAACTCCGGTTTAAAGTTCGGCAATTCCCCGCCGAACCGGTTGATATTGTTGGACCGGTTGAAAATCACCAATCCCATTCCCCGATTCCAATCATGCCCGTTCCCACCAAACTCGTCCATTACTTGTTTCCATTCGAATAACCGTAGTATTGATTCTCGGTTTGCACTAGGGTACCGATAATCCCAAGAACTCGGTTACTCTCGCTGATATATATAGGTTGAGGCGCATACCATTGTTGTGCATATTGGTTCATTGTCATCCCTTGTTGTTCGGTTGGTAGTGTGAAGGTGAGACTCTATCCATTGTAGCTTACACTGCAAGATCTCAGAAAACAACACCACACAATCAAAGCATCTCGTCACCACCACCACAAAGAATAGGTGGTGTGACGCTTCAATATACGAACTCCATCAAGAAAAAAAAAGAAAAAAAAAAAAAAAAAATAAAAATAAAAATAAAACGACCTAAGCCCAAGCTTTCAGTCAACTTGCAAGATATTCACCATGTACTCCCCGGCAACGGCGCCACAATTCTTGATAGCAAAATACTTAACCGCTAACCTTAACCGACAGAGTATCGGGTCAACGGTAGTATAGTGGTTTCAAGGTCGAATCCACAGGGAATAATAGTGAAGTACCAAAGTCGACGTCTGATGTATAACATTTATATGATAAAAATTACGATGTTTTATATACATTATCAACTCTTTTTATATAAAATATAAGTAATTATAACGATAATCTTATAAAATATTAATAGTTATGAATAAATCTAAATACTATAAAAATCAAGTAAAAATGATAAAAAGTTATAAATTTTGTACCGGGTTAATAACCGGAGTGTCGTGTCAGATTCACGTGGGTATTTTTGGTATTTTATTTACGATCTTAGGTAAACCAAGACCCCGAGTGACGACACTTTTTGGAGTAAAATCATATCTTTTGAAGGAATTAAGGAAGTGCCACGAGTTTTAAAGTCAAGTGGATCAATGGTTCGTGACACCGTATCAAGTTATATTTTCGACGAACAAATGACCCATCAAAAAGGCATTTTCTGAAGAAAAGTCCTTCAGGGAAGTTGTAGATCTTCTCAAGAGCTTTCCAACGCATCTTGAATTATGTCATTTGGAGATCCATAGCTCAAGTTATGATTTTATCAAGTTTCGCATCAAGTTTGGAAAAATCTATCCGGATCGATCCGGAAGTACCTCGGATCGATCCGAAGAGACATGATGATTACCCAAAGATGTGGCCCCGCAGAGAAAAATCCAGGGGATAAGATTTTTTATTCCCGGATCGATCCGGCCCTTTCTCGGATCGATCCGGCTTGGAAAAATCTCGCCTATAAATAGAGCAAAGATTGCAGTACATAGGGGGGTACCAAATATATTTTCTTTACCTCTTTTTATTAGTAGTAGGTATGTATATAGGCCTTATGCCATAAATAAAGTAGTATCGTATAATGCTCGAGAAATTATCGAAGATCAATGTTGTTGAAGTCGTTGTAGCATCCGGAAGAATACAGCTTCTGATTCAATTGTTGTAATCGGGTAAAATTTATAAAGTATTTATGTTTGTTATGTTTGTTTTTATTTTCGTATAATGTTAGTAGGCTAAATCTAATAACTAGCCAAAGTTATGTAATCGTTTTATTTCGATCTTTTCGGTAAAGGAATGTTGTCTAAGTAAAATTGACTAAAATTGAGTTAATTGAATCTTTTTCTATTGATAAAGTTTGATTCGAAAGAATTCATAATCTAATTATGAATTGACGCTCGCAGTTAGGTTATGAACTCGTTAATAGAAAAACCGGAGGGTAAAATTGGCCGAGTGAATAACGTGACAACGGAACCCGCTTTCCTACCCGGGGGCGATTTGTCCTAAAAAGATGAATCTTATTGAAATTTGTACTCGAGATCGTAATAATGTTAAATCATCGCTTAATTGAAACTTAAACCGGAAAGTTGAATCGTCCGGCCTTGACAACCGGAGCCTTTAAATAAAATTGACCGTTTGACGAACGGAATGACTCCTTTTTATTCAAAGGTAGAATCGTACTCGGGACCCGTTCGTAAAAACCGTAACAGCTTGTGGATCTTGGATCGATGACAATGGACATATGACAATTTCGAACGCTTATGTGAGGAGGAATTGTTAACCTCGTGAGTGCACCGTTTCATTTACTCAATTGAACCTAATATAAAAGGAAAGATCGAGCACATTCCATTCACCGAAAAGATCGTATAAATCAATTATATAAACTTTGGCTAGTTCTCTAATAATATATTTGGCATCCGTATATTTATATCTATATATATATTCTCAACTTATGCATATCTATATATATTTATATATCTATATCTATTATATTAGAATAAATTTTAAATTATGCATTTATTTTATGTTAAGTAAAATAGTAGTGATCCGTGTTATAAACCGAGATTTAGATCGAGTTAATAACAGCTCTTTGGTGTTTAACCACACTTAGAAGAATTACTAAGTTCCCTGAGGATACGATACTCCGACTCACCATACAAGCACTACAAGCTTGACCCGATACACCGTCGGTTAAGGACTGTATTAGCACTAGAAAAGGCCACGTCGTTTTCCGGCGCCGTTGCCGGGGAACGACGCTAACTTCTTTTTTGTGTCTATGGTTACTACTTGTATTAGCTCAAAATTCTCGAGAATAAGTCAACACTTTTCTTATCTCATTTCTATTTTTATTTTCGTCGGTACTTACCTTATAGGTAAGTTACCATTTTTTACTACTATTAATTTCGTGTTATTTTCTATTTTCGTTAGTTGATGACCGAAGTGGTAAGGCCCCACTCACTCCTTATAAGCCCGACATAAACACTTACGAAAGGCAAGTTAGAGTAGAGAGAAAACGTGGTCATACTAGTCGTGAAATCCCGACGAATCATCTTCAAACAGAAATACGAGAATGGCTGAAATCAGTGATGAAACACCTGAACAAGGGCTGGAACATGCTCAAGGGCATGGACAAAACCCTATTAACCCTAATAATAATAATAATAATAGAAATAATCAAAATCGGAACCAGAATAATCGTAATAATCCGCCAAATCTGAGACCAATCTGTGACCAAACCGTAAGAAGAAATCAGACTAATAATCCCATACTTTTACCTAATGAAGGAGCGAATAATTTCAAGATTAAATCTCATATTTTTGGTTTAATTGACGCAAGAGCCCAATTCCTAGGAGAAGATGATGAAGATCCGCATCATCATCTCTATCTTTTGAAGAACTCGTGCAATACAAACAAAAGTCAAGGTGCTCACAAGGAATTAACAAGGATGACTATGTTTCCTTTTTCTCTAAAAGGACGAGCCCGAGATTGGTTTATGTCTCTTCCACATCATTCACTTACAAGTTGGGAGGAGATTCAAACCGAATTTCGAAACAATATTTCACTCCCGGACGGAATTTGGAATTAAAAGTCGAGGTTGCTAACTTTAGACAAGGATCCGAAGAAACGCTCGGGAATGCCTCGGGAAAGATTTAAAAAATTGTTAAGAGCTTGTCCCGACCATGGTTATTCCTTAGATATGCAAATTCAACTTTTTTGTCGTAAATTAAGAAAAGATTCACGTGCCGATGTAGATCATGCATGTGGTGGTTCTTTAATGATGAGTGAAGCTCAATTAGTTTACGATGCTATAGAAAAGATTTCCAAAAATAACGTAATGTGGGAAACCGGTTCTAGCACCGTAAAAGTAGCTTTTGCAGGAGAATGTACGTATAATACGGAAGTTCTAGCACATTTAGAAAATTTAAGTAAGAAATTTGATGACCTACAATCGAGCAAAAACCAAAGTTCGTAAAATAGTACGCCAACCGAATACTCAATTCAGATAAAATGCCACTAGGGATCGAAGAACCAACAGATACTCAAGAGAGGAGGTGAGTTTTCTTCAAAGAAGATATAGGAATTTAAACAATGCTTACTCAAACTCGTTTAATGCTATTAGAAGAGATCACCCTACTTATCGATGGTCCGAAAACCCTAGTAAGCAAGGACAACCGCCGTATCCAGCCCATATAGGAACATGAATAATAATCAAGTTTATCAAGAAAACACGTCTAATCGAATTTACAATCATTACCTAGATCCTATCCTCAACATACCACTCAAAGTATACCAAGAACTCAAAGTTCAACTCAAATTTCGTAAGGAGTTGAAAAATGGGAAAAACTAATGGAAAATATGATGGGTGTAGTATCTACTCAAGCTAAAAATATAGAAACGATGGTGACTTCTATTGGTACAAATACTAAGGACATGAGTTCAATGAAAACATCTATGAGTGGACATGATACCAGGATGAGAACGATAGAAGCCTCATTAAGGAATATGGAAGATCATTTGAGTAGGGAAGGTGAACGTAATAACAAAGCAGACTTCGTGAGGATTACCAAGTAACACCGAAAGGAACCCAAGAGAGGTAAATGTTGTAGTTACGAGAAGTAGGAAGCTCAGTGGAAGTAATGGAGTTGAAAACTTTGGGAATAATGAAGTAGAAGATGACTTAGATGGTAAGAATGATAAAACTAAAGATGAACTTGAATTTACAGATGAGGAAGAAGAAATTATAGAAAATTTCTTGAAAAGAAATAAAAGTTTGGAACCTGAAAGTGAAAGGGAAAATTGGGTAAAAATCCCTAGGATTTTGAAAGATCCCATGGATAAAGATTTAAGGACTTTATTTAAGGAACATGTTAGAATGGAAGATAATGAAAACAAGGATGAAAAACAGGAAGAACTGAAGGAATCTAAAGTAGAGATTGATTCAGGGAACAATTTAAAAGAAAAAATTCAAGAACCTGAAACATGGCAACTGAGTAATACTCGAAGGTTTAAGGAAAAAGGAAAAGAGAAACCGACAAAGGAGCCAAAGGTCATAGATTTAGAATCTTTACCTTACCCTCCTAAAGATCAAATCAAAAAGGCAAAAACCGATAAGAAGTATGCTCGTTTCCTTGACACTTTTCGTCATATTCAAGTTAATATCCCCGTTATTGAAGCTCGATTAATATACTCGCCTATGGAAAATTTCGAAAGAAATTTTGTCAAACAAGAAAAAATTAGAGGAATATGAGAATATATGCCTAAATGAAGAATGTTCCGTTAGCTTTGCGCAAAGATAAGTTACCACCTAAACCGAAAGATCCCGGTAGTTTTACCATTCCGTGTGAAATTGGAGGATTTCGTTTAAGAAGGTCTTATGTGATCCAGGAGCGAGTATAAATCTAATGTCTTATGAGGATTATAAAAAGCTAGGCATAGGAAAGCTTACTAAGATCGAAATGACTCGCAAATGGCGTATAGATCGATTAAGTACCCTAAAGGAATTATTAAGGACGTATTGGTTAAAGTAGACAAATTCTATTTTCCAAGAGACTTTGTAGTTATGGAAATGGAAGATGGTTATTCAAAGACCTCTTATTCTAGGTCGTCCATTTCTAGCTACAGGAAGAACTTTAATCGATGTTCGTAAAGGAGAATTAATTTTGAGAGTCAATGAAGATGAAGTTGCTTTCAATATTTTCAAAGCTATGAATCATCCATCATCGTAATCGTGTTCTTTTATAGTAAGATATTCATTCCGTCTACGATAATCGGCCACCAACTTTTGAAGACAAACATTAGAAGAATGCTTAACTCTCGTCTATCTATAAAGAAGATGAGGAAGACATTGAAATGAAAGAGATAATTCTTTCTTTAGATACAGAAAGTTTTACCTTTAAGCCACCATGGCATAAGTATTTGGAATTAGAACTAGAAGGACCAATTCTTAAATCGTCAATAAAAGATCCGCCAAAGAACCTGGAATTGAAACCGTTACCTTTAAATATGAAATATGCTTTTCTTGAAACTGATAATCTATTACCGATTATTATTTCATCGCCTTTAATCGAGCAACAAGAAGATCAACTCGCTTAGAATGTTGAAAAAGCATAAGAAAGCTTTTGGATGGACAAGCTTGCCGATATTCGAGGTATTAGCCCCGAGATTTGCGTTCATAAGATAATTCTCAAGGAAGATGCTAAGCCTTGTATTCAACCGCAACGCCGCCTCAACCCAAATTTGCGCTTAATTGTTAAGAAGGAGGTCATTAAGCTATTAGAAATGGGAATAATTTTCCCCATATCGTATAGTGAATGGGTAAGTCCAACTCAAGTGGTACCAAAGAAAGGAGGTTTCACAAAGTTGAAAGAGAATGATAGGAATGAATGGATTCCAACAAGAGAAATTACAAGTTATCGAATGTGCATTGATTTTAGAAACCGAATGATCATACTAAGAAAGATCATCATCCACTTCCATTCATAGTTCAAATGTTGGAACGTTTAAGTGGTCATAAATATTATCGTTTCTTAGATGGTTATTCGTGTCATTTACGATTTTCATTGCAAAGGAGATAGGGAAAAGACTACTTTCACTTGTCCTTATGGAACTTTTGCGTATAAAAGAATGCCGTTTGGTTTATGTAATGCTCCCGCTACGTTTCAAAGATGCATGATGGCTATATTTTCCGATATGGTTGAGAAATTCTTAGAAATTTTTATGGACGACTTTAGTGTTTACGGAGATTCTTTTGGTAAATGTTTGTCGCACTTAGAAAAAGTGTTACAACGTTGTGAGGATACCAATTTAGTTTTAAATTGGGAAAAATGTCATTTAATGGTATCGAAGGAATTGTCCTAGGCCATAGAATCTCCGAATTAGGAATTGAAGTTGATAAAGCCAAGGTGGAAGTGATTGAAAAATTACCACCACCAGCTTAAAACAAGGACTCTAAGAGGATTTCTTGGACATGCAGATTTTATAGGAGATTTATTGCCGATTTTTCAAAGATAGCAAAGCCTCTAAGTCATTTGCTTGAAAAGGAAGTACCTTTTAACTTTGATGGTAAATGTAAGGAAGCTTTTCGTACCTTAAAAGCGAGATTGACTATCGCACCGCGTTAGTAGCACCGCATTGGAATTTGCCATTTGAGATTATGTGTGATGCCGTTGATTTAGTCAGTAGGAGCAGCTTTAGGTCAAAGATATAACAAAATTCTCAAAGCTATTTACTATGCATCTCATACATTAACTGCAAAATCAACCGAACTATACAACTACGTAAAAAGAACCGTTGGCCGTAATTTTTGCCTTAGATAAGTTCGATCGTATATTGTTGGTTCTAAGGTAATAATTTATACGTACCATTCAAATTTTGAAGTATTTACTAAGTAAGAAGGATGCGAAACCACGTCTTCTTAGATGGATTCTCTTACTTCAAGAATTTGATATTGAAATTAACGATAAAAAGGGAAGTGAGAATGTAGTAGCGATCATCTAAGTAGAATGGAAAATGATGTTGAGAAAGGAATAGAAATTAAAGATTCATTTCCCGATGAACAACTCGTTTAGAATAGATACTCCTTCGACCATGCAAGCTTATTAAAGAATAGAATTCCTTCTAAGGAAATGTCACCCCGGTTTGGAGATATCATTAATTACTTAACCCGTGATTATATTCCGTCTCATTGGACTTGGCAAACAGAAGAAGAAATTCTTTTATGACTTAAAATTTTATTACCGGGAGGAACCGCACCTTTTCCGTAAATGTTCGGATGGGATAATCGTAAAGTGTGTGCCCGATAATGAAATTTTAAGTATTTTATCATTTTGTCATGATCGTGAGGCAAGAGGTCATCATGGAGGTTGGAAAACTCGCTTTTAAAGTTTTACAATGTGGTTTTTATTGGCCTACACTATATAGAGATGCTTATATGTATGTTAAATCTTGTGAGTCTTGTCAAAAATGGGGAAATGTATCTAAAAAACATGAAATGCCTATGCAACCTATTTTAGAATGTGAGTTATTTGATGTTTGGGGTATAGATTTCATGGGACCATTCCCTATATCTTTTGGAAAAAGATTTATTCTAGTAATGGTAGATTATGTTTCGAAATGGGTAGAAGCTGAAGCTCTTCCCACTAATGATACCAAAGTTGTCATACGATTCCTTAAAAAGAATATATTTACACGTTATGGCATTCCGAGGGCTATCATTAGCGATAGAGGTTCACACTTTTGTAATAGACCATTTACCAAGATAATTGAAAAATATGGTGTAACGCATAAGTTAGGAACGCCCTATCATCCGCAAACCAAAGGGTCGTGCAGAGGTGTCTAATAGAGAAATCAAAAGAATTGTAGAAAAGACAAAGTGGATTCAAACCGAAAAACTCGGCGTTAAGCTAGACGATGCATTATGGGCATATAGAACAGCCTTTTAAAACACCAATTGGTTGTTCTCCCTATAAGTTAGTTTTTGGTAAGTCTTGTCATCTCCTAGTTGAGTTAGAACACCGAGCCTTCTGGGCTATTAAATTTCTGAATTTCGATCCTAAGGCTGTCGGTGATCATAGATTGCTTCAATTGACAGAACTAGAAGAATTCCGCCTCGATTCTTATGAAAACGCTCGAATCTACAAGGAACGCACGAAATCTTTTCACGATAAGAGAATCTATAGGCGTGAGTTCCATGTAGGTGATCGAGTACTCTTGTACAATTCACGTTTAAAGTTATTTCCAGGAAAGCTTAAATCAAGATGGAAGGTCCATTTAAAGTAACAAGGGTTTATAAATCTGGAGCTGTTGAACTAACTGATGGAAATACAACTTTTATAGACAATGGCCATAGAGTAAAGTTATTTGTGGAAGGAGAAGGAACCGCACTAAAAGAAGAAATAATGCTACTAATTGATCCTCCGACAAAGTAAAAAGCAGAGAAATCAAGAAACAGAAAAGTAGAGGAAATAAAACGATTACAGCTCCTCTAATAACTAGCCAAAGTTATGTAATCGTTTTATTTCGATCTTTTCGTAAAGGAATGTTGTCTAAGTAAAATTGACTAAAATTGAGTTAATTGAATCTTTTTCTATTGATAAAGTTTGATTCGAAAGAATTCATAATCTAATTATGAATTGACGCTCAGTAGTTAGGTTATGAACTCGTTAATAGAAAAACCGGAGGGTAAAATTGGCCGAGTGAATAACGTGACAACGGAACCCGCTTTCCTACCCGGCGGGCATTTGTCCTAAAAAGATGAATCTTATTGAAATTTGTACTCGAGATCGTAATAATGTTAAATCATCGCTTAATTGAAACTTAAACCGGAAAGTTGAATCGTCCGGCCTTGACAACCGGAGCCTTTAAATAAAATTGACCGTTTGACGAACGGAATGACTCCTTTTTATTCAAAGGTAGAATCGTACTCGGGACCCGTTCGTAAAAACCGTAACAAGCTTGTGGATCTTGGACCGATGACAATGGACATATGACAATTTCGTACGCTTATGTGAGGAGGAATTGTTAACCTCGTGAGTGCACCGTTTCATTTACTCAATTGAACCTAATATAAAAGGAAAGATCGAGCACATTCCATTCACCGAAAAGATCGTATAAATCAATTATATAAACTTTGGCTAGTTCTCTAATAATATATTTGGCATCCGTATATTTATATCTATATATATATTCTCGCAACTTATGCATATCTATATATATTTATATATCTATATCTATTATATTAGAATAAATTTTAAATTATGCATTTATTTTATGTTAAGTAAAATAAGTAGTGATCCGTGTTATAAACCGAGATTTAGATCGAGTTAATAATGCTCTTTGGTGTTTAACCACACTTAGAAAAATTACTAAGTTCCCCGAGGATACGATACTCGACTCACCATACTAGCACTACAAGCTTGACCCGATACACCGTCGGTTAAGGACTGGTATTAGCACTAGAAAAGGCCACGTCAACGTCTAAACTTGGTTCAAGTCAATATTAAGTGAAAAGTATTATAGCTAATGCGTAAATAAATATTATTCTAACGAATTTATCTAGGTGATTAAAAGGCATAGCCGAACTACGATCCAACATGTTACTTTTACCCCACAGAAAGACTTGACAAGGAGTGTGTCTTAACCGACCTACCTATCCAATTCGCTTTATATGACATCCACGGGTGTCAACTCCTTATTCTTGCGTTAAGGTCCGAACAACTCTCGCTGAACCCCCTATACTAGGCTTATTAACCCTCCCTTTAGAAAGCTAACTCGCCTAACATGGTTGACCAGAATAATGAGCCGCTCGGGAACCTGATAAGAACCTCACATAGGCATAGTCTTAACGTCTAGCTAGGTTGTCAATCTAACAATCAAGGCTATGCCTAGTGATTCTAATACCCGTATCCCACACCTCGCCGCAAAATACATATATAAGCTCGATGTGTGTGTAACAGTGAACAAGGTTGTCAATCTCATTCAAAGCTATTAAAACAATCAAAACAAGTTTTAGAACATTAATTCATCATACAAACGTTTAATTAAGCGCTACACAACTCTCATCTCATCCCCCTTTGGGATTTTCACCCGTTTTCACATATTCGGCTACACAACTACTTTAGCTACTCATAATCATACTAACAATGAAGTAATTAAAGGAAATTATACTAAGAACAATAATAAACGAAAGCATAATCATCATAAAAATCAAACCTTGAATATTGAGTAAATGTACTGTGCTAAAAGTCGACTTTTGGTGTTGAAACAGAAATTTAATCTAATAAAAAGTATGTAGAATCAATGGAATTAATCTATGGAATATGGGGATCAAAGGGTGTTTAAACTACTCAAAAACCGTGCTAAAATCGCCCCTAAGATGCCCAAAGTCGTCCAGGATCAAATAGGTATCATATGGGACCGAAAAAAGGGGTTTTTATAGGTTTTTGCCGCATCCCGACCGCGAACGGGCGTTTGTGGCCAAGTAAACGCCCGTTTGCCAGAAAAGCCAACTCGCTGTATGTAAATTTGCTCCGTAAACGCTCGTTTGGATCCTGTCTTCAGTAAATCAGCAATAACTTCTTGTGTATAGCTCCGATTTGAACGATTCAAGATGCGTTGGAAAGCTCGTTCAATTACTTACAACTTTAATGAAGACAACTCTTCCTGAAAGTGTTTCCAAGTGTGACCAAAATGCCCTTGAAGTGACTGGTTCAGATTTCGTCAATGATTCTTCACTCTTTTCTCCTCCTTGGCAAATCTCGTTCTTTCTCGAGACTCTCTTCCTTATTCTTGACCCTATACATCAATCTAAGCCTAAAAACAAAGACACGAACACCAAGGCATAATATACATTGACAAAAAACGTAACGAAATCCACATAAAACATGAGTTTTTAGGACGAAAACGTCATTAGTCTCGAAACATGCATATAAGTGAATATCGTTTATATACTACCCATAATATCCCGAAATAACCCTGAATAACTCGTAAAAGGAGGTAATCTCATATAAGAAATACACTACAATTTGACTCCCATCAACTACCCCCCACTTAGCTTTTACTCGCCCCCGAGCAAACAAAGCGACTCTAAAATGTAACATAGAGTCAACATTGTAGTCATACACGGGATCATCATATGCAAAGTGGCAAGTGAAAACAACCAGGCAAGTTCAATTGAGTCTAATCCTACCTTATTACAAAAACGGAAAGTGAGTGTGTGCATAGCTTCTCATTCATTCATCACAGTTAACCGGTTCAGATTATAGATGCATGACTATTGTTATTACACCATAGGCTTATACTTCATAAACATCTCCACTAATCGAGGTCAAATCCAGGCTAACTAAGGTCAGGTAGGACTTGCAAAGTTGTAACGTTAGGCTAGGGACAGGGTTAAACGAAAAGATAAAAGGAATATCAAAAGAGAAAAACGAGTGAGCTTAACCAAAACTTCTTCAAACTGCCTCATAACTCACCTCCTTAGCTTGGCTCAAGCAAGCATTCTCCTTCTTTACTCTCAATTCCAAACATAATTCAATGAAAACTCGTCCACCAATGCCACTTTGGAAGAATTAATACACGGCCTTCATCACAAAATCTTTGACTCAACTTTTTTCAAACACTTTGTTCCATTTTTTTTTTTTTTGACTGATTTTGATTTTGATTTTTTTTTCTTTTTTTTTTAATAAACCAAACACCAATACTTTTTGCTACCCATTCTCATTCATGGTACAAAAGATTCACCAACACCACACTTTGATACACATCTTCACCACCCCAAACTTGTGCTAGCAAGTGTGCCCAAAATAAGATTCAAACTCACTCGTAGGGTGCCAAAGAAATGTAGACCACAAATAAAGGCTAAGGGTCGGTAATTATAGGCTAATCAACGAATGGCTACGTTCGGGTGGGGGTCTAACCACCCTACAAAGGCTCGGAGGGGTTTCTGTGGAAATTATGTACAGGGTTGGCTATTTGGCTCTAGTTGGGTCAAAGTAATGCCAGGACCGTCGTCCCTTAATCTACCAAGATTGACTTTTCTATTTCGCCTCGAAGTTAATGGTATAAGTTCTAGGTAACAGAATAGACTTTGAAAACTATAAGCATCACTAATTACCATAACTCATGATATTGAAGCTATTAAGTGTGTGCGTAGTCCATTTTTATAACAAGATCACGACTTAAGCATTTACTCAATTGTAAAACACTTAACCTAAGGATATCATGATTCAACATATAACACAACATCAATCCATGAAATTTTTTAAAATATGGCCCAAATTCACACGATATAGCAAAAACTAAGCCTACAAGTCATTCAAGTACATGAAAACATGGCATAAAATTTTATCAACAAAAACAGTGAAGCTAAGTCTCCTACCCCCCCCCCCCCCCACTTAAACGAAGCACTGTCCTCAGTGTGTGAGTGATAAAGGAAAAAAAAACTTAGCGGAACTGTCGGCAAAGCTCATCCAATGCAATACAACAACCGCAAATGTATCTCCCAGGGTGCCTGTGCTACAAAGTAAACACAAAGAATTCTCTACAACGAAAGGCCGAAACCTTAAGTGTAGGTAACACAAACATAGAGATGTATATATAAAGAAAATATCGGCTATAGCATGCATGTCAAAAACAAGAATCGGGAGTAAAATATCCTCTCAAGGTCCCAATAAGATCTAAACAAATAAAGCAAAAAGGTGGGTTGCCTCTCATAAGCGCCTGTGTTTTACGTCGTTGGCTCGACCATATGGCACTTAAGCAGACTCAAAACACTTAAGACTCAAAACAACTCAAACCAGAATATTTCACATAAGCATCAAACTCGTCAACCAAAATCTAGACTCAAGAAGACAAATAGCTTAAGAAAAGTGAACAAAGCGAGAACCATGGAAATTGAATTGTCTAAAAACTTACCTCTTTTGGTCCTTGATGCTACCTCTTCCCAATGTGGTCTCTTTCTCACACTTCTTTGAGCCGCATTCACCGGAGGGAGTGAAAACTTGATCTCATAATACTCATCATCACAAGTTGGATGAGTGAAGTAATCCGGGAACATCGTATCAGGAATCACCAATCCATCCGGTGGCTTCAATTTTAGTGGCTCATCAACTTGATCTCGATCCACAAGTGAGCTTGACGGTAGAATGAGCGATCCCAACATCTCCTTAGTCTCGATCTTCACATAATCGACGACCACAATCGAATCTACCATACTCTCTCGTCAAGTCATCATTTTGTATATCGTGGGAAGGCAAGTAGTAGTAGACAATGCTTGCACAGCCTTTCCATCTCAAAATCTTGCGCTCTTCTTCATCCCGCAGCGTTTCATTACCAAAGATTTCTTGCTCACTCAAAACAATAGTCGGCTCCACTTTACACTCCACCAAGGTATCATAAGATATTTCAATAGAATGTGATGGTGCTATGGGGCGATCCCAACTCGCCACTTACTCCGTCCTAAAAATTGGGAGATCCCTCTCGAACGCATCTAACTCCTTTCGCATAGCTTTCAACTCGCTTTCCATCCTCTCTCGCTCCGTCGCTTTCTTTGGTTGGGCAACTCCCAGCCTCTCTACCACTAACCGATTCATCAACCTCACTCTCCACCCGAACTTCTTCACCGTCGCCTTCCTCTCGCAACCTTATTCACCTCATGTACACAAGCCTTTTTTTCATGTTCTAGCTCCCGGGCTTCCTTAAGCGAGAGAGATCCTTGGATATGTCTAGCAACATGTTCTTCCTGCGTGCCCATTCTGCTCTAGTCGTGGAGGTTCTATACTCACCGCGCACACTCATTCGATGGAGTGCCCAAATCCGATCCATAGATTCCGTGATCTCCCTCTGCAACTCATCCATCCGCTTCTCCCGGTCAGAACTATGGTGTATCCGCACTCTCTCGACTTTCGCCATGAAACCCTCTCTCGCCCCTCCTCTATTATCTCAACTTCCCGTTCTTTTTCGCATGTCCGGGATCAATCTTGTATTCCTCTTGCGGTTGAGATACGTAATGGTCATACCGACTCGCCGTCGCCGTATAAGTTGTTGAAGGAGTTGTTGGGAGACATGGTCTTGATACCCCTCATCCCTTAGCATTTGCAAGCACTCGGTTGACATTCGCTTGGTTGAACTCCGGTTTAAAGTTCTGGCAATTCTGCTGAACCGGTTGATATTGTTGGACTGGTTGAAAATCACCAATCCCATTCCCCTGATTCCAATCATGCCCGTTCCCACCAAACAGTCCATTACTGTTTCCATTCAAATAACCGTAGTATTGATTCTGGTTTGCACTAGGGCACTGATAATCCCAAGAACTCTGGTTACTCTGCTGCTGATATATAGGTTGAGGCGCATACCATTGTTGTGCATATTGGTTCATTTTCATCCCTTGTTGTTCTGGTTGGTAGTGTGGAGGTGAGACTCTATCCATTGTAGCTTACACTGCAAGATCTCAGAAAACAACACCACACAATCAAAGTATCTCGTCACCACCACCACAAAGAATAGGTGGTGTGACGCTTCAATATACGAACTCCATCAAGAAAAGAAAAGAAAAAAAAAAAAAAAAAAATAAAAATAAAAATAAAACGACCTAAGACCAAGCTTTCAAATAACTTACAGGATATTCACCATGTACTCCCCGGCAACGGCGCCAAAATTCTTGATAGAAAAATACTTAACCGCTAACCTTAACCGACAGAGTATCGGGTCAACGGTAGTATAGTGGTTTCAAGGTCGAATCCACAGGGAATAATAGTGAAGTACCAAAGTCGATGTCTAAACTTGGTTCAGGTCAATATTAAGTGAAAAGTAATATAGCTAATGCAGAAAATAAATATTATTCTAACGGATTTATCTAGGTGATTAAAAGGCATAGCCGAACTACGATCCAACAGGTTACTTTTACCGCACAGGAAAGACTTGACAAGGAGTGTGTCTTAACCGACCTACCTATCCAATTCAGTTTATATGACATACACGGGTGTCAAATCCTTATTCTTGCGTTAAGGTCTGAACAACTCTCGCTTAACCCCCTATACTAGGCTTATTAACCCTCCCTTTAGAACGCTAACTCGCCTCACATGGTTGACCAGAATAATGAGCCGCTCGGGAACCTGATAAGAACCTCACATAGGCATAGTCCTAACGTCTAGCTAGGTTGTCAATCTAACAATCAAGGCTATGTCTAGTGATTCTAATACCCGTATCCCACACCTCGCCGCAAAATACATATATATGCTCGATGTGTGTGTAACAGTGAACAAGGTTGTCAATCTCATTCAAAGCTATTAAAACAATGAAAACAAGTTTTAGAACATGAATTCATCATACAAACGTTTAATTAAGCGCTACACAACTCCCATCTCATCCCCCTTTGGGATTTTCAGCCGTTTTCACATGATTCGGCTACACAACTACTTTAGCTACTCATAATCATACTAACAACGAAGGAATTAAAGGAAATTATACTAAGAACAATAATAAACGAAAGCATAATCATCATAAAAATCAAACCTTGAATATTGAGTAAAGGTACTGCGCTAAAAGTCAAATCTTTGGTGTTGAAACAGAAATTTAATCTAATAAAAAGTATGTAGAATCAATGGAATTAATCTATGGAATATGGGGATCAAAGGGTGTTTAAACTACTCAAAAACCGCCCTGAAATCGCCCCTAAGATGCCCAAAGTCGTCCAGGATCAAATAGGTATCATATGGGACCGAAAAAAGGGGTTTTTATAGGTTTTTGCCGCATCCCGACCGCGAACGGGCGTTTGTGGCAAGGCAAACGCCCGTTTGCCCGAAAAGCCAACTCGTTGTATGTAAATTTGCTCCGTAAACGCTCGTTTGTATCCTGTCTTCAGTAAATCAGCAATAACTTCTTGTGCAGAGCTCCAATTTGAACGATTCAAGATGCGTTGGAAAGCTCGTTCAATTACCTACAACTTTCATGAAGACAACTCTTCCTGAAAGTGTCTCCAGTTGTGACCAAAATGACCCTGAAGTGACTGGTTCAGATTTCGTCAATGATTCTTCACTCTTTTCTCCTCTTTGGCCCCAAATCTCGTTCTTTATCGAGACTCTCTTCCTTATTCTTGACCTTATACATCAATCTAAGCCTGAAAACAAAGACACGAACACCAAGGCATAATATACATTGATAGAAACGTAACGAAATCCACATAAAACACGAGTTTTTAGGATGAAAACGTCATTAGTCTCGAAACATGCATATAAGTGAATATCGTTCATATACTACCCATAATAGCCCAAAATAACCATGAATAACTCGTAAAAGGAGGTAATCTCATATAAGAAATACACTACAATTTGACTCCCATCGTGATCGTTATTAAGAGATCGATTTGAATCTCGGAGTTCGTTATCGAGCGAATGAGTTAAATCATTATCGATCATTGTGATAGTACTATCTACTATGGCTCGATCGATCGTTATCGAGCGAATGAGTTAACAATGTGGTTCGTTATCGATCGATCGATTTGAATCTCGGGATTCGATATCGAGCGCATAAGTTAGATCGTTATCGATTATTATGATAGTACTATCTACTATGTCTCGATGGATCATTATCGAGCGAAGGAGTTAAGAGTTGGGGATCGTTATTAAGAGATCAATTTGAATCTCGGGGTTCGTTATCGAGCGAATGAGTTAGATCATTATCGATCATCGTGATAGTACTATCTACTATGTCTCGATGGATCATTATCGAGCGAAGGAGTTAAGAGTCGAGGATCGTTATTAAGAGATCGATTTGAATCTCGTGGTTCGTTATCGAACGAATGAGTTAGATCGTTATCGATCATTGTGATAGTACTATCTACTATGTCTCGATGGATCGTGATCGAGCGAACGAGTTAACAAATCGTGGTTCGTTATCGAGCGATCGATTTGAATTTTGGGATTCGATATCGAGCGAATGAGTTAGATCGTTATCGATCATTGTGATAGACTATCTACTATGTCTCGATGGATCATTATCGAGCGAAGGAGTTAAGTGTCGGGGATCGTTATTAAGAGATCGATTTGAATCTCGGGGTTCGATATCAAGCGAATGAGTTAGATCGTTATCGAGCATTGTGATAGTACTATCTACTATGGCTCGATCGATCGTTATCGAGCGAATGAGTTAACAAATATGTTTCGTTATCGAGCGATCGATTTGAATCTCGCATTCGTTATCGAGCGAATGATTTAGATCGTTATCGATCATTGTGATAGTACTATAAACTATGTCTCGATGGATCGTTATCGAGCGAAGGAGTTAAGAGTCGGGGATCGTTATTAAGAGATCGATTTGAATCTCAAGGATCGTTATCGAGCGAATGAGTTAGATCGTTATCGATCATTGTGATAGTACTATCTACTATGGCTCAATCGATCGTTATCGAGCGATCGATTTGAATCTCGGGATTCGATATCGAACGAACGAGTTAGATCGTTATCGTTATCGATCATTGTGATAGTTGTATCTACCATGGCTCGATCGATCGAATGATTTAAGTGTCGGGGTTCGTTATTGAACGATCGATTTGAATTTCGGGGTTCGTTATCGAGCGATCGATTTGAATCTAAGGGTTCGTTATCGAGCGAACGAGTTAGATCGTTATCGTTATCGAAGAAAATAGTGTTATATATATATTATGAACGAAAATATTGTTCTATATATAATATTAAGGTATTTAATCATAAAAATGTAATATTAGAGTTCATAAAATTATTTTTTTATAAAAGTTTATTTAAAGGGATGACAATGTCGTCCCTTTAAACAAAAAGTCGAAGACCGAAAATATTGTTCTATATATAATATTAAGGTATTTAATCATAAAAATGTAATATTAGAGTTCATAAAATTATTTTTTTATAAAAGTTTATTTAAAGGGACGACAATGTCTTCCCCTTAAACAAAAAGTCGAAATTTTTATGAAAATTTGGAGGGGAAAATTTTCCAAAACTTTTTTGGGTTTAAAGGGACGACTTTGTCGTCCCTTTAGACGAAATTGTCGTCCCTTTAAACAAAAAGCCAAAAATTGCATGAAATTTTGGAGGGGAAAATTTGGCCGCCAAAACTTTTTTGGGTTTAAAGGGACGACTTTGTCGTCCATTTAAAGAGTATGTCGTCCCTTTAAACAAGACACTGATAATATAATCGGGCAGCCTTTTTTTTTCTCTTTCTTCTATTTTTTCTTCTTCTCCGTTTTTCCTCCAATATTCCGGCGATTCCACCAAATTTCCAGCGATTGTTTACGATTTTCAACAACCAATCACCTCTAATCTCATCCATAAACTTAAGTAAACCAATTTTCATCTTATTTTCGTCAAATATTTCCTCTCATTCAGTCTCTTTCTTCTTCCTTGGCATAGCTCCGGCGATTTGGGCGAATTTGGGGTGATTTCTGGCGATTCTTCACCATTTTCAACAAAAAAAACATGTCTAATTTCATCCCAATCAAAGGTGAATCATCTTTTCTTATTATTTTCGTCAATTTCTTCCATTATTTTTGCAATACAACATTATTGTGTGTGTGTAAATGCAATTATTGTGTTAAAGTTTGAAGTTATCATGTTGTGGGTTAAGGTTTCAAATGGGCTCGATTCGGTTTATAGGAAGGTTCAATTCGGTTTCAAATTTGCCATTTTTGCTTTTTGGCTATAATGGTAGGGTTTGATTCGGTTTATTGGAGGGTTCGGTTTGGTGTTATAATGGTAGGGTTCGATTCGGTTATATGGGAGGGTTCGACAATTAGGTTTGATAGTTGTAGTATGATTAGTAATGAGTTATTGATTCGTTTATTTTGGTTTATATTTTCGATTTTCGTTTGAGTTAGTAGTTAAAATTGGTGGGTGTGTGTGTGTATAAATGCAATTGTAGTTAAAACTATAGTGAGGATGTGTGCCATTTGTGTACATGGTTGGGTTCTGTTTATGGGAGGGTTCGATTCGGTTAGATGACAGTAGTAACAAGTTACAAGTTCAAACCGAGATTGTGTTGTGCCATTTTTGTAGATTAAGTGTTGTGCATTTTTGTGTGGAAAATAATCTAGTCTATGATTAAATGGTACATAAATGATCTTTAATAAGTTGATGATAGTAGTGTATGGATTTGGATCTTTGAGAAGTTGAAGATAGTTGTGTTGTGCCATTTTTATGTAAATGTGTTAAGATTAAGTGTTGCATGTTTGGATTCATTGGAATATATATATATGATAGCTTACATAGCTTCTTTCTTTTGCAGAGCTTTGGAAGTCAAGTGTGGGATTGTGCTCTTGCCACCCAAGCTGTTCTTGCTTCTAGTATGAGTCAAATCATTTTTTTTTGTAAAGGCAATGCAAATACAATACAAAATTAATCATCCTAATTTGTTTGTCAAAAATGGTCTTATTGAGTCGTACTTAGGAATATTACCTTGTATGTACAAGTTACCCCTGTAGAGATCAAGATCTTCTTTAAAACCATGTGTGGAGAGGTTGTTAGCTAGTTCTATGAAAAAAGATTAGCGCTATCGCTTGTACAAATTGGTAATGAATTGTGTTATTATGCCTTTTTTTCAAAGGTTCAGCGCTTGAGATTACTTGGCGCCTACCATCATTCTACCAGGATAGCTTTTGTTGAGTTTGTAATGGTATTACCTTGTCTTTCTTCATATTTTCTTGCTCACGTGTTTCTAAATCTCATAAATTTTATTTTGTTATATTCTTCCCTCGAGTTAATTGTTCCCTTTCTTACATATTTACCGAGTGTTTTGTTATGAATTCCCTCTTATAATTTGTTATTGATTTTGGAAAAACCAGGGCTGGTTTGATGTAAATAACATGGGAGGCCATGCGAAAACAAAAAAATTATTAAAAAAATATTTAAAGGGACGACATGTCGTCCCTTTAAATGAATTTATGGATATTTTATCTCGTTTAAAAAGACGACATGTCGTCCCTTTAAATGAATTTCTGGAAATTTTTTTCCGTTTATAGGGACGACATTTCGTCCCATCAAATATGTGTCGTCCCTTTAAATGTTTTCCTAAATTATTATTATTAAATTATTTTTTTTCCCAAATATTATTTTAAGGGACGACATTGTCGTCCCTTTAAATGTTTTTCGATAAAAAATATTATTTTTCCGTATTGAATTTTATTATTAAAACTAAATATAAATGCTTTTAAGGGACGACAATGTCGTCCCTTGAAATGCTTTGTGTCGTCCCCTTAAATGTTTTTCGATAAAAAATATTGTTTTTTCGTATTGAATTTTATTATTAAAACTAAACTGATATACCCGAATCGGAATGGGGCCCTGTTCATCTAGATTGGGCCTATTATCATGGCCCATCAACATAGATATTGGGCCTCTATCTCCTCTATCCGCTGCCACGAGCTATCTCCAACCCGTTATTCACGAGCCGGATCCTATCCGCCAACAGTAAGCCGGATCATGTCCGCTAGTCGTAAGCCGGACCCATCCTCTCCACGTGATTTCTACCCATATGGTCAATCTGATTTCAAGACAAGGCAAATATGAGTCCGCTGGTTGCTGCTTTCTGCTCGCCATCCTTATCGATCCAGCTGGCCAAATCCTGACAGCTGGCAAGGACACTTGTATTGCATGCATGTTTATCTTTAATTAGGTATTCTTAATTGTCTTGTCAATCAACAAGAAACCGACATAGTCTTAGCCTATAAATATGGGATCACAATGTAATAGAAAGGCAATCTAAGAACTAATACAAGCAGATACACTTTGCCAATTTGTCGGCTCACTCGATTGTTCTTCACAAACACTTATCCGACAAACTCTTGTTCTTACTCACCGCCGTGCCCTCCCGGAGAAATCACTCATACTAAGCCTCTTATCCTCAAGATAAACACCGTTACCGCAAATCGTGTTCAAATAGCAACATCGCTTGGCTCCGTTACCGGGAAAATCATCATCATTCAGCGTTGGAGATCATTTGCTCCACCACAAGGACGATTTCACGGTGTCTCAGGCGAGGGTACCATCACCTTTAGTCCATCGGTCACCAAAGCTTGGAATCTTCGGGGATAATCCAGCCCAGAAACCGCTGCTTTCCTCACCTCAACAACATACACAGAGAAGAATCACCAAATTCATTGCAAACTCGCACTCGAGTCCATCTCTAAATACCCAGGTTGATTTTTATACCCTCTATCGGTTTCAGATCTTCAAGTAATACGAAAACTTGGTTATTTAGCTACAAACCACCATGAAAACGCACACCTTTCACCTTAACATTTCGAGCCAGAAATATCTAAAACCTATAGCCAAAATATCTCCGTAAAAATACCCACAAAATATCATAAGTCATGGCCGGCGGGAAAAACCTAAACCCAAAGAACACCGACTAAGGCAAGCAATCAAGGCCCGCCACGTGGAGCGAGCACGCTACGTGGAGAGGCTAGTAGGAGGGTTATGTCTGAAGGGGAAGATGCCAGACCTGCTCACGACCGACATGCGGGCATACATCCGGGAAAGGACCAGAGCTCGAGAAATACATGAGGGGGCGATTAGGAAAAATAAAGGGAAAGGGATCATTGGGACTTCTGACCCGAACAACGAACAAGAGGCTGTTTCAGCAGGGGGAGCGTCCCCAAAGCCGGACTCATACAAGATAGCTCTACATGGAATATGTAGAGGAAATGCGAGTAGGAAATGCGTTGCTGATTGCTGAGGGACTACCACCCCAACCTATCCGCAAATTCAACCCTCCTCAACCCGCACAAACAGAGCTACAGCCCACTTTCATTCCCCCGAAAACAGTTCAACCCCAGCGGTCGGAAATGGAAGGAAGCAGCCATGCGACTTCACACCCAAGGGGAGATAGGAAATCAGCACAAGGTCGGCTGGGGCCCGTGGTCGATGATCGCGGTGCAGCCCCAGGCTGCCCAAGGAATCCTCGACAGGTCTGTACCCACACAGAAGGACATGGGGACTCGCAAGATCAAGGGGGCATGTTGTGTTCCCGCCTATTCCCCCGAATCAAGTGGAAATGGGCATCATGAAAAAACAGATAGAGGAGCTGCAAAAGGGTACGGCGGGTGTTAAAGTGGTTCCAACACGGGGAACAAGTGTGCTTCATCCCAAGATACTAAAAGCGGCACGAGAGGGGGAACTCACTACCCCAATTTCATTAATTACCATGGAGCTACAGATCCTCTAGATTGGCTATCCGCTTTTCAAAGCAGAATCAGCTTATGTACATCTAGCGACGAGGCCTGGTGCATAGCTTTCTTGGGGTTGATGCAAGACAGGGTAGCCTCATGGATCCGCAGTCTTCCTCCGGGTTCGATTCTATCATGGGATGATTTGATCAACAAGTTTATAGCAGAAATTCAGCCGCAGAGAGGACCTATAAAGACACACATCGGCCCGCATGAGGTCCGACAAGGCGAGAATGAGGGTACTCGCAGCCTACTACGAGCGGTTTTACAAGGTGTATAGAGCTAACAAGGGGATTAGCCGACAACGTCGTTATGAGCGCTTTGAAATAGGGTTGAAACCGGGTATTTGAAGTCTTATTTCGCTCTATCCCCACCAAATAAACTTGCAAGAAATGTTGAGCTCAACCGTAAAGTACATCGCCACAAAGCCGGGAAATGAAGGAGCGTCTTCGTCTAATAAAGGTAAGCAGAGGACTGAGCACAGTCCGCCTAGAGATACCCGCAGAAATACAGATCGGGATGTCAAAAAGCCCAAGAGATTTAAGGAAGAGCATTTCACGCCGCTCAAAATATCCTATACACAAATGCTAAATGAAGTGAGAGATGAAATACCAGAGCCCTACCCAATGGTTCCGGATACACGTCACGATACGTCCAAATATTGCGGCTATCACAGAGATAAGGGTCATACGACTGACGAATGTATCTAGTTCAAATGAGCAATAGAAAAATTACTTGCTCACGGACACCATGATCACTACAAGCTAGATACCGGTGGGCCGGACAGAGGAGTCGCAAGCTCGCCAATTCGACAGGAACATCAGAATGATAACCGAGCCTCCTCCCAGTAACAATCAGATCAAGAGCCGCATAGGGTCCATTAACAAACATGTGGAGAAGCCTGTAGTTTTTCGAGGGAACGAACAACCTCTTGCTTTTACTCGAAGTGAGCTAGTGACTTCGATCAATACAGAGGATATGTGTTTATGCATTTCGGTAGTCATCAATCGGGCTTGTGTCAATAGGGTGATGGTCGACACAGGAGCTTGCCACGACATCTTATATTACAACTGCTTCAAAGAATTGGGGTTTGGAGATTCTAATTTGAGGCCGCATAATGGGACCCTTGAGGGCTTCACTAACCACAAAATACAAGTCAAGGGGGCCATCGACTTGGATGTATAGATGGGAGATTATGCACCATTTCGCACTGAAAATGTGATGTTTCTGGTGGTCGATCTTCAGTCCAATTATAACATGATAATTGGAACGCCAGGTTTGAAACAATTTCAGATGGTAACTTCCATTCCGCATCAGCGGGCAAAGTTTTATGTTGGGGACAGGATCGGAACATCGATCAGCGAGCCTGCAGCTGTCCTGACATATATACATGAAATGAGGAGCGGAAACAAAAGAGCACGAATCGAACAGCCAGAGAACATGGAAAACATCGACATGATCAGAGTCGCTGTCGAGCCTGGGCCAGTTAAAGTGGAATGTGAAACTTTGCAAGTTAGAGATGAGCCCGATTTTACAAATGAGGATGAGTTAGTCGAGGTAATCATCAACGATGAGTACCCCGAGCGTAAAGTCAAGATAGGGGCTCGACCGAGTCTTTGCGAAAGGGAAAGATTGATAAAATTACTCAAAAAAATTTAAGTGCATTTGTCCGGGTAGTAACGGACATGCGAGGGGTCGAGGCGTACGTCGCCCTCCATCATCTTAATGTCGACTCTACTTTCAAGCCGATACAACAACGAGCGCGCCAGTTTTCAACCGAAAAGGAAGCGGCGGTGAAAGCAGAGGTCGGGAAACTCTTACAAGCAGGGATAATAAAAGAACTCACCTACCCTACTTGGCTAGCAAATGTTGTTATGGTAAAAAAGCACAATGGCAAGTGGAGAATGTGCGTCGATTTCACTGACATCAACAAAGCTTGCCCAAAAGACCCTTATCAAATTCCGCGGATTGATCGGTTAGTAGATTCCATCTCTCGGTTTTGAAGTTCTAAGTTTTTTGGACGCATATTCGGGTATCATCAAGTGCGGATGGCTGAGTCCGACAAAGAAAAAATGGCTTTCAGAGCCACCGGAGGTTTGTATTATTATGAAATGATGCCATTCGGGCTGAAGAATGCGGGCTCGACCTATCAGCGAATGGTCAACAAGGTCTTCAGTTCGCAAATAGGCAGAAATATGGAAGCTTACATCGACGATATGGTTGTCAAGTCCGCTGGGGGCGGTCACGTCGCTGACCTTCAAGAAACTTTCAACAATGTCCGAAAGGACTTAATGAAACTCAATCCGGCCAAATGTACTTTTGGTGTCCAGGCAGGCAAATTTCTTGGGTTTATGGTTAGTCGTCGTGGCATCGAGGCTAATCCGGAAAAAATTCAAGCTTTGATCGACATGCAAGAGCCTACGACTATTAAGGAAGTTCAGAGGCTTAATGGCCGCATCATTGTGCTAGGTCGCTTCATATCCAAATCAGCGGAGAAGTGTCTTCCTTTCTTCAAAATTCTCAAAGGCGACAAGACTTTCTCATGGAGCGCAGAGTGCTCACAGGCATTCCAAGCTCTGAAGGAATATCTAGGGAAGCCACCTCTTTTGGTTAGCCCTGTAGAGGGAGATATTTTGTTTTGTACCTGGCGGCTTCGGACCGGGTTGTTGCCGCCGTTCTTGTCAAGGAGGCCGGAACCCTCCAAAATCCCGTCTACTATGTAAGCAAGGCTCTTATTCCGGTGGAGAGTCGCTATTTTAATGTTGAAAATTAGCCTACTCGCTTGTTATCGCTGCCCGCAAACTCAGGGCCTACTTTACTTCACACACAATAATTGTTTTAACGGATAGTCCAATGCGTCAAATACTGCATAAACCCGATCTTTCAGGACGACTCCTCAAGTGGGCTATCGAAATTACTGAGTTCGACATACAATATCAACCTGGAAAAGCTATCAAGGGCCAAACACTTCCGGATTTTATTGTAGAGACAAGTTTCAGCTCGCCACAACCAAGTTTGCCAGTACCCGAAGATCCTGCACCGGTCAGGAGTAAACCCGATCAATGTTGGCAATTATATGTTGACGGGGCATCTAATCGAAATGGTTGTGGGGCCGGAGTAATTTTGATGGAACCCGGAAAGACGGAGGAAATCGAAAAACCTTTAAGATTTGAATTCCCGGCCACAAATAATCAGGCTGAGTACGAAGCAGCTATAGCCGGGCTCAAACTAGCAAAAGAACTAAGCGTGGAAAATGTTGAAGTCTTTTGTGATTCCCAATTAATCGTCAACCAAATCTCAGGGGACTATGACACGCACTGTGGTATTCTCGAGAAATATGGTGAGATTGTTCGACGATTGAAAGCCGGCTTCAACTATTGCGAGTTCATCAGAATTCGGAGAGAGGACAATGAGCGAGCAGACTATCTCTCTAAAGTCTAAACAATCACTCAAAGAAGAGCTTGTGGACCCTTCAATAATGATAGATTATCTAGCTGTACCCGCTATAGAGGAAGCACAAATCATGGAAATCGACACACCAGCGCCGATTACATGCTGGATCGACGAGGTTCAGCTTACATGTAGTCGTGCATCTTACCTAACGGAGCGGATAAAACTCGCGTGCTTAAGAAAAGAGCGGCCAGGTATATTATAAACAACGGAATCCTCTACAGGAGATCCGCGACAAAGCCTCTACTACGATGTGTTCGAGAAGAAGAAAGCAAGACGATCCTTATCGAGCTTCACCGAGGGGTGTGCGGGGGACACCCGCTAGCCGCTCCTTGGCCCAGAAAGTTATAACCGCAGGGCGTTACTGGCCGACAATCCTTAAGGACTCGGAAAAGCTAGTCAGAGAATGTCCGGAGTGTCAAAAACACTCAGACATCCCCCGGATACCATCTGTCGAACAGAGCATCGTAGTCGCACCTTGGCCTTTCGACATGTGGGGACTCGATCTCATCGGACCTTTTCCACCAGGAAGAGGCGGGTGCAAAGTTATCATAGTGGCTGTGGATTACTTTACAAAATGGATCGAAGCAAAATCTATTTTCAAAATAACTGCGAAAGCCGCGGGTTACTTCTTACACGATCAGATTTTTTCGCGTTTTGGCATCCCGCGGCGCAGTATCGCATCACGGCCCACAATTCAGAAGGATTTCTCAAATCTCTATAAGGAATTCAAAGTCTAACATTGGCAGTCATCGTTGACTTATCCTCAAGGAAACGGCCAAGCTGAGGCCGGCAACAAACAAATAATCAAGATGCTCAAAAAGAGCGTGGATGACAAGGTAAAAGCAGGAGGGTGGGTTGACGAGTTACCCGATATACTTTGGGCACTCCGCACCACAATCAAAATGCCCACAGGAGAAACACCTTTTGCTCTTACTTATGGATCAGAGGCAATGACTCCCGTTGAAATGGCTCTACCCAGCATTAGGGTCGCCTTATACGATCCAGCGGACAATTTATTAAACAGCAGCGTATCGACTTGGATCTAGCAAAAAAAAAAAGACTAGCGACGTACTATCGACTCGTGAATTACAAACAACTCGCTAAGCAGCAACACGACAAGCGAATCCGCGATCATTCATTTAGAGTCAGGGATTTTGTTCTTCGAAATAGAAAGGCCACTGGTATGGAACCGGATAAAGGCAAGCTAACGGCAAATTGGGAAGGCCCTTATCAAATCGCAAGAGAGATCAAAAGAGGAACTTATGTGCTCAGAAATCATCAAGGTTATGAGCTCAAAAGGCCGTGGCATGCGGACAACCTCAAAAGGTACTACATGTAATAAATCGGTTAGGGTTATGGCTATCCTCTCGTTTACGACGTGAGTGGTTAGGCTTTCTTACTTGCTTGTAATCTTCACTCATCTAGCGGGATGAGTCAAAATTAATAAAGCTTGATTTTACATTTTCTCTATTAAAAATTAATTCTATTATGAGCAATACGCGGGATGAGTAGAATGAATGTTGTTCGAAAAATTTTCAACAAAACCCTCGGCCAGACTTCAGACTTGGCAATATTTGGAAAAAATTTAAAGCAATCACGAGTGAACAAAATCTTCGTGGCTCGACTTCGAATCTCATCTCAAACAGGGGCCACCCTTCGTAAAATTCGAGTTTGTTAGCGAGCAAGTTATTTGAGATCGATTCGAGGGACGGACGTAAAAGTTAACATGTTTCGGACGAACAGCTTATTTCGTATAAGATTCAAGGGGGGATATCTCGAAGATGAGTCCGCTCAAGATCAACTTGGAATCTTATCTTAAACAAGGGGGCCGGGAGCTATTATGATCGGACTCAATTTAGATAGTAAATTCGAGCAAAAAGTAAACATACATCAAGCGAATAGAAACCAAACTTCAGAATTGTTATTACAAAAACAAAGTGCGGAAAGAAAAAAGAGTTATACAAATACAAATTCAAAATAGTTTTTACAAAGCAGAGATTACGAAACTAAGAATTCTAAGGCCGCATTTTTTCATTGTGAACATTCTCCTCACGAAAGGAATGATGCAAAGATTTGATCAGCATTTGTCTCGCATTCCGTAGGCTCTAGAGTCTCTCCACCGGTCTGCTCGACCTCTTCTCCAGCCTACTCACCCGCTTCTTCAGCTGCTTTCTTCGCCTGGGTAGCTAGATGCACAAGCTCCCTTAGATTCGCCTCAACCACTGCGGGCACCTCCCAATCCGGATCGTACATAGGGATGTATCGTTGTAGCTCGACATCGGAAAAGGGTATGAGCGGATGGAAGTCCTTTAAATGATTGGAAAAGGGATGGGTGAGATTCCACTCTTGTAAAGTAGCAAGATCAGGAGTATCACCGCCGCGGGCCAAAACACACCTTGCGATATGATAGAACCCTTGGTCATATCCCATCAAAAAGTTCTCACCCGCAGTAGACTCTAACCGAGCTTCAATTCCAGACTTTAGAGCGGAGAGCTGTTGGTTCAATGCGTCATTTGCTTTCTGAGACCCTTCGATCTGAGTCTGCATATCTTTCATGGTTTGGGCGGCCTCAACATCTTTAGCAGCCAACTCACAACACAGTTTCTCCAAACGCTCAGAGTTCGCTTGAGCCTCAACCCGCGCCTTCTTCTCACTAGCGGCCGCATTCTTCGCCCCAATTTCAGCCTTCAAAAAGATTTAAGCGAGCACGCAGTCCGTCCCCCACCTCATTCACGGCATCCAGAGCTTTCTTAGTGTCGGCCAACTCTTTTCCGACATTGGTGCTCGCTGATACGGTGTTCCGGTAGTCATTAATAAACTGCGCCAAACCAGTGCCGACCTAAAAAAGAAGTGATCAGCAAGGTCAATATTGAAAATAATAAAGCAAAAGGCAATAAAGAGAATAATAAAGCAAAAGGCAAGAAAGATGTTTACCATGCTCACCGTGGCGCCGTATAAACCTCACAAAGCGTCGATGTTTTCAAGGAAGGTACGGCGGGTATCGCTTGGTCCGCCATTACAACTCGTTCGCGATCCCGTGACCTATCTCCACCGAACGGAGTTGGGAAGACCCCATCGGAAATGCCTTAGTGGGGGCACGTCGGCGATCCCCCTCGAAATGGTCATCGCTTTTGACATGTCGAGAGGCCATTGGCACATGAACTCTTTATCTAACCAGGCGGCGGGACATCCCCCAGGCCCAACAGGGACTCCAGCAAAGGGTACCACCGTCTTTGTGCCCGCCGCAACCGTCTCACCGACCACAGATTTGCCTTTATCAGAGGGTTTGGCTTTGTCGGCGGCCTCTTTCCTCTGAGAGTCATCAGTTCTGGATTTTTTGGGAGGAGGAACATCCTACTCGCCGCTACCACCTCCTACCGGGTCGGTATCTTCGACAGCGGCTCTCTTCTTCTTATCGCCCGCCAGCGGCTTCGTCAGAGTGGTCTGTTTCAGGGTTCTGCTCACCGCGGCTTTATCCCCGCAGCGCGGTTGGGTTGATTTCACAACCCGAGATCCGCAGGCTCCGGCCGCCCCCGCCTTTAGGTCAACCATCGGGAGTGGGGTTTTGATCCCCTTTAGCTTAGCGGCTCTTTTCACCTCGCCGGGTCTTTCTCCCGGTCACCGGCCGCGTTGATCAAGATGGTTCATGGTGCCTCGCGGAAAGCAATATTTATTAGCGACCCAAAAATATGAAAGGAAGCAAGTTATAAAAAGTAGCAAAAAAGAATACAAGTAAAAATCCTACTCGGTGCTCGCATGTAGGGGTCGCCGCCACGTATAACGCATCGAGAAGGCATGAGCTTGCCGTGATGACACTCACCATAACAATCTGGGTCATTCGGCAATGAGCCAACTACAACTAATGACTCGCCAACGCCGGCTCCAGAAAGTCCGGCCTGTCTAAGATAAGGCTGGCCGACATCTAGCAACAACCTCCAATTGAATGCGCGGGCTTGTTCTTCGCCTTTACGGGTATAGCCCAGGTCATCTTTCAATTCGGATATAAACTCGTCGTCATCAAATTGGGTTTTTATTTTTACCAAGTGGTCAGTCTTAACCGAATTCACCGGTAGTTTCTGAAACGGCCATCCTATCCGAGATTCTACCTTCATACATCTCTTATCCCAGTCCGCCACCTTATCGGGAAGGTCAAATAATAGCCGGGGCCTACCGCCTACCGCTCGACCGACCGACGCGGGCCGGATTTGACCGGCACCGCCTTTCCGAGTAAAACCATAAAAGCATAACAAAGCGCCGCCATCGAAGGTTCACGACCGCTTAACCTACCGATTATAATGAAGGACATTACCACGCGGACCACTCCCGTGACCGAGGTCGCAAGGCATCACCGCAGCCTCCTCTATGAACTTAACAAAAAATGGGTCAAAGGGAGGTCTGAGTCCGGCCACGAAATGGTCGTAATGCAACCACATATAATCTTGCTGCTCCCGACCACAAGTCCACGACACATTAGTCGCTCCCATACTGACGAAGCGATAATCTGCTGAGATATCATACACACCCAGCACCAAGGTATAATCTTCCCGATCTCGAAACTCCCTCCATCGAGTAATGAGATCGTTGTCTGCCCGTTTTTGCTCTGCGAGCTCCCTTTCGACGGCGACGGACCTCTTCTTGGGCGCCCTCTTCTTCTTTCCGGGCTCATCGAGGCAGCTTTCCTCTTAGACACTACGACTTTTTGAGACTTTTTTGGCCTCTCGTATGCCTCGCCGATTTCCACGGTTTTATTGAGCTTCGCGCTACGCCTAACGGCCCCAGGGGTAATGACTTTTTCCATCCTCTCAATAAGGCCGCCGCACTATCTCGGTCATCGTCTTCGACCTCGCCCCCGCAGCGCCCTCACCACCACCGTGACCTCTGGGTCGGATTCTACATCAATGGGTTCTTGATTTTTCTCAATCTCCTCTTCAACGTCGCTCGAGCTAGCATCTTCCATGCTCGCCTCATCCGAGCCATAGCCCGCAGCGGCCCTGGCCTCTTCGTCTGATTCGGTATGCTCTGAAGACATTCTGGAAAAGAAAAAGGGCAAGGTGGATTAGTTAATCACCCGGGTATGGAAATCGGACCGAGGTGAGAGCAATCACACCCCGACACCTCGCCCTCCATCTTCCTTAGCAAAATCAAGCCTAGAAAAACCCCTAAAATACCCGTAAAAACCCTAAAACAATACACATTCAAACCTCCAAAATAACAACAATCGGAGTACATGCATACAAGGATACTTCGAGGAAAAAAGGAGCATAAAATCACATAGAATGCATGAATGACTGGGCTCATGGCGTTCATCAGGGAGAAAAACAAAAAACACAGAGGCAAATTTACGACATTGAGATCTTCAAACAGGAATTTGACAAAATAAAAAGCATAATCGAATCGAAAAAGAAAGGGGAATGTGTAAATTCATACCTAGTTGATGAGAAAGGAAGTAAGGTGTTGATCTTTGCTAGCTTGGTAATACGTCTGCCGGAACCTGCTTGCGATCGCCGGAGTTTCTCTGCTTCTATTGCCGGAAAAGTTCTCAGAAATTAGAAAGGGGAAAAGTGGAAGAGTTGGGGGGATACCTCTATTTATAGAGGGAAATTTAAGAGGGAACGACGTTTGGGGATTTCGAAATTCAAATGTAATAATGACGGGACGGTTACCGATTCTCTTCAACCAATCGGAGCGAGAGACGGTTCAATTCAAGCATCATGTCAGTGCACGTGACTGACATGACGTTTCGTGAACCGATACGTCTGTTTTTCATCTCCAACCGTTCAAATCCCCTCTAGAGACCATCAAACTATCCGAACGTACGACCTCAGATCATCATCTTGTACAAATACTTCTTCAAGCGGCCAACATCTATCAATGCCCACCGTGGCCTATTCAACAAACCACTTCTGATAGAACACTATCACTTGATTAAGTCCGACAGAGCGTTGTCGGCGATAAAGCCTGACCGCTACAATGCGCAACATATAATCGGTAATTCGCTACGCGATACTAACACTGATTCAAGCCCGATAGAGCATAATCGGCATAAAGCCTGTCCGCTACAAATGCACAGCATGCAACTGGTGGTTTTCACCAACACTAGTTCAAGCCCGATAGAACATTATCGGTGTCACGGATTTTATCAATGAAAAATAAACAAGTAATAAATTTATAAATCCGGTTTTTACCCCAAGTGCAGGGATCGTAGTATAGCGATTAATACCGGAGTCGATCTCAGGGAATCGGGGTATCTAGTTCATTAATTTTCCTAAGATTGTTACCATTATTATTAAAACCTAAAATAACAAAACGAAAAGTAAACTGGACAGAGGATTGTCACTCCAAAGCCAGGAAAGATCGTTGCGAACATAACTAACCTATAAACGAGAAAAATAAATAAAACTAGTAAAACCATGACAATGACTATGGTGATTCAACAAAGAACAAGCAATGATCCACCGTCCCGCAACCCTCGCTTTCTTTCTAAGGTTATCTTATGATGATTTAATTAAACTTGTGATTCACCTAACAAAGGTATGAACTCCTAATCTCTTAGGTAATTCGCCTATCAATCTTTTATCTTTAGATCTTAAAGATTAACGTTTTCAAACCAAGGTGCAAGATTTATTCAATCTAACAATCTAGATATTCAACCTAATCAACTCTCGTTACTTATAGGTTAAAGATCCAATCTTTCCTATGGTGATCTAGTTTACACCGACTCTCGTCATATGGCAAACATCAATAGCAACCATCTCTCGATATAAATTGCATAACAAATAATCATGGAAAAGAAACAAACTTTAAATTAAACTCACAAAATATCCAAAGGAAGAAATAAAACGCTGGTGAAAAGTTTCTCATGCTTGCTCAAGGTTGCACAAACCTTCAAGCCATCATCAAGATCGAACAAGAAGAAATAAAATAAAAGAAACCTAACTAACTCGGTCGACGAGCACAAGGCTCGCCGACCGAGCCCGCCTCTCGCTCGAATTTAGGGTTCTCTCGGTGGCCGCAATGATATGATGTTATTAGGGTTGAGATAATGCGGCTATATATAGAAAACTAGGTCGGTTTCAAAGATGGCGGCCGTGGACGCCCGTCCACTCTTCTCGGACGCTCGTTCGCCTGGTGTAAAATCTTCGAGTCGGGCCGAGTCTTCTCAAACGCCCGTTCTATGTAAAATGAGACGCTCGTCCACCGAAATCTTCACAACTCGAATCAAGTTTCCTCAGTCCGAGAAAATCTCAACTTGTCGAATCGAATAGCTTCTCCGCACCCCCGTCCGGAAGTTTCTCTCCCCCGGACGCCCGTCCATATATTCAAACGTCCGTCCAGACAGAAAATCTCAACTTGCTCGAATCGAATAGCTTCTATCCGGACCCCCGGAGCCCGACCATGTTGCTCCCCGCATCCGATGCCGCCCGGCGGTGTCGGAGCCATAAAACACTCAAACCGTTCGTGTCCGAACTTTCCGAGCCCGTGACACCGGACCCGTGCACCCGAACAATCCGTACCCGGGTGATTTCTCCGACACCTCTTGCAAAGATAACTTCGTGGCCGACTAGACCCCCGGGAGTTACTCCTCGTTGATTGACCCCCACCGCCCCTATTAAACCGAGAACTTCCCGAGAAAGATTGTCGCACCGGGTGATTTCCAAAATTACTCCGCTTCGCCGCCCTCGATTGTCCTCGCAGACACTCTTCCTCTTATTATTGGTAGCATATGCCGCCTTAACTTCCTTTCGAATCCTCTCGATATTGCATGCTACCTACACATCTCCTTTAAGCTCGCGAAGCCCCTACTTGCCCCCATACGATCTCGGATCGCCAAATCTAAATACCGTTCGAACTTCACCATCTTAGCCTCTTCGCCGGCACCACTGATGCATAGACCGCCAAATCAACAAACTTTTCGTAATATTCTTGGACCGTCATATCCCCCGTCTGAGATTGTCGAACTCCACTCGCAACTCTTTCCTTTTTGATTCGGGGAAGAATTCACGCCGTAACTCTTGTTTAAACTCGCCCGCCTGGTACCACCACCGACTCCCCTTGCTCGTTTTCGCCTCCGAGCCAACCTATCCTTGTTGGCACCCCACCACAACCGCCTCAACGTCAACCAAGTAGAAAGCAGCTTGGTCGACTTTCGCTCCTCCGGACAACCCGCAGTGGCGAAGATCTTCTCGAACTCTCTAATCCACCGCTCAAGACCCTTAGGGTCTCCCTTACCGTCGTACCGACTAGGCCTTTTTCGGCTCACGTACTCGGTCAGCGCCGGTGGATGACCCCCGAGAACGGTCTTCCGTCAACTTGTTAACCGCTTGAATCGATCTTGATTCATCTTGACCAACCGATCAATCACCGATCTCTCTCGTTTCCATTCCTAGGAGGCATAGCTAAAACTACAAAAGTAAACAATCATATACTCGCTATCGCCTATATCATGCCACGAATATTTCACATATACTAACACTTACCGTCCAAAGTAATTTGCAACATGCAGCCACATTTCCACATACATCGTAATTCACCGTACCTTCCCCACATAGAGCTCAATACCTACCCCACACATCCTCACCGTGCTCATTTTAGTGAATTTATTCTTAAGGTTCATTTGTGTGGTGGTCCCGGAGTCGAACGGCTCGATCCGGACCTTCAAACGCCCGCCCGTACGGACGGGACTCCAAACGCTCGTTCATCTCCATTTCTCCATTCCAAGTATGACTTGCATCTTCTTCCTTCCGTTTAGATCTCCTTTTATGACATGTTCGCGTACCTACAAAACCATAAAAACACGCAAGGTGTAAAACCATAGATAATTACCAATAAAATCACGAAATTAGCTCAAGTTTACACTTAAAGACTTTTAAAACTCATTTGCTCAATAATTCGATTAAACGCTTAATTTCTATGCAAATAATACGAATATGGAGGAAATCATTATAAAATATAACGATATAAATCATATAAAATCACCCTTAACAATCGGCATACCTCTGCCACGAGCGACAACACAAAGGAGCGGCTCCTAAGTTCTTCTTCAAGTTCTGCTCTCTGCCTTGGCGGACACGCCAGGCACAAAGTAGGGGTCATTGATATACCCGAATCGGAATGGGGCCCTGTTCATCTAGATTGGGCATATTATCATGGCCCATCAACATAGATATTGGGCCTCTATCTCCTCTATCCGCTGCCACGAGCTATCTCCAACCCGCTATTCACGAGCCGGGTCCTATCCGCCAACAAGAAGCCGGATCCTGTCCGCTAGTCGTAAGCCGGACCCATCCTCTCCGCGTGATTTCTACCCATATGGTCAATCTGATTTCAAGACAAGGCAAATATGAGTCCACTGGTCGCTGCTTTCTGCTCGCCATACTTATCGATCCAGCTGGCCAAATCCCGACAAATTGGCTAGGACACTTGTATTGCATGCATGTTTATCTTTAATATGTATTCTTAATTGTCTTGTCAATGAACAGTAAACCGACATAGTCTTAGCCTATAAATATGGGATCACAATGTAATAGAAAGGCAATCTAAGAACTAATACAAGCAGATACACTCTGCCAATTTGTCGGCTCACTCGATTGTTCTTCACAAACACTTATCCGACAACCTTGTTCTTACTCACCGCCGTGCCCTCCCCGGAGAAATCACTCATACTAAGCCTCTTATCCTCAAGATAAACACTGTTACCGCAAATCTGGTGTTCAGCGCAATATCATAAACATAAATGCTTTTAAGGGACGACAATGTCGTCCCATTAAATATTTTTATAAAAAATTTAAAAATTTTCCTCATAATAATTTTTTTAATAAAATAAAATGAATTATGTTTATAGGAACGACAATGTCGTCCCTTAAAAGTTTGTCATGTCAGCACGTTGAAATTTCTTAAAAAAGTCCGTGCCACGTCAGCATACCTTTAAAGGGACGATTTTGTCGTCCCTTCAAAGGAGTTCGTTGTTTAAAGGGACAAAGCAGAATGGACGTCTTTATAGGGACGACTTGTCGTCCCTTTAAACGTTTTATGGGATGACAATGGCTTTAAAGGGATGATAAAATGTCGTCCCTTTAAACCAGTTTTCTTGTAGTGTTAGATTTGAGTATGAGTCATACTCTCCAGGCACGACCCGTGCCGAACTCCGAATTAATTGGACCAGTTGGTCCTGGATATTGGGAGCTTTAAGAAGAAGAAATTTTTTTTTTACAGCAGACTCCTCCTCCTAATGAAAATAATTATTGCCATTAAAAAAAAAAGTACTTGCCTCAGATAATATAAAGCATAAAAATGAAAACCCTTATTTTATTTTATTCATATTTTTCTGTTGAGACATTTAAAAAGCTACAACAGCGCATATACATATGAACCAAATACTCATGCAAAAGAAGCAAGCAAGCTGGAGGGCTCTAGCTAGCTAGCTCTGTAGTACATATATATTCTTATTACTTACCACTATAAAGCATACAACAAAAAGCAAAATAGTGGGGCCTAAAAGGACACTTTTGTCCTCATAATAGGGTAGTATTAATACTAAACAAAAGACCATTATTTAATTAATTAATGGTGATTAATTAATTATACCCAAATGGCCTTTGCCTTGATGAGCAAAGGCTTGAGCTTGCCTTGAAGATTAAGGCTCATAACCTCATTAGAACCCCCAACAAATCTCTTCCCTATAAACACCGCCGGAACGCTCGGATCGCAGCCCAATTCCATCAATGCATCCTCCATTTCTCCTCCATTTGTGTGGTGATCAATCTCAACTACATTAGGGTTTGCACCAAAACTGCTGATTAAAGTAAGAATAGCATGTGACATGCAACATGTACTCTTTGTGAACACAACCACAGGCCTTGCAGCTCCCAGCCTCATTACTGAATCCATTTTTCTTATGATATCTTGTTTAGATATATTTGAATGCTTTCAATGATGTTCTTGACTTTGTTCTGTGGGAAAAAATGGTGTTCTTGCAAGAGTATATAAAGGGTTCGGGGAGGTGATGGATAAATCGCATAAACTTAAGGCAATTGGGTGATCTGCACGTTTATGCCATTTAAAGCATTTTTTTGTTACGAAAGTGATCACGGAATGTTCTTTTTGAAGTTTTTAAAAGTATCAAGTTCTTGATTCTCAATACCTTTAGTAACCTTCTAGATATATCTTCAAAAATCTGTGCAATCTCTTTTTATTTTTTTATTTTTTTCTCCCGTCTACAATCTCATGTTTTCTTAGTATTAAGTTTTTGTGACTTGGAATTCCAAGTTCTTAATTGGAAGGGAACTATGCAAGATTAGATTACGTTAGGAAGAACATACCGGGGATATATAGCTCTTGACGACGACAACACAAAATAAATAACGGAAGGAAAATAGATAAAAACATGCATCGAATTTACGTGGTTCGGTCAACATACATCCACGGGCGAAAGGGAAAATATTGTTATAGTGGAGAAATACAAAAGATCAAACTCTCATGAAACTTAAATACAAAAGCCAAAAAAAAAAACTTATGCTGTTGAGAGTTTATTATGTAACTAGTACATCTTAAAATAATTAATAGCCTAAATCCTATTACATCTGATTCCCGTTGCGGATGTGGGATAAAGGACTTTGTCTCACTTGCATAAGTGTTGAATATATAAAATGTTAATTATCTATCTCTTCAACATGTTCCAAGCACAGTCACCCAAAAACAAACAACAAACAGAAAAACATTTGTTGGGCCTCTTTACAATATAATATAGATCAACACTTGAGGGGGCGTGTTGAATATATAAAATGTTAATTATCTACATTCCCACCGGCTTAAGCAAGTATTGGGCCTCTTTAAAATATTATATAGGCCCACACTTAAGCAGGTGTTGGGCCTCTTTAAAATATAAAATAGGCCACGCTTAAGCAAGTGTCGGGCCTCTCTAAAAGATAATATAGGCCCATATTTGAGCGAGCGTGTTGAAATATTAATTATTATCTTCCCAACAGCTTAAACTTTGGGAGAGATGATAGTTCAACAACAAAGGTGTGTTGAATATATAAAGGGACGTGCTAAATATATAAAATGTTAATTATCTACCTCCCCAACAGCTTAAACTTTTGGGAGAAACGGTCAACATCCAAAAATAACAATACTACTCTTTCTCCACAAGCTCCCATGTCATCATACAACGCCAATCAAGTCCAAGCACTGCTTGAACTTTGCAACTAAAAGAGGCTTTGTAAACAAATATGTAGGATTGTCTCTAGTGTTGATTACCATTTTCTCGGCAATCTATTTTTCGTCCCCTCATGATACATCTAGTCATATGACAAGTCTATTGCACTCTGACTGTCACAAAGGGTGGTAATATCATCTCAATGTAAGCTAAGCTCACCATGCAAATTCTTCAACCACAACGCTTTTTTGACAACCTCGGTCATTGCCATATATTCTGTTTCAATGGAAGACAAAGAAACAATATGTTGTAGCGTAGCTTTCCAGCTTACAGCAGAACCACCAACACAAAATACATAGCCAGTCATGGATCTTCTATTGTCAATATCAGCACAGTAGTCTGAATCCACATAACCAACCAATGTGTTTGAACTTCTGCCAAACTCCAAACATGTGTCTGAGTACCACGGAAGTATCGGGGCATCCATTTCACCGCTAATTACTGTGTTTTTCCTGGACAAGACATAAATCTGCTAACCACATCAACTGCATGTGAAATGTCTGGACGTGTGCAAACCATAACATACATAAGACTGCCGACTGCACTCGAATATGAAACATTCTTCAAAAACCTCTTCTCTTCATCTGATTTTGGCGGCTGAGTAACTGATAATTTAAAATGACTAGCAAAGTGAGTACCGACAGATTTGGCATTTTTCATGTCAAATGTCTCCAAGACTTCTCAACATAACTCTTCCGAATGAGCTATAACTTTCCATCCTCGTGATTCCTTCTAAACTCTATTTCAAGAATTTTCTTAGTTGATCCTAGATCTTTCATCTTCGATTCACTACTTAACAAAGCTTTCAAAGAGTGAATGTGTAACTGACTCTTGGAAGCAATGAGCAAGTCATCAACATAAAACAACAAATAAATAAATGACGCATCATCTAACTTCCAGAAATAGACACAACTGTCATACATGCTCTTTGAGTACCCATGACTCAACATAAAGGAATCAAATCTCTTATACCACTGTCTCAAAGATTGCTTCAGTCCATACATAGATTTCTTCAACAAACTAACATGGTCTTCTTTACCTTCAATTTCAAAACCATGGGGTTGTCTCATGAAGATTGTTTCATCAAGATCACCATGTAAGAAAGTGGTCATAACATCGAGTTGCTCCAACACCAAATCATACATGGGCACCATAGCAAGCAAGAGACCAATAGAACTATGTTTAACGACACGTGCAAAAATTTCATATTAATCAACACCTTGTACCTGACTGAAGCTTCCAGCAACTAATCGTACCTTGTATCTTGCATTTTCAACCCCTGGTATGCCTTCTTTATTCTTGGAGACCCATTTACAATCAACGATTTTTTTCCCATATGCGGCTTCACTAGAACTCGAGTCTTATTTTTCTACAGAGATTCAATTTCTTCATTCATCGCGACCAACCACCTAGATGAATCAGCACCCGAAACAACATTTAAATATGTAGAAGGCTCTCCACCTTAAATCAACTAGTTGACATTATTTTTCTTTTCTTTTTTCTTTGTTTATCAAAAAAAATTGAAAGGTTTGGATCATTTGTGTGCACACTTTTTACGATACTGGTATTTTCGGGGGGTTTATTATATGCACCGATGCATCACATGACCTACCGGTGCACCACGTCAAAAACACAGAATCAATCTTAGGGTAGCCGATTCTTGAGTCAAAAATCAATTTTTCCGAGGTCGATTCTCACGATTAACCTTTGTAAAAGTCTATTTTTTACTCAAAAATCGACTTTGCCAAGATCGATTCTCACAACCAACCATCAAAAGTCTCTTTTTGGCTCAAGAATCGACTTTCCCAAGGTCGATTCTCACAACCAACTTTTGACAAGTTGATTTTTGACTCAACAATCGACTTTCTAAAGGTTATTTTGGTTTGGTGTAAGGTAGTGTAATGTATCGGTTGAATCGGGGTGGTATAAATTAATACGTTTTTTTTTTTTTTTTTTTGCCTCATTGGATTATAGGTGAAACATTACTATATATATTTTGTTTAGAAGTATCATTTTGTAATGACTATGTATATTTATTTGCATAATTAAAAGATTATATCAATCTATTCGATTATTATAAATGATAAAGTGCGGAGAAAAATTATGGGAGCAAAAAAAATACATAAAATATATATTAGTGTTTTTTCCGAATCTGAGGAAGCGACTGCCCCATCAGTGGGCTTTGTGATTTCTAGCATACAGATTAGAATAAAGGTGCAGATTTTGTTAAGATCAAGCGCTTCTAGCGCTTACGGATGTACTAAAACCAATTGGTGGTAGTAAATGTGCTACTATATTTCTTATACATTAAGAGTGTGGGCAATCCGTCCCAACACCTCCCTTAAATGTGAGCAATCTGTCATAACACTTTTACAATTTCTTTTTTAATAATGTTCCAACCAGGGTTCGATCTCGTGACATCTGGCTCCGATACCATGTTAAGATCAAGCGCTTACCGTTGTACTAAAACCAATTGGTGGTAGTAAATGTGCTTCTATATTTCTTATAGATTAAGAGTGTGGGAAATCCGTCACAACACCCCCCTTAAGTGTGGGCAATATGTCCCAACAATTTCACAATTTCTTTTTTAATAATGTTCCAACAAGTGTTCGATCTCGTGATATCTGGCCTCCGATACCATGTTATGATCAATCACTTTCCGTTGTATTAAAATCAATTGGTGGTAGTAAAGGCGCTACTATATTTCTTATACATTAAGAGTGTGGAAATCTATCCCAACAGATTTGGAGAATATACAAGATGATGAAATTGAAGGGAAAAAAAGAAGTTAAGTATATGACAATGTACCATCTACAAACTTCCATGCATGATATCAACTAGTAGTTTACCACGTACAATCAATCACATTTTTTGTTGATTGAGAATTTTAGCTTTTTTCGGGGTATCTTATATATGGTGCTGAGGATGAGATATGCAAATGTGTCGTTGAGCATGCATTTCATTTCATTGCCACTTTATGCAAAGAATATATATATGCTTCTTTGATTTTGTAGCAACTCGATATTGTAAATTTAGTTCATGCATGCGAAATTAATCATAATCTGCAGACACTACCCGCAGTGGCGGACCTACATACAGCCAAGGGAGGACAACTGATCCGAAAAAAACACACTAAAATTTGTAGGAAACATATAGTTTGTCCCCCCTTAAATTTTTTTTTTTTGGCCTTTAAAAATTTTATTGTCCCCCCCTTACCCGAAATCCTGCGTCCGCCCCGACTACCCGGGTCAGGCCTTATCCTGAGTAAAGAATAAGACTTTATAGACATGATTCGAACCGAATTTCAGATTAGTTGGTTCAGATACAGAAGACTTTGAGAAGGAAAAAAAATATTAAGCGTAATCTATCTGTACGGGTATAAGGCCATCCACGATGGGAACCTATAAAAGGTTTAAAAATCAATTGTAAAAGGTTTTATTTCTAGCGACAGAAAGAGAGGATAAGCCAAATGGTTTTTATAGAGATTTTTTTTTTATAAAATTTTATAAAAACAAGAGGTTTGAGAATGTCTAGGGAGATTAACGGTTCGATGAGGCGGCATGTTTGAAAAAAATTTTGGTCAAGCCTTATCCCTAAACAAGAGACAGACTCTACCGGCATGACCGGATCGAACTTCGGATTAGTAGGGTCGGTTGGTTCCGGATACCAAAGGCCTTAAGTAAGAAAAAAATCAAGAAATTAAATATAAAAGGGTTTTCTATACTCCCTCCGTTCCAAAATAAGAGGCAGTTGTCAAAAACACACTTATCAAGAATGTGATTTAATGTCATGACTTTAAAGATGGAATGACTAAAAAATCCCTATGATATAATTAATGCAAATTCTTTTTAACTTCTTACCTGATATTAAATAAGGGTAAAATAGGAAAATTAACAATAAATGCTGCTTTGGAAAATGTTTTGTCTTAGTTATTTTGAAACAAACTTTACAAAACTTTTTGGTAATAGCCTCAGTTATTTTGGAACGGATGGAATTTGAAATTTGAGCGAATCAAAGCAAGTTGGAAAGATGTTGGGTGGCTATAGAGGTGGCCAAATGCTCAAACCGAACTGAACCGAGCCGGAACCGCCAGTTTTTTTTTTGTCCGGTTCGTGCCGGTTCACTGAACCGCCGGTTTACGGTTCAAAACCGGCGGTTCAACGGTTCATACGGTTCACACGGTTTCCTTCAGGTTCAGATCACGGTTTTAAAAATTATTAATATTTCTTTTTTTACATTTATATAATACTTATTTTTTTCACTACAATAACATATTACTATTCTTTTCACTACAATTACCAAAGCGAATGTAATACATATTTTTTATAAATAGTTATTTATTCGGTTTTAAATATAATATTAATATTGTGTTTTTTTTTATATGTAAATTATGTTATTTTTAAAATTTATGTTATTTGATATAATAGTAAAGTAAATTTGATTATAAAATGGAATTTTTTTTTTACACTAGAAAAAAAAAAGAGTTGAATAAAAAAATACAAACCAAATTTACTTATAACCAAAACAGTATTGAAGTAACGATTAAATCAGAACAACTTCAAAAATCGGTATCGTAAAGTAAATTTGATTGTTGTTTTTAACAACTAAAGTTTATAATTGAGAGAAGAGAAAAGTAGGTGTAAAGAATTTGGAAAATGAAATGGGTATTTATAGAATTTTTTGAAATGGTTGGAAAAAAAAAAAAAAGAAGAAGAGAGTAGCCGTTTGAAATCTAGCCGTTGGAGCTGATCCGGTTCCGGATCCGGCCCCGCCGGTTCCGGTCCGGTTCCGGTTCCAAGAAAACACAAACCGCCTACAAACCGGTGAACCGTTGGTCTTCTGAACCGTCGGTCTCCCGAACCGCCGGTCCGGTTCCAGTCCGGTTACGGTTTGGTTCACGGTTCCGGTTGATTTTGGCCAACTCTACGGTGGCTATCACCTCTCATTCTTTCACATTCCACCACTTATCATATGCGTATATTCCCTCACTATTGTCAAGAACCAATGGAATCGAAGGAATTTAACTTCCTAACTATATTTTCAACACTACAAAAAAAAACATTATTTTAACATAATAGCTTTTGCAGCAACAACAACAAAAAAAAATTTATTATTATATACAGCGTGACAATTAAATCTAGCCAAGTGTATATAGGCAACGCTTTTTTAGAGGCCAAAAAAAAGTCTTTTTCTTGTTATGCAACTGCGCAGACACAGGTTCCTGACATTTACTCTCTCCCTCAAAAGCCTCCATGTCCTTAAGGGAGTGGTAATTCAAACAATTGGGACATGATGTACTATGCATCTTCACATGTAGCTTGTTCTTTCTCTAAATTTGAACTACTTAATTCATCTTCCACAGAACAACACAGCTCGATCAGTTGATCCTCTTAATTGTCATGATTTCCAATATATATTCGTTCAGGGTAAATGACCATTTGCCCATCTTATTTAGTAATCGGAAATGAAGTTTAAGGAATAACACTAGCTCCAATGACCTTCTTGAGCACAGAGACATGAAAAACTGGGTGGATCCTAGCAACCTTGGGTAGGTGTAGCTTATAGGTCATTGTATTTAATTACCCTAGCTATCACCTTATAAGGTCCAAAATATCTAGCTGACAGTTTAAGGTTCCTCCGGGTAAGTCTTACATACTCATTTCATTTGCACCATAGGTCTACATTGTTGATTCTGGACCATACAGTTTCAAATTAAATTCAAACTGTGTGGTCTAAATTCAACCATGTAGACCCACAGTGCAAATGAAGTGAGTATGAAAGAATTTCCCAGTTCCTCCTTAAGGCTTGAGAGGTATGTCGATATAATGTTTAGCCATACTGATACATACAGGTCATATCACCAGTAAAATAAAAATAAAAAAGAATGGCTTCCGGATATAATTACAAATTTCCACTTAATGCAACACTTGTATAATTTCATTAATTTTCAGAGCATATTCTATGAATATACAATCAATTATTTTTGGCTTTATCTTCACTTGTTCAGGTTTAGGTACTTCAACCTTAGTCAAACACCCTCACACCTTCATGAATTTGTATATGGGCTTGTGTACTTTCCACAACTCATACAGGGTTTCATCATTCTTCTTTGAAGGGAAATGATTCAAAAATAAGTTCGTTGATAGGACAGCTCCCTCCCCCCCCCCCCCCCCCCCCCCCCCCCACAAGTTTTGAAGTAAACCATAACTTATATATCAAACTAGAAATCATCATCTCTTAAAGAGTTCGGTTCTTGCATTCAACAATACCGTTCAATTGAGGCGTGTATGGTGCATTCGTTTGATGAATGATGCCGGCAACTATTCGTAATTTGAGGTCGTTGCATAAACAACATAATCCCACTGCTCTAGGAGGGGCAGGTTTGACCTAGAATTTGAATTTAAGAGTTTTACATAGTATTAGCATTCAGACAACAGTTTCAATGGATAATGCCAATTCAGACACATAGATTACTAGGAACACTTCAATGTTAATCGATATGACAAACTATATTTATAACATAACGTTTGATTAAGTTGACGAGGTATAAAATAAATGGGAATTTAGGGAGGATGACAAAATAAGAATGTAATTAATTAGAGAAAAGAAAATTCCCTCAAAAGTTTTGAAAGAAAAAAAAGACAAAAATATATTAAGCTCGTGTACTTATACCGGAAGTTGAGATTGAGATATATTGTGAAACAAATACAACAGACTCCAACAAAGTGTCTTGACTCAAGCGTTAGATGGCTTGAGAATGTCTAGAGAGGTCATCAGTCTCAATTCTTCTCTGAGGAGCCGTGTTAAAAGAGGTCTTGGTCATGCCTTAGCTCTGAGTAAGAGTCATACTCTCCAGGCACGACCCGTGCCGAACTCCGAATTAATCGGACTAGTTGGTCTCGGATATCGGGATTTTTAAGAAGATGAAAACTTTTTTTACAGCAGACTCCTCCTCCTAATGAAAATAATTATTGCCATTAAAAAAAAAAAGTACTTGCCTCAGATAATATAAAGCATAAAAATGAAAACCCTTATTTTATTTATTCATATTTTTCTGTTGAGACATTTAAAAAGCTACAACAGCGCATATACATATGAACCAAATACTCATGCAAAAGAAGCAAGCAAGCTGGAGGGCTCTAGCTAGCTAGCTCTGTAGTACATATGTATTCTTACTTGCCACTATAAAGCATACAACAAAAAGCAAAATAGTGGGGCCTAAAAAGACACTTTTGTCCTCATAATAGGGTAGTATTAATACTAAACAAAAGACCATTATTTAATTAATTAATGGTGATTAATTAATTATACCCAAATGGCCTTTGCCTTGATGAGCAAAGGCTTGAGCTTGCCTTGAAGATTAAGGCTCATAACCTCATTAGAACCCCCAACAAATCTCTTCCCTATAAACACCGCCGGAACGCTCGGATCGCAGCCCAATTCCATCAATGCATCCTCCATTTCTCCTCCATTTGGGTGGTGATCAATCTCAACTACATTAGGGTTTGCACCAAAACTGCTGATTAAAGTAAGAATAGCATGTGACATGCAACATGTACTCTTTGTGAACACAACCACAGGCCTTGCAGCTCCCAGCCTCATTACTGAATCCATTTTTCTTATGATTTCTTGTTTAGATATATTTGAATGCTTTCAATGATGTTCTTGACTTTGTTCTGTGGGAAAAAATGGTGTTCTTGCAAGAGTATATAAAGGGTTCGGGGAGGTGATGGATAAATCGCATAAACTTAAGGCAATTGGGTGATCTGCACGTTTATGCCATTTAAAGCATTTTTTTGTTACGAAAGTGATCACGGAATGTTCTTTTTGAAGTTTTTAAAAGTATCAAGTTCTTGATTCTCAAAAATCTGTGCAATTAATCTCTTTTTATTTTTTTATTTTTTTCTCCGGTCTACAATCTCATGTTTTCTTAGTATTAAGTTTTTGTGACTTGGAATTCCAAGTTCTTAATTGGAAGGGAACTATGCAAGATTAGATTACGTTAGCTAGGAAGAACATAACAGGAATATATAGCTCTTGACGACGACAACACAAAATAAATAACGGAAGGAAAATAGATAAAAACATGCATCGAATTTACGTGGTTCGGTCAACATACATCCACGGGCGAAAGGAAAAATATTGTTATAGTGGAGAAATACAAAAGATCAAACTCTCATGAAACATAAATACAAAAGCCAAAAAAAAAAAAAAATTATGCTGTTGAGAGTTTATTATGTAACTAGTACATCTTAAAATAATTAATAGCCTAAATCCTATTACATCTGATTCCCGTTGCGGATGTGGGATAAAGGACTTTGTCTCACTTGCATAAGTGTTGAATATATAAAATGTTAATTATCTATCTCTCCAACATGTTCCAAGCACAGTCACCCAAAAACAAACAACTAACAGAAAAACATTTGTTGGGCCTCTTTATAATATAATATAGGTCTAACACTTAGGGGACGTGTTGAATATATAAAATGTTAATTATCTACATTCCCACCGGCTTAAGCAAGTATTGGGCCTCTTTAAAATATTATATAGGCCCACACTTAAGCAGGTGTTGGGCCTCTTTAAAATATAAAATAGGCCACGCTTAAGCAAGTGTTGGGCCTCTCTAAAAGATAATATAGGCCCATATTTGAGCGAGCGTGATGAAATATTAATTATTATCTTCCCAACAGCTTAAATTTTGGGAGAGATGATAGTTCAACAACAAAGGTGTGTTGAATATATAAAGGGGCGTGCTAAATATATAAAATGTTAATTATCTACCTCCCCAACAGCTTAAACTTTTGGGAGAAACGGTCAACATCCAAAAATAACAATACTACTCTTTCTCCACAAGCTCCCATGTCATCATACAACGCCAATCAAGTCCAAGCACTGCTTGAACTTTGCAACTAGAAGAGGCTTTGTAAACAAATATGTAGGATTGTCTCTAGTGTTGATTACCATTTTCTCGGCAATCTATTTTTCGTCCCCTCATGATACATCTAGTCATATGACAAGTCTATTGCACTCTGACTGTCACAATGGGTGGTAATATCATCTCAATGTAAGCTAAGTTCACCATGCAAATTCTTCAACCACAACGCTTTTTTGACAACCTCGGTCATTGCCATATATTCTGTTTCAATGGAAGACAAAGAAACAATATGTTGTAGCGTAGCTTTCCAGCTTACAGCAGAACCACCAACACAAAATACATAGCCAGTAATGGATCTTCTATTGTCAATATCAGCACAGTAGTCTGAATCCACATAACCAACCAATGTGTTTGAACTTCTGCCAAACTCCAAACATGTGTCTGAGTACCACGGAAGTATCGGGGCATCCATTTCACCGCTAATTACTGTGTTTCTCCTGGACAAGACATAAATCTGCTACCCACATCAACTGCATGTGAAATGTCTGGACGTGTGCAAACCATAACATACATAAGACTGCCGACTGCACTCGAATATGAAACATTCTTCATAAACCTCTTCTCTTGGCGGCTGAGTAACTGATAATTTAAAATGACTAGCAAAGTGAGTACCGACAGATTTGGCATTTTTCATGTCAAATATCTCCAAGACTTCTCAACATAACTCTTCCGAGTGAGCTATAACTTTCCATCCTCGTGATTCCTTCTAAACTCTATTTCAAGAATTTTCTTAGTTGATCCTAGATCTTTCATCTTCGATTCACTACTTAACAAAGCTTTCAAAGAGTGAATGTGTAACTGACTCTTGGAAGCAATGAGCAAGTCATCAACATAAAACAACAAATAAATAAATGACGCATCATCTAACTTCCGTAAATAGACACAATTGTCATACATGCTCTTTGAGTACCCATGACTCAACATAAAGGAATCAAATCTCTTATACCACTGTCTCAAAGATTGCTTCAGTCCATACATAGATTTCTTCAACAAACTAACATGGTCTTCTTTACCTTCAATTTCAAAACCATGGGGTTGTCTCATGAAGATTGTTTCATCAAGCTCACCATGTAAGAAAGTGGTCATAACATCGAGTTGCTCCAACACCAAATCATACATGGCCACCATAGCAAGGGACCAATAGAACTATGTTTAACAACACGTGCAAAAATTTCATTATAATCAACACCTTGTACCTGACTGAAGCTTCCAGCAACTAATCGTACCTTGTATCTTGCATTTTCAACCCCTGGTATGCCTTCTTTATTCTTGGAGACCCATTTACAATCAACGATTTTTTTTCCAAGAGCGGCTTCACTAGAACTCAAGTCTTATTTTTCTACAGAGATTCAATTTCTTCATTCATCGCGACCAACCACCTAGATGAATCAGCACCCGAAACAGCATTTAAATATGTAGAAGGCTCTCCACCTTAAATCAACTGGTTGACATTATTTTTCTTTTCTTTTTTCTTTGTTTATCAAAAAAATTGAATGGTTTGGATCATTTGTGTGCACACTTTTTACGATACTAGTATTTTCGGGGGGTTTATTATATGCGCCGATGCATCACATGACCTACCGTTGCACCACGTCAAAAACACAGAATCAATCTTAGGGTAGCCGATTCTTGAGTCAAAAATCAATTTTTCCGAGGTCGATTCTCACGATTAACCTTTGTAAAAGTCTATTTTTTACTCAAAAATCGACTTTGCCAAGATCGATTCTCACAACCAACCATCAAAAGTCGCTTTTTGGCTCAAGAATCGACTTTCCCAAGGTCGATTCTCACAACCAACCTTTGACAAGTTGATTTTTGACTCAACAATATACTTTCTAAAGGTTGTTTTGGTTTGGTGTAAGGTAGTGTAATGTATCGGTTGAATCGGGATGGTATAAATTAATACGTTTGTTTTTTTTTTTTTTTTTGCCTCATTGGATTATAGGTGAAACATTACTATATATTTTTTGTTTAGAAGTATCATTTTGTAATGACTATGTATATTTATTTGCATAATAAAAAGATTATATCAATCTATCGATTATTATAAATGATAAAGTGTGGAGAAAAATTATGGGAGCAAAAAAAATACATAAAATATATATTAGTGTTTTTTCCGAATCTGGAAGCGACTGCCCCATCAGTGGGCTTTGTGATTTCTAGCAGACATATTAGAATAAAGGTGCAGATTTGTTAAGATCAAGCGCTTACGGTTGTACTAAAACCAATTGGTGGTAGTAAAGGTGCTACTATATTTCTTATACATTAAGAGTGTGGGCAATCCGTCCCAACACCTCCCTTAAGTGTGGGCAATCTGTCACAACACTTTCACAATTTCTTTTTTAATAATGTTCCAACCAGGGTTCGATCTCGTGACATCTGGCTCCGATACCATGTTAAGATCAAGCGCTTACCGTTGTACTAAAACCAATTGGTGGTAGTAAAGGTGCTTCTATATTTCTTATAGATTAAGAGTGTGGGCAATCCGTCACAACACCCCCCTTAAGTGTGGGCAATCTGTCCCAACACTTTCACAATTTCTTTTTTAATAATGTTCCAACTAGGGTTCGATCTCGTGATATCTGGCTTCGATATCATGTTAAGATCAAGCGCTTACCGTTGTATTAAAACCAATTGGTGGTAGTAAATGCGTTACTATATTTCTTATATATTAAGAGTGTGGTAATCTGTCCCAACAGATTTGGAGAATATACAAGATGATGAAATTGAAGGGAAAAAAAGAAGTTAAGTATATAACAATGTACCATCTACAAACTTCCATGCATGATATCAACTAGTAGTTTACCACGTACAATCAATCACATTTTTTGTTGATTGAGAATTTTAGCTTTTTTCGGGGTATCTTATATATGGTGCTGAGGATGAGATATGCAATAATGCAAATGTGTCGTTGAGCATGCATTTCATTTCATTGCCGCTTTATGCAAAGGCTTCTTTGATTTTGTAGCAACTCGATATTGTAAATTTAGTTCATGCATGCAAAATTAACCATAATCTGCAGACACTACCCGGGCCAGGCCTTATCCTGAGTAAAGAATAAGACTTTGTAGACATGATTCGAATCGAATTTCGGATTAGTCGGATTAGTTGGTTCAGATACAGAAGACTTTGAGAAGGAAAAAAAATATTAAGCGTAATCTATCTGAACGGGTATAAGGCCATCCACGATGGGAACCTTGAAAAGGTTTAAAAATCAATTGTAAAAGGTTTTATTTCTAGCGACAAAAAGAAAGAGAGGATAAGCCAAATGGTTTTATAGAGATTTTTTTTTATATAAAATTTTATTAAAAACAAGAGGTTTGAGAATGTCTGGGGAGATTAACGGTTCGATGAGACGGCATGTTGAAAAAATTCTTGGTCAGGCCTTATCCCTAAACAAGAGACAGACTCTACCGGCATGACCGGATCGAACTTCGGATTAGTAGGGTCAGTTGGTCCCGGATACCAAAGGCCTTAAGTAAGAAAAAAATCAAGAAATTAAATATAAAAGGGTTTTATATACTCCCTCCGTTCCAAAATAAGAGGCAGTTGTCAAAAACACGCTTATCAAGAATGTGATTTAATGTCATGACTTTAATGATGGAATAACTAAAAAATCCCTATGATATAATTAATGCAGATTCTTTTTAACTTCTTACCTAGTATTAAATAAGGGTAAAATAGGAAAATTAACAATAAATGATGCTTTGGAAAATGTTTTGTCTCAGTTATTTTGAAACAAAACTTTACAAAACTTTTTGGTAACAGCCTCAGTTATTTTGGAACGGATGGAATATGAAATTTGAGCGAATCAAAGCAAGTTGGAAAGATGTTGGGTGGCTATAGGGGTGGCCAAATGCTCAAACCGAACCGAACCGAGCCGGAACCGCCAGTTTTTTTGTCCGGTTCGTGCCGGTTCACTGAACCGCCGGTTTACGGTTCAAAACCCGCGGTTCAACGGTTCATACGGTTCACACGGTTTCCTTCCGGTTCAGATCACGGTTTTAAAAATTATTAATATTTCTTTTTTTACATTTATATAATACTTATTTTTTTCACTACTATAACATATTACTATTCTTTTCACTACAATTACCAAAGCGAATGTAATATATATTTTTTTATAAATAGTTATTTATTCGGTTTTAAATATAATATTAATATTGTGTTATTTTTTTATATGTAAATTATGTTATTTTTAAATTTTATGTTATTTGATATAATAGTAAAGTAAATTTGATTATAAAATGGAAATTTTTTTTTACACTAGAAAAAACAAAGAGTTGAATAAAAAATACAAACCAAATTTACTTATAACCAAAACAGTATTGAAGTAACAATTAAATCAGAACAACTTTAAAAATCGGTATCGTAAAGTAAATTTGATTGTTGTTTTTAACAACTAAAGTTTATAATTGAGAGAAGAGAAGAGTAGGTGTAAAGAATTTAAAAAATGAATTGGGTATTTATAGAATTTTTTGAAATGGTTGGAAGAAAAAAAAAAAGAGAGTAGCCGTTTGAAATCTAGCCGTTGGAGCTGATCCGGTTCCGGATCCGGCCCCGCCGGTTCCGGTCCGGTTCCGGTTCCAAGAAAACACAAACCGCCTACAAACCGGTGAACCGCTGGTCTTCTGATCCGTCGGTCTCCCGAACCGCCGGTCCGGTTCCAGTCCGGTTACGGTTTGGTTCACGGTTCCGGTTGATTTTGGCCCACTCTACGGTGGCTATCACCTCTCATTCTTTCACATTCCACCACTATCATATGCGTATATTCCCTCACTATTGTCAAGAACCAATGGAATCGAAGGAACTTAACTTCCTAACTATATTTTCAACACTATAAAATAAAACATTATTTTATCATAATAGCTTTTGCAACAACAACAACAAAAAAAAAATTTATTATTATATACAGCGTGACAATTAAATCTAGCTAAGTGTATATAGGCAACGCTTTTTTAGAGGCCAAAAAAAAGTCTTTTTCTTGTTGTGCAACTGCGCAGACACAGGTTCCTAACATTTACTCTCTCCCTCAAAAGCCTCCATGTCCTTAAGGGAGTGGTAATTCAAACAATTGGGACATGATGTACTATGCATCTTCACATGTAGCTTGTTCTTCCTCTAAGTTTGAACTACTTAATTCATCTTCCACAGAACAACACAGCTTGATCAGTTGATCCTCTTGACATGATTTCCAATATATATTCGTCCAGGGTAAATGACCATTTGCCCATCTTATTTAGTAATCGGAAATGAAGTTTAAGGAATAACACTAGTTCCAATGACCTTCTTGAGCACAGAGACATGAAAAACTGGGTGGATCCTAGCAACCTTGGGTAGGTGTAGCTTATAGGTCATTGTATTTACCCTAGCTATCACCTTATAAGGTCCAAAATATCTAGCTGGCAGTTTAAGGTTCCTCCGGGTAAGTCTTACATACTCATTTCATTTGCACCATAGGTCTAAATTGTTGATTACGGACCACACAGTTTTAAATTAAATTCAAACTGTGTGGTCTAAATTCAACCACGTAGACCCACGGTGCAAATGAAGTGAGTATGAAAGAATTTCCCAGTTCCTCCTTAAGGCTTGAGAGGTATGTCGATATAATGTTCAGCCATACTGATACATATAGGTCCTCCTTAAGGCTGGAGAGGTATGTCGATATAATGTTCAGCCATACTGATACATACAGGTCATATCACCAGTAAAATAAAAATAAAAAAGAATGGCTTCTAGATTTAATTAAAAAAATTCCACTTAATGCAACACTTGTATAATTTCATTAATTTTCAGAGCATATCCTATGAATATACAATCAATTATTTTTGGCTTTATCTTCACTTGTTCAGGTTTAGGTACTTCAACCTTAGTCAAACACCCTCACACCTTCATGAATTTGTATATGGGCTTGTGTACTTTCCACAACTCATACAGGGTTTCATCATTCTTCTTTGAAGGGAAATGATTCAAAAATAAGTTCGTTGATAGGACGGCTCCCCTCCCCCCCCCCCCTCCCCCACCCCCCACCCCCACCACAAGTTTTGAAGTAAACCATAACTTATATATCAAACTAGAATTCATCATCTCTTAAAGAGTTCGGTTCTTGCATTCAGCAATACCGTTCAATTGAGGCGTGTATGGTGCATTCGTTTGATGAATGATGCCGACAACTATTCGTAATTTGAGGTCGTTGCATAAAAAACATAATCCCACTTTCTAGCGAGGCGGGTTTGACCTAGAATTTGAATTTAAAAGTTTTACATAGTATTAGCATTCGGACAACGAGTTTCAATGGATAATGCCAATTCAGACACATAGATTACTAGGAACACTTCAATGTTAATCGATATGAAAAACTCTATTTATAACATAACGTTTGATTAAGTCGAGGTATAAAATAAATGGGAATTTAGGGAGGATGACAAAATAAGAATGTAATTAATTAGAGAAAAGAAAATTCCCTCAAAAGTTTTGAAAGAAAAAAAAAGACAAAAATATATTAAGCTCGTTTACTTATACCGGAAGTTGAGATTGAGATATATTGTGAAACAAATACAACAGACTCCAACCAAGTGGCTTGACTCAAGCGTTAAATGGTTTGAGAATGTCTAGAGAGGTCATCAGCATCAATTTTTCTCTGAGGAGCCATGTTAAAAGAGGTATTGGTCATGCCTTATAACACTACAAGAAAAGCTGGTTTAAAGGGACAAACTTTACTTTAAACATCTTTTTTGGGACGACAAAGTCGTCCCTTTAAATGAATTCAAACATAGTCAAAGTTTTAGGCGGATTTTTCGGAGGGAAACTTTAAAGGGACGACAATGTCGTCCCAAAAAATAAAATATTAACCCCACCGTGCCATCTTGGATTTCCACGTGGACAAGACTATTTAAAGGGACGACGATGTCGTCCCATTAAATATTTTTCAGAAAATAATATGTTATGTAATTATAAAATTTGAGTTTTTAGGGACGACAATTGTCGTCCCTTTAAAGGCAATTAATTTTTTTTTAATATAAAACTTTGAGTTAATAAATAATATTCAGTTTATTATAAATGCACGTCTAAAGGGACGACAATGTCGTCCCATTAAATATTTTTCAGAAAATAATATGTTATGTACAAGAAATTATAAAATTTGTGTTTTTAGGGACGACCATTGTCGTCCCTTTAAAGGCAATTAATTTTTTTTTAATATAAAACTTTGAGTTAATAAATAATATTCAGTTTATTATAAAATTCTAATATACATATTCTAATAAACATTGCGTTAAAATATAAAATTCATTATTTTTTAAAAAATTCTTTTATCGAACGATAATACAGGTGATTCTGATAATACTCTCTACTATAGATTGTCAGTTCGTTATCGAGGGATTGATTTGAATCTCGGAGTTCGTTAATAAGCGATTGATCTCAATCCTGAGATCCGACATCGTTATCGAGCGAATGAGTTAACAGTCGTGGTTCGTTATCGAGCAATCGATTTGAATCCCGGGGTTCGTTATCGAGCGAATGAGTTAGATCGTTGTCGATCATTGTGATAGTACTATCTACAATGTCTCGATGGATCGTTATCGAGCGAAGGACTTAAGAGTCAGGGATCGTTATTAAGAGATCGATTTGAATCTCGGGGTTCGTTATCGAGCGAATGAGTTAGATCGTTATCGATCATTGTCTCGATGGATCGTTATCAAGCGAAGGAGTTAAGAGTGGGGATTAATAGCAAAATACTTAACCGCTAACCTTAACCGACAGAATATCGGGTCAACGGTAGTATAGTGGTTTCAAGGTTGAATCCACAGGGAATAATAGTGAAGTACCAAAGTCGACGTCTAAACTTGGTTCAAGTCAATATTAAGTGAAAAGTATTATAGCTAATGCAGAAAATAAATATTATTCTAACGGATTTATCTAGGTGATTAAAAGGCATAGCCGAACTACGATCCAACAGGTTACTTTTACCCCACAGGAAAGACTTGACAATGAGTGTGTCTTAACCGACCTACCTATCCAATTCGGTTTATATGACATCCACGGGTGTCAACTCCTTATTCTTGCGTTAAGGTCGAACAACTCTCGCTTAACCCCTATACTAGGCTTATTAACCCTCCCTTTAGAAAGCCAACTCGCCTAACATGGTTGACCGAATAATGAGCCGCTCGGGAACTCGATAAGAACCTCACATAGGCATAGTCCTAACGTCTAGCTAGGTTGTCAATCTAACAATCAAGGCTATGTCTAGTGATTCTAATACCCGTATCCCACACCTCGCCGCAAAATGCATATATAAGCTCGATGTGTGTGTAACGATGAACAAGGTTGTCAATCTCATTCAAAACTATTAAAACAATCAAAACAAGTTTTAGAACATTAATTCATCATACAAACGTTTAATTAAGCGCTACACAACTCCCACCTCATCCCCCTTTGGGATTTTCACCCGTTTTCACATAATTCGGCTACACAAATACTTTGGCTACTCATAATCATACTAACAACGAAGTAATTAAAGGAAATTATACGAAGAACAATAATAAACGAAAGCATAATCATCATAAAAATCAAACCTTGAATATTGAGTAAAGGTACTGCGCTAAAAGTCGAATCTTTGGTGTTGAAACAGAAATTTAATCTAATAAAAAGTATGTAGAACCAATGGAATTAATCTATGGAATATGGGGATCAAAGGGTGTTTAAACTACTCAAAAACCGCCCTAAAATCGCCCCTAAGATGCCCAAAGTCGTCCAGGATCAAATAGGTATCATATGGGACCGAAAAAAGGGTTTTTATAGGTTTTTGCCGCATCCCGACCGCGAACGGGCGTTTGTGGCAAGGCAAACGCCCGTTTGCCAGAAAAGCCAACTCGGCTTGTATGTAAATTTGCTCCGTAAACGCTCGTTTGGATCATGTCTTCAGTAAATCATCAATAACTTCTTTTGTAGAGCTCCGATTTGAACGATTCAAGATGCGTTGGAAAGCTCGTTCAATTACCTACAACTTTCATAAAGACAACTCTTCCTGAAAGTGTCTCCAGGTGTGACCAAAATGCCCCTAAAGTGACTGGTTCAGATTTCGTCAATGATTCTTCACTCTTTTCTCCTCCTTGGCCCCAAATCTCGTTCTTTCTCGAGACTCTCTTCCTTATTCTTGACCTTATACATCAATCTAAGCCTGAAAACAAAGACACGAACACACCAAGGCATAATATACATTGACAGAAACGTAACGAAATCCACATAAAACATGAGTTTTTAGGACGAAAACGTCATTAGTCTCGAAACATGCATATAAGTGAATATCGTTCATATACTACCCATAATAGCCCAAAAGAAAACCATGAATAACTCGTAAAAGGAGGTAATCTCATATAAGAAATACACTACAATTTGACTCCCATCAACTACCCCCCACTTAGCTTTTGCTCGCCTCGAGCAAACAAAGCGACTCTAAAATGTAACATAGAGTCAACATTGTAGTCATACACGGGATCATCATATGCAAAGGGCAAGTGAAAACAACCAGGCAAGTTCAATTGAGTCTAATCCTACCTTATTACAAAAACGGAAAGTGAGTGTGTGCATAGCTTCTCATTCATTCATCACAGTTAACCGGTTCAGATTATAGATGCATGACTATTGTTATTACACCATAGGCTTATAGGTAGGACTTGCAAAGTTGTAACGTTAGGCTAGGGACAGGGTTAAACGAAAAGATAAAAGGAATATCAAAAGAGAAAAACGAGTGAGCTTAATCAAAACTTCTTCAAATTGCCTCATAACTCACCTCCTTAGCTTGGCTCAAGCAAGCATTATCCTTCTTTACTCTCAATTCCAAACATAATTCAATGAAAACTCGTCCACCAACGCCACTTTGGAAGAATTAATACACGGCCTTCATCACACATTCTTTGACTCAACTTTTTTCAAACACTTTGTTCCATTTTTTTTTGACCGATTTTGATTTTTTTTTCTTTTTTTTTAATAAACCAAACACCAATACTTTTTGCTACCCATTCTCATTCATGGTACAAAAGATTCACCAACACCACACTTTGATACACATCTTCACCACCCCACACTTGTGCTAGCAAGTGTGCCCAAAATAAGATTCAAACTCACTCGTAGGGTGCCAAAGAAATATAGACCATAAATAAAGGCTAAGGGTTGGTAATTATAGGCTAATCAACGAATGCCTACGTTCAGGTGGGGGTCTAACCACCCTACAAAGGCTCGGAGGGGTTTCTGTGGAAATTATGTACAGGGTTGGCTATTTGGCTCTAGTTGGGTCAAAGTAATGCCAGGACCGTCATCCCTTAATCTACCAAGATTGACTTTTCTATTTCGCCTCGAAGTTAATGGTATAAGTTCTAAGTAATAGAATAGACTTTGACAACTATAAGCATCACTAATTACCATAACTCATGATATTGAAGCTATTAAGTGCGTGTGTAGTCCATTTTTATAACAAGATCACGACTTAACTCGCATGCATTTACTCAATTGTAAAACACTTAACCTAAGGATATCATGATTCAACATATAACACAACATCAATCCATGAAATTTTTTAAAATATGGCCCAAATTCACACGATATAGCAAAAACTAAGCCTACAAGTCATTCAAGTACATGAAAACATGGCATAAAAATTTATCAACAAAAATAGTGAAGCTAAGTCTCCTAACCCCCACTTAAACGAAGCACTGTCCTCAGTGTGTGAGTGACAAAGGAAATAAAAAAACTTAGCGGAACTGTCGGCAAAGCTCATCCAATGCAATGCAACAACCGCAAATTAATCTCCCAGGGTGCCTGTGCTACAAAGTAAACACAAAGAATTCTCTACAACGAAAGGCCGAAACCTTAAGTGTAGGTAACACAAACATGGAGATGTATATATAAAGAAAATATCGGCTATAGCATGCATGTCAAAAACAAGAATCGGGAGTAAAATATCCTCTCAGGGTCCCAACAAGATCTAAACAAATAAAGCAAAAAGGTGGGTTGCCTCCCATAAGCGCATGTGTTTTACGTCGTTGGCTCGACCATATGGCACTTAAGCAGACTCAAAACACTTAAGACTCAAAACAACTCAAACCAGAATATTTCACACAAGCATCAAACTCGTCAACCAAATCTAGACTCAAGAAGACCAATAGCTTAAGAAAAGTGAACAAATCGAGAACCATGGAAATTGAATTGTCTAAAAACTTACCTCTTTTGGTCCTTGATGCTACCTCTTCCCAATGTGGTCTCTTTCTCACACTTCTTTGAGCCGCATTCACTGGAGGGAGTGAAAACTTGATCTCATAATACTCATCATCACAAGGTGGATGAGTGAAGTAATCCGGGACCATCGTATCAGGAATCACCAATCCATCCGGTGGCTTCAATTTTAGTGGCTCATCAACTTGATCTCGATCCACAAGTGAGCTTGACGGTAGAATGAGCGATCCCAACATCTCCTTAGTCTCGATCTCCACATAATCGACGACCACAATCGAATCTACCATACTCTCTGTCAAGTCATCATTTTGTATATCGTGGGAAGGCGGTGTAGTAGACAACAGTTGCACCGCTTCCATCTCAAAATCTTGCAGTTCTTCTTCATCCCAGAGCGTTTCATTACCAAATATTTCTTGCTCATTCAAAACAATAGTCGGCTCCACTTTACACTCCACCAAGGTATCATCAGATATTTCAATAGAATGTGATATGTGCTATAGGCGATCCCAACTCAGTCACTTGCTCCGTCCTAAAAATTGTGAGATCCCTCTGAACAGCAGCTAACTCTTTTTTCATAGCTTTCAACTCAGTTTCCATCCTCCCTCGCTCTGCTGCTTTCTTTGGTTGGGCAACTCCCAGCTCTCTACCACTAACCGATTGATTAACCTCACTCTCCACCTGAACTTCTTCACTGTCAGCTTCCTCTGCAACCTTATTCACCTCATGTACACAAGCCTTTTTTTCATGTTCTAGCTCCCGGGCTTCCTTAAGCGAGAGGAGATCCTTGGATATGTCTAGCAACATGTTCTTCCTACGTGCCCATTATGCTCTAGTCGTGGAGGTTCTATACTCACCGCGCACACTCCTTTGGTGGAGTGCCCAAATCCGATCCATAGATTCCGTGATCTCCCTCTGCAACTCATCCATCTGCTTCTCCCAGTCAGAACTATGGTGTATCCGCACTCTCTCGACTTTCGCCATAGAAACCCTCTCTGCCAGCTCCTCTATTATCTCAACTTCCCGTTCTTCTTCAGCATGTCCGGGATCAATCTCGTATTCCTCTTGCGGTTGAGATACAGAATGGTCATACTGACTCTGCTGCTGCTGTATAAGTTGTTGCAGGAGTTGTTGGGAGACATGGTCTTGATACCCCTCATCCCTTAGCATTTGCAGCTCTCGGTTGACATTCGCTTGGTTGAACTCCGGTTTAAAGTTCTGGCAATTCTGCTGAACCGGTTGATATTGTTGGACTGGTTGAAAATCACCAATCCCATTCCCCTGATTCCAATCATGCCCGTTCCCACCAAACTCGTCCATTCTTGTTTCCATTCGAATAACCGTAGTATTGATTACTCGGTTTGCACTAGGGTGCGATAATCCCAAGAACTCTGGTTACTCTGCTGCTGATATATAGGTTGAGGCGCATACCATTGTTGTGCATATTGGTTCATTGTCATCCCTTGTTGTTCAGGTTGGTAGTGTGAAGGTGAGACTCTATCCATTGTAGCTTACACTGCAAGATCTCAGAAAACAACACCACACAATCAAAGCATCTCGTCACCACCACCACAGCAATAGGTGGTGTGACGCTTCAATATACGAACTCCATCAAGAAAAAAAAAAAAAAAAAAAAAAAAAAAATAAAAATAAAAATAAAACGACCTAAGCCCAAGCTTTCAGTCAACTTGCAAGATATTCACCATGTACTCCCCGGCAACGGCGCCACAATTCTTGATAGCAAAATACTTAACCGCTAACCTTAACCGACAGAGTATCGGGTCAACGGTAGTATAGTGGTTTCAAGGTCGAATCCACAGGGAATAATAGTGAAGTACCAAAGTCGACGTCGATGTATAACATTTATATGATAAAAATTACGATGTTTTATATACATTATCAACTCTTTTTATATAAAATATAAGTAATTATAACGATAATCTTATAAAATATTAATAGTTATGAATAAATCTAAATACTATAAAAATCAAGTAAAAATGATAAAAAGTTATAAATTTTGTACCGGGTTAATAACCGGAGTGTCGTGTCAGATTCACGTGGGTATTTTTGGTATTTTATTTACAGATCTTAGGTAAACCAAGACCCCGAGTGACGACACTTTTTGGAGTAAAATCATATCTTTTGAAGGAATTAAGGAAGTGCCACGAGTTTTAAAGTCAAGTGGATCAATGGTTCGTGACACCGTATCAAGTTATATTTTCGACGAACAAATGACCCATCAAAAAGGCATTTTCTGAAGAAAAGTCCTTCAGGGAAGTTGTAGATCTTCTCAAGAGCTTTCCAACGCATCTTGAATTATGTCATTTGGAGATCCATAGCTCAAGTTATGATTTTATCAAGTTTCAGATCAAGTTTGGAAAAAATCTATCCGGATCGATCCGGAATTACCTCGGATCGATCCGAAGAGACATGATGATTACCCAGCATGTGGCCCTGCAGAGAAAAATCCAGGGGATAAGATTTTTTATTCCCGGATCGATCCGGCTTGGAAAAATCGCCTATAAATAGAGGCACATTGCCGGGCACATAGGGGGGTACCAAATATATTTTCTTTACCTCTTTTTATTAGTAGTAGGTATGTATATAGGCCTTATGCCATAAATAAAGTAGTATCGTATAATGCTCGAGAAATTATCAGAAGATCAATGTTGTTGAAGTCGTTGTAGCATCCGGAAGAATACAGCTTCTGATTCAATTGTTGTAATCGGGTAAAATTTCTAAAGTATTTATGTTTGTTATGTTTGTTTTTATTTTCGTATAATGTTAGTAGGCTAAATCTAATAACTAGCCAAAGTTATGTAATCGTTTTATTTCGATCTTTTCGGTAAAGGAATGTTGTCTAAGTAAAATTGACTAAAATTGAGTTAATTGAATCTTTTTCTATTGATAAAGTTTGATTCGAAAGAATTCATAATCTAATTATGAATTGACGCTCGATAGTTAGGTTATGAACTCGTTAATAGAAAAACCGGAGGGTAAAATTGGCCGAGTGAATAACGTGACAACGGAACCCGGTTTCTACCCGGGGGCGCGATTTGTCCTAAAAAGATGAATCTTATTGAAATTTGTACTCGAGATCGTAATAATGTTAAATCATCGGTTTAATTGAAACTTAAACCGGAAAGTTGAATCGTCCGGCCTTGACAACCGGAGCCTTTAAATAAAATTGACCGTTTGACGAACGGAATGACTCCTTTTTATTCAAAGGTAGAATCGTACTCGGGACTGTTCGGAAAAACCGTAACGATTGTGGATCTTGGAGTGATGACAATGGACATATGACAATTTCGTACGCTTATGTGAGGAGGAATTGTTAACCTCGAGAGTGCACCGTTTCATTTACTCAATTGAACCTAATATAAAAGGAAAGATCGAGCACATTCCATTCACTGAAAAGATCGTATAAATCAATTATATAAACTTTGGCTAGTTCTCTAATAATATATTTGGCATCTGTATATTTATATCTATATATATATTCTGCAACTTATGCATATCTATATATATTTATATATCTATATCTATTATATTAGAATAAATTTTAAATTATGCATTTATTTTATGTTAAGTAAAATAGTAGTGATCTGTGTTATAAAACTGAGATTTAGATCGAGTTAATAACAGCTCTTTGGTGTTTAACCACACTTAGAAGAATTACTAAGTTCCCTGAGGATACGATACTCGACTCACCATACAAGCACTACGGTTTGACCCGATACACTTGTCGGTTAAGGACCAGGTATTAGCACTAGAAAAGGCCACGTCGGCTTTACGGCGCCGTTGCCGGGGAACGACGCTAACTTCTTTTTTGTGTCTATGGTTACTACTTGTATTAGCTCAAAATTCTCGAGAATAAGTCAACACTTTTCTTATCTCATTTCTATTTTTATTTTCGTCGGTACTTACCTTATAGGTAAGTTACCATTTTTTACTACTATTAATTTCGTGTTATTTTCTATTTTCGTTAGTTGATGACCGAAGTGGTAAGGCCCCACTCACTCCTTATAAGCCCGACATAAACACTTACGAAAGGCGAGTTAAGAGTAGAGAGAAAACGTGGTCATACTAGTCGGGGAAATCCCGACGAATCATCTTCAAACAGAAATACGAGAATGGCTGAAATCAGTGATGAAACACCTGAACAAGGGCTGGAACATGCTCAAGGGCATGGACAAAACCCTATTAACCCTAATAATAATAATAATAATAATAGAAATAATCAAAATCGGAACCAGAATAATCGTAATAATCCGCCAAATCTGAGACCAATCTGTGACCAAACCGTAAGAAGAAATCAGACTAATAATCCCATACTTTTACCTAATGAAGGAGCGAATAATTTCAAGATTAAATCTCATATTTTTGGTTTAATTGACGCAAGAGCCCAATTCTAGGAGAAGATGATGAAGATCCGCATCATCATCTCTATCTTTTTGAAGAACTGTGCAATACAAACCAAAAGTCAAGGTGCTCACAAGGAATTAACAAGGATGACTATGTTTCCTTTTTCTCTAAAAGGACGAGCCCGAGATTGGTTTATGTCTCTTCCACATCATTCACTTACAAGTTGGGAGGAGATTCAAGCGAATTTACGAAACAATATTTCACTCTGGACGGAATTTGGAATTAAAAGTCGAGGTTGCTAACTTTAGACAAGGATCCGAAGAAACGCTCGGGAATGCAGGAAAGATTTAAAAAATTGTTAAGAGCTTGTCCCGACCATGGTTATTCCTTAGATATGCAAATTCAACTTTTTTGTCGTAAATTAAGAAAAGATTCACGTCTTGATGTAGATCATGCATGTGGTGGTTCTTTAATGATGAGTGAAGCTCAATTAGTTTACGATGCTATAGAAAAGATTTCCAAAAATAACAGAATGTGGGAAACCGGTTCTAGCACCAGAAAAGTAGCTTTTGCAGGAGAATGTACGTATAATACGGAAGTTCTAGCACATTTAGAAAATTTAAGTAAGAAATTTGATGACCTACAATCGAGCAAAAACCAAAGTTCAGAAAATAGTACGCCAACTGAATACTCAATTCAGGATAAAATGCCACTAGGGATCGAAGAACCAACAGGATACTCAAGAGAGGAGGTGAGTTTTCTTCAGCAGCATAGGAATTTAAACAATGCTTACTCAAACTCGTTTAATGCTATTAGAAGAGATCACCCTACTTATCGATGGTCCGAAAACCCTAGTAAGCAAGGACAACCGCCGTATCCGAGTTCCATATAGGAACATGAATAATAATCAAGTTTATCAAGAAAACACGTCTAATCGAATTTACAATCATTACCTAGATCCTATCCTCAACATACCACTCAAAGTATACCGGTAACTCAAAGTTCAACTCGGCTACAGTGCGAAGGAGTTGAAAAATGGGAAAAACTAATGGAAAATATGATGGGTGTAGTATCTACTCAAGCTAAAAATATAGAAACGATGGTGACTTCTATTGGTACAGTCACTAAGGACATGAGTTCAATGAAAACATCTATGAGTGGACATGATACCGGGATGAGAACGATAGAAGCCTCATTAAGGAATATGGAAGATCATTTGAGTAGGGAAGGTGAACGTAATAACGAGCGGACCCCCGGGAGGATTACCAAGTAACACTTTGAAAGGAACCCAAGAGAGGTAAATGTTGTAGTTACGAGAAGTAGGAAGCTCGGTGGAAGTAATGGAGTTGAAAACTTTGGGAATAATGAAGTAGAAGATGACTTAGATGGTAAGAATGATAAAACTAAAGATGAACTTGAATTTACGGATGAGGAAGAAGAAATTATAGAAAATTTCTTGAAAAGAAATAAAAGTTTGGAACTTTGAAAGTGAAAGGGAAAATTGGGTAAAAATCCCTAGGATTACGAAAGATCCCATGGATAAAGATTTAAGGACTTTATTTAAGGAACATGTTAGAATGGAAGATAATGAAAACAAGGATGAAAAACAGGAAGAAGCTGAAGGAATCTAAAGTAGAGATTGATTCGGGGAACAATTTAAAAGAAAAAATTCAAGAACACGAAACATGGCAACCGAGTAATACTCGAAGGTTTAAGGAAAAAGGAAAAGAGAAAGCTGACAAAGGAGCCAAAGGTCATAGATTTAGAATCTTTACCTTACCCTCCTAAAGATCAAATCAAAAAGGCAAAAACTGATAAGAAGTATGCTCGTTTCCTTGACACTTTTCGTCATATTCAAGTTAATATCCCTGTTATTGAAGCTCTGATTAATATACCTGCCTATGGAAAATTTCTGAAAGAAATTTTGTCAAACAAGAAAAAATTAGAGGAATATGAGAATATATGCCTAAATGAAGAATGTTCCGCAGTTTTGCAGCATAAGTTACCACCTAAACGAAAGATCTGGTAGTTTTACCATTCCGTGTGAAATTGGAGGATTTGTTTAAGAAGGTCTTATGTGATCCGGAGCGAGTATAAATCTAATGTCTTATGAGGATTATAAAAAGCTAGGCATAGGAAAGCTTACTAAGACTGAAATGACTCTGCAAATGGCAGATAGATCGATTAAGTACCCTAAAGGAATTATTAAGGACGTATTGGTTAAAGTAGACAAATTCTATTTTCCAGTAGACTTTGTAGTTATGGAAATGGAAGATGGTTATTCAGCACCTCTTATTCTAGGTCGTCCATTTCTAGCTACAGGAAGAACTTTAATCGATGTTCAGAAAGGAGAATTAATTTTGAGAGTCAATGAAGATGAAGTTGCTTTCAATATTTTCAAAGCTATGAATCATCCATCATCAGAATCGTGTTCTTTTATAGAAGATATTCATTCTGTCTACGATAATCAGTCACCAACTTTTGAAGACAGATTAGAAGAATGCTTAACTCTGTCTATCTATAAAGAAGATGAGGAAGACATTGAAATGAAAGAGATAATTCTTTCTTTAGATACAGAAAGTTTTACCTTTAAGCCACCATGGCATAAGTATTTGGAATTAGAACTAGAAGGACCAATTCTTAAATCGTCAATAAAAGATCCGCCAAAGAACACGGAATTGAAACCGTTACCTTTAAATATGAAATATGCTTTTCTTGAAACGATAATCTATTACCGATTATTATTTCATCGGCTTTAAGCGAGCAACAAGAAGATCAAGCTGCTTAGAATGTTGAAAAAGCATAAGAAAGCTTTTGGATGGACGATTGCCGATATTCGAGGTATTAGCCACGAGATTTGCGTTCATAAGATAATTCTGAAGGAAGATGCTAAGCCTTGTATTCAACCGCAACGCCGCCTCAACCCAAATTTGCAGTTAATTGTTAAGAAGGAGGTCATTAAGCTATTAGAAATGGGAATAATTTTCCCCATATCAGATAGTGAATGGGTAAGTCCAACTCAAGTGGTACCAAAGAAAGGAGGTTTCACAGTGAAAGAGAATGATAGGAATGAATGGATTCCAACAAGAGAAATTACAGGTTATCGAATGTGCATTGATTTTAGGAAACTGAATGATCATACTAAGAAAGATCATCATCCACTTCCATTCATAGTTCAAATGTTGGAACGTTTAAGTGGTCATAAATATTACTGTTTCTTAGATGGTTATTCAGGTCATTTACAGATTTTCATTGCGGCGGGAGATAGGGAAAAGACTACTTTCACTTGTCCTTATGGAACTTTTGCGTATAAAAGAATGCCGTTTGGTTTATGTAATGCTCCTGCTACGTTTCAAAGATGCATGATGGCTATATTTTCCGATATGGTTGAGAAATTCTTAGAAATTTTTATGGACGACTTTAGTGTTTACGGAGATTCTTTTGGTAAATGTTTGTCGCACTTAGAAAAAGTGTTACAACGTTGTGAGGATACCAATTTAGTTTTAAATTGGGAAAAATGTCATTTAATGGTATCAGAAGGAATTGTCCTAGGCCATAGAATCTCTGAATTAGGAATTGAAGTTGATAAAGCCAAGGTGGAAGTGATTGAAAAATTACCACCACCAGTTAAAACAAGGACTCTAAGAGGATTTCTTGGACATGCAGGATTTTATAGGAGATTTATTGCCGATTTTTCAAAGATAGCAAAGCCTCTAAGTCATTTGCTTGAAAAGGAAGTACCTTTTAACTTTGATGGTAAATGTAAGGAAGCTTTTCAGACCTTAAAAGCGAGATTGACTACTGCACCAGTGCTAGTAGCACCAGATTGGAATTTGCCATTTGAGATTATGTGTGATGCCGGTGATTTAGGTTTGTAGGAGCGAGTTTTAGGTCAAAGATATAACAAAATTCTCAAAGCTATTTACTATGCATCTCATACATTAATCTGACTCAAGCGAACTATACAACTACGAAAAAGAAGCTGTTGGTTGTAATTTTTGCCTTAGATAAGTTCGGATCGTATATTGTTGGTTCTAAGGTAATAATTTATACGAACCATTCGGCTTTGAAGTATTTACTAAGTAAGAAGGATGCGAAACCACGTCTTCTTAGATGGATTCTCTTACTTCAAGAATTTGATATTGAAATTAACGATAAAAAGGGAAGTGAGAATGTAGTAGCGGATCATCTAAGTAGAATGGAAAATGATGTTGAGAAAGGAATAGAAATTAAAGATTCATTTCACGATGAACAAGCTGTTTAGAATAGATACTCCTTCGACCATGCGAGTTATTAAAGAATAGAATTCCTTCTAAGGAAATGTCACCCTGGTTTGGAGATATCATTAATTACTTAACTTTGTGATTATATTCCGTCTCATTGGACTTGGCGACGAGAAGAAGAAATTCTTTTATGACTTAAAATTTTATTGCGGGAGGAACCGGACCTTTTCCGTAAATGTTCGGATGGGATAATCGAAAAGTGTGTGCACGATAATGAAATTTTAAGTATTTTATCATTTTGTCATGATCGTGAGGCGGGAGGTCATCATGGAGGTTGGAAAAGCTTGCTTTTAAAGTTTTACAATGTGGTTTTTATTGGCCTACACTATATAGAGATGCTTATAAGTATGTTAAATCTTGTGAGTCTTGTCAAAAATGGGGAAATGTATCTAAAAAACATGAAATGCCTATGCAACCTATTTTAGAATGTGAGTTATTTGATGTTTGGGGTATAGATTTCATGGGACCATTCCCTATATCTTTTGGAAAAAGATTTATTCTAGTAATGGTAGATTATGTTTCGAAATGGGTAGAAGCTGAAGCTCTTCCCACTAATGATACCAAAGTTGTCATACGATTCCTTAAAAAGAATATATTTACACGTTATGGCATTCCGAGGGCTATCATTAGCGATAGAGGTTCACACTTTTGTAATAGACCATTTACCAAGATAATTGAAAAATATGGTGTAACGCATAAGTTAGGAACGCCCTATCATCCGCAAACCAGTTTTCGGTAGAGGTGTCTAATAGAGAAATCAAAAGAATTGTAGAAAAGACCAGTGGATTCAAACCGAAAAAACTGGGCAGTTAAGCTAGACGATGCATTATGGGCATATAGAACAGCTTTTAAAACACCAATTGGTTGTTCTCCCTATAAGTTAGTTTTTGGTAAGTCTTGTCATCTCCCAATTGAGTTAGAACACCGAGCCTTCTGGGCTATTAAATTTCTGAATTTCGATCCTAAGGCTGTCGGTGATCATAGATTGCTTCAATTGACAGAACTAGAAGAATTCCGCCTCGATTCTTATGAAAACGCTCGAATCTACAAGGAACGCACGAAATCTTTTCACGATAAGAGAATCTATAGGCGTGAGTTCCATGTAGGTGATCGAGTACTCTTGTACAATTCACGTTTAAAGTTATTTCCGGGAAAGCTTAAATCAAGATGGAAGGTCCATTTAAAGTAACAAGGGTTTATAAATGCGGAGGCATTGAACTAGCGATGGAAATACAACTTTTATAGCCAATGGCCATAGAGTAAAGTTATTTGTGGAAGGAGAAGGAACCGCACTAAAAGAAGAAATAATGCTACTAATTGATCCTCCGACAAAGTAAAAAGCAGAGAAATCAAGAAACAGAAAAGTAGAGGAAATAAAACGATTACAGCTCCTCTAATAACTAGCCAAAGTTATGTAATCGTTTTATTTTGATCTTTTCGGTAAAGGAATGTTGTCTAAGTAAAATTGACTAAAATTGAGTTAATTGAATCTTTTTCTATTGATAAAGTTTGATTCGAAAGAATTCATAATCTAATTATGAATTGACGCTCAGTAGTTAGGTTATGAACTCGTTAATAGAAAAACCGGAGGGTAAAATTGGCCGAGTGAATAACGTGACAACGGAACCCGATTTCCTACCCGGGGGCGATTTGTCCTAAAAAGATGAATCTTATTGAAATTTGTACTCGAGATCGTAATAATGTTAAATCATCGGTTTAATTGAAACTTAAACCGGAAAGTTGAATCGTCCGGCCTTGACAACCGGAGCCTTTAAATAAAATTGACCGTTTGACGAACGGAATGACTCCTTTTTATTCAAAGGTAGAATCGTACTCGGGACTGTTCGGAAAAACCGTAACGAGTTGTGGATCTTGGAGTGATGACAATGGACATATGACAATTTCGTACGCTTATGTGAGGAGGAATTGTTAACCTCGAGAGTGCACCGTTTCATTTACTCAATTGAACCTAATATAAAAGGAAAGATCGAGCACATTCCATTCATTTGAAAAGATCGTATAAATCAATTATATAAACTTTGGCTAGTTCTCTAATAATATATTTGGCATCGTATATTTATATCTATATATATATTACGCAACTTATGCATATCTATATATATTTATATATCTATATCTATTATATTAGAATAAATTTTAAATTATGCATTTATTTTATGTTAAGTAAAATAGTAGTGATCTGTGTTATAAAGCGAGATTTAGATCGAGTTAATAACGGCTCTTTGGTGTTTAACCACACTTAGAAAAATTACTAAGTTCCACGAGGATACGATACTCGACTCACCATACTAGCACTACGGTTTGACCCGATACACTGTCGGTTAAGGACTGGTATTAGCACTAGAAAAGGCCACGTCAACGTCTAAACTTGGTTCAAGTCAATATTAAGTGAAAAGTATTATAGCTAATGCAGACAATAAATATTATTCTAACGAATTTATCTAGGTGATTAAAAGGCATAGCCGAACTACGATCCAACATGTTACTTTTACCCCACAGGAAAGACTTGACAAGGAGTGTGTCTTAACCGACCTACCTATCCAATTCAGTTTATATGACATCCACGGGTGTCAACTCCTTATTCTTGCGTTAAGGTCTGAACAACTCTCGCGAACCCCACATACTAGGCTTATTAACCCTCCCTTTAGAAAGCTAACTCGCCTAACATGGTTGACCGAATAATGAGCCGCTCGGGAACACGATAAGAACCTCACATAGGCATAGTCTTAACGTCTAGCTAGGTTGTCAATCTAACAATCAAGGCTATGCCTAGTGATTCTAATACCCGTATCCCACACCTCGCCGCAAAATACATATATAAGCTCGATGTGTGTGTAACAGTGAACAAGGTTGTCAATCTCATTCAAAGCTATTAAAACAATCAAAACAAGTTTTAGAACATTAATTCATCATACAAACGTTTAATTAAGCGCTACACAACTCTCATCTCATCCCCCTTTGGGATTTTCACCCGTTTTCACATATTCGGCTACACAACTACTTTAGCTACTCATAATCATACTAACAATGAAGTAATTAAAGGAAATTATACTAAGAACAATAATAAACGAAAGCATAATCATCATAAAAATCAAACCTTGAATATTGAGTAAATGTACTGTGCTAAAAGTCGACTTTTGGTGTTGAAACAGAAATTTAATCTAATAAAAAGTATGTAGAATCAATGGAATTAATCTATGGAATATGGGGATCAAAGGGTGTTTAAACTACTCAAAAACCGTGCTAAAATCGCCCCTAAGATGCCCAAAGTCGTCCAGGATCAAATAGGTATCATATGGGACCGAAAAAAGGGGTTTTTATAGGTTTTTGCCGCATCCCGACCGCGAACGGGCGTTTGTGGCCAAGTAAACGCCCGTTTGCCAGAAAAGCCAACTCGCTGTATGTAAATTTGCTCCGTAAACGCTCGTTTGGATCCTGTCTTCAGTAAATCAGCAATAACTTCTTGTGTATAGCTCCGATGTGAACGATTCAAGATGCGTTGGAAAGCTCGTTCAATTACTTACAACTTTAATGAAGACAACTCTTCCTGAAAGTGTTTCCAAGTGTGACCAAAATGCCCTTGAAGTGACTGGTTCAGATTTCGTCAATGATTCTTCACTCTTTTCTCCTCCTTGGCAAATCTCGTTCTTTCTCGAGACTGTCTTCCTTATTCTTGACCCTATACATCAATCTAAGCCTAAAAACAAAGACACGAACACCAAGGCATAATATACATTGACAGAAACGTAACGAAATCCACATAAAACATGAGTTTTTAGGACGAAAACGTCATTAGTCTCGAAACATGCATATAAGTGAATATCGTTTATATACTACCCATAATATCCCGAAATAACCCTGAATAACTCGTAAAAGGAGGTAATCTCATATAAGAAATACACTACAATTTGACTCCCATCAACTACCCCCCACTTAGCTTTTACTCGCCCCCGAGCAAACAAAGCGACTCAAAAATGTAACATAGAGTCAACATTGTAGTCATACACGGGATCATCATATGCAAAGGGCAAGTGAAAACAACCAGGCAAGTTCAATTGAGTCTAATCCTACCTTATTACAAAAACGGAAAGTGAGTGTGTGCATAGCTTCTCATTCATTCATCACAGTTAACCGGTTCAGATTATAGATGCATGACTATTGTTATTACACCATAGGCTTATACTTCATAAACATCTCCACTAATCGAGGTCAAATCCAGGCTAACTAAGGTCAGGTAGGACTTGCAAAGTTGTAACGTTAGGCTAGGGACGGGGTTAAACGAAAAGATAAAAGGAATATCAAAAGAGAAAAACGAGTGAGCTTAACCAAAACTTCTTCAAGCGCCTCGTAACTCACCTCCTTAGCTTGGCTCAAGCAAGCATTCTCCTTCTTTACTCTCAATTCCAAACATAATTCAATGAAAACTCGTCCACCAATGCCACTTTGGAAGAATTAATACACGGCCTTCATCACAAAATCTTTGACTCAACTTTTTTCAAACACTTTGTTCCATTTTTTTTTTTTTGACTGATTTTGATTTTGATTTTTTTTTCTTTTTTTTTAATAAACCAAACACCAATACTTTTTGCTACCCATTCTCATTCATGGTACAAAAGATTCACCAACACCACACTTTGATACACATCTTCACCACCCCAAACTTGTGCTAGCAAGTGTGCCCAAAATAAGATTCAAACTCACTCGTAGGGTGCCAAAGAAATGTAGACCACAAATAAAGGCTAAGGGTCGGTAATTATAGGCTAATCAACGAATGGCTACGTTCGGGTGGGGGTCTAACCACCCTACAAAGGCTCGGAGGGGTTTACGTGGAAATTATGTACGGGGTTGGCTATTTGGCTCTAGTTGGGTCAAAGTAATGCCGGGACCGTCGTCCACTTAATCTACCAAGATTGACTTTTCTATTTCGCCTCGAAGTTAATGGTATAAGTTCTAGGTAACGAATAGACTTTGAAAACTATAAGCATCACTAATTACCATAACTCATGATATTGAAGCTATTAAGTGTGTGCGTAGTCCATTTTTATAACAAGATCACGACTTAAGCATTTACTCAATTGTAAAACACTTAACCTAAGGATATCATGATTCAACATATAACACAACATCAATCCATGAAATTTTTTAAAATATGGCCCAAATTCACACGATATAGCAAAAACTAAGCCTACAAGTCATTCAAGTACATGAAAACATGGCATAAAATTTTATCAACAAAAACAGTGAAGCTAAGTCTCTTACCCCCCCCCCCACTTAAACGAAGCACTTCCTCGGTGTGTGAGTGATAAAGGAAAAAAAAAAAACTTAGCGGAAGCTGTCGGCAAAGCTCATCCAATGCAATACAACAACCGCAAATGTATCTCCCGGGGTGCACATTGCTACAAAGTAAACACAAAGAATTCTCTACAACGAAAGGCCGAAACCTTAAGTGTAGGTAACACAAACATAGAGATGTATATATAAAGAAAATATCGGCTATAGCATGCATGTCAAAAACAAGAATCGGGAGTAAAATATCCTCTCAAGGTCCCAATAAGATCTAAACAAATAAAGCAAAAAGGTGGGTTGCCTCTCATAAGCGCCTGTGTTTTACGTCGTTGGCTCGACCATATGGCACTTAAGCAGACTCAAAACACTTAAGACTCAAAACAACTCAAACCAGAATATTTCACATAAGCATCAAACTCGTCAACCAAAATCTAGACTCAAGAAGACAAATAGCTTAAGAAAAGTGAACAAAGCGAGAACCATGGAAATTGAATTGTCTAAAAACTTACCTCTTTTGGTCCTTGATGCTACCTCTTCCCAATGTGGTCTCTTTCTCACACTTCTTTGAGCCGCATTCACCGGAGGGAGTGAAAACTTGATCTCATAATACTCATCATCACAAGGTGGATGAGTGAAGTAATCCGGGAACATCGTATCAGGAATCACCAATCCATCCGGTGGCTTCAATTTTAGTGGCTCATCAACTTGATCTCGATCCACAAGTGAGCTTGACGGTAGAATGAGCGATCCCAACATCTCCTTAGTCTCGATCTTCACATAATCGACGACCACAATCGAATCTACCATACTCTCTGTCAAGTCATCATTTTGTATATCGTGGGAAGGCAGTGTAGTAGACAACAGTTGCACAGCTTCCATCTCAAAATCTTGCAGTTCTTCTTCATCCCAGAGCGTTTCATTACCAAAGATTTCTTGCTCACTCAAAACAATAGTCGGCTCCACTTTACACTCCACCAAGGTATCATAAGATATTTCAATAGAATGTGATGGTGCTATGGGCGATCCCAACTCAGTCACTTACTCCGTCCTAAAAATTGGGAGATCCCTCTGAACAGCATCTAACTCCTTTCGCATAGCTTTCAACTCAGTTTCCATCCTCTCTCGCTCTGCTGCTTTCTTTGGTTGGGCAACTCCCAGCTCTCTACCACTAACCGATTCATCAACCTCACTCTCCACCTGAACTTCTTCACTGTCAGCTTCCTCTGCAACCTTATTCACCTCATGTACACAAGCCTTTTTTTCATGTTCTAGCTCCCGGGCTTCCTTAAGCGAGAGGAGATCCTTGGATATGTCTAGCAACATGTTCTTCCTGCGTGCCCATTCTGCTCTAGTCGTGGAGGTTCTATACTCACCGCGCACACTCATTCGATGGAGTGCCCAAATCCGATCCATAGATTCCGTGATCTCCCTTTGCAACTCATCCATCCGCTTCTCCCAGTCAGAACTATGGTGTATCCGCACTCTCTCGACTTTCGCCATGAAACCCTCTCTGCCAGCTCCTCTATTATCTCAACTTCCCGTTCTTTTTCAGCATGTCCGGGATCAATCTTGTATTCCTCTTGCGGTTGAGATACAGAATGGTCATACTGACTCTGCTGCTGCTGTATAAGTTGTTGAAGGAGTTGTTGGGAGACATGGTCTTGATACCCCTCATCCCTTAGCATTTGCAGCACTCGGTTGACATTCGCTTGGTTGAACTCCGGTTTAAAGTTCTGGCAATTCTGCTGAACCGGTTGATATTGTTGGACTGGTTGAAAATCACCAATCCCATTCCCCTGATTCCAATCATGCCCGTTCCCACCAAACTGTCCATTACTGTTTCCATTCAAATAACCGTAGTATTGATTCTGGTTTGCACTAGGGCACTGATAATCCCAAGAACTCGGTTACTCTGCTTCTTCGATATATAGGTTGAGGCGCATACCATTGTTGTGCATATTGGTTCATTTTCATCCTTGTTGTTACGGTTGGTAGTGTGGAGGTGAGACTCTATCCATTGTAGCTTACACTGCAAGATCTCAGAAAACAACACCACACAATCAAAGTATCTCGTCACCACCACCACAGCAATAGGTGGTGTGACGCTTCAATATACGAACTCCATCAAGAAAAGAAAAGAAAAAAAAAAGAAAAAAAATAAAAATAAAAATAAAACGACCTAAGACCAAGCTTTCAGTCAACTTACAAGATATTCACCATGTACTCCCCGGCAACGGCGCCAAAATTCTTGATAGAAAAATACTTAACCGCTAACCTTAACCGACAGAGTATCGGGTCAACGGTAGTATAGTGGTTTCAAGGTCGAATCCACAGGGAATAATAGTGAAGTACCAAAGTCGATGTCTAAACTTGGTTCAGGTCAATATTAAGTGAAAAGTAATATAGCTAATGCAGAAAATAAATATTATTCTAACGGATTTATCTAGGTGATTAAAAGGCATAGCCGAACTACGATCCAACAGGTTACTTTTACCGCACAGGAAAGACTTGACAAGGAGTGTGTCTTAACCGACCTACCTATCCAATTCAGTTTATATGACATACACGGGTGTCAAATCCTTATTCTTGCGTTAAGGTCGAACAACTCTCGCTTAACCCCCATACTAGGCTTATTAACCCTCCCTTTAGAACGCTAACTCGCCTCACATGGTTGACCAGAATAATGAGCCGCTCGGGAACACGATAAGAACCTCACATAGGCATAGTCCTAACGTCTAGCTAGGTTGTCAATCTAACAATCAAGGCTATGTCTAGTGATTCTAATACCCGTATCCCACACCTCGCCGCAAAATACATATATATGCTCGATGTGTGTGTAACAGTGAACAAGGTTGTCAATCTCATTCAAAGCTATTAAAACAATGAAAACAAGTTTTAGAACATGAATTCATCATACAAACGTTTAATTAAGCGCTACACAACTCCCATCTCATCCCCTTTGGGATTTTCAGCCGTTTTCACATGATTCGGCTACACAACTACTTTAGCTACTCATAATCATACTAACAACGAAGGAATTAAAGGAAATTATACTAAGAACAATAATAAACGAAAGCATAATCATCATAAAAATCAAACCTTGAATATTGAGTAAAGATCTTGCGCTAAAAGTCAAATCTTTGGTGTTGAAACAGAAATTTAATCTAATAAAAAGTATGTAGAATCAATGGAATTAATCTATGGAATATGGGGATCAAAGGGTGTTTAAACTACTCAAAAACCGCCACGAAATCGCCCCTAAGATGCCCAAAGTCGTCCGGGATCAAATAGGTATCATATGGGACCGAAAAAAGGGGTTTTTATAGGTTTTTGCCGCATCCCGACCGCGAACGGGCGTTTGTGGCAAGGCAAACGCCCGTTTGCCCGAAAAGCCAACTCGTTGTATGTAAATTTGCTCCGTAAACGCTCGTTTGTATCCTGTCTTCAGTAAATCAGCAATAACTTCTTGTGCAGAGCTCCAATTTGAACGATTCAAGATGCGTTGGAAAGCTCGTTCAATTACCTACAACTTTTATGAAGACAACTCTTCCTGAAAGTGTCTCCAGTTGTGACCAAAATGACCCTGAAGTGACTGGTTCAGATTTCGTCAATGATTCTTCACTCTTTTCTCCTCTTTGGCCCCAAATCTCGTTCTTTATCGAGACTCTCTTCCTTATTCTTGACCTTATACATCAATCTAAGCCTGAAAACAAAGACACGAACACCAAGGCATAATATACATTGATAGAAACGTAACGAAATCCACATAAAACACGAGTTTTTAGGATGAAAACGTCATTAGTCTCGAAACATGCATATAAGTGAATATCGTTCATATACTACCCATAATAGCCCAAAATAACCATGAATAACTCGTAAAAGGAGGTAATCTCATATAAGAAATACACTACAATTTGACTCCCATCAGGGATCGTTATTAAGAGATCGATTTGAATCTCGGAGTTCGTTATCGAGCGAATGAGTTAAATCATTATCGATCATTGTGATAGTACTATCTACTATGGCTCGATCGATCGTTATCGAGCGAATGAGTTAACAGTCGTGGTTCGTTATCGATCGATCGATTTGAATCTCGGGATTCGATATCGAGCGCATAAGTTAGATCGTTATCGATTATTATGATAGTACTATCTACTATGTCTCGATGGATCATTATCGAGCGAAGGAGTTAAGAGTTGGGGATCGTTATTAAGAGATCAATTTGAATCTCGGGGTTCGTTATCGAGCGAATGAGTTAGATCATTATCGATCATTGTGATAGTACTATCTACTATGTCTCGATGGATCATTATCGAGCGAAGGAGTTAAGAGTCGAGGATCGTTATTAAGAGATCGATTTGAATCTCAGGGTTCGTTATCGAACGAATGAGTTAGATCGTTATCGATCATTGTGATAGTACTATCTACTATGTCTCGATGGATCGTGATCGAGCGAATGAGTTAACAGTCGTGGTTCGTTATCGAGCGATCGATTTGAATTTTGGGATTCGATATCGAGCGAATGAGTTAGATCGTTATCGATCATTGTGATAGACTATCTACTATGTCTCGATGGATCATTATCGAGCGAAGGAGTTAAGTGTCGGGGATCGTTATTAAGAGATCGATTTGAATCTCGGGGTTCGATATCAAGCGAATGAGTTAGATCGTTATCGAGCATTGTGATAGTACTATCTACTATGGCTCGATCGATCGTTATCGAGCGAATGAGTTAACAGTCATGTTTCGTTATCGAGCGATCGATTTGAATCTCAGTATTCGTTATCGAGCGAATGATTTAGATCGTTATCGATCATTGTGATAGTACTATAAACTATGTCTCGATGGATCGTTATCGAGCGAAGGAGTTAAGAGTCGGGGATCGTTATTAAGAGATCGATTTGAATCTCAAGGATCGTTATCGAGCGAATGAGTTAGATCGTTATCGATCATTGTGATAGTACTATCTACTATGGCTCAATCGATCGTTATCGAGCGATCGATTTGAATCTCGGGATTCGATATCGAACGAATGAGTTAGATCGTTATCGTTATCGATCATTGTGATAGTTGTATCTACCATGGCTCGATCGATCGAATGATTTAAGTGTCGGGGTTCGTTATTGAACGATCGATTTGAATTTCGGGGTTCGTTATCGAGCGATCGATTTGAATCTAAGGGTTCGTTATCGAGCGAATGAGTTAGATCGTTATCGTTATCGAAGAAAATAGTGTTATATATATATTATGAACGAAAATATTGTTCTATATATAATATTAAGGTATTTAATCATAAAAATGTAATATTAGAGTTCATAAAATTATTTTTTTATAAAAGTTTATTTAAAGGGATGACAATGTCGTCCCTTTAAACAAAAAGTCGAAGACCGAAAATATTGTTCTATATATAATATTAAGGTATTTAATCATAAAAATGTAATATTAGAGTTCATAAAATTATTTTTTTATAAAAGTTTATTTAAAGGGACGACAATGTCTTCCCCTTAAACAAAAAGTCGAAATTTTTATGAAAATTTGGAGGGGAAAATTTTCCAAAACTTTTTTGGGTTTAAAGGGACGACTTTGTCGTCCCTTTAGACGAAATTGTCGTCCCTTTAAACAAAAAGCCAAAAATTGCATGAAATTTTGGAGGGGAAAATTTGGCCGCCAAAACTTTTTTGGGTTTAAAGGGACGACTTTGTCGTCCGTTTAAAGAGTATGTCGTCCCTTTAAACAAGACACTGATAATATAATCGGGCAGCCTTATTTTTTCTCTCTTTCTTCTATTTTTTCTTCTTCTCCGTTTTTCCTCCAATATTCCGGCGATTCCACCAAATTTCCAGCGATTGTTTACGATTTTCAACAACCAATCACCTCTAATCTCATCCATAAACTTAAGTAAACCAATTTTCATCTTATTTTCGTCAAATATTTCCTCTCATTCAGTCTCTTTCTTCTTCCTTGGCATAGCTCCGGCGATTTGGGCGAATTTGGGGTGATTTCTGGCGATTCTTCACCATTTTCAACAAAAAAACATGTCTAATTTCATCCCAATCAAAGGTGAATCATCTTTTCTTATTATTTTCGTCAATTTCTTCCATTATTTTTGCAATACAACATTATTGTGTGTGTGTAAATGCAATTATTGTGTTAAAGTTTGAAGTTATCATGTTGTGGGTTAAGGTTTCAAATGGGCTCGATTCGGTTTATAGGAAGGTTCAATTCGGTTTCAAATTTGCCATTTTTGCTTTTTGGCTATAATGGTAGGGTTTGATTCGGTTTATTGGAGGGTTCGGTTTGGTGTTATAATGGTAGGGTTCGATTCGGTTATATGGGAGGGTTCGACAATTAGGTTTGATAGTTGTAGTATGATTAGTAATGAGTTATTGATTCGTTTATTTTGGTTTATATTTTCGATTTTCGTTTGAGTTAGTAGTTAAAATTGGTGGGTGTGTGTGTGTATAAATGCAATTGTAGTTAAAACTATAGTGAGGATGTGTGCCATTTGTGTACATGGTTGGGTTCTGTTTATGGGAGGGTTCGATTCGGTTAGATGACAGTAGTAACAAGTTACAAGTTCAAACCGAGATTGTGTTGTGCCATTTTTGTAGATTAAGTGTTGTGCATTTTTGTGTGGAAAATAATCTAGTCTATGATTAAATGGTACATAAATGATCTTTAATAAGTTGATGATAGTAGTGTATGGATTTGGATCTTTGAGAAGTTGAAGATAGTTGTGTTGTGCCATTTTTATGTAAATGTGTTAAGATTAAGTGTTGCATGTTTGGATTCATTGGAATATATATATATGACAATGAATGAAATAAAGTTGACATAGCTTACATAGCTTCTTTCTTTTCCAGAGCTTTGGAAGTCAAGTGTGGGATTGTGCTCTTGCCACCCAAGCCATTCTTGCTTCTAGTATGAGTCAAATCATTTTTTTTTGTAAAGGCAATGCAAATACAATACAAAATTAATCATCCTAATTTGTTTGTCAAAAATGGTCTTATTGAGTCGTACTTAGGAATATTACCTTGTATGTACAAGTTACCCCTGTAGAGATCAAGATCTTCTTTAAAACCATGTGTGGAGAGGTTGTTAGCTAGTTCTATGAAAAAAGATTAGCGCTACTGCTTGTACAGTTGGTAATGAATTGTGTTATTATGCCTTTTTTTCAAAGGTTCAGCGCTTGAGATTACTTGGCGCCTACCATCATTCTACCAGGATAGCTTTTGTTGAGTTTGTAATGGTATTACCTTGTCTTTCTTCATATTTTCTTGCTCACGTGTTTCTAAATCTCATAAATTTTATTTTGTTATATTCTTCCCTCGAGTTAATTGTTCCCTTTCTTACATATTTACCGAGTGTTTTGTTATGAATTCCCTCTTATAATTTGTTATTGATTTTGGAAAAACCAGGGCTGGTTTGATGTAAATAACATGGGAGGCCATGCGAAAACAAAAAAATTATTAAAAAAAATATTTAAAGGGACGACATGTCGTCCCTTTAAATGAATTTATGGATATTTTATCTGTTTAAAAAGACGACATGTCGTCCCTTTAAATGAATTTCTGGAAATTTTTTTCCGTTTATAGGGACGACATTTCGTCCCATCAAATATGTGTCGTCCCTTTAAATGTTTTCCTAAATTATTATTATTAAATTATTTTTTTTCCCAAATATTATTTTAAGGGACGACATTGTCGTCCCTTTAAATGTTTTTCGATAAAAAATATTATTTTTCCGTATTGAATTTTATTATTAAAACTAAATATAAATGCTTTTAAGGGACGACAATGTCGTCCCTTGAAATTCTTTGTGTCGTCCCCTTAAATGTTTTTCGATAAAAAATATTGTTTTTTCGTATTGAATTTTATTATTAAAACTAAACTGATATACCCGAATCGGAATGGGGCCCTGTTCATCTAGATTGGGCCTATTATCATGGCCCATCAACATAGATATTGGGCCTCATCTCTCTCTATCCCGCCACGAGCTATCTCCAACCCGTTATTCACGAGCCGGGTCCTATCCGCCAACGGTAAGCCGGATCATGTCCGCTAGTCGTAAGCCGGACCCATCCTCTCCACGTGATTTCTACCCATATGGTCAATCGATTTCAAGACAAGGCAAATATGAGTCCGCTGGTTGCTGCTTTCTGCTCGCCATCCTTATCGATCCAGCTGGCCAAATCCTGACAGCTGGCTAGGACACTTGTATTGCATGCATGTTTATCTTTAATTAGGTATTCTTAATTGTCTTGTCAATCAACAGTAAACCGACATAGTCTTAGCCTATAAATATGGGATCACAATGTAATAGAAAGGCAATCTAAGAACTAATACAAGCAGATACACTTTGCCAATTTGTCGGCTCACTCGATTGTTCTTCACAAACACTTATCCAACAGCCTTGTTCTTACTCACCGCCGTGCCCTCCCCGGAGAAATCACTCATACTAAGCCTCTTATCCTCAAGATAAACACTGTTACTGCAAATCTGGTGTTCAGCGCAACATCAGTTGGCTCCGTTACCGGGAAAATCATCATCATTCAGCGTTGGAGATCATTTGCTCCACCACAAGGACGATTTCACGGTGTCTCAGGCGAGGGTACCATCACCTTTAGTCCATCGGTCACCAAAGCTTGGAATCTTCGGGGATAATCCAGCCCAGAAACCGCTGCTTTCCTCACCTCAACAACATACACAGAGAAGAAATCACCAAATTCATTGCAAACTCGCACTCGAGTCCATCTCTAAATACCCAGGTTGATTTTTATACCCTCTATCGGTTTCAGATCTTCAAGTAATACGAAAACTTGGTTATTTAGCTACAAACCACCATGAAAACGCACACCTTTCACCTTAACATTTCGAGCCAGAAATATCTAAAACCTATAGCCAAAATATCTCCAGAAAAATACCCACAAAATATCATAAGTCATGGCTGGCGGGAAAAACCTAAACCCAGCAACACCGACTAAGGCAGTCAATCAAGGCCCGCCACGTGGAGCGAGCACGCTACGTGGAGAGGCTAGTAGGAGGGTTATGTCTGAAGGGGAAGATGCCAGACCTGCTCACGACCGACATGCGGGCATACATCCGGGAAAGGACCAGAGCTCGCGAAATACATGAGGGGGCGATTAGGAAAAATAAAGGGAAAGGGATCGTTGGGACTTCTGACCCGAACAACGAACAAGAGGCTGTTTCAGCAGGGGGAGCGTCCCCACAGCCGGACTCATACAAGATAGCTCTACATGGAATATGTAGAGGAAATGCGAGTAGGAAATGCGTTGCGATTCTTTGAGGGACTACCACCCCAACCTATCCGCAAATTCAACCCTCCTCAACCCGCACAAACGAGCTACGGCCCACTTTCATTCCCCCGAAAACGGTTCAACCCCGGCGGTCGGAAATGGAAGGAAGCGACCATGCGACTTCACACCCAAGGGGAGATAGGAAATCGGCACAAGGTCGGTGGGGCCCGTGGTCGATGATCGCGGTGCAGCCCCAGGCCGCCCAAGGAATCCTCGACAGGTCTGTACCCACACAGAAGGACATGGGGACTCGCAAGATCAAGGGGGCATGTTGCGTTCCCGCCTATTCCCCCGAATCAAGTGGAAATGGGCATCATGAAAAAACAGATAGAGGAGCTGCAAAAGGGTACGGCGGGTGTTAAAGTGGTTCCAACATGGGGAACAAGTGTGCTTCATCCCAGTATACTAAAAGCAGCGTCGAGAGGGGGAACTCACTACCCCAATTTCATTAATTACCATGGAGCTACAGATCCTCTAGATTGGCTATCCGCTTTTCAAAGCAGAATCAGCTTATGTACATCTAGCGACGAGGCCTGGTGCATAGCTTTCTTGGGGTTGATGCAAGACAGGGTAGCCTCATGGATCCGCAGTCTTCCTCCGGGTTCGATTCTATCATGGGATGATTTGATCAACAAGTTTATAGCAGAATTCAGGTCAGTAGGAGGACCTATAAAGACACACATCGGCATGCATGAGGTCCGACAAGGCGAGAATGAGGGTACTCGCAGCTACTATGAGCGGTTTTACAAGGTGTATGAGCTAACAAGGGGATTAGCTGACAACGTCGTTATGAGCAGTTTTGAAATAGGGTTGAAACCAGGGTATTTGAAGTCTTATTTCGCTCTATCCCCACCAGCGAACTTGCAAGAAATGTTGAGCTCAACCAGAAAGTACATCGCCACAGCAGGAAATGAAGGAGCGTCTTCGTCTAATAAAGGCAAGCAGAGGGCTGAGCACAGTCCGCCTAGAGATACCCGCAGAAATACAGATCGGGATGTCAAAAAGCCCAAGAGATTTAAGGAAGAGCATTTCACGCCGCTCAAAATATCCTATACACAAATGCTAAATGAAGTGAGAGATGAAATACCAGAGCCCTACCCAATGGTTCCGGATACACGTCACGATACGTCCAAATATTGCGGCTATCACGAGATAAGGGTCATACGGCCGACGAATGTATCTAGTTCAAATGAGCAATAGAAAAATTACTTGCTCACGGACACCATGATCACTACAAGCTAGATACCGGTGGGCCGGACAGGAGGAGTCAGCAAGCTCGCCAATTCGACAGGAACATCAGAATGATAACCGAGCCTCCTCCCAGTAACAATCAGATCAAGAGCCGCATAGGGTCCATTAACAAACATGTGGAGAAGCCTGTAGTTTTTCGAGGGAACGAACAACCTCTTGCTTTTACTCGAAGTGAGCTAGTGACTTCGATCAATACAGAGGATATGTGTTTATGCATTTCGGTAGTCATCAATCGGGCTTGTGTCAATAGGGTGATGGTCGACACAGGAGCTTGCCACGACATCTTATATTACAACTGCTTCAAAGAATTGGGGTTTGGAGATTCTAATTTGAGGCCGCATAATGGGACCCTTGAGGGCTTCACTAACCACAAAATACAAGTCAAGGGGGCCATCGACTTGGATGTATAGATGGGAGATTATGCACCATTTCGCACTGAAAATGTGATGTTTCTGGTGGTCGATCTTCAGTCCAATTATAACATGATAATTGGAACGCCAGGTTTGAAACAATTTCAGATGGTAACTTCCATTCCGCATCAGCGGGCAAAGTTTTATGTTGGGGACAGGATCGGAACATCGATCAGCGAGCTGCAGCTGTCCTGACATATATACATGAAATGAGGAGCGGAAACAAAAGAGCACGAATCGAACGACCGAGAGAACATGGAAAACATCGACATGATCGAGTCGGCTTGTCGAGCACAGGCCGATTAAAGTGGAATGTGAAACTTTGCAAGTTAGAGATGAGCCCGATTTTACAGCGGAGGATGAGTTAGTCGAGGTAATCATCAACGATGAGTACCCCGAACAGAAAGTCAAGATAGGGGCTAGACTGAGTCTTTGCGAAAGGGAAAGATTGATAAAATTACTCAAAAAGAATTTAAGTGCATTTGTCTGGGTAGTAACGGACATGTGAGGGGTCGAGGCAGACGTCGCCCTCCATCATCTCAACGTCGACTCTACTTTCAAGCCGATACAACAACGAGCGCGCCAGTTTTCAACTGAAAAGGAAGCGGCGGTGAAAATAGAGGTCGGGAAACTCCTACAAGCAGGGATAATAAAAGAGCTCACCTACCCTACTTGGCTAGCAAATGTTGTTATGGTAAAAAAGCACAATGGCAAGTGGAGAATGTGCGTCGATTTCACTGACATCAACAAAGCTTGCCCAAAAGACCCTTATCAAATTCCGCGGATTGATCGGTTAGTAGATTCCATCTCTGGTTTTGAAGTTCTAAGTTTTTTGGACGCATATTCAGGGTATCATCAAGTGCGGATGGCTGAGTCCGACAAAGAAAAAATGGCTTTCAGAGCCACCGGAGGTTTGTATTATTATGAAATGATGCCATTCGGGCTGAAGAATGCGGGCTCGACCTATCAGCGAATGGTCAACAAGGTCTTCAGTTCGCAAATAGGCAGAAATATGGAAGCTTACATCGACGATATGGTTGTCAAGTCCGCTGGGGGCGGTCACGTCGCTGACCTTCAAGAAACTTTCAACAATGTCCGAAAGGACTTAATGAAACTCAATCCGGCCAAATGTACTTTTGGTGTCCAGGCAAGCAAATTTCTTGGGTTTATGGTTAGTCGTCGTGGCATCGAGGCTAATCCGGAAAAAATTCAAGCTTTGATCGACATGCAAGAGCCTACGACTATTAAGGAAGTTCAGAGGCTTAATGGCCGCATCATTGTGCTAGGTCGCTTCATATCCAAATCAGCGGAGAAGTGTCTTCATTTCTTCAAAATTCTCAAAGGCGACAAGACTTTCTCATGGAGCGCAGAGTGCTCACAGGCATTCCAAGCTCTGAAGGAATATCTAGGAAGCCACCTCTTTTGGTTAGCCTTGTAGAGGGAGATATTTTGTTTTGTACCTGGCGGCTTCGGACCGGGTTGTTGCCGCCGTTCTTGTCAAGGAGGCCGGAACCCTCCAAAATCCCATCTACTATGTAAGCAAGGCTCTTATTCCGGTGGAGAGTCGCTATTTTAATGTTGAAAATTAGCCTACTCGCTTGTTATCGCTGCCCGCAAACTCAGGGCCTACTTTACTTCACACACAATAATTGTTTTAACGGATAGTCCAATGCGTCAAATACTGCATAAACCCGATCTTTCAGGACGACTCCTCAAGTGGGCTATCGAAATTACTGAGTTCGACATACAATATCAACCTGGAAAAGCTATCAAGGGCCAAACACTTCCGGATTTTATTGTAGAGACAAGTTTCAGCTCGCCACAACCAAGTTTGCCAGTACCCGAAGATCCTGCACCGGTCAGGAGTAAACCCGATCAATGTTGGCAATTATATGTTGACGGGGCATCTAATCGAAATGGTTGTGGGGCCGGAGTAATTTTGATGGAACCCGGAAAGACGGAGGAAATCGAAAAACCTTTAAGATTTGAATTCCCGGCCACAAATAATCGGTGCCGAGTACGAAGCGATTATAGCCGGGCTCAAACTAGCAAAAGAACTAAGCGTGGAAAATGTTGAAGTCTTTTGTGATTCCCAATTAATCGTCAACCAAATCTAAGGGGACTATGACACGCACTGTGGTATTCTCGAGAAATAGGGTGAGATTGTTCGACGATTGAAAGCCGGCTTCAACTATTGCGAGTTCATCAGAATTCGGAGAGAGGACAATGAGCGAGCAGACTATCTCTCTAAAGTCTAAACAATCACTCAAAGAAGAGCTTGTGGACCCTTCAATAATGATAGATTATCTAGCTGTACCCGCTATAGAGGAAGCACAAATCATGGAAATCGACACACCAGCGCCGATTACATGCTGGATCGACGAGGTTCAGGCTTACATAGAGTCAGGCATCTTACCTAACGGAGCGGATAAAACTCGCGTGCTTAAGAAAAGAGCGGCCAGGTATATTATAAACAACGGAATCCTCTACAGGAGATCCGCGACAAAGCCTCTACTACGATGTGTTCGAGAAGAAGAAAGCAAGACGATCCTTATCGAGCTTCAGCGAGGGGTGTGCGGGGGACACCCGCTAGCCGCTCCTTGGCCCAGAAAGTTATAACCGCAGGGCGTTACTGGCCGATAATCCTTAAGGACTCGGAAAAGCTAGTCAGAGAATGTCTGGAGTGTCAAAAACACTCAGACATCCCCGGATACCATCTGTCGAACAGAGCATCGTAGTCGCACCTTGGCCTTTCGACATGTGGGGACTCGATCTCATCGGACCTTTTCCACCAGGAAGAGGCGGGTGCAAAGTTATCATAGTGGCTGTGGATTACTTTACAAAATGGATCGAAGCAAAATCTATTTTCAAAATAACTGCGAAAGCCGCGGGTTACTTCTTACACGATCAGATTTTTTCGCGTTTTGGCATCCCGCGGGCAGTAGTATCAGATCACGGCCCACAATTCAGGAAGGATTTCTCAAATCTCTATAAGGAATTCAAAGTCTAACATTGGCAGTCATCGGTGGCTTATCCTCAAGGAAACGGCCAAGCTGAGGCCGGCAACAAACAAATAATCAAGATGCTCAAAAAGAGCGTGGATGACAAGGTAAAAGCAGGAGGGTGGGTTGACGAGTTACCCGATATACTTTGGGCACTCCGCACCACAATCAAAATGCCCACAGGAGAAACACCTTTTGCTCTTACTTATGGATCAGAGGCAATGACTCCCGTTGAAATGGCTCTACCCAGCATTAGGGTCGCCTTATACGATCCAGCGGACAATTTATTAAACAGGCAGATCGACTTGGATCTAGCAGAAAAAAAAAAAGACTAGCGACGTACTATCGACTCGTGAATTACAAACAACTCGCTAAGCAGCAACACGACAAGCGAATCCGCGATCATTCATTTAGAGTCAGGGATTTTGTTCTTCGAAATAGAAAGGCCACTGGTATGGAACCGGATAAAGGCAAGCTAACGGCAAATTGGGAAGGCCACTTATCAAATCGCAAGAGAGATCAAAAGAGGAACTTATGTGCTCGGAAATCATCAAGGTTATGAGCTCAAAAGGCCGTGGCATGCGGACAACCTCAAAAGGTACTACATGTAATAAATCGGTTAGGGTTATGGCTATCCTCTCGTTTACGACGTGAGTGGTTAGGCTTTCTTACTTGCTTGTAATCTTCACTCATCTAGCGGGATGAGTCAAAATTAATAAAGCTTGATTTTACATTTTCTCTATTAAAAATTAATTCTATTATGAGCAATACGCGGGATGAGTAGAATGAATGTTGTTCGAAAAATTTTCAACAAAACCCTCGGCCAGACTTCAGACTTGGCAATATTTGGAAAAAATTTAAAGCAATCACGAGTGAACAAAATCTTCAGGGCTCGACTTCGAATCTCATCTCAAACAGGGGCCACCCTTCAGAAAATTCGAGTTTGTTAGCGAGCAAGTTATTTGAGATCAGATTCGAGGGACGGACAGAAAAGTTAACATGTTTCGGACGAACAGTTATTTCAGATAAGATTCAAGGGGGGAATATCTCGAAGATGAGTCCGCTCAAGATCAACTTGGAATCTTATCTTAAACAAGGGGCCGGGAGCTATTATGATCGGACTCAATTTAGATAGTAAATTCGAGCAAAAAGTAAACATACATCAAGCGAATAGAAACCAAACTTCAGAATTGTTATTACAAAAACAAAGTGCGGAAAGAAAAAAGAGTTATACAAATACAAATTCAAAATAGTTTTTACAAAGCAGAGATTACGAAACTAAGAATTCTAAGGCCACATTTTTTTCATTATGAACATTCTCCTCACGAAAGGAATGATGCAGCATTTGATCAGCATTTGTCTCAGATTCCGTAGGCTCTAGAGTCTCTCCACCGGTCTGCTCGACCTCTTCTCCAGCCTACTCACCCGCTTCTTCAGCTGCTTTCTTCGCCTGGGTAGCTAGATGCACAAGCTCCCTTAGATTCGCCTCAACCACTGCGGGCACCTCCCAATCCGGATCGTACATAGGGATGTATCGTTGTAGCTCGACATCGGAAAAGGGTATGAGCGGATGGAAGTCCTTTAAATGATTGGAAAAGGGATGGGTGAGATTCCACTCTTGTAAAGTAGCAAGATCAGGAGTATCACCGCCGCGGGCCAAAACACACCTTGCGATATGATAGAACCCTTGGTCATATCCCATCAAAAAGTTCTCACCCGCAGTAGACTCGCCGAGCTTCAATTCCAGACTTTAGAGCGGAGAGCTGTTGGTTCAATGCGTCATTTGCTTTCTGAGACCCTTCGATCTGAGTCTGCATATCTTTCATGGTTTGGGCGGCCTCAACATCTTTAGCAGCCAACTCACAACACAGTTTCTCCAAACGCTCAGAGTTCGCTTGAGCCTCAACCCGCGCCTTCTTCTCACTAGCGGCCAGATTCTTCAGTCTGTCAATTTCAGCTTCAGCAGCATTTAAGCGAGCACGCAGTCCGGCCCCCACCTCATTCACGGCATCCAGAGCTTTCTTAGTGTCGGCCAACTCTTTTCCGACATTGGTGCTCGCTGATACGGTGTTCCGGTAGTCATTAATAAACTGCGCCAAACCAGTGCCGACCTAAAAAAGAAGTGATCAGCAAGGTCAATATTGAAAATAATAAAGCAAAAGGCAATAAAGAGAATAATAAAGCAAAAGGCAAGAAAGATGTTTACCATGCTCACCGTGGCGCCGTATAAACCTCACAAAGCGTCGATGTTTTCAAGGAAGGTACGGCGGGGATCAGTTTGGTCCGCCATTACAACTCTGTTCGCGATCCCGTGACCTATCTCCAGCTGAACGGAGTTGGGAAGACCCCATCGGAAATGCCTTAGTGGGGGCACGTCGGCGATCCCCCTCGAAATGGTCATCGCTTTTGACATGTCGAGAGGCCATTGGCACATGAACTCTTTATCTAACCAGGCGGCGGGACATCCCCCAGGCCCAACAGGGACTCCAGCAAAGGGTACCACCGTCTTTGTGCCCGCCGCAACCGTCTCACCGACCACAGATTTGCCTTTATCAGAGGGTTTGGCTTTGTCAGCGGCCTCTTTCCTCTGAGAGTCATCAGTTCTGGATTTTTTGGGAGGAGGAACATCCTACTCGCCGCTACCACCTCCTACCGGGTCGGTCTCTTCGACGGCGGCTCTCTTTTCTTATCGCCCGCCAGCGGCTTCGTCAGAGTGGTCTGTTTCAGGGTTCTGCTCACCGCGGCTTTATCCCTGCAGGCAGTTGGGTTGATTTCACAACCTGAGATCCAGAGGCTCCGGCCGCCCCTGCCTTTAGGTCAACCATTGGGAGTGGGGTTTTGATCCCCTTTAGCTTAGCGGCTCTTTTCACCTCGCCAGTGGTCTTTCTCCTGGTCAGCTGGCTGCGTTGATCAAGATGGTTCATGGTGCCTGCGGAAAGCAATATTTATTAGCGACCCAAAAATATGAAAGGAAGCAAGTTATAAAAAGTAGCAAAAAAGAATACAAGTAAAAATCCTACTCGGTGCTCGCATAGAGGGGTCGCCGCCACAGATAACGCATTGAGAAGGCATGAGCTTGCCGTGATGACACTCACCATAACAATCTGGGTCATTCGGCAATGAGCCAACTACAACTAATGACTCGCCAACGCCGGCTCCAGAAAGTCCGGCCTGTCTAAGATAAGGCTGGCCGACATCTAGCAACAACCTCCAATTGAATGCGCGGGCTTGTTCTTCGCCTTTACGGGTATAGCCCAGGTCATCTTTCAATTCGGATATAAACTCGTCGTCATCAAATTGGGTTTTTATTTTTACCAAGTGGTCAGTCTTAACCGAATTCACCGGTAGTTTCTGAAACGGCCATCCTATCCGAGATTCTACCTTCATACATCTCTTATCCCAGTCCGCCACCTTATCGGGAAGGTCAAATAATAGCCGGGGCCTACCGCTTCTCGACCGACTGCGCGGCTGGATTTGACCGGCACCGCCTTTCCGAGTAAAACCATAAAAGCATAACAGCGCCGCCATCGAAGGTTCACGACCGCTTAACCTAGCGATTATAATGAAGGACATTACCACGCGGACCACTCCCAGACTGAGGTCGCAAGGCATCACCTGCAGCTCCTCTATGAACTTAACAAAAAATGGGTCAAAGGGAGGTCTGAGTCCGGCCACGAAATGGTCGTAATGCAACCGGTAATCTTGCTGCTCCCGACCACAAGTCCACGACACATTAGTCGCTCCCATACTGACGAAGCGATAATCTGCTGAGATATCATACACACCCAGCACCAAGGTATAATCTTCCCGATCTCGAAACTCCCTCCATCGAGTAATGAGATCGTTGTCGGCCCGTTTTTGCTCTGCGAGCTCCCTTTCGACGGCGACGGACCTCTTCTTGGGTGCCCTCTTCTTCTTTCCGGGCTCATCAGAGGCAGCTTTCCTCTTAGACACTACGACTTTTTGAGACTTTTTTGGCCTCTCAGATGCCTCAGCGATTTCCACGGTTTTATTGAGCTTCGCGCTACGCCTAACGGCCCCAGGGGTAATGACTTTTTCCATCCTCTCAATAAGGCCGCTCAGTACTATCTGGTCATCGTCTTCGACCTCGCCCCCAGTAGCGCCCTCACCAATTACTGTGACCTCTGGGTCGGATTCTACATCAATGGGTTCTTGATTTTTCTCAATCTCCTCTTCAACGTCGCTCGAGCTAGCATCTTCCATGCTCGCCTCATCCGAGCCATAGCCCGCAGCGGCCCTGGCCTCTTCGTCTGATTCGGTATGCTCTGAAGACATTCTGGAAAAGAAAAAGGGCAAGGTGGATTAGTTAATCACCCGGGTATGGAAATCGGACCGAGGTGAGAGCAATCACACCCCGACACCTCGCCCCTCCATCTTCCTTAGCAAAATCAAGCCTAGAAAAACCCCTAAAATACCCAGAAAAACCCTAAAACAATACACATTCAAACCTCCACAAATAACAACAATCGGAGTACATGCATACAAGGATACTTCTGAGGAAAAAAGGAGCATAAAATCACATAGAATGCATGAATGACTGGGCTCATGGCGTTCATCAGGGAGAAAAACAAAAAACACAGAGGCAAATTTACGACATTGAGATCTTCAAACAGGAATTTGACAAAATAAAAAGCATAATCGAATCGAAAAAGAAAGGGGAATGTGTAAATTCATACCTAGTTGATGAGAAAGGAAGTAAGGTGTTGATCTTTGCTTGGTAATACGTCTGCCGGAACTTGCTTGCATCGCCGGAGTTTCTCTTCTTCTATTGCCGGAAAAGTTCTCAGAAATTAGAAAGGGGAAAAGTGGAAGAGTTGGGGGGATACCTCTATTTATAGAGGGAAATTTAAGAGGGAACGACGTTTGGGAATTTCGAAATTCAAATGTAATAATGACGGGACGGTTACCGATTCTCTTCAACCAATCGGAGCGAGAGACGGTTCAATTCAAGCATCATGTCAGTGCACGTGACTGACATGACGTTTCGTGAACCGATACGTCTGTTTTTCATCTCCAACCGTTCAAATCCCCTCTAGAGACCATCAAACTATCCGAATGTACGACCTCAGATCATCATCTTGTACAAATACTTCTTCAAGCGGCCAACATCTATCAATGCCCACTGTGGCCTATTCAACAAACCACTTCGATAGAACACTATCACTTGATTAAGTCCGACGAGCGTTGTCGGCGATAAAGCCCGACCGCTACAATGCGCAACATATAATCGGTAATTCGCTACGCGATACTAACAACGATTCAAGCCCGATAGAGCATAATCGGCATAAAGCACATCATTACAAATGCACGACATGCAGCGGTGGTTTTCACCAACACTAGTTCAAGCCCGATAGAACATTATCGGTGTCACGGATTTTATCAATGAAAAATAAACAAGTAATAAATTTATAAATCCGGTTTTTACCCCAAGTGCAGGGATCGTAGTATAGCGATTAATACCGGAGTCGATCTCAGGGAATCGGGGTATCTAGTTCATTAATTTTCCTAAGATTGTTACCATTATTATTAAAACCTAAAATAACAAAACGAAAAGTAAACTGGACAGAGGATTGTCAGTCCAAAGCCAGGAAAGATCGTTGCGAACATAACTAACCTATAAACGAGAAAAATAAATAAAACTAGTAAAACCATGACAATGACTATGGTGATTCAACAAAGAACAAGCAATGATCCACCGTCCCGCAACCCTCGCTTTCTTTCTAAGGTTATCTTATGATGATTTAATTAAACTTGTGATTCACCTAACAAAGGTATGAACTCCTAATCTCTTAGGTAATTCGCCTATCAATCTTTTATCTTTAGATCTTAAAGATTAACGTTTTCAAACCAAGGTGCAAGATTTATTCAATCTAACAATCTAGATATTCAACCTAATCAACTCTCGTTACTTATAGGTTAAAGATCCAATCTTTCCTATGGTGATCTAGGTTTACACCGACTCTCGTCATATGGCAAACATCAATAGCAACCATCTCTCGATATAAATTGCATAACAAATAATCATGGAAAAGAAACAAACTTTAAATTAAACTCACAAAATATCCAAAGGAAGAAATAAAACGCTGGTGAAAAGTTTCTCATGCTTGCTCAAGGTTGCACAGCTTCAAGCCATCATCAAGATCGAACAAGAAGAAATAAAATAAAAGAAACCTAACTAACCTCGGTCGACAGAGCACAAGGCTCTGCCGACCGAGCCTGCCTCTGCTCAGAATTTAGGGTTCTCTGGTGGCTGCAGTCGATATGATGTTATTAGGGTTGAGATAATGCGGCTATATATAGAAAACTAGGTCGGTTTCAGCATGGCGGCCGTGGACGCCCGTCCACTCCTTCTGGACGCTCGTTCAGTTGGTGTAAAATCTTCGAGTCGGGCCGAGTCTTCTCAAACGCCCGTTCTATGTAAAATGAGACGCTCGTCCACTGAAATCTTCACAACTCTGAGTCAAGTTTCCTCTCCTGGACGCCCGTCCATATATTCAAACGTCCGTCCAGAGAAAATCTCAACTTGCTGAATCGAATAGCTTCTCCGGACCCCCGTCCGGACCTTCAAACGCCCGTCCAGATGGACGGGACTCCAAACGCTCGTTCATCTCCATTTCTCCATTCCAAGTATGACTTGCATCTTCTTCCTTCCGTTTAGATCTCCTTTTATGACATGTTCGCGTACCTACAAAACCATAAAAACACGCAAGGTGTAAAACCATAGATAATTACCAATAAAATCACGAAATTAGCTCAAGTTTACACTTAAAGACTTTTAAAACTCATTTGCTCAATAATTCGATTAAACGCTTAATTTCTATGCAAATAATACGAATATGGAGGAAATCATTATAAAATATAACGATATAAATCATATAAAATCACCCTTAACAATCGGCATACCTGCCACGAGCGACAACACAAAGGAGCGGCTCCTAAGTTCTTCTTCAAGTTACGCTCTCCTTAGCTTGGCGGACACGCCAGGCACAAAGTAGGGGTCATTGATATACCCGAATCGGAATGGGGCCCTGTTCATCTAGATTGGGCATATTATCATGGCCCATCAACATAGATATTGGGCCTCTATCTCCTCTATCCGCTGCCACGAGCTATCTCCAACCCGCTATTCACGAGCCGGGTCCTATCCGCCAACAGTAAGCCGGATCCTGTCCGCTAGTCGTAAGCCGGACCCATCCTCTCCGCGTGATTTCTACCCATATGGTCAATCTGATTTCAAGACAAGGCAAATATGAGTCCACTGGTCGCTGCTTTCTGCTCGCCATACTTATCGATCCAGCTGGCCAAATCTTGACAGTTGGCTAGGACACTTGTATTGCATGCATGTTTATCTTTAATATGTATTCTTAATTGTCTTGTCAATGAACAGTAAACCGACATAGTCTTAGCCTATAAATATGGGATCACAATGTAATAGAAAGGCAATCTAAGAACTAATACAAGCAGATACACTCTGCCAATTTGTCGGCTCACTCGATTGTTCTTCACAAACACTTATCCGACAGCCTTGTTCTTACTCACCGCCGTGCCCTCCCCGGAAAAATGACTCATACTAAGCCTCTTATCCTCAAGATAAACACTGTTACCGCAAATCTGGTGTTCAGCGCAACATCATAAACATAAATGCTTTTAAGGGACGACAATGTCGTCCCATTAAATATTTTTATAAAAAAATTAAAAATTTTCCTCATAATAATTTTTTTAATAAAATAAAATGAATTATGTTTATAGGAACGACAATGTCGTCCCTTAAAAGTTTGTCATGTCAGCACGTTGAAATTTCTTAGAAAAGTCCGTGCCACGTCAGCATACCTTTAAAGGGACGATTTTGTCGTCCCTTCAAAGGAGTTCGTTGTTTAAAGGGACAAAGCAGAATGGACGTCTTTATAGGGACGACTTGTCGTCCCTTTAAACGTTTTATGGGATGACAATGGCTTTAAAGGGATGATAAAATGTCGTCCCTTTAAACCAGTTTTCTTGTAGTGTTAGATTTGAGTAAGAGTCATACTCTCCAGGCACGACCCGTGCCGAACTCCGAATTAATCGGACCAGTTGGTCCCGGATATCGGGAGCTTTAAGAAGAAGAAATTTTTTTTTACAGCAGACTCCTCCTCCTAATGAAAATAATTATTGCCATTAAAAAAAATGTACTTGCCTCAGATAATATAAAGCATAAAAATGAAAACCCTTATTTTATATTATTCATATTTTTCTGTTGAGACATTTAAAAAGCTACAACAGCGCATAAACACATGAACCAAATACTCATGCAAAAGAAGCAAGCAAGCTGGAGGGCTCTAGCTAGCTAGCTCTGTAGTACATATATATATTCTTATTACTTGCCACTATAAAGCATACAACAAAAAGCAAAATAGTGGGGCCTAAAAGGACACTTTTGTCCTCATAATAGGGTAGTATTAATACTAAACAAAAGACCATTATTTAATTAATTAATGGTGATTAATTAATTATACCCAAATGGCCTTTGCCTTGATGAGCAAAGGCTTGAGCTTGCCTTGAAGATTAAGGCTCATAACCTCATTAGAACCCCCAACAAATCTCTTCCCTATAAACACCGCCGGAACGCTCGGATCGCAGCCCAATTCCATCAATGCATCCTCCATTTCTCCTCCATTTGGGTGGTGATCAATCTCAACTACATTAGGGTTTGCACCAAAACTGCTGATTAAAGTAAGAATAGCATGTGACATGCAACATGTACTCTTTGTGAACACAACCACAGGCCTTGCAGCTCCCAGCCTCATTACTGAATCCATTTTTCTTATGATATCTTGTTTAGATATATTTGAATGCTTTCAATGATGTTCTTGACTTTGTTCTGTGGAAAAAAATGGTGTTCTTGCAAGAGTATATAAAGGGTTCGGGGAGGTGATGGATAAATCGCATAAACTTAAGGCAATTGGGTGATCTGCACGTTTATGCCATTTAAAGCATTTTTTTGTTACGAAAGTGATCACGGAATGTTCTTTTTGAAGTTTTTAAAAGTATCAAGTTCTTGATTCTCAATACCTTTAGTAACCTTCTAGATATATCTTCAAAAATCTGTTTTAATCTTTTTTATTTTTTTATTTTTTTTCTCCGGTCTAGAATCTCATGTTTTCTTAGTGAAGTTTTTGTGACTTGGAATTCCAAGTTCTTAAGAGGAAGGTAACTATGCAAGATTAGATTACGTTAGGAAGAACATGCCAGGCGATATATATCTTTTGACGACGATAACACAAAACAAATAACGGAAAGAAAAAAATATAAACACATGCACTGAATTTACGTAGTTCGGTCAATATAACAAACGTCCACTGACGAAAGAAAAAAAATTGTTATAGTGGAGAAATACAAAAGATCAAACTCTCATTAAACTTAAACACAAAAGCCAAAAAAAAAAACTTATGCTGTTGAGAATTTATTATGTAACTAGTACATCTTAAAATAATAGGCTAAATCCTATTATATATGTAACTAAGTCGGCTCATCTAATTCCCGTTGCGTGTGGATAAGGGACTTTGTCTCATTTACGTAACTGTTGAATATATAAAATGTTAATTATCTATCACTCCAACATGCTTCAAGCACAATCACCCAAAAAGCAAACAACAAACAAAAAAACATTTGTTGGGCCTCTTTAAAATATAATATAGGTCCACACTGAAGAGACGTGTTGAATATAATATGTTAATTATCTACATTCTCACCGGCTTAAGCAAGTGTTGGGCCTCTTTAAAATATTATATAGGCCCACACATAAGCGAGTGTTGGGCCTCTTTAAAATATAAAATAGGCCCACGCTTAAGCAAGTGTCGGGTCTCTCTAAAATATAATATAGGCCCACTTTGAGCGAGCGTGTTGAATATATAAAATATTAATTATTATCTTCCCAATAGCTTAAATTTTTGGGAGAGATGATAGTTCAACAACAAAGGTGTGTTGAATATATAAAGGGGCAGTGCTAAATATATAAAATGATAATTATCTACCTCCCCAACAACTTAAGCTTTTGGGAGAGATAGTTGTTCAACAACAAATCTCCACCTTAGGACAAAGGTCAACATCCAAAAATAACAATACTACTCTTTCTCCACAAGCTCACATGTCATCATACAACGCCAATCAAGTCCAAGCATTGCTTGAACTTTGCAACAGGAAGAGGCTTTGTAAACAAATATGTAGGATTGTCTCTAGTGTAGATTACCATTTTCTCGGCAATTGTTTCTCTAATTAAGTGATATCTCACATCAATATGATTCGTCCTCTCATGATACATCTAGTCATATGACAAGTCTATTGCACTCTGACTGTCACAATGGGTGGTAATATCATCTCAATGTAAGCTAAGCTCACCATACAAATTCTTCAACAACAACGCTTTTTTGACAGCCTCGGTCATTGCCATATATTCTGTTTCAATGGTAGACAAAGAAACAATATGTTGTAACGTAGCTTTCCAGCTTACAGCAAAACCACCAACACAAAATACATAGCTAGTAATGGATCTTCTATTATCAATATCAGCACAGTAGTCTGAATCCACATAACCAACCAATGTGTTTGAACTTCTGCCAAACTCCAAACATATGTCTAAAGTACCACGGAAGTATCTGAGCATCCATTTCACCGCTAATTAATGTGTTTTTCCTGGACAAGACATAAATTTGCTAACCACATCAACTGCATGTGAAATGTCTGGACGTGTGCAAACCATAGCATATATAAGACTGCCGACTGCACTCGAATATGAAACATTCTTCATAAACCTCTTCTCTTCATCTGATTTTGGCGGCTGAGTAACTAATAATTTAAAATGACTAGCAAAGGGAGTACCGACATGTTTGGCATTTTTCATGTCAAATATCTCCAAGACTTCTCAACATAACTCTTCCGAATGAGCTATAACTTGCCATCCTCGTGATTCTTTCTAAACTCCATTCCAAGAATTTTCTTCGTTGATCCTAGATCTTTCATCTTGGATTCACTACTCAACAAAGCTTTCAAAGAGTGAATGTGTAACTGACTATTGGAAGCAATTAGCATGTCATCCACATAAAACAACAAATAAATAAATGACGCATCATCTAACTTCCAGAAATAGACACAACTGTCATACATGCTCTTTGAGTAACCATGACTCAACATAAAGGAATCAAATCTCTTATCCCACTGTCTCCAAGATTGCTTCAGTCCATACATAGATTTCTTCGACAAACTAACATGGTCTTCTTTACCTTCAATTTCAAAACCATGGGGTTGTCTCATGAAGATTGTTTCATCAAGCTCACCATGTAAGAAAGTGGTCATAACATCGAGTTGCTCCAACACCAAATCATACATGGCCACCATAGCAAGCAAGAAACCAATAGAACTATGTTTAACAACACGTGCAAAAATTTCATTATAATCAACAGCTTGTACCTGACTGAAGCTTCCAGCAACTAATCGTACCTTGTATCTTGCATTTTTCAACCCCTGGTATGCCTTCTTTATTCTTGGAGACCCATTTACAATCAACAATTTTTTTCCCATAGGCGGCTTCACTAGAACTCAAGTCTTATTTTTCTACAGAGATTCAATTTCTTCATTCATCACGACCAACCACCTAGATGAATCAGCACCCGAAACAGCATTTAAATATGTAGAAGGCTCTCCACCTTAAATCAACTGGTTGACATTATTTTTCTTTTCTTTTTTCTTTGTTTATCAAAAAAATTGAATGGTTTGGATCATTTGTGTGCACACTTTTTACGATACTAGTATTTTCGGGGGGTTTATTATATGCGCCGATGCGTCACATGACCTACCGGTGCACCACATCAAAAGCACAGAATCAATCTTAGGGTTGCCGATTCTTGAGTCAAAAATCAATTTTTCCGAGGTCGATTCTCACAATTAACCTTTGTAAAAGTCTATTTTTTACTCAAAAATCGACTTTGCCAAGATCGATTCTCACAACCAACCATCAAAAGTTGCTTTTTGGCTCAAGAATCGACTTTCCCAAGGTCGATTCTCACTACCAACCTTTGACAAGTTGATTTTTGACTCAACAATCGACTTTCTAAAGGTTGTTTTGGTTTGGTGTAAGGTAGTGTAATGTATCGGTTGAATCGGGGTGGTATAAATTAATACTTTTTTTTTTGCCTCATTGGATTATAGGTGAAACATTACTATATATATTTTTTGTTTAGAAGTATCATTTTGTAATGACTATGTATATTTATTTGCATAATAAAAAGATATATCAATCTATTCGATTATTATAAATGATAAAGTGCGGAGAAAAATTATGGGAGCAAAAAAAATACATAAAATATATATTAGTGTTTTTTCCGAATCTAAGGAAGCGATTGCCCCATCAGTGGGCTTTGTGATTTCTAGCAGACAAATTAGAATAAAGGTGCAGATTTTGTTAAGATCAAGCGCTTCTTGCGCTTACGGTTGTACTAAAACCAATTGGTGGTAGTAAATGTGCTACTATATTTCTTATACATTAAAAGTATGGGCAATCCGTCCCAACACCTCCCTTAATTGTGGGCAATCTGTCACAACACTTTCACAATTTCTTTTTTACTAATGTTCCAACCAGGGTTCGATCTCATGACATCTGGCTCCGATACCATGTTAAGATCAAGCGCATACCGTTGTACTAAAACCAATTGGTGGTAGTAAAGGTGCTTCTATATTTCTTATAGATTAAGAGTGTGGGCAATCTGTCCCAACACTTTCACAATTTCTTTTTTAATAATGTTTCAACTAGGGTTCGATCTCGTGATATCTTGCTCCGATACCATGTTAAGATCAAGCGCTTACCGTTGTACTAAAACCAACTGGTGGTAGTAAATGTGCTAATATATTTCTTATACATTAAGAGTGTGACAATCTGTCCCAATAGATTTGGAGAATATACAAGATGATGAAATTGACGGAAAAAAAAAAGTTAAGTATATATCAATGTACCATCTACAAACCTCCGTGCATGATATCAACTAGTAGTTTACCACGTACAATCAATCACATTTTTTGTTGATAGAGAATTTAGCTTTTTTTCGGGGTATCTTATATATGGTGCTGAGGATGAGATATGCAAATGTGTTGTTGAGCATGCATTTCATTTCATAGCCACTTTATGCAAAGAATATATCTATGCTTCTTTGATTTTGCAGCAATTCGATATTGTAAATTTAGTTCATGCATGCAAAATTAATCATAATCTGCGGGCACCACCCGGGCCAGGCCTTATCCTTAGTAAAGAATAAGACTCTGCAGACACGATTCGAATCGAATTCCGAATTAGTCGGACTAGTTGATTCAGATACAAGAGACTTTGAGAAGGAAAATAAATTAAGCCTAATCTATGTTGGAGAAATTGTCCATTAATGACTTAGTGGGTTAGTGGTCACTTAGTGGTCATAAGTGCTAGTAGTGGCCATTATTGAGGGTTAGTGGCCTTAGGAGTGGGAGTTATTTTTTCCACCTATATAAAACCTCTTTGGTGGAAATGTCACAACACAAGTTTTTCCAAATAATACTTTTTCATCTCATATAGTAAGGTAGTTTGTTTTTTGTTGAAGAGATTCTGAAGCACCAAGAGTTCGTTGAGTTCAGAAGCTGAAGTACCTCAATTCTGAACAGGTAATTGGGTTATCCTGGTAGACAAGTGCTAAACCGTGGGTAATGCCGGAGCATAATTGTCTTAAGGACAGAGATTAGCTCGTCCCGGTTATATATCCTTGTTGTTTTTCTTTCTGTTTTCCTTTCTGTTTGTGTCAGTCCAGAATATAATAAAATTTTGTTCTTTATTTTTTACTTTCGCATTGTAATACTTTGGATATAACAATCTTAAGACAATTCTTTTCAGAGCCTCTTTGCTTTAAAAAGTATATCTTTGCGAAATGAAAATTAAATTTCAGTCTGCTTGCTGAACTTTTTATTTTTTCTATTCGTTCTGAGTATCATCTGTGATACTCAGTTGGTCGGTGTCTCCTTTTTGGTATCGGTTTCTGGTAAAACCGGTCCTTTCTTTTTTTGGTATTGGTTTTTTTTGTAAAAACCGGTCAATTCTCCTTTTTGGTATCAGTTTCTGGTAAAACCGGTCCTTTCTTTTTTTGGTATTGGTTTTTTTTTTAAAAGCCGGTCCATCTTCCTTTTTGGTATTGTTTCTGGTAAAACTGGTCCGTTTTTTTTTTGGTATTGGTTTTTGGTAAAAACCGGTCCATCTTCCTTTTTTTATCGTTTTCTGGCAAAAACGATTTTCTGCTTTTTTTGTCTCGTTTTTTTGGCAAAAACGACTCATTTGTGTTGTTGATCTTCTGTTTTTATTCTGAACAGAAATGACTGGAGTCACTGATGCGTCTGTGACAACTACTATTGGAACCACATCAACCACAAGTCTGAATCCACTTTTGGATGCTAATTTGTCTGCTGTGACACAACTTTGTTGTTACCATTGCTTGGTACTTCTCATACTTCTCATGGAGAGAAACCGAAAAAGTTCAATGGCCTAAATTTTAAGCGTTGGCGGCGAAAGATGTTGTTCTATCTCACTACACTTGGACTAGCAAGGATGCTCACCGAAGAGAAACCGGTTGTGCCTCCTAAAAACACCGAGCACGGGGTGTTGCGGTCGTAGAGAGTTGGAAGCATAGTGATTTTCTATGCAAAAATTATATTTTGAATTGCGTAGATAATAGTCCGTATGGTGTTTATTCTATGTATGAAAGTGCAAAAACACTTGTGGCTTGCATTAGAGAAAAAATATAAAACTGAAGATGCAGGCGCTAAGAAATTTATAGTGGGTAAATTTCTGGACTATAAGATGGTCGATTCCAAAACTGTTATTAAACAAGTTGAGGAATTACAAATCATTAAATGAAGAAGATATGATGATAAGTGAGAATTTTCAAGTAGCCTGTGTGATTGAGAAACTTCCTGAATCTTGGAGGGAGTATAAGAGTTATCTCAAACACAAGCGAAAGCAAATCTCAATGGAGGATCTGATTGTCCGACTCCGTATAGAGGAGGACAATAAGGGCTCCGAAAGAAAATCTGTGGTGCAGGTTGGATAGGCCAAAGCTCATGTTGCTGAGGTAAAGAATCAGAAAAAGGAAGAAATCAGGTCAATCTTCCAAGAAAAATGTTGAATCTTACAAGAAACCACAGACTGTGTACAAGTTCAATGGAAACTGTAACAATTGTGGAAAATTTGGGCACCGTGCTGCTGAGTGTCGTTCAAAGAAGCCAATTCAGCCAAGGGCACATCTGGCTGAAACTGATGGTGATAAGCAAATGTTCTGCACTGTGGTGTCAGAATGTAACTTTGTGGGGAATCCAAGGCAATGGTTTGTGGACACTGGAGCCACAAGACATGTTTGTGCTTGACCGGGCCGTGTTTTCAACTTACAAGGCCGGCACGGGGGACAAACGTGGATGGGGAATTCATCAACTTCTCCAATTGCTTGGATCGGGGACGGTGATTCGAAGATGACTTCGGGAAAGAAGGCGACTCGAATGATGTGTTGCAAGTTCCTGAGATTCGTAGGAATCTCATTTCTGGTGACAAATTGAACAAGGCTGGTTTCAATTTGAATTTTGGTTCTGATAAGGTCATTTTGACCAAGAATGGTGTGTTTCTCGGTAGGGGTTATTCCACCGAGGGTATGTTTAAGTTTAATGTAATGGCAATTATGCCAAAGAATGTTGTGCCCAATGAGGCTAATAATATTGCATCCTCTTCCGCTTACTTGATTGAGACTTCTTGCTTATGGCACAATAGATTGGGACACGTAAATAATAAATCAATTCGACGGATGATGAACTTAGATTTATTACCTAATTTAAATTTTAATAATAATGAAAAATGCCATATATGTGTCGAAGCAAAATGACTAAGGCACATTTTCCTTCCGTGGAAAGAAACACCGAACCATTAGATTTAATTCATACAGACTTGTGTGATTTAAAATTTGTACAAACGAGAGGCGGTAAAAAATACTTTGTAACTTTTATCGATGATTGTACAAGATACTGTTATGTCTATTTGCTAAATAGCAAAGATGAGACACTTGAAGCTTTTAAAAACTATAAGAATGAAGTCGAGAATCAACTTAGCAAACGAATCAAGAAGGTTCGTAATGATAGAGGTGGTGAATATGATGCACCGTTTAATGAATTATGTTCAGACTTTGGTATTATCCATCAAACGACTGCACCTTATGCACCTCAATCAAACGGTATTGCTGAACGCAAAAATTGTACTCTTAAGGAGATGATGAATGCTATGTTGATAAGTTCGGGTTTACCTCAAAACTTGTGGGGGGAAGCGATACTTTCCGCCAATGTCATTCTTAATAGAGTTTTGTCTAAAAAAATGGATAAAACACCCTACGAGTTATGGAAAGGCTACAAGCCTAGCTACAAATACTTGAAAGTGTGAGGGTGTTTAGCAAAGGTCGAAGTGCCTAAACCTAAACAAATAAAAATTGGGCCTAAAATGATAGATTGTATATTTATCGGTTATGCAAATAACAGTAGTGCACATAGATTTCTAGTGCATAAATCTGACAATCCGGATGTTCACGTGAATACAATCATGGAATCAAGAAATTTTGTAGTTTTTGAGGATGTATTTCCATGTAAAGAAAGAAGTCAAGAAAACACAAGCTTAAATAAGCGGCCACATGAACCAACAAGTGAAACTACTCCAGAAACTGAGGAACCAGAACCTCGTAGGAGTAAACGGGCAAGGACTTCAACGTCTTTCAGTCCTGATTTTTTCACCTATATGGTAGAAAACGAACCAAGTACATATGCTCAGGCTATGTCAAATCCAGAAGCGCCGTTCTGGAAAGAAGCAGTCAATAGTGAAATCGATTCTATTATGCAAAATCATACTTGGGAATTAGTAAATATCCCACCAGGACATAAACCTCTCGGTTGTAAGTGGATTTTTAAGAAAAAATTCAAGGCTGATGGATCGATCGATAAATATAAGGCCAGACTGGTAGCTAAAGGTTATCGTCAAAAAGAAGGTCTTGACTTCTTCGATACATATTCACCGGTTACTCGGATCACGTCGATACGAGTTCTTATCGCAATTGCTGCGGTAAATAATCTAGAAATACATCAAATGGATGTAAAGACTGCTTTCTTAAATGGTGAATTGGAAGAAGAAATCTATATGGAACAACCCGAGGGTTATGTGGTTCCGTGTCAAGAACACAAAGTATGTCGACTCGTTAAGTCATTGTATGGGCTTAAGCAAGCGCCAAAACAATGGCACCAAAAATTTGATCAAACGATGTTATCAAATGGGTTTAAAATTAACGAGTGCGATAAATGTGTTTATGTCAATAACACTTCGATTCCTTTGTGATAGTATGTCTATATGTTGATGACATGTTAATCTTGGGTAGTACTCATGATATAATCATAAATACTAAGAAGATGTTAACAAGAAACTTCGATATGAAGGATATGGGAGTTGCATATGTAATTTTGGGGATTAAAATCTCTAGAATGTCGGATGGACTTGCATTGTCACAGTCTCATTATGTTGAGTCTGTTCTAAAAAGATTTAACGTATTTAATTAAAATCCGATAAAAACTCCTATTGACTAGACTATTCACTTAGTCAAAAATAAAGGAGAACCTGTGTCACAGTTAAAATATTCACAAATCATAGGCTGTCTGCTGTACATAACCAATTGTACTAGACCAGACTTAGCATGTGCTGTAAATAAACTGAGCAGATTTACAAGTAATCCAAGTGAGGATCATTGGAAAGCATTGAATAGAGTACTGAGGTACTTAAAATTCACAATGAATCTTGGATTATGGTACACGAGATATCCAGCAGTAGTAGAAGGATCTGTGATGCAAATTGGATATCTGACTCGAAAGAATCAAAGTCCACAAGTGGATATGTATTCACTATTGGTGGTGTTGTTGTGTCATGGAAATCCACAAAGCAAACTTGCATTGCTCGTTCCACTATGGAAGCTGAGTTCATTGCATTGGACAAGGCAGGAGAAGAAGCAGAATGGCTTCGTAATTTCCTCGAGGATATTCCATGCTTTGGACTAAGCCTATTGCTCCTATAAGCATACATAGCGATAGTCAGTCGGCTATAAGCCGGGCACAAAATAGTATGTACAATGGTAAGTCAAGACATATTCGTCGTAGACATAATACCATTAAACAACTGATCTCTAACGGCGTGATTTCCATCGATTTTGTTAAATCAAAGGACAATCTTGCGGATCCGCTAACAAAAGGTTTACCTAGAGATCAAATGTCAAAATTGACATACGGAATGGGACTGAAGCCAATTACGACAGAAACTTTGTAATCGTAACCCCACCATGTTGACTGGAGATCCCAAGATCATGGTTCAAAGGGACAACTAAGTTATGAAGGTTCTTTGAACACTTACACATTCTATGAATAAAAGTGTTATCTGCAAGATGTGTAAGGATAAGTGAAAACTTTTAATGATTCCTATAGCTTGATTCAATTCGAGTAGGGTATGGCAGAATACTCTTGATAGGAGGTCACCTATGTAAGTGTGAAGTGGGGCCGCTTCTGTGAGAATTCAGTGGCTTGAAATCTTTAACGCACTTTCTGAAACCAGGGTGTTTCATGGCCAAAATGAGCACAACCATGAGAACCAATACGTGTTAAGGGAAATATTGTGTGAGTACTATTGTTTGGTTTTACATTAAAGGCTGAACGGTTCAAGACATAGTTCACTGATTAGCCGAGTAGATCCGATAGTATTTCACTAAGGCAGGTTCAAAGCCAGAAGCTACCTCTCCTGATGCAATATTTTCTATCAGAATCTCTTCAGGGTCTGCATTTGCATTAATGTCCATTTTGTGGGAGATTGTTGGAGAAATTGTCCATTAATGACTTAGTGGGTTAGTGGTCACTTAGTGGTCATAAGTGCTAGTAGTGGTCATTATTGAGGGTTAGTGGCCTTAGGAGTGGGAGTTACTTTTTCCACCTATATAAACCATCTTTGGTGGAAATGTCACAACACAAGTTTTTCCAAATAATACTTTTCCATCTCATATAGTAAGGTAGTTTGTTTTTTGTTGAAGAGATTCTGAAGCACCAAGAGTTCATTGAGTTCAGAAGCTGAAGTACCTCAATTCTGAACAGGTAATTGGGTTATCCTGGGAGACAAGTGCTAAACCGTGGGTACTGCCGGAGCATAATTGTCTTAAGGACAGAGATTAGCTCGTCCCGGTTACATATCCTTGTTGTTTTTCTTTCTGTTTTCCTTTATGTTTGTGTCAGTCCAGAATATAATAAAATTGTTCTTCATCTTTTCTGTTCTTTATTTTTTACTTTCGCATTGTAATACTTTTGATATAACAATCTATCTGTACGGGTATAAGGCCATCCACGATGGGAACCTTGAAAAGGTTTAAAAATCCATTGTAAAAGGTTTTATTTCTAAGGACAAAAAGAAAGAGAGGATAAGCCAAAAGGTTTTTATAGAGATTTTTTTTTATTTATTAAAACAAGAGGCATTGTGAATGTCCGGAAGGTCAACGGTACGATTATCCTCTGAGACGGCATGTTGAAAAAGCTCTTGATCGACCTTATCCCTAAATAAGAGACAGACCCTACCAGCATGACCCGAATCGAATTTCGGATTAGTATGGTCAGTTGGTCCCGGATACCGAAAGCCTTGAGAAAGAAAAAAATATCAAGAAATTAAATATAAAAGGGTTTTCTAAACTCCCTCCGCACCAAAATAAAAGGCAGTTGTCAAAAACACGCTTATCAAAAATGTAATTTAATGTCATGACTTTAAGAAATAGAATGACTAAAAAATCTCTATGATATAATTAATGCAGTTTCTTTTTAACTTCTTACCTAGTACTACCTCCGTCCCAAAATATAAGTCATTTTAGACTTTTTCACACTTATTAAGAAATTTAGTTAAATTTGTTATGTGTAATTAATTTAGATTCAAAAGACTAAAATGACCTTTAATCGGTATTAATGCAAAGTAGTAAAAAGTAGTGAGTGTATAATAAATGAGGGGTAGAATGAGAAAAAAATGTAATAAATGCTTTATTGGTTTTCTAAATTAACTTACATTTTAGGACGAAACAATAAGTTAAATTGACTTACATTTTGGGACGGAGGTAGTATTAAATAAAGGTAAAATAGAAAAATTAACAATAAACAAAAAATTTTGGCAACTGCCTCATTTATTTTGGAACGGATGAATATGAAATTTGAGCGAATCAAAGCAAGTTGGAAAGATGTTGGGTGGCTATAGAGGTGGCCAAATGCTCAACCCGAACCGAACCGGGCCGGAACCGCCGGTTTTTTTGTCCGGTTCGTGCCGGTTCTTGAACCGGTGGTTCAAGTGAACCTCCGGTTTACGGTTCAAAACCGGCGGTTCAACGGTTCATACGGTTCACGGTTCACGGTTCGCGGTTTGCTTGGTTTTATCACGGTTTTAACTTTTTTTTTTTTTTACATTTTTCATATAATACTTATTTTTTCACTACAATCACATATTACTATTGTTTTCACTACAATTACCAAAGCGAATGTAATATATATTTTATATAAATAGTTTTTTATTCGGTTTTAAATATAATATTAATATTGTGTTATTTTATTTTTATGTAAGCTATGTAATTTTTAAAAATTATGTTATTTGATATAATAGAAAAGTAAATTTGATTATAAAATGGAATTTCTTTTACACGAGAAAAAAAAAAAGAGTTGAATAAAAAATACAAACCAAATTTACTTATAACCAAAACCGTATTGAAGTAACGATTAAATCAGAACAACTTCAAAAATCAGTATCGTAAAGTACATTTGATTGATATTTTTAACAACTAAAGTTTATAATTGAGAGAAGAGAAGAGCAGGTGTAAAGAATTTGGAAAATGAATTGGGTATTTATAGGATTTTTTGAAATGGTTGAAAAAAAAAGGAGCCGTTAGAAATCTATTCGTTGGGGTTGGTCCGGTTCCGGTTCCAGCCGGGCCGGTTGAACCGCCGGTTCCGGTTCCGGCCGGGCCGGTTGAACCGCCGGTTCGGTTCCGGTTCCAAGAAAAGACAAACCGCCTACAAACCGGTGAACCGCCGGTCTCCCAAACCACCGGTCCGGTTGCGGTTCGGTTAACGGTTCCGGTTTGATTTTGGCCACCTCTACGGTGGCTTTCACCTCTCATTCTTTCACATTCCACCACTTATCATATACATATATTCCCTCACTATTGTCAAGAACCAATGGAATCGAAGGAATTTAATTACCGCAACCTCATGGTCAAGATGTTGTCATAAGACAATTGTCTTACGTCACTCTTAACTTCCTAACTATATTTTCAAAACTACAAGAAAAACATTATTTTATCATAATATCCTTTGCAACAACAACAACAAAAAAAAATTATTATTATATACAGCGTGGCAATTAAATCTAGCTAGTGTATATAGGCAACGATTTTTTGGAGGCCAAAAAAAAGTGTTTTTCTTGTTGTGCAACTGCATGACACAGGTTCCTGACATTTACTCTCTCCCTCAAAAGCCTCCATGTCCTTAAGGGAGTGGTAATTCAAACAATTGGGACATGATGTACTATGCATCTTCACATGTAGCTTGTTCTTCCTCTAAATTTGAACTACTTAATTCATCTTCCATAGAACAACACAGCTCGATCGGTTGTTCTTCTTGATTGTCATGGTTTCCAATATATATTCGTTCAAGGTATATGACCATTTTCCCATATAATTTATTAATCGGAAATGAAGTTTAAGGAATAACACTAGCTCCAATGAACTTCTTGAGCATAGAGACATGAAAAACTAGGTGGATCCTAGCAACCTTGGGTAGGTGTAGCTTATAGGTCATTGTATTTACCCTAGCTATCACCTTATAAGGTCCAAAATATCTAGCTGACAGTTTAATGTTCCTTCGGGTAAGTCTTCCTGTGACACCCCTGTCCCGGATACCGAGTCCTTATCCGGAAAAGAACGCCCGGCACACATATAATTAAAATTTTAATCTAATTATACATGTAAGCCTTACGTAAGCGGACATCAGAGAACAAGCGGAAGACAAAACGACTGACTCGGGCAACTGAAACGACTAATACACGATCGAAAGTAACACGGCAACTATTACATCACCAAGACTATCTTTAACCATTAAATACGGTATGTCCATAACAACTTGATAACCATAAACTCAATTCTTCGCTTCTATCAATACAAGGATAAAAGAATCTATACCGATTACAATGGAAAATAAAGAACAAAAGACTTCATCTCGCACCATCTCCGGGTCACTCCTTACCTCGAAAACACCTACAAATGCACCACCTTCTCGGGGTGGGGACAAGAGAAGCGGGGGTAAGTACATACGTACTTAGTAAGGGGTAGAATACAATATATAGCAATAAAGGCAGATACATAGAACATGGCATCATCTACAATCACTAACACATAGGTTGTAATAGTAGAGCTCTCTCACCCTCTACTAGCTCCGTAGTATAACCTCACACAAATAAGATTTGTTACATCAATACCAAAGGACACTGTGCATGGTGAGAATGCACCGAGACATATTAAGCACCTCTCAAGGGGGCATGAACTTAGGTCTCCATGTGGGAAGTTACACGTTGTCCCTTGACACATAACTCAAAAGGGTTGCAAGATTCCCATGCTTCGATTAAACATGTCTTACCAATGACATTGACGTTTTAGCTTTTAGACAACCATATATGTATTTACGAGTTAAGTTCTAACCACCTGGTTCATTCACATATAAGGCTCCTTAGGGACTTCTAGTCCTAGACATCTAGTTACACTACCTAGCACGTTGTAAAATGATCAATGACTACTAAGTCAACGTCCCACAAGGCCTAAACAACGCCTTCCGGTGCTCCCACTTTCTCCCTGCAGAGAGTCTCAGTTGTGGTGCGATTTGATACTAAGGCTACCATAAGTCGATGTTAGACATTGTAAAATAACATATAATGTTTCATAGGAACATACAATCCACATCGTATCGTGTAATACACGTAAAAACACAAAATTGATATAATACACTTTTAACGTAATATATACCACACTTTTACTATAACCATTAGACAAATATTGTACCAGAAATATTATAATGCAACCAATTATTATTACCATCTCTATCAAGTAAAGTCATGATACCATTATTTGCTGCAACTACTGCTTTTCTATAATTAATGCTTTTCTATATTTATTAATTAAATATTACGCCTGCTGCTAAAATTGCAAGTTCAGCAAATTATACTCACAGAACCACAAATTGTTTACCCAAAACCATGTGCACATCATATATACACAGTTTGAAATGAAGTGAGTAGGGAAGAATTTCCCAGTTCCTCCGTACATACTGATAGATACAGGTCATGTCACCAGTAAAATAAAAATAAAATTTAAAAAAAAAAAGAAAAAGAATGGCTTCTGGATATAATTACAAATTTCCACTTAATGCAACACTTGTACAAATTCATTAATTTTCAGCTTTCTCGATAGCTTCTATACACGGCTAAATTACAATTTTGGTCCTCTAACTAGACACGTTTTTCAATTTTGGTCCTGGTTTTTCAACGGGGACAATTTTAGTCCTGTAAGTGGCCTTTTTTTTTGCAAAAATAGTCTTGAACGCCGGAAAGACCACGTTACAGGACTAAAATTGGTCTTTTCCAGCGACAATTTTAGTCATGTAAGTGGTATTTCCGGCGACAAATTTTAGTCCTGTAAGTGGTCTTTCCGGCGTTCAGGACTATTTTTGCAAAAAAAAAAGACCACTTACAGGACTAAAATTGTCGCCGGAGAAAAACCAGGACCGAAATCGAAAAACGTGTCTAGCTAGAGGACCAAAATTGTAATTTAGCCTCTATACACTCTAAAACAGTAGCATTCTTTAACATTGCTGAATCTACTGCTTCATGTAGCACCCTATTGTTCTTCAACAAAGAAGCAGCAAATAATACATGCAACATACATATATTCAATGGGTGGTAATATCATCTCAATGTAAGCTAAGCTCAGCATACAAATTCATCAACCACAACGCTTTTTTGACAGCCTCGGTCATTGCCATATATTCTGTTTTAGTGGTAGACAAAGAAACAATATGTTGTAACGTAGCTTTCCAGCTTACAGCAGAACCACCAACACATAATACATAGAAAGTAATGGATCTTCTTTTGTCAATATCAGCACAGTAGTCTGAATCCACATAACCAACCAATGTGTTTGAGCTTCTGCCAAACTCCAAACATGTGTTTGAAGTACCACGGAAGTATCCGAGCATCCATTTCACCGTAAATTACTGTGTTTTTCCTGGACAAGACATAAATCTGCTAACCACATCAACTGCATGTGAAATGTCTGGACGTGTGTAAACCATAGCATACATAAGACTGCCGACTGCACTCGAATATGAAACATTCTTCATAAACCTCTTATCTTCATCTGATTTTGGCGGCTGAGTAACTGATAATTTAAAATGACTAGCAAAGGGAGTACCGACAGGTTTGGCATTTTTCATGTCAAATATCTCCAAGACTTTCTCAACGTAACTCTTCTGAATGAGGTATAACTTGCCATCCTCGTGATTCCTTCTAAACTCCATTCCAAGAAATTTCTTAGTTGATCCTAGATCTTTCATCTTGGATTCACTACTCAACAAAGCTTTCAAAGAGTGAATGTGTAACTGATTCACGGCAGCAATGAGCATGTCATCAACATAAAGCAACAAATAAATAAATGACGCATGACACAACTGTCATCCATGCTCCTTGAGTACCCATGACTCAACATAAAGGAATCAAATCTCTTATACCACTGTCTGAGAGATTGCTTCAGTCCATACATAGATTTCTTCAACAAACAAACATGGTCTTTTTTACCTTCAATTTCAAAACCATGGGGTTGTCTCATGAAGATTGTTTCATCAAGCTCACCATGTAAGAAAGTGGTCAAAACATCGAGTAGCTCCAACACCAAATCATACATGGCCACCATAGCAAGCAAGACACGAGTGGAACTATGTTTAGCAACACGTGCAAAAATTTCATTATAATCAACACCTTGTACCTGACAGAAGCTTCCAACAACTAATCGTACTTTGTATCTTGCATTTTCAACCCCTGGTATGCCTTCTTTATTCTTGAAGACCCATTTACAATCAACGATTTTTTCCCATAGGCGGCTTCACTAGAACTCAAGTCTTATTTTCTACAGAGATTCAATTTCTTCATTCATCGCGACCAACCACCTAGATGAATCAGCACCCGAAACAGCATTTAAATATGTAGAAGGCTCTCCACCTTAAATCAAATGGTTGACATTATTTTTCTTTTCTTTTTTCTTTGTTTATCAAAAAAATTGATTGGTTTGGATCATTTGTGTGCACACTTTTTACGATACTAGTATTTTCGGGGGGTTTATTATATGCACCGATGCATCACACCTACCGGTGCACCACGTCAAAAACACATAATCAATCTTAGAAAAGCCGATTCTTGAGTCAAAAATCAATTTTTCCGAGGTCGATTATCACGATCAACCTTTGTAAAAGTCTATTTTTTACTCAAAAATCGACTTTCCTAATATCGATTCTCACAACCAACCATAAAAAAGTTGTTTTTTGGCTCAAGAATCGACTTTCCCAAGGTCGATTCTCACAACCGACCTTCGACAAGTTGTTTTTTGACTCAACAATCGATTTTCTAAAGGTTGTTTTGGTTTGGTGTAAGGTAGTGTAATGTATCGGTTGAATCGGGGTGGTATAAATTAATACGTTTTTTTTTTTTTTTTTTGCCTCGTTGGATTATAGGTGGAACATTACTATATATATTTTGTTTAGAAGTATCATTTTGTAATGACAATGTATATTTATTCGCATAATAAAAAAATTATATCAATCTATTCGATTATTATAAATGATAAAGGGCGGATAAAAATTAAGGGAGCAAAAAAAATACATAATATATATTAGTGTTTTTTTTCCGAATCCGAAGAAGCGACTGCCCCCTCCCACCAAGGTAGATCCGCCCCTGCGTATAAGTTTTATTGGAAGAGCTACTCACCACGTGTCAACCATATCATGAATAATTTAATAGACATTAGGAGTGGGCTTTGTGATTTTTAGCAGACAGATTAGAATAAAGGTGCAGATTTTGTTAAGATCAAGTGTTTCAAGCGCTTACCGTTGTATTAAAACCAATTGGTGGTAGTAAATGTTCTACTATATTTCTTATACATTAAGAGTGTGGCAATCCGTCTCCCATCACCCCCCTTAAGTGTGGGCAATCTGTCTCAACACTTTCACAATTTCTTTTTTAATAATGTTCCAACCAGGGTTCGATCTCGTGACATCTGGCTCCGATACCATGTTAAGATCAAGCGCTTACCGTTATACTAAAATCAATTGATGGTAGTAAAAGTGCTACTATATTTCTTATACATTAAGAATGTGGCAATCAGTCCCAATAGATTTGGAGAATATACAAGATGATGAAATTGAAGGGAAAAAAAAAGTTAAGTATATATCAATGTACCATCTACAAACTTCCATGCATGATATCAACTAGTAGTTTACCGCGTACAATCAATCACGTTTTTTGTTGATTGAGAATTTTAGCTTTTTCCGGGGTATCTTATATATGGTGCTGAGGATGAGATATGCAAATGTGTCGTTGAGCATGCATTTCATTTCATAGCCACTTTATGCAAAGAATATATATATGCTTCTTTGATTTTGTAGCAACTCGATATTGTAAATTTAGTTCATGCATGCGAAATTAATCATAATCTGCAGGTACCATCCGGGTCAGGCCTTATCCTGAGTAAAGAATAAGACTTTGTAGATACGATTTAGACCGAACTTCGAATTAGTCGGATTAGTTGATTCAGATACAGGAGACTTTGAGAAAGAAAAAAAATATTAAGCCTAATCTATCTGTACGGGTATAAGGCCATCCACGATGGGAACCTTGAAAAGGTTTAAAAATCCACTGTAAAAGGTTTTATTTCTAGCGACCAAAAAAAGAGAGGATAAGCCAAAAGGTTTTTATATAGATTTTCTTTTTTCTTTTTTTTTTTTTTTAAAACAAGAGGTTTGAGAATGTCTGGAGAGGTCAACGGTTCGATTCTCCTCTGAGGCGGCATGATGAAAAAATTCTTGAACATGCATTATCCCAAAACAAGAGACAGACTCTACCGGTATGATCCGGATCGAATTTCGGATTAGTAGGGTCAGTTGATCCCGGATACCGAAGTCCTTAAGAAAGGAAAAAAAATCAAGAAATTATATATAAAAGGGTTTTCTATACTCCCTCCGTTCCAAAATAAGAGGGGAAATACTTGTGTGGTGTAGAGATTTTGAACTGATGTGACGGGTGAAACGATCAGAACCACACAGTTTAAGTGTAGAATGAAATCGTGTGGTGTGTAATGTGCCACGGCGTGTATCCGCACGTAGGTACACACTACACAAAAACTTCCCAAATAAGAGGCAGTTGTCAAAAACACGTTTATCAAAAATGTGATTTAATGTCATGACTTTAAGGATGGAATGACTAAAAAATCCTTATGATATAATTAATGCAGATTCTTTTTAACTTCTTACATAGTATTAAATAAGGGTAAAATAGGAAAATTAACAATAAATGTTGATTCGAAGAACGTTTTGCCTTAGTTATTTTGAAACAAAACTTTACAAAAGTTTTTGGTAACTGTCTCAGTAATTTTGGAACGGATGGAATATGAAATTTGAGCGAATCAAAGCAAGTTGGAAAGATGTTGGTTGGCTATAGAGGTGGCCAAATGCTCAAACCGAACCGAACCGGGCCGGAACCGCCGGTTTTTTTGTCCGGTTCGTGCCGGTTCTTGAACCAGCGGTTCAAGTGAACCGGCGGTTTACGGTTCAAAACCGCCTCGGTTCAACGGTTCACACGGTTTCCTTCCGGTTCAGATCACGGTTTTAAAAATTATTAATATTTTTTTTTTACATTTTTCATATAATACTTATTCTTTTCACTACTACAACATATTAGTATTCTTTTCACTACAATTACCAAAGCGAATGTAATATATATATTTTTTATAAATAGTTTTTTATTCGGTTTTAAATATAATATTAATATTGTGTTGTTTTTTTGTATATAAATTATGTTATTTTTAAAAATTATTTTATTTGATATAATAGTAAAGTAAATTTGATTATAAAATGGAATTGTTTTTACACTAGAAAAAAAAAAGAGTTGAATAAAAAATACAAACCAAATTTATTTATAACCAAAACCGTATTGAAGTAACGATTAAATCAGAACAACTTAAAAAATCGGTATCGTAAAGTAAATTTGATTGTTGTTTTTAACAACTAAAGTTTATAATTGAGATAAGAGAAGAGTAGGTGTAAAGAATTTGGAAAATGAATTGGGTATTTATAGGATTTTTTGAAATGGTTGAAAAGGAAAAACAAAAAAATAGAGGAGCCGTTGGAGCTGGCCCGGTTCCGGTTCCGTCCGGGCCGGTTGAACTGCCGGTTTCGGCCAGGCCGGTTGAACCGCCGGTTCCGGTTCCAAGAAAACACAAACCGCCTACAAACCGGTGAACCGCCGGTCCGGTTCCGGTTCCGTTCACGGTTTCGGTTTGATTTTAATTGGCCACCTCTACGGTGGCTATCACCTCTCATTCTTTCACATTCCACCACTTATCATATGCATATATTCCCTCACTATTGTCAAGAACCAAAGGAATCGAAGGAATTTAATAACCGCAACCTCATGGTCAAGATGTTGTCATAAGAGAGTTGTCTTACGTCACTCTTAACTTCCTAACTATATTTTCAACATTACAAGAAAAACATTATTTTATCATAATAGCTTTTGCAACAACAACAACAATATATATATATATATATATATATATATATATATATATATATATATATATATATATATATATTATATTTCAGCGTGGCAATTAAATCTAGCTAAAAGTATACAGGCAACGCTTTTTTAGAGGCCAAAAAAAATGTTTTTTTTGTTGTGCAACTGCACAGACACAGGTTCCTGACATTTACTCTCTCCCTCAAAAGCCTCCATGTCCTTAAGGGAGTGGTAATTCAAACAATTGGGACATGATGTACTATGCATCTTCACATGTAGCTTGTTCTTCCTCTAAATTTGAACTACTACTAATTCATCTTCCACAGAACAACACAGCTCGATCAGTTGTTCCTCTTGATTGTCATGATTTCCAATATATATTCGTTCAGGGTAAATGACCATTTGCCCATCTTATTTATTAATCGGAAATGAAGTTCAAGGAATAACACTAGCTCCAATGAACTTCTTGAGCATAGAGACATGAAAAACTAGGTGGATCCTAGCAACCTTGGGTAGGTGTAGCTTATAGGTCATTGTATTTACCCTAGCTATCTCCTCTAATAATATTAAAAATATGTATGTTATAAGGTCCAAAATATCTAGCTGACAGTTTAATGTTCCTTCAGGCATTGTATTTACCCTAGCTATCACCTTATAAGGTCCAAAATATCTAGCTGACAGTTTAATGTTCCTTCAGGCAAATCTTCCATACTCATTCCATTCGCACCGTAGGTCTACATCAATTTTAAATTAAATTAAAATCAAACTGTGTGATCCAGATTCAACCACGTAGACCCACGATGCAAATGAAGTTAGTAGGGAAGAATTTCCCGGTTCCTCCTTAAGGCTAGAGAGTTATGTTGATATAATGTTCAGCCATACTTATACATACAGGTCATATCACCAGTAAAATAAAATAAAATAAAAAATAAAAATAAATTACAAATTTCCACTTAATGTAACACTTGTATAAATTCATTAATTTCCAGCTTTCTCAATAGCTTCTATACACTCTAATACAGTAGCATTCTTTAACATTGCTGAAACTACTGCTTCATGTAGCACCTTATTGTTCTTCAACAAAGAAGCAGCAAATAATACCTGCAACATATATATATTCAATAATATAACCAAACAAATTCTGAATTAATCTGATAAATTCGTGTGGCGGTTTTAATTAAAAAAAATTACCGCCCATCGAGTGAGATTTTGTTGTTGATCTTTACTAAGCGCTGGCTTGCTTCGATTTATAAATCTCTGGTAATTAAGATGTAACACAAGAAAAGCTGTTATAAAACGCGTTTAATTAAATAAACTAATTAATACGAAATAAATACAGTACATATTCAGACCTGAAGAGTGAACAGATCAGCAGACTGTCCTACAACTTTATCGTAGTTTAAACCCTCGGCTGCTAATCCTGCTAATGCGACGACTGCTAACCTGACAAATACGAAATCGAGTAAAACATTTAACGAATCTCCATTCTTGCGTTTTGAACGTATTATAAGAACATATAAAGGCGGTTGGCCCGTGTATGCAGAATCTAGGGAAAGACTCAACCATTTAGGCCTGTTAACCTATGTTGTAAGGATATAAATACGTGGATAGAGTGAGACGGATACGAGATAAGTAGGTGTGAGATTTTTGAAAAATATAGGATACCGGCAGAGAGGGCATATGCATATAAGGACCAAATAGTATATGACAAAACCATAAGGACCAAATGGTAAATATTAAAACACAGAGAATAAAAAATCTTACTGCGGTTCGATCTATTCATATTTTGCAATTTTCATCATTTTGGATAGCTTTTCGGTCATTATCTGGCAATTTTTACTCAATTTTCAACATGGTTCTTCATTTATGAATATGTATATCCGGATCCCGTATCCAACTATTAAAACTTACAAGTTTGCCCCCAAGTGTATATCCTAAATATCCGGTGCATATCTGTGTCGGATACGAAATACAAGACACGCTCCAGACAGAAGTATCCATGAATCCTCACATAATTTAAACTGCTTAAACATATGACCACTAGTCATATAATGACACCTTTTAACGCCGCAAAACGGCTCCCCTTCACATAAAGGGGCTATAATGTTGAGAGATAAAAAGAAAAATATTATTTTTAGTTCCTTTTAAATGATTTCTAATGCATGAATAAATTATCTTTCCAGATACCTGTCTAGTTCTTTGGCATCAAGTTGTCCACTGTATATTAATTTTTCCAGCCTTTTGTCAATCAGATTGACGTGTTCCTTTCCGATATCAAGTGAATATCCAAGAATCGGAACACCGAGCAAGTAAGCAACTGAAACAATAAAAGTGAATTTTTTTTAAAACCATGAAGTTGGTTTCTTAAATTGAAGATCTTTAAAACAATTATATACCGAGAAAATGCGCGGCTTCGTGTCTAGAAATCCTCTCCTTGTAATCCGGAAAAAACGATGAAAATCCACCAATGACTGCTTGAAGGAGACTACATTACACATAGAAGTCAAGCTCTGAGAGTTTTGATATCCATCTCACTTGTATATCCTACATTACATTACTCTGCATATTTGACAGATTTTTAAGGGAAAACTACACTTTTAGTCCCCTATTTTTCTTCATTTTCCCAAAACTAGCCACTATTTTTCATCTCATTTTTGGACTCCTAACTATAATTTTTGTTGCACTTTCAAATGTCCAAAAAGTGTAACAATAGTTTGTAGTCAGGGGACCAAAATTATCATTATAAAAAAGATAAAGGGCTATTTCAGAGACGATAAGAAAATACAAAGGACCAAAAGTGTCGTCTTTTAGTTAATTGTCCACCAATAGTAATGTGACAAGCGGCACTGCCGGCACATACAGTAAAGTTAAACATTAATACGTTCTGCTTCCGTAAAGTGTCCTAAAAGTATAACAAAAAAGTATAGTTAGGGGCCCAAACATGCCTCTATGAAGATAGAGGCTAGTATTGAGAAAATGAAGAAAAATAGGGAACCAAAAGTTTAATTATCCCCTTTTTTTTAACAAAATTGATCAATACCACACATATTTTGATGACACGTTTTTTGATGCTCCCGCGTATAGAAGGATTTGAATCTAGACCCGTAAGGTAGGGCTTAATACTGTTTTTCACTGGGTCAACACCTCGTTGGGTGCTTATTTGACAAAACTCGATGTAAAGATACAAGTGAAGTATTATTCAACAGTATTAACGTACGACTTACCCTGGAGAAACGCTACCTATAGCCAAAACGATCAAAGGGATACTTCCGATTAAGTATGGCACAAAGAAACCCCAGTCCTGAAATGGATATATGATTCAGTTCACAAGAAACTCGTCGTTTTCAAGTTTCAACTTAAGGGGCCTATAGTCAACAACCAGAATTAGTAACGATACGGGCTGGAATCAAGATGTATATGAAAAAACTAAGCCATATCCACCCCCACCCCTGGAAAAAAATGGAAGCATAACAAATGGTTACCCCAGGAAGCCGGCTTGTAAGAACTGCAAACGCTCCCGTTGTCCCTACCACCGTAGTGAGAAAAGCTGCCTGAACCATTTACAGGAATTAGCCTAATGAACTGTTATCAGATTATACCAAAATTGTCAACATTTATTTGCTTCTATTGATATAATGCATATGAAGACATGAATTTTTCACAGAACTTACATCATTCCGAACACTTGGGATTGCAAGGTTCTCTGCGTTTTTAATGCCAAGTGACGTCAGCTCCCGAAGAGATGTCTGTTACACGTACACCAACGTTAAAACATTTCAAGGATTACATCTACAGAAAATTACAAGAATTGTTTGGAGAAAAGAAAAAAAAGGCAATAAATGACATTAATGAATGTACATGGATGCATTTCTTTGTAGGTAGCTAGGTGAGGGGCAATGCAGCCCTTTTCTGAGAACTTCATATTGTCAATGTAGACTGACCGTACGACGTGAAACGTATGGTTGAGAACTCCATTTTTTGGCCCACCCGATTTCGGTTAGTTGATCAAGTGCTTGTTTCACTGCATCACTATCTTTCTGCAACAATGCAGGCAAAAGAGTCAAGAATAACTAGAACTCGGAACACAGCGAATATATGAACTTCTAGCACAATCAAGACGTGAGGCCAGTTCTTGAAAAGGAATTTGATTGAAATGTAAAACATATGGAGGGATCAAGTTCAATCGAGATCTACGCCAAATTACAAGAGTAACCTCATATGGAGGGTGTTAATTCCATTCATCTTGAGTCATTATAGAAACAGGGCACTCTTAATTGGCACCACGATGAATCTAACCGGGCACCACACTATGAAAAAAAATTTGACTTTTCCTCGATCACTCCAAAGTCGGATTTTGAGCTTAAACTCGACTCTAGAAAGATCGAACATACGTCTGTGTTGCCAAAAACTTAGCCCCAGAAATATTTCCACTTGTATATATGCAAAATTTGACTTACAAAACTAGGGGGTAATAATTCTAAAAATTAGCATAAGAGGCACACCAAAACTTAGAATTCAACACAACCCCATCAATCCCGAATCATCAAGCTAAATCCAAACCTACAAACCCTCAAAAATTGACAACAAAATCGAGCAAAATTCGTAATGTACAAAAAAAATAATAAGAGGATTAAAATGCAAAAAGATTGAACCTTTGCAATAGCAGATTGAAGGGTACTGAGATCATCAACAGTGGTGGGAGTGGCTGATGAAGAAGAAGAGGCTCTGATCATCCACGTTTTGGGGTGATTGCTCCCGAAATGGCAATGGTTAATGAAGCAGGGGAAGTACAGAGATGTCATGGCTTCTCTATGGTGTGACGTGGCGCCTACTCGTGTTCTTACTCGTGCGAATTACGAGGATAATAAGATTTATACGATAAGGCCTTGGGGCACTAATGCGGCTGCAAATTTCATTCGTTTCATGCATCGGGTATAAGGAAGCGGATCCCCTACGGTATAATGTGAACGGTACAAAGTGTTGACTGTGTTGTGCATTGTTTTTGTCCGAATTTTAGACGGGAAGAGATTGAATCAAATTTGGACGTGAAGAAAGTGAAATGGTGCTCCCGCTCAAATTTGGATGGATCCGTCCAAAATTCGGATGGAAACGATGCACAACAATTTATACCGCTCACCTTGTACCGTAGGGGATCCGGACTCCGGGTATAACCTGTTTTGCACAGACACAGACACGGACACGGACACGTCGCACGACACAGACACGGCGATACGGTTAATTCCAAAATTTAAAGACACAACACGCTGCCGACACGTTATATATATATAATTCAATTCATCAAAAAAAAAACCCATAAACATCTTAAATAAACTAAACAAAATAAGATAAGTATTACATAAACTCTATGATATCTAGGATAGATATTCGACTTTATACAGTACTAAAAGAAATTGTGACTGACCTTCAAAATATTACGAATTGAAAAAATGATTGTTTATCAACAAAAAAATCATATAAACTTGATATGACGTATTATTTATTTAATTATTATAGAAATGAAAATCGTGTATTTTACCGTTTCTATCGAAGAAAACTTATATAAAGAAAAAAAATTAAAAAATGGGTTTAGGCGTGTCGGGAAGTGTCGACAGTGTGTCGGAAGCGTGCCGGATATTTAAATTTTAAATAATATTAATTTAATCAATCGACACGTGTCGGACACGGTGTCGGAGCGTGTCATGTCGTGTCTTGTGTCGGACACGGTGCACAGTGACCAGATTGAAGTGTCGATGCATCATAAGGTATAACACAAATGCTAGAAAAATGGACTTTTGTTCAGCAGTTAAATTGTCTCGTGCTCACAATCTGGCCTAATTAAAGTGTGATGTTCGAATCTAGTATAAAACGACATCTTTTATAGTAAAGATGTTTTAAGACACGTTAAGTATAGTGATCTATGGATAGTGAACTATGGAGACGCATTCCGATTTACATTGTTCACTAATTCGATAGACATGTGGTTCCATTCCAAAAATGGAACGGAAAGCTCGGCACAATTGAGATTTTATTTTGAAAATTGGATGCGGAGATCATTTGGATTGGGATTCAACTTTTTGAAAATAAATTTTATTTGTATCATCTCTGTATCACACGTATCCATCATGTCGAATTGACTTTTTAAAAACCAAATCTCCTCCTCAAAAAAAAAATCAAATCTTAAGTCAAACAATTTTACTAGAATCGAATACGAATATCAACTTTTGAAAAAATTGACTGTTAACTCAAGATTTGATTTTTCAAAAAACGATTTAGTGTGATGTATGATGCAGGGGTAAGTTAAAAGCAACATTTATTGTTTATTTTCTCGTTATACTCATACTTATTACTTTGTGAGAGATTAAAAGGGAAACTACACTAGTTTTATTCGAGGGTTGTTTTAATTATTGAATGCAATGAAACTTAATAACTGATCAGAGATCATCCCTTAACGAATAGATGGAAGTACATGTAGAGGAGGTTGCTTATGGCCAGTGGCGGACCTACATACAGCACTGCCCCCTCTTGATCCGAAAAAAATACACTAAAATTTATACACTATATATAGTTTGCCCCCCATTAAATTTTTTATTTGTCTTTAAAATTTTTATTGTCTCCCTTTACTCAAAATCCTGCGTCCGCCCCTGCTTATAGCATTTGGTTATGACGGAACAACATCAAACACGGCCATGATGCAGAAAGACCCCGCTTATATTTTTCTTGCAAATATATTAGAGAGGACAAAGAATCTAAGGTTTGTCCGGAACATAGACTAGCTTTTTTGCTTTTTGAAAATAAGAAGTCGTAGCATCAATTTTCCACCGTAATGTTCAGATTTACGGTTAACCTCGACTTCGAGGCATGGTTAATAAAGTGATTTTTTAAAGGGAAAAAAAAAAAAAAGTAAGACTACACCTGTTTTATTCAAGGGTTGTTTTAATTATTTTATTATAACAGCCCGCCCGGCGCTACATCATAGGCGCATTGGGAGCGTAGATAATTGTAACCATATATATACATATAAAATGACAGCAATGGAATGCCAATCCCCAGGCTTTATTTGTAAAGTCTCTATTCCTTGGTAATCAAAGCCCAAAGATCTATGAATTAGCCCATGCTTTACTAGCCAAGTAGACAAAGAACCTTGCATCTTTTTTTCTCTCCCGCATTTTTATTTGTATAAGTAGTAAGTATTGCCAATTTATGATGAAAGTTAGTATGATTGTCTTACTAATTGTTATTTTGTACAAAGGAATCCGCCCTTAATTGACTAATTCATGGGAAGACACCGAACTTTTGTATTTGAAAAAAGGTTCAGTAGGTATCTCTGAAGTCCCATAGGTTTGATCCTGTAGAATTTGACCCATTTCTGAGGGGTACGAAATAAATCAGATTTCTTTTTCGATCAAACGTACTATGTGAAATCTTCGGTTTTCCTCTTCCTCTATCCCATAGGTACAGTGTTTGAATCAATAGAGAACTTTTTCTTCTGTATGAATCGATATTATTCCATTCCAATTCCTTACCAATACCCCCAAGGAAAATCTCGAATTGGATCCAAAATTGACGGGTTAGTGTGAGCTTATCCATGCGATTATGCACTCTTCGAATAGGAATCCATTTTCGTAAAGATCCAAACTTTCGTACTTTGGTGGGTCTCCGAGATCCTTTCGATGACCTATGTTGTGTAAAAATCATGTCATCAACTTTCTCCTATAATATGTCTATTATTCTATCAATTTGTCTCAAATAATTAGAAACGGGGCGAAATGTGTCACGACACGTATCAGACTCGAGATCCCCAACGGTGCAACTCGGACAAGTGCATCGACAAGTGCATCGAAACGGTGTCGTTTTGATGCAAAACGACACCGTCTCGATGATTTTTTTTTTTAATAAAAAAAAACGCATCGAGACGGTGTCGTTTTGCATCAAAACGACACCGTTTCGATGCACTTGTGGGGGGGCTGTGCAAGCTGCACCGGCGGGGATCGGGACTCACACGTATCACTATTAGTCCATACTTTAAAAATAAAGTTATTTATTGACTAATTATCAATTAGAATTGGAATAATCAGTTTTTTAGCTTCAACCTTTAAGTAAAAAATAAAATGTTTTTCAATATTTAACTCCTCATTAAGTAACCATTAAACTCCTCTTTATAATCTATCTTCTCCACTTTATTCTTTTCTACCTATCTTTTCTTTATTCCTTTCTACGTATCTCATTCACTAGCAAATTAAGTCCTATTAGAAAATTCCAAGAAACTAAAGCATTTTGAAGAACTTTTCGTAGCAAGCCAAGAAGTTCATTGTCAAGCTAGGTAGGGAAATTCGTGATATTTCTTAGTGCTAGATGCTGCTGATAATTTCATAAATCCAAAACGGTAAGAAAATGCTATCAATTGATATTTTAATTTTATGTTTTGTATGTATATTATTTACAAGCAAACTTTCTGATATTATAGTTTAGAAATTTTACGTTGCCAACAGGGTTGTTCATAAAATGGAAATTTTTCTAAGAGTGTGATTTTTCCAACCTTAATTATGTTTTGGTAAACAGTTATTTTATAAGAAATATATATATAATATATATATTATTGTATATTGATTATAAATTATGATTTATAAATAATTTCAGTTATAAAAAAAACTACGAAAATACTTTTATTATAATTATTAGATTTTTCATAAAACTAATAAGTTATTTGGAAATAATGTTTTGAATGATCACGATTTAAGTTTGATGTATGAATTTTTATAATGTTATGATTTTTGTGTAAAGAAAATATATGATTCATAAAGTTCATATTTTTAACAAGCTTGTATTTCAAAGAAAATTCTTTAATAGATTTAGCGTAGGTTTGAATGAAGAAAGAGTTGTGAGGATCCTGTAGAAATGACATATTTTACAAAACATGATATAAGCATCTTTAGAAAACTTATTTTTAGTTTAAAGAATGCATATAGAAATATATGTATTTTAGAGTTTTATGAGTATTTTTAACCAATAGGATTTATATGGAATTTAGTTAATGATTTTTTTTTAGAAATAAAAGAAAAATAGATAAATATGAACGCCAAGAAGTAGACAATCAGAAAAATTCTACAGTTCATGTCACCCTATATATTTATTTATTTTCAGTTCGCAGTGAATCCTCGAGGGTCACCGGCATTAGCCCATGCTCACGGGTAGTAGATGTGAGATTATTGCCGGAGCCGGTTAGTCCCCGTCCATGGGCAAGAATAATGGATATCCGGTCTGCATCTAGTTTAGTTATTTTAGTTGTGACATCAGAACCGTAACATTAGAAACATTAGTTTATGCTCCTTATTTTGGAGATAATCCTAATTATAATTTAGGCACAATTACTTCAACATGTTAGATGTTTAGTTAATATATTGACTTTTCATTTCAGTATTTATTTATGCTATTTATTTTCTAGTATTTTACTTTCAGTATTATTTTCGAATTGTAAAACCAGAAACTCTTGATAGCCTGCCCTGTGGAGCATCTTTAGTTCCCTTTTGATAGTCTATTTTTTTACGGGGCTTTCGAGCTCACCATTTCCATTTCATTTTTTTTTCTAGATAAAGCGTAGTATATGGCAGATGATGATGAACTTGGATGTATAGCTAAGCAGCACTGAAAGCACTAAGTTTATAGCATTTATTTTTTGGAGATTGTGTATTTGATGATATTATTTTGGAGTGTATGTTGTAATGTATTGGTGATTAGAATATGGTTGTTGTAATGACTATTTTATTTTAGGTGTTAGTAATTTAATGGTGCAATAGATCAATTATTTTAGGAAGGCTTCATGTTTTGAGATTTTATCTCAGAGTATGGCCGAACGATTCGTTTTTCGAAAGATACGCAGTTTTCGGGAAATGGATTGTTACAAAATGAGTGCCATAAAATATGATTAACGTAGAATGTGACAAATAGAGTTATATACGATTCAAGTTGAATCGAGTATACTTTACGTTTTAAGAACTTGACATGAAGGTCAAATTCAAATTTGATCACGGACACCTTCGAACTCAAGCTAAATTCAAATTGAGTTCGTACTTATGTTGAGTTATATACAAAAAAAATGTTTCCTTTCAAAAAAAAAAAATACGAGAAATATAACACAAGAACATTAAAATGTAAATTTATTAAATTATAAATTCAAAAATCTACATAATTTTTCACAATCTATTTTTAATCAAATCTCTAGGGCTGCAAGTGAACCGAGCTATTTGGTGGGTCGTCAAACCACCAAAAATAATTCACCTACTACCCTTATAGCTAGTATAGCGGAAGTAGGGGTCGAACCCATAGGGAACGGTGGATTTATTTCTCCTAAAATTTGTAAAATAAAATATATTTGAATTGTTTTACTAAATCCTAAAATAGAAGAAAATAAAAACAAAAGACACAAAAATCGAGAAACGCTCCAGCTAATTAACTGTTTCCCCCTCAATTCCTATGACTGATCATTGATGCAAAGATGACTCGTTAAATTATTAGTAAATTGGTTATAGCTGCCGACAATCGCCAAGCAACCAATTTTTCCTATATTCGATAAGCAGGACAATCGCCACTACTTATTCTCTAACTATATAGCACACCTCTCAACAATCGCCAGAGGTTTGGTGAAAACAATCGCATTGACTTTTAGAAAAACCCAATTCTAGGTATTAACACACATCGGGTTAACTTTAACCTAGATCACTTATTTTCACAACAGGGAATCCTACGGGCTATGAACCGGCAGGCAATATGATGTTTACCACTTAAAATCAAATCTTTTTGACAATCGCTTAGACTCGATTTTTGGTGCTAGATCAAATTATTCATCTAATCATCCGGCCGAAACAATTAAACGAACAATCAAATCATGAATCAATGAAAGCAGAAAATAAGTAAATACTTACAATTTAATCGAAGAGTACAAACAATTCGATCTCACAATCTATAGCAATTGAGGGATTAACAATTAATTAACTAGAAATTAAAAGCTAACTATACATAATATAAAATATAGGTTTTTGCCTATAAGGACAGAATAATTTAATTATTAGGATCTAAGGAAACTAAATATTAGTAAGGACATGCAAAATATATGTATTTTCCCTAATATACCCTTTTTCCAAAATACACAACCCTGATATGATTTTATGCTCCTGGCGGTTACGGTCAAATAATTTCTGATATGTGCGCATGACAGCATTAAATCCCATGATTTAAGCAACCACATATAACTGCAAATCTTTCCCCCCTTTTGCGTTTGTTTTTTTCCAATTTATTTGCAAGTGTTTGTGACAATGTGTATCTGTTATTGAATGGTATGCGCATCACAACAACCATTTTCTGTGTTTGGTCGTCCCTGTCAGGTATTTATTCGCAATTTATTCGTTTTATTTCAACATGATGATGTGATTATTTCTTCGATGTGTGTGTAAACGAATGTTTTCTGTGTCAAACATTCTGATAACATTCATCTGTAAATCGATGTGTCTTTTGAATCTCATGCGATTTCATTTCATGTGAATTTTCTAGGTTTACCGTCGGACAAAATGTTGATTCTCATGTGCAAATTTAATCGAGAAACGTGTGTCCTTCCGGTAACTTATCAAGCTACCCTTAAGTATATACATGAAAAGGTTTCTGAGCGTTGGACGGAACTTAGCAATTTCTTTATAAATTTACACTATTCGGTCCCCGGTTATCCAAATTGTTTGCTTAGGTGTGATGACGATGTGGTTGCTATGCTTTCATTAGCTAATTCATACGACATTAAACGCGTTGATGTTGAGGTCACAGAGATGCTGTTATTGGCTCTTCTTCCACCTACAGCAATGGATATGCACTGTTAGACGAACAAGTAACTATTGACGGTGATGATTCAATGTTATTGTGTTTACCACACTCAAACGACACACGCCGTTTCAATTTAGGATGGGACAAATTGATAGTAAAGGAAGGTCAAAGTTTTGTTGGCGGTGCTCCTGAAGGTGCATATGCTTTGCGGGGTCGTATGGTAAAATTGCTAGTTAAATGTGCGTATGCTTCAACCGTACAAGAATATCACAATCATATGGATGCCATGAAACGTGAAGGTGGAGAAAGAGCATCTACATTTTTTAAGAACTTAAACCCCGAGAACTGGGCAAATGCTTATTTTCCAGGATGTCGTTACGGCCACATAGCGTCAAGTGCTGCCGAGTCCTTTAATTCGTGGGTGTTCAAGGAGAGGCACTTACCTATTCTAAATATGATTGATGGTATTCGTTTAAAAATTATGAAGCAGCTTTCCGGTGAGGATGATAGCACGTTGTTTTTTTTATGGTTTTATCATCCAAATTTATTAATTTGAATAACTTTCTTATTGAATCATTCCTTGTGTTGAGCAGATAGGCGAGCAAAGTGTTCTTCATGGACATCCACTATATGTCCCCAAGTTGACGCTAAGATGTACGAGATAATGGACGCAGGGCGAGACCTGCAGGTTATTCGATCAACTCAATACCGGTATGAAGTTTTATCATTTCTGACATCGTCCGTTAATTTGGAGTTTTGTGCTTGTTCATGTGCCGAGTGGCAACGTAATGCTTATCCCTGCATTCATGGTATGGCTGTTATAAGAAGTATTGGGCTCAATCTAAGTGAGTATGTTGATATCTACTACTTAAAGCAGTCTTACGTTGATTCATACAAATATGCAACTTTTCCCGTACCTCCTCCGTATCGTATGTTGGACAGTGCTTTGGAGGATACATTGGTTGCTCCAACCCCAAAACGACAGCCTAGAAGACCACGGAAAAAGCGTATTAGATCTCGCGGTGAGTCGGCGCCATCGAATAAACGAAGTCGGTAAGAATGTATTGGAAAGAACAGCAACAAAGCCAAATACGCCAACCGTTTACTTGTAGACCCTCTTTTTATAATATTCCACTGTTTGAATGTACGAATGGTTTTCTCGGTTGTCTTTGTTACTTCTTTGAACTATCATCCAATGAATAAATAGTTGTCTTTCCTTTTGAATTAATAAATTATACGTTTGGCCGTTCATTTCCTGGCTAACAACATGCAAAAATTGTTACAAAGTAATGGTTAATTATAGTTGTAATAATTACCTGACGTCGTAGAACAAAAATTCAATACAACTTCACGCAAAAGAAGTAACATTCATGTTGATAAAGTAACATCCATGTAGCTAAAGTAACATCCATGTAACTTCGCGCAGATGAGGTAACATTCATTCCGACCAACGAAGTAACATTCATACACACAGATAAAGTAACATTCACCCAGATATAGCAACATTCATACTCATTCAACATGTAAAACATACAACATACAGATCAAGTATGTTGTCCTGCATCGTGGATTGAAGCGTGGATGCACAACCAGATAATGAAGTACCATATCCTGGAGTGTACAATATTTAATTATGCACCAAAAATCAACCAGATCATTGTACTTTTTATCGAGATTATATATACCGGTAACACTTAGGCATGTAGCAACAATAGCCCATTTGTTAACATGAAGCTGTTGTACTGTTCGTAGAAAGTCCAAAATAAACCAAACAAATAAACTTCATTCGAATATGATAAATCATCAGTACATGTCCTTCACGGACACAACACGACACTTTATTTTTCCTGCACAGCTGCAGTCGGGTATACGTTCCAACAAGACATTGCAACCCATATGGAAAACTAAATTAAACATCCTGACACAACAAAAGGTAAAAAAAAAAGTGTTTTGATGTTTATTTTCTACGGCCAACACTGAATGTCGATGCCGTTATAAAGTAACATTAAACAACCTTCCGCTTCGCTCCCCTTTAGTCTAATTGCAGTTCGTGAACATGATCCATCAAAATGGAGTTAACTATCATTCCTTTAATCCTTTGCAGCCCCACATCTATTATTTTATGTGGAATGTCCATCCCTTGCGTTATCTTCAGCGTGCAGTACATTACGTAAAATGAGCAGTCCGACCTACAGTCACCAAAGTTGTGTTAAAAAAATGCCTTTTCACTCTAATAATTCTTAAATCACGTGGTGGAGAAACTTTTAGATTTTGCACACTTACGATTCGTGATCTTGCAATGGAAGTTTCTTGACCTTCTCCACACCACGTGACAGTTTCAAATTCTTTTTCAAATTTCCAATCTCTTTAACATGTACACATTGCCATATATAGTCAACCTGAAGGGTCAACATATGTCATGCACTCAATTACCCAAATTCAATGAAGTGTCATATACAGAATTTGATGTTAAGCCGAAGGAAACTTACTATTTTTTGGCAATTCACAAGGAAAGGGTCTGAATCAGATCTTCTTAAGGGCAATGAGTGGTACATTTTCCAAACATCCATTGCGTTGATGTACGTTAGTAGCACCCAGTGATATGGTAGGTGTCTTTTCCCTGGACAGCACAATGGAAATAAAACCCTTTGTCCCTGCTTAATTCGAGCAACGATTTCGTTGGACAGCTCGTTTTTGTAGTTCTTGGTATCTGTGTGTTTGCTTAATGTTGCCTGTGAACGTGATGTGTAATAGAATCAAATAACCATTCAGTTGTCGGTGATTATGACAAACACACATTCATCCTTATATGAATCAAATTTGCAATGAACAACATGTTTAAAGACAACGTACCCATGATGACGCCGGGAATATGTGGTCTTTAGGGTCCATCATGCCAGACTCCTTCAGTGTATTAAAGAATGCATCTACAACCTGTTACATGCTTTTAACCGTTACTTATTTTATTTAATTGCAAGAAATTACAATATTAACTATTCTTACGCTTGCATCAACGAAACTTCCTCGTAATATCTGCATCAGTGATTCCACAGTCACGTATGGGCAATCTCTTGAATCTCTAGACCACAACAGCCCCCTGCATATATGGAAAATACAGCAAATGAAACATGGCAGCACCTTTTTATAGGAAGACTGTTTACGCAAAACAAACACACTTACATTCTTCCATGGCTTCCATTTATTGTTCTCAGTCTCGCGTAAGCTTCCTCCGTAACATGCTTTCCACATTTGTATGCTTCTTTTTTCTCCTTCATTATAATTTTTTTGTACAAATGCGTCTTTTCCAACAGCAACAACATACTCGTCAACATTCACTGCTTCGGTTTTCTGTTTCTTTTTTTGTTCTTCATAATGGTATTCTTCCATCTTCTTTTCCCTTCTGATTCTTGCTTCATCTTTCACCCTCCTAGGAATGGAGAATTGACCGACGTTTGCTGTCTTGTGGTATTCTTGCGTTACTTGATGAACTTGTTCTAGTAAATCTGAATCCTTCAAATCCTCCAGTTCTTTTTGCATTTCTTCTATCGTGCTTTCATTTTTCCTTATAACTTCTTCTTGTTGTTCAATTGTTGACAAGGCCATCCCAAGCTCATCACGCAGTCTTTTTTTCTCACCTCCCATGTCTTTAATTTCTAATTCCAATGCCACCTTCTCTGCTGTCATGGAATCCATGGCCATCTTCAACTCCTTATGTTCTGTCTCTAGTGTATTATACTTACCCATCAGAACAAGACCATCCATCTTCAACTTCTCGGCCGTTACTACGAGAATCTGGTTGTCGTTTACTAGTTGGACGACCCTTTTCTTCAAATGTACAATCTCCGAATTAGTGAACAGTGACGCCTCCTGTTTATTTGATATAAACATTTCATCATATTCAATGATATATCCGAAGCTAAGAGAATAATTTCATTGCGATGAGTAAAATAATCTAAGGAACTATGAAATTGTGCTTTTACTACCTGTTCCAACCTGTGTACAGTACTTCTAGCCTCCTCCAACTCTCTTTTTAACTTCACATTCTCTTCTCGCATTCCCCGCGTGGTTGACTGCGTGTTGTTCGAAAACAGCGTGTTTCAGAAACATTTCATTCAACTTAATTTAGCAATGCCACAATAAATATAGCACGGCCTGAACTAAGTATGGACGACGTGACACTCTACACTCATTTTTCCGAATGTGTAATGTGTTAACATAATACTGTAAGACTTTAATAGTACCTGTTCCATTACATCTTCTGGCACATAATTTAGCGTTGGCGACAGCAATGAAAACGAGGGTGTGCTACCCCCATTCTCCCACATGCTGCATGACCTTCAATCCCACCTCTCTTGATGTGCAATCCTTCAGCCCTTCGTCCGGGCTCTCATTAACCTTGCCTTGATTGTCAATTTGAGGTTCGGTATCCACATCCCGCTCTTTCAGTTTTCCTTCACTCCTGTGTCCCTCGGCACGGTTTCCCTTCTCAGACTTTACGTTATCTTTGACTTGATGCGGTGTTCTTTGCACACGTATTTTGCCATTTATCAGCTCAACATGTTCTTCAAAATTAGAGTCATTATTCACAACATTTCTCACGTGGTTTCCGCCGTTGTTAATTTGCAAGAATGACAAGCTTGGGATGAGCTGATTTTCAGACTTTGTTGGCTTCAACGTGGCTTGATTAAACTGCAAACAAATAATGTTACAACGTATTATCTACCCCTACCAACAAACATATATTTTACAGCATACAAAATAATGTTAAAAAACAGATCTCATCATGTTCACTGCTGTACCTGATTATCTCCTATGTCTTCCAATTTGTTCTCTTTAAGCCTATCCTCCAGATCTTTCAAATTCCACTTTGTAAGCCTAGGTATCCCGGTTGTTGCCGTACTATTCGCACCATGTTGTTCTGCAACAACTGCATCCCCCGCCTCTTCATTCATCTTATCCCAATGCTCGCATATCCAATACTGCGCAAACATAACAGTTTCAATTTTCCATTTCACACATATCACTACTGTAAGAAGAGATAGTTAGGTGAGTAACTTACTAGGAGAAACACCGTGCATCCATGCACGTTTCTAGGATTGCTCCATTTTCCGTCAAGTCCTCTACACAATTCACTCAACACATGTGAAGACCAATTGTATGAACTGAGACTTTTCAGGTCCTCAACGTAGTATAGGAATCCCCATGGGATATATAAGCCTGTGTTTGGGAAGAAAAATGACTGTAGAAGAAGCGCACACATGAGCATGACTGTGTCCGTAACAGATGTTTCATCCACTTTAACTACAGCCCTCTTGATTGTATCTTTTACGATTTTTGTTGTTCGCCTATCCTCCTCTGGAAACAACCGTGCAGCCAATGCCGATGAACTTCTCCTGTGTCTCTTCATTTTTCCCGTTTCCTTCACCCCATCTTCTATTCCGAACACCAGCTTCACATCCATCAATTCAGGTTTGAAGTAGTTATCACCAAACTTGAAAGATTTTTCTTGTCTATCGTAAGTTGAAATAACATAGTCTAATATTTCGTTAGTCCTTTTGCCGAGATTTAGTTTGTCCTCATCCAAAGCTTTTAACAAATGCCTGAAAGGTGTCTGCTGCATCAAGTCTCGGTGTCTACTAGTAAGCGATCCCTTTACTTTGCCATATATTTGCTGTATGGTCTTCAGGGAACACCTGTACTGATTAGCCCCCCTGCATCATGTAGTCATACATGTTAGCAACTACAATTTCACATATACACCATATTTGTAATACCCTACTCCCGACCCCTAGGTCCACTGGGGTCATTCTAGGAGGGTTGCGAAGTTCTCGCCGCGACTTCAATAACAAAACTAAACTCCTCAAAAATAATTCAATAAGTCCACAGATGATTGATAATACCTCGAACTTTATTACAATATTACCACAAATAAATTGTACATACAACACTAACTATTTCCATTAAAAGATTACAACAAATAAAATCACAAGATTCATGACTAACTAACTCAATATGCGCAGTCTAATCCACAACATCAATTTCTTTTCTTCCTCGGATCTCGATCAAAAACCTGTACATATATTTATAAAAGAAAAAAAAAAAAAAAACAACACGAAGAAAAACGAGGCGTCGGAAAGGACCGGTATGAGCCACGTGTGCAAGTGTTATACTATATTATATATATATATATATATATATATATATATATATATATATATATATATATATATATATATATATATATATATATATATATGTATAACAACTTTTATAAAATTTGCAGCGGAAACCTTTATTAATCTTGCAAAATGAGTTAGTAAATAATTCTTGAAAATAAAAATAAAAGACAGAGCAACAATAATAAGTCAATTTTAAAAGTTATATAGTGCACGAGCATTAAGGAAAAACATGTCGAGTTTATTTTATAAGCACCAGCTTTGGCCGAGCCGATGAGTCAAATACCGCCCAAACACCATATTTACCTAGGGATTTCAACCGCACTCCACGAGAACTAGCCATGCCTGACAACTCCGGCCGATTGTCAGGGAAAATAATCAACCTTCACCGTGCAAACCTCCTACACAGTTCCAGCCAACCCTATCCATGCCCTAAGACCCACACACCAACCGTCAGCCCTTGCTTTCCCGGCTGTAGCATGAATCTTCGGGGAAAAGGTAGCGTCCCCACTCTTACGAGTGAGCACTCTAGCTACTGTCGGAAAGACTTCGAGTCAAGAGGCCCCGAGACCGGTGACTAGCCGTTCTCTTGGAGCAGTAACTCTAATCTCCCTAGCCACCAGAGCTTTGACACTTTCGTGCCACGAGCGAGCAAGTATTATCCGTCAATTCCAAATATCAGTTTTATTTATTTATAAAAATGTGCACTAGATCAAATCAAGTCGTTTAATTTTAAAGAAATCATTTGAAAATGACTTCCGAGTTTAAAAGTCCATTCAATATATATATACACAAAATATTTGAAAATAATATAAAACACACTTTTGGCTTTGTATCAGAATAAAAGACTCACAGATTGTCCGAGCTATTCGATCCACCCTAATACTCGAGATATTGATCCATCCCGTATATATTAGCTACCCCTTTTCCACCTTCCTAATAAATCCTCATGCAAACCTGTTGACTTGCAATCTGCTTCTAATTAAGCGTTTTTCTTTACTATGTCCCATGAATCATCACCATTCTATAGCTCCTTAATTTCCCTTCAATATGTGCTAAACTCAAAATTTCATAGATTCAATACTTATCAAGAACAGAAGGCTAGGTACATTGTGGTGTTTGATATTGATTGTACATTTGTTGATGAAGGAGACACTGCCTTATTCTGGAACAGTGGAACTAAGTAAATTTGATGTTGAGAGTGAATTGTTACTTTGATGGAAGGTTATTCCGACGACTCGATGAAGTTCATGGTGGATGTTTATGGAGTCGATGGTGGTTAAACGATAGAAGTGACAGACAGTCATCAACTTATTCTGACTTGGGATTCGGTTAATTGGTTTGTTTTCAAGCTATTTTGCTTACCGGTACATCCCATGATTTAACAACGAAGAAGATGGCCAGCCTCCGGCGCTCTGAATCGTAACTAGCAAGCCCGTCATAGAAAACATTGATGTATTATATTGATTCCGATGTGGAAAAAAAAGAGATGAATTTGAATATATATGTATGGTGATGGCTACAAGGTAGGAAATGTTGATGATAGGAAAGGGATATAAAACAACTTAAATTGTGGGAAAATAAAATGGTGCTGTTTAGGTTGTGTAAATCAATAAATTTGGCTGTATAGGTGTGGAGGTAAAAATGCTTACGGATTTTGCATTTGCAGAGAGGGTTGCATCCTTCTTGTGTTCCAACTATGGACTTTGATGGCTAAGGAAACTAAATACGAAGAACTATAATATGTATTTTTATCCCTCTTACTCAAATTGCATCTTATGCTATAGAAAATAGGTATATATATAGACTACACAGCTTTTAAAATAAACTATTGGGAGTTGAATTCACTTTTTTAATTGCATTAACACTCAAACCATCAACTCTCTCCTTTTAACGTAAAGTAACATACATGTTTTCTTGAAAGCACTCATTAACCCATTAATTTTGTCATCAATTTTTTAATAAAAGAAATTTATATTCATATTAATCGAACAAGGTATTAATAAAGACTTCACATGTAAAGATAGAATAAAAGTAATTAATATTTTATTATGGCTACATTTGTACTTAATTAATATACGTGAAAAATACAATTTAATAACGCATTCAGATATGAAACAAACATTTACACATCTTTGTACTTGTCGACGTGATATAAAGGAAATGAACTTTGTTCTTATAGTGTGACCGGTCGTTTCTACGACTAATACTTATTATTTTTTTATTTTTTTTGACAACTATACCCTTCTCGTTTTATTTCATAAAATTCGGGACGTTACAATATTAAAGTAACAACGGTCATCTATTGTACTCTACTATATCAAGAATTGGCAATGTCCACGTTCTCATCACCTAGTAATCATTCGACACGGTTGAACGCAACAAATTAACCCCAACTCATAAAATAACAATATATTATAAATGCAGCTTTGGCCCGTAACAAATAAATTACATGTTACAAATAAATAAGTACTATGGATCTCAAGATGTCATATGTACCCTATCTTTTTGTCACATACTTGGACTGTGTTGACAAATACTTCCCTCACCTAGCAAGAAACACCAGAAAATGGACAACAAATAACAATACTTCTTGTATGTCACCCAACACCAACACCAAAATGCTAGAAAACCTCATTCTCCTAACAATTTCACAAGAACCTAGCCGTACGTTAGAAGTACATTTCAGCAGTAACAATTGTTGTGTACGTGTCAGTAACATGTACTCAACAAGTAACAACTATTATCCGCCGTGCAGCAACATTCTTTCGCGGAGTAACACCCACAGTCAACTACTCCCGTACACACCTCATTCATGCCACAATTCAACAATAAGAGAACACCCCGGTGAAGCACCCTTTCAAAGTAACAATCTTCCTCAACTCTGCAGTATCACTAAAATGAGAAGTAACATTCACACCCAGTGAGAACAAACCGTAACAGTAACACACTCAGATAGTAACAGTTACAATGTACTGTCTAATGTCCCTTTCACCCAATCTATTCGTGTGTCTGCCAGTAAGAGTTCAACCTTTCGCCGAAAACACGTTATTGCTACCATTTCTAACCGCCTTGCTATGGAACATTTAGAGCAACAACTAGGTACCATTTATTCGACAAGTAACAACTATTAACAATTGTGCAGCAACAATTAATCGATAAGTAACAGCCAGGATCAACTACACCCATACACACCTCATTCATGTCAACTACTTAACAATAAACGCAAAGTAACATGTCAAAGCAACAACATTTCTCTCCTAGGCAGTATCAGTTAAACAAGAAGTAACATTTCAAAGTAACAATCTTCTTCTACTCTGCAGTATCACTAAAATGAGAAGTAACATTCACACACAATGAGAACAAACCGTAACAGTAACACAAACAGGTAGTAACAGTTTAAATATGATTTCTAACATCCCTTTCCCCCAATCTATTCGTGTGTCTGACAGTAAGAGTCCAACCTTTCGCAGAAAACACATTATTGCTACCATTTCTAACATGCTTGCTATGGAACATTTAGAGCAACAACTAGGTAACATTTATTCGACAAGTAACAACTGTTAACAGTTGTGCAACAACAATTAATCGATGAGTAACATCCAGGATCAACTACACCCACACACACCTCATTCATGCCAACTATTTAACAATAAACCCAAAGTAACATGTCAATGAAACAACATTTCTCACCTATGCAGTATCAGTTACACAAGAAGTAACCTTTCAAAGTAACAACATTTCTCGCCCATGAAATATTTAGAGCAAATAACCAGGGATTTTTCCCATTAACAAACGTCAAGATTGCAGATTTAGTAGAGAATCGGTACTACAATTACAGGATTTTATATAAAAACTAATAATCTCCATAAGTTCTATTTGGGTTTTCCTTGTCCAGAATACATAAACCCCAAAATAGTGTGTCACTCAATTCAAGAAATTAATACAATTGAAGCCTAATCCTAAACCCATATGCAATAACTTAAGCTTCTAGAAAGAAAATCTTACTCGTCGTTCTTCTTTTTTTGTCCACTAGGCATTGCGACCACCAAAGAACGCCGGTGATTCCCCGGATTTTCCCCTTCACTGTTACCTTCCCCGATTCAGTAGAATGGTATCCAAATCCTTAGACGAATCGCTGGTTTCACCGTTCACGAAACCGTAACAACCAGAGAACCAAATCTTCACAGCCGTATCATCTTCACGCTCCCACCGTTCTGACTGATTAATACTCCCTCCGTCCCGCAATATAAGTCTTTTTAACTTTTTTGTGGTGTCTCAAAATATAAGTCTTTCTCACATTTCAATACAAGATTAATGCATTGTTTTCACTTTCACACTAAACAATGCAATATTATAAGTCACTCCCAAAAAACAATACAATATTTTGCCTTGAAATATTAAAAAGTAACTCATTTATTATTTTTCTTAATCTGTGTGAAAAGTCCAAAAGGACTTATAATACGGGACGGAGGGAGTATGTTTTTTCCAAATTGATTTACAACTAACAAAATCACGTTTGTTTTTTTCAAAACTCATTAATGATAATGGAACCTTAAATTTCGGAAATAATTGATTTCCAAGGAGCAATTTTCGGCGTTCCGTTTTCCCCAAATCTTCTATGAATGCGCTACCGGAATTTTAGGGAACGGATCAGCGACGTGTGTGTACGCATTTACTACACAGTTGGATAAATGCGACTGAAATAAAAAAAAAAACAAAGGGTATTTTTGTTCAAATATATTATTTTTGTCTTTTATAATCTCTGAAACTGGAAAATGTCCTTCCAGACCTATTACTGTTATTTTCTGTCCTTCTAGCCCTCCGCCTATAAAATAATATATAAAAACGTAACAAAAGTATTATACCAAAGGGAAATCAAATGGATTCGCCGGCACTACCATGTGATGCGCAGCTTTCTTTTTCGTCCCAGCATTCTGTTCTTTCTCCCCGCAAAAAGCCAAAAACTAAACCTAATATAATAATATCTAATATCCTATTCTTTTTTCACGTAGTACATATGTGTATAAAAATAGTTGGGAAGTCTAAATTGGGTCAAAGCCCAACTTTTATTTATTCTATTTCCAATAAATGGTATATAATAAAATAATAGTCGGTGTGAATAATAGAGATAAATCCACACATGACGTAAATGGCTTTGTCGTATCTTCATTTGTCGGGATCCCGACATAGGCGAAAACTGAAACTCTGAACTCTTTAAAAGTCGCTTTTCTCCAATATCCCACAAAACTTCCAAAAATGCTCTATAAGTCCCAAAATCTTCCACAATCTCTTCTGAGCTCTTAAAACCTGAAAAACAACCATAACATACCTGAAACAGAGCACCTCCTGACATAATAGATATAAAATAAACACAGAAAATCTCATAAAATACGGTCTCATCACTCCCCCACACTTAGATTATTGCTTGTCCTCAAGCAATGCACTCTCATCCCCAAAAGTAAGAAAAGAAAAATGCATTAACCTAAACCTATATGAATGATCTAAAACTATATGAATGCAAAGCACCAAAAGAATTCCAATAATGACGCACGTCCAACCTCCACATCAACCTCATATTCCGTAATGCAAGCCAATTGGTAATCAAGCAATGTACTCACACACTAGTGTTCATACGACTAACTTTAACTCACTCGATCGTAAACTTTATGTGGCAAAATAAAAGAGTCCAAACTTGTCCTCACGGGTAAAACTCTCAATAAAATTCATAGGGACAATTCACACACTCTCAGAAATCAACACACAACCCAACATTACCATAAGTTTGCATATCAATCAAATCTCCACCACTATGTATTCAAAATTCAATGCACAAATCATGACGACTTTAACAAGGTTGTAACGGGGCTAGGGACTGAAAACAAGGTAGGAAAAAAAGGGAATATATGGGCTAAAATTGTCCAGGAGAAAGAATGAATAACCACATCATTAATCACACAGTCACAAAAAACGATTCTAACTGAAACGCACAAAATGGCTCATAACTAAGAATAGTAGTGCAAACAATACTTTCTAAATAAGCTTGCAAAAATTGAGGTCGGAAACAAACTTCTTCTTCAATATATATAACACTTCTTCGTTGCACTCCCGTTTCTCTTTCATTATTAATTCTTTTTTTTTTTCAACTATTCAATTTTCTATTTTTTTTTAATTTTTTTTTTACTCTAGATTTTGCACTACACTTCATAACATAACCTCGAGTCATACTTCTCCAGATACTCACTTCTCGGTACTTCTCCATAATTTCATGCAACTATTCATACAATCTCCTGACAAAGGGTCAACAAGAGATGGGATATCGAAAGAAAAGGCCATGGGTTTAATTTCTGGAGTTTGTCAAAAGAAAGGGTCAGGCTAGACGGGGCTCACTAGGGTATTAAATATGGGAAGGCCAACAAAAGTGGGTCTAGAAGGGGTTAAATCCTAGGTGTCTCAATCACTTAAGTGCACTAAACTAGAAAAAATATGGTCTCGAAATGCATGTCAATGCAAATTCTAGAATGACATTGGAAGTGTGGATACCACTCAAAGGGAAAATGAGCAAGTGCGCTCTTTGGCTAAGAGAAATCATCACTGTTAAGTGGCTTTTTGTTAGGGCTTGATTATTTTATCTCCAAAGTTCACAAACAAGTGATATAAGGTGAGTGTGTATCAAAAAAAAAAGTGTGATTGCATTGATTAATTACCATTTGATTATTATTACTTCACACAAAATTTACATGAAAAAGTTGGTAAAATGTCATAAAAGGCATACTCGGTGCTTATGAGATCCTAAAATGTCCTAACGACGCTTGTCACGGATTTTATCAACACAAAATAAACAAGTAATAATCCGGTTAACCTCAAGTATAAGGATCGTAGTAATAGCGGTTAATGCCGGGTCGATCTTACGGGGAACTAAACGATTGTGATTTCTAGTTTTTATCTAACTAACCTATGTCACGATTACTAAGCTAAATAGCGGATAAAACTAAACGAATACGAAAATTAAACTTAACTAAAACGTAAAGCTGGACGAAAGAGATGATCTAAAGCCGGGAAGGATACGGGCTGCGAACCAATTTAAACTAACTAATCTAAGATGCGATAAAAGTAAACTAACTAGACAAATTCAAGCTTTTAAGGATTTAAATCAAATTTATAACGAGCAAACGAGGATTGATCCACCTATCCAACAAGCATTGATTTCCTATCTCGATTATATTGCGGTTTTTATCTAGGTTGTGATTCACCTCACCTAAACATGAACCCTAATTCCTTAGAAAGTTCATCTATTAATCTATTATCTTCCGATGTAAGATTAACGCGTTTTCTAACCAAAGGTGCAAACTTTGTGTTTATAATCTAGTAATCAAACCTATTAACTTCCGTTATGATAGATTCGAATTACTATTCTTATTCATGGTGATCTAGGGTTTATTAAGACTTCCATCAACAATAAACAATCAACACATGCACATCTTCCGATATAAGAGCAAAAGCAATTTAAACATGAATAAGCATGAATAAGAAACAACCTTTATTAAAAACTCACAGTATAATCGAAGAAAACGAAATCAACAATTGTTGGACGGCTTCACAATACTCGTTTGATGAAGCTTTTAGCCTCTGAACATCCTCAGCAACTCAAATTTGCAGAAACAGTGCATAAAAAGTAACTAGTTTTTAATCTAAACTAAGAGCATAAAAACTGGAATAAAAAGATGAAAAACGCAGCCTAAAGCCGCCCCTAGGTTTAGGGTTTTAAATAATGAGTGTATGATCCTTTTGTGTGGAGAAAACGCGCCTATTTATAGAGATTTGAGGCGGTTTCACTAAGTCGGCATTGCGGACGCCCGTCGGTAGGGTGAACGCCCGTCCATTCTTCATATGAACTTCAAATCGGGCCGAGTCATGACCAAACGCTCGTCCGGACGGCGTCCACTTCGGCGTCCAAACATCCCGAATCAACTTCCCATCCCCGGACGCTCGTTCGGTTCCATCGGACGCCCGTCCACCGGACGGGACACCACTCGACGCGCTAGTCCAATATGATGGATTTCGATTTCTTTATCTTTATCTCCTTTTAATTCAATGTAAATCATCATTATCTCTTCCTCTTTAATCAAATCCGACTTGATCATCTTTGAATCACCTCTTGAGCTCGAATTTGTGCTTCATGACACATAAAAATATCGCAAAATGTAATATCGCTCAAATAATCATAAAAACATAATTAAAACACATAAATTAATCCTATGTTGCGAATAACTTATTTAAAATACCATTTGCTCGATAAATCCATTAAACGCTCGTTTCTTATACAAATTCATACAAATATGAGGGAAAATAACATAAAATATAGCGTTATAAATCGTATAAATTCACCCTTAACAACTCCCCCACACTTAGCTTTTGCTCGTCCCGAGCAAAACAAAGCAAAACTAGGCTCGGAAAAAGAACGGACATCTCAACATATATAACATATATCCAATAAATCGAAGTTCACCGGTGCGTGTGTGCAAAACCATAGAAAACTTCCACTAAATCCAAACTTGAAAAACTCAAAGCAAAACTAGCTAATACCCCTTGTAGACTAGTAATCAATGACACTCATAAGATGCACCCTACAAACGTGATATATCCCGAAAAGAATGACCGAATATATCTAGGGCCTTTACGAAATACTCGAGGACAATCCCTACAAGATATCTATGGTTTATACTCGGGGATAAGATAGACGATAACTTAGCCTTATATCAATTTCATACCAATTCTTTAGTTGATTTAATTATTTCACTTCAAAACGCACATCGAAATGAGCTCTTGCCCCGTCATAGCGAGAATAGGATATTCGAGATATACCCTACCTTACTCCAATCATAAGGCAGCTATAAACCTAACTGTCGTGAGCTTTTAGTCATCATAGTGGAATAAAACATTTCGAGATAATGCCTTACCGCACTCAAATCATCGACCAGCTTCCGACACACCCTTATTAATCAACTATTAACTTAACTTTTTCAAATGACATTAGTTACGTATTACTTATCACATTCAAACCTCTAGATATTCACAGTATATCATACTTGGAACTAAACACAAACTATCATAAATCTCACGATATATACGTAGCACTAAGCACATGACTTATAAGAAAATCAGAAACTACTAATCCAAAACGGGGTATAACCTTATAAAAATAGCTCTTCATTCACTATGGCACGTGAAAAATAAATCTTGTGAAACAACTAACTTATCAAACATATGACATAAAGCATCGATGAATATAACAAACCGAACAAAACATGCATTGCTCACTCGAGACAAAACACAAATTTTGAAAATTTAGCTCATTTTAGCATAGAAATAACATCATATAAGCAAATGGTAGATACATAGCGATCATTCCCCTCCCCCACACTTAAATAACAACATGTCCTCATGTTGTGCAGAAATAAAAAGAAAGAAAGAACTTAGCTGATAGTAGTTCGAAAGTGGCAAGTCTGGAAGTGGTCGCGATCCAGATCCAAAAATGCTTGATGAAAGCAGTAGACTGTGGACCATCCACCGGAAAACTAATATCATCTGAAAACTCGCAAAAGCTAATGCAAATACCCTGCACACATGAAAAGCAAAGAAAAACCTCGGGGGACACAAGGGATTAAACCATATCGCGCAAAAGTGATAGAGATAAAGATAATAGGAAATCGTAAGCAAAACAACACTTCGACCCTGTATAAGATTAGGACGGCTGACTGACAAAAACAACACAATCCTAATAAGATTAAAACAACTAGAACAAGGAAAAATAACTAAAGAAAGAAACTAATATAATAAGGGATATCTAGGATGCCTCCTAGTAGCGCTAATGGTTATAGTCGTTAGCTCGACACATTTGCGGCTCGGCTGGATCGGGCCATTTAACCTTTACGCCGCCCACCCTCGTTTAAGCTCCGGTCCGTAGTGTGGGCTGCAGAAAAGATCTAACACAAGGGGTGAAATCTTTGAAAGCTCTCCATACCTTTTTAAGTTTCCCCACGGTTGTGTTCTTTCTCCTCCGACTCCTCTGATGACGTTTAAGTTGTCGCTCCCTCTCAAACTCTTCCATATCAGCACTACCTGCTAGAACTTCTTCAGACGGATCACTACCGTCATCCTCGGAGAACAAGTCGGGTGATAACTCATCAAATTCTTCGACTTGAGTAACACCACATCCGAGAATATCGAGAAATTTAACAATCAAAGGTTTCTCTTTAGGTTCACCGATATAGTGCTTGCACCTTTGTCCATTAACTCGAAACGGTTCGCCGCTATAACCGCGAAGTTCTAGAACGCCTCCAGGAATGATTTGGAGAATCTCAAAAGGACCGGACCAACGAGTCCTCAACTTCCTAGGAAACAAATGTAACCTAGAATTGTAAAGAAGAACTTGTTCGCCGACTTGGAATTCTCTCTTCTTAATCTTAACATCGTGGAGTAGCTTCATCTTATCTTTACTAATCCTGGCACTTTCATAGGCCTGGAGTCTGAACTCGTCCAGCTCATGCAACTGCTGAAGTCGATGTTGTCCACACGTTTGGGAATCAAAGTTTAAAAACTTGGTAGCCCAGTAAGCTCTATGCTCTAGCTCGACCGGCAGATGACATGGTTTCCCGTAGACCATTTGATATGGAGATGTACCCATAGGAGTTTTATAGGCGGTCCTATAAGCCCATAATACATCATCCAACTTCAGACTCCAGTCTTTGCGATGACTATTCACCGTCTTCTCCAGGATTTTTTTAAGACTCTGGTTGCTTCGCTCAACTCGACCACTAGTCATCGGATGATATGGTGTGCCGCTTTATGGCGAACACCATACTTCTCGAGGACTTTTTCCAAAGGTCGGTTGCGAAGTGTGTCCCTTCATCACCGATCAAGGCACGTGGACATCCAAACCTCACAAAGATGTTTTTCTTCGAAATTTCATGACCGTTTTATGATCATTGTGAGGAGTGGCAATTGCCTCCACCCATTTCGAAACATAGTCAACGCGACTAAGATGTATTTGTTACCGCAAGATGATGGGAATGGTCCCATAAAATCGATACCCCATACATCAAAGACTTCGCATTCGAGGATGGGTTTCAAAGGCATGTCAAACCGCCTTGTCAGAGCACCGGTTCTTTGGCATCTATCACAAGCTTTACAGAAAGCTTCTGTATCCTTAAAGATCGTAGGCCAATAGAAACCGGACTGGAAGATCTTAGCAACCGTTTTCCAAGGACCAAAGTGACCACCTGTGGGTCCACTATGGCATTGCTCGATTACATCGCGTTGCTCAGACTCAGGAAAACACCTCCTCAGCAAACCATCCTTGCAGATCTTGAAGAGGTAAGGTTCATCCCAAACGAAATATTTCATATCAGAGAAGAACTTCTTCTTCTCTTGATAAGTAATTTCAGGATCAAGGTATTTGGCATGAAGGTAGTTGACAATGGCGGAGTACCAAGGAACATCTGGAGAGCGGCCATCGATCAACATGATGTTCTCTAGAGGAAAGTAAAGATCTATGTCATCGGGATCACTCTTTTCTCACTTAACATCCTAGAAACATGATCCGCCACTACGTTCTCACCGCCCTTCTTATCTTTGATTTGAACGTCAAACTCTTGGAGGGTCGGTATCCAACGCGAAGCGCGGTTTAGCTTCCTTTTTGGTCATGAGATACCGCAAAGCGCGTGGTCGGTCTACACAATCACTTGAGCGCCCGGCAAGTAACTACGAAACTTATCCATAGCAAAGACTACGGCTAATAATTCCTTTTCGGTTGTCGTGTAGTTAACTTGAGAAGGATTCGGTGTGTGACTCGGCATAATAGATAGGCGGAACTTTCCATTAAGCTTTTGCCCTAAGATCGCACCAACAACATAGTTGGATGCATCACACATAAGCTCAAAGGGTAGGTTCCGGTCGCGATATAAGTATTGGAGCGAGAGATCGATCTATTCTTTAGCTCCTAAAACGCGCGCTTGCAATTCTCATCAAAATCAAAAGTAACGTCTTCTTTGAGTAAAGTAGACGGGGGCTTGGCAATCTTTGAAAAGTCCTGGATGAACCTCCTATAGAAACCGACATGCCCGAGAAAACCTCGGACCTCCCGAACATTCTTAGGATAACTCATCTTCTCAATAGCTTCAACCTTGGCTCTATCTACTTCTATACCTCTGGCTGACACTTTGTGGCCGAGGACTATGCCTTCATCTACCATGAAATGGCATTTTTCCCAATTAAGCACTAAGTCCTTTTCCACACATCTTGACAACACCTGATCAAGATTATTGAGGCAGTCATCGAAGGATTGACCAAAGACCGAGAAATCATCCATAAAAATCTCCATGCACTTTTCAACTAGCCCGTCAAAGATTGCCATCATACACCTTTGAAAGGTGGGCTGGGGCATTACGAGACCAAACGGCATCCGCCCGTAGGCGAATGTCCCATAAGGGCAAGTGAAAGTGGTCTTCTCTTGGTCAACAGGATCGATGGGTATCTGGAAGTATCCTGAATATCCATCCAGGAAGCAGTAGAATGCGTGCCCCGCCAGACGCTCAAGCATCTGGTCAATGAATGGAAGGGGGAAATGATCTTTCAGTGTGACCTCATTGAGCTTTCGATAATCGATACATACTCGTATCCGAACGAGCCTCAATGCTATCTCTTCTCCTTTCTCATTCTTCTCAATAGTAATTCCACCCTTTTTTGGAACTACTTGAGTTGGGGATACCCACTCACTGTCTGCAATGGCGTAAATGATACCCATATCTAGAAGCTTTATAATTTCCTTCTTGACTACTTCTTGCATATGAGGGTTAAGCCTTCTCTCGAGGCTTGTCTAACTTGTTTTGCACCCTCCTCAGTCTTGATCTTGTGCATACAGATGTCGGGAGATATCCCTCGGATATCTCCCACCTGCCATCCAAAGGCTTTCTCATTTTTGCGCAAGACGTTTAGCAGTTTAAGCTCTTCTATTCGAGATAGCTTGGCAGAGATGATCAAAGGAAGCCGGTCACCTTCTCTCAGAAATACATACTTAAGATGTTTAGGCAACGGCTTCAGAACCAAGTCTACAGGGGGTTCCTCTAGACTTGATTTAAGATCTCCACTCCTCAACTCAACATCGTTGAGCTTACTTAGTGGCCCTACTGCCAAAGCTTCTTCTCTTAGCTCGTCCTCGAATTCAGCTGCAAACTGATCTAGATTAACTGCACCATGGCTATTCAGATTATCGATCAATCGCTCAAATTCCGCTTCTACAGCCAAGACGTGCTTATCCATGAAGTCATTGAAGTCATCAGACGTCTCCTCAATGGAACAGCCGGTTGGAGATCCAGAAGGTACATTGATAGATTTTGAAACACTATAGCTCACCTCCTGGTCACCAACTCGAATGGTGACATGCCCACCATCACAATCGATGAGGGCTCTAGCTGTAGATAGAAAAGGTCTTCCGAGAATCAAAGGGACATTTTCACTTTTCTCAATATCTAAGACGTACCAGTCAACTGGAAAGGTAAACCTATCTATTTGAACTAATACGTCCCTTAGGATCCCTGAAGCTTTCTTAGAGGACCTATCAGCGAACTGCAAGTTCATGGTGGTGGGTTCTAGGAGACTCTGTAAACCAAGCTGATTGCAAACAGACAATGGCATCAAGCTGATGGATGCACCCAGATCACATAAGGAGTTCGGGAAGACTAGGCCTCCCATTTGCAATGTGAGCACAAATTTGCCTGGGTCACCCCTCTTGGTTGGTAAGTCTTGATGATTTATCAAGGAACAATCCTCACCAATTTGCCTTTCCATGCCTGCCAATTTCTTTTTCGAAGACACAACATCCTTGATGAATTTTGTATACTTAGGCATCTCGACCAAAACCTCGGATAATGGCAAATTTACCTGAGTATTTTTCAAAAGGTTAAGCACCTTTTCATATTTCTTATCTTCACTCAGAGGGATGTTGCTCTTCCTCGGTGGAAATGGAAGCTTTTTAAGGTCACTCTCGGAAAACACTTTCTTTGAGCATGCACTTACGGCCTTGTCTTCCAGATCTTTCCACCTCACAACTTTTTCAGACGTCTTATTGGTCAGGGGATCAACCACCTGACTCTCAACCGAATCTTCTTTTCTCAGGGGCTCAGCCACCTGAGGTGTTTCAACTCTTTCATCTCTCGGGGGATCGGCCACCCGAGTACGCTCTTGCGGGACGGGGGATAGTGGTTGCTCAACTTCCCCTCCCGCCTTATCGGTGGCGGGGAGGGGCTAGTGGTTTCCCCGAAGCCGGGGGGACCACTCGGTGAGTGCCACTTCTTAAATTCATCGCACCGGCCTCCTCTTTACCGTATTGCATTGTTGGCACGAGGTCGGTGCATTGATTGTTGCTTGGTATCGGCTGAGCAACCCGACCGCCTTTTGGATTCTTTTCCGTAAAGTCCGGGCGGCCGCCCGACGGTCTGGAAGCTAACGCTCGGCCCGGTTGTCCTATTTGCCTCTCCAGGGCTCTTGTTCGTATTCATTAGAAGTTGAATACTTTTGCTTTGCTCCTCCAACTTAGCTTCAAGATTGGTAGGTTGGGAGGGGCCTTGAGAGTTTTGGGAATTTGACGAATAGGGCTGGCTGGGCCGACCTTGAAATTGAGAATTTGGATTGGAAGGCCAATTCTGATTGAATTTTTGCGTAGGATTGGAAAAATTCGAGTTTTGATTCTGATTAAACCCAGGGTTTCTATTGAAATTCAGATTCGAATTAAAATTCGAATTAGGATTGAAATTTGACGATGTATTAAACCCTTGGTTTTGGAAATTGTTCTGGCCAGGGAACTGATTGAACCTTTGATTGTTCTGGCCATAGAATGCATTCACTTCCGCATTCGTCGTCCATTCATAGGACGAGAATTTAGAAGTGTGCCCCAACTCGTCACAATTCGACATGTGACTTGATTGTACTTGTCCATAATCATGGACGGCATTCACTTGATAAGGTGCGAGAGGGATTAAATTGACACCGGCCATTCATGTGGCCGGTCGACGACAATTTTCACGGTATAGAACCCGAGGGTTCTGTGGGAAAGAAGGAGTTTGATTCATCGGATTTGGAACTTGGGAAGTTGCCATCCGCTTCACGTAGCATGGCGATCAAACTTTGCATGTTAACTTCCTCAACCTTAGGAGGAGGAGGTGCTTGAATTGCTTGATAAGAGGGGCGTAATTGTACTTCGCAATGTCCTCAAACAGTGCCCATCCCTCTTCAGGCGTTTTCTTCAGAAATGCCCCACCAGATGAACTATTCACCATGCCTTTTGTAAGCTCGGTCAATCCACTAAAGAAAGTATTGACTTGCCTTTGCAGCGGCAAGCCATGGTGGGGACACTTCCTAAGAAGAGACTTGAATCTCTTCCAACATTCAAAGAACGACTCATTTTCTTTCTGATAAAAAGTGAATATCTCGTTTAAGCACTGAGCTGTCTTTGAAGGTGGGAAATACTGACTCAAGAACTCTCTCTCGAGTTCATTCCATGTATTGATGGATTCAGAGGGGAGAGATGTGTACCACTCTTTAGCTTCTCCCTTCAAAGAAAATGGAAAAAGTTTTAGTTTGATAGCATCATCATTTACCCCTTGGATGCGTGTGGTGCCGCATATCTCCAAGAATGTGTGTAAATGAGTATGGGGATTCTCTGATTGATAGCCATGAAAAATTGATGCATGCTGCATCATCTGGATAAGTCCCGGCTTAAGTTCGAAAGTTTGTGCAGTAATGGCTGGTAAAACGATTGCCGGTTTGACAGTTACTGCACCAGGCATGGCGTAGTCGGCCAACGTCCGTCTATCCTCAGCGGCCATTATTACGAGATCTTCAATTTCCCTTATTAGATTTTGTTCGATTTCTTGCTCGGTCAAACTTCCTTCGCCCGAAGGATCGGCAAAACGAAGTCTTCGCCTATTGGGTCGGACTATGGTCCACTCGAGGTCAGGTGAAAAGAACAGTGGTCCTTTCTGACTTCGAGTTTGCATAAACCGACACCCTACTCAAGATGTTGAACCTAAAAACTAATAACTAAATAAATATTTAAAAGCTTAGACTAGAAATTAAAAACCTAAATAAAAGAAAGGGAAAGAAGAAAAGGAAACAAAATTATTGAAGAAAACAGGGCCAGACGGACGTCCAATAATTTGGACGGGCGTCCGGGTGAAGTTTGGACTGGACGGGCGTTTAATGGTCCAAACGCTCGTCTGAAAGGTGAAATACTTGGACGGGCGTCCAAATCTTATGGACGCTCGTCTAAGTGAATAAAACAGAATCAGAGTTGATAATTTTCCAGCGGACGGGCGTCCGATATCCCAAACGCCCGTTTGGTAGCGGAAAAATTTAGAACAGAAGTAGAAAATTTGCAGAAAATAACAGAAAAGATAAGGGAACAAAAGAAAAGGGGAAAAGAAAGAGAGGGAGAAGATAGAGGGAGAACTAATCACAAGAGAACCTTAGAAAAAGATCTTTAACCCTATCTAAACCCTAATTAACTAATTACCTAAACGTTTATGAATTAAAAACGGGACTCTAAAAATGAAATAACAAACGAGAAAAATAAAAACTAGACAACCGTCCGGTTCCCCGGCAACGGCGCCAAAAACTTGTCACGGATTTTATCAACACAAAATAAACAAGTAATAATCCGGTTAACCTCAAGTATAAGGATCGTAGTAATAGCGGTTAATGCCGGGTCGATCTTACGGGGAACTAAACGATTGTGATTTCTAGTTTTTATCTAACTAACCTATGTCACGATTACTAAGCTAAATAGCGGATAAAACTAAACGAATACCGAAAATTAAACTTAACTAAAACGTAAAACCGGACGAGAGAGATGATCTAAAGCCGGGAAGGATACGGGCTGCGAACCAATTTAAACTAACTAATCTAAGATGCGAGATAAAAGTAAACTAACTAGACAAATTCAAGCTTTTAAGGATTTAAATCAAATTTATAACGAGCAAACGAGGATTGATCCACCTATCCAACAAGCATTGATTTCCTATCTCGATTATATTGCGCTTTTTATCTAGGTTGTGATTCACCTCACCTAAACATGAACCCTAATTCCTTAGAAAGTTCATCTATTAATCTATTATCTTCCGATGTAAGATTAACGCGTTTTCTAACCAAAGGTGCAAACTTTGTGTTTATAATCTAGTAATCAAACCTATTAACTTCCGTTATGATAGATTCGAATTACTATTCTTATTCATGGTGATCTAGGGTTTATTAAGACTTCCATCAACAATAAACAATCAACACATGCACATCTTCCGATATAAGAGCAAAAGCAATTTAAACATGAATAAGCATGAATAAGAAACAACCTTTATTAAAAACTCACAGTATAATCGAAGAAAACGAAATCAACAATTGTTGGACGGCTTCACAATACTCGTTTGATGAAGCTTTTAGCCTCTGAACATCCTCAGCAACTCAAATTTGCGAAACGATTGCATAAAAAGTAACTAGTTTTTAATCTAAACTAAGAGCATAAAAACTGGAATAAAAAGATGAAAAACGCAGCCTAAAGCCGCCCCTAGGTTTAGGGTTTTAAATAATGAGTGTATGATCCTTTTGTGTGGAGAAAACAGCCGCCTATTTATAGAGATTTGAGGCGGTTTCACTAAGTCGGCATTGCGGACGCCCGTCCGGTAGGGTGAACGCCCGTCCATTCTTCATATGAACTTCAAATCGGGCCGAGTCATGACCAAACGCTCGTCCGGACGGCGTCCACTTCGGCGTCCAAACATCCCGAATCAACTTCCCATCCCCGGACGCTCGTTCGGTTCCATCGACGCCCGTCCACCGGACGGGACACGGACGCCATCCAATATGACTTTGGATTTCGATTTCTTTATCTTTATCTCCTTTTAATTCAATGTAAATCATCATTATCTCTTCCTCTTTAATCAAATCCGACTTGATCATCTTTGAATCACCTCTTGAGCTCGAATTTGTGCTTCTATGACACATAAAAATATCGCAAAATGTAATATCGCTCAAATAATCATAAAAACATAATTAAAACACATAAATTAATCCTATGTTGCGAATAACTTATTTAAAATACCATTTGCTCGATAAATCCATTAAACGCTCGTTTCTTATACAAATTCATACAAATATGAGGGAAAATAACATAAAATATAGCGTTATAAATCGTATAAATTCACCCTTAACAACGCTCCCCCACACTTGTATCATACATTGTCCCCAATGTATGCTAAAAGTGGATGGAAGAATGCAAAATATGTCATGAGATGCATCTAACATGGTATGCATGATATGCAACAAAATACTAATCTAATATGAAAGAAAATAAGATAAAATGAAAAAGAAAAGGGAGGAGAATGTTTACAATTCAATCCATGGAGGGAGGAGTATACGTCTTGGAGCGTCCTAAGCATTGCCATATGCAATTGCGTCCTGGGTGGTGCGGAAGGGTAAGATACTTGGAATGATTCTGAACTCGCTGATGTCGCTTGTGGATGAAGGAGAGAAAGGGTGGAAATGTGGGAGGTGGGTGTCCTAGGATCCCGACTTGACCAAGAAGTGAAATCCTGCATCCTTGAAACAATTCTCAAATTCCCTAGGATCCCGACTTGATGGAAAAGTGAAATTCGCCTTTCTTAAACAAGTCCCCCAAACTTGTGCCTCCTCACATGAACTTCAAATGAATACCTCATATTACATCACAAAATTCAGTTTTTTTTTTCACCTGCAAAACAGACAAAAGCCTCCACCAAACATGCAAATATCTCTCCCTCTTCACTTATTCAACAAAAAAGAAACAAAACAAAATAAAATTACCAAATTTATTTTAATTGGGTTGCCTCCCAACAAACGCATTTCTTTAATGTCTTTGGCTAGACGTACTTACCTCAGCTATCCATTGTCAAATGGAATAGTTTTTCTTTCATGATTCTTCCTTGCATACTCAGTAAGTGAGCCATCCATCTCATCTTCAGGAAGAATCAGCCGTGCCTTGGCTCTAGGCACTTTTATGAAGTATCTTCCCAATAAAAGAAGAACGGGATTAGGGGCCTCCACCTCCCAGTTCATGATATAGTGATCAAGTGGGAAGATCACTTCTTTCTCGCTCACTCGCATGTCCACAATCACCTCAACACTCTTTGGCTTCAACGGCTCCTCAAATATGACTTCCTCCGGGTGACTTAGCTCTAATTTAGGCACATTATCCTCTATATTCTCCAACACCGGGTGTATTTCTTCACCCTTTGGTTGATCAACATCTTCAACCATCTCTAATGTTGGATCCATCATAGGACAATCGTCTTCACCATCATACCATATAGGAGGGGAGGATGTTGTTAACCTTTGTAGCTTAAGCCGATCCACTTCAGTTTTCAGCTCATCAATTCTCCCTTGCATATTCTGAACCCATGCGCTTTGCTCTTCTCTGAACTGTGAAATCTCTTGCCCAATTTCTTGTAGTAACTCTACATTAGCTTTTTGGATCATTTGGGTCAGATTGCTAGTAAGAGACTGCATCATGGCTTCAAGAGATTCATTTGAATCAGGAATCGGACTTTTACGTTCAATAGACAGCTGAGAATGTGATTCACCATAGCTCCAATCTGGATAACTCGGCTCACTAAGATAACAATCCTCCTCATATGAATTATTTCCCCGGTATCCATACACATCACGATTCGCCATAGGAGTTGTGTAGTGGTAACCCGACATGCTTGCAAACAAGAAAAACACCAAACAACACACAAAAACCATATACAAAATTCTAAAAGAAATAAATCACTTAACACCGTTCCTTGGCAACGGCGCCAAAATTTGGTGGGTCGTCAAACCACCAAAAATAATTCACCTACTACCCTTATAGCTAGTAGAGCGGAAGTAGAGGTCGAACCCACAGGGAACGGTGGATTTATTTCTCCTAAAATTTGTAAAATAAAATATATTTGAATTTTTTTACTAAATCCTAAAATAGAAGAAAATAAAAACAAAAGACACAAAAATCGAGAAACGCTCCAGCTAATTAACTGTTTCCCCTTCAATTCCTACGACTGATCATTGATGCAAAGATGACTCGTTAAATTATTAATAAATTGGTTATAGCTGCCGACAATCGCCAAGCAACCAATTTTTCCTATATTCGATAAGCAGGACAATCGCCACTGCTTATTCTCTAACTGTGTAGCACACCTCTCAACAATCGCCAGAGGTTTGGTGAGAACAATCGCATTGACTTTTAGAAAAACCCAATTCTAGGTATTAACACACATCGGGTTAACTTTAATCTAAATCACTTATTTTCACAACAGAGAATCCTACGGGCTATGAACCAGCAGGCAATATGTTGTTTACCACTTAAAATCAAATCTTTTTTACAATCGCCTAGACTCGATTTTTGGTGCTAGATCAAATTATTCATCTAATCATCCGGCCGAAACAATTAAACGAACAATCAAATTATGAATCAATGAAAGCAAAAAATAAGTAAATACTAACAATTTAATCGAGGAGTACAAACAATTCGATCTCACAATCTATAGCAATTGAGAGATTAACAATTAATTAACTAGAAATTAAAAGCGGCTATAGAGGCTACTTATCACTTAATATACAAATAATACGCACGTTCTTCAATTTTTTTATCCCAAAGGGACATAACCCGGCACTACCATGTGATGCGCAGCTGGGTGCGTAATTGCGGCTTTCTCCCCGCGGGTTGTTAGAGGTTCGATTCCCACAAGGCGAATTATTCCCTCCTATATAAGCCGGTGGTCTAGCGTTTACTCGAGCTAATTGATAAAATTTTACATCTCCACTCATCCCGCGGGACTTAATTCCTTGGGGGCCTCGAGCTGGTAGGGTTTACTTATCACTTTTTTTAATACGCACGTTCTTCAATTTTTTTTTTCATTTCGTATTTTTTGATAAGAAGTTGACCCACGTAATCCATTTAAATTCATTATATGGTAACCAAATTATTTCTTTCTTTTAAGGTGTTGTACAATATCATACAAATATATATCATGAAACAATTACATTTAAATAATCTTATTAAACTTTCCATCCTAAGAAGATTAGAATTAAACCCTAAAAAATAAAATAGAATTAGACAAAGTTTTTTTTTCTTAAAAACTAGACAAAGTTAATGCATTTACTTTTCCTGTAAAGTGTTATGAAATATTGATTTTAGTAGTAATATAAAAAACGACATAAAAAAGCCTTCACGATGTAATATGTGAAAAAAAATACATAGTCCTATTTTAGTATAAGTTTTTTTAATATGTGTTGTTTTGTAATAAAATAATGAAAGAACAAATTTAAACTTTACGATATTAATACGTTAGACTTGTAATGTTATCAAACACTCTAACTGATTTCAAAGACTTAAATTAATCGATTCTTAAGATATTCGAATTTCGACTTCGACTTCGATTTCGATTTCGACTTCGACTTTTTAACAAAAACGCCCTTTCTAAACCTAATATAATAATATCTAATATCCTATTCTTTTTTCACGTAGTACATATATGTATAAAAATAGTTGGGAAGTCTAAATCGGGTCAAAGCCCAACTTTTATTTATTCTATTTCCAATAAATGGTATATAATAAAATAATAGTCGGTCTGAATAATAGAGATAAATCCAAACATGACGTAAATGGCTTTGTCGTATCTTCATTCGTCGGGATCCCGACATAGGCGAAAACTGAAACTCTGAACTCTTTAAAAGTCGTTTTTCTCCAATATCCCACAAAACTTCCAAAAATGCTCTATAAGTCCCGACATCTTCCACAATCTCTTCTGAGCTCCTAAAACCTGAAAAGCAACCAAAACATACCCGAAACAGAGCACCTCCCGACATAATAGATATAAAATAAGCACAGAAAATCCCATAAAATACGGTCTCATCATTATTCATACTCAACTTGTAAATAAGTTTGATTTGATTCGGTTTATTACGAGTTCAAGCTCAATTCGAGCTACTCAAATAATTAACCAAGCCGAATTCGAGTTTCAAAATAGCTTTGCAAGTTAATCAAGCTATATTAAATAATTAATTATTAGGCAAGTTGATTATCAAACGAGTCGAACTCGATCTTGCCATATTTTACAAAGCCTAATGAAATTAAAAAAAAATTAATAAAAAGAATTCGAGATTACAAACCGAATCGAGTACTTAACGAGCTGAGTTTGATCTTGACTTTTTACAACTCGATTGAGCTCGAACAGAGTTTAAAGTCAGAGGTTTTTTAATCGAGTCAAGCTAGTAGAACCAGAGAGATATTGACTCGGCTCGGCTCGGCTCGATAACATCTCTAAATGCTCACGAATTATTGAGTCGCACATAAGAATACTTGCGATTGAGTAATATAGTATTCAAATACTATTCAAGTCAAGTTTATTTGATCTCAAATAATATCAAAGCAGACTATTCAAGTAAAAGGTCAATCTAAACTCGAACCGCTTACGAACCGCTTCATCATTTACCAAATATATTATATAGATGTGACCAAGTTAAAATAATATATATTTAAAAACAAAAAATATATATATTTAAAAAAAAAAATTGCATATACTTCTTGATGATTATCCCATTTCAGTGGTTTTATGGTGGTGCAGGATCACCATATCACACTTGTCCACTAATGAAAATCCTTATAAGAAGAGTAAAAATGTAAATTAATACTATTTATATTTTACCCGGTGGGCCCTTATGTGTTTTATTGCTTTCCTATTAACCCTGGATCACCAAATCGGGATCACCAAATCATACTTGTCCAGGATCGTAATAAAATTTCCGATCGCATTCCTCCTACCAGTTCCAAGCTTCCATCTCCTCATTTGTTCACCTGCAAACGAACATGACAGATAACACAACCACTGCCGTATCCGCCGCCGACGACTGCAACCGCCCACAGTCCCAGCTGATACCTAACCTCCTTGACGACATATCTCTTCAGTGCTTAGCTAGAGTCCCAAGATCCCTTTACTTCAACATTTCCCTCGTCTCTAAATCATGGCACTCCGCTGTAAACTCCACTGCACTTTTTACCGCCCGATCCCTCCTCAACACGACCCAATCCTCCCTCTACCTCAATCTTCGTATTAACTCAGGTTTCCATTGGTACACACTCCTCCCAGATTGTCCCCCTTCTTCCTCAAAAAAGTACCTTGTTCCCCTTCCCCCAATTCCCTCCCAAACGGTTGGATCAGCTTTCGCTGTTGTTGGGCATAAAGTATATGTTATAGGGGGCTCTGTCAATGAAATTCCGTCGAATTGTATGTGGGTTTTTGATTGTAGGGTTAGTAGGTGGTACCCTGGCCCGAAAATGCGGGTGGGTAGGGAGTTTTCAGCTGCTGGGGTGGTAGGTGGAAAGATATATGTGATGGGTGGTTGTGTGGTCGATAATTGGACTAGGTCTACGAATTGGGCGGAAGTTTTTGATCCGGTAAGGGAGTCATGGAGTCCTGTTCCGAGCCCGATTGAGAGTAGGGAGAAGTGGATGCATGCAAGTGCAGTAATTGGAGACAATCTGTATGCAGTAGCTGATAGAGGCGGGGTAGTGTATGATGTCGGGGTAGGTAAGTGGGGGAATGTGTCGAAAAGACTTGATTTGGGTTGGAGATCACGAGCCGCGGTTGTAGGAGGGGTGTTGTATTGTTATGATTATTTGGGGAAGATTAGAGGTTATGATGTTAAGGATGATTCTTGGAAGGAATTGAAAGGCGTCGAGACAGGGTTACCGAGGTTTTTGTGTGGTGCAACAATGGTGAATCTAAATGGGAGGTTATGTGTACTTTGGGAAGCAAAAGACAGTGGAAAGGATGTTAGAATAATGTGCGCAGAAGTTGAGGTTTGTAAAGAAGGAGATGATGGCAGTTTAAATGGGAAGATTTTATGGTCTGATGTGATTCTTGTTGTCCCTAAAGGTGCTGCTATTGTCCATTGCTTAGCAGCTGAGTTCTGATTTAAAAACATGGTTTTAAGGTAAGCTTCAAGTGTCTATATACGAAAGACGTACTTTTGCTTCATGTATCTTAATGCACCCCTATAGCTGCTTTATGATCACTTGCGTTTTTGAAAACATACAAAGATGACAGTCCAATCTTCATAAGTTTTTGTTGGTGATTCATTAGATACCTTTAGGAATGAATACAATGTTGTCTGAAGATGGTAATTGTATGTTATACTAAACCAAGAATTTGTGTATGCTGAAGATTCTGTTGAAGGTTCTGTCAGGCAGTGGCGGAACCAGGAAAAATTTTCGGGGTGGTCTTGGTATATACACTGCAAAGCTAAAAAAAAAAATTAAAAAATATTGGTAGTGAGATTTGAACTTACAACCTAGAATTATGGAGACTAAAATGGGTTTGTTCTTAAACCACTAGGATATAAAGTCTTTTGTTCAAGAAAAAGACACATAACATACTAATATTAACACTACTACTAATACAATAATAAAAATTTGAGGGGGGCTTAGGACTATATGGGAGGGGGCTTGTGACAATTTGGGGGGGGCTTGAGACCCCCCAACACTACTACTAGTTCCGCCCCTGCTGTCAGGAGCCCGTTTTGAACGTTGCTTCATGATGCTTTCCTATATGCTTATTACAGGAAATTCAAGTTGGTTTTGTTTGAATCTGGAAATAATCCATCATTTTTTTTTCGCTTTTTCCACTAGGAGAATTTCGATTCCGGTTGAAGTCTGCATTCACATATTCATTGCTTGATCTCCATCATACGAATGGAAGGCTTGGTAAATTCATCGCTTAAATCTGCAGCTTATATATACTCGGAAGTAATCAAATCGTGGTATATGGATGATGATGTATGAGTCATGAATCAAAACTGTTCTGGTAGGAGTCTCTCAACTGAGGATGATGATGATGATGTATCTCAAGGAGTGAGGCAAAAGTGAGCTCAGTTGTGTACATTATGTTGTAAGTTGTATAAAATGGAAATAATTACATCCCTATTGTGGCTAATTGTATTTGTGATCAATTGTCTAAGTATCATTTTTCTTGAATACTTTGGTTCTTCCTTTTCTTTTCATTGATTTCTTGCTATTCATCGACTTTTGAAACGTCGATTCGGTGGGGTGTACTAGTAAAATCATGGTGGTGCAAATAAAGGGTCTAAGTAATATTGTAAAAATGAAAACTTTATTTTGGATATGAAGAATTCAATACAAGAATTAATCATGTGACTTGAGTTAGGTATATTACAAATTACAAAGAAGAAAAAAATGATGCTTTAGCACAAAAAAGGTCAAATGCATTGTACAGTACAATACAAAGACCAATCTGCACAGTTATTACTCAAACTTGAGCAACAACAACAAAAAAAACAAAAAACCAACAAATCTCATGAATTACACCACATACACTACTCAGCAGCACACGAAATGTACACTCCACACCGCGTAAGAACCGGTTGAATGAGGAGCAAGAACAGTATAGTAGTGGTAATACTCTGAAAACCGTTGGTAAAACCACGGTTGCATCAATGTTTTTTCTTCAAGAAGTCTTCAATTTGTACAAGTGCCTGAAGAGTACACAAGTATATGATTTTAGTCAAAACAAGGTTTACTAGTCGGAAAGGATGTGACTAAAGATGTGCACACAGGTTGTGCACCACCATACACACACACACACACAAACGAAGAGACAGAGATAGAGAGAGAGAGAGAGAAAACCTCAATAGCAATCGCTGTAGGTGTAAGATTACAGACATCTTGACATCCCAGTTTGATAGCCACATCTGCAAAACGATACCATTCACCCCTTTTTCATCATTTTCCCAGGTACAGACAAAAAAAAAAAAAAAGGTAATGCAAACTTTTAGGGAGCCTTTAAGGGCACCCCATTAAATCTACCCAGGGCACCACAACAAGGTTTAAAAATAGGCATGTATTGGGGTAGCCCTTAAGGGCAATGGCCAATGGTAGATTTAGTGTGGTGCCCTTAAAAGCCCCCAACTTTTATCATCTTTCATCAAATTTAAGAAAGAAGAAATATCATACTCTCGAGGGAAACCCTTGCATTGGCATTCGCATAAGCATTACCCCGCTCCTCAGTAAGAGCAGATAAACGGTTGAAAGCCTGTAGATAACCGGCATATTTACACAGGTTAGTTTCTCTGCCAAAAGTAAAAAATCATAGCCCCATTAAGGTGAGTTCACTCAGACTGCAGATAAACAGCGAACCTTTGTGTAGGCATCTCCAGATTCACCATGTAAAAGGGGACGAGAATCAGTCCCTACAGATGCGATTCTCCGTGCCAAGGCTTCCAAAGGTACATCTAGCCAAACACTAATACCCTTGTGCATGTACCTCCTGTTTTTGACAAAACATGCAAACATGCAAAAATAGGTTCGTAAATATTACGGCAAATCCTACAACACAGATGATTAAATCCAAAAGGAAATACAAAAATATTTGCTAATGATACCAATTAATGGGCCGAACAACAGCACCCCCACCTGTGGAAACAACCAGCCGCTGCATTGAAGACAGCTTGTGCAATACCTCGGTCTAAAAACAGAAACACACAGTGAGATTTTTCGTTTCTTGTCCATCATAAGCAGAACATAGTTGTCAAATAGTATGGCTGCTTAATTACGGAGTATGATTTCATCTGTATCGTTTCTGGGGGTGGGGGGGATGCAAAAATGAATAGACCATATATGTCATGAAAGCACAACAACACATGCTTCTTCAAAACTGACCTCATTATCCCTAAAGAAAGTCTCGCCGTGAAGCTTAAAAATCTCAGCAACAGAAGTTCCACCAACAGCCTGCTCGATTAGCGCATCACTGATTCCAAAAATGAGGCATAAAGTTGTAATTAAGCAACAAAAGAAGGCCCTCATTGTGCATTTAAAAAACAGGGTTGAATCTACAGAGCGAAGAACCAGTCACAAGACTAACCAGTCGAAAAAAGAATACCCAAGCACTTCCGCCAGCAGCCTGCCAACAGTTGTTTTCCCAGAGCCCATCATTCCTGTAATATGCATTCATTTCCATGGAAATTTACAGTTAAATATGATCACTTTATGGACAAATCAAGAAGGGAAAGTATCAATACTTGCTCTCTATGTCCAACGTGTTTCATTGTACTGACGCTATTAAACTCTTGTAAAAAAAGAGTCTCTTTCTTTTTTCTTAAATCTTTTTTTCTTAGAAGCCATAACAACAGAGACCGTCACCCGATGTCTAAAGTTCTTTCAAATACAAAATCTTCTGATGAGACGAGTTTCTAATCAGAAGAATGGAAAGTACATATTACGATCTTTCACTAAGACTCTATGACAAAATCAACTTTGCTAGAACTACAGAGCAAAATAAAACAATATGATGAGAGAAAAAAACTGACCAACAAGATATATGCAGCGTCCATCAAGGTACGGTTCAACTTTTTCTGATTGCTTCTGCAGTTACAATGCCAAAACATTATTAAAAGAAAAAGGCAGCTACGCTACATGTTAAAAAGGAAAACTTTTCAATCTGTCAACCATGATTTGGGTTAAAAGAAGTTCCATACCTTTAATATGTGAGCTTCATCAAAAGAAACAGGGATACTTTCAGTCTGTAAAAATGAAGCTGCAATAAAATATAGTTTAAACACCAGTTATCAACTCTATGAGCTAAAATTTGTAGTCAAATACGATATGTAAGAAATGGCTCCTTCTCGTTTAACATCCTTTCAGAGAAAATAGACGGGACATAAGATCTATTTCAACAAGGACAATATCAAATGGAAGGCAACTGAATTCTCCACCTAGTCAACACTAACAGTAGTAGTCCAAAAGAATCGCGTTATATCGGAAGCACTACCAAGCTTTTCTTGAAATCAAGATATAAGACAAGTATAAAAACAGTACACAATCATTCTCGCGACAGAGTGTGGTCAGCTTATGAACATATAAGAGATAAGGTGATGATAAACTTTCAAATGGAAAAAAAAGAAAAAAGCACCCCAGGAGGAGAATGTACAAACACAAACTAATCACCCAAAATCTTCAGGCTGACCTCAAGTCTTAGGTTTGGCCAAAGAGGAAGCACCGACAATGCTTCCAAGAAAATCAACACTAGGTAGCTGACAATATACTTGCTCAACAAATGTATTTACGTAAAGAAAAACGCAATCAGTCAACAAGCGTATTGAAGTAAAGGTTTGGGGACACACCAATAGAACAATCAAGTACGGAATCATATAGGACAACATAAACCAGAATTTGAACTGATTTTCTTTGCCTACAATCAGATTTTCGTTTACCCTGAAGAATCAAGCAGTTACTAGTTACAACGCCATGTTTCCCCTGAAGCTATACTCAATACTTCAGAATTAATTACCTTATCCCCTGAAGCTCAAATGGATAAGAAACACAACTTTCCAATCTAACAAAAAATTAACAAAATCTCATCATATCCATGCTGAAGTAACAGTACATAATTCAGGCAAGGCCAATGAACTTAATGAAGCAATTTCAGGCAAGGCCAATGAACTTAATGAAGCAATTACTCCTAATTCAAAAGATTATAACACAATATATACACATAGGAGCATATAAACTCAGGGGACTGTTATTGGCACCGCGATGAATCTAACGGGGCACCGGAAGAAATCGACTTTGTAGAGGTTGAATTTCGCATTCGACCTCGAATTTTGAGCTTAACAATGCCCAAAAACTAATCACACAGCTTAAAATTGCAAAAAAAAATCTTAAAGTACCTTGGACATTCTGCGAAGAACACGAGACATTTAAAGCTACTGAATTTCGATGATTGGCTTTATATTCCACTCTCAATTGGCGAGAAACAAGTGTTTGATTCTTCCACCAAACTTTATCTCCACATCTTTGCTTCAAATTCAATGAAAAGCTAGGCCCCCAAGCTATGGTATCCGAATTAACCAGCGATGACAGCTGCAAACTCTCGAAAACTTTGGCCCCCATTTTTGAATCCTCCAACAACCCCTCTTCTTTTCTTCTTCTTGTTTGAAAATTCAATGACTTTATTTTTTTTTATATATAGGAAAAATTCAATGACTTTATTTAAACTCTACCAGCCAAAAGGACCATTGACTTGAATAATCGTACTTTTGAAATCAAACACCGTCCATTTGCACATCAAGCATCTTTCCATACACATGCAAAAAGAATAAATCAATAAACAATATCACAAAATCCCAGAAGGCACAAAAAAGTATTAAAAAAAAAATGAAAATCCAATTCAGCAAATCTAACAAAACCAATTAAAAAGAAGAAGAAAGTTCAATTGATAAACCAAGAACGCATCCAAGTAAGAAGAAGGGAAAACTCAAATCTTTATTTATTAAAAAAAAAAATCAGTTCGGTGATTAAATTTATTCAATCTTGCGAGCCACCACGTGGTGTCTGGGTGAACGAAAATGACAGAAGAGGCTTTTGTTGATTCTCCAAAACATTCTGCAAATTACTACAACCGTTTACCTCCATAGAGTTACAGGTAAATTGATCTTTTTCGCAACGATGTGTTTATAAATCTGTGGCTGCAAAGTCGCTCACAGTAAAATGAAGGGGGTTGGTGAGCAGCTGAGTTTGGTGAGAGGCAACACATTTTCTTTTTTAATAAATATATATTTTCTTAGCATATATATATACACGTGTAACGTCTACGGATATCAAAGTCTTTATCCGTATATTTCCTACATTTATTCATCATGCACATATTTGTTCGTTTTATTAACTACTTACTTACCATATTTAACATGTTGATCAAACATACGTAAGCTATCTACTAACTTATACCTCACTTATCAACTAACCGTAGCATGTTCGTGTCTTGTCTGTCATTTCTCATTTCTTACTTACTTAACATAAGCGCATGGTGTAACACATATATTATAACGAGAAAATATACATTCAGGTCACTGTAGACACCCATATTTCAAGTCAGGTTTGTTCAGGCCTGACATTTTTTATTAAGTAGGCCGTGCCTTTTTACACGGGACCGTGGAACTTTTCCACCAGATGGCGTGGAATCGGAAAGGTTAAACGTGGAAATTCAAATTGTGCCAGAAGTTGAATTTTCACGTGACATGGGGGAAATTTAATTGTACGCCACGTGTAAAACCGAGCGCAGCGTGGAAATTTGGCACGGACCCGTGGAAATACTGAAATTGAATTAATAAATGCTCCAACTTTCGTTTTTTTCCTACATTTTAGTCAATACCATCATCTTCTTCACCCAAAATCATCAATCTTTTTCACTCGAATTTATCTTCACAAAACTTTCAGACAAAAATTATCAATCTACGGGATATCAATCTACACCGGTCTTACTCCTTTAAACAAATGGGTAAGCATTTCGTATAGAAGTTTTGCTTGATTTATTTTAAATATTGTATTTGTTTTAATTTGATGATATGTTTGAGGTAAATAACCTTATAAAGATATAAATTTTTGATTTTTCGAATGGTGAAAAGGTAAAATTTTGATTATTAAGATATTGAAATGATTAATAATAATGAGATCGTTCGATAATAAAATTGTCATTCGTTGTATAAATTTTGATATTGTAATTATTTTGATTATTTGATAGTTTAGAAAAATTTTAGAATGAAATGCATTAATGATATGATAGTGGCAATGTTAATATTAGAAATGATAATGTAGAAGTTTTGATATTGTACATATTTCGATTATATGATATTGTATGTATGTTATAAGTTGTTTCGAAATTTAGTAGTATAATTTCCTTTCATGTTCCATGCCTTAGTTAATTTTGAAATATGTAGTTTGATACAACTTGAGTTTTCAAATAACACTCGAATAATTTAATTGTTACGGGCAATCACAATGAAAATGCCCTAATTTAATATAAAAAAAATTGAATTTAAAAACGAGAAACAAACGACAAATAATTGTTGTTTGAAAAATTTCCAAAACAACAAAATTCTTGACCTATTCTATGGTGTTACGCCTCGACCTGATGAGGTTCTTAGAAATGCATGCATCCCTAGGGTGTTTTCGAATCCTTCGATCCATTGTGTCACCTAATCTCCAGGCTTTGTATTGGGGCTCCTAGTAGGTAGCTCGTAGAATTTTCATTAGGTCTGCTCAATAGAGCATCTTTTCCGTTCTCAGCAGCTTGGTAAAGCCTCCGCCGGAAGTGATGCATCCGTTAGATCGAAAGCATAAGATCTGTTCTGTTGGCTCTGTCCAACATCTGATCTCCCTCGTCATCATCAAATATTCTATGACGCTGGTGAAAACAATCTTCTCTTCTATTACCCCCGTCTACTGTCACAACACAACACAACACAACGAAACTTGAATTTTTTTGACCTAACCTAACCTAACCTAACCTAACTGTGTGTGCGTGTGTGTCTGAGTATGTATATATGCTAAAGAATATTTATTTATTTTAAAGGTTGTTTTTTTTTTTTTGAGTAGTTGATGTGTTTTTTTATGGTTGTTGATGTGTTTTTTTATTTTAAAGGTTGTTGATGTGTTTTTTTATGGCTGGCTATATGCACTTAAATACAAGTAAATATATGTGTATATAAACGAGAAACCAATATTCACACACATATATACTACTAGCCATATATAAGTGTATATATGTATTGTTTCTCATTTATATACACATATATTTATATATAAACATACACGACAATATATATACACACACACACACACACACACATATATATATATATATATATATATATATATATATATATATATATATATATATATATGTATATGTATATATTTCAATCCAGAATAATGTTACAATAATATTTAGTCAATCCAACAATATTTGGAAAAAAAAACCTAATCGTGTGGATAAATGATTGTTTTTTTTGCAGATAACAACACGGTGTCCGTTAAGTTTTTATTTGGCGGAGAGTGGAAATACCATGAAGATAGCGACAAATGGTCTTATAAGAAAGGAAAATTGTATTTGGTTCGTGTGAAAACCGATACGACATTGGATGAAGTGAAGGTCAAAGTGTGTAAGAAAGTAGGATTTGATGTCTCAAACAACACATTGATCATGAAACTAATGTACGCATTATGACCAACCGATTGATGTTTTGGACGATGATACATGGCTAGGCTACATTGATGATATTTTGAGAAAAGAAGCTGTGAAACTATGCGTTAACGCTGAACCGGTTATGCACGATCACGATACGGAAGATGAGAACGAACTTGACTTAAATGAGCAACTACATGAAGAAAATGATAGAGGCATTGAGGATTTTACATCCGAGTTGGACTGTAATCGAAATTCCCGAAAGCATGTTGTACCTAACACATCAGCCTTATCCCCTCATGAAACTGCCATCCGACCGAATATAACTTCAGCTGAACAAGTCATTGACATCACAAGTGAACCTGACTACGATTGGGGAATAATTGCGAATATGATTCGTCAGCCAATTCACACACCTCTGCCTAATTTTAGCCAGACAACGCACACACCGTACATCCAACAACAGTTAGACGGGACAAGTCATAATTGTTAGGTGTGATGCCCGAAAGACAATTTTTGTAATTGTTTTATTTAATAAATGAATTGACGTTATTATTCATATTTGTTATTCTCATAATCACCGATGTGACAATAGTATTTACACTACAGAAAACCCTAAGTATATCGTTTATGTAATCACTTGACTCAGTGTATGGTATATACACGGGAGGATTGAGTTAGTGAAGATGTACTTAAAATACAATTAGCCCGTAGTGAAGTTAATCGAGAGTATCGGGTCTCTCCTTTAACGTGCTATTAATGCGCCCAGAACACAATAGGTGTGATAGTCCTATCCGGACTTTCGGTTAAGAGAACCTAATGGGGCATTTATATATGATAGATATATCATATAGGGGTGGACCGATTTGATTAGAGTTCACGATATAATTCCGTAATCGAGAAGTCTTATCGAATCAATGGATGATCATATTTATGGATATATCTTAATCTGAGGTGATCACGATCAACCGCTTGAATCGGTATGAGGTTTGACTTGACGGTTAAGGATTACACCGAGTCCGTGGTCCGAATTACCCCATCTTGGCGTTGTACTTGGATTGAGTGAGTAGTCCGTGTTATCACGGATACGGAATCCATTCCTTCCATTTATGGAAGTAGATAGACGCTTCCTTATTTGTTAATCCTAGAAACCGATCGATCGCGCGAGTTCATATCACACCGATTGATCACCGGTGAGTTGTATGAATTAATTGATCACTAGGGGGTTAATGGTAAATAAGGATAAGAGGTTCTAAAAAGGGTTAACGGTAACTTCCCGATTTAGAATGAACGATCTATGGAGGATTAATCCATATGTAATGATTATATCAATGGACGCTTATTATTATTCTCGTGAGGAGATAAATATAATCTCATAATCGGAGGAGTGCGATCACGGGATTATGGTGGCATATTCCCGTGATTGATTTATCGAATATAATTATTCTATAATTATTTATTTGATTTATCGAGCCGCCGATTATTAGTCCATGGTCCCCGACGTGCGCTCCTAATATAAAGCATAAATTTATTCCGGACGTCGAATCCTAATAATATTAATTTAGTTCTTATTGGACTTTATTAAAACGATATGTGAATTAATTGTTTAGTGGACTATTAAATTAGTTGGGCTAAATAATTAAATATGTGGAAAAGACATTTTCCATAATCTTGGCCAATTATTGTGTGTGTGGAAATAAATCATATTGACTAGGTCAATGATGATGATTTTCGACCCCAAGCATGTTTAATGAACAAGAAATTAGTTTTCTTGTGATTAATAAGACATGTGCATAAAATATTTATTGGATAAATATTTATGGTAAGAAATAAAGATAAAGATTATTCTAGATTTGTTCTAGAATATTTTGGGATTATCTTTTATTTAATAGGATTATCATAATTGATTTTGTATTAATTATAAAATCCTTGGGGCTTAAGTTTTACTCTCCTATATAAAAGAGAGTTATCCTGCCAAATAACACACTACATAATTTCGACTTTCTTAGAGAAAGAAGAGGGAAAATTCGGCCAAGGGGTTTTGGGGAAAATCTTGGAGATTTTTCCGGGTAGCATATCGGAAGGGTTCGAGTCGAGAATTCCTTCCACCGGGAATTGCTTGGATCACACGATCGGAAGATCGTGGTGCTCTTCACATCTTCACTTTCATCCTTTGCGGTTCTTCAACTTGGATTTAGAGATCCAAGAGGTATGATCTACAACCCCCTTGTAGAATAGATCTAGTTGTTTTATTACGTGTAGTATATAGATCTAGATCCATAAATCGCTTCCGTTGCGGATGATATTACTAACAGTGGTATCAGAGCCGATGGTGATCTATATTTATACGTATAAAATATTAGATCTAGGAGTGGTAAAACATGTAGATTTTTTTGTCCCAATTTTTTTGGGGGCCGATGCATATGTTTAATTTTATGCTTATGAATATCGTGGTTGAAGAGATGGATTGGGGTTGGCACTGTTTACCCGTTAGATCTATTGTAAACTCATATAAACGATGAAAATTCGTCCATATGAGTATAGGAAATTATGTAATTCTTTTTTTATTGCAATTTTAATTTCCAGAAAATAGATCTGTTTAGTAGCTGTTTAGTTATTTCGTGTTTCCCGTTGATCGAACCGTTGAAACGAAGATCCCTCCGGTCAGAATCAATATTAAAAGATGATGATCAACTCCACAAATTTTGGCGTCGATCAGAGTCCGTTTCGATATCCGTTTGATGCTGCGAAGAGGCTGCTGTAACAGAAAAACGCAGGATTCACAGAAACACTATCTGTGACTTCCTCGATTTTCTGGGAGAGTTTGGACCGTTGAAACGCAAATCCGACCGTTCAGATTTATCAACTTGGAGTTTTGGACGTACCATAAAAATTTTAGGTCGATCGGGATTCATCTCGATTCCCGATCTGCCTCAGGAAGTCATTGATGCAGTGCAGTCAAAGTCAGATTCAGCAGCAAGTTTGGCGGTTTACTGGAGAAAATTGGTAAGTCTAAGCACCGATCCAACCGTCCATATTGAAGTTCAAGGAGTGAAGATAAGATCTGGAAAGTTTCGTCCCGATCCGAGTTCGTTTGGTTTCCCGATCATCGAAGATTTCGAACAGCTGCAGATTTAGTTAGAAAGTAGTAAACCCTAGTTAGGGTTTTGGTTATTTATTTTCTAATAGGTTAGATACGGGGGTGCCAACGGTCCATCTCGGTGTTTAAATTTTCCGCATTTATTTTTTATGTGTTTGATCATAAAATAGATATAAAATCGGAATTGCCATGACATGCATCATATCATAAATCCACTCCTTGCATACATGTAGAATTTTAATTTTGGTAATTAAAATAGGCATGTATACAAACTCGTGTAATTAGTTGAAATTTAATTAATACGTGGTAATTAATAAATTTAGTAACTAATTAAAGATCCGAGGACGGGTTATGAAATCGTTAAGCCTTTCGGTGTGTGTTCTCGGTGAACCGCCTTAAAGCCCAAACGAGATCACGTTTTCGATTCGTAGTGTCTACGAGATTGAATGATGGTAAAAGAACAATAAATCTTGGATAAAAACGGTTCGCCTATAGGTTGGGTGGTCAACTGAGCTTCGCTCGACCGACTTAACCCTCCTAGTGTGATGTATGCACGGGGGTCCGGCAAGACTAAGCCAAACCGAGAGCGGAGGGGTGATTCCTTCTAATCTCAATAGGGCTCTCTTGACCCGATTTCGTCCGACTGTCACATATGTTCCAACGAATAGGACGGGTAGGCTTGCCTACGTTACCGACACCATTCGGAATCCTTGATTTGATGTGCTTTTATGTTAACATCAAAAAGACGTGGTTAGTTAACCCACCACCACTTCCAAAATATTGAGTGGGAGCGGGGGAGGCGACAGCCAACCCCATGGCCTCTACTATAGATACAAGTAAGTGAGAGAAGGGTGACGCCTCGAGGCGCTTTGATTTCGTCCCCCTAAGGATGGTGTTCACCCCTATCAACATTCATGGCTTGGTCTCCGAAAGGATAGGATTTCTGGGTACTCGTCGGGTCACTGACCTATCCTAAGACGGCATACTCGGGGCGTACCTAAGAGATCCGATATAGTAGGTCACACTCATCATGGGTATTTTCTTGATAATATCTAGGCTAAAAAAGGAAGGTAGTCAATGAATAAAGGGATGTTCGATTCTCGTGGGATGTTCGATTCTCACAGGTTATTCATTGATGAGATTGTCTCGATTTAACCGTCATCTCTTTGACCTACCCTAAGGCGGCACTGAGATGCGAGGTTAAAACCTTGGAATGGTAGAGTAGACTTAATTTTAGTTTACAATTCCTAAAATAAAATATAGTAGTGTTAAACTTGAATTAATTTATGTCATTTCAATTACAGCATTATCCCTTACTAAATTGCTTAAAATTTATAATTGACTAGTATTGACTTCGTTAAAAAGTGGAAAATAACTAGGACGTTGAACTAGTTAATCGATAATGCAATTATTTTTCGAAAGAGATATTTTCTCTTAAGCCTTTTAAAAACCAGAGTGACATATAGGTATGTCACTAGTGTCATTCGTGTCAAACGAGAGACAAACTTAGTTTGATCAAAGGTGATTTCGGACTTTGAAATTCTTCTAGTGAATTTTCAGTGTGTAGTGACTACACACGTAACCGTTCTAATTGAGAAATCGGAAAATCATGAATTGTTGCTAGTTGGACGATATTTGGAATCGATGAACTAGTGGGAGCTTTATGATTTGTTGTTTTTCTAGAACATTAGAAAAGTGTAACTGACTACACACGTAACCGTTCTAATTGAAAAACCGGAAAGTCATGGAATGTCGCTAGTTGGACGATATTTGGAATCGATGAACTAGTGGGAGTTCTATGATTTATTGTTTTTCTGGAAACATTGGAACTATGTACGAAAGATTTTCTAATCGAAAAAATAGGAAAATCATAAAAATAAAGCATTGCTCGTTAGACGGTATTTGGAACCGATAAACTAGTGGGAGCTTTAATGTTATGATTTGTTGTTTTTCTAGTATATTAGAAAATCCGAGAAGTCCCGAGTAGTGTCTACTCAAACGAACCGCCGTTCAAGACATTTCCATTCACGGAAAGTCAAGAATGGGAGAATATGTCTAAAAGTGTTTATCATCTAAATCGAAAACTTTAAGGTTTGAACCGAAAATTAATTAACGAAAATCATAGGATAAGGACGGTGATTTTGGATCACCAACCTATGAATCCTTGGTGATTTTCTCGAGCTAAGTTCTTTGGCGAACAAGGTAGCGAGGCATTTAACGATTAAAAGAGTAAACAACGGGCGAGTTAATTTTAGCTAGAATAGTGGGAGTGATATAAGGAAATGAATCTCGGATTCAACCCTTGGATATCACGGAAGATTTATTTTCTCGTTTAAGATTCGTTGGAACGAATGGATTTACCTTCTATTCGATAATTTGTTTGTCGTATAGAAAGTGAATATACCATTTGTAGTACGAATCCAAGACTCGGACTTTTGTTTGATAAAGTCAAAACCACTTACAATTGCTTTGAAATATGTATATAAAACACATCTTAAGAACTATTAAAAGCAATTGGTTTCTATATTTAGATAAACGCTTCTTCATATTCCATAGTTAGTGCATAGTCCCTAAACGACAAGACTGAAGACGGCTCGGGGTGATTCCTTTCTCCCGGTCCGGTTATATTGTCTCAAAGGTTCAATGACTAAGTTTCCTTTCAATTGGGAAAGGATAATGGATATAAAGAAGTAACATAGCTTGTTCATGACGACCTTCGGGGTCGATGAAAGATACAAGTTAGTAGGAGCTTCCGAGTAGTGACTTCTTGTCGATAACTATTCAAATACTCCGGTAAGTTTATCCAAAATATTTTGAGGATTCTCTGGTTTTCAACGAGAGATAGAGTATTATATACTCGAAATGGGCCATCACATAGTCCTAGGGACTGATACTCGGTCTGCCTCATAGTGAAATGTTTTCACTAAGGAAGAAACCATTGAATTGCCTTTACATAGTTGTAGATGTGCCACAATACACTGCTTAACTCAATAAAGATATTGGAAGTGAAATAACGGTTTACATTGAAGTGTAGAACCGAGAAGTCTACCTAGAATATGCTTTGGAATTAACGGATAATGAGTGGATTCGGTTCACCCAAATTCCGTCAATATAAGCATTTAGCACATGATGCTTGATGGTTTGATAGAATTTCGCATACACGTTCGGTCGGTGACCAATCGTTCTATATCTTGTAGCATTGAGAAAAAGGTTTGTTATAAGATTCTTGAAATCGGGAAGGGACGCTTATCTTGTTGCGTCCTTTCGATAGAGTCTATGAACAGTAAAACCTTAAACCTTGAAGTACGTTTACTCAAGGTAGTTACTAACTGATTAAAATCAGACCACATCCAACATCGGTTGTTGGTGATAACACTAAATACTACTAAACTAGATCAGAATTTCGATCCACCCAGAATGTAGTGGGAGTATGGTTTATCCATTACCCATTACGGGTTCGGCGGACTTTGTAGTCTAAGGATCGATTGATGACCTATGGCTCTTTTGTGAGCAGTATAGGATTCTGATAATATAGGTTGGTTTAATAGCCATAACCCTGTGAATGGAGTTTGGTACTCCAGTTCTGTTCATACTCTTGTAGAACCACCTGAGCGTCTCAGGCCCAGTGGGAGTAATTGGATCTACATGGAAAAAAATGGAATGAATAGGAAAGTTTATCTTTCAGAGCAAAGCTTGAGTGGTCTAGGGGTAATTCCCTAAGAAGTAGAGAGTTAATCAGACCTTGAACTCTCTTACCACTTAGTATTGCATGATTTCGTTCACAAGCAGAAAATAGGGGTGATTCCCTGAGACTTTCATGCCGAACAAACGGAATCTGGATTCATTCGGAACAGAAGGGTTTCGCTTAAGAACCCATGACGGGATGACCGTCAAGGCTTATGTCCTTTGTGGATAAAAAGCAAACCTCTCGGTCATTGGAAGTCATATATTTCTACAATATGTGGATTTGACCGAGAATATTGATAAGTCTTTTGTAGATCGGATATCAATTTTAGTACGGTAGTGAATATATACATATATTAGTGTTTGTGAAGGATAACACCGCACCGGTTGGAATCAACATGGGTGTGTTATCCGAAGTCGAAATCGACAATGCCACAATTCTCTCGCAACGAGAGATTTGGACAACATTCTTAAGAGTTTGACTCGGTCGAATTCATTAGAATCGATCACTTGGTTTCCCATCCATCTTATTGGTTAAGATGATGCATCCGTGTATGCAACATTCAACGAGGAAGTTCTACCCTATGCCTCAGGAATGACTCTCTAAATCTTCGGATCAGGAGAAATGGGATAGATTCTCTTTCTAGTAAGAGATGGTCAGGTTATTGAATGTCAATTTTGATCGAATCTTAGATTCGGCGGTTAACAAAGCAAGTTTAGTATGTCCTTTAGTATCTTGAAGAGAACGAGGAACAATATGCGGACATATTCATGTGTGAACTTGGATATGTGTGATACACTGATTTTGACTTTAAGTCAGATTTAGGATGATCGTTAAGTCGATCTCGGGCTCAGTGTTTACTCAGTACCACATGATTTGATGGACCGGTAACGTTTCGATTCTACGGATCGTCTCGAGCCGACAACCTGACTAATCATTAAGACCCATGACATTTAGATGTAGGTACTCCCCGAGTCACCGACCTATCCTACGACGGCATACTCGGAGTGTATTTTGGAATACGAAATGGTTATGACATGCTTAGTGGGTACTAGAATACGGGATGAGTCTCCATTGCTTTAGAGCAAGTGGGAGATGTAGTTTGTTGTATTTTAAATAATAGGGTGTGCTCTAAAACAATTAATCACATGCTTTCGTGCAAGTGGGAGATTGTTAGGTGTGATGCCCGAAAGACAATTTTTGTAATTGTTTTATTTAATAAATGAATTGACGTTATTATTCATATTTGTTATTCTCATAATCACCGATGTGACAATAGTATTTACACTACGAGAAAAACCCTAAGTATATCGTTTATGTAATCACTTGACTCGGTGTATGGTATATACACGGGAGGATTGAGTTAGTGAAGATGTACTTAAAATACAATTAGCCCGTAGTGAAGTTAATCGAGAGTATCGGGTCTCTCCTTTAACGTGCTATTAATGCGCCCAGAACACAATAGGTGTGATAGTCCTATCCGGACTTTCGGTTAAGAGAACCTAATGGGGCATTTATATATGATAGATATATCATATAGGGCTGGACCGATTTGATTAGAGTTCACGATATAATTCCGTAATCGAGAAGTCTTATCGAATCAATGGATGATCATATTTATGGATATATCTTAATCCTGAGGTGATCACAGTCAACTGCTTGAATCAGTATGAGGTTTGACTTGACGGTTAAGGATTACACCGAGTCCGTGGTCCGAATTACCCCATCTTGGCGTTGTACTTGGATTGAGTGAGTAGTCCGTGTTATCACGGATACGGAATCCATTCCTTCCATTTATGGAAGTAGATAGACAGCTTCCCTTATTTGTTAATCCTAGAAACGATCGATCGCGCGAGTTCATATCACACCGATTGATCACCGGTGAGTTGTATGAATTAATTGATCACTAGGGGGTTAATGGTAAATAAGGATAAGAGGTTCTAAAAAGGGTTAACGGTAACTTCCCGATTTAGAATGAACGATCTATGGAGGATTAATCCATATGTAATGATTATATCAATGGACGCTTATTATTATTCTCGTGAGGAGATAAATATAATCTCATAATCGGAGGAGTGCGATCACGGGATTATGGTGGCATATTCCCGTGATTGATTTATCGAATATAATTATTCTATAATTATTTATTTGATTTATCGGAGCCGCGATTATTAGTCCATGGTCCCCGACGTGCCTCCTAATATAGCATAGCTATTCTCGGACGTCGAATCCTAATAATATTAATTTAGTTCTTATTGGACTTTATTAAAACGATATGTGAATTAATTGTTTAGTGGACTATTAAATTAGTTGGGCTAAATAATTAAATATGTGGAAAAGACATTTTCCATAATCTTGGCCCAATTATTGTGTGTGTGGAAATAAATCATATTGACTAGGTCAATGATGATGATTTTCGACCCCAAGCATGTTTAATGAACAAGAAATTAGTTTTCTTGTGATTAATAAGACATGTGCATAAAATATTTATTGGATAAATATTTATGGTAAGAAATAAAGATAAAGATTATTCTAGATTTGTTCTAGAATATTTTGGGATTATCTTTTATTTAATAGGATTATCATAATTGATTTTGTATTAATTATAAAATCCTTGGGGCTTAAGTTTTACTCTCCTATATAAAGAGAGTTCTCCCAAGCCAAATAACACACTACATAATTTCGACTTTCTTAGAGAAAGAAGAGGGAAAATTCGGCCAAGGGGTTTTGGGGAAAATCTTGGAGATTTTTCCGGGTAGCATATCGGAAGGGTTCGAGTCGAGAATTCCTTCCACCGGGAATTGCTTGGATCACACGATCGGAAGACTGTGGTGCTCTTCACATCTTCACTTTCATCCTTTGCGGTTCTTCAACTTGGATTTAGAGATCCAAGAGGTATGATCTACAACCCCCCTTGTAGAATAGATCTAGTTGTTTTATTACGTGTAGTATATAGATCTAGATCCATAAATCGCTTCCGTTGCGGATGATATTACTAACAATAATGTCAACATAAATGGAACAAACCAGCAGTTTGACCGTCCGCCTCTTATTATGCCAACACCGATGCAAGAGGTGCCCAATATCGGTGGATCGTTTACGAGTTTTCTTAGAGCGCCTTTCGAGCAGAACATTCATATGCCAACACAGATGCAAGCGGGTCCCAATATCGGTGGATCGTTTACGAGTTTTTTGAGAGGGCCTTTCGAACAGGGTATGTCAACAATGATGCAATCGGGTCCCAATACTGGTGGATCGTTTACGAGTTTTATGAGAGCACCATTAGAACAGAACCCTGATATTGGTCCTAGATTTAGTATGGCAAGTATTAATCGCAATAGAGGTGTTCATTTCGGTTCAGACATTCCGGATTCGGAAATTCCTCCATGTCCACGGGCTGGGGCGTTTCAGACTAAAGATTCTGGATTATTGTATATTGGTAAAAAGTTCAGGGACAAGGATGATATGAAGATGAAAATGAGTTACCATGCATTGAAAAATAATTACATGTGGAAACTTTTCCGGTCCGACAAGGGGAAGTTAAAACTACGATGCTTTACTTCAGAGAAATGCGAATGGAAAGTTGTGGGTAGAAAGATGTTTGATTGCAATAACTTCGAGATAACCGAGTACAATGAAACTCACACTTGTGGATTGGAGCGATTAAGCAGCGATCATAGGCAAGCCGGACCCGAACTATAGGTCATCTCGTTAGAGAGAACCTCATAAAACTCGGCAGTCAGTTCACGACAAAACATTTAATTGTGGAGGTCAAAAGAGTATTCAACATTGACCTTGATTATCAGCGTGCATATCATTGTAGGCAGAAAGCGTTGGAATTAATCGGAGGAAGCGTAACACTATCGTATTCTAAATTACCCGCCTAGTTTTACATGTTGAAGAGTGAAAATCCCGAAACCGCACGGACATAGAGAGCCGACCATGTTACGGCGGGTTCAAAATCTTGTTTCATGGCTTTGAAAGCTAGTATTGACGAGTTTAAGTACGTCGACTGTCTTAGTCGTGGACGGTACTCATCTAAAAACAAAATGCGAGGGGACATTGTTAGTAGCTATCGGTGTAGACCCGGGTGATAAACTCTTTCCGGTAGCGTTTGCCGTGACCGACGGAGAGAGCGAGGGATGCGTGGATGTATTTCATGCTTCAAGTGAAGGGGTAATCGGGGAACGTGAAGACATGGTGTTCGTATCGGACGGAGGGCCGGCATCATTGGTGCTTTGTTAGAGATGTATTTCCAAACGCTCACCATGGTTTTTGCTACCACCACCTTGTCATGAACCTGAATAAAAAATTCGGAAGCACGGGATACTGTCCATACACTTTCTGGGAAGCTGCGTATACTTTTTCAAAAACGCGATTCGCAATAATGTTTCAGCAGTTAAAAGAGCAGGATAAAGATCCAAACAATAGAGTGTCTAGTTATTTGGAGGCTATTGGATTTCGTTACTTGGGCACGATCGCATTTTCCGGGGACACGTTATGCAATAATGACAAGCAACTATGTCTTTGAAAGTTTTAACAACGTGATCGGGGATGCGCGTAAGTTGAGTATCGTGAATTTGTTAGACTACATAAGGGCAACGTTGCGAAATGGCATTGCGACGGGGAGAGAACTTGCATTGGCATGTCGCTCCGTGTTAGCCCCGAAGCCGAAAAATTCTTGACCGAAGTATCGCATGCCCGAAGAACCTTCACACTAAAGGCGATCGACCGGGACCAGTTCCAAGTTGGGGACGCTGATACTAGCACAAAGGTAAATATGGCTGAATGGGAGTGTTACTTGTGGAGAGTTTCGGGGGCTCAAGATGCCTTGTGTACATGCTTGTCTGCTATAAGTGAGCGTTGTGAGAGTCCGTACGATTATTGTTGTCACTACTACAAAGCTCAATGTTTCCAGCGTATTTATGAAGGATGCGTATACCCTGTTCCAGTCTAGGATGATTGGATTGTTCCCACTTCAATTAGAAACCAGCGCATTCCGTCGCCTGAGCCTAGATTGAGCGAAGGAGGGGAAACACAAACAACGGTTGCGAGGCGGGGCCGACCCAGGATCCTCAGGATTGCTTCTCAAGGTGAACCTCCTGGCGGTAGGACCAGCAGGTTGCCTAATGAGAGGCCAGTCCCAGGCTCTGGTAGGCGTTGCTCGTTGTGTGGAAACACCGGACACAAAAGGCCTAAATGTCCGTTTCATACAGTTGTTGTTCCTAATTGATACAGTCATTTTGTTCCTTTTTTTTTTCATGTTTTTTAGTATTATCTCAAGTCGTGAAACTTTTTATACATGTTTGTATCTTTTTGGGGACATTGATACTATCGTGATCGTGACTATCTTATATGTTTTGTATCTTTATATTATAATAGCAAATGGGTAATGTAGTTCAAACGAGTGATAACAGGGCTTACAATCATAAAAACAAAGAGTAATGATACATTGAGATAACAATAAGATGATGCTTAAATAAACTAAGGGTGATCATGAAATACGATAGGATGACTCCAAAATAAATGATCTTCAATATTTAGTAATCACCACATTAAACACGACGTGATTTTCTATAGGTTGATCAATGACTTCAAATCTGCATTCATCTCCCGGATTTAGGTCATTGTCCGTAATGAAATCATTCAACCCGCTTAAACGAACTTTTTGATTTACCATATGGACAATTCTAGCAGGCCATGATTCCCCTGTGGCAATTCGCAGTTCCACGGTCTTGTTTTGCAACATGTCGTTTGTTCTAGCAAATGCCTTTGGAATATGCTACAAATCATAAACAAATTTAAATACTGTTTCAAAATGGGGAAAAAAGATCAAACAAGAAAACAACTAAAAATATTTTAAATATCTCACCACATAATAACAACCATGTGAAAATACCCAGTTTGGCAGCGTCGTCTGAAAATGGGGAGTTTGGTTACTTGCACCTGCATCATCATCATCTGCATCATCATCTGCATCATCTTCTTCACTCTCGGATTCAGAAAAAGTCTTCTCACAATAGGTGTGATCCATCAAAATAGTGTTGAAAGTGAAACCCCCACTGTGTTCAAACACTATAAACTCCCTCTCATTCAAGTAATGAGTCGCCACATACTCCTCCCAACCTTCCCCAAAGAAACGAATAATTCCATTGTCTGTGGCTCCAACCCTCACTTCCCATGTCCCTAATCGGCTTTTGAGAACGGCCCTATCTAGGTTCCTTAGCGTGTCGTTCAGCCTATTAACGTATCTTTGGAGGTAGTGTCTATGAAAAAAGAAACATTTCACGTTTGTTTAATCATAATACATGTGATATAAATGTAAGTTAATTAATAATGACATACCAAACTTGTTGCGAAACCGCCATCAAGAACTTTAAAGAAACGATCATTATCCATTTGCTTCAGTGTAGATTATAAATTGAAAGGTGAAGAAGTGGTTAGTTTAAAGTGACTACTTGAATGATGAAGAAAATTCAGATGAACTTAAAAGAGTTTGAAGAATGAGAGAAATTGCTCGTACTTGTACAACAACAATAATTGCCATCCAAGGTTAGTTCGTTGAAAATTGACACGGGATCGTTGAAAATTCACACGAGTCTTAATTCACACCGACCCACTCAATTCACTTGTTAACTCTATATATACCATGACCTATTAAACTACCTCTGCATAACCTTCTACTTTACATCGCCTTAATCACAATGTCTGAACCGCTTTCCCCTTATCGGGAATGGCATGAACCGAATTCCCCCGAGTATGAGGATCCTCCATTCAATCCTCATCAACCTGTGTTTGTTATTGACCATAGGAGGGGTGATATTAGTCACCATTACGACTTGCAGACACTGAGGTTGAGGTTTACAACAGACGAAGCGCGTCATAATTGGATTTGGATCTTTCAAGATAGAGCTATTATCGGAGAGAAGAGAATTGAATGGGAGAGTCTACCTACCAAGATGAAGCGTCTCCTACGCAGACGTTCGTTGGAGGGCCTCGCAAATAGTCCCGCATCGACAGCGACTATGAATAGATCAATTGTTCGTGAATTCTATGCAGTTGTCAGGTCAAACGTAGCTGGGGAGTTCAGTCTCATAGCATCAGGGGTGCACAAAGTACGTGGAGTAGATGTTTCCTTGGAGGTGGACTGGATCAATAACTACTATGGTGTAAGAGGAGTTGAAGCATCCAGTGATTTCTTCAACGGGGCTTCCAACGTTCGAGCATTGCAACGTATAATTGCTCGACGTCAATTGCCTACCGAATGGGAGTGTGTTATGATCCAATGGTTTGCCAATAGCCTCTATGGTACTATACACACGAGTGAACATCCATCTTATTTGTACATTTTGTTGTACGCATTTCTCCATTACGAAGTTGACGTTGGACGTTACATCATTAGTAGGATTTGTGACATATCGCTTGGCAGTAGTTGTGATGGTTATATCTACTTTCCTTTTCTTATCACGGCTATCGCAAGAGATTTTAACGTACCGGAGTATGACACGGATGACATTTCTTCGGAAACCTCCACTTGTCATCTATGTGACCACCCTTGGTTTGTTTAACTATTCTATCGTATTTATTGTTTGCTTTTAATGCATGTTTTGACTAGTAATTGATGTCCTATCGATGTCGTACGTCGTAGGGGTAATTAGGGTGCATAGGTAGTATTGTAATCTCCATAGTCTTCAGACTGAAACGGAGTTAAGACGTCGAGTTATGTTCCATTATGTATTGTTTTTTCTTTCTTAGGCCATCGAGTTATGTTCTATTATTTCTTGTTTTATCTACTCGCAATTGTAATGGATGATCTTCGACGATCACATGAGGGGACTATCATGTTGTTTCTATAAAAGTGTTTTGACGACAGATGACGAAGTTGATTTGTTAATTCCCAATGACGAAGTTGATTTGTCGTTGGACGAGCAGTCTCTCATAATCCGTTTCACAACAGAAGAGGAGAGGCGTGAGTACGTGACTAACTGGATGGCAAGAGTTGTTGTTGCAGAGAGACGATTGAATATGGAAAGTCTACCTACTTTGATCAGAAACTTGTTCCGACATAACGGGTGGCTTGGTGTCCCTCAAAGCCCATTAAGCTTTCAGCATGTGAATCGGTCTATTGTGCGTGAATTTTACGCTTGTCTAGCAACGGCAGAGCTCAATGAAATGTGTGTCATAGTGCGAGGCGTTCCCGTCCGTTTGAATAATACATGGATCAACGACGTGTATGCCATTCCAGAATATCCTCAAGGTTTGGATTTCTTTCTTTTTCCGGATGTCCCTGAACTACTACAGCGTGACATGGCTGTTTTATTTGGGGAGACGCATTTGTGGGAACGTGTGAGGCCTCAGCGGCCTACCCGCCCTTTACCCTGGTCCTGGTACGGCCCATTCCTTCCTTTCCTTATTATGTTTCTTGCCACCAATATGTATGGTACGGTGAATTACACCGAACCGGCATTTGATTTGTACACCCTTGCTTACGCATCTATTACATCCTATTTCGACGTTGGAGAGTATATTCTGTCAAGGATTCGACAGATAGCAAAGGGCAATGCGGGAGATGGATATATATTTTTCCCGTATCGATCACATGTCTATGCGTCGGGTACGCCGGGGTGCCGGAATATGTTGAAGATGATGTGACATACGGTCATGATGACGTTATCGCATACGAAACTTAAATATGATGAAAGTGTTTATCTTTTATTCATGTTATTTTAGTATTTATAACTTAGATAGATCAATTTTCATTTCGGTTTATTTATGTTTTGTTATTTTTATGTTCATCTACTATAGATGTTATTTTTATGTCCTCTCGACTATATAAGTTTTTTTAGGTTTTATGTGTTATTGTTGGTTCCCAAAAACCCGTGGACTCGCATTCAAATTTAAAATATAAATATTATAAATTTACAATAAAAAAAGCAAACACAATTTAGAAGATAAATATTACAACACCAAAAGTTGAGATATAACCAAAATAAATGTCAAATGTTGGATGTACACGACTCCCGAACAACAAATATATAAATTACACCGCTATACGTTGACAAAATAAATCTACGGCCATTTTGATCCTGAGCCTATGAAAAGTTGCATCACTCATCTCAAATATGTGTGCGTCGGTGATGAGTGTAAGCTCCATAATCTTCAGACTGAAAACCGGACATCGTTCCCTGCATATTAAAGCTATAAAAATTAGAACTGAATGTTTGAAATTAAAAAACTTAATAAGGTTTGATACGTACCGGTACTCCGTCTGTGGAGATCCAGTCTCGTCGTGCAGGATTGTATAGAATGGTGTTTGAGATGGATCGATCATCCATTGGATTGTCCTGCAATCTTGTGATGCCGATAACATTAACCTCATGTATAGAGCCCATTTCCGTATGATCCGGTCAATGTGGGTCGAGTCACCGCTTCGTATCGGCCGTCGTACACCGTTATGGTCCATTCACGATCGACATGCGTACAAGCACCCAATGCTCCGTGTTAATCATCCGATAGCATAGGCGATCGTTTTCTTGGTCCATTTAGAAGTTTCCAACGTCAAAACGGCCGGAACCACCGCATCCATGTCGCCCTCCCATTTCTCTAATTCGAGGCACAAGAGTACTTGCGAATGAGGCATAACACAAACTCGCATATTTTTCATGCGATCGGGGTAAGTCATCATACGAGCACACAACAGTCCCACATACGAGTCAATGTGCTGCAAATGGGATTTATTACTCAGTCACAATATTACGATAAAAAAAAGTAATACATGTTAAAAAAATTCAAATACAATTTTAAATGAGTTTACCTGGGCATTTATCTGATGACCTTGAAACAAAATACAGCTGAAAAAATCACGATCCGCAGGGAAAGGTAATATCTCCTCGTCGCTTTTCAGCCCCCCGACTAATAACTTGGTCGTATCACCTTCACCTGATCCGATCCATTTTTTCAGTTCGTTGTACTCCTGGTCGATAGTCCTCCGAGCGGGTGTGTGCCTATAGTCCTCAGGCCGTTTTTTAGGCTGAATCCACTGGGTATTATCCCTCCTAACGTACTCAGTCGGCTTAAGGGTCGATCGAAGGCCCATTTTTTTTTTGAAGTGCAGGCTCTTTGTAGCTCCCCCTCCCCCTCCCCCTCGTTGTATTCAAACCTGGGATCGCTTGAGGCCCTAGAAGAGTGCCAGTGTCTGTCGAACTCATCTCCGCATGCACATCATCAATATCGAATTCTGGACCTAGACCAGCACACTCAAATGAAAATTCATTCAATGGGTCAAGATGGGTGCTTTGCTCTATCTCAGGGTCTTGACCCTGAACGGATGGTGTGCCTTGTTGACCTGAAGACGGCCCAGCTTGGGATCCTGATACCTGAAGCCCGGAAGGAGTAACTTGGGACGGTGACGCCATATGAACATTCCTTAGAGGTGTCTGCTCCGGGTTTGTATCACAACCTCGAGGTGTCTGGTCCGTGTTTGTATCACGACCTTGAGGTGTCTTAGTCTCAGGCTCACGGCTGCCTTGTGTAGCTGAAGATGGCCCAACTTCGGTGGATGGTGTGCTTTGGGTCCTGTCGAGATGTGGAGGTGAGTCACCGCCCTGGGAGGCTTGTGATACAGATGTCCCTCTTTGGGACCTAAGTGTACCCTGTATAATAAAAGAAATGGTGTGAATTTAAATTTGTGTTAACAAGATAAATGCAATTATATTTGTATTTAGAAGTTAATTCAAACCTGTTCCACCGCCGCCCTTTTTAACGACTCGAGGTAACGCGTATGTCGTTCTTCAACTACTCTGGTAGTTGTTACATGGGCCTCTCTCAGACGTGCCATTTCAGCCTGCATTTCACTCAGCTTAGCAGTCGTTTCAGCATACTTAGCCTTCGTTTCAATCAACTCGGCCTTTGTTTCCATCAACTCAGTCCTGACTTCTCTTAACGCATTGTCAACTATACGCGTGATTTCAGGCACCAGTGAGTCTAACGGCACAACGCCCCCACAATAGGTATACGACCACCGCCTATATCGAATTGTTGAGAAAACGATGTGGTACCCGGAGGGTTTGCGGATGTAGACGGGGCACTCGGCATTCGTCATGACGGGCTTGTTGAGATGGTCGCTCGTCCTCAGCATCAACTACTGGACGCTCACGAACTACGTCATCCAAATTAGACCTTGGGGGAACAAGTCTTTGACCAGGGACAGGATCCGGGACAACCACGGGGGGAACATGTAATTGACGAGGTGGAGATGTAACCTCCGCCTCCGGCAACCCCATACCAATTACGAACTGCCTATCTTCGGCGGTTGTCAAAATATCACCGACCATCTCAACCTGCAAAAAGGAAGGAAAAAAAAGGCAACCGATTTTAAATACAATGTTTAAAAATAACAAAAAACAATGTAGATTGATAACAATGATAATATAATACATACCCATGGAGTAACACCGGATGTAGGATTGACCAAGGATTTGTAATAGACCCCGCCGGCAGTGCATTTCCATCTCAACAAACTTGGACGAGCATTAGCTTGACCTTCTACCAATGTTGCAAATCCCCCGTACTGTATAAGTCTAGGCATTGCATGGAAACACCACAACTGTAACGCGTATAAACAACCGGAGAACTGTGGCTTATACGGTTTCCCATTTCTTTTAGGTACAAGACCCTTACACTCAGATACTATCTTACGCCAATTCAACATTAAATTGTTAAAAAAATACTGCCCCCATGGAAATGTCTCGACCAGTTGTACGTTCTCGACAATATAAAAAATCTGGGCCGGTATTACCACTCCAGGGTCGTTTCCGATTATTAACCCATCAATAACGTACACTAAAGCCATCCGGTATATAGTTTCAACATCATTCGATGCCATAATCGCTGATTCGATTTCATAATCGCTGATTCGATTTTTTGCAACGTCACATTCTTGATGTACTTATGGAGAGTACAACTAACATCGAAACACCTTGACTGATCAGGCAATTCAACATCCAAATCTCCAAATCGTACCCCATGATGAATGCAAACTCTCGTCTTCCGAACTTCACTCTATTATCGCCAATCTTAAAATGAAGCTCGTCGTCTCGGTCTGGATAAACCATATTGAAATAAAGGTATGCTATTAGCCGCCCCTTGAATTCCCAATTGTTACTTATAAAACGAAGAAACGGCCCAAACACTGATCCCTCCAACCTATTCCACAACGCTCTGTTTGGTGTAGCATTGTGCAATAACTCTTGTAGTCTTGTAAGAGTAGCACTTTTCGCATTGAACCGCAATTCGGCATTAAAAAAAATTTCAGGCGGATGAATCAATGTCCCACGTGGTGTTAGATAACTAGTAAGGCTGCGAGTGATTAAAAATGTGTTAAGAAGACTATATATATATATATATATATATATATATATATATATATATATATATATATATAAACTTAAGAAAATAAGTGTATATATATCTTTATATATAATGACAATGTATATATACATACATATAAACTTAAGAAAATAAGTGTATATATATCTTTATATATAATCACAATGTGTATATATATATATATATATATATATATATATATATATATATATATATATATATATATATATACGTGTATAATCTCAATCAATGCTAGTGTATGTGTAGATGTCGTGTGTGTGCTTAAACGTGTGTAAATTTAAAATTATCTGTGTGTATAATTTCTTTCAATTGATAATAAATATATATGCGATGGCATGAATATGTGATAAAATAAGTGTATATATAACTTTATACATAAATGTACTTGGAATATATACACACACACACAAACGTGAAAATATACTCTTAATACATACATACATACATATATATATATATATATATATATATATATATATATATATATATATATATATATATATATATATATACATATATATATATATATATATATATATATATATATATATATACTCATACTCTTAATACATATATATATATATATATATATATATATATATATATATATACTCTTAATACATATATGTATATATATATATATATATATATACTCTTAATACATATATATATATATATATATATATATATATATATATATATATATATATATATGTATGTATGTATGTATTAAGAGTATATTTTCTCGTTTGTAACGGCACCCATGTTGTTATCGGTTAAACAATCATTTTTCCCGGTGTGTTTATTTTAGCTACCGCAACGCAAAATATCAATATTTGACAAAAATACTAACCATTTGTCTCTTTATATATATATATATATATATATATATATATATATATATATATATATATATATAAATGGTTAGATTTTTAGGAATATTGTTGTGTTTTTTGATGTCTAGCAATATTCAGTTATATACAAGTAAAAATATGTAAATATATGTGTATATAACTGAAAAACCAATATACACACTAGAAGAGATATTTTTCGTTTCGTTGTGTTGTGTTGTGACAGTAGACGGGGGTAATAGAAGAGAAAATTGTTTTCACCAGCGTCATAGAATATTTGATGATGACGAGGGAGATCGGATGCGACAGAGCCAACGAATGGATCTTATACTTTCGATCTAACGGATGCCTCACTTCCGGCGGAGGCTTTACCAAGCTGCGAGAACGGAAAAGATGCTTTCTATTGAGCGGACCTAAATGAAAATTCTACGAGCTACCTACCAGGAGCCCCAATACAAAGCCTGGAGATTAGGCATGACACAGCGGATCAGAAGGATCCTAAAACACCCTAGGGATGCATGCATTTCTAAGAACCTCATCAGGTCGAGGCGTAACACCATAGAATAGGTCAAGAATTTTGTTGTTTTGGAAATTTTTCAGAAAACATTTATTTGTCGTTTGTTTCTCGTTTTTAAATTCAATTTTTTTTATATTAAATTAGGGCATTTTCATTGTGATTGCCCGTAACAATTAAATTATTCGAGTGTTATTTAAAAACTCAAGTTGTATCAAACTACATATTTCAAAATTAACTAAGGCATGGAACATGAAAGGAAATTATACTACTAAATTTCGAAACAACTTATAACATACATACAATATCATATAATCGAACTATGTACATTATCATTTCTACATTATCGTTTCTAATAATAACATTGTCACTATAATTACATTAATGCATATCATTCTAAAAAAATTCTAAATTATCAAATAATCAACATAAATACAATATCAAAATTTCTACAACGTCATTATTTGTACAACATCAAGATTTCTACAAATTTTCCAATCATATAATCCAAATAATTACAATATCAAAATTTCTTCAACGTCATTATTTGTACAACATCAAGATTTCTACAAATTTTCCAATACAAATTTTCCAATCATATAATCCAAATAATTACAATATCAAAATTTCTACAACGTCATTATTTGTACAACATCAACATCAACATTTCTACAAATTTTCCAATACAAATTTTCCAATAGCCCGTGCAAAATAATTACAATATCAAAATTTCTACAACGTCGATTTCTACAACATCAACATTTCTACAAATTTCCCAATATACATAATTCGAAATGTCCAATATCTTATAACCATAATTTCTACAATATCAAAAATTGTACAATATCATTACTACAATTTCCTATCTTATAATCATAATTTCTACAATATCAAAAATTATGCAATATCAAAAATTTTACAATATCATTACTACAAAATTTATAAAATTAACTCACAATTTCGATTTTTTTTGGGTCAATACATAAACATACTATATCACAATTTCGAAACCTAAATTTCAATAACATTATTATATCACAATATCGATAACATTACAATATCAAAATTTGAAATAAAAAGTTGCAATTCATTAAAATTTGGGGGCAAATTCATCAAAATTAAACCTAATAAACTGTAAATAACTTACTAGAGGATATTCTTCTAAATTAATAACGGCCATTGTTGTATGAAGCTTCAATCCACTCCCGGTTCCAATTCCACGCAATGTAAACTAACCCGTGTCAAACACCTTCTTGCCCGTGAGAGGTAATTCCTTCCACGTGAAATTAATCAACAGATGTGGGGATAGGGATGTGGGGATAGGGATGTGGGGCTGTGAGTATTTTTTTTTTGCTGTGTGGGGGCTATGTCGTTTTTCAGATTAAAAGTGAGGAAGAAGAAGATAAAGTGCCCTGTATATGTTTTACTATTTCCACGGGCCCGTGGTTTTTTCCACGTTGCGTTTCCTTTTCCACGTGGCCCCCATTTAAATTTCCCCCAGGTCACGTGGAAATTCATTTTTTTGGCACCATTTGAATTTCCACGTGAACCATTCGAATTCCACGCCATCTGGTGGAAATTTGGCACGATCCCGTGGAATAGGCACGGCCTACTTAAAAAAAAATGTCAGGCCTGAACAGACCTAAATTGAAATATGGGTGTCTACAGTGACCTGAATGTATATTTTCTCTATTATAACTAGCCATACAACCAACATGAGTTTGAGTTACGGTACTAATAATACATCATCTTAAAAACGACATGAGTAATACGACAAGTCATACATCCGACGTGGGTTTGGATGTAGATCACGGTACTCTTATAGTACATTGTAAAGTTACTAACCATAAACATGTAGAAGCACATAAAACACATAGATTTTACGTTAATGTCCATAACTAACCTACATGAGCATACGAAGGCTATAACAACACCGAACTCTCATCCTATATCCACTATTCGTAACCAAAATGCATAAAACAGTTTACAAAAAAGCAACTAGAAAACAGATTAACATTCTGAAAACACAGTTTAGCAGATACCTAGCAACACATAATCATGTCTGGTTTCGTGCAATTTAACATAAAACAAATTTCAAAACAACTTAAAAGCAAAATCTTTAAACTAAAAACGGAATATTTTGATAAAAAGAACTCATTATCTTAAAGACGAGCCGCACAACAACTAACTTCCAAATCTTACGCGACTTTACAAACTGACAACGAATCCAACATTAATCTTACAAGAATCTAACCTTACAAAGATCAAAGCCAAGAACAACTATGAAAAGATCAGATTTTACCTTCAAGAAGAGATTAGAAGCCTAAATTTGATGTTGGAAAGAAGACTGCTTCGAAAACGTTGCTGAAAGAACCCGGAAATCCACCAACTAGCTACTAGAAAAGCTAAGTCATGGGCCGCTTTCCCAAGTGGTGGCTAGGGACAATGGATGTGGAAAAGACAAAAACTTCAAAAACACGAAATCCGTGAAGTCTATAGATATTTGGAGGCTTTTCGTAAGATTTATGAGTCTAGGTCAGTTTTAAGATGACTTGTAGGTCAAGACTCATTTAACTTTAAAATATTAGGAAATGAAAACCTTATTCAAAAAGACATAACTACCGTTAAATCATAACACTCAAGAAGTCGAGATTTCATAAAAAAGGAAAATAACAACAAAGATGAACAACGCCGGTCATGTTACGATAGCGCCGGTCATCTTAAGATCGGGGTCCTAGGTGGTTTGACAATCAAAGGGCTATATGTTAATTCTCTCTTATTTACTTATTAAATGATGCAATTGTTGAATAAATTCAATGTGTCATAAGCAATATTTTTATGCTTTACTTGTTATTTTGTTTAAAAATATTATATTAGCTATATATACTTTAAATAATTACATTTGTATAAGTTTTTTTATATATAAAAAAATCAAACGGTTATATATATTTTCGGCATTCTGCTCAAAGCCAAGGCCCGACCCAGAAAAACTTGGGATGGATTTGGACTGACTACTAATTAAATTTTGATAAGTTCTGTTCTGTTGACACTACGAAGTTACCAATGACATCAAGTTTACATGCTAAAATGTTCTCTATAATTGTGTCACTCGAAAAAAAATTCATGGTGTTAATAAAACTCACAAAATTTATTTATTTTAATAAAAATATATTTTGGGGCCAATGAAGATGGGGCTTTAGGCCGAAGGCCGAATTCCCTTAGCCCAAGGCCGATTCTACCAATGAGAAAAAAAAAATAACTTCACAACAATGGCTTCACTATGCCAATGCACAAAAGTATACCTCCTTTCTTGGTTAACAACTTGACAAAAACCAAAGAAGAAAATTAGGCTCCTTCTATCGGCACCACATAATTATTATTGGAATCCTTTTTTAATTACTTTTTTTTTTCTTTCGTCACCACGTATGTATTTTTTATATTTTACTTTCGACACCACATTAGAAACGTTAGTGTCACTGACGCACGCTTTAGATATATAATAATGCCAGTGGACTGACGTTTTTCTCCAATGATACATATAACTATGATATCAGTCAGGGGCGGCGGCACTCACACCAAAATGGGTCTCATGACCCTCAATTCAAAAGTAAAAGAAAAAATTCAGTGTATTTTTTACACAATTTAAAATTTTTATGTACTAATATCTACTGACTGACCCGTTAAAATTTTAAAACATAGACTCTTGACCCATAATTATACATATATATTTTATATAATACATTAGAAACTTGTACTACGATGTGTCGTTATCGGTTTTTAACCCGTGTCACACATTCCTGCAGCCGTCCCTGATACCAGTGTCACTGACGTTGTTATCGAAAACTAACGTCAATGTCAGTGGCGCGCGTATCGAAAATTAATGTATGTGTCACTGGCGTTTTCCTACACAAAATAAATCGTGATTCTCAAAGTAGTTTTTTGAGTGGCAGAAACAAGTGTGGTGTCAATAGTAAATCGTGATGTCACTAGAAGACGCCAAAAGTAAAGGAAAACCTTTGATATAACTAGTCATTAGCATGATGTCCAATCCGAAGAAAATTAAGATGATAGTGAACACAATGGTAAGAGATTAGTTTCTGATAAAAGAATGGTAGAAATTTTTACATGAAAAAAAATTAAATTGGTAAGGACAAAATTTTGAGAGATCACACAACTTTAGTTATATCACCCTCACTAAAATAGAAAGGAAAAAATTGATATGATTTGGCACCACATTGGTATACTAGTTTTATCCTAACATATTAATGTTTTTTCTTGGAAAACCTAACATATTAATAAAATCATAATATCATAAAAACATTACTATTAAATGCAAATTTATTTGATTTACCAATACAATTTGTACCACAGCCTCCCCTGTCACTTATGATCTCCACAAAGTTTAGACCAAATCCTCTACTTGATGTGTCAAACCAAAAGAAGTGAAAGAAATTCATAACAGACCATTGTCTATAAAAAGATATCACCAATCAGATTGCTTCAAAATGATGACATGGTTGTCCATTTTTTGGTCCTAGACCACCATAAAATCCCCGATGAATATAGAGCTCAACCGCTCAAGAATAATGTCTCAAAAATCGTAGTCCAACACAAAAACAAAGAACACAAAAACGTGCGTCGTCACATCTATTCTCTCGTGGTCTTTACCACCGCATTCATGTAGAGACAACTGCGGTTCATTTATGAACCGGTGAACCATCTGTTAGTGAATCAAGGTTTATGCAAACAAAGCTCTTACATCGTTTCAACTCCTCCCTCACATACATTTTGCTCCAACTCTATACATTAATTTATCATTCATCCGAAATTCGAATCGAGCGATTCAAAAGCTTATTTTCAACTACTCCTTAAGTAATATTTAATAATATCATAAGTTCCTGATGAAGCACGTAGCCTATCCGAAATTCATGTCAAAGCGGACTGTTTCACCAGTTCAACAAGACACATTACATGGGCTTGTTATCCAAAAGTTTTCAACGCGTTCTAAGGGGTTTTATTCGACTAAAGTTGAGAAAATGGACTGACAATCATTTTCATAATTCAATGAGTTGTAATTGTTGAGTTTTGGAGTTGACGCTGCAGCGGAATGAGCTACCCCTTCAGCGGTTTGGTTATCGAGGTTTGAAAATGTAATGCCATGTCTTGGATACCTAGCCCTTATCCGGAAATGGGATGCACGGCACGTGAAAATCTAGAGAAAACCCTAAATCTCACGTAACCTTGTGTCGTATCAGAGTAACTAACGAACAATGCAAAAGAACAAACAAGCTAAAGACTAGGGAAGTTGACCCTCTGGGTCATCCAACATAACTACTCAACAGAGATAAAACTACCGTCAAACTAAAGTGTAAATAACTGAAAGTAACTATTGAAATCCCAATTAACAAACATGTTAGAAAGGAAGGAACAACTATAACTACTGGAAACAATGCCTTATTCGGAAGCAAGCTACTACAAAATGAAACTAAAACATAAACAACTTCATAGCTCCACTCCTAAGCTAGCACTCTAAGCTCGTCATCAAGATCCCCAAGTACATGCCGACCTTCTTATTCCAAAAAAAATGAGTGAGCACTAGCTAGATGCTCAGTAATAAGAAAGAATATCAAAAGAGAGATTCTTGTTTGTCGAATACGGGGAGACATAATCTGAGTATACAACATTCAGTTCACAAACAGTTCAACGCCAAAAGATTTCATACTAAGAAAACTACCTTTAAAGAATAACTTGAAACATAAAGGAAAGCCACTATAAAGTCGTGTTAAACAATGCATAGGAAACATGCATATTAACTACATTCAGATCATCGTGAACGTACTTGTTCGTCTAATTAATTACTTACCTAACACGTTCGTGTTATACTGATCAAACTTACGTAAGACATTTACCATCATTACTTTACTAGCAAGCTCTTGACTTGTCTATCATGTCCATATTTCTTACATACTTAGTAAATTCATAATCTTGTCGTAATCTAGTCTTTCTTGTTCCCGATTCGTATTTACTTAACATGAGGGTGCAGTGTACATCTCGGCTAGTATGACTAATTGTACCTCCAACTTGGGACTTGACTATGCTTAAGGTACTCTTAAAATTCACCTCCTTAAGAAAAGTATGACTAATACAGCTAGTCACACCTCCGACACGGGACTTAACTATGCCCATGGTACCCCGTACAATTCATTGCTCATAATGAATACCTCGCTAAGTATATTCGGGCAAACACTAGCAAGTAGGAGCATGTAGAACACATAAGCTCATGTTAAAATCCATATTTAACCTACTTGAACGAACAAAGGCCCTATCAACACCAAACTACCACTTTATCTCCAAACGTAACTAGAATGCATAACTACATGCTGAAAACACAGTTACAATAGAGAACGGCCCAAAAACTAAGTCTGAAAGGCAACCCGTGAGCTTTCCCGGGTGAAGGGCCAGGAAAGAGGCCCAAGCTTGACCTTAGACTTTGTTTATGGCTTTATGCACTGACACATACCCGGCAGCTTACTATAACACATAATTATGTCTGATTTCGTGCAATTTAACATAAAACAATATTGAAACCTGCTTAAAAACATAATCTTGAAACAAATAGAGAACATTTTGCTAATAAGAACTCATTACCTCATAAACTAGCTGAAACCCAAAAGTCAAACAACGAACGAACTATGCTCAACCTTCAAATCCTTGAGAACCTACGAAAAACCGAGAATCCTAGCATCAAGGCTACGAACCCTAATTTTAACAAGAATGAAACTATAAAACAAACGAGGAACTATGATAACAACATTTACGAGAATGAACCAAACTCGAAACTGCTATTGAATCAGAAATTGCTTCAAAACCAACACTTTATCTACAGAACGATCCATAAATCAATTGAACTGCTCCAGAGACTAAGTGTTGGTGCGCTTTCCCGGGAGATGGCTAGGGACAGAAGCCCCATCTTTACTCTAAAATTCGAAAACGCGAATTCTATGAAGTTTAGGGCTATTGACGGCTTTTTATAGATTTATCTCACAACTAGTTCGGTTTCCAAAGACTTGAAGAAAAAGAAAGCACAAAAGAAAGTTAAATATAAAAATTTTGAATTGACTAAAATACCCTTAACGGGAGGTGAGTGATTTTACCGCAAACTCGTATAAAATTCTTATGTAATATTAGTTGTTTTTGGCAGCATTTGACCATATTATTATAACTCAATTTATCATATGATCCATACACATTAAAATCAACTCGAGATATTACAATCAAAATTATATAATAAAAGAAATTTCCAAAATGTATAACTATGAACACTAATATAACAAGTCAACATAGAACTAGTCAATCACACAACATACATGAAGCCTTCATGTTAAATACATTTTAAAAAATATCAACGTACATGTTACTATTAATTAATGTGGTATTAGTTGATCAAGTTTTAGGTTACCATTTACTCATTTTAATTAATAATTATGGTTTTCTAGAAAACGGTTTAGAGATAATTAAGAAGAGAAGTGCTTCTTGAGTGATGTGATGAGGTGTACATAGTCAAAACAGAAATTATTATCACAATTCACACACCATTTCTTCTTCTGTTTTACTCATTCAGTAACAGCCAGATTTTTTCTTGACCAATATATATATTCTCTTGCACAATACCTAAACAACAAAACCAAAACCCCCAAAAAATTAAAACATTTATCTTTAAACGACTTTTCGTTTTCCAATATCCGTTGTTTCTGCTTCTGCATTTTTTCATTTTTTTTCATCTCTCTAAACGTAGCAGACACTGATTTATATCCAGGTAATTTCAATATGTATGTATGTATATATATACATAGACACATATTTTTGTATGTATGAATGTATGTTCTGGGAAAGGTGGGTGTATGCATATATACAATCCAGTTGTCATATATATATATATATATATATATATATATATATATATATATATATATGTTTTTGTTATATATTATATGTTGAAGCATATTTTGCTTATTTTATTGTTTTTTTCTAGTGCGTCTATGTCTTGTGTGTATACTATGGGTTTTTGGTTATTTTATTATTTTTGTGTATAGGAGAAAAAGTGTTCATACGTACTTGGAATAGCAAAATTGTAACGGTAGGTGCATTCGCATCAAATAGTCTTAACGAATTCTCTATTTTATATTATTAAATTTATGCTTTTCTAGTTTATAGAATCTCTATCGTAGATGAAATGCATCAGATTTTATATTTTATATAATGCGCTAGATACAAAAGAAAATTTACAGAATCTGAATGAATACGGTGTATGTAAAGAAAATTTTACAGAATGTGTATTTTATAGTAAAAAATAAGGTATCTGCTGTAGTTTTATTTTTTCTTCATAAAATATCTAAAATAGAGTTTTTAAATGAATTACAGTATTTACGACAAGTGATCTACGTAAAATATTGTATATGCAAGTCTAGTTTGTTAAAAAGGTTTTGAGTCTAACCCAAAAGACGTGTATTGTTTGGCCTTTAAAGTTTCGTGAATGATATAAATATTTTTAAGCACAATTTTTTCCTATTTTAAATGATCTTAATTCATAATGAATTTCATTAGAGATTATGTATTTTATACGTCGCAAGTAACATGGATTTAGAGATTTCGTATCTACATATATAAGTAAATTTACATTTTAAATGATTTTATTCATGGATTTGAATGATTTCCCTTCTTATTTTGCACTCGTATTTACTTGTTTTAGAGACCCTGATACAAGTACACTCTTAAACATGCAATGTGAAACAACGCCTTTCACGTGTTTTTTTTTTACTTCTAAAGTTTATGCATAATGCTACTGTCACAACCATTCAGACATAATTAAAACCATTGATTATGATAGGTCCACATCATTATCAATGAATCCTACGTTACGATCCATGGTGTAAAAGAATTGTATGTGAGCGATTGTGACAGTAACGTAAGATTACACCAAAGTTTATTTCTTTTCTTTTTATATGGAAAGCACAGATTTGAAGTCTAAGTTCATGAATGTGCATCAGCTATTATCTTACAAAATTCAGCAGAAAATTGACAATACAACACGTGCTAAAATGCATACATCATCCAAACACCTTGAATTAAATAGACTCAATTAGTCAAGAATATGATGCAATACATATTTGATTCATAGCCTATAAATTCATTATTGTAGTTTCTTGTTGTGGAAAAATACAAATATTATACATAAATTCTGTGTGTTAACAGTTAGAAGTTCACATAAACCTACCTTCAAACACTTAATGCACATATGAATCTTGGTAGCAGTTCACTGTTATTGATTACATGTATATACACATTCATATAAGGCATAAAAATCTCCACACTAATAATAGCGTGTTTTTCGCGTAGGAAACACTATTTTCACAGAAATGGCAATATTGGGATGCATTGAGGTTATCTTGGCAGTGATTTGTTTCGCGTATTTCTGGATGTTGAAGAACGACGATGGACTACCGTGGAACTGGCCGTTATTAGGGACACTTCCGGGGCTACTACGATACGTGTCTAAGCTTCATGAAGGTTGTCTTGAAGTTGCAAGAAAAACAGGAGGGACATACCTTTTTAAAGGGCCATGGTTTCTTGATATGGACATTTTGCTAACTGTTGATCCAGCAAATGTTCATCACATTATGAGCGGAAATTTCCAGAATTTCCCGAAAGGGCCTAAGTTTAAACAGATGTTTGATGTGTTAGGTGATGGTATATTCAATTCAGACATGGATTTATGGAAGTTACAGAGAAGGACAACAAGGTTTCTTATCAATCATCAACGGTTTCATCGGTTTTTAGTCAAGACTAGCCGCGTGAAACTCGAAAAAGGGCTAATCCCAATTCTTGAAAATCTTACAAAAACAGGTCTAGTTGTGGACTTACAGGACTTGTTTCAAAGACTTACTTTTGATACAACATGTATACTAATAACAGGCTATGATCCGGGATGTTTATCGATTGATTTTCCCGATGTACCCTTCTCGAAAGCGTTAGATGACGCCGAAGAAGCGATATTAATGCGCCATCTTCTCCCTGAACCTGTGTGGAAGCTACAAAGACTGCTACAAATTGGAGAGGAAAAGAAATACAGTGAAGCTTGGAAAACGTTGGATCGCGTTATAGGCGAGTATATATCAAGAAAACGCGATGAATTGAAAACGAAAACGAAAACGAAAACCCATCATGAATCAGAAGAAGAAGGTGCTGATTTGTTAACATCATACATCACTGAAGAACCATATGAAGACAGTTTCTTGAGGGACACAATACTAAATCTCATGATTGCAGGTAGAGACACAACAAGTTCTGCATTAACTTGGTTTTTCTGGCTTGTTTCGCAGAATCCCATTATCGAAATGAAGATTCGGGAGGAGTTGAATTCAATCATCCCCAAAGAAAACCACGAAAGATTCTGTCTTTTCGATGTTCAAGACTTGAACAAGCTGGTTTACCTACATGGTGCACTATGTGAATCATTAAGGCTATATCCACCAGTACCATTCCAACATAAAGAGCCCCTTGAGCCAGATACATTACCGAGCGGTCACCGTGTGCGTCCAAACATGAAGGTAACCTTTTCTTTATATGCAATGGGGAGAATGGAGTCAATCTGGGGTAAAGATTGTATGGAAATGTGTCCAGAAAGATGGATATCGGCACATGGGACGATAAAACACGAGCCGTCATACAAGTTCTTGGCTTTTAATGCAGGGCCAAGGACTTGTTTAGGTAAAGAAGTTGCCTTTATTCAACTGAAAGCTGTTGCTGCAACAATCATACACAATTATCAGGTTGAAGTGGTAAAAGGGCATCAAATTGAACCTAATGTTTCTGTTATTCTCTACATGAAACATGGCTTAAAAGTTACTGTCAGTAAAAGATGGCAGTAAACAACTTTTGGCTCTGTTTCTTTTTACCAATGAAACTTAGTATGGTATTTTTAGTTAAGTGTTTGAAAAAATGTTGCCTATGTTTAATACTATATGGTAGTACTTGAGAAGCATGTTTTTATGTATCAAGTCTGTGCTTTACAGCATAACATGTATTCTGTGCTCTTTTTATATGAAAGTATTATATATATATTATTAATAAAATTGTATCATATCTTGGATTTGTTAGATATTTTTGAATGATTTATGTATTTAGTGGTCATTTGCATTCGAGTTGTTGTTTAGATAAATGTTGTCGCAATGAAATAAGGATCTACATGTCCTGTCATGTCGCGGTGGGTCAAGGAGGTAGCGTCCAATCTTGGGGGCTAGGGGGCACTGCTCAATCGTGAGGGCTAGAGGGCAACGTTCATAAAACCTAAACGACACACCAAGTGAAGGGATATAGCCAAAGAGACATAGTTCAACATGCAAAGAGTGATGTATGTTGGCTTTGCAGCATTTCGGATGAGGCATATTTCGCCTATAAAAGGCACATAACGTAAACATGAAAATCATTCACAAAACCTTATCAGTATATTTTTTAAATGACTCTAGCTTGATCAAATTAGTCACCTTTTGAATCAAATACCCTTCATTGTATCATGAGAGAGATTTTCGATCATTTCCTGTAGTGACAATTGTGAAGAACAAAACATCTCTTAAAAGCTAACACGTTTTTTGCGTGCCTCGAAATTCATTCGAGCCATTTTTCATCTTCTATGTGTTATTTTTACCAACAAGATTTGCTAGGGAGATACTTACATCCGAATTTGAGAATTGCATTGTGCACACACATGGGAGACATATATAGCAATGTGTGGAATACAAGAAACTGCAATTCCAAACCAAAGATGTTAACTTAACGATCAGTTCTTGAAGCGGGACCCACAACCGGAAACGAGACGTTCAACATGTGGCCAATTTTAATAAACTTAAGGACATGTCATAATTCGTTGAAACTGCATGTGCACAAGAATGAGGAAACAACAAAATAGATAGCGAACAAGAATGAGGAAACAATTGCTGCTACTCTGTTAACAAATCTGAATAGCAAAAGGCTATGTGAAAATAGGTACTATTATAAATTTAAAATATATTTTTAGCAAAGACAAACAAACACACAATCAAACAAATAATATTACTACTAAAAATAATGCAGAGATCGACTATAATAGGAGATCTATCAAAATTTTTTTTTTTTTTTTTTTTGGAAAGGTTAAAGTGCTTTTATTGAAGATTAAGCGTTGTCCGCTATACAAGCACAAATAACGTGAATACGTGGAGAAGAGCCCCAATCTACTAATTAAACCAACAAGATTGAGACCCTCTCCAGCCAACAAATGAGCAGACATATTGCATTGTCTCTTGACAAAAGAGAAGGAAACATGAATGAAAGCAGGCAAAAGCTTTCGACAATCCTCGATTATAGATCCAAGTGGGGATAGGTCTTCTGTGCTGTCTCTTAGGCGTTGATGCAACAAAAGTGAGTCCCCTTCAAAAATGACGTTGAAGTAATCCCATAAAAGAGCAAAAGTCAAAGCATGGTAAAGAGCAAGAGTCTCTCTAAGGACCTCATATTTTCCCTCCAATTTTTTAGAGTAACAACGAATTATTTGACCATTGTGGTTGCGCAACATACCTCCCACTGCCGTTGAAGAATCTCCAAACGTTGCATCAACGTTGAACTTGAGAACTCCCATAGCAGGTGGCTCCCAACTATCGCGAAAATGAGTTGTTGGGATAGTATCTGGTGCTTTCGAAAGAATGGCGCAGTATTCTTCTGCTTCCGCACTTGAGTGAGCTAAAATATTTTGCACATGCACCTCTTTTCCTTCGAATATCCATTCATTCCTCGCCTTCCATATATACCAAGAAAGATGTATCAAACGGACCAGCTCCACATCGTCTTTTAGAGTAAGAACTTTATTAAACTAATCTAGAAAAGAGTGAGCTCGAATGTTGATAAGGAAAGTTCCTAGACTGTGCGCCCGCCAAATAGAATTCGGTATCTCACAATCAATCAAGCAGTGCCAAGCACTTTCTACGTTGTGGTCGCAAACCCGACAGGAGCCATCTCCTACCCCTCTAATGCGTAGATTTTGAGATGTTGGTAGAGCATCGTGAAGTAGTTTCCAGAGGAAGTGGGTTATGCGAGGCTTGATTTTAAGCTTCCAAAGAGTCGACCAAAGTCGTTTACTCGAGTCCGTGGAAGAAAAAGCTCTCATATTTCCATGACCATGTTTTAGCTCATACGCCAATTGGTAACCCGTTTTTACCGAGTAAATCCCATTTCTTGTATAATGCCATATCATCTTGTCCTCTTGAGAGCTTATAGAGAGGGGGATTGATAAAAATTTTCTGCTTCGATTAGGTTGAACGCCTCTTCAATTAGATCTTTTCTCCAGCTTCGAGTATAAGAATTTATTAAACAACTTACTTTTTGGTCGGGTAGAAGTTCCTGTCTGGGGTGCACCATGAAAGAGGGCGAAGAAGGCAACCTTGGGTCCACAAGGATATTGATGTTATCTCCTCTACCCACTTTCCATCTAAGGCCATGAAACAAGAGGTCCTTCCCATGGAGAATACTTCGCCATATCGCCGAAGGGTAGCCCGTGGGAGAGGCATCTATAAAGTCTTTCGTGTCAAAATATTTTCCTTTCAAAACACGAGCTGAGATTGTGTTGGGCTTTGAGACTAATCTCCACGCCTTCTTAATTAGCTAAAAGAGCTAAATTAAAGCACTCCAAATCGCGAAAACCAAGGTCTCCCTCTTTTTTCTTTTTACAAAACGTCTCTCCTGATTTCCAATGACTATTATCTTTCCCATCGGAGGAACTCCTGAAAAAATGTCTTGTTGATTTTTCCAAATTCGTAATGTGCGTTTTTGGGAGTTCGAAACACTGCATGTCATATCGAGGAGGTGCTTGGATAACTGATTTGATCAATACTTCTTTCCCTGCCAGGGACAAAAAATTTCCTTTCCATCCATTGAGTTTCTTCTGAACCCTCTCTTTGATGTATGCGAAAATTTCATTCTTCGTTCTCCCTACTACAAAAGGTAGCCCCAAGTATTTACCAGACCCGCTCCCTGCTGGAATGTGAAGGCTCGATGACAACTCCTCTTGCCTTACCACTTGTAATATTCTTACTATAATAAATAGAGGACTTTTGCAGATTAATTTTCTGGCCCGAGAGAAGTTCATATTGCTATAAAATATTGTTAATGACCTCGCATGAATCGAGAGTGGCCTCTGCAAAAATCAAACTATCATCTGCGAAGAGGAGGTGAGTAAGCTCACATTTAGATTGCCTCCCGAAAGTAACACCACGGAGCTAGAGATCCACTAGAAATGGCTCGACGAAGCAATGCAGAGAAACCCTCGGCGCATAATAAATATAAGAAGGATGAAAGAGGATCTCCCTGTCTTATCCCTCTTGAAGGCTGAATGGTAGGAGACGGTTTGCCGTTAATAAGAACCTGGTAGGTTGGTGATGATATGCATTCCATAATAGTAGTGATAAGAGCAGGTGGGAAATTCATAGATTCCATCACCAATCGAATAAATCTCCATTCAACTCTGTCAAAGGCTTTCATCATATCCAATTTTAACACTATATGATTACCACAACCTCTTTTCCCAAGTTTCATTGAGTGGAAGGTCTAGAATGCCGCTATGACATTATCCGTTATTAACCGGCCATTGATAAATGCTGACTGATTCGAAGAGATGAGAGAATCCATTACTTGTTTTAAGCGGTTGACCAAGGTGCGAGATAACAATTTATAGACCGAGTTGCATAAACTTATTGGCCTAAAACTCGACATTTCGCGTGCCTCTTTTACTTTTGGGATCAAAGAAATGTAAGTTTTATTTAATGCAGATATGTCATGACCATTATTTAAGCAACCTAAAATAACCTCTTGTAGCTTGGGGCCGATGACATGACAATAATTTTTTAGAAAAATCATATGCATTCCATCTGGTACAGGAGATTTCTTTCCCGGCATTTGGGATAAAGCCACCTTGATGTCTGCTGCTGTGAGGGCCTCGAAAGATAATTTCCATCATCCTCTACTGATATTTTGGTAAGTCTGAAGGAATCGCAGTGTTGTTACCATTTGAATAATAAATACCATTAAAATAAGACACTGCAATGTCATGGATATCCTCCAACTTGGAGCACACATGCCCCGAATCATGTTTTGAAGAATGTATTGAGTTCCTCTTCTTTCTTTGAGTGGCTTTGTGGTGGAAGAATATTGTGTTCTTGCTGCTAAACCCTAATTGGGAAGGGGATATATAAGTAAGTGTACATTAAGATCGTGCACATTTGTGAAAAAAATGGGAGAAAATCGCGTTCCAAAATTGTTTTTTTTTTGCCTTGGATGGTATATCCACAAATTCACCCAAAAAGTGGTGGTAGTCCAGAAAAAATCCCGTTCTCTTCTCTTTCTTGTCCATTGATGAGAGCCATTAATTAGGATTTACCATGGACCCGCCAATATTCTTCTTGAAGAAGTTGGAGTTTTTCAATTTCTATCAACACATGTTTATCCTCTTGAACATTAATTGTAAACATTACCTGTATAAGAGCCCTCTAATTTTTTGTACAGGTCTTTAAGTTTTTTCCAATATCTCCAAATTTGCCTTTTGCCCACTTCCTGAGATCGTCTCTTACACTGTTTATGTGCACATCAAGAGTTCCTGGTTTAAAGGTGTAAGACGGCCCCCAAGCTGCTCCAGAAAGGCTCGAAATGGGGTAGGCTCCGCCATTTTATAGGACCTGCAAATCTGTCATCTCATCTAGCAACAACGGTATATGGTCGGAGTGAGACGACACAATAGGAAGAGTGTTTTCCGATCTATATTCGCGATCGACCTTGTTCATAAGAGTACATTATTTCGTTGAAATCCCCTATGACACACCAAGGTAAGGGTAAGGGTGTGTCTCGAAGCCGTCGTAAGAGATCCCACGAATCACGTCGTAAGTTCGCGTCAGGGGGGTTGCCATAAAAGCTAGAAAGTGAGCCGCCATGCATGGAGGGCTGCCAGATTTATCGATTCTCACGTCGATGTGTCCCGGGGAAAAATTATGTAGGGTTACATTTACATCTGATGACCACATGAGTGCCAATCCGCCACTTCTACCGATAGCAGGGGCGTAAATAGCATATTGAAAACTAATTCTTGATCTAATTCTTTCCATGCGTTGTTTATCAGCCTTAGTTTCAGACAAAAACACAATTGAAGGATTATTTTCTCTGATCAACTTACTTAAGTCATTTTGGGCTTTCGCCTAATCCAATCCTCTACAGTTCCACGCCAATATTTTCATGAAGGTGTTGCAATGGTGAATCTGATGTGACGATGATGTTGATGACCAAGCAAAAGAAAACCCTCTAACGATGGGGGATGCTGCAACAAAAACGGAGAGGAGCCATAAATACGGAGGTGAACCGTCAGAGACGAAGATGAGCCGGAAGGCCGGTGTCTTCTTCGGTTGGCTGCTTTCTATTCGGGAGGAGATGTCAGGCTTGCGGGCTCTCTTTTCCGTGTGACGGCGGCTTGAGGCGGTGTAGTCTAGCGGTTCTTTCGTTTTAGTTTTTGTATTTCTCTGTGTTTGTTGTTTTTAGTTCTATGTTGTGTTGGTTGGATAATAGATAACCTAGAGGACCCATGTGTCTAAACGTCTTTTCGGAATAATTTCCTTCTGTTTAGCACCCTCGACCCGATCTATCATTCGGCCTTGTTGTACTATTTTGTTGGTTCTGTTGGTCAGGTATTAGTTGTGTTGTAATCTTAGTTTGTCTTTGTCCGGTTGTGATCTGGCTTTTGCCGGCGTTGTCCGGCTTTGTCTTTGTATTTTACCGGCGTTTGTCCGGCTTCTAATAAAATCTTTCGTTTTCCGAAAAAAATAAAAAAAAAATAAAAAATTCAACCTCAAAATTAGATGTGATGTGAGAGTCCATCTATTATTGGATGAGTGAAATGCTGATAACGTGGGACACATTCTAACTATAATATATACATGTTGGGGTTTTTTTTTTTTTTTTTTTTCCCTTTCCAAATCGGATTTAGTGAGGCTACTTAAGTCGTAATGGATCTAACAACTGTATCAATTTTTATTTGGACTAAACCGGTTAACGCAGGTTACCGAATATGTTATGTCTCAACTTTAAATATTGATAATGTTTATCCTACTTTCTTATTTTAGATATTACATGCCTTCTTCTCAACGACCAACGTCCTCGTTACGACCATAGAGGATCGTAGATGTGGTCGACACCGTCTCTCACGGTGTGATACTCAATTTCGACCGGCAGTCAGTTAGAGTACCACCTATAATTCTTCAAAATTTGAGACTAACGACGCTCTTTGATGCATAATAGATTCAGTAACTACATAGGTTATCCATCGTCATTGTTTATATGAAATGTTACGATTGTCCTCAATAACTCCAAAATTGATTCTTTTCGATGTTGAGACAAGATGTGCTTTTGAACTTTCCTGAAAAGATAAAATACAATAATTTTGCATACCGTCCCACCAATGAGAATAGATACTAATAGAAACAATGATTGTTCATTTGTTGTCTCTAACCACATATAGTAGTTAGGGCATTTCTAGTATTATATATCATAAGGGTTCTGTTATAACGATTGATACAACAAACTTTTCATACTATTGATCGCTAATCGTTCTTGTGTAATCGGGTCCTAGGCCAAATTTTTTTTTTAAAGAAACATTTATTTTTATTAATAGTTGAGAAGAAAAGTATAAAAGACGGTCCAACCCGCCTTAGTAAAATTTAAGAAACGTGAACACCGTAACCCCATCTCGTTAAAACCTTCGTATCAACAAAACTTAAACGGCGAAACCTAATAAGAGAAAAGAGTTAATTGTTCATTACTTAGTCAAATCATAGAAAGAAATATAAAAAAAACGTCAATCGAAATACCATAAACTAAACTCTTCAAGAGAACATGTTATTTTTTGGTCCTACCCACATTTCTGTCATAATGATTGATACAATAAACTTCTAATACCATTGATCATGATCGTCCTTGTGTAATCGGTCTAGGTCAAATTTTTTTTTTTAAAGAAACATTTATTTTGATTAATAGAAGAGAAAAAAAAATACAAAAGATGGTCCAACCCGCCTTAGTAAAGTTTAGGATACCTCAACACCGAACCCCATAATAGCAAATCTCAAAGGGAAAAATCTAGTAAGAGAAAAGAGTATGACTGTTCAGTGCTAAGTCAAATTATAGGGGAAAAAAACTCATGGCAAATGATCCTAAGCTAAACTCTTCAAAAGAACTTGTTATTTTTATGTTCATGACCCATAGAAATCATTTATTCTTTTTGATCTCATGGATCATTGTGCGAAACGTGAGACTCGTGTCAGCCAAGGTTGGCACATAGGAGATGAGTGGGGGCTAAGCCCATCCGAACAAAAAAAAATTTCACTAAAAAAATTACGTTGTCCGGTTTAATCCACAAATTATCTTTACAGCCCACCCGATAATTTGAAAATTGTCCATTAGCCCACTCGAAAATGAAATCCTGGCTCCATCCTTGATGTCAGCTATAGTATTAAGCTGTTGTGTGTAAGTTGCCCATCTATGTCCACTCCAAGTTTGGATTCAATGTTTATTCCAAGGGGAAGAACCATGAAAACGGGTTCCGAGTCCCCATAAACGGACAACTCATCTTCTTCACTGAACTCATCCTCTTCATCTTCAGTGTCTTCTCTGTGTTTAGTCAAGAAAGTGATTTAAAAATTTTTACCTCTTAAAAAACAATTTTTGTGGCAAATCTAGTCTATTGATGTTAGCTAAGTGAGCCTCTAGAATAAGGTTAAAATCATCAGAGGATGAGCGATGCAGTTTATAGCGATATCTCTCACTATTCATCTTATCTTTTACAGGCGACGTGATCGTACACTGTTTGGCTCAACATCCATAAAAGAATCCTCATGCTCAAATCCATCTGCCAAATTTTTGTTCTAGGCCTCTGATCCTGTAAGAAGTTACAGTATACAACAGTTATTTTAAGAATTTACTAATCGACGACGTGTAAAAAATGATATATAAGGTGGTTAGACTTTTTTTAGCCATAATATGCGTATTGATTTGATTTGTGTCTAACAATTTATAATTCTTAGTTTGAATAAATAAAAAAAAATAGATCTAAAATACACTACTGCCTAAAAACGTCCTTCAAAAAAAAAAAAAAAAAAAAAGTAATGCCTAAAAGTAGATCCTAAAATGTGAATTTTGAGGACGGCCCTACGCATACCCAGAACATTGATAATAGTGGATCCTGTTTACCCATTGGTATTACATTATAAAAGTATAATGACTAATTGTTCTGAGACAATGTAGTGACGGATAACATTTACTTAATATACTTATAAATTCCTCCAAGAAAAAAATATAGTTAATTATATATACATGGCTAGCACGATTGTTTATATACTACCTCCGTCCTACAAAAATTGTCTATTTTTAAAATAAATATTGTCGCATAAAAAATATTTATTTAAAAAACCAATATATCATTTAATGTTTTTTTTTTTTCCAAACATGTTTCTAGCATAACATTTATTGTTGTATGCTCATTTCATATTTCAAAACAAGCATTAATTATAATATAAGAGTATATATGTCTATTACTACTTAAACACAACACATTAATTAAGTTTCTTAATCTGCATGAATAGTAAAATATGGATATTTTTTATGGTGCACATTAGATTAAGAAAACAATTAATGTATTGTATTTTAAGCACTAATGGACATATTTACCCCTATTTTTATAATTAATGCTTTGTTTTGGAATATGAAGAGAGTATGCAAACATTAAATGTATGATAGAGATATGTTTGGAAATGGTGTATTAAATGATGCATTGATTTTCTAAATGAACACTTTTTATGTGACAATTGATTTTCAAAAAGTGGACACTTTTTGTGGGACGGATGTAGTAGCTTTTGTGCAGATTAATGTATATACTACCTTTATCCCATAAAAAGTGTTCACGTTTTACTATTCACGCAGATTAAGAAACTCAATTAATATGTTGTTTTTTTGTAATAATAGACATATATACCTCTACCTTATATTTAATATTTGTTTTGGAATATGAAATGAACATACAACAATAAATGTCGCTAGTGATTATGTATTAATTTTCTTAATAGAAAATAAGTATTTAATTATGTATTTAATTATGTATTATAATAGAAAATAAGTATTTAATTATGTCTTAGAAAATAAGTATTTAATTATGTATTTTTTCTAAATGTGGAATTTTTTTCCATGGGATTTTTTTTATGGGAAGGAGATAGTATATAAATATAGAGATTGATAGTTGAAAAAAAAAAAAAAAACCAAGCATTGCTGGCAACTGCAGGCTTAATTAATGAAAATCACGAGGTTAGGTTGTCTTCTCTAAACATTTCACAGAAATAATGAGAGAAAAAGGTCAGCCATTTTGAAAAGTACATAAATAGAACTGCTCAAAGAAGAAATTCACAACAGCAAAATGGTTGCTATTTTTCACTTCAAACTCTGCATATTATCAGATTGAAGAAAGTATGCAAAAAAGGGATCAAAACCCATTTTTTATAGGTTTAAAGGGGCCTTATTTTCAATCCAAGAAATTGCAAAAGGAAAAAACTTTTTGGTGGGGTTTCTTTGATTGATATGTCCTGCATCATGAAGAGAAGTTTGCTCAAAATCATTGTTATCGGTGACAGTGGGTAATAGCCATCTACCTTTCATTTTCTTGTTTGCATAATTTTTTTTTTTTTTTTAATATATATATATATATGATTGATTTAAACCTGAAATTCCATTTTCAGGGTAGGGAAGACTTCTTTGATTGACCAGTATCCTTTTTATATAGCCTTTTGATTCTTGGTTGTAAACTCTCAAATCGGGAAAGTAAAGTCCTGCTCACTCTGTGAGACATAAAGGTCTTGTCAACTCGAGTTAGTATTTTTAGACCAAATGAGGACGGAGGTCTAAACAGTTTTGACCGGACCATTTATGACATTTAGGGCAATCAGGCCTGGGGTTTGGTGGCGTTAGATTGGTATTAAGCAGTTATTTGTATAAAAAGACAGAACATGTTTCGTTTTCGTTTTCCTGCAAGTTCAAGATGCCATTTTTTTTTTCAGATTTTGTTTCTGTGATATTGAGAGATGAACATCATGTACATTATTGAATACCCTTAAGTCAGATAATAAAGATATGTACACAACAACTTTAGACAACAATATAAATCAACAATTGGTGCTGATTTTGTCACTAAAGAAATCACTATTGATGACAAACAAGTTACCTTACAAGTAAGTAATTTAAAAGCTTCTGCACTTTTCTAGGTAGATTCAACTTTACAGAGGTTGCACAAAAAAGGGACATTCAACGTCTGTAAAGTCAACACCATACTTTCAGGGTTAGGTTTGACTTTACAGAGGTCGAAAGTCGGTGTGGTGCCCTAAGATAGATTTAATTTGATGATTCTTGTTTTTTTTTTTTTCTTGGAATGAAATTGAATTGAATTGTTTTTTTTTTCTTTCTGATGAAGATATGGGATACAGCAGGGCAAGAAAGGTTTCATAGCCTAGGAGTAGCATTTTACAGAGGAGCAGATTGCTGTGTACTTGTCTTTGATGTTAATGTCTTTAGATCTTTTGAAACTCTTCAAAATTGGCATCAAGAATTCCTTAAGCAGGTTCTTCTTCATCTCTCTTTTACCAAAAGATATCGTTTTCTCCGCTACTACCACGCCACATTGGCCGTACCTGAGTTTTTCGAGGCCCTTAACCTAGCTATTTTTATCAAACAGTAATATAAACTCAAAGAAAACAGGACCCTAAATTTTTTTTTTATCATTTTCTGAGGACTCTAGATCATGATGTCTTAAAGTGACATTACAAAAGTCTATGAAAAAAATTGTTATAAAGTTTTTACTGATTGAAATCTATGAAAATTGTGAATACAGGTCAGTCCATCAAATCCAGAGTCATTCCCTTTTGTATTGATTGGAAATAAAATTGATGTCCAAAATGGGAGCTCCAGAGTGGTAAGTACAACTTGATTTCCTTGATTCACTATATTGAAATTTTACTGTAGAGACTCATCCTGATAACATCAGATTGATTAGACGATAACATGTTTATAAAATGACTTCTTTTTTATTTTTTATATGTGTCACTGTTTTATTGTTTCGATGTTTTACAAATGATGAATTTCTTTAGCAAACCTAGAATCAATTTTGGGACAGTTGATTCTAGGATCGGTTTTCGAAAAGTTGAAATGTGGTAGTGGCCGTAGGTATATATGCATAAATCAGTATGGTGTTATAGGTAAATCAACCAAGACATATGTGATGGAAGGGCGGATCCACGTTCACTAGAGGGTCACGTAACCCCGTTAAGATCCGGACTTTTTTTTTCTTCTCATTTTGTATTAAAATGATAATAGTTTTATTGTTAAAAAAAAAAAGGTACTTTGGATGCCAGTGGATCTTCAAATTTACCCTGATAATATAACTAGAATAAATTCATGTATCCGCCACTGGTATGATGCCCATCATACCACAAAAATCAGTGTTTTTGTTTTTAATTTTTTTTTAATTTTTATTTTAATACTATGTAATGGATAAATGCAGGTTTCAGAGAAGATATGCAGGGAGTGGTGTGAAAAAAGGGGAAATATGCCATACTTTGAAACCTCTGCTAAAGAAAATTACAACGTTGATGATGCATTCATCACTATTGCAAGAACAGCATTAGAATATGAACAAAATGAAAAATTGTAAGAATGTTATTTATTTTTTTTTTGGACATATATTATTAATTATTAATAACCGTATAATTAATTCTTCGATAATGCTAAATTACGAAACATTATTCCATATAACGTGTATATTAAAAACATTATTATTAGTTAGTAATGAATATTATTATCATTATTTTTCATTGAATATACATACAATAACATAAAAATTCTGTTGTCACAGATGGCCACCAGATGAAGACACTCCATTTCATATGTAAGTTTATGAATTTACTTTTATGCATATTTTATAAATTTTAAAAAAATCTCACACATAACTTGATTGCAATATTAAATTGTATGCATCTAGCTCACATATTTACTAGTAATTTAAAATAAAGTTTATTCCTTTTTTTTAATAATGTTTTTTTTAAACGTCAGTGATCTACAACGAGGATCTGTATCAGAAATAGAGCAAAGAGGAGGATGCTCGTGCTAATATATCGGTGTGTTCTATTTTAATTGGAGCAAAGAAAGGAGGATGCTCGTGCTAAAATGTCGCGTGTTCTATTTTAATTGGATGCAAGTGGAGCTCGCTATTATAGAGTCTCTATACAATATATATTTCCAAATTCATGTAAAAAAAAAAAAGGCTTAAACTTGATTGATGATGCTATATTTGTTTGGCCAAAAATTGCTTACTTTTATAGCACACAATTTTTTTTTATAGCATTTATAACAAAGGCTGCAGATGGAATATGTAACAATTTTATTTTATTTTAAGATATAAAGAATGATGCCTTTTCAAATGTGAGATTGTTTCTATACTTTCTGGGAAGTTATTTCATGGTCCATAGATTTGAACCATTAAATACATCCAACAAAACAATGATATAAACCCAATATTTTTTAGTGTTATTTGTTTAAAAGGACTTGTTTTGAAACTTAATTAGGCACTTAGGACACCCAAAAAAGATCATTCGTTATAAGGACAAAATAATATTTCTCGGACAAATCTAACCCCGATCCTTCTTTCTCAATTTACAAATCCAACAAATGAATTCAATCCCATGGCGTCGTCCCACCCTTCTCCCGAGCTACCCTTTTCATCTCCTCCTTCCATGGTCATTTTTTTCCGGCGTCAATCCCGGCCAAGCAATCATGTGACCGGAATGCTCACCGGCAAACTATCACTTCATCTTAAGTGATAGTTTTCCTTCCTTTCTGTTCGCCTCCTGCATTTCTCTGGCCGGCCTAATCACCATGACTCAACAGAAAGAATCCACCATATCAACCACCACCTCCAGATTCAGCCAGTTGTATGTATTCTGTCGGAGCTACAAAGAAGCCGCCATTGAATTAGGCGAAGAATGGGTGTCAATGAATCTCGACCTGGTTTACGGCGGTGGAAGCATAGGGCTGATCGGTTTGATTTCAAAGGGTGTTCATAGCGGCGGAAGGCTTGTGATCGAAATCGTACCGAAAATGCTGATCGGAAAAGAAAAAACCGGGGAAATAGTGGTTTTGGGACACTTGAAGAAGTGTTGGAGGTAATCACATGGGCTCAATTAGGGATCAATGATAAGCTTTGTTGGATTACTAAATGTTGATGTATATTACGATCTTTTGATTGATTTCATTGATAAGCTTTGTGAATGAAGGATTGTTAAAGCTTCTCAAAGAAAGCTTTTTGTTCTTTGCTTCAAATGCTAGAGAATTGGTTCACAAAATGGAGGAATTTGTTCTTAGGCTCATCAAACTAAAATTTTAGCTAAGCTCAAGTGGGAATGGGATGCTGTGTTGTTGTTGTTTTTTTTCTTCTGCTGATGGTTGGTGATGATCTGTTGTTGCTTTGCTGCTGTTGGTTTGATGCAACAGGCCTGGTTTTTCCTAGCAATATGATGGTTATAGTAGGCTTATTTTGCTGCTCGATCAGCTTTTTCTTTTGGATATCATATGTCTATGGTCTTTTTGCAAGAAAAAAAGAAGTAGAAGAAGAATACCTTAGTATTCTGTGGTTGAATCAAAGATGGACAACAAAGGAGGCATTGTGGTACAAGACTGTTGCTTTTCTTTTCTCATAACTGCAATATTAAGATTTGTTATATGCTTTCTATATCTGTGGTTTCTTTGAATTTACCAATTTGAGCTAGGTAAGCAAAGAATTCAACTTTTGAAAGCACTACTTATGCAATTAATTGTGGATAGTATTTTTGTTTAGTGTCGCACATTGATGATGGGATGATGATTCATTTTTCCCATGTCTTTCCCCAAGTTTCCATGTTAAGAAAATTATTTAGATATAGAGCCTTGAGAGCTTGGAGATTTGATTTCATTTTCTGACTGTGCAAGTTTGCAACTGGTAATTAATTATGCTTAATCCTTCTTAAAATAAAAACACGTTTTCGTCTATGTTAGAGTTAGTACCTGTACTTGCTTCTTACAGATTTTGGTTTGAATTTTCCAGTTGTTTAAGTTCAATTTGTGTGTTTCCAAATGTTGATTTTTGTTTTTTATTTTTTATATTCATATGAAATTTTGCATTCAAAAGGGATCCTACATAATCATTTGACTCTTTATACTCCTCATCAACACCGGAAGAAATAGGATTTTTCGTTTCTAGATCATTTTCAACAGATTTTGGTTTTGATGATTTTGTAAGCTGTGAATGTAGTGACTCTTGGCCGATGTCACTGCATAAATTGTTGATGTCACACATATTTATTGTCGATGTCACTGCATAAAATGCCGATGTCACTGCATAAATTGTTGATGTCACTGCATAAAATGCCGATGTCACTGCATAAAATGTTGATGTCACTGCATATCTGATTGCCGATGTCACGCACAAATTGTTGATGTCACGCATATATGATTGCCGATGTCACTGCATAAAATGTTGATATCACTGCATATATGATTGTCGATGTCACTGCATAAAAATATGTATTAAGGTGAAAGATTTATGTTGGTCGTAGTTTTATATCAAAAGATATATCGATTTAAAGTCGATTTTATGAAGAAAAGAAATCGATTTTATGAAATTAAGTCGGAAAAATATCAAATGTCATCATGGTGTTGGTTCATCAAATGTCACTGCATCCCGGTGTCTCTGCATCGGGGATGGCCACTTCATCGCGGTGTCTCTGCATCGGGGGGTGGCCACTGCATCGCGGTGTCACTTCATCGCGATGTCTCTGCATATATGATTGCCGATGTCACTACATAATTGTTGATGTCATTCATATATGATTGCTGATGTCACTGCATAAAATGTTAATGTCACTGCATATCTGATTGCCGATGTCACTGCATAAATTGTCAGTGCATCACGGTGGTCACGGCATCGCGGTGGTCGATGGGTCGCGGTAGTCAATTATCGGGGGTGGTAAATGTTTCGCGGGTGGTCACTACATCCAGGGTAGTCACGACATCGCGATGATCAATACATCGGAGTGCTCACACCATCGCGGTGGTCAATAGATCGAAAAAAAAAAAAAAAAAAAAAAAAAAAAGTTTCAGCGCCTGCTTTCTTTAAAATAAAAAAAATAAAAAAAAATAAAAAAGTTTCAGCGCCTGCACTCTAAAAAATAAATTTAAAAAAAAAAAGACACAGCAACTTGAAGCGCCTGCTTTATTGTTCCGAAATTTGAGCGCCTGTTTGTATTTATTAATTGAGGGTAGATTAGTCCGTGTATTAATATTATGTCCTTATAACTAAGTGTTTGTTTTGGATGTCCTTTTTGCCTAATTAAGTCCAATATATGTCCTTTTCAATAATTGTCCCTATTTTTTTATAATATTATCTATTGTATTGCTTTTATTGATGATTTATTTTATTTTCTTATATTATATTATATTAATAATTATATATAATACTGTAACACTGCATTGCTGACATTCACTTTTACACAAGCTAGTAATATAGTTTTAAAAAGATACTACAACACTTGTTAAAGGATCAGTTTCCAACCAAAAAACTGTAATTAAAACAAAAAAAAAAACCATAAAAGTACATTATTGTAAAGGGATTTTAACAATAATCATCAGATTCATAAGAGGATTATAAGGATTGATGCTGCATCTATAAATTATTTATACACGCGAATATTACGAGAAAAAAAATGGCAAAATTTCTAGGCGAATAAGCGCGTAGTCTTCCAAAAAAAAAAAAAAAAAAAAAATTGCTTATCTTTCCAGAAGATAAACTCTGCATAACTATAACAACTCTCTTGTGCTTCATACTGATGAAGATATCCATGGTGCTGTCAATCTGACAAAAGAGTTTAGCAAACAATTATTAAAATGTCTTTTAATTTATAATAATAATACCGGATCGCATCAGATTAATTTGTTCCTATTTATAATCAAATGAAACCAAACTAAACAGAACATATGTAAATCAAGATACATGTTTATCTGCATATATGTTCGTGTATATATATATATATATATATACAGAGAAATATATTTATGCATGTTTCTATACTTTTTATATGCAAATATCAAACCAAAACGATTCAACTCAATGGTTTTCTTGCAGTTTGGTGCAAGAATCAACCCAAGAAGTGTATGTTTCTCAACGAAAAAGCCATGAAAATTGTTCAACATGTAATGCATCACGGTTCTTACATATGTTCTTTACGGACATATAAACCGAAGCTTTTGATGTCATAACCTCCAACAAAAAGTGATGTTGATTCAAAAGAACACAGGAAAGGAGTATGGCAAGAAAGTACCTTTAAGAACACCATTCGCGTGCATTTTGGAACATTCGTAGCCACGGGCTAGGCCTTTCTTGTCCACATCCCAATGCTGTGGGTACCATGGGTACTGCCACATCAAGAAACAACGTTCCGGGTGAGGCATCATGGCTAGATGTCTACCATCTGGAGAACAAATTGCAGCAACACCCATAGGAGAACCGTTTTGATTAAAAGGGTATATTTCTGTTGGTTTCCCGTCGTCGTCACAGTATCTTACTGGTGCTAGATTCGATTTGATTACGGTATCCCGTACATCACTGTCAGGGAAATATGCTCTTCCTTCTCCATGAGCAGCCCACACACCGAGAGTACTGCCTTCCATGCCTTTAAGCATTAAAGCAGGTGACTTTTCGATTCTAACACTTGTAAAACGGCATTCAAACCGTCCAGACTCGTTATGGATAAACCTAGGTTGTGATGGGTCTTTACCTGAACCCATAACACCGCCGACCTCGGGACCAGGGATCCATCCTAATAAAGCCATTAGCTGACAGCCATTACAAACACCTAGACTGAACGTGTCTGGTCGTTCGTAAAATGTTTTAAATTGATTCAGAATCGGTTGATTAAATCGTATTGATGCTGCCCAGCCTTTTGCTGAATCAAGAACATCTGCGTAGCTAAAACCACCGACAAAGACAATCCCTTTGAAATCATCGAGTGTTATGGATCCGTTAAGTAGGTCGGACATGGCCACATCCCACGGTTCAAAGCCTGCAGCGTAGAATGCAGCAGACATTTCCCTGTCCCCGTTGCTGCCTTCTTCACGTAGTACAGCCACCTTCGGTTTTGAAGCGACAGTCATATATTTCTGATCCGTAAAGTCTGGTACGAAGGACAATTTCCAAGAAGGTTCATGACGATCCTTCAAGCCTTGTTTCTCTAACTCTACACAAGAACTCAAGCTTTGGAATTTTTCGAGTTGAAAGCTTGTATCCTCCCAGAGGTCTCTCAATGAAGAAGTTTTCTCAATCATATGAGTAACACCATCTATGTTCAAGTTCACCGAGGCAGACGACGTTACATGTCCAATTACCTCTGCACAAATATTCGCTTTCGAGAGTGTATCCAATACAATATCCAAGTTTTTCTTGTTGACCTCAAGGATCAGCCCTAGTTCCTCTGCAAAAAGTGAATGAAAGATCCCGTTTTTTCCCGAATTCAAGTTCAATAAAAGTCCACAGTTCCCGGCAAATGCCATCTCAAGGGCGGTAACAATCAGCCCTCCGTCACTTATATCATGTCCAGCAGAGATCAATTCATCATCGAGCAGATCCTGGACTCCGTTAAAAACAGTTTTAAGGTATTGAACGTCATCAAGGTCAGGACACTCGTCGCCAATTTGATCAAAAGTTTGAGCAAGTGCAGATCCACCTAAACGTCGCTTTCCTTTTGCCAAGTCAATGTGAAGCAGTACACCGTCATCTCCAAGCTTCAAATCCGGGGTTACTGTTTTTGTTATATCGGGGCAGGTCACATACGCACTGATCACAAGATTACCAGGAGCCTTGACAACCTCACCCGATGCCTGAGCTGCCATGGAAAGACTATCTTTGCCTCCATCAATAGCGATACCAAGTTCAATCATAGCCTCGGCAAGAGCCAAGGCGGCATCATACATTGCCGCCCCTTCCCCGTCTAATTTAGCAGCATACATCCAATTTCCACTGGCCTTGACATCCGAAAGACACGTGACCTTGGCCCAAACAAGGTTAGTGAGTGCCTCTCCCACAGCAAGCCGTGCCATTGCCTTTGGATCTAGAAGTCCCTTGATGGGCTGCTCACCAATGGCACATGCACCACCGGTATAATCAGTATAGCTTTGAGCAATAACAGCAACGTCAGAGAGTGGAATTTGCAACGGCCCAACGGTTTGTTGTTGAGCCACGAGACCGGTAACACATCTATCGACTTTAGTAGTCAAAAATCGCTTTGAGCAGACAGACGGAAGCCTCAATACTCTTTTCAAAGCATCCATTACTGTTACTCCTGGAGCAATATCGAGAGGCTCGTTTGTATTAACAGTCCGGTGGAACTCGAAAGTTTTTTGTGGCATGTTCCCGAGAACTTTTTCAAGCTCGAGATCCACGGCTGGTGGTGGAGGAGGCAATCCACTTGATATGCATCGTTCAGTTGCCACACTATCAACTAATACAGCACGCCCGTCACCACTTATAGTTCCAATGACAGCCATCGAGACTCTTTCTCTTTTACAGATTGATTCTAGCAGTTCACGACTTTCCGGCTTTACCAAAATTGCATCTTGCTCCTGATATTCTGCACCCCATATTTCCAAGATAGACATTGTATGGTCACCAACAACAACAGCCCTTATGTCGATTTTCGCACCCAACGGATAAATTATTTCCTTAACAACATTACAATTTCCACCAGCCCCCTGGTCATGAATACTTATAATGGGGTTATGCTCTCCCATTTCAACACAAGACCTGACCACTCGATACAGTTTTTGAGCCATCTCTGCATCTCCACGCTGTACGGCATTGAAATCAAGCTCGGCATTATTTTGACCACTGACCATGCTGGATGCAGCACCGCCACCCATCCCTATGCGATATGCAGGACCTCCAATCTTGACAACTAACATTCCAACCTCAGGCTCGCCTTTAGATATATGGGTATGATCAATTTGCCCAATACCTGCACTGAACATAATTGGCTTCAACCATTCACGCCTTTCTCCATTAGGAAGTCTCATGCCAAAAGACCTCGTATATCCCTGTATCAGCGGCTCACCAAACTTATTGCCATAGTCAGATGCACCATTGCTAGCATCAATCAGGATCTGCAATGGGGATGCCAAATTCTCAGGGTATTTAAACGATGAATCTTCCCAAGGAGAGTATGAAACCTCCATATTTAGATTCCCAACACAGTATCCAGCTGTAGCTGCAACGACATAAGAACCTCTTCCGGTTGCATGAGTATCTCTGATACGGCCACCAGCACCGGTTTCTGCACCTGGATATGGTGCTACTGCACATGGAAAATTATGGGTTTCTGCAGTAAATAAGATGTCCATGTCACGAATATCAGTGTCTAATAGACATGCAGAACCCGGATGAATCGGCTTCAACTGGTTCACAGAAAACCCTTTAATCGCACTAGAGTTATCCTTGAAACCAATAACAGAATTGTTGGGATTCGCCTTCAACGTGCTCTTAACAATCTGCATAAGTGTCCTATTAACTGGTTGACCATCTATTACGATCTTCCCTGTAAAAAACCAATGTCTGCTGTGTTCACTGTTAGACTGTGCAATATCAAACAGCTCAACATTTGTCGGGTTCCGCTTGATCTCATCTCTGAACAGTTTCGTATAATACTGTAAATCTTGTTCATCAAAGGCTAATCCCATTACATCATTAATTTCTTCTAATGCTTGTCTTCCCTTCTCCATAACCGGTATATAATAGAACTCCTCTGGAACAACGCTCGTCTCAAAAGACGTTAGCTTCTCTTTGTAAACACATTCAGTCATTCGATCATGAACCATTGCAGCAAACTCATCTACTTCACGCTTCTGCAAAGAACCACTACCAGCCTTGACATACAATAAATATCTCCTAGAGCGTTCAAGCCGATTAATCTCAGTCAGACCGCAAGCTCGACAGATTGACACGGCATTAGAAGACCATGCCGTAGAGAAAGACAACCGAGGTCCAACTTCAACAACCACAACAGTTTCCCAATCTCCCTGACCCTCTTTTTCGAAAAAACTCTTAGTCCCAAGATTTTCAGGCTCAAACGTTTCTCCCAACAGCCATTTAAGTACTTGAAACTTCTCAGCAGAAAGATCACCATCCAATCCAATATTATAACACTGCTCGGTTTTCAGTCCGATAATCTGATTAGAGATTTTCGTTTGAACAGACTTCAAAAGCTCAGCTTCTGCACTATCTTGAATATACGGCACACGATAAAAGTGTATCACCCTATCAGAATTAAGTCCCCTGGCCTCAACTGATTCTTCACCCACTGAACTACCGAAATTACCTGAAACCACAGCCTTGATTTTCGAAGGATTACATGCCTTTAATCGTATACCTCGGTTACAAACTCTTGATTGTGGTGTGCTTTGACTAATTGAACCCCAAAGCAAACGGTTCGACCGCCTAAATGAATGCTCAGGCAAGAACAACTTCTGCCTTCTCGTGCCCTTTCAAAAAAACCACAAAACATAATATTTTTATTACAAGAGCAACCCCCCACACACACACAAAAAAAAAAAAAACTATGAAAAATCACTTAATGTGGATGAATACATCAAGCAAATAACATACAAAAGGGGGAAAAAAAAGATCATTACTTGAATGAACTCTGCTGCATCTGAAATCTTCAACGAAGAGGCCGCCATGACCTAACAGCTATCAAACAAGAACATACTAGAAAAAATTAGCAGACAAAAATAAAAGATAAAAAGGAAGAAAATTAGAGCAAAGGAAAGAGATGACAATGAAGAGCTACATGAAAAGTGAATTTGCTTGTAAATATCAGAAAGCTGTGGCAGTGTAGGTGCAACAGCGATGGTTGCAGATTGATAACTGGTAGGAGGAACAATGAGCCGTGGGTGAAGAAACAGGCGGGCTGCAAATCAAAAAGGTTTAGGGTTTAACGACATATTAAAAAAAAAAGGTAAAAATTCCTTTTTCCTTGACAATATACACAATTTTAGAAGGAAAAAAAAAAATCAAACAGGGGGCAGAGCCCAAAAAAAAACCGAGACCATTTCGAGTGACATCATGTGGATGAATCTGAATTATACGGGTTTGAATCAGGAGAAAACAGTGTGATCCGGATTCATCCACATTGTATTACTCTACAAATGGAATGACTACCCAAGAATCAACCCATAACCTTACGGCAAATACCTCGGGGTGTTCGTAAAATACGTTGTTATTGTAAGAACAAGCAAACCAATAACCCAAGGCAATTTTAATATTTTATTTCCTATGAGCCTAATCCCAACTCCGATAAACACAATAGAATATAAGAAGAATAAGAATCCTTGTTCAATAAGATCTTGATCAATTTTCAACCATTTACCGATTTAGCGAATCGAAGTGAGTGGCTCACTAAGACTGAAACCCAAAAGAAAAGAAAAAACACAACAGTCAACAACAAAATTGTAAAGCTGTACTTGAGCATCTCTGTAATGGGCATCCACCAAAAGTTTATTCAACACACTTAAACATCTCTATAATGGGCATCACATCAGAAGTTTATTCTACACACTTAAATAAAGTATAAAAAAAATTCCCAAATCGAAAAAGATAACTTTAATGGAACAATGGAACCAAAACTACTAAACAAGCACGCAAAAAAAAACGAAAATTACCTGAAAGCAGCACTGTAGCAGCCGAGCAATTGTGAGCTGTTGTAGTTATTTAATGAGTGAGGTTTGTTTATGAAGTTTAATTTTAGGGTTTTAGTGATTTAGTGAAGAAAAAAAAAATGGCTGCATATTCTCTGGTAGAAAAGGAACCCGGTGGGTGAAAAACAGGCGGGACTGTAACTCAAAAGGTTTTAGGGTTTAACAACACATTAAAATGAAGATGATGAGCAATTTAGAAATAAAATTTAAAAAATTAAAAAAAAAATATAAAAAAAAAAAAAAAAAACAACACACACACACACAAAAATCACCCTTGGGTATTAGATTTCAACGTTCACTCTTAGAAAGAGACAACTCCATTTTCATATACCATATTATTATTTGAAATAGAGAATACGATATATTTCATCTGTGATAGAGATTATTTAAATTAGGAAATTTTTTTTTTTTTTTTTTTAGTGGAAGGAAAATATATATTTAAAACTGTAAAATATAGAATTCGTTAAAATGTCTGATGCAAGTGCTATAATAAATTATTGCACTCATATCATTACTCTTATTCTCTTCGTGAAATGCTTTTCGCGCGGAATGTTACAAAATTGTGAAATGGTTTTCGTACCTTAAAAAGTCTTAAGGCATTCATATCAGAAGCCTTATTTTTTATCCTTAAAATAATATAAAATAATACATATCCCTATTTTACAACATCTCAATTCAAAACACTCCACAACAGCATCGTTATCCCTATCTTAATACCAAATATACCATTAAAATAGAGATAGTGGTCCACAAATAGAGATACACTATTCATTGACCCAAAAAAATAAACAGGATTGAGACTTTTGTTGTGGAGGTAATTGAGGAAAATTTTCACTTTTTATTCTTATCTTAGGGGTACAACACCGTATAGGGAAATTGATGCGAATGCCCTTAATACATTATTATTATTATGTTTCCTGTTTTACTTTCATTTTTTTTTTGGAGGGGATAATCTTTCATTTTTTTTAATTCAAATATTCTGACCCAACTTAAAATAGGAAGCATCATGTTCCGAGTTACTTTCATTTTTTTAAAAACTACGTCGGGGATTTAATTTTTATTTTTTTTTTTTTCCTTCAAAAATTCAAATATTCTGACCCAAGTTTTTAAAATAGGAAAATTTGCATCATGTCTCATCCTCATGTCTCCCGCCTAGGGCCCCTCAAAATATCTTGAATTTTAAAGCCCCCAATTCAATACATTATCTAAATGAATTCTACAGAAGGGAAGGGTCAGTAAAAAATATCAAGGTCCAGCATAATACTCGGTATTAACCTTTACGATATTTTCTACTCTATTTTCAAATGGGTATTTCTGTTAGTCCAATCAAATTCTCAATTTTATATCTAGAACTTCTCAACCAATATCAGAATTATTCCGAATTAAAGACGCATGTATGTAAAACTGGCCTAGAGCCCTGGTTTCATATCTCTGATTAAAGCACTACTAAACTCAAATACACTACTTCCATCTATTTAACAATATCTCCAATTCAAACTAAAATTCATCAACAAAATTACAACTGCAACTATCACAAAATCTATAGATAATCTAATAAGTAAATATTTTCGCTGCACATGGTTTTTCATGAATCCAAAATATGGCCTAGTTATTTTATAGGGTAAGACATCTTCTTCAATCTTCAGGTTAAGTATATTCGGATGTGCCTCCCAGAAACTCCTTTCAATTATATCACAATTTTCAACTACTATTTTCTTCCCATCTTTATCTTCTTCATTCCCATCCATCTTCATATCTTCTTCCTGCATCATATTGTTTATATAGCTAACAGCATCAAAATTTCATATAATTTGCCCAGAAAAAAAGAAAAAAAAAACATCGAACATACCTTGTCCCAGAAAATGGAGGATCCCTGACGAAACATCACAGGCAAAGCGTTATAATCAATACTAGCTTCAAGGAGTAAATCAATTTTCTGTTGCTTTTGAGTACCCTGCAGTTATTGAAATGGATAAGAAACCGTAAATTTCCATAATATGTATGTATATGTCTGTCTATTGTATTGGAAAACAGACTGCTTGCCAAGAACCTAGGTTGCACCGGTACAGATTACAGGATACACGGGAATTTTTAAAAAAAAAAATATAGGGTGCAGGTTCCCTTCATTTTCCGTAATTTTTCATCCATAAATCCTAGTCCAGCTTTTGAAAAATTACAAAATCCTATGTATCTGGTTAGTATCCGTAATGGAATATGTATCGGATACGGGACACGCTACTATATATTTCAGTATCTGTGCATCATATATTCGGAAAAAAGAATTAACAAGAAAATTAGTTACCTTCAGAACCTTTTGTGCTTCACTCTTGCTCTTCCCGGACTTGACAAGCATCCAGAAACATGTATTGTACTGATTATTTATGTGGCCTGCAAGAACCCCAGTAGGAGGGTTAAAGTATTATACTATAATTGTTGACGGTATATGAACATGGGTACTGGGGGCATTTATGTAAATATTACAAATATAAGTACCAGTTCCCTTAATTTTCAGTAGTTTTTCATCATTTTCGGATATGTATCGCATACAAAAGTATATGTGCATCGTATAATTAGAGACACAAAAAGCTATGGGAATGAAAAACTCACAATCAACTTGTCTCCAGGCAAGGTAATCCAGAAGAATCACAGAAGAAGGGTAGCAAACCGATCGTCCATCGAAATGTGGAGGGTATATCAACTCCTTTTGTGTCATGTATGCCTTCCATTGCATAACATAAACAGCAGAGAAGAAAGATACAAAGGCTGATACTATTTCACTGCACAAGATATAGAGAAAATAGAGAAAATCGGTTTTATATTCAAGTTTTCAGAAAGGAATTAGGAAGAAATCGGTTCTAAGATATCAACAACATAATTACAAACAGCTACGTAAACCATTTGAAGGAACACGAATAAGTAGTTTATATAAATACCTCGCACGTCTCCCATAGAGTGAAGTATCCTTCTTTAGAACAAAGCTGGAATTGTGAAAGTAAATATTGTCAATGTGAAACCTCGGTGCACAATCACTGTTTCTTTAACTTGAGAATGAAATGCAAGAAAATGAATTTATACCTGTACTCATCGCTTTCTCCATAACAGAAAACAATGTCACGAAACTCTTCCATTAAAGCTACAGCAGATTTATTCATAAGGTGCAGAGCCTGTTCATCATTTGGTTTATCAAATTGATGGACTTCAGTAAATCTGCATAGAGATTTAAAATTAAAAACAAACAAACAAGCAAAATAAAATTAAAAAAAAATTTAAAAAAAAAAGTCAAGAAATTCAATCATTGCTATCTACTTATCATATGCTAAAAGCTCCCCATATGTTTCATCATAACTTGCGGCAAAGGTTTACAACTAAAACAATTCATAGCAATTTTGAAAAATACTATTATGTTCTTTTATTGGTGCTGCAATCATAGTTTGGAGTGTTGTGATGATCATACATGATAATAAAAAATCGACGTGGATTCAACATTGTCCTTACTATCACTCGGAAGAACGTGTAATTTATAAGAGAAAACTAGAAGAGAAATAACCTGTGAAAATGGCAACCATCAATACGGATTACAATCCAAGTAGCTCGCATCAAATTATTCTCAAACATGAAAGACTCAGGTTCAAGTTTGTTGATGCTCCCTTGGATATGACCCAACTCACTAACAAGACATGGGTGGTCATTCCAAAAGTCTGGAGCCACAATATTTCGCGCATGAACAACAATTGCCTCCTTCCTCAACCGTTTTATGTCTTTATCTTCCACATTCTGCGCAACCTAAAAATCACATTTACAGACTTTCAGTCTTTGCATTATTTTTTTCATTTTGAGTAAGCCATAATATGCCACAAGATCAGACCCGTATAAGGATTAACTAGGTATCCATAGCTAACTCAATACATGCACAACAAAAGACGGCAACAAATGGAATACTCGTAAGGCTATGCGGTGGTTCCTTAACAAGGGGCAATGCTAGAGAGTACAGAATATACAAGAGAAGGTGTTTCTAATTACGCTCATGCACATTAACTTCAAGCAAACAGATACACAATAATACTAGTGATAAAAACTTACTTCTATTGACATTGTGATGTGATTGGAAGGAAGCAACATAAACAGCTTCCCATATAGTAGTATAAACAAAAAAAAACACATTAAGGATGACTGCTATGGAGGAAGGGACACGGTTCAGAAGATACTTTCACAGTTCCATGTTAGGATTGGAGAGTATAGATGATGTACTTACAAAATCTACTGTAGAATTCGATGAAATTTGTGTAACAAGCTAAGCAAGTTTGAGGAGATGTACAAGTGAATGTATGTTCTATATGCAATACACACACCCAACTTGGCAAGTTAATAGGTATAATGACATTGTCTGACCTGCATTCTAACAGAGCCACAAATTATCATTAGTTTTTTAATCAAAAATGGAATCAGAGCCTCAACTTGCAGGTTATTGACCTGGCAAAATGGTAGTCAGGGAGTCCAAGTTATTCCAACCCTTCCCTAGATCATGCATATGAAGGATACTTCTAAGCTGCGAATTTAATGCCAGTAGTTAAGAGGGATTTACGCTATAAAATATTTGTAAGCAGCAATTTTTCCAAGTTGCCAACCTGCAATTTGAGGCTCTAATTCTATTTTTGATTTCAAGAATAAAATAATTGAGTGGCTCTGTCAAAATAGACCATGTTATACCCCTTAATTTGCCAATATGGGGTGCCCTTATTGTATATATAGAAAGAAAGAGATTTTGTAAATACATCAAAAGCTATATCCAATCCTAAAATGGAGGTGTGAAATGGCTCTAGTCAATGATACATTCATACACATAGAAAGAGTAAATTAAAAGTGGAAGTAAATATGCTTTAAAGGTGTAAAATAAATTAAAACAAAATAGGTGTAAACCTACATGGAAGCAACAAATCAGAAAGAAAGTAAGGATTGTACTCATACGGAAGATATTGTGGGTACAATCAGACAAAGAGATACAGGAAAGGAAAGTATCAAATCAACCTTAGTCTGAATCACACAGGATCCTTGACGGAGAATGTCTGCAAGACTTTTATAGTTGATATTAAACAACTGAAAAAGCATCTCATTTTGACCCTGCTTTTCTGATCCCTGCAGAAAAGGAAATTTTCATGAAGCAAGATCTAGATCGACTGAAACACTATGCAGTGACAGATTGCAAGCCAGGGCATGCAATCATAGTACAATGTTTTTAGAGCCGAAAAGGACACATTAACCCAAATCTTCCGGGACTAAATTAAATGAGGATAACTACCAGAAGAAAACAATGTAAAAAGTTCCTACACACTTTAGATCGATCAGGTAGTTGGTATTATATCAAATGTACACTTATCCCCACAGAGGAAACTTATATTCTAATGGCGTATTTCCAAAAACCTGTTTGTAGACCATTTGATGTTTAACCTCCGGGTCACTTGGAAATTTCATTATTAAACAAAAATGCACAACAGGGGAAAGGTTTTACTTTCAAAATAAAGGCACGTGAGTATTCCAAGGATAGCTGTAACTTTTCACTTCTTGGAACACAAATTAGAATAAAATATAATAATAACCTGTATACTACACCACTCTATCTTCACAGAAATCAAAATTTAGTGTCATAGAATACCAACAATAGAAGCAAAAAAGGTTTTGTTTTATTAGCAGTTAAAACGTCTCTGTTTTATTCTGCATAAATAATAACTTAAATCACCTCCAGAATTTCCTTTGCTTGCATCTGAGATCTTCCGGAATCAATCAGCTTCCAAAAGCAAGTATCGTACAGATTCCTCGAATGACCTGCATGAAAATAATGAGAATGACAATCAGTAATAGTCCCCTGTAGCTATCAAACACACTTCGAGAACATTTCAAATAGAAGTAGCCATGTGAAAGCTCTGCTTACACTCCCTCTGTCTCCAAGAAAGATATGTTTGAACGACTTCCATCGATGCACAACTGATAACACGTGACTTAAATGAAGGCGGCAACTTCAATTCCTTCTGAGGAAAGAACTCCTTCCATTTAAGGACATAAACAGAAGAAAAGAGGGATGCAACTAGAGAAAATATTTTTCTGCACAACCCAAAAAGACGAGTTAAGGCCGACCATAGTAAGAGGTTTTTTCTAACAGACAATGCAGGAACCCAATAAAGGCAGATCACACCATAAAAACAATGCCTGAAATGGTATTACCAGACCTAAAACTTCTTAGGCGGGCATACAACAGTACCTCAAGTTTTTTCTCTTCAGTCATGCCATTAGTAACGCGTAAAACGAAAAAAAAAACACACCATAAAATTGAAATGAATAACTACCCAAATAACCGGTATCAGTTCCATGAGAAAGCAAGTAAAATAGGAAACGGCACATAGCCACTATGAAACCAGCTCCCAATATGATCTCAAACCTACATTTAACAAGCACATACCCCAATATGATTTCAATTCATATGAAGACACTTATCCTAACACCAAATACCTTCTTTTCTACCAAATCCATCATAAAAACCCATAAACAAGCTCACAAAGGAAAGCAGAAACAAGAGGTGGAAAAATAATAATTGTAAGGCAGTAAGAAGATTTCAAAACCTGGCTCGTCTCTGGTAAATCTTGGTATCCTTTTTGAATACAAAACTACAAAACAGACATGGTTGAACAAAACGGTCAGCATCCATGGACAAAACGGTCAGCACTTAATCAGCAAACAAAACTCATTACCTGTACTCATCGCTAAAACCATAACCAAACACGATATCAGGGAACACCTCCATAACCCTAATTGCGCATCCATTCATCAACCTAAGAGCTGTCTGATCATATGGTTTCTCAAACTCGTGCAGCTCGGAAAACCTTTAAAAAAAAAAAAAAAAGAGAATATGATTTGCTTCCTGAATTCGAATCCAAAAGAAACATTGGGCCATTGGGGAAAAAAAATCACAAACAGCAGCAAACTATGCATATCATTACCGGGTGAACTCGCGTCCGGCCACTTTGACGACAATGATATTGGGAAGCGTGATTACATCTAGCACCTCAAAATCCTTCTTCACATATTCATATTTGCTATTCGCCATAACGAAGTTTTCTTCTCCGGCGAATTGTAATCCTTAAACCCTTCCCCACCTCCTTTCCGTTTTGGAATCCCGACCTTTAATCCTCGATACTAAAGCAGATAAATCGAAAAGACGTTAAACCTTTTGTCCTCCTTTTCCGGCTACAAAAAGATGGCGACTCTCCACCTCAGCCTCCCTCTCATTCCACTCCGGTGAAACTCTCGGTGAAGAATGCCCTACTGATCGGCAACAGAGCAAATCTTTTCTCCACTTATCCTTTGGCGGCAAAAAAACAAAAAAAAACATAGGGGCGTTGGGTTAAGAAGTCCTCTTGACCCTCATCCACTATGGCTCGATGACATGGATGTGTTAAATCCCACTTTTCCACCACTTCACACCTTGTTATTCAACAATGTACACTATAGCCTACTTTTACACATCTAAAAGAAAATAATAAAATAAAACAAAATTCACTATTCTTCTCCTCCGCCCCCTCTACGGGACTCCTCTGGACTGAGAAAAAAAAATCATAGCTCTGTGAAATCTTCTTCAATTCGGAGTCGTAAATTAAGCTCGAAAATTGTTAAAATTGAAGGCATAACAATACAGAAACGAATTGAAATGGAGAAGGAAGGTGAAGGTGAAACCTTGCTTAAAACGTCTTCACCGGAACGACCACCGGAGCAAACAGAGTCAATTCGTTGTGAAGACAGCAATCAAATGAGATGAAAGGAGAAGCTCAGCTCAGCTCAATGGAGGCGGCTCCCAAGCTCAGCTCATAACCAAAATATTATATGCATTCATGAAAAATTTTTATCTAGGATTTTGTGCATAAATTGTGGTTGTGGTGGTGGTTAGTTCCACTTCCACCTTCAACGTTTTTTAACCGAATGAAAAGTTTTCGAATAAAAGTGAACCATAGTTTATACTTGGGGTTAAATACTGTGTGGGTGTGGGTTACGTTTCGGATTATCCACCGAATAGTTTGGTTCGATTGTTATTTTTATTTCAAAACGAAATTTTCGGTTCGGTTAAAATTATCCGTAACCGAACCGAATAAAAACCGAACGAGTTAGCGAAATGGAATAGAAAATTGTAACCGTATATTTCGGTTTTCATAACCAAAATATTATATGTTCAATATAACCGATTCCGAACAATTTTTTAACCGAATGAAAAGTTCGAATAAAAACTAAATTGTTCTTTTTCGGTTTGAGTGGATCGAATTTTTTTTAATTAACCGAAAATTTCGGTTCGGTTTCGATAAAACGCGTTCGGTTTCGGTATCGAATTTTAATTAACCGAAAATTTCGGTTCGGTTTCGATAAGGCCATTAACCGAACCGCCGTACACGAACCGTGTACACCCCTAGCCAGGGCTACAAAATTAGCTCTAGGGTAAGTTTTTAGTTAATGATGTGAATAGACAAATTTACCCTTCTATCTATCTCTTTTTGCCGTCGAACGAAAATCTCTCTCCCACTACTTCATCTTCCCCGACAATCCTCACATGGACCCACCATCCCTTAATTTTCAGAAATTGAAAAATCAGGTCGTGTCAGACCTGTGACTTGCAAATCAAGTTATGTATTTTCTGACATGAAAAATAAGATAGTACAAGTAGATGGCAATTAAGGTTGGAAGTGATAGATGTCAATTAAGGTTGTTGTACAGGTACTTGTTCAATATATACCACATGAACGAGTAATTTCTCTCATTCCTTCAAAGTCTTTCAAGTTAATCTCAATTTTCTAACAACTTATTAATCTTTCAAGTCCATTTCTTTATCATTCAAGTGCTCGAATGGGTAAGTTTTTACTATGTAATATTGTCTTAATTCAAGTGCTCAATGTGATTATGTTATTTATATTGTAGTAATGATATGTATTTAACCAAAATGTGTGTTTTAAGTAGGTTGTTTATGTAATGTTTATACATCTAAGTAGTGTGTTTTTAAGTGTTTTCTTAGTGTTAATCTTTAGGGTTTAGTAGAGTTTAATGTAAGTATGTTTTGTTTCTATTTGTGATAAATTTGTTTATATAGGGTTTTGAATTACTATATTGAATGTCTATAATGCATTTTAAGTTGTTATCTAAGTTGACATTGAATGAGTTAATAATGACTTGAATTGGATTTTTTTTAAAACAGATAATCGCAACACTATGATTGTTGTCTCGTTCAACGGAGAATTTACGTACGATCATCTCTATAACCGGTGGAATCATGTAAATGGATCGATGTTCTCATTATTTGTCCCAAAGAACATAAGATTGAATGCGTTATTTGATAAATTGCATGTGAGGCTTGGTATTGATCGGTTTGATTCAAAGCTCGGCATAAAAACTTTGTTTACTTATGGTAGTGTGGACGGAAAAATGTAAGAGCAACGAGTATGGATGTAGCGGGTTTGAAAACCATGTTTCTACACAAAGGCTTGGTGAAGCTTCGGACCAACCGTTTCAATATCAACCAGTCAGACCAAGTCATAATCTTTCAAATCAACCTTCAAGTAGTCCTGTTCGTGTTGAAATGGTTGGTGAATACTCTGCTCCGTTTGAATTCGGTCCTTCAAGTTATAATGTTATAAATAGCCAATCACACCATCCGTTTCAGTATCCTCCTAACCAACCTTCAAGTAGTCGTGCTCCACCTATCCAACAGCCATATAATTTGTTTGGTGGATCAGTCACTAGTTTTTTGGCTTGTCCGTTTGCACCTCATATTCAAACCGATCAAACCGCCAGGGATGACAACAATAATCAGGGTGCCAATGCTAGGGCAAGTGTACGAGAAGATTATTCATGAAGGATTCCCACATTTGAAGATGATAATTTACCGAAGTTTATCCACCGGTACGTTACATATGAATGACGTGAACGAATTGTTCATTGGGAAGAAATATGATTCGAAAGAAGATTTTAATTTGAAAATAAAATCGTATACGGTTGCCAATAATTTTCAGATAAGCTTGGGTAGGTCGGACACACGTTGCTTGTATTACAAATGTCTTAACAAAACATGCAAATGGCATGTAAGGGCGAAAAGGGTGAAGGTGAATACAAATGTCTCACGTGCATTTTCGATCACAACGTTGAATGATGTGCATACTTGTGCCTCTCAGAATGCGGATAATGACAATCGACAAGCAACACCTATTGTTATTGCGAGTCTGCTAAATCAGAAAATGGAAGAACTCGGTAATGAGTATAAACCCAGACATATTATGGAGGACATGCTCACAACTTACAGTGTACAGTTGACTTATGACCAAGCATACCGAGCTCACGAGATGATGAGAATGATGGTTAGAGGTTCACCGACGGAGTGTTACAATGTGTTACCCTCGTACTTGTGGATGTTGCGTAAGGCCAATAAAGGGACTCATGTTGACTTTCGGCTTGATAATCTGGGAAGGTTCGGTAGTTGTTTCATGTCTTTGGGAGCAAGTCGTCATGGGTTCAAGTATTGTCGACATATTTTGTGTGTGGACACCACTCATCTTAAAACCCGTTTCTCAGGGCAACTATTTATTGTTGTTGCTGTAGATGCCGGTGACCACCTATTCCCTATAGCCTTTGGTATTGCTGAAAAAGAATGCAACAATGCATGGGTGTATTTCATGAGACAATTGAGGGTGGAAATTAAAGGTATCCATGATGAAAATTTGAGATTTATATCTGGCAGACACAAAGCTATTAGAAATGCGGTTGGTCAGGTATTTCCGATTCATATCACGGTGTTTGCTGTCACGGATTTTATCTAATAAAAATAAACAAGTAATAAATTTATAAATCTGGTATTCCCCAAGTGTAGGGATCGTAGTATAGCGATTAATACCGGAGTCGATCTCAGGGAATCGGGGTATCTAGTTCATTAATTTTCCTAAGATTGATACTATTATTATTAAAACCTAAAAATAAAAACGAAAAGAAAACTGGACAGAGGATTGTCAGTCCAAAGCCAGGAACCGATAATTGCGAACTTAAATCTAAAATATAAACTAGAAAGAAAACAATAAACAACTATGAAATTATGAAGATGATCATGGTGATTAAACAACGAACAAACAATAATCCACCGTTCCCGCAACCCTCTATTTCCTCTCTAAAGTTATCTTGTGATGATTTAATTCAAGTTGTGGTTCACCTAACAAAAGTATGAATTTCTACTCTCGTAGATAATTCGCCTATCAATCTCTCATCTCTCGATATATAAGATTGACGCTCTCAAACCAAAGTGTAAGATTTCTCAATCTAGCAACCTAGATATTCAACCTATCAACTCTCGTTATGTCAAGATTAAAAATCCCATCTTTCCTATGGTGATCTAAGGTTTACACCGACTCTCGTCATACGGTAAACATCAAATAGCAATACATCTCTCGATATCGATTGCATAACACATAAGCATAGAAAAGATACAACTTTAATCAAATTCACAAAACAAATCTAGATTGAAAATAAAGAACCTGCTGAAACGGATTCACATGGTTTGAACAATTGCTCAGCCTCCAAGCATTCAGCATAAAACGACGGAAAACGAAATAGAAAGCGAAGAAAAAAACAAGAAAAATCGCAACCCCACCTCCCCCTAAGGGCCGGGGGGCCGCTAGGGTTTTCTCCTAATGATTGTGTATCAATAGGTCTCAATAATGTATCCTTAGGGTTGAAATACACGCTGATATTTATAGAAAACTGAGGCGGCTGTGCTGATGTCGGCTTAAGGACGCCCGTCTGAAAAGGTGAACGCCCGTCCGAGATGCCTTGGACTTGCTTCAGACGCCCGTCCACTCAGCGTCCAAACTCTCTGAATCAACTTCCTCCCTTGGACGCCCATTTGGATGATCAGACGCCCATCCATCCTGGACGGGACTTGGACGCCAGTTCAGCTGGATCAACAACTTGATTTCTTCATCTTTATCCTTTCCTTCCTTCTCTATCCTTTGTCAAATTCCAACTTTATCTCATCTCTATCATATAATTCGAACTTGATCTTCATTTGATCATTCTTTGGGTCGAGAATATGCATCTACATGACATCAAAAACATCGCAAAATATAATAATATCCAAATAAACATGAAATCAACAATAAAACGCATAATTCAACTAATTTTGCGAATAAACCATTTAAAACCTCACTTGCTCAATAAACCAATTAAACGCTCATTTTCTATGCAAATTATACAAATATGGAGGAAATCATTATAAAATATAACGGAATAAATCGTATAAAATCACCCTTAACATTTGCTATCATCATTTAAAGGGCAATCTATCAAAAAAAATAGAAGGATTACGGTTTTTGTGAAGACACATTCCATCAAGAAGCCTATGCATTCTCGAAGGCCGAATTTCTCCGAAAGTACGCCCTGATCAAGGCACAATGTCTTGGCGCATATCTAAAACTAGAAGAAATAGGTGTTAAACGGTGGGTGCGTGCCGAATTTCCTAGGAAAAGATATGCCTTAATGACAAGCAATTACGCTGAAAGTTTCAACTGTGCGATTAGAGGAGCTCGTCGTTGGCCCATTCCTAGCCTCTTGGAATTCATTAGAGCTATACTGCAGAGATGGTAAAATGAAAGACGACAGAAGGCGCTTGATTGTGCGACTGTGTTAGCACCGGAGATCGATGCAATAGTGGTTTCGAATATTACTGCTAGAATGAAGTTCAGGGTTAAGCCTATTAACCCTGACGAGTTTGAGATTCATGGAAATAACTTGCTTCATGGGGTGGTAAATCTACGAGAAAGGACTTGTTATTGTGGTTTTTATCAGAAAATGGAAATACCGTATACGCATGCTATAACAGCCGCAGCAACACGCAGAATTAGTCCACCCAAACTCTGTTCGCCATATTATAGAGCTGAATGTTTCAAGGAGATTTACATGGGTAGCATATATCCAGTTCCTAATAGGGAGGATTGGGATGTTCCGGATGCAGTAAGAAACCTGAAAGTCGGAGTGCCTAATATGAGATATACGCCTGATGCCAGTGGAGCTCCAAGAAGATGTATAATTAATACCACTAGAATCCCTTCTGAATGGGAATGTCCTGGCCATCAGAATGTATGTAGTAACTGCAAACATCCAGGACATAACAGAACTAGTTGCACGCAATACCGGTAGCAAGTCATTGTTTTGTTAGGTGATATTAGAATGGATCGTTATTGTGTAACGTATTAATGGATTGTAGTAAGTTATTAATTGATTGTAGTAATGATTGTATTAAGTTATTAATCGGAATCAAGTTGTCTAGTATTACACTACCTCTGTAAAACAAACAGTTTTTGTGTAACTGTTGAAGCAAAAATAGTCGATAGGAAATGATAAGTAGTAAAAGCATACGGGGCTTACAAACAAAAAAAGAAAGAGTAATGATACATTGAGATAACAATAAGATGACGCTTAAATAAACCAAGGGTGATCATTAAATACGATAGGATGACGCCTAAATAAATGCTCTTCAATGTTTAGTAATCACCATATTAAACACGACGTGATTTTCTCTGGGTTGATCAATGACTTCAAAGCTGCATGCATCTCCAACATTTAGGTCATTGTCCATAATGAAATCATTCAACCCACTTAAACGAACTTGTTGATAGTTTGCGACAATTCTAGCAGGCCATGATTCCCCTGTGGCAATTCGCAGTTCCACGGTCTTGTATCACAACATGTCGTTTAACAAATACCATTGGAATATTTTACAAATCACAAACAAATTTAAATACAGTTACAAAGTACAATGAGGAAAAAACATAAAATAAGAAAACAACTAAAAAGATTTTAACATATCTCACCACATAATAACCATGTGAAAATGCCCAGTTTGCCAGTGTCGTCTAAAAATGGGGATTTTGGTTACTTGCACCTGCATCATCATCTGCATCATCTTCTTCACTCCCGGACTCGGAAAAAGTCTTCTCACAAGAAGTGTGATCCAGCACAATAGTGTCAAAATTGAAATCCCCCCTGTGTTCAAACACTATAAACTCCCTCTCATTCAAGTCATGAGCGGCCACATACTCCTCCCAACCTTCCCCAAAGAAACGAAGAATTCCATTGTCTACGGCTCCAACCCTCACTTCCCATGTCCCTAATCGGCTTTTGAGAACGGCCCTATCTAGGTTCCTCAGCGTGTCATTCAACCTATTAGCGTATGCTGGAGCCAGTGTCTATGAAAAAAAGAAACATATCACGTTTGTTCAATCATAATATAGGTGATATAAATGTAAGTTAATTAATAATGACATATCAAACTTATTGCGAAACCGCCACTAAGAACTTTAAAGAAACGATCAATATCCATTTGCTTCACTGTAGATTAAAAATGGATTTGAAATATGAAGAAGTGTTTAGTTCAAATTGAGCACTTGAATGATGAAGAAATGGACTTGAAAGATGAAGAAGTGGTTAGAAAATTGAGATTAACTTGAAAGACTTTGAAGGAATGAGAGAAATGGCTCGTTCATGTTGAATAGGTGTCTTAAACCCAACCGGGTTAGACTGGATCCGACCGGGTCGGGTCGTTTACAGTCTATTTAGTTCATGTAATAACTTTATTATGATTAATAAAAGCACTTATGTTATTATATATTGTTTATCTTCATTTTATTTGTTGGATATATATAGTAACGTCCCTAGTGTCAAACTGTGATAGAGAAACCATGATAGTGATCATGGTTGATGAGATCTCTAATCACTCTAATAAGTTTGATGCTTAAATGTCTCTAGTCTTGTGTATTGTCAAATGGGACATTGATAGTATAATCAGACTAGCACGTATTAGATGTCTTCTATCTTATAGAAGGTAGTGATAGATCTCGTCTATCGAAGTGTAGAGACACTTGGACTATACGTGGACGTGTATTAGAGAATGCGTACGTTAGACTAACCCACTTACATTAAGTGTCACACTATGTGGCGGTTGTGTAATTATCCTTTAGACCGGAGTGTTCATGGCATCATGGTGTGGATTGTCATGCTTTGACACTATTGAGATTTCCCCTAGCCACGGGGCGATCATGCGGTAGTGATTGGGTGTGATATTGAATCATGCGGAGTATACATGATTGGTCGTCCGGGAATCGCGTATCCTATGATTGGGATCGAATATCCGAAATGGCCTTCTTATAAGGAATGTCTAGCTCTCGAGAATCTTTGTAAAGTGGGAATAAATGTGTTATTCCGAGAGGGCATGATATCCAGATTATAAGATACGATCGTTAATGTATTGACACTCGAGATACGATCGTATGGATATTATTACAGTGATAGGATTGTAAGTTACACGGTAACTGCTTCACATGAAAGGTAGTAGTCATTGCTTGGATTCTTCCGATGATTGGGAATCACGGTGTGTTGCTAGACGCTATCCCGTGATCGTTAGGCATGAAGGGCATTTTAGTAATTTGCACTTTGTGTCTACGCCCAACATATTCGGAAGCCTATCGGGTCACACATATATGAACATCGAGTCGGATTAAAATGCGGTTATAGTTGATAACCAAATAAGGAAAGTTTATCTCTAGACTATAAAGGTTATAGTGGTATATTAATATGGTGGTATTTATTTATTATGAATAAATAAAAGGGGGAAGGGGCTAGAAGGACAAAAAAAACATAAATGGGTCTGCAAGGACATTCTTTTTTTTCGGATGTTATAAAGGACAAAAACAAAATATTTGGACAAAAATACCACTTGTTACTTTTTACCCCTCTATAAATAGTAACGGTCAAGAAACAAGTAGTAACAACCCATAAAATGTCGTAACATCTAATGAAAAAGTAGTAACGTTCTAAAAACAAGTAGTAACAGCCCATAAAATATCGTAACAGCCAAGAAACAAATAGTAACAGCCCATAAAAAATCGTAACATCCAATGGAGAAATAGTAACAGCCACTAAACAATAGTAAAGGCCCATTAAAATAGTAACATCCACTAAACACTAGATAAAATATAGTAACAGCCACGAAAACAAGTAGTAACCGTCCATAAAATGTCCATAAAAGTCGTAACAATCACATAAAATGTCGTAACATCCTAAAAACAAATAGTAACAGACTAAAAACAAATAGTAAACAACCCCGTAAAATGTAGTAACGGACAATTAACAAGTAGTAACAGCCCATAAAAAATAAATAAAAAATAAAAAAATTCTTGCTGCTAGCTTCGTTCTTCTTCAAAGCAGCCACCGGAGGCCAAAATCCGGCGATAACAGAGACTAAAACCCAGAAAATGGCTTCCCTGAAAATAGCCGATTCGAAGTCTAAAGCTTCAACCTGGGTGGTGGCCGGTGGAGAAGTGTTGCCGGTGGAGACTAAAACCCTTTTTTTTTTCTCCGGCGTTCAAATCCGACCATTCGGCTCCGGCGGCACAGCCGTCGCCCCTCTTTCTCCTCCCCAAACCTAATCCCCAAATCGCAGCCTTGTCTTCGCTGTTTACAGAAGAATGGGGATTTACAGGAATCGTTTGAAGAAGAATGAGGATTTACAGCCTTGTCAAACGGTTTCATCAAAAAAAAAAAAAAAACTCTTTCCCTTCCCTTCATCAAAACAAAAATACCCTTTTCAATCGGAGCTCTACGGTACAACGTCCTTCATAGTCGGAGCCACCACCATTCTCCATTGCGATCCGTCCGTTATTTTTTATCGAAAATCGTGTTGCAATTGACTTTCCATGTACGAAATTCACCTCGTGAATAAGGTGAGAAATGAAGGAGAAGGGATTCTGCAATCAGACCTCAAGAATTGGAGAAATGAAGGAGAAGGGAGATTTAACGGCGGCTTCAACGCACAGCGGCCAATTTGGGGAAATTTGGGGATAGAAGAAGAAGAAGACACAGGTTTTTTTTTTTTAATTTATTTATAAATCAGTAAAAAAAAAAGGGTATTTTGGTAAGTGTACGTCGGTTTTGTCCTTTCTAATAACTAGTTTCCTTGGAGCCCGATAAACCTATTAGTTTGTCCTTCTGGACAAAAACCTATAAATAAAATACAAGATATTAATTATATACAAATTATGTTAATTAAAGAATATTCCGGATGCCAATTAATTGACAAATGAGGCGCCACATCCTAGGATATAAGATACACTTGGGTTGTGCACTTTAATTAATAAGATTACCATAATATTAATATTGGATATTAATTGATTTTGGAAAAATAGATTTATGGTAATAAGATAAATATAATCAATTGGCAATATTTAGATTTTATTTAATATGAGATATTATAATAAAAAAGATAAATCAATCTAGGTGATTTTCCTTATTTTATTGGGAAAAATGTTTTCTTCTCCTCCATTCTATTGGGGCGCCGTTTTTGACTATAAATAAGAGGTGGGTGTCAAACTCTTTTGTACATCATAATTGCAAGAGCTTATAGTTCTTGTGTAAAATAGAGAGCATCCTATAGAGAGTTTGAGAGAGAGGATAAAGGCCGGTCTAGCAACCGGATTTTTTCCGATAGCAATCCAAGGAGGATTCCGGCGAGGAGTTCGTGTGGATATCGATAGAGGCCGGACGGGTGGACGGCTTGCGTACTGTACTACTCTCCGTTGACGGTCAAAGCGACGATCTTATAGATCATCAAAGGTATATTCCGTCAAACTACGTAACGTGTTTATTGCATTAAATGAAGAACGATCTAGAAAAGGAAATCAAATTTTAAATTCTGCTGCGTTAAACTAGTGATTTCCTAATAGTGGTATCAGAGCCAGACTTCGAGCTTAAGCAATAAGCACAATTTAATTGCGTAGTACAATTAATCGATAGATGAAATATCTAAATCACGAGACTGTTAAAACAAAAAACAAAAAAAAGGACGATTGGGGGGCTCGGCCAACTGGCGGCGGCCCCCTCCTCTGCTGCGGCGGCGGCTTTCGGGTTGCCGTCGTCGGCTGTCCTCTTCCAAACGGGGAGATCGACTTTTTCGTTTTGTGATATTTATTGTGCATAGATATCTCTTTTGTTTAGTTGTGTTATGTGTCCAACCAATGGTTAAAATAGTTTGGCCATAGGGAAACCATAGTGGCATATTAACCAAAATATTAGCCTTTCCAAATTTTGATTTGGAATAGACCTAGGCCCTTTTCAAATATTTGATTTGTAAAAGACCTAGGCCTAGGCCACTTCCAAAATTTTTGATTTTGAAAAGTGGCCAGGCCTAAACCAAATTTGGTTTAAGAAGATGCCTTTTGGTTTAGGAAACCAAAGGCATCCCTTTTGGTTAAGAACCAAAAGGAAAAGAAACAAATATGAGACCTTATAATTTTGATTTTAATTTTGAATAGTTCAAATTTTATATAATTAAAATTTTGAATCGATTTAAATTTAAATGTTAATTTTATTTTCGATTAAGTAATATAATTAATTAAAAGTTATTTAATTATTTGATGAGATAAAATAAGACGCATAAGTAGTTAAAAATTATAATTTGATCTTTTCATAAGATATAATTGTATGAAGTAGATATGTAGATATAATGTGATTATATGGACCCCGATTGATCATGGACTCGACCAATAGGATAGATGTGAATGTTTTCTTTATGTTGGTTTTTTGAAATTGTCCTAGGTCGTCATGAAGAACGTGACCTAGTTTACTTTTTGCATTTATCACATTCCCGTTAGCTCTCCCCCCCCCCCCCCCCCCCCCGTGTGCGGCGGGTGTAATTATTTATTAGATAGATTATTATGTAACAAGAATAGAGCAAGAAGACAAAGACCAAAGAGAGATAAAGAACCCATTGGCGTACAACAATAAAGATCCTATTGGCGGTTGCAGATACCCTTAGTTTGTGACCCGCGGTTTCGTCAGTTTGTATTCGTAACCGCACGTAGGAAAAGTCCATGATCATACCGGTTATTTTGTGCGCGGAATGTTGTGTATGTTTTACTTTATATGATATCATAGTAATATGCAAATAGTAGATGAGACCATAATTAAACGAAATTAATTAAGTGAATTAATTTAAAATTATTCCCACGCCAAAAATCGAGCCAAAATTGTCTTGCAATATTATAATGACGGTGAAGAGCCCTTGTTCGGATCCAACTGATCGGCCCTCGTCGGGAGTTGACCTACCACGGGTATATCATTATTATCGAGATATGATCGTTACGATATCTCATGAATACTTGGGTTACGACTCGACTAAAATCTTACGGTGATTGGCCCTCGTCAGGACCGTCTGATTTCAGAGACAAGGGGTTGACTATTACATAGAGATGTGAAACGCCAAAGAGTTGAATAGTCAGCCACTGGGAGCCGCATACGATGCGACTGGTAGGAGTACTTACCTTTCGAAATTATCTCGGTTGATCGGCCCTCGTCGGGAATCGAGCTAACTAGATGGTATCCCAGCCACTAAAGAATTATTTAAATTCTTGAAAGCCAATTGTGAATAGTTGGCTAGTGGGAGTAAAACCTTGTAAAATTTTAAGTGCAAGATTATGGTTTTAATACATGAGCTTTTACTTATTCTATCTTTATTTATTGTTGTAGATAATGCCAAACAAATTGAACCTTTGTTTTATCATCGACAATAAGCTTGATGAAACTAATTTTCTCGATTGGGAAGAAACCTCAAAATTGTTTTGAGGCACGAGAAGATTGGCTATGTCTTGGATGAGGCCCTACCGGAAAAACCCGCTGAGGGTTCGGCTGCGGATGCTGTCGAGAAGTATAACAAGCACTGTCCTGACAGTACTGATGCTACATGTATCATGCTTGCTTCTATGACACCTGAACGCGAAACGCACATGAGTCTATGGACGCCTACACAATCATGGTCCACCTAAAGGAACTCTATGCTTCTCAGTCTCACACTGAGAGGTACGAGTTCTCAAAGGCCCTGTTTGGTTGTAATATGGCATCTGGGACTGCTGTGGGGTCACACGTGCTTAAAATGATCGGTACATAGAGAGGCTTGGGAAGCTGGGCCATAGGCTGGAACGAGAATTGAGTATTGACTTGATTCTGCAATCTCTACCTGATTCATTCTCGCAGTTCGTGATGAATTATCACATGAACAAGATAGATTGCTCCCCTGTGGAGTTATTGAACATGTTGAAAACTGCTGAGGGCACTGTGGGGAAGGGAAAGCAAGTGTTGCTGGTCACTTCTAGCAAGGGCAAGGCAAAAGCCCAAAAGAAGTCCAAGAAGGCGTAGGTTGCACCTAAGCCAACGCCTAAAATAGCGAAAGACAAATCCAAGGATGCTTGCTTCCATTGCGGTGAGACCGGACATTGGTGGAGAAACTGCAAAGGCTTCTTGAGTACCAAGAAGAAGCATTCTGATGCTTCGACTTCAGGTATATTTATGATTGAGATCAACATTACTTCTTCTAAGTCTAACCATTGGGTATTAGATACTGGTTGTGGTTCTCATATTTGTACGAATATGCAGGCACTAGGTGTTGGAAGTAGCGCTCGAAAGACAATTTCTGTAATTATTTTTATAATTAATAAATGACAGATTTATTCTCATCTTATTATTTGCTTTGTGCTTATAAGAAATACACTACTGAAAACCCCAAGTCGTATCATATGTAGCCATATAACTTAGTGAGTGTCACATGTGAGGATTAAGTTTATGGTGATACACTTGAACTAGTAGTCCGTGGTGAACTTAATCAAGGTATGAGGTCTATTGATTAAACCACCATTAATGCGCCCAGAACACTTTATGGTGTGAATGTCTTATCCAGACCGTCGACATTGGTTGTCTGAGTAGGGCATTTATATATGATTAGTCATATAGGACTGGACCGACATTTCTCATATAATTCCGTGATTGAGAAATCTTATTAAATCACAAGATGATCATATATGGATTAACCTTAATCCTGAAGTGATTGCATACTCCTACTTGTTTCAAGATAGGGTTTGATGTGTTTGTTAAGGATTGCTAAGAGGCGCGGTCCGAATCACTTTCATGTTGGCACTATTCTGGAATAAGTGAGAAGTGTGTGTCTCACAGATATTGAATCCATTCCTTCCCGCGGGAAGTAGAAAGACAATCCCCTTATTTGTTAATCCTAGAAACTGATCGATCGGCCGAGTTCGTATTGGTTATGAACTAATTGATCACTAGTGGGTTAATGGTAAATAAGGATAAGATGTAATGAAGAAGGTTTACGGAAATAATCCCGCTTCGTTACAGATAGTCTATGGATGGTTAGTCTGTATGTAATGATTATATCAATGGACACTTATCGACTCGACTTTCTGAGAATAAGTTATATCTATAATCGATAGAGTTCAGTTTTGGATTTATGGTGGCGTAATTCCGGAATTAATAAGTTGAGTAGAAATATTCTATTCGATGAATATTTTATTCAATTTATTGTAGCTACATGTTATAGGTTCATGGTCCCCGGGTTGGCTCCTAACACGCGAGTGAATTCTCGTATTTTAGAATCTTGAGATAAAATTAAATTGTTGGTCTATTTAATGAATATGCAAAAAATTATTTATTTGGTAAATAATATATAAAATAGAAAAGACATTTTCTATTATCCCAAATGGCATAAAAATGGCGCCATATTATTTTGGCGCCAAATTTTCTCCTAATTAATTATAATGTGGATAATGTAATTATTTATGTATTAAATAATTATAAATAAGAAATTAGTTTTCTTATTGGATAAATAGGAAATTTGTTTTCCTATTGGATAAATGTTTAATTTTCCTAAAAGGAAAAGATAAATTTGTGAGTAAAAGATAAACTCTCAAGTTATTAGTTATATTTCTATTAAAAGAGAGTTTCTCCCAACACAAAATTGGATCCAACGCCATTTTGATAGAAAAATCCAACGCATATTTTTTGTAAAAATGAGAGAAATTTTGTTTTCTTGTCTTAGCCATTGGGAGAAGAAAAACTAGGGTTTTTCTTAAGCATATTCGAGGAGGTTCTATTATGAGGATCGACGTCCACCAGTCGTCGCTTGGAGATACAATCCGGAAGATCACGGCTTCTCTTTTGTTGGGTAATTTTACTAACCTTCTTGTAGATTATTAATTATTATGTGAATCATGTCGTGGTAAAATCGAAAAACGAATTTTGATTCGTTGGTTCCGCTGTGCATGATCAAGCGTCTCGATCGGTGCTGTGAATCAGATCTGACGATCCAATTATGGATCGGATCCGGATTCGGGTTTCTATATATCCAGCACTAAGAAGAACTAGAGAGCTAAGGAAAGGAGAGGTGGACCTACGCGTTGGGAATGGAGCAAGTGTTGCTGCACTAGCCGTAGGAGTTTATTTTCTTTCATTGCCCAGTGGGCTAGTACTTGAACTTAATAACTGTTATTTTGTTCATGCTCTTATGAAGAACATTATTTCTATTTCCGCTTTAGATATTGATGGATTTTCATTTATGTTTGAGAATAAATGTTGTTCTTTTTCACGTGATGGAATTTTTTATGGTACTGACATGCTTAGCAATGGTCTCTACATATTAGATATGAATGTTGACGTACTTAATATAAATAACAAGAAAGCCAAGACAAATGACTTGAATGAATCCTACTTATGGCATTGCAGACTTGGCCATATAAATAAGAATCGCATTTCCAAACTCCATAAAGATGGAATGTTGGATCAATTCGATTACGAATCGTTTGATACATGCGAAGCTTGTTTACTTGGTAGACAAAGTCACCTTTTAGTGGCAAAGGGATAAGATCCAATGAATTGCTTGAGCTCATACATACTGATGTATGCGGCCCAATGTCAATTCAAGCAAAGGAGGATACTCTTATTTTATCACTTTCACTGATGACCATTCTCACTATGGTTATATATACTTAATGAAGTACAAGTCTGAGGCCTTTGAAAAGTTCAAAGATCAGAAGTGAAGTGGAGAAACAACTAGGTAAGGAAATCAAAACAATTCGATCTGATCGAGGCGGAGAATACCTAGATGGAGAGTTTCAAGACTATTTGAAGAAGAATGGGATTCTACATGAATGGACCCCTCCCGGGACGCCTCAGATGAATGGCGTGTCTGAAAGGAGGAACCGCACCTTGTTAGACATGGTGCGATCCATGATGAGCCACGCAGTTCTCCCAAAATCATTTTGGGGGTATGCTCTAGAATCCGCATCCTATACACTGAACCGAGTTCCAGCAAAGACGGTTGAATCCATACCATACGAGGTATGGCATAAGAGGAAACCGAGTCTAGCATATCTTAAACCTTGAGGTTGTCCGACTTACGTGAAGCGGATGATGCCTGACAAATTAGAGGCTAGATCTGACAAATGTCTATTTCTAGGCTATCCTAGAGAAACTAGAGGATACCAATTTTACCATCCCGAGGAACAAAAGGTGTTTGTTTCCAAGACTAGCCACTTTTTGGAGAAAGAGTTTATTCTGGATAGGGTCAGTGGGAGTAAGATTGATCTCGAAGAAATTCGAGAACCACTTACGGATAACAGTCAGTTGATGGAAGTAGCAGACTCGCCATACACTGGTGTGACGTCAGCTTCTACCATGGACACACTAGCACCTCAAAGATCCACCAGGGAACGCCGTGAACCCGAAAGGTACACTGGCGTGTATCTCATGGAAGATGAGGACCCTAGAACTTATGAGGAAGTGCTATTAAGGCATGACAAAGAGAAATGGCTAGAAGCCATGAATTCTGAAGTGGAATCCATGAAAGACAACCAAGTTTAGAACTTAGTTGATCCACCTGAGGGAATAGTTCCTATAGGGTGTAAATAGGTATTTAAGAGAAAGACCGACATGGATCGCAACGTGACTACCTACAAGGCTAGGTTAGTGCCAAAAGGTTACAAGCAAAGACAAGGAGTTGACTATGACGAAACCTTTTCGCCTGTTGCCATATTAAAATCCATTAGAATTTTCCTTGCTATTGCAGCATACCATGATTACAAAATCTGGCAGATGGATGTGAAAACAGCTTTCCTTAATGGGAACCTGTTTGAGGAAGTGTATATGACACACACTGAGGGTTTCACAACCGATGACGCCGGGATGGTGTGTAAACTGCAAAGATCCATTTATGGATTAAAGCAAGCTTCTCGGAGTTGGAATCTTCACATTGATGAGATAATCAAACAGTTTGATTTCATCAAGAACGAAGATGAGCCCTGTGTTTACAAGAAGGCTAGTGGGAGTGCCATTGTGTTCTTAGTGCTTTATGTTGACGACATATTGCTCATAGGGATGATGTGCCTATGTTACAATCAGTCAAAGCTTGGTTATCCAAGAACTTCTCAATGAAGGACTTGGGTGAAGCAGCCTATATTCTAGGAATAAATATCTATAGAGATAGATCTAAGAGGTTACTTGGTTTGTCACAATCCACCTATATAGACAAGATGCTGAAGAGATTCAGCATGGAGCAGTCCAAGAAAGGATTGCTGCCCATATCACATGGGGTCTACCTGTCGAAGGGAATGAGTCCCAAGACAGAGGAGGAAAGGGCACAAATGAGTAAGATCCCTTATGCTTCGGTAATCGGGTCTATCATGTATGCCATGTTGTGCACTAGACCAGATGTCTCGTACCCTCTTAGTATGACTGGTAGGTACCAGTCCAATCTTGGTGATGGTCACTGGATTACTGTCAAGAATATCCTCAGGTACTTAAGGCGTACTAGGGATATGTTCCTAGTTTTTGGGAACGATGATTTAGTATTACGAGGTTATATAGATGCCAGTTTCCAAACTGACAAGGATGACTTTAAGTCACAGTCTAGATTTGTTTTCACGCTTAACGGCGGAGCGGTGAGTGGAAGAGTTCCAAGCGGGAGACTACTGCAGACTCTATAACGGAAGCCGAATACATAGCAGCCTCGGAGGCGGCAAATGAAGCAGTTTGAATGAAGAAGTTCATTACTGAACTTGGTGTGGTTCCCTCCATTGAAGGTCCAGTGCCTCTGTACTGTGATAACAATGGGGCGATATCTCAGTCAAAGGAACCAAGGTCTCATCAAAAGTCCAAACATGTGCTACGGCGCTATCACTTGATTAGAGAGATAGTTGATAGAGGAGATGTAAAGATAGATAAAGTCTACACGGATGATAACATAGCTGATCCGTTAACCAAGGCGTTGTCTCAAGCAAAACATGAGAAACATGTTCACATGCACGGGCTTAGGCATATGGGAGATTGGATTTAGGCCAAGTGGGAGATTGTTGAATAGGTGTCCTAAACCCAACCGGGTTGGACCGGATCCGACCGGGTCGGGTCGTTTACAGTCTATTTAGTTCATGTAATAACTTTATTATGATTAATAAAAGCACTTATGTTATTATATATTGTTTATCTTCATATTATTTGTTGTATATATATAGTAACGTCCCTAGTGTCAAACTATGATAGAGAAACCATGATAGTGATTATGGTTGATGAGATATCTAATCACTCTAATAAGTTTGATGCTTAAATGTCTCTAGTCTTGTGTATTGTCAAATAGGACATTGACAGTATAACCAGACTAGCACGTATTAGATGTCTTCTATCTTATAGAAGGTAGTGATAGATCTCGTCTATCGAAGTGTAGAGACACTTGGACTGTACGTGGACGTGTATTAGAGAATGCGTACGTTAGACTGATCCACTTACATTAAGTGTCACACTATGTGGCGGTTGTGTAATTATCCTTTAGACCGGAGTCTTTATGGTATCACGGTGTGGATTGTCATGCTTTGACACTATTGAGATTTCCCCTAGCCACAGGGCGATCATGCGGTAATGATTGGGTGTGATATTGTGTATCCTATGATTGGGATCGAATATCCGAAATGACCTTCTTATAAGGAATGTCTAGCTCTCGAGAATCTTTGCAAAGTGGGAGTAAATGTATTATTCCGAGAGGGCATGATATCCAGATTATAAGATATGATCGTTAATGTATTGACACTCGAGATACGATCGTATGGATATTTACAGTGATATGATTGTAAGTTACATGGTAATTGCTTCACATGAAAGGTAGCAGTCATTGCTTTTGACTCTTCCGATGATTAGGCGTCACGGTGTGTTGCTAGACGCTATCCCGTGATCGTCAGGCATGAAGGGCATTTTAGTAATTTGCACTTTGTGTCTATATCCAACATATTCGGAAGTCTATCGGGTCACACACATATGAACATCGAGTCGGATTAAAATGCGGTTATAGTTGATAACCAAATAATGAAAGTTTATCTCTAGACTATAAAGGTTATAGTGGTAAATTAATATGGTGGTATTTATTTATTTTGAATAAATAAAATACAAGATATTAATTATATACAAATTATATTAATTAAAGAATATTCTGGATGCCAATTAATTGACATATGGGGCACCACATCCTAGGATATAAGATACACTTGGATTGTGCACTTTATTTTTATTTTTTAAAACAACTTTATTTTATTAATGGAAGAAATAAAGTGCTACAAAAAGTTCGCCATATCCCGGCCCGCCCCAAGTTTGCGTGATAGAATGCATAGCATGGCCTCCTTAAACCCTGTGTGTGACAAACCCAGTGTAGGAAAATCCATCACACAGGGAAGAGTACTATGCATTCCCAAAAAAACCCAAACTCCAAAAATATGTACAACAGTGGAAAGCATAAGTAAAAGAATGGCGTCTGTGTGTCTCGAATCTTGTAGGAGTGAAATGTGACTCGATCGCTGATTATACATCCGAAAGTATAATACATCCCAGTCGTCGTCGTTCATAAACCGTTTCATCCACTTGAGAGTATGTAACGTCCAGTTCCGATCCTGAGCATTGGCTACAACCATCACGTAAGGCAAAACATCACAAAGCAATAAAAGAGGGAGCACCATTGTAATCCATGAAAGGAACAAAAACACCTGAATTGCACCCCTATCAGAGTGGTAGGGGTGCTTCCAAGGCTCAATGCACTCCAGAGATCCAGTCCCGTTGAAAGGAGGTGTATCAAAAGACTCTGTCCACATCACCAGCACGCAGGATAAGTGGAAAATACCAAGCACAATCCAATGAGTAAAGTAGATAAAGAACAAAAACACCTGGTTTGCACCCCACCAGGACAGGAGGGGTGCATCCATGTAAGCAGAGGGAGTGGTATGTAAGCGTTTTGACTCTTAGGGTGCCTTCCTTGTCTGCAGTCTGTCAATCTGTAAACACTGTGTAACGCAGTACAAAGTAGAATCGTAACAAAAATGGGAGAGTAAATGAGGGGAACAACACGACCTGGTTTGCACTCCTCACAAGTGAAGAGTGATTCCTGGTGTCTGAGCGACATGTCGGATATGAGGTGGTCCATGTAGATCATCGTGAATAAGCTGCAAAATATGTGATAGGACATCCCTCTGTTGAGCGAAAATCCGATTCTCCCCTTCCAAAGCAGCTAGGCCGTCCGCAACCCCGTTGCACTCTCTCTAAACGTGTGAAATGGTATACGACATCGAGCGCAGGATGTGATGTATCTGAGTAATGAAGAGACATAAGGGCCATCCTCCGTCCTTCCCACCCGACATAAAGCGAGTCAGATTCAATATCCACGGGCTGATTCTTATTACACAACCGAAGCCTGAATAGTAGAGCTTTAACCTCAGCGTCCACAACGGTACCCTGGCCAAAGCAAGCATGAAAGGCCAAAATGAATCTTCCAACAGAATCACGTAGAATACATCCTCCATAAGCAATGCCATGCCGAACACTCCCATCCACGTTTAACTTAGTATTCCTAGGAAGGGGCGGTTTCCACCGCAAAGAGATCAACTGACGTTTAGGACCGGATTTGAATTTGAACGGCCTGAAGAAAGGCGTCCCTTTATCAGTTCCCAAGACAGATGCGTCCAAATCCCGGTGGAAAGCAAGTTGCCTGACGGCCCGCTCAATAAGAATGATAGTCCGCTGAGTAGAAGGTTGTATATCATCGTGCCGATATTGGTTTCTCGTCGCCCAAATACCCCAAAAGACAACCACAGGTAAAAAGCGGCACAATCCCAGAAGTAGGTGTAAATCTGAGGCCAAAATGATTCATGAAGTAGGACCAAATTGCAACGGCGAAAGGGCAATCAATAAAGAGATGTCGGATGTCCTCCCCGTGAGAGCAAGCAAAACACTTAGTTACCAAAGGGATACCACGGCGCTGAATGTTAGGGTCCGTAGGTAAAATGTTATGAAGGAGCCTCCAAGCAAAGAAAGAGGTCTTGAGAGGTAAAAGGTTGTTCCAAATCATCTTGTAGATAACGTTCTCAGGGTGGTGAGTGCGCGTCATGTCCCACGCTGAGCGAGTGGTGAACCTGCCATCAGGGGTACGGGACCATATGAGCTCGTCAGCTGTACCAGGCATGATTGGAACAAGCAAAATCTCCTCAATAATGTGTGAGGGGAGAAGAGAATGCAAAAGGTGAGAGTCCCACTTGCCGTAACCCAAAATTCATTAATCTTCCAGAAACGATCTTGAGGAGGGTTGCCCAAGTCAAGCGTAGTCCATTTGTCCCTCCAGAAGTCGATATTACCCTTATTTACTCTCCAAGTGATAGCATGCTCTGCAAAATCCCTCATCATCCAAACTCTCTTTAGCATAGGTGTAGACAGCGTTGGTTCAGGAGCATCCAACGGGGATTGATCAATAATATAAGTATTATAGATAGCTTTAGCCCAGATACCTTTTTCTGCCTTAAACGGACCCATAACTTGATCGCAAAAGTGTCACTCACATCAAAAAGGCTGCGTACCCCCAAACCACCTTCCGAAGTCGGCGTACACAATTTATCCCAAGATTTCCAATGAATGCGACCCCCGTCAGGTCCACTATCCCACAGAAACTTATGAAAGATGCGATGAATAACCTCTTTCGGGGGAACAAGGACTTGAAGGATGTAAATCGGAATAGACGTTAAAACATGCCTGAGAAGAATAAGCTTACCCCCAAAGGACAGTAGTCTGGTACCCCAGTGGTGAAGCTTCCTCTGCACCTTATCAATGCTATCCTGGTAGAACAAAATGCGATTCCGACACCGAAAAAGAGGTTCACCCAGGTAACGAAAGGGCATATCCTCGCTCTTAAAGCCTAAAATATTGTGCACCCATCCTGCCTTTGTTGGCGACAGCTTATGGCCGATGAAAGTGCTTTTGGTGGAATTAAGACGTTGTCCCGAGACAAGCTCATAATGGTGGAACAGCTCCTTGATGCCCCTCAGTCTTTTCCAATTGCAGCGGGTGAAAATGGTCGTATCATCAGCAAAAGCTAGATAGTGAATACCTTTGACCTTCGAGTGAAACTGCATGCCAGGATTCTGATCCATAAAATCATTAATGAGCCGCCCTAAATACTCAGCGGCTAGGACAAAAAGAGCAGCCGACAGAGGGTCGCCCTGCTTTACACCACGAGTAGCATGAAATGCGTGGAAGGAGTACCGTTGAGCAGGATGTAAAACCAGTTATCCGCAACGGTTCTGAAAATGAGGTCAACAAACGGCTCATGGAAGCCAAACATCCTCAGCATCTTCATTATAAAACCCCAATCCATGTGGTCACACGCCTTCTCCATATCTAATTTGAGCATAATATTGGGGCTCCAGATCTTTTTATTAACATTTTTACAAAGCTCCTGAGCCAACAAGATATTATCAGTGATGCATCTGCCAGGGACGAAGCCAGTCTGTTGTTCCGCGATCAGCAAGGGGAGATAAGCATTCAAACGCTGCATGATAATTTTGGTGATAATTTTGGAAAAGACGGTGCAGAGACTGATTGGCCGAAAGTCCTTCCATTTATCAGCCCTTGCTTTTTCGGAAGAAGGAGGATCGTGGAGGTAGAGAAATAATGAGGAAGGTGCCCTCCCTTGAAAAAGTCACCAACAGCCGAGACAATATCATGCTTAATGATCTGCCAGCAAGCCTTAAAAAATGTGACGTATACCCATCCGGACCAGCAGCACTATCAGAGCTCATAGATAAAATCGTAGCATGGATCTCTTCAAGAGAAGGGGCAGCCATAAGGGTCTGGTTCTGATCCAAAGAGATTTGAGGAAGGGTAAAATGAATAAGGGGAGTACCCATACCTTCCCTATCCGCCGAGAAAAGCTGCTCATAAAACCGTACAGAAGAAAGACGGATGTCATCCTGATTATCAATCCAATTACCATCGTCTGCCTTTATCCGATGAATGTAGTTCTGGTTCCGTCTCTGTTTACATATAGCATGAAAATATTTACTATTTGCATCCCCAGCTTCAATCCACTTTACCACAGCTTTCTGTTTGAGCAACCGAGTCTCTCTGCTAATACACTTCTCGTATTCCAACGTGGCATGTTCCAATTTAAGCTTAGAGGCTGGCGTCCCCTCTTGATCATGGATGACCGTGCAGTCATTAACCTGTGCCAACGCCCGCTTAGTATTCTCGAAGATATTGCCATAAACCACATGGTTCCACTCAGTTAATTTGAAAGCCAGCTTCTTAAGTTTCTTACCCAAAAGATGCATGCCCTGGCCGTCCTTAGACTCTTCCTACGACGCCTTCACCAAATCCAGAAAAGAACTATCTTCCGTCCAAACATTAATAAATTGGAAGGAGGACTTACCTGTTTTCTGTGAACCACATATCATCAAAAGCGGACAATGATCCGAATGCACTCTGGTTAGATGAGAGACTTTCATGGTGTTAAAATGATCCAGCCACTTGGCATTAAAGAAAACTCTGTCCAAGCGTTGCCACATGTTGCGATTAAACCAAGTGTAAGGAGAACCCTCAAAGGAAGCTTCAGTGAGATTAGCCCCCTGAATGCAGTCATTGAAATCTTGCATGTCATTCGACCTAGGAGGACCTCCCCCTTTTCTTTCATCAGCCTGACGAATAGTGTTAAAGTCCCATCCAAGGATCCAGGGTTTGTCAACATTAGCAGCCCTATCGAGAATCGTTTGCCAGAGAGCTTGTCTAGGAATTCGACTATGCTTGGCGTAAATTCCAGATATCGAAAAATGGTTCCCATTTTGATCCGTGACATCAGCCGTACACATCTGGTCACCATCCACAATGAAAGAGCAATTCACCACAGACCATAAAAACCAGATTTTACCTCGCGGAAAAGATTGTGAGAAGTCAAAGCCCAGTTTATGACGGATAAGAGAAATGAACTTATCTGAACAAAGAGGTTCGATAAGAACAAGGATCTTAACATTATTCTATCTACAAATGTTCTTTAAACAAGTTTGGGTGGTATCATTACTTGCTCCACGCATATTCCAAAACAAAAGATTGATCGGACTAAACATCAGAAGAGCGTAAGTGATAAGTTTGAGAAAGTACCGTGTCTTGTGGTGTGGATTTAGGTTTCCCCTTTTTCTTCCCTTTCTTAGAAGTGCCAGGGATAGAAGTTGATTCATCCGTCTTGTTTATGGTTGCCTCGGGGATTTCTGCCGGATTAGAGACAGGAGTATCCTGTAATCCCTTAGTCGAGGTAGTGTGAGCGTCGACAGACGTGTCATCAGGCACAATATCTTCAAGATGAGGGTCATTTCCTTTATCAGTACTTTGATAAGGAGGAATGTTACCCACTCCACCATCAGGATTAAGAGGATCTTGCACATGATTGATAACCAAATGCACTGGACGCGCCGCCTCTTTTGTCACTTCTATCTCAATCCCAGAATTAACCATGCGTTGGTCAAGCTTAGAATGGAAGTCCAGTAAATCCGTTTTCACAATAATATGATCGGAGTCCTTCCCCGCTGATTACTCTGTGATTGGATTGTGCACTTTAATTAATAAGATTACCATAATATTAATATTGTATATTAATTGATTTTGGAAAAATAGATTTATGGTAATAAGATAAATATAATCAATTGGCAATATTTAGATTTTATTTAATATGAGATATTATAATAAAAGAGATAAATCAATCTAGGAGATTTTCCTTATTTTATGGGGAAAAGATTTTCTTCTCCTCCACTCTATTGGGGCGCCACTTTTGACAATAAATAAGAGGTGAGCGTCAAGCTCTTTTGTACATCATAATTGCAAGAGCTTATAGTTCTTGTGTAAAATAGAGAGCATCCTATAGAGAGTTTGAGAGAGAGGAAAAAGGCCGGTCTAGCAACCAGAATTTTTCCGATAGCAATCCAAGGAGGATTCCGGCGAGGAGTTCGTGTGGATATCGATAGAGGCCGGACGAGTGGACGGCTTGCGCACTGTACTACTCTCCGTTGACGGTCAAAGCGACGATCTTATAGATCATCAAAGGTATATTCCTTCAAACTACTTAACGTGTTTATTGCATTAAACGAAGAACGATCTAGAAAAAAGAAATCAAATTTTAAATTCCGCTGCGTTAAACTAGTGATTTCCTAATAGTTCATATGGTGTTTATTGAACAAGTACCTGTACACAACCTTAATTGCCATCTACCACTTCCAAAAATAGAGAAATGCTCTTTAAACGTAGAAACACTACGTTTGAATCTACGTTTAAACGTAGAGAAATTCACATTTCCATACGTTTGTAAGTATGTTTTGTTTCTATTTGTGATAAATTTGTTTATGTAGGGTTTTGAATACTATATTGAATGTCTATAATACATTTTAAGTTGTCATCTAAGTTGATATTGAATGAGTTAATAATGACTTGAATTGGATTTTTTTTTTAAACAGATACTATGATTGTTGTCTCATTCAATGGAAAATTTGTTATGGTGATATTAGAATGGATCGTTATTGTGAAACGTATTAATGGATTGTAGTAAGTTATTAATGGATTGTAGTAATGATTGTATTAAGTTATTAATCGGATTCAATCTTTTTATATACCTTTGTTCACATATGTTTAAGATCTCCTTCCGAAACCATTATTCTCCGTAGAAGCTCTATAGAGAGAAGCACTAGAAAAATGTCAAGATCCTCTATTAAGAACACTTATGAAAGTAGTGTGTGTAATTAGTGTTATATAGTAAACGACGTAAGTAATTTCAACAAAAAGGTTTTAGATTAAATACTCATCAAAACACAACACAAAAGGAGGCTTCACCAAAATAATTGTAGCTAACAACATACACCAAAATAGTAGTAGCTAACAACATACACGAAAATAGTAGTAGCTAACAACATTCACCAAAAATACCTACATATCTAAGTATCTAAGGACTGATTAAATACCCGCACACAAAGTTTATGTCTTATTAAAGGCATATTATCAGCTGTGATCATAGTAAATTTTTCTTTATGCAGCAAATGCTCAGTGTGCTTCACCGTGTATACCCACAGTCACCCCTTTACAGTATGTAATTTTTTTGTAATCAAAGGATAAGAATAGTGTAAACTGTATAATATGATAAGTAGTTTGAAGTTTATAACACTTACGGGATTGGCATTTGTGGTATGTGATCAGCTGATACTACTCTGACCGCAAAAGGAAGCTTCTGTGGATCAAGCATTTGTGGGAGTTCACGGAAACAAGCATCCATCTCCAACACTCTCCTCAACGAAACACCCCACGCTCTAATACAATCCTTCACTTCATCCTTATATCGTTGGCCCGATAGACAATCAAACACCCTAATCTTCCACTCGGGAATAGACACTTGGACAGCTACCCAGTGACCACGAGTAATAGCTGTTCGGTAAAAACGTGTTTTAAATTTATAATTACCGGAACACCCCAAGTATAAGGTTCGTAGTATAGGGTGTTACCGAGTCGTCCTAAGGGAATCGTATGATTATCAGATCAAGGAACAATTATTCTATCGATTGTGTCACGACTATTAACTACAACTAGGGTTTAAACTAATTAAACTATAAAAAAACAATGAACAGTAATTAAGATGATGAACAGTACGATGAACAGTAACTTGGAACAGAAAATTTGCAGAAAAATAACAATTAATAACTAGGGTTCCTAAAAAACAGCTAAACGTAGCAATCAAATTGAACTAATCTTAAACTAATGAAATTAAAATCGAATGAACTAATGAACTAAGAATCTAAGCTAATATGCAAAAAGTTACGAACTTTCTTATGAATTTAAAGGACAGTAGAACGACACGAATCCACCAAACAACCACCACCCGACCAAGTCATGAATTGAGTTATATTTCTTGGTATGATCTAACCTAAATTCGATCTAGTTTCCTTAATCAAATTTACTTAGCTTTTGTTTTCTTTCTCAAGTAAAACAAAATTAACAATTTAAGAACATGATCACGAGATCGTCTCCGAATCCCCTACCCAATCAATAATAAACAATCTCTTGAATTATTACTAATCGTATCAAAAGAACGGTTCTATATATGAATCCAATTCTCATTAAAATTCAAAACAGATAAACGTTTCATTGATTTCTCAATCTAATAAACCAAACATTCAAATCTATTCAATTGATAAAGAAATTAAAATTCAAACTCACTAAACAATTGCTACTCGAAAATCCCTTGGTTGTGATGGTGTTGTGTTGGCTTCATCCTGTTGTCCTACTACGAACTGTTTAGCCCTCAATCATCCTTGATCTCCAAGAGAGGATTGAAAGAAGAAGACTCATGTTTTTAGTGTGTATGTTGCGGCTGCTCTGTGTAAAATTCTGATTATTAGGGTTGAAAATACGCTGCCTTATATAGAATTCTAAAGTCGGTTTAGGCGATGCGGCGGCTAGACGCCCGTCCAAGAGAGTGGACGTCCGTCCGGCTTGTAAAACTTATTTGAGTCGGGCCGAGCCGGGATTGGACGCACGTCCTATGCAAAATCGGACGCTCGTTCGCTAAAAATCATCAAACTCGAATCAAAAATCTCCTTCGGACACCGATCCGGAATAGTGGACGCCTTGATCCGTGGACGCCACATCAAACGTGCGTTCAACTTGGTCAAAAAGTGATTTTCTCATCTTTATCTTCAACCGACTTCCCCTTTATCTCTTTTCCTTCGTATAAACTCGATCCTTGACACCATTTAATCCTCTTTTTAGCTCGAAAAGTGTATATCTACAAGGGGGTAAAAACATGCAAACTGTAGAAATATATATATATAGATAGAAAATGACTAATAAACCACATAAATAGCTCGAATTTGCATTTTAATCCTTTTCATACACAACCCCTCAATATTTCAATTAAACTCCTACTTTTCTATAAAAAGTAATAAAATACGAAGAATATTGTTACGGAATAAAGCGATAAAAACCATAAAATTCACCGTTAACAACTCCCCCACACTTAAAATTTTGTTCGTCCCGAACAAAATAATCAAAACTAGCTCACTTTCATACAATCCACATAGATCCCTAACTCACGTAACAAAAGATACAACAACTATAGCAATTAATACCAACATAGAGATAGATTCGGTGTGTGTGTGTCAAGCCCTTTTCAATCTCCACAATCCTCTCAAACAAGTACCCCTTCAAATAGTTTAATGACTTTCCTAGTTATAGACGGTAATTGTTCCACCCAAAGTCTTCCCGCGCACTCGCAGGATAATCCCTACAACATATCTTTTAGTTTATACTAGGTATAAGATTAACGATAACCAAGTCTTTATTTTTTCACTTTGATACGCATATTAGAATGAGCTCTTACCCGTCATAGTAGAATAGGATGTTTCGTGATAACACCCTACCTTACTCAAATCATAAGGTAGCTTCTTCTAACTGTCGTGAGCTCTTAGTCATCATAGTGGTATAGGACATTTCGTGATAATGCCATAACTCACTCCAATCATCGACTAGCTTCCGACATACACATTTATTTATTTTTTATATTCTTTTTTCCGAGACATTAGTTACGTTTCACTTATCACATTCAAACTTTCAGATATTCACAGTACACGTTCTGAACTTAGGTGTTACTTCACTGTTACTATTAAGAACAAATATCTCTAAAATAAATTACTAAAATAATGAAAGGATAAAGTTCAAAATTATTGCGTCAATATCAAAGGCTTTCGTGAGTATGAAATGAATACTATCTCAAATCAGTAAAAACATGCTATAATTATCTCTCAAAGTCATATAAAATCATTGTCAGGAAACTACAACTAGCAAGCCTTTGTTTCAATTACATGCTCAAGATTTACAAATATCCAAGTGTAAATTTAAAATTTCACTATTTATCAAAGATCACAAATATTTACTCATACTGTCGAAAATAAAGCATGAATTGCACCCCCGCAGACTTAAATCACATTATGTCCTCAGAATGTGCAAATAAAAGGAAAGAATACTTAGCTGGTTCCAAAGATGGTTGTCGGCAGTAGAATGGCAGTGGTCAGGCCGGACCATGGAGAAACCGCTGCACTCATATCAGGAACAGACAACATTGAAAGTAATAACTTGCAAACCTGCGCAAACGTATCTGCAACACTCGACATAACAGATAATCTCGGGGTATACGGGGTATATGAGTAAACATGTATACACATAAAACAACCACAAATAGGACAAGGATAACCAACACACAACTCACCAAGGTTTTATTCCTAATAACCTAAAAACTCGAACTAAAAAGAAATACTTAAACGACTAGGTCGCTCCTAGTAGCGCTTCTTTTATGTCATTAGCTTGACACAGATTTCAAAGTCAACCCGGATCGGGCCACTTTGGTTTGAGGCTAACCACTTCTCTGTCAGAATCAGAATGACTAGAACGGAAATGGTTTTCGCCACAACAACAAGTCAAGTGCGCGAGAAAATCATGAAATTTTTCTCTCCAGACAACACTGACTCTTTTCTTCTTGTTCTTGTTTCTCAGCTTCGGCTGAGGTATGCTAACAGGCTCAGGAGCATTGACAGAAGGATCTGCAAGGATAGGGGTAATAATGTCATCATCCACTCCAAAGAAGTCGGACGGAATCTCTTCACAAATAAACGACTCAACCGTTTCATTTCTCTTTTGAAAGTATAGTACTTCAGGCTTTTCCTTGGGTTGCCCAAAGTACTTCTTAATCCTTTGACCATTGACTTTGAACGGTTGATCGCCGTACCCTTTCAACGTAATGGCTCCACCAGGATGAACATCAAGAATCTCAAAGGGGCCAGACCATCTAGATTTTAGCTTACCGGCAAACAAGTGGAGCCGGGTATTATACAGCAGAGCCATGTCTCCCACCTTGAATTCCCGATCTTTAATCTTAGCATCGTGGAGTGCCTTCGTTCTTTCCTTACTGATTCTCGAATTCTCGTAGGCACGGAGTCGGAACTCATCGTTCAATTGCAATAATCTCTTTTCCCCACAAAGCTGGCTATCGAAATTCAAGAATTTAATAGCCCAGTAAGCTCTGTGCTCAAGCTCGACTGGTAAATGGCATGCTTTGCCATAAACCATTTGGAAGGGTGACGTACCCATAGGGGTCTTAAACGCAGTGCGATAGGCCCAAAGTGCGTCATCCAACTTCAGACTCCAGTTGGATCTATTTGAGTTCACGGTCTTTTCTAAAATTCTTTTGAGGCTTTGGTTGCTTATCTCGACTTGTCCACTTGTTTGGGGATGATATGGTGTACCGATTTTGTGTCTAACACCATATTTCTCAAGAACTTTATCAAGCGGCGCGTTGCAAAAATGAGTAACTTCGTCACTAATGAGGGCTCTAGGACAGCCAAATCTGGTGAAGATATTCTTTTGCAAGAATTTCTTCACAACTTTGTGATCATTAGTTTGGGTGGCTATTGCCTCCACCCACTTGGAGACGTAGTCTACACAGACGAGAATGTATTTATTTCCACACGACGATGGAAAGGGTCCCATGAAATCAATTCCCCACACGTCGAAGACTTCGCATTCCAGAATGGGTCTAAGTGGCATTTCCATCCTATTACTCTGCCTCCCAATTCTCTGGCACCTATCGCAACCTTTACAAAAGGCTTCTGCGTCCTTAAAAAGAGTCGGCCAGTAGAATCCGGCTTGGAGGATTTTTGCAACTGTCTTGGGTGTTCCGTAGTGCCCTCCTGTGGGACCACTATGACATTGCTCCAGAATATCCCATTGCTCATGGTCCGGAACACACCTTCTAAGCAACCCGTCTTTACAGACCTTGAACAGATGAGGATCCTCCCACACGAGATATTTTAGATCAGAAAAGAACTTCTTCTTCTCCTGATACGTCATTTCCTCTAAATGTCCACTTGCTAAATAGTTGACGTAATCAGCGTACCACGGCCTAACAGTATCAAGCTTCATCAATTGCTCAGTAGGGAAATCGATGCCTATTTCCTTGTGATTTACGCCACCCTCATTTACTAGGTGAGACAGATGATCAGCCACAACATTATCACTACCCTTCTTATCTTTGATCTCAAGGTCAAACTCTTGCAAAATTAGAATCCATCTGAGTAACCTTGGTTTTGCATCTGCTTTGTCCATAAGGTAGCGTAGGGCTGCATGGTCGGTCCAAACTATAACTTGAGACCCTAGAAGATAACTTCTAAACTTGTCAATAGCAAAAACGACGGCTAAGAATTCCTTCTCAGTCGTGGTGTAATTTCATTGAGCCGGGTTCAAGGTGCGGCTCACATAGTAAATGGGCCTGAACTTTTTATCAATTCTTTGACCTAAAACTGCGCCGACTGCGTAGTTAGAGGCATCACATAATAATTCAAAAGGCTTAGTCCAGTCAGGTGCGATTAAGATAGGGGCACTGATGAGCTTTTCCTTCAGGCAATTGAAAGCTTCTTTGCATTTCTCATCAAACAAGAACATAACATCATCTTTAAGAAGGTTAGATAAGGGCTTGGCTATTGTGGAAAAGTACTTAATAAATCGCCCGTAGAAGCCAACATGACCAAGAAAACCGCGTACCTCTTTGACGAGTTTTCGGGTACGACATTTTTTCAATGGCTTCTACCTTAGCCTTATCAACTTGAATACCACTTCGGACACCTTGTGTCCCGAACAATCCCTTCATCTACTTGAAAATGGCATTTCTCCCAGTTAAGCACTAAATTCTTTTCAACACAGCGTTGAAGTACCATATCTAGATTCTCCAAGATCTCATCGAAGCTATCGCCATAAACTGAGAAGTCGTCCATGAAGACTTCCATACATTTTTCCACAAGTCCATCGAAAATGGCCAACATGCACCGTTGGAATGTTGCTGGTGCATTGCATAACCCGAAAGGCATTCTGCGAAAAGCAAAAGTGCCAGATGGGCACGTAAACGTGGTCTTCTCCTGGTCATTAGGGTCGATGGCTATCTGGAAGTAACCAGAATATCCATCGAGGAAACAATAATACTTATGACCACCCAGTCTTTCAATAAGCTGGTCAATGAAGGGTAAGGGGAAATGGTCTTTGGCGGTGACTTCATTCAATCTGCGATAATCGATGCAGACTCTGTAGCCAGTCACAAGGCGTAAAGCTATCTCTTCACCCTTTTCATTCTTTTCAACGGTGATACCTCCCTTCTTTGGCACAACTTGGGTGGGGCTAACCCACTCACTGTCGGTGATTGCATAGATGATTCCCATGTCTAACCACTTTATAACTTCTTTCTTGACAACCTCCTGCATATGCGGATTCAGCCTTCGCTGAGGTTGTCTTACTTTCTTAGCTCCTTCCTCCGTTCGGATTTTATGCATGCACACATCGGGGCTGACTCCTCGGATATCACCCACTTGCCAACCGAACGCGAGGATGTTCTTTTCAAGCACTTTTATCAGCAGTGCTTCTTGCTCGGACTCGAGTTTCGAAGAGATGATCAAGGGCAATTTATCACCATCCTTAAGAAAAATGTACTTAAGGTGTTGAGGAAGCGGTTTAAGCTCCAAGTCAGTAGGTGGTTGCTCAATACTAGATTTTAAAGGGCCACCTTTTTCCTTTTGGGCTTGAAGTGGTTGACGTAGAACACCTCATCTTCCCTAGGCATAACCCCAGAAAGATACTGGATAACATCATCCATAGGTATCCTTCTGTCAGTACATGCTTCCTCCTTCTGATGCTTGATCATCTTTCTCAACTCTTCTTCTTCTAGCTCCTCCGCTAGCTGTTCCCAATCATCAACCTCCTAATGAGTAGTCTCTCTCCAGAAATCCACTTCGTCCCAACTACCCATCAGGGCTTCCTCTTCTCCAGGGTTAAAGTCATTCTGATGCAGCTCTTTTAAATCATCGTTCATTGCTGGGAAATTCCATGTTTCTTTTTCATTGACAAGCTCAGTGTGAGCAAGTCGTGAAGACGACTCGTCAGAGACTACGGCCTGTAATGAACTAGAAGATGGTCCATAGTCAGCTTGATCTTCAATGTTTATAACTTCGAAAACACCTATCTCTGTTAGCTCTTCTGCTTCTTCAGAGTTGGCATCTTTTTCGTCCTCATAAATTGCTTCAACGAGCGAGATTTCTTCAATCAAGGGTGTCTCAGGACTTTGCCCTCGTGTGAAGGTGACAGATGTATCATCAACTCTAAGTGTAATCTGACCCTTACAGAAATCAATGAGGGCGGCAAAGGTGTCTAAAAAGGTCCGGCCTAGAATTAGAGGCATCTCTTTGTCAGGTGGGTAGTCTAAGATAACCCAGTCGGTAGGGAAAACCAAATGCTCAACATAAAGAAGAACATTAGTAACACAACCGGCTGCTGAGCGGCTAGATCGGTCTACCATCTGTAAGGAAATAGGGCGTTCCCGCATTCTTTTATGTAAACCGAGCTTTTTGCAGACGTTCAATGGCATCACATTTATAGAGGCCCCTGAGTCGCATAAGACATTTTGGAACTTGTGGCCTTCAATCTCACAGGAGATTGAAGGTCTTCCGGGGTCACCTCGCTTAATAGCAACTTTTTGTGAGACCATGGAACATTCTTCTCTTAAAACTTCTTCTCCCATCCCTTGAAGCTTCTTCCTGCTTCCACAAACTTCTTTAAGATACTTAGAGCACTTGGGCATTTCAGTCAATACCTCAGCTAGGGGTATACTCACTTTGGTGTCTCTAAGCATCCTCCTCACTCCGTCATATTGTCTGTCAAGACTGAGGGTATTCTCTTTCCTCTTTGGTGGATAAGGAAGGGCTTTATCATTATCAGGGGAATAGCCACCTGACTTTTTAATGGCTTCGTCTTCCTTATCCTTCCATCTCACAAACTTTTCCTCCCTCCCTTTTCATGTCCATGATTGTCCCAGGTGAGACAAACTTCAGAGCAAAGGCTCTTTTGACATCATTCCAGGTACGGAGAGAATGATGGGCTAAAGATTTGAACCAACGGTTTGCTTCACCCTTTAGAGCAAACGGGAAGAGTTTTAACTTGACAATCTCGGAATCAACACCAGGATAGTGGCCTGCTTCGCAGATTTGAACGAAGGTGGACAAGAAGTCATGGGGATCTTCGTCAGCAGTGCCATGAAAAGAACAATTCTGGACCAGTCCTACCACTCCATTTTTCAGATCGAAGTTTACATGCCCCATGTCTGGAGGGCGAATAGGTCTATGCCCTTCCAGGAAGTCTTGGTCAAGATAGGGAGCATAGGGGTCTTGATTTAACTGGTTTAGCTGGTTTTGACGGAATTGTTGAAACCGATTATTTATTCCAACTTGTTGATTCGTTGTTCTTTGTATTGCATCCGTTGAAGGATTAGATTCATTTGGGCTTGGGGATCTGGATTTTGAAGTTCATTAGCCATAATGTCTGGATTCGGGAAGAGCTTTCTCCTGAGAATAGATCGCTCAGGCTCGGGATTAAAGATGAGAGGTCCCTTCTTACTCCTGGTTTGCATAAACCAGAAGAGCGGAAAAGGAAGAAATCAACCGTAGGGTTGATGAGAACGAGTTCAGAGAAGATTGGAGGATTTAGAAGTTTTGAAAGATAGAAGAGAAGAGAAGAGAAAAGAAAAGTGAAATTTTCGGGACTGAACTGGCGTTCAGTGTAAGTGAACGCTAGTTCAGAGAGGATTCAGGAAGTGAACGCTCGTTCAGAGCACTGAACTGGCGTTCAGAAGACAGATGGGGGGTAGACGAGCGTTTAAAGTCTGGACGAGCGTTTGGTAATTCAGGCGCTCGTCTGATCAGCTTAAACGATGCAGAGAAAAAAAATTTAGAACAGACGGGCGTCTGAAAGGATGGACGCCCGTTTAGACAGCGAAAACTAAACTCTAAAGTAAATTAAAATAAAGAATACAGATAAAATACAATCAAACTATAATACTATAACGTAATGTTTAAACTAAGACCTACAAATAAAAGAAAATAAAAGTCGCTAAAATAAAAAACTAAACTAATAAATAAAAAAATATCCAAGGCTGTTAAACTAAAAATCTAACGTGAACAATAACATAAATAAAAAAAAACTATGATAAATCAAATCTATGAAATCTAAAATCTAAAATCTAGACTAAGATAAAATAAAATAAAATGAAAACGTAACTATTAGATTATCACCTAAAAAAAATTAGTATCGATACAAAAATTGCACCTATAAGAATCCGACAACCGTTACCGATTCCCCGGCAACGGCGCCAAAAACTTGTTCGGTAAAAATGTGTTTTAAATTTATAATTACCGGAACACCCCAAGTATAAGGTTCGTAGTATAGGGTGTTACCGAGTCGTCCTAAGGGAATCGTATGATTATCGGATCAAGGAACAATTATTCTATCGATTGTGTCACGACTATTAACTACAACTAGGGTTTAAACTAATTAAACTATAAAAAATAATGAACAGTAATTAAGATGATGAACAGTACGATGAACAGTAACTTGGAACAGAAAATTTGCAGAAAAATAACAATTAATAACTAGGGTTCCTAAAAAACAACTAAACGTAGCAATCAAATTGAACTAATCTTAAACTAATGAAATTAAAATCGAATGAACTAATGATCTAAGAATCTAAGCTAATATGCAAAAAGTTACGAACTTTCTTATGAATTTAAAGGACAATAGAACGACACGAATCCACCAAACAACCACCACCCAACCAAGTCATGAATTGAGTTATATTTCTTGGTATGATCTAACCTAAATTCGATCTAGTTTCCTTAATCAAAGTTACTTAGCTTTTGTTTTCTTTCTCAAGTAAAACAAAATTAACAATTTAAGAACATGATCACGAGATCGTCTCCGAATCCCCTACCCAATCAATAATAAACAATCTCTTGAATTATTACTAATCGTATCAAAAGAACGGTTCTATATATGAATCCAATTCTCATTAAAATTCAAAACAGATAAATGTTTCATTGATTTCTCAATCTAATAAACCAAACATTCAAATCTATTCAATTGATAAAGAAATTAAAATTCAAACTCACTAAACAATTGCTACTCGAAAATCCCTTGGTTGTGATGGTGTTGTGTTGGCTTCATCCCGTTATCCTACTGCGAACTTGTTTAGCCCTCAATCATCCTTGATCTCCAAGAGAGGATTGAAAGAAGAAGACTCATGTTTTTAGTGTGTATGTTGCGGTCGCTAGGGTATGCGGGTCGCTCTCGTGTAAAATTCGATTATTAGGGTTGAAAATACGTCGCCTTATATAGAATTCTAAAGTCGGTTTAGCTGATGCGGCGGCTAGATGCCCGTCCAAGAGAGTGGACGTCCGTCCAGCTTGTAAAACTTATTTGAGTCGGGCCGAGCTGGAATTGGACGCACGTCCTATGCAAAATCAGACGCTCGTTCGCTAAAAATCATCAAACTCTGAATCAAAAATCTCCTTCTGGACACCAGTCCGGAATAGTGGACGCCAGTCCAGTGGACGCCACATCAAACGTGCGTTCAACTTGGTCAAAAAGTGATTTTCTCATCTTTATCTTCAACCGACTTCCCCTTTATCTCTTTTCCTTCGTATAAACTCGATCCTTGACACCATTTAATCCTCTTTTTTAGCTCGAAAAGTGTATATCTACAAGGGGGTAAAAACATGCAAACTGTAGAAATATATATATAGATAGAAAATGACTAATAAACCACATAAATAGCTCGAATTTGCATTTTAATCCTTTTCATACACAACCCCTCAATATTTCAATTAAACTCCTACTTTTCTATAAAAAGTAATAAAATACGAAGAATATTGTTACGGAATAAAGCGATAAAAACCATAAAATTCACCGTTAACAATAGCCCAGGGAATGTGCACCACTGTGGTTGCATCCCATTTCTTGACGCACTCAATCACATGATGTGGAGTTTCCGTTGTGTCTGGTGTCTTTTTCTGATCTATATGACCCTGACCGCAGAAGGAGGATAAATCAGAGTAGACAATACTCGTATTCGGTATAAAGCATTCTGGATATGGTTCCATTTTCCGCTGTATAAGGTCCAGACATGCCTCGACATGTTGTACGCATGCAAAAAGAAGTTAGAGATAATGAAATCAGAAATATGAAAATTTCAAAAATATGAAAATGAAACCATAAGAATATATACATCTCGGTCTAACTCTTTATACTGCTGATGGAGACGTGTGAACCACTCATTGTCCTCCTGATCTATAATTTGTACTCTAACTGCGTAGCCCATGGGAATCCTGATTGAGGGTGGATGTGCTTGTTCGTACCACTTGATGAAATTGTTTTCCAACTCTACCGGAAATTTTTTCAATGGTGTCCATCTATTAGCACTTGGCAGACTGACTACATGCGATCCATCAGTTAAATATCATGGTTGTTTAGTAGTCTGACGAGTTGTCAATCTTCTATCATTTGCATCATCCGCCTTTCGTTTACCCAATTGAATAACATTTGGACCAGCAACTAAATAATATTCAATACATGATCGAGTTAGATAGTTTTTCACAATATAATTTCTAGTTTCAAAATTAAAAATCAAATAACTTACTATAATCAATCCCAGGCTTCACAACCGATGCACTGGCCGGTGGCGATACACCGCCCGTCGTAGCCTCGGGAGTATCTATACCAAATATAATCGAGATCACCAATTAACGATAACAAACAATAAAATACCTATGTTAATAATACAAAATTCAATATAAATTAACTTATTATAAACAGTATGGACGGTAGCCTCGACATTAACCGGTGCAGGGGTAGTAGCCTCACGAGTATCTGCATCAAAATAGGCACTCTCATCAATTAACGACAACAAACAATATCTATGTTAATAATACAAAATTCAATATAAATCAACTTACTAAACAATATTTAGATGTAAATAACATGATGCTTACTTGAATCAATCATAGTCTCAATATAAGGATCGTCCAGCAAAAAATCGTCGACCACATCCTCATGTTGGTCCCCCTTCTCGACTCCCTCCTGCTGAACTCCCTCCAGCTGCACTCCCTCTTGCCGGGGTTGCTAAATTCCTTCAAGAATCTTATTAAACCCGAACATCATCAGGTCGTCAGTTGGGGTAGGCGATGGATAAGTATGCTGATGAGTGTGCCGACCAGGTGCAGACTAATGAGTATGCTGACCAGGTGTAAACTGATCAGAATGTTGACCATGTGTAGACCGATCAGTATGCTGCCCATGTATAGACCGATCAGGGGTAGACTGAAAATATGTGGCCCGGTTAGTATCAGGTGGAGGAGATGGAGGCCGATGAGAGGTAGGCTGAAAAGATATGGCCCGGTTAGTATCAGAATACATACAAGTAAATTTATCGCATAAAAAAATGACAACGAAAGAATTTTTTACCTGATCTCTGGATGACAGCGTATGCATCAAGCCTTTAAGTTCGGAAAGTATCGCCCCATGCTCATTCTGACGATGAGCTACCTCTCGAAGTACTTGCCGGTTCTCATCATTCTGCCGGCGAATTTCCTCTCGAATCTCATTTAGCCCATTATCTATCCTTCTCTTCACATCCCTATAAAGACCATCAGCTTCATCTTCTTCATCAGATTCATCTTCTTCCGCCTGTAGCATATCAGTGTAGGACATGTGCGGCATACGTCGTGAATGAGGAGGTAAATGTGACTCATGTGGAGAGGAATGTGAAGTAGAGGCTGACTGATGCGTAGTAGAGCATGGCTGCTGTGTAGTAGATGGAAGTCTCCTAGGTGGCCGTGCAATTAGTGCAATCGGTGTAGACTGATCAGTATGCTGACCATGTGTAGACCGATCAGGGGTAGACTGAAAATATATGGCCCGGTTAGTATTAGGTGGAGGAGATGGAGGCCGATGAGGGGTAGACTGAAAAGATATGGCCCGGTTAGCATCAGAATACATACAAGTAAATTTATTGCATAAAAAAATGACAATGAAAGAATTTTTTACCTGATCTCTGGATGACAGCGTATGCATCAACCCCTTAAGTTCGGAAAGTATCACCCCATGCTCATTTTTCCGCTGAACTACCTCTCGAAGTACTTTCCGGTTCTCATCATTCTGCCGGTGAATTTCCTCTCGAATCTCATTCAGCCCATTCTCTATCCTTCTCTTCACAGCCCTATAAAGACCAGCATATTCATTTTCTTCATCAGATTCATCTTCTTCTGCCTGTAGCATATCAGTGTAGGATCTGTGCGGCATACGTCGTGAATGATGAGGTAAATGTGACTCATGTGGAGAGGGATGTGAAGTAGAGGCTGACTGATGTGTAATAGAGCATGGTTGCTGTGTAGTAGATGGACGTCTCCTAGGTGGCCGTGCAATTGTTGCAGGCCGAGGGATCACACGTGGCGGCTCAGTAATCTCCACATCAGGGATGCCCTTAGCTGCCATCAACTCCCTATCAACTTCTCTTGCATCCAGATATCCCCTAACACGGCTCTGCAAACAACGTATATTTCATTAGAATTAACAATAACAAAATGTTTAATATTACATATAATTAAAAAGAAATGTTTATTAAGCTTATTACCTTCTTTGCCTTCGCCAACAACGTCTTCCACTGCGGAGGGGGATTCTTGCAACTCCATCTCATCATCCAAGGAGCCGCATCAGGAGTTCTAAGGGTGGCAGCAACCGTCGGAACACCAATATCCTGGAGGGTCTCGTAAGCCCAAAACTGTAAGGCATGTATAACCCCTTGTACCGTCACCCTGCCTTCTGTGCTTTTTTTGTAGGTATTCATCATGTGACAAATCTTTCTATAGGTGTGATCCCACAACCAAGTACCCCATGGAAAGTCGTTTATGCCTTCTATATTCTCGACCAAATAGAAGGTCTCACGAGGTACGCCAGTAGTCTCGTCATGCCCCATCATAATCCCGTGAATAAGGTAGACTAAACCTACACGGTAGAGAACTTTAGGACGCTCAGTCTCATCCAATAACCATCTCTCAATATCCGGTATGGTGATCGGTCGACGTTCAAGGCCAGGGATGTGGGAGTGTGTCCCCTCATCAAAACACCTAGAATAAGGTTCGGGAGGTTCCAGGAGATCCCCAAACCTAAAACCGGTAATCATGCAAAACTCCCGCCTACCGAACTTCGCGGTCGTCTCACCAAATCTAAAATGAAGCTCATCGGGCACATTCGGATAAACGGCATTGAAACATACATATTGCAAAACCTTCGAGGAAAACCGTCATTCATTGTACATTTCAATAAATTGTCCAAAAACCCCACCTATCAATGTATACTCAAATTCGATCCTTCTCATGTGAATTTCAACAAGATCCCGAAGCTTGGTCTTTTCCCCTCTAAAAGTCCACGTCAAATTTTCCCTTTCTTTGTAGACATCAGAACCATGAGGGCCAATCAACTGTTAACAAAACAAATGGAATGGATTATTATCAACAATGAAAATGCAAAATAAACCCTAAACCATGACTACGTCTAAGTTTGTAGCTACAAATTGCATGTTTTTATCAAATTACAATCAAGAATAACCTAAACTGGAGAAAAAACAAACTGGAAATATGCATACAAAACTGGAGCAAAAACAAAAAATCTGCAGTTTTCTACGTCTAAACGTAGGGTCTCTACATTCAAACGTAGAAACCTTACGTCCAAACGTAGAAACTTACAGGTCTCTACGTCCAAATGTAGAAACTACATTCTTCTTCAAAAAACTCCCCTTCTTCAACCCAGAAAATGAAAAATCAGGCTAAACAATATCAGGCAACAATATCAGTCTAAACATTATAAATTCATATCATCATTAACCAATAGTAAAAAAATAAACCATAAAGAAATTATGAACATAATAATAAGTTCTTGTCTTGTCATGGCCGATACTTTTGTTGACTTTATCCAACCCAACTATAGAATAAACAAAGGTTGAAGATGGTTTAAGTTGATGGAGAAGACGTATGAAGCGGATAGAGAGAAAGCCGAGGTGGGTGAAAGGAATAAGGAGGGGAAAGTTTTAAGTTTGTACAGATGTAGAAGAGGGAAAGTTATAAGATTTTTGGGTTTGTGGGATTGTGGGTTTGTGATATTTGTTCTTTTAAAGCTCGGGAAGTTGCTTTAATTTTTCCTAAGGAATAAAGTGGGATGTGAAAGGAGGTTGGGATTGTTAAATCATAGAACAAATTCTCTTTAAAAAAAAACTTCTCGCATACAAAATAGGATGAGTTTGTTCAATTTACTCCTAATTCTCGATTCTCAAATCAATAAGCCATGCCATTTTCCGGCGAGTTCGTGATCGGTGGAAAACACAAATTGCAACTTGTTACTAGGGAAAAACATGAATTCGAACTCGACAAGTGATGATCATGTATTGAAAGCGAAGAACACGAATTTGTTACCAGAGATTCCACGATAGCAAGTTGATATTCTACAAAAACACGAATTCAAACTCGTTACAAGAATTGGATAGAAGAAGTTCAACGTGTGTGCGTGTGTGTGTGCAGAAAAACGATAAGGGGGACTTTGAAAAAGAAGATAATAAATTAGAGAGATGAGGGACTTTGAAGGATAAGAGAGAGATTTGGGGAGATTTGAATTGGACATTCACATTTTGAATTTGTGTAAAGGAGGGAGATTTGGGCTGAACAAAAGATGGGCATTTTAAGAGAATGGGCTTTTAACAGTTTTAGGACCTCATGTTTTACCATTATGTCAAAATTGACCATTATCTTTTAAAATGACAATTTTAGGACCTCATGTTTGTGTGTGTGTGTGTTGTTTTTTTTTTTTTTTTTTTTTTTTTTTTTTTTTTTTTTTTTTTTTCAGTTTTAGGACAATTTCGAAATTTCCGTCTAGGTTAACGTCAAATTTGACGGAATATTTGAAATTGTCCTAAAATTGAAAAAAAAAAACACTAACATAAGGTCATAAAATTGTTATTTTAAAAGATAAAGGTCAATTTTGATAAAAAGTTAAAATATGGGTCCGAAAAAATGTCACTTTTTAAGGGAATTTTGACACTTTTTAGGAAATATTTTGTCAAAATTGACCCTTATCTTTTACAATAACAATTTTAAGACCTTATGTTTGTGGTTTTTTTTTTATTTTTTATTTTTTTTTTCAGTTTTAGGACAATTTCAAATATTCCGTCCAACTTAACATGTTTTGCCGTTAACTTAGACGGAAATTTTGAAATTGTCTTAAAACAGAAAAAAAAAAAAAACACAAAAATGAGGTCCTAAAATTGTCATTTTAAAATATAAGGATCAATTTTGATACAATGATAAAACATGAAATCCTAAAACTGTTAAAATCCTTTTTAAGAAGTACAACTATTTTCGTTTTTATTTTTTTATTTTTAATATGGGTTTAATCAAGGACTAAATAAGTAAGGAATTGTTTTTTTTTTTTCTTTTTCAAAGGATTGTTTTATTCACTTGGCCTTCACCACGCAAAACATGTACATGCCATCATTAAATCACAGCTGGAAAAGACAAAAACAGCAAAAATAAAAAGTTCCTATTTATTGAAAAGAGGCTAAATAAAATATCCCCCTAAATAAAATGATCAAATTTTACCTCAACTTTCAATGACATTTATCAATGATTTCTTGGGCGACTCTATTGCATTGCTTTCACTGAGTGTATGGGTGCTGCTATTGCAAGAGCGGATCTGCTAATGCCAGAGCTATGTGCCTATAATGCCCTTCTTTGTCTTATACTACATGGAATTTGAATAATTTGAATAAAGAAATTTCTGACGCCTGTTCCCGTTCTCAGTTCCGGTTGTTTTCTAATCTGGGCCCGCTTTCATGTTTACATTTTATCATTGAATTAGAAGTGTCAGCAGTCAAAACTTAAAAACATATTGTTTGTTTTTATTAAAAGAGTGAGAGAACTAATTATGCTTTTTATTACGGAAATAAAGCTTGTTTGTTTGTTTTTTTTTTTTTTTTTTGAGAAACCGGAAATAAAGTTTTCAAATGATTATTTTAAATGATATTTGTCAATTAATGTACGTTTTTGTTTAAAGCGTTTTTACTGGCATTAGGGGAAGGAGGCTACAAGGACAAAAAAACACATAAAATGGGTCATAGGGCGTTAGCACATTCTTATTTTTCACCGTTATAAAGGACAAAAACAAAATATTTGGACAAAAATACCCCTTGTTACTTTTTACCCTTCTACAAATAGTAACAAATAAAACAAGTAGTAGAATGTACCCATAAAATGTCGTAACATCCAATGAAAAAGTAGTAACGATCTAAAAACAAGTAGTAATGCCTTATTTGTTAAAAAATAAGTAGTAACGTACCCGTAAAATGTCGTAACGGAGTAACGACCCGTAACATTAAAATGTCGTAACATCCATAAACAAGTAGTAACGGCTTTAAAAGAGGTAGTAACAACCCGTAAAATGTCGTAACGGTCAATAAACAAATAAGTAATGTACCATAAAAGAGATAAACTACATCAAAAAAATGTAGTAACTTTACAAAATTAATAGCAACAACACTAAACTTTAAAAAAAAAAATAAAAAAAAACAACAACAGCCTGCTTCTCCAAAGCAACATCACACAACCAACCTTCTCCGGCAGGATGCTGAAGCTTCTCCGGCGAAGCTTTTACAACCAGCCTGCTGAAGCTTTTTATACCAACCAACATCGTCTTCTCCCGGATGCTGAAGCTTCTCCGGCGGGATTCAAATCGAGCCCAATTAATAGTAACAACCTTAAACCCTACACTTTTTTCAAAAAAAAAAAAATAATACAGCGACCTGCTGCAAAATGTCCGCCGGAAATTGCAGCTTGCCGGAAATTTCAGATCCGCCGGAAATTGCAGCTTCCCGGAAATTTCAGATCCGCCGGAAATTGCAGCTTGCCGGCGACCACCGTCGAAGTAGCTTTTTTGCCATTGTCTTTGTCATTTTCTGATCTCTCCGCCTCCTTTCCTTCATCCGGCTCTGCCATTTTTGCTCCTCTATATTCAAGCTTGGTGTAATTGAGGAAGAAGGATGAAAGCTTGGTGCATGAACCAAAGGTGGAGTCGGGGCTATAATGGAAGAGGGCGTGGTGAGGAAGAGGCTTGGAGGGTGGTGGCCGGTGGAGAAGTGTTTTTACACATTAGATTGTAGATAAAGGCCTTAATATTTAAGAAAATTTAAAATATCATTTGACTATTATCAATATACTACGTTAAAAAAGAGACTATTATCAATACAATTTTAATATAATAAATAAAATTGAGATGAATGCCTTAATGATAAAATTTAAAATATCAACGACTATTATCAATACTACCCTAAAAAAAAGACTATCTACAATACAATTGATTATTTTGGATCTTTATTGATTGATCTATGTCTCGTAATAATCAATTATTTTGGATTTATTGATTGTCTATGGCATAATAATCTACGCGTAAATAATCTGTTGTTTGTATTATTTCCCATAAAAATTGGTTTATGGACGGAAAAGAATAGTATAGTAATAAGATAAAAATGTAATAAATATTTTAGTAGAATGCAAATAAAACCCTATATTGGTTGTGTACGCACCGATGATTTTAATTTTTGGGGAAAAAGACATTTTGTATATTTGTGTTTTGACATACGAAAGCATTTAACCCCGTGTTTTTTATTATATTGTTTGTAAAATATTTTGAATGGAAAACCACAGTAGTGTAAAGTGTCGTTTCCCTTAGAATATGTTACCAAAAATTATCTTCTTACATAATAATTATTATGCATGATTTGCGGTAAAACCTAAGGGAGAAAACAATATAATAAAAACCATGGAGGGTTAAACGCTTTATATGCCAAACCATAAGGAGGCAAAATGTCTTTTCCCTAAAACATTTCATTTATTAATGTGATTTTTTCGAATCTCGATGTAACCATTCTTACTTGTAAAATATAATTTACTCTATCATATTAACCTATTAACCAGTGGTGGAACCATAATAATTGACACCAAAACAAATTCGAAAGTCGAGTGGAAAAATTAATAGTGTTTTCTCATTTTTAATTAATAAAACTCAATGAGGGCACTGGCCGCCTTCCGGTTCAATGTAGGTCCGCCCCTAATATTATTCTACGTACAATACATAACATCGACCATTTTTTCCATGATTGTAATTTAGAATTTAAACAATATATCATTCAAAAAAAGTGACTTAGATAAAAAAAAAACATATCGAAACATCAATATGATTTTAAAGTGATAACTATTGAGGTCCATTTGATATAAATTATTTCTGCTTTCGCCAGGGGCAGACCTACATACAACTAAGGGAGGCATTGCCCCTCTTGATCTGAAAAAAAATACACTAATCTATATACTATGCATATAGTTTACCCCCTTATTTCCCCCTTATTTTTTTTATTTGCCTTTAAACATTTTATTACCCCCTTACCCGAGATTCTGCATCCGTCTCTGGCTTTCGCAAAGTACCGTATCTCCAAACAAGTGTCTAAGATTAATCTCATTTCCCAACAAGGTATGGGGCACCCAACAGGGCTCGAACTCGAGACATTTTGCTTAAGCGACCGGAGTCTCTTCCACTCCGACCAACCTTTGTTGGTGATATAAATTATTTCAGCTATATTTTTATTGGGTGAACAAATTTTGATTAAGACTTTGATTGAAATTTATTACATATTATGTTGAATAAAATAAATTTAATAAATTCTGATAGGCAAAAATAAAAAAAAAAGGAAGAAGGCAATATGCTTGTGCCTTATTCCAAAGGCATACATGGGTATTTATCGTGGAGATTACAGTATGAACACAATAATTTAATGAATAAAAAATCTACGTAAACAGTGGCGGATGCAAGAGTTCGGTTCAGGAATGGCACAACCAGGGACGCTTCAGGAATTTGATGATACGTGTCGGAAATTTGTTATATTTTATAATTACTAAACTTAGTCTTACATAATATAATTCAATAAGGATCAATGCGGATCAATATATAAAAATATGCGGGTCAACTTCACATATATATGTATACCTACAAAAAAAAGTCTCACTGTAATATTTTTTTTAACGGGTCGGCTGACCCATTTCCTATAAGGTAGAGCCACCACTGGGCACAACTCTACATCAAATGCAACAACAAAAAAATTCGTTTAATGAAACATGCTCCGCGATAAAAATAATTATAGTCGCCGACTTAAATTTTATAGAAGTAGAAATTTTGCTACATATTATTTCCGTAACTTCATAGAAAATTTTGAGAACCTCAGCCTCGTATGTATATATAAAAAAAATATAATGCATAATTGAAGAAGCAAAATGGTAATAAAAAAAAATATTATGCAGCCAAAACATTTTCCAAAGGGGTTCGATTTTTCTACTTTACCCTTTATTTAATACTGTGCTTAAAAAGAGGATTGCATTAATTGTATTATAGTTTTTATCACAAAAAGTTAAAGTTAAAACACTTTCTTAATAAGCGTATTTTTGGCAACTGCCTCAAATATTTTGGAACGGAGGGAGTAATAAAAAAAATATTATGCAGCCAGTGGGGTTCGATCCCCTGTGCTTCAATTGTCAAAGTGATCACAAATTTTAAGTTGGTCCAAATGCAAATCCTAGTTGATGTACTCTGTCTAATAGAAAATATTTTTTTTAAATTGGGCCCTTACTTATTGAAACAAACAACCAATAAATTTCTTTCAAAGTGATGACATGATGGTCCAATACTTACACCTAGATCACCCCAAAATTAGTGGAAAGTGATAGCCTAACCACTACGCCAGCAATATTAATTGTTTATTTTTAGCGACTGAAACGTATATATACTTAAACTGAGCTAATATCAAAATATATAAGGATATACTAGTAATTTCTCAAAAATCGAGGGCACGCGCCCCTCTAGGGCTCAGTAGCTCCACCCCTGTACGTAAATCAATCAGAATAATAGATAATTTATTAATGATATTATTACATAATAGAAAAGTTTATATTTAGGGTATTTATTTGGTAGTTTTTTTTTTTTTTTTTTTTTTTTTTTTTTTTCAGAAAAGAAATATACGCGCATACACACTTTTCGTCTCCACTGAAACTCGAATCTGGATACTCTGGGTTAAGAGGCCACAATGATTACCACTGGATCAATATCTCATAGGCATTAGGGCCTTTATTCGCACCACGCATGATTTACCACTGCACCACTTTAAAATCCACACCACACCTAAAAAGCAAAATCTACTATTTGTACCACACCCAATTTCTTACATTTTCATTCTTTAATTACACCAAACTTCCTACCTTTACACCACAATTTTATACTATTTCCACATTGTTTTCTATTTTACAAATTGGTCCCGTACATATACCTGCACATTCCAAAAATTTGAAGGTGTAGAAGAGATGACCAAAACTATGTGGAATGGGTCATCGGAATTAATTGAGGTGATGGTTGACGGTGGCCTGGTTTGACCGGAATCGGCTAAAGAAGAAGGCTGGTCAAATTCCGCCATTGGAGCAGCAGGGGCGGGTGGTTTTGGAGGGATCCAGACGGTGGTGGCCGGACGCCGGCAAAACGGGGTCGCTGGAATAATGGTGGGAGGACGGCTGTATGAAGAACGCAGAAGAGGGAAGAAGGTTTATGACCAATTTCGCTTTGCTCGTGAGTGATAAAGACAGAAAGTAGATCTATTCCCGAGCTACATCGTCTTCTTCCTATCACGTCTGCCGGAGATCGGCCACCTCTCTCCCAGGAGGAGGAAGATTTTCTACAACATTCCTCTAAGAAGGTCGAACCAACCCATATAACGGACATGGAAGATGAAGAGGGATTAAACCTAGAAAAGGAAGCAGATAACAACACCCTTGGCATTTGGTAGTCTATTTATTTGAATGTAAAAGTCGTTTTTTTTTTCTTTGTTTACATATGAATATTATGTCTATACTGTATAATAAAATGGACAATAAAAATTAAGAACGAGAGACCTTGATTCTAAACCTTTTTTGTTAAGAGATGTCATCTGATATTCTCTGGAAAAGTAAATAAGTCAATGAAAAGCAAGGCCAAAGGTTATGGACTGTGAGAAGGACTTGCTGCGATAGACATATTTAACATGCCAAGATCTTGGAATTCGGGGAAGTACGTGTGTTCACTTATGATTCGTACCTACGGCAGCTATGATTCAAATCCGGAAGGCGGCAAAGTAGCACGGAGCTTCATCTGGCGAGGGCGCTAATGAGCTCGAATGAGGGCGGCTTCATCCGCTTCGGGATTGGAATCGTACGCTGCTCAGTTACTATGATCGTTCTTCCCGGGTTCATGATAAAAAGCCATGGACATTTAATACTCTCTTTCAACAAAAAGGCACATATATAGAATGTAAAAATAAAAAAGGTTTCAGCCATGGATGGACAAAGAAAAGTAAACTACTATAAAGGATAAACAGTGTTGTTAGCTTGAGACCATCTTGGTTTGCTCAAAAGACTACCCAGCTAAGTGTAAGTGGAACTAGCTACTTTACTTTACTTTCCCCCTACTTCACATTCATTCATAGCAAAACAGCATTCTTCAAACTTTCTTCAATATTCTCTTCTTCTTTCTTCTTCTTGAGGAGGTTCAAATATATTCGGGTGTGCCGTCCAGAAACCTTTATCAATTACACTACAGTGTTCAACAACTAGCTTCTTCTCCCTACCCCCGCCATTCATCCCTATTTCTTCCTGCATCATTGTAATAATAATAATAATAATAATAATCTTCAAACATACAAATTTGCTGGAAAAAAAGGAGAGCATCGAACATACCTTTTCCCAGAAAATGGAGGTTCCATGACGGAACATTGCAGGCAAGGTCTTATAATCAATACCAAATTGAACAAGTAAATCATTTTTCTGTTGTGTTTTTTAGCACCCTGCAAAGGTTGAAAGGGATGAGAGACAATAATCAGATCATGGATGGATACACCAAACACACGCAGAATATTATCTATACAACCCACCTCGTAAACATGTCTACCATGTATATATAGACACCAAGGAGGTAACAAGAGTACCTGCATAGCTTTGGCTGCTTTCCTTCTGCTCATCCCGGACTTGACGAGAAACCAGAAACACGTATTGTACTTATTACTTCTGTGGCCGCAATAACCCCACGGTGGGGTCAAAGTAAACTATAATTGACGGTAGTTTTGCATAATTGTTGTTGTTGTTGTATTACACTTGAATAACAAAATCGTCTAATATGGACACACAAAACAATACGGAAATGAATAACTCACAATCAACTTGTCTCCAAGCAAGATAGTAGTCAGAAGAATCTTAGTAGAAGGGTAACAAATAGCTCGTCCATCAAAATGCGGAGGGTCTATTAACGCCTTTTTTCGTGAAATATGTCTCCCATAACATAACATAAACAGAAGAGAAGAAAGATACAAAGGCTGAAACTATTTCACTGCAAAAGATATATAGAGAAAATCAGAATAATTTACCGAGTGCCATACGGTCCAGATGCTTTCTTATTGTAAATTTTGAAAGATAGTGATTCTTTGTCTAATAATGTTGCAGATGATCCCTCAAGGTCACCTTTAGTGGCACCACACCGGGTTGTGAGGTTCGACTTTCCAGAGGCCGATTGTCACATTCGGCCTCCGGAAAGTCGAACCACACCGTGGTGCTCCGAAAATATAGGTTTGGTGTGGTGCCAATAAAGACGCCCTTCCCCAATACCTTGCTTACTTTTAGACACAAGCCAGAATAAAATCCAATGACTGTGAGTGTATCTTTCTGAATGCAAAAGGAACCAACTTGATGATTATTCTATAAGGTAGGTGACGTGCTTTGAACAAATAGAAATGCAAGAAAACGGTTCTAAGATATTAGCAACATATCTACAAATTGCTATTTACACCATCTGCAAGAACGCAAATATACAGTAGAGATAAATACCTCGCATGTCTTCCATAGAGAGAGGTGTCTTTCTTTAGAACAAAGCTGAAATAGTGAAAGTAAATATTGTCAATGTGAAACCTCAGTGGGGATCACAGATTAGTATAGAAGTGAGAAAACAATGTAAACACAATAACGAAAGCAAGATTGTTGTTTCTTTAACTTGAGAATGAAATGCAAGAAAATGAACTTGTACCTGTACTCGTCGCTATATCCATAAGAGAAAATAATGTCATCAAACTCTCTCATCACGGCTTTAGCAGATTCGTTCATAAGGTTTGCAGCTTGTTCATCATTCGGTTTAACAAATTCATGGACTTCACAAAAGCTGCATAGATATAAAAAAAAAAAAAAAAAAAAAGAAAAAAAGTCTAGAAATTCAATCAATGGCTAAATTTTCAGTATAAACACACCTTCAAAGTTGTGTGCATGAGAAAGATAATAATAGATAATGCAAAAAACACATGTTTGCAATGCTATCAATATATCATATGATAAATGCTGGGACATGCTTTTCAACCCCATCTGGTTGCAGCAAAGGTTACGACTCCAAACAATTTTAGAGCAATTATGAAGATAATGTCATGTTCAAGTCATAACTTGAGTGTTGCGATGATCATACATAATAACAAAATTAGAGACGTGGATTCAACTTTGTCCTTACTATTATTCGGAAGAACGTGATGGGCTGTTATAGCAACTGCTACTATAGTCTTAAGAGAAAAAACATAATTCCTCATCTACTCTAAAATAATCATTTACATCATTACAAGTCCACCGAACAGAATATCAGATGCATTTCTTACCGTTCTCCACTTCATCTCAAAAACAGGATTCACCATGCTGTTCAAAGCGGGCTTTGGCAAAAACAGTCCTACTGTTCACTTATTAATATGATTTTTATAAACATGTTATGCAGAATATAAGAAAAATTCAGTCTAGAGCGGAACTTTTGTGGAACTCCCTTAAAAGTTAGCAAGTACAAGACATAAGATTGGGGCATTTATGGGAAAGAATCTATTAGCCAGATGAGGCTGTGAGCAAGAGAAAAAGAGCATCAACAAGTATAGCCTATCAGAGGTTAGCACCAGAATGGTCAAAAGAGTCGATATTTCGAGGCGGCCACATAAAAATTTGTTTTCCACTTTATTTTTTTAGGGAGGGAAGAGGGGGTATTAGAGAAAAAAAAAACTAAAAGAGAATAACCTGTGAAAATGGCAACCATCAATACGGACTACAATCCAATCAGCTGGCAGACTATTCTCAAACAAGAAAGACTTTAGATACTCCGGGTTAAGTTCGTTGATGTCCCCTTGAACACGTCCCAACTCATCAACAAGACATGAATGACCATTCCAGAAGCTTGGAGCCTCAACATTTTCAGCATGAACAACTATTTCCCTCCTCCTCAACCGTGTTACAGGGTTTCCAGTGATTTTATCTTTCACAATCACCTCAACCTAAAAATAACATTTACAATCTTTCAGTCTTCGCACTATTTTTTCCATTTTGAATAAGCCATAATATGCCACAAGATCAGAACCATATAAGAATTAACTAGGTATCCATAACAAAAGACAATCATATGGAATACTTGTACGGTTATGAGGTAGTTATATCATCAGGGTTGCAATGCAATGTTAGAGAGTACAAAGTATACACAAAAAAATTGTTTTCAGATCAAGGGCAGAATTTGAGTACACATGCGCATTAATTTTATGAAAACAGATGCATAAGAATACTAGTGCTAACAATATATTTCCGTTGAGATTATGATGTGATAGGACAGCAACAGACACAAATTCACAACTTCCAATATAGTATAAACAATCAGAACAAAATAGGTTGACTGCCATGTTCGGATGAAAATTAAGGTTGACTGCCACATAGGACGGGAAATGGTCCAGATGATAATTTTACGGTTCCATGTTAGGAGAGTAGAGCTGATGTATTCACAAAATCTCTTGCGTTGGTTCGCCATAATTAAGGTTGACTGCCACGTAGGACGGGAAATGGTTCAGATGATAATTTCACGGTTCCATGTTAGGAGAGTATAGGTGAAGTCTTCACAAAATCTCTTGCAGAATTCCATGAAAATTGTGTAGCAAGTTAGGCAAGTTGGAGGAGATGTCTAAGTGAATAATCATTCTATATACAATAAAGGCATCCAACATTGGCAAAGGAAAATTAAGAGGTATAAAGACATCGTCTGATCTGTATTTTGGGCGAGCCACAAAAATACTTAAATTTTTTAAAATTAAAAATAGACTTAGAGCCTCAAATTGCAGGTTAGTGACTTGGCAAAATGGTAGTTTGGGGATTTGAGTCAATAAAACAAAAAAAATTGTTGCTGACATTGGTCCAAGGTAGCCCCAACCCATCCCTAGATCATGCAAATGCAGGATGCTTTTAAGCAGAGTGTTTCTAATTTAATGCCAATAGTTAAGCGGGATTTTCGCTAAAAAGTATTTGTTCACCATGGTCAATCATCAATGAGATGCTTATAGATTCAGACACATAGAAAGATTCAATTAAAAGTAGAAAGTAAATATGCTTTAAATGTTAAAACAAATAGGTGTAAACCTACATGGAAGCACCAAATCAAAAAGAAAACACGGGTTGTTCTCATACGCAAGATATTGTGGGACCAGTCAAACAAAGAAATAGTGAAAGAATTGTATCAACTCTACCTTAGTCTTAATCGCACAGGACCCTAGACGGAGAATTTCCGGAAGACTTTCATAGTTCAAATCAAACAACTGAAAAAGTAACTCACTTTGTCCCTGCTCTTGTGATTCCTGCATAAAGGAAAATTTCATAAAGCAAAGCTGTAGATCTACTGCAGCCTAAACAATAGGAAAAAAAAAAGATCTAGTGCAAGGCTGGGACATTGGAAGACAAGGCATGCAATCATAGTACGGTTATTTTAGTGCTGAAAAGGATACATTACCCCAAATCTTAGGTACTAAACAAACAAGCACAACCACAAAAAGAAAACAATGTAAAAAGTTCCTACGCCATTCAGTATTATGTCATGTGAACAGTTAAATGCACACTTACCCTCATAGGAAACTTATATTCCTTTAACATAATTCCACACACATGCTTGCTAATTCGACGCTAAACCTCTAGGGCACTTGGAAAGTTCTTTATTGAAAATAAAAATGCATCACGGACAGTATTTTTCTTCCAAATGAAAGGGTGCCCATGAGTATAGTTGAAACTGTTCACTTCTTGGAACACAAGTTAGAATAATAAGTACCTGTATACTACAACCTTCTCTACAATGAAATAAAAAATTAGTGTCAGAGAATACCAACAATGGAAGCAAAAAAGGCCCTCAAACAAAATTTAATTGCAGTTAACGCGTCTCTGTTTTATTCTGCATAAATAATAACTATAATTACCTCCAAAATTTCCTTTGCTTGCATCTGAGATCTTCCGGAATCAATCAGCTTCCAAAAGCAAGTATCGTACAGATTCCTCGAATGACCTGCATGAAAATAATGAAAATGACAATCAGTTATAGTCCCCTGTAGCTATCAAACACACTCTGAGAACATTTCAAATAGAAGTAGCCATGTGAAGGCTCTACTTACACTCCCTTTGTCTCCAAGAAAGATATGTTTGAAGGACTTCCACTGATTCACAACTGATAACACGTGACTTAAATGAAGGCGGCGACTTCAATTCCTTTTAGGAAAGAACTCCTTCCAATTGATGACATAAGCAGAAGAAAAGAGGGATCCAACTATAGAATGTATTTTGCTGAAAAACCCAAAAACAAGCGATATAGAGAAGGTTGTTTCTAGGATAAAAAAGGCAGGAACCTTATAAATCTAGGCAGATCACACAATGAAAACAATGCCTGAAATGGTCTTACTGGATCTAAAACTTCTTAGGTGGGCATACAACAGTACCTTAAGTTTTTTCCCCTTTCATTCATGCCATTAGTAAAGCGTAAACCGCAAAAACCATAAAATCAAAGTGAATTAACCACCTAATTAATCAGTATCACTACCATAAGCATGCAACTAAAATGGGCAAGGTTACATAGCCACTATGAAATGACTTGCCCGCGATATGATCTAAAATCTACGTTTAACATGCACACACCCCAATATGTTTGTATGAAGTGACTTATCCTAACATCAAGTACTTTTGTTTTTTACCAAATCCATCATAAAAAAACCCATAAACATGCTCACAAAGGAAAGCCGTAACAGGAGGTGGGAAAAATAATCAATATTAGTTAGTAATTGGAAGGCAACAAGAAGAGATTTCAAAACCTGGCACGTCTCTGGTAAATCCCGGTATCCGTCTTGAATGCAAAACTGCAAACCAGAAATAGTTGAGCAAGACAGTCAGCCTCATCCATGGATAGTCCCACAAGCATTTAATTAATTAATCAGCTAACAAAAATCATCACCTGTACTCATCACTAAAACCATAACCAAGCACGATATCCGGAAACTCATCCATAACCCTAATTGCGCATGCATTCATCAACTCAAGAGCTTTCGATCATATGGTTTCTCAAACCCATGCAACTCAGAAAACCTTAAAAAAGAAAAAACAAATAATATTAGTAACTTACTGAATTAAAATTCAAAATCCCAAGAAAAGGAAAATCGACAAACAAAAAAAATAAAAAAATAATCACAAACAGCAGGACATGAATGAACATCCTTACCGGGTAAAATTGCGTCCGGACAGTCGGACTAGAATGATGTTTGAAGGCATAATTTCGTCTTGCACTTCAAAATTCCTCACGTATGCAAAATTGCCAGCCGCCATAGAAAAGTTTCGCTTCCTTACAACTATTTTGGAGCGAAAAACTTGAATTGCAGTTCTTAACCCCAGCTTTCCGTTTTGATTCCCGACCTTTAATCCTCAATGTCGACTTCCTGAAGCAGAGAAATCGAAAAGAAACGGTATACCCCTCCGGTGAAATTACGAAGCACAAATCTTTTCCCTATGGTACTTCCCGGGCTAGAACAAATAGACAAATAGTGATTTCCATGTACGTTTTACCAAGTGTTATCAAAACACACATCAACACTCCAACCGATCTTTTCTCCATTCATTCACCAAATCGAAAAATCCTCTCATATCAATGGTTCAAAGTCTCGGCCGAGTCGGAGACGACTCGGCCGAGTCGACTCCGACTCGAGAATCTTACAATTGTTTTTAGGTCCGAGGGTATATATCGGTCGAGAGACTCGGCCGATCATCTTTTCAAATAACAAATCTTACAATTTTTTAGAGAATCATCTTTTCAAACAAATAGTTGTACAAATGTACCCCGTGAATCCTCTTGCCTCTTTATAAAAAAAAATATTTACAGAGCAAATCAGCAAAAGCAAAAACAAACCCACAACTCCAAGAGCCACAAGCCCACAACACAGATTTGATTCACTAAATTTCCTCAATTTCTAACAAAGAAACAAAACAAAAACCACAAATACCCATATTAAAACAACAACCAACCTTCGAATTTGGCGAGGCGAGGACGAGAGGTAATAGATCTTCTTCTTCAATTCTTCTAGAATCGTCTTCTTCACTGGACGAGAGGTTGGATTTTTTTTTTTTTTTTTTTTTTTTTGTTTTGTTTTGTTGATGGAGGAATGAAAACCAGGAAACCCAAGTTCTGTATAAAAAGAAAAAATAAAAACCGTTTATAAAGAAATCTGCGAAAACAAAGCAAAATTTTTTTTTTTTTTTTTTTTTTTTTTTTTTTTTTGAGGAAAAGCGACTTCTTCTATAAAAAAAAACTAATATGTTCAGTCTAATATTTTTTTAATCAATCTTATCTTTTTAATCTATATTTTTAATCATCATAAATTTTTTATAATAATTTATATTTTTTTTGTTCTCTTTATTTTAACTATGGGTTACTCTTGTCATAGTGTAAATTACATGACACTATTTATGTATTTACGATGTCATAGTGTCAATTTGAGACTTATAACCTTCGATTTGCACATTTTTTGTTGAGGCTTATAATCTTCAATGAATCATATTATAGTTTACTTTATCTAGCAAACAATTCTTTTAGCGCTTTAACTTTAATTTTAATGACTACATTTATAAATAACGATTTTTTGAATTATATTCTCAGGAATCTCAAGATAGTAAACATGTTTACATAGGAAATTCCTTGAAGATGTTATGTGATGATGATGCATTTAACTATTTATTCTATATTTAAAATGTATTTAATGATTTGATGTAAAAACTATGAGTATCATATCTTATTTGGATAACGTAACGCGACAGCGCATATTTTATTGTATTTAATTAAAAAAAAATGATCTTATGATTGTTTTGGGACATTTTGATATTGTGTTTAGTTATTCATATATATTGTTTTTTGGTGGAGTTTTTTCAATTTTTTAAAGCATTTTATATGGGAGAAAACCCGTCTCGCCCGAAACGATATCGATACGCGACGATTCATGTGACTCGGTGGTCTCCGAGTCGGTGACCGAGACCGCGACTTTGAACCATGCTCATATCCCTCCTAAAAAAAACCTTCCTGACAAAATCAAAAACCCCAACCTCCATCTTTCAATTTTATGTTTCAAACCCCAACCTCGATCTTTCAACTTTCTGTTTCAAACTCCAACCTCAATGTGTCAAGACTGATCGTGGCCCGTGGGTGGTGATTTTGGCTGACAATATATTGTTAATTCGAGCTCATTAAGTGATGAAGACATTAAAAATACGCAGACGATGACGATGAAGAATTTAAAAGATGAATAACAAGAAGAAAATTCCTAGTTCAAACTTCAAATTGTGTTGATTTGGTCACTCATTCAGCTACAATTCAAGCTCATTAGGTGATGATACATAGAAGAAGAAAATTTTAAAAGAAGAACAAGAAGATACCCAGTTTAAATTTTGTTGATTTGGTCACTTTTCCAGCAATTTTTTAGAGGTGTTTTCCAGCAAATTTGCTCAATGGAATAAACATTTTTCTAGGGATTTTAATGGGTTTTATTGTAGGGTGAATTGGGGAAGTGTTATTGCCGTTGGCATGCCATGTGGGGTTTGCCGTTAACGGAGTGCAGTCAAGCATTAGTTTGATGTGGTCAAACCGTGATTTGTCCTAAAATCGTAACAAAATGCATAGTTAGATGTGTTTATTGTCATTTCGAAAGTTAGGGGTTATATTTGAGACAAGGAGAAAAGATGGGGGACCAAAAGTGTTGTTTTCCATTTTTTTTTTTTTTGAAGGTTATGACTTATGAGTAATGATACGGACCATCGAGACACAAAAAGCGTAACAACTATCATCGATTGTTAATATAGAATCATTGATCATTATTATATTCATCATGATTAATGGTGTAGATTCACGTTGTGGCTTCGTTGTGTCATCCGTATCATTACTATAGTAGGAATTGAACACTTCACCCTGCCAAAGCACAAATTTTAGGTTGGTCATTTGACCAAATCCTAGTTGGTGTACCACAACCAATAGAAATTTTAAGATTTAAGATGACTCCTACTTGTAAAAAAAAACCCACTAATAATGGTTTTTTTTTTTTTAGGGAACTTGATTGCTTCGTTGGCATTAGGGAAAAAATGTAATAGTTTCGTCCTAAAACATAAATCTATTTAGTTTTTGAATTTTTCTCATATTATAAATTCATTTAGAATATCGATAACGCATTTATTACGTTTTATTTCTTTTACCTCTAATTTTATATTATACGTTCACCTATTTTTCACTACTTTACAATTTTTACATTAATATGTTACATGTATAAGAAGAGGAAGAGCGGCAAATGGACAAGAGAAGAAGATGGACCGCTCACTCAAGCATTTCATCGACACTTGTAACAACAAGTTAGTTAGGAAGTCAGTTATGGTGGTTGGATAGTTGGTTAGCTATAATTGTAGTTGTGTGTGTTGTATAAACAACAATCCTCAGATGGGATGTTCATAGCTTGAGATTTACAGCTTGATAATGCTAGATACAACCGGTTTTCTTATTTTCTCTTTTCCTGCCTATTTTAGTATTTGAATTTTCTGGAGAAGAACATGAAATTTGTCATATGTTCTTATTTCTATTAGGATCAAGCGATTACCGTTCTACTAAAATCAATTGGTATTTCTGTTAGGATCAAGCACTTATGGTTCTACTAAAATCAGTGCTATATAAACAACAATCAACATATGGGATGTTCATAACTCGATATTTGCAGCTTGATAATGCAAGATACAATCGGTTTTCTTATTTTCTCTTTTCCCGCCTATTTTAGTATTTGAATTTTCTGGAGAAGAACATGAAGTTCTTCATCTGTTCTTTTTTCTGTTAGGATCAAACGCTTACCGTTCTACTAAAACCAATTGGTATTTCTGTTAGGATCAAGCGCTTACCGTTCTACTGTGGGCATTCTTTTGGTATTTCTGTTAGGATTAATCGCTTACCGTTCTACTATGGGCAATCTCTCCCAACACCCCCCTTAACTCTCAAGTGTGGGCAATCTCTCCCAATACTTGCACAATATAATTGTGAAAATAATGTTCACTCTAGGGTTCGATCTCATAACTTCTGGCTCCGATACCATGTTATGATCAAACGCTTACCGTTCTACTAAAAACATTTGGTGCTAGTAAATACGCTATTATATTTCCTTATACATTCAAGAGTGTGTCAATATCTCCCAACATATTGCTATTGGTTGATTTCAAAGATAATACCGGAACACGTGAAACAAGTAAAATTTTGTAAAGGAGTTAATTTTGTACCCTAGCATACATTAATTACTAGGGAAAGCGGGGCGTCGTGTCGAAAGTGTAAACGTGTCTTGACAGGGGCGTCCTTGTGGGGGCCAACTAGGCCATGGCCTAGCCCCTCCAAATGTCAAAATTTAAGGACCTCAACAATTGCTGGCCCAATAGAATATATGATGTAAATTTTTTTAGCCTTGAATTGGTTTTACAAATACCTGTCATCCCAATAAAAAATAAGTTGTGTATAATGTTTGTTATTGTTAAAAAAATTATAGAAGCAGCCCAGATGTTTTTTTGGCCCAGGGCCTTAAAATGGTCTGGAACGCCCTATGTCTGGGTATTAATTTTTAAATGAGATTAATTTTTCCTTAAAAATAATATTATTTTATAAACCACCGACATGTATCGAGACGTGTTGTGTCAGGAAACTGTTCGACACTGCGCATGACACTCATAAGTGTCGGTGCTTCCTAGATTGATGTTATTAAAAGTCCCGATGTTGTTAATTATCTTGGTGGGGGGTTAATATTCAGGTGTTAGGTTATTTTTTTCTTTTATATTTCTTTGGTAAAAATTACTACTCCCTCCTTTTTTTATCTGTCGCAAAGAGAAGATTTATATAGATTAATAAAGTGATTAATGTGTCTGAAAATGAGGGTAAAATGACTAAGTTGTCCTTTGATTTTTTAATATATACACACCCAATAAATGTTAATTATTTCTTGTTAATTGGAGTAGTATATTGGGAATGCGTATATGCACGGGTAACAATGAGACAAATGGACTTTTGGAGTTTTTAGCATTGAGAATATTTTTTTTATTGGAGATGTAAATAATTTGTTTATATATCATAGTTAAATTGAAGGGTAAATGTGAATTTTGTTTATTAATGTTGCATTGGTAATGTAAAATGACAGATAAATAAAAAGAAAGCAAATTCTGAAAAATGACAGTTAAAAAAACGGATGGAGTATATTTTACACGACAATTAGGACAAAAATGCACCATAAAACACTTTTTGAAGCATTTATCTCTCACACGCGAGAAAATTAAATAATATGTACGGTTTCGAAAAATTGATTAATACATGAGATAACGAGGAAGAACGAATTCTACAATTAATCTAACCATCAACTACAAAGATTACCAAGAAAACAAAATATTAACGATTAAAAGGTCAAAAAACATGAGACTATGGTTTCATAACCCTAATTCGAACTAGAATAGATTGAAAAATATGGGGGGGGGGGGGGGGGGGGTTGTCTTAACTCGAGGCTAAATAGATGTGTTGATCACTATTTTCCGTGTTTAATACATCGACAGTAGGAGTTGATTATCAGAAAACATGCATTCATGGAGTATTGCGGATCCCGATACTTGTATCAATAGCGAAGACACCATTTTCTATTGCAGCTTTGGCAAATGCGCCGTAGCAAAGGTTTCTGACTTCTGCGAAGCTCAATCCTATTAATTGTAATACGGATCCCGATACTTGTAAAGACAATGAAGACACCATTTGCTATTGCAGCTACAACAAATGCGCCGTAGCAAAAGGAGAATAATGCTACTCCCACAACAAGCTAGTATGTGTCATGTCATCAAGTTAGTTGATACTACACACTCTTGATTGCTAAATGACTTGTATCAATTAATTAGTCATACGTACGTTATAATCAATCGTGTAAAAATGTCTTCTGTCAATTGTTTGTTGTGGTTGTAACATTTTCTATATATCGAGTTATGTTACATACAATCATAACTACTATATATGGCACAACAAATGTCATGTAATGATGTAGCCGGTAAGACGCGCGTCTCATCACATCTATTTGAAGAGGAGTATTATTGTCACATTATGAGTAGTCCTAGTGACACATCAGGTTGTGAGTTTTTTATGTTTAAGTGATTGTGACAGTGTAATTATTCTAAAATCAATGTTTCTCTTTTTTCTAACCTTTTCAAATAAACTCAAAGTAAGTTATATATGAACAATCTTGTTTCTCCAATATCATATGCCGTAAGACCAAGATTTACAACTTCTACTTACATTTGTAGATTTAGGTAAGTTTTCTGTGTCCAAGCATTTACATTATAGAGCGAGAAGAAGTTGTATCCATCCGCTTTACTTTTTTAAAATTTGCTGAGGCCATCGAACAATCACGAATAGCACGAGAGGGTTTCATTATATTTTTAGTTTTTTTCCTTTTTTTTTTCAAGCTAATATCACAACATAATCACAATTCCTTGTTTTTTTCTTCTCTTTTTTAATAATCACCAATCTAACAAATTAATCCAATATTTTAAAGATAATAGTACCTATTGCTATTAGATGATTTCAAGGGTAGCAGTGGAACACGTGAAACAGGTAAAATTTTGCAAAGGAGTTAATTTTGTGCCCTGGCATACATTAATTACCATGGAGAGCGAGCGTCGTGTCGAAAGTGTAAATAACGTGTCTTGACAGAGGCGTCCTTGTGGGGTCAACTAGGCCATGGCCCAGAGCCCCTCCAAATGTCAAAATTTAAGGGCCTCAACATTTTTTTTGGCTATATATGTTGTAAATTTTTTCGCCTTGAATTGGGTTTACAAGTATTTGCCTCCCAAATAAAAAAAATAAGTTGCGTATAATGTTTGTTATTGTTAAAAAATTATAGAATGGGCCCAATTTTGTTTTTGGCCCGGGCCTTAAAATAGTCTGGAACGTCCCTGTGTCTGAATATTAAATGTTTAAATGAGATTAATTTTTCTTTAAAAAATAATATTATTTTAAACCACCATCATGTGTCGGAGACGTGTTGTGTCAGGAAAATGTTCGACACGCACGGCACTCATAAGTGTCGGTGTTTCTTAGATTGATGTTATTAAAAGTCCTGATGTTGTTAGATGTTAATTATTTTGGTGAGGGGTTAATATTCAGGTCTTAGGTTATTTTTTTCTTTATATTTCCTTGGTAAAAATTACTACTATTTTTACACTAATTTAGACAATTAGGATTAGAACAAAATTGCACCAATTAGAAAAAAAGAACAAAATTGCACCAATTAACACTTTCTGAAGCATTTATCTCTCACACGCAAGAAAATTAAATAATATGTACGGTTTGGAAAAATTGATTAATACATGAGATTAATGAGAAAGAACGAATTCTACGATTAATCTTAACCATCAGCTATAAAGATTACCAAGAAAACAAAAGATTACGATTAAAAGATCAAAAAACATGAGACTAGGGTTTCATAACCCAAATTTGAACTAGAATAGAGTGAAAAACAATGGGGGGGGGGGGGGGGGGGGGGGGGGGTTTGTTTTACCTCGAGGCTAAAGAGATGTATTAATCACTATTTTCCGTGTTTAATACATCGACAGTAGGAGTTGATTATATCAGAAAATACGCATTCATGGAGTTCATTTAAAAAAAAATAACAGTCATCGGGTCGGGTAGTACCTTAAACACGGAGAAGAGGACTACCCCAGAAATACATTGTAACGCCCCGCTCTCGGATACCGAGTCCTTATCCGGAAATGAAACGCTCGGTGCGTATAATATTAAATAATTTCAATATTATACGTAATCATCTACTATGTCGTATCGAGTTTAGCAAACGGAAGCTAAAAAGACTCGGCAATCGTCATAAAAATGTTTACGAATATATTACAACAAACTAAAGATAGAAAGATTTATCTTACAACAACAAAACAAACAAGACTTACAACAAAAGGTTCATATTACTAATTAGGTTGTCTCTATGTGACCGACACAACTAGATCACTTCATGCTCATCAACATGTCATGACTATCGGTTTCTAACTTAACTTATCTTGGTTACATCCGTATTCAAGGGCACTACGCATGGTGCTACTCACCACGAAGTATCTGTGTGCAACATATTGATGGATCACACCAATAACCACGGAAGTCAATTCTAGTAGACTCCGATAGTGCACGCGTTCGGCGAAGTCCCTCTGCCATTTAGCCATTTAGAGGCCAGCAGAGTTATTTACTTTATCTGACCGCCCACACATTGCGATATAGACAGTGCTTTACCAAGAATAGCATGATATTTAATCTTTTAAATACATAAGTACGTTTGTGATTAATTATTAACTAGCCACCTAAGTATTTTCAAGTAAGCTCCCTCACCTCTACTACTCTCTTTCCTAAACCACTAGACACGGACAAGGCCTAGCACATACACACATTGATGAATACTAATTCATCAAAGCACAAGCTTATCATGCCCTTCCAACGGTCCCGAACTTCAACTCCCTGTAAGAGTACATTCAGTGCTGGAACTAAACGCATCAGAAACTCATTCAAGGCTTGTTCATGTTCATATAATGTTATTAGATCAAGAAACAATGTTTAAAACTAGATTCCGGGCTCAAAACACATCATACTAGAAATCTGGCCGAATGCTAGCAGAATGCGCACGCATTCAGCCAACAACACCCAATGCTAGCAGAATGCGCATGCATTCGACGTTTGAACTGATTCAGGATGCTGCTGTTTGATCAATACGTATGCATTGTTCAGGAATGCGCACACATTCGCTCTGAAACAGCCCTAAAACATGCCTTTTCATTCTTAAATGATTTCTACCTCATTCCCAACGTGATCAACATCAATTAACATAGAAAAACACCAGGAAAACACAGCTTTTACATACCAAAACATCCAACACTTTAACTACAACCTAAAACATGATTTCTAACCAAGAATTCAACACAAAAACTCAACCTTATCATCAATAAACCTTAATTAAACTTTCGGAAGAGCCTCTTACTTGTTCAAAGAAAATCCCAAAGCACAACTTGAAAGGAACCTGTAGCACTTCCTCAAACTTCAACCAAAAACTTATGTGATCATCCCCAAACTTGAATTAGACATGATCACTAGATTCTAAAGCATCTATTGTACGATTTACACTAAGAAAACTTCAAGACTTGATCCAAACCACAATTGGGGCCAAAAACCATTACCTTTCAACTCTTGACGATCTTAGGATCAAAAGCAAGCCCTTTCTCCGCTGATTCCGTTTCTGAATTTTTTTCTTCTGAAATCCGTTGAATAACTTGTTGCTCTCAACGTTGCCTGAAGTTTGGAACATGGAATAAATTGATTCTGATAACTCCCCCATTGACTAGGAGATTTATTTCCCCAAAATAAACCTATTTGATTAATTACCAACGAGTCCCCTTAATTACAACTAATTCCTTTATTTCCTTTTCAACATATTTTCGACACACACACACACACACACACACACACACACACACACATATATATATATATATATATATATATATATATATATATATATATATATATATATATATATATATATATATATATATATATATATATATATATATATAATACTTAATCAATAATTAAATAAACACAATATACCGAACTTACAAATTGACACGTTTGCCCTTTCCCAAAGTTCGGTATATTACATTCCTCCCCCTTAAGAGGAGTTTCGTCTTCGAAACTTGAACATGCTCAAACTGTAGATCTTCCTCTAACACTCTTCTCAAAACGAAACCAAAACCGAAGCTTCACTTGTTTACACTTTGATCACAAACAACGACTCTGATCTTGCTACCCAAAGAACCAAACTTTACTGATCCCCAAAACTGAGCCAACCTTTGTACACTCAACCAAAACTGACCAAACACTTTTGAGCTATTGAAATCACACTAACCAAACTTCTATTCAACAAACGGCCATCTATAACACTTACCCGGATGGTGACCAAAAGATTTCTTAGAGGTTGATGGGTAGGCTTAACTTCTTAGCTATCTTACTCAACACAAAAGTTTTGACATCTTGTATTAATCAAGGTTCACAAAGCTATGTTGTCCATAAAAAATGTATCTAAAAGATAGTTCCTTTACTTAAATACTATTACAACGTGAATTCAATTCATGTCATAAGAATACTATAAGAAAACAAACAAACTAAAAGGTACCTAGCATGGCTGCATCTAAAGCAAACACCCGTGCTGGTTGACTTGCACTTCCCTGCTTGTCTCTCTGGTTCCTACTAGCTTTCCTTGAAGGACAATCTCTTGCAAAGTGTCCCGTATTCCCACAATGTAACATCCATCTGTATCTGCCCGACATTCCCCGTAGTGATTCTTCTTACACTTTGGACACAAAAGTGTGCTACCTGTTGACCTTGCCGCAAGTGGTGCCATAACCCTTTTCTTATCATGTTGTTGCGGTGCTTCTTGATCTTCTACAAGGCTGTCCTCAAAAGGTCTCTTTACTCCAACCAAAACCGTGGGTTTGTTATTAAAAGTCTCAACTTCCAAAGCCTTGTTCAACAACTCCGCCATGGTCCTTGGTGTGAATCCCAACATCCGTTCTTGAACGAAGCCATAAATCTCGAGGTAGAAACGACCCAACTTTTCTTTTATCATGTTGGGTTTCGGTGTAGAACAACTTCTTAAATGCTTCGGTGCTTCTTGATCTTCTACAAGGCTGTCCTCAAAAGGTCTCTTTACTCCAACCAAAACCGTGGGTTTGTTATTAAAAGTCTCAACTTCCAAAGCCTTGTTCAACAACTCCGCCATGGTCCTTGGTGTGAATCCCAACATCCAGACAAACCGTTCTTGAACGAAGCCATTTCTTTTCTTCAACACTCATAATCTCGAGGTAGAAACGACCCAACTCATTGAACCGATTGGTGTATTATGAAACCGTCATATTTACACCTTGCTGGAGTTTCAAAAACTGACTTGCTTTATCTGCTTGTACTGTGGGTGGAAAGTATTCGGTGTAGAACAACTTCTTAAATGCTTCCCAATCCGTGACCTTACCGTTCCTGCTCTCAAACTCATCTATCCAACTTTCCGCTGCCCCAAGGAGAAAACTACTGCCAACTGTGCCATCACTGTTTCCGGTACATTCACATTCCTACACGCCCTCTCAAATCTTCTTATCCACAATTCTGCCTTGCTCGGTTCCACATTACTGGAGAAGTCTTGAACCCTGTTTCTCTTTAACTTTGTATACCAATCAACCGGTGGAGCTTGATCTTGAACTGGCGGTCTAACCGGTGGGACTACTGGAGGGTAAACATGAGGATAAACTGGTGGATATCCATAAGGGACTTGTGGTGCTTGAGATAATTGAGGTGGGTATGGAGGTGGATATGGCTATTGAGGTTGAGTCACTAGTGGTACTTGGTGATAAGGGTAGTATCCTTGGTGTTGAGATGAGATGTGGTATGGTTGGTGAAGTCCGTAGGGTGGGTAACCAAAACCGTAGTGATGGTCAACTCACGGTGGCTGTGGTATGGTAGGTTGAGGCGGATAACTCGTAGGTGGAGGGTAAAAAGTCTGTTGATACGGTGGGATCACTAGAGAAGGTGGGTGTACCGGTGGTGGTGGATGGTACACATTGGCTTGAGGTGGATACACGTTCGTCACTGGAGGTACATACACCGGTGGTATATCACCTACTACGGTGACTCGTAAAGGTTCATCATCAGGTAGTCCAATATTCTGAGGTATCTCTTGATTAACTTGGGGGTGAGGTCGTTGCTGATGAAGCATCTCATTCTGATTCTGACCACCCTCTTGCCCAACTCTTGAAATCTCACCTCTGAAAATTCCTCTCTACCATTCTGAAAGACCAGGAAAGATCTGAATGTTACTAAGTGGTCTAAGGATACTTATCTCAAGAAAGGAAGTGATTGAGCTAAAATTTACCCCAACAAAAACAATTTACAAAGACTCGAAACCGTGGGCAAACTAACTCTCTAACCGGCAGTGTACCGGGTCGATTGCTAGCGTAGCTACAGGAGTACGAGGTCGAACCCAAAGGAAAAGTGTTTGTGAGTACCAAAGCGAACGTGTTACTCAGTTTAGGTGATCAATCTTTTTAAAGTGTTTGTATACTACAACGACACTAAGGTGATTCTTACTAACGAGTCTAAAGCTAGAAAAGAAAGAAAGAAGATTAACTACTCGGTTTTTAACGTTATACTAAGGGACATAGCCGAACCATGATCAAAGTAGCTAGTTTCAACCCTAAGGGTAGACAAAACCGGGAGTGTGCATTATAATAAACGAACTCTCGTAATCAATTTCACGGGTACGTACTCCTAATTCCGGTGCTAAGGTCTGAACAACTTTCTCCTAACACCTTATGCCATGTTAACTACCCTTCCCTAAAGAAGATTCACTAACAAGACATGTTATGCACTAGAGCCGCTTAAACGTTAAAACGAGTAACCTCGCATTGGGCTCGGGCTTAACAACTAAGCCGAGTCTACGCCGTGATCTTAGAACCCCTTATCCCACGTCTTCCCGCAAAATACACATGTAAGGTTGATGCGTGTGATTACTAAATTGGGTGTACAATCCAATCTAGCGATGTTATAATAAGTTCTAAGACGTGAAACAAGCAAGATTAAACAATAAAAAGCACTACCCACTCCCAATTTCATCACCCAAAGGGTGATTTCACTAAATTTCACATGATTCGACTATGAAAGGGGATTAGCTACTCATTATACTCGTTAAAACATAAAAGAAACAGTAAATTAAAGACATAATATGTGAAAGAGAGAAGAAATATACCATAGAAATGAGAATTTCGAATTTGAGATCCAAAAAGTACACTTTGAAGAACTAAATAAAAGATGGTGACTTAGTGTTTAGAGTAGAAATCTGAGCTAGGAAATGGAAAGATTAAGCTAAGATTATACTAATTTAAGCTAAGAGAATGTATTCTAAGCTATTACAAAATTCGAGCTAAAAAGGGGTAGGTTTTGCTAAGAGAATAATTATTATTCAAGAAATGGTTCAAGGGGGGTATTTATACGTGGGGAAAATCTACAGATTTTTTGCCTTCAAACGCACGTTTAGATGCTATAACCCGGCTTTCCACTTGGTCAAACGCGCGTTTCGCATAGGGCAAACGCGCGTTTCGCTTCATTTCTGGGTAGGCTCTTGTTTGTTTTTCAACTGGAACGCGCGTTTCGGGAGGTTGAAATGCGCGTTTAGGTGGCTTGAAACGCGCGTTTAGGGAAGTTTGAAACGCGCGTTTGGGGCGGGTGAACTCTGTTCAAAATTGTGCTATTGAAACGCCCGTTTGGGGGGTTCAAACGCGCGTTTGAACCCCATTTGTTCCAAAACTTCATCTCTTCTCCCTTTGACTACTCATATCGCCTCGATCATGCTTCTCACTATGAATCATCACCTTCCGGGTCCTCAGGACACTAATACCCTACAACATCGTGAACGACCAAAACCAACCAAACAATTCCGGAGGGTAAAAGTGCTAGGGAATAGGGTTAATATCAACAAAAAGGGATAATAAGCCATAAAAGTGACGGATTTACTCCCCGTGCTAGAAACTCACGATATTACCCCGAAAACGGTCTAAACCACCCGAAAACATGCTAGACGTGTGGTAAACGGGGGTAGAAAATGCACCGGAATCACGTAAAGTTGACTCCCATCAACCACCCCACACTTAGCCTTTGCTCGCCCTCGAGTAAACTAGGCGTTTCAAAACAAACCAAGGGATTCAACGTTGTGACGTAGGTGCTACTATTCACACCCTCGAGGTAACCACAAAGTAAGAAACACAAACATATACACACCGGTTATAACATTATCAAGAAAATAGAGTGTGTGTGGTGCCAAGCTAAAGCCAAGTGCTCAAAATGATTGTCGGGGCTTGAATCCCGACCAAAAGTCTACCAACCGTTTCATACCCACTAGCCTCTCCACTAATCAAGGTCACTAAGTTTGGACACGATCGGGTAGGACTTGAAAGGTTATAACGTTAGGCTGGGGTAATTCCGGTTAATCGAAAAGGATATTTTGGGAACTGGAGAAAAATAAGTACGAGTGAACCTAATCAACAAGTGTACCACTTCACCTCTACCATACAAATCATCCAAACTCCTCTTTGATTAATTTAAGCACTTTGGGAACCATAGGATACTAACATACCCGAACTCATTGCCAAACTCAACTATGTTTCAAGCGTCATGAGGCGAGATTGAATACATTAGCACCTATCTAACTATCCCAACTCCAACATCATAAATATCACTTTTAAGCTCATCCCTTTGATTCCAACCATTTATTTCTATATACTTTGAGCTTTTATTCATTGAGAACTTCTCAATTTATTTTGAACTTTGATTTTTTTTTGAAAGTCTTTTCTTTTCTTCTTGGGCCAATTCCAAACACTAGGCCCAATTGAGCTCCTCCTCTCCTTATAGCTCAAAACCGAGAAACCACCAACCCGAACTTAAAACACAATTTCCCCCACCCCACACTTGCCTTAGCAAGTGTGGCCCAACAAAAGACTAGATCCACTCGTAGGGTATAGAATGAAGGGAATGTGACCAAAAATAAGGGCTAGGGCTAGGTTTCTGACTGAGTAACAAAACGGCTATAAAACGAATGGTGGTCAGACCATTCTATCAAGGCTGAGAGGGGCTAAGAAGGTATAATGTTCGGGATTAGGCTTATTTGGCTCTGGTCGGGTCAAAGAAGCGCCAGGACCGTCATCCCGTATCCTACTTAGGTGAACCTTTCTATTTCGCCTCGAGACTAGTGGTATGAGAGGTGGTAGTAATCAAATTATGCACAAAGTGTAGCTTTACGTGAAATTAATAATCTCCATTCTCAAGATAATATCAAACCGCAATGTACACGTTCGGGGTCCCTACTAAGGTGGTCACCACTCGAATGTGAAAATAACACACACAACACGGTGCTAAAAACCCTTGGAATATTTTAAAAATTCCCAAAATCAACTCGAGCCCGGTCATAGGCTAAGCATACCACATATTAAGCACATTTAACAACAAAAACAAGAGAACGGCTAAGTCTCCCACCCCACACTTAAACGAAACACTGTCCGCAGTGTGTGAGAGATATAAAGAGTAAAAGACTTGGTTGTTTTACCAAAACCCGGCAGAAAGGCGCACTCTTAACTCAAACCCCGTGACACCCTCGTATAAATCCATCCTAAAACCTAAAGCGAGATCAACAGATACAAAGAAAGCGCATGCACGGGACTGAGTCCACGTGCTAGAAAGCAAGCAATAGGGTAAGCGGTGCATAAAATAACGAGGCCATGCCACAATAATGGGATCAAAGCATAAAGAGGGGGGGGGGGGTACGGGGACATGCAATGGAAGGATAGAAAAGAATCATTGAAAAACAGAACATCCATTCATCAGATAAAAACTAAAAGTACCCACGTCATCCCAAAGTGTCAATCAAAGAGAGTGAAAACATGCACGGTCAAGCAGGCCTTAGGGGCTCAAAAATAAGTGCGTGTGCATGCCGAGTGAAGTGTATCAACAGAATAGTGAAAGAGTATCATAAGTAGGTGAATCAGACTAGCAAAATAGACAGAAGCATAAAACAAAATGCATGTAAAACTGGCTAGTCTGCCCCAGTGCCCTGTCCGTCAGGAGTAGGTGTGCTAGAAGTTGGTGCAGCCACATAAGATGCACTCTCCGGCTGTGTAGACCCTACAACACCTGTCCTCTCTGGCTCTGTCTCAGCCCTAGCTGTCCCAATCAGATCATCCAACGAAATATCATCAAACCCCTCCACAGCCTCGTCAACAATCAAATCCTCGGATACCCTCTGCAAATCAGCCTCTATCTTTGGGGTGTACTGAAATGGTGACGTATCCAAATCCAAGCGAAGAAGGTCAATCTGTCTAGCCTGAGCAAATACCCTCTGATTCTCAACAATCCCATTCAGAGTCAGCCGCAAACTGTCCATCCAATCCCTTTGCTTGTGAGCAATCAGTAGACCCTGGCGCTCACTAAGCCATGGTCCCCCGGATGTCGAGGTAAAAGGTGGAGGTGGATGTGTAGTGGAGGGTCCAGTAGTGAATGGTGGAGGTGGGGGTATTGTGGTAGTGGTAGAGGAGATGATAGGTGGAGGAATATATAGTGTAGTGGATTTAGTAGAGGTGGTAGGACGAAGGACTGTGTGAATAGGTCGTGGGGTGGGCCTATGAGGCTTTTGACCAGGGTGGGCATTGAATGGTTTTGGGACCATAGGCTGATTTTTCTTCCTCAAAATCTGATCATCGGGATATTCCTCAACCGGGACTTGCTTGCATAATGCGTAGATAAGGTAGGGGCACATGAGTAGACGGCGCTTGAATTTCTGGTTGTCCCTGAATTCCGTGAAAATTGTCTTCCCAACATCCACCTTGAGGTCATAATGGATAGCATACAACAATTGCAAATCCTTGATGTGGAAATGCGTGATGTTGTCTTTCGGTAGTAGGCGGTTTTGGGAGAACTTAGCCTCAACTTTCGACTCGTCAGGCCAGGTGGTCGTCACCAGCTGGCTACGTGCATTTCCCCCTTAGATATCCACTGTAATTCCGGATTTATATCCCTTCTCATGTTCTCTAAAGGATCTTCGGTATTGCCCCAGTGCTGTTTTTCTTCAAACCACCCAATATAGTCTTGGCCCTCAAAAGCCGGTATCCAATAGAAGTCGTTTATCGCCTTGACAGACCATGGCACATCGACACCTCGTACCTTTATAAACCCAGATCCCAAATTGGCGACACTAAAATTTGCATACCACTCCCAAACAAGTGTGAGATTCAGGTTCCCCTCCGGCTCATAGATCAAATTATTCCACCCTCGCTTCGTCAAGTTGGCTACGAAGGATTTAGGAGCCGACTTAAGATCTAACCCCTGCTCAAAACACATGTTCTTCATGGCAATATACTCATTGTAGTTGGTCAAGGCCACGGGTGAATTAAAACATTGTTCAAAAGGGAGAGGGTCTTGAGGTGGAGGGTTTAGTGGAGGATCTTGCTCGGGGAGACTTTGTGGTAGGAGTGAAACAGGTGTTTTCTTCGTGAATTTAGCTTGCATTTGTGCTAGGGGTACATTCTCATTGTCAAGGGCTGCTGTCCCCTCACTATCACTGTCATTGATCGAGTTCCTCCCCTCACTATCCGGCTCAAAATCCTCATCAGATGTCTCATCACGTAATTGTCCTATAGGCCTGAGAGCTCTAGGGTTTCTACTCTCAGCACGACCTTGATCACTGATCTGGATACCACCCTTAGGCACTCTAGGGAAGACAAGGGGTTTCTGTTTTTTAGGCATGTGTTTCACAACCGGTTGCTTCCCTTTGCCCTTATTCTCAGTTTCTTTCCGCTTGTTGTCTCTCATTCTGTCTACATTCACCAAAACAACACCAAGTACCCGAATCAAAACAGCCCAAACCAACCCGGTTAACATCCAACCGGGATTTCACAACACACCGACCCAATCAACACGCCATCCCACAAAGGCCACACCATTCATCATCATCAACAAAACAACAAAACAAAGCACAAACAAGATAATTGATTAATAACAGTTAAAACGGGGTAGGGGTGTTAAACCAAAAAGGCCAAAACTAACCCTAACCGAAACTTAAACTCAAAATCAAATTATACCTGTACTATGCTTAAATAAGATGAGAAGAATGATTTGGAGTGAAGCACGAGTCCCGAAATGTCAAATTGAGCCTGAAACGGCCTAGGCAAAAAGTTACCCAAGGTCAAGATCGAATCGAGAAAATTGGGATTTCGTTGTTGGAATGGGTTAGTGAAAGCAAGAGAGGGATCGAGAGGTGTTGTTTGGCGTTTGAATCACTGAATTCGGAGTTGATTTGGGTAGTTTTCGAGTGATAGAGGTGGAGAGAGGCCGCCGGCGGCTGTTAGGGTATGGGGAGAAAAACTGAAACGCCGGTTTGGAGCGGGGGGTATTTAAAGAGGAAGCTTCCAAACGCGCGTTTGGGGAGGTGAAACGCACGTTTCGCATAACCCGAACGCGTGTTTGAGATCTGAAACGGGCGTTTGAAAAAAGTTTTTAAGGTTAGAAAGTTAGGGGCTGAAACGCACGTTTGAAATGGTTTCAAACGCACGTTTGACAGGGTTGCAAACGCGCGTTTGAGACCAGAAACAATGGAATCTCTAGGTTTTCACCCCATACTATATTTTTACCACCCTGAGACCATTAAAAGCACTAAACTCACTCACAAACTACGAAATGGTGGGTTGCCTCCCCTAAGCGCCTTTGTTTTACGTCGTTGGCTCGACAAGATGGATTATACGGTGCCAACTTTTTCAAGTTATACCGTTGGCATGAGGCGAGAAAGAGTAGAAAGAAAGACGTGAGGATGGATTAAAGATTATACGGGTCAAGGTTTAGAGTCCATGACAAGACTTACACGATTCATCACACGGTATGGGGTCTTCAAGGTTCACTATTTCTAGTGTTTCGTCGTAAGGCAACCTCTCATATATTTTCAACCGTAAGCCATTGGTAGTAAACGTGCCAAGCTTAGGATGGGTAATTTCAATAGCACCGGACGGATAGACTTTCGACACCACGTAGGGACCGGACCACCTAGATTTTAGCTTGCCTTGGAAGAGATGAAGACGAGTATTATAGAATAAGAATTCATCACCCTCATTGAAAACACAAGGTTTGATCAACTTATCATAGAGTAACTTAGTCTTCTCTTTATACTTCATCGAAAGATCATACGCACAAAGGCGAAACTCATCTAATTCATTCAATTGGGCCATACGCTTCTCACCAACTAAAGCGTCATCAAGGTTTAGCATTTTAATTGCCCAATAAGCTTTATGTTCGATTTCTACGGGGAGGTGGCAAGATTTACCATAGACTATCATATAAGGTGACATGCCTAGGGGTGTCTTAAAGGCGGTCCTATGGGCCCATAGAGCATCATCCAATTTTAAAGACCAACTCTTAACATTCGCATCTACCGTCCTCTCTAAGATACGCTTAATACCCCTATTCGTGACTTCAACTTGACCATTTGTTTGTGGATGGTAAGCGGTACCTAGCTTGTGTTTCACCCCATACTTCACTAGGAGTTTGTCAAACGGTTTATTGGCAAAGTGGCTCCCATTATCGCTAATTATACCCCAAACCGACAAAAGATGTTTCTTTTAAGAAAACGGATAACAACTTTCCTATCATTGGTGGGCGAAGCTAAGGCCTCAACCCATTTTGACACGTAATCACAAGTGACTAGGATATACTTGTTACCGCACGAGGAAGGGTAGGGGCCCATGAAGTCAATGCCCCACACATCAAAAACTTCACAAACGATTATCTGCTTTTGAGGCATCTCACTCCTCCTAGATATACGCCCGGACCTTTGACAAGCGTCACAAGATTTCACATAGGAATGTGTGTCTCGGAATAGAGTGGGCCAATATAGCCCACTTTGTAGCACTTTCAAAGCGGTCCTTCCCCCCGAAAAGTGGCCCCCGGCCTCTTTATCGTGGCAAAAAGAAAGCGCACTCAAGATCTCACTCTCCGGGATGCATCCCCTCAAGATGCCATCCGAGCACAACCTATATAAGCAAGGATCCTCCCAAACATACTTACCAACCTCACTAAGGAACTTACGCCTTTGATTTGAGTCAAAGTCGGGTTCTATAAAACCACACTCGTGGTAATTGACAAAAGGTGCGAACCAGGGCTACCTTCCTTACCAACTTTCAGAAAATTACCTTTCTTAACCGGAAGAAGGGTGTCTATTGCACAAAGTTGCTCATGCGGGAAAGAATCATTTATCTCCCTTTGTGCCTTAATCAACTCCTCACTAAGCTCCATGCGACATTCTCACACCCCTCTCTATCACGGATTTCAAGATCGAACTCTTGCAAGAGCAAGATCCACCTCAAGAGGCGGGGCTTGGCATCTTGCTTTGCAAAGAGGTAGCGCAAAGCGGCGTGATCTGTGTGCACAACTACACTAGAGCCTACAAGGTGAGACCAAAACTTATCAAACGCAAAGACGACCGCTAGAAGCTCTTTTTCAGTGGTGGTATAGTTTTGTTGGGCCGGATTCAAAGTGTGACTAGCATAGGCAATAGGCTTGAATATTTTATCGATCTTTTGTCCGAGGACCGCACCAACCGCGGTGTCACTCGCATCACACATTAACTCAAACTCTTGATCCCACTTCGGGGCAACTAAGATAGGAGCGGATACAAGCAATTGCTTGAGCAACGAGAATGCTTCAATGCAAGCTTGGTTGAAATCAAACGGGACATCTTTTCCAAGAAGAAGAGTAAGAGGACGGGCTATTTTTGAGAAATCCTTGATAAACCTACGATAGAACCCCACATGGCCTAGAAAACCCCTAAGAGTCTTTAGGTTAGTGGGCATAGGAAGCTTAGATATCGCTTCAACCTTAGCCTTGTCAACTTCTATACCCTTGCTAGATATCTTATGCCCTAAGACTATCCCTTCCGTGACCATCAAGTGACATTTCTCCCAATTTAGCACTAAATTTGTCTCCTCACATCTACTTAACACCTTTTTTAGATTATCTAGACACTCCTCAAAGGAGTCACCAAAACGCTAAAATCGTCCATGAAGACTTCCAGGAATCTTTCAATCATATCTGCGAATATGGCAACCATGCACCGTTGGAATGTTGCGGGTGCATTACACAACCCAAACGGCATTCTACGGAAGGCAAAGGTGCCATAAGGACAAGTGTAGGTAGTCTTTTCTTGGTCCTCTAAGGCCACATGTATTTGGTAATACCCACTAAACCCATCAAGAAAGCAATAATAAGCGTGACCACTCAATCTTTCTAACATTTGATCAATAAAAGGGATGGGGAAATGGTTTTTACGGGTTCGGTCATTCAATTTTCGATAATCAATACAAATTCTATGACCACTTACCAAACGCATAGGCACCGCCTCACCTTCGTCGTTGATTTGAATGGTCATGCCTCCCTTCTTTGGTACCACTTGAGTGGGGCTCACCCACTTGCTATCTGAGATGGCATAAATGATCTCAAGCTTTAACATCGTGACCACATCCTTCCTCACAACCTCTTAGAGATGTGGATTAAGCCTTCTTTGAGGTTGCCTTACCGGCTTCGCTCCATCCTCTAGAATAATCTTGTGTTGACAAATGGTAGGACTTATGCCCTTGAGGTCACACATCTTCCACCCAAAAGCACGCTTGGCTTCTTAAGCATTTTCACCAACTTCTTTTCCTGCAAAGCCGTTAGTGTAGCAGAAATAATCAAAGGAAGTAAATCATCATTTTCATGAAAAACATACTTCAAATGAGGTGGGAGTGGTTTCAATTTCAAGTCTTTTGGTGAGTCTTCAATTGATGGCTTCTCTAGTTCTCCTTCAAGACCAAGATCGATCTTTTCGCTCCATTTTTCACCAATGAAAACCGTCTCTTCTAGCTCCATCGCTTCTCTTACCATCTCTTCATCTTCATCAAGCACCGTGCTCACTCTTGCCACTCCTTCATCAAGATTATCCTTATATTCCTGCAATGTTAACATGTTCCACAACGCAAGAATATACAGCATCAATAGAAAAACAGTCTTCGGTGCTTTCCTTAGGGTGTTTCATGGCCTTGTAAATTTTTACAGCGACTTTTTCCTCACCAACTCGCAAAATAAGCTCTCCGCTCGCAACATCTATCAAAGTCCTTCCGGTGTTTAAAAATGGACGTCCTAACAACAAAGTTGTTTTGGAGTCCATCTCCATATCTAGTACCACGAAATCTACCGGGAAGGCAATCTTATCCACTTTAACAATGACATCCTCCCTAATAGATCTATCCGCCATTTGAAGGGTCATCCCCGTTGGTTCCAACTCTCCTAGATTAAGGATTTCATATATAGGATGGGGCATTAAGCTTAAGCTAGCTCCCAAATCGCATAAAACACTAGGAAAATGATTCGTACCAATAGTAATAGGAATAGTAAAACTACCCTTGTCTCTAATTTTTGGGGGAATTCTAGATTTAGCATCGAACATAGTGGAACACTCTTCGCTTAGACAAACAACCTCTTGCATTTTACTCTTATTAGTTAGCAATCCCTTTAAAAACTTACAATAAGAGGGCATGTTTGCAAGTGCTTCAAGAAAAGGAATTGTCAAGTCAATTTTTTGCAAAATCTCAACAAATCGGGTTTGTGCTTTATTCAAGCAACTTTGTCTATGATTCTTAGGGGGGAAAAAGGAGAGTGCTCAAATCGAAATCTTTAGGAGGAGGAGGAATTATACCTTTCTTACTTTTGGCGTGTGGGGAAGACGGCTCTTTCATTGGCTCTTTCCCTTCTCTTCTAGTTGGTTAGTTTTAAATTTATTTTATCGGAACACCCCAAGTATAAGGTTCGTAGTATAGGGTGTTACCGAGTCGTCCTAAGGGAATCGTATAATTATCGGATTACAGTATAGTCGTTATAAATAATGTCACGAAAATTTAAATTAAACTATTGTTGAAATTAATTTTAATATAAAAACTGGAGATTAAGATTGTATCAAATAATTAAAAGAACAAGAGAACGACGAGAATCAACCACACAACAATCACACAACCATTTTATGATCAAAATACGATTTTATTGGTATGATCAATCTCAAAATCGATTAAATTCCTTTAACTCAATTTCTAGGATTTTGTTTTCTTTTCCAAGCAAAACAATTTAACATACATCACAAGATCATCAATTTGTTCCCAAATTACATAACCCAATTAACAACAAATGATTCCTCAAGATATTATTAATTGTATCGATCGAAAAGGTTCTATTGTTGAATTATATTTCCATACAAATTCAAATCAACATGTGGTTTCATTGACATTCCTATCTAACAAAACACTTAACAATCAATCCAAATAACAATCGATAAATAAAATACAATATTTGAATTCATAAATAAAGATAACCTAACAATTCGTGGTTGTGGTGATGTTGATGTGATATCCTCCAGTTATTCCACCGCTATACGCTTAGCCTTGCATCCTTGTGATGATCCAAGACACGGTTGAAGGAAAGAAACTCATAATTTTTTAGGGTTTTGGTGCGGTTTGCTTTTTGGGTGGAATATGCGGCGCTCTCGTGTGTGTATTAAGGTTGAAATAGGCGCCGTATTTATAGAACTCGAGGCGGCTGTGCTTAAAATCGGTGGTGGACGCCCGTTTGATGACTCGGACGCCCGTCCAGAGTGCAAAACATATTTGAGTCGGGCTATACAAAACATATTTGAGTCGGGGTTGGACGCACGTCCTATACAAAATCAGACGCTCGTTCGCTAAAAATCATCAAACTCTGAATCCATTTGCACCTCCTGGACGCCAGTCTAGTGATTCAAACGTTCGTCCAGCTTGCATGGGCAACAAACGCACGTCCAACATTGCAAACGTCCGTCCAGAGCTCCTGGGATTGATTTAATTGATTTCTTCCCTCTTTATCTCTTTATTCTTCAGCTCCCACTATTCAAAGCACGATTAAACACTTCAAATCATCTTTTTCCAGTCGCATTTAACACCTGCAAGTCATTGAAAGCATACCAAAGTGTAACACAACTCAAACCAACATAAAATCATCATTTTAAGCACGTAATTGGCACGTTTTACACTTTTTATAACTTTAAAACCATTTCTTCAATTTATTCATTTAATACGTAATTTTCTATAAAAATTACTAAAACACGGGGATTATTGTTATGAAATATTGCAATATAAATCATAAAATTCACCGAGAACAACTCCCCCACACTTAGGTTTTGTTTCGTCCCGAACAAAACAATCAAAACTGGCTCACGGTACATGTAATCCACATAGGCTCTCGACTCACGTAACAAAAGATATGACAATGATAGCAATTAATACCACCATAGAGATAGATTCTGTGTGTGTGTGAAAAGCCCTTTTCAATCTCCACCATTCTTTCGCACAAAAATCCTTTCAAACAATCCTAATGACTTTCCTAGGTATAGGCAGTAATCGTTCCACACAAAGTCTTCCCGTGTACTTATTAGGATAATCCCTAATGCATATCATTCAGTTTATACTGAGGATAGTCAGAAGATAACTAAGTTTTCAACCATGCTTACTAACTTTCCACATTGCCATTTGCTAATTTTTCTTTAAAGTTCACTTAATTCCACATGTATAGCATATGCCCTCATTCCCAGCAATAGGATGTTTCGTGATAACACCCTAGCTGGACTACTATCATCAGGCAGTCGGGAGCTATTGAGCCTCATAGTGGTATAGGACATTTCGTGATAATGCCCTACCGCACTCAAATCATTGGCAGCTACATCCGACATACACATATTTTATTCATATTATTCATCTTAGATTGGTGTACAAACCTTAAGATATATCCCTCCTATCACATTCAAACCTTCAGATATTCACAGTACACGGTTAGAAATTAGGTGTAATGTTTACCGTTACTATTAAGCGCAAGTCTCTCTAGGATAAATCACTAGGGTAGTGAATGGATAAAGTTTAAAAATGTAGCTTCAATTTCAAAGGCTTACGTGAATATGAAATGAATACTATCTCATATTAGTAAAAGCATGCTATAACTATCTCACAGAAGTTACAGACAATCATCATCAAGAAACTACAACTAGCGAGCCTTTTTGTTTCAATCATATGCTCGTAACTCACAAAAAATTTTAAATTTGGCATGAAATCCACATTTACTCATTTTCCAATAAATATAACATGAAAACATGTAGCCACCCCCCCACACGTAAATCACATTATGTCCTCAGAATGTGCAAATGAAAGAAAAGAATACTTAGCTGGTTGCAAAGTGGTTGTCGGCTGGAACATTAATGTACTGCTGCAACTCGTATCAAGAACAGACAACACTGAAGGAATAGCTGGCAAAAACCGCTCAAAAGTATCTGCAACACTCGACATAGCGTACAATCTCGGGGGACAAGGGGTATATGAGTAAACATAGAACCATGAAACAAGGCAAGTGGTGCAAGTAGGTAACGGGACAACCACCACACAACAAGTTTTATTAAAACTAAGTAAGGAAATAAAATACTTGAAAGGATATCTAGGATGCCTCCTAGTAGCGCTTCTTTTATGTCAGTAGCTTGACAGAGTCAGCAAAGTCATCCCGGATCGGGCCACTTTGGTTTGATCAGGGCCACTCCTTCATCAGAGGCAGAGTGGAGAGCATCGGTGTGGTCACAACAACAACAAGTCAAGTGCGCGACTGAGTCCTAGAACTTAGCCATCCAGACAACACCGATTTTCTTCTTCGTGTTGTTGCTTAATTGTGGCACTGGCATACTGATAGGTGCAGGAGTCGTGGTAGAAGCATCTTTAAGGTTAAGGGCATAATGTCATCATCCGAAGTAAAGAAGTCGGATGGGATCTCATCACAAATCAGCACATCAGTCATGTCAACCAACTTTTGAAAGTATAGGACTTCAGGTGCTTCATAAGGCTGTCCGAAATACTTTTTCAATCTATGACCGTTCACTTTAAAAGGTTGACCGCTGTACCCTTTCAAGGAAATTGCTCCACCCGGATGAACTTCGACAATTTCAAAGGGTCCGGACCATCTGGACTTAAGCTTGCCAGCAAACAGATGTAATCTGGTGTTGTAAAGCAAAGCCATCTCTCCTATCTTGAAATCTCTATCTTTTATCTTTGCATCGTGGAGCGCCTTCGTTCTCTCCTTGCTCAGCTTGGCGTTCTCGTAGGCCCTAAGTTTGAATTCATCGAGCTCATGTAGTTGCAGTAATCTTTTCTCCCCACAGAGTTGGCTATCGAAGTTTAAGAATTTAATAGCCCAGTAAGCTCTGTGCTCCAGCTCGACTGGTAGATGGCAAGCCTTGCCATAAACCATTTGAAATGGTGACGTACCCTTAGGGGTCTTGAACGCAGTGCGATAAGCCCAAAGTGCGTCGTCCAACTTCAGACTCCAGTTGGATCTATTTGAATTTACCGTTTTCTCCAAAATCCGCTTTAGACTTCTGTTGCTCACCTCGACTTGGCCACTGGTTTGGGGGTGGTATGGTGTACCAATTCTATGCTTGACACCATATCTCTCAAGAATTTTATCCGGTGGTGCATTACGAAATGCGAACCTTCATCACCGATAAGGGCTCTAGGACGACCAAATCTAGTAAAGATATTCTTTTGCAAGAATTTCTTTACAACTTTGTGATCATTGGTTTGGGTGGCTATGGCCTCTACCCACTTGGAAACATAGTCCACACGGACCGAATATATTTGTTAGAGCATGATGATGGGAACGGTCCCATAAAATTAATGCCCCGTACGTCAAAAACTTCACATTCCAAGATAGGCCTCAAAGGCATCTCCATCCTATTACTGAGTCTCCCTACTCTTTGGCATCTATCACAGCCTTTGCAAAAGGCTTCAGCATCTTTAAACAAAGTAGGCCAGTAAAAACCAGCTTGAAGGATTTTTGTGACTGTCTTAGGTGCTCCGTAGTGTCCACCAGCGGGACCACTATGACATTGCTCCAGAATATCCAATTGTTCATGCTCCGGAACGCACCTTCTAAGCAACCCGTCCTTGCAGACTTTAAACAGATATGGATCCTCCCATACGAGATACTTTAAGTCGCCGAAAATTTCTTCTTTTCCTGATACGTCATCTCTTCTAAATGCCCACTTGCTAAGTAGTTGACGTAATCAGCATACCACGGCCTCACAGTCTCTAGCTTCATTAATTGCTCAGTCGGAAAGTCAATGCCTATCTCCTTAGGGATTTCGCCACCCTCGTTCACTAGGCGAGATAAGTGGTCAGCTACAACATTATCACTACCCTTCTTGTCCTTAATTTCAAGGTCAAATTCCTGTAGTATCAGAATCCATCTGAGTAACCTTGGTTTAGCGTCTGCTTTTTCCATAAGGTAGCGTAGTGCTGCGTGATCTGTCCAGACCACAACTTGAGACCCGAGAAGGTAACTTCTAAATTTATCCATAGCAAAAACGACGACTAGGAACTCTTTCTCCGTAGTAGTGTAGTTACACGAGCCGGGTTCAAAGTTCGGCTCGCATAGTAGATCGGCCCGAACTTTTTGTCGACCCTCTCGTCCTAGAATCGCTCCCACTTGCGTAGTTAGAAGCATCGCACATTAGCTCAAAGGGCTTAGTCCAATCGGGTGTGATTAGGATAGGGGCGCTAATGAGCTTATCCTTCGAGCAATTAAACGCTTCAACACCTTCGCATCAAACGAGAAGTCCACATCGTCCTTAAGAAGGTTAGATAAAGGTTTGGCGATTTTAGAAAAGTCTTGAATGAATCGCCTGTAGAAACCAACATGGCCAAGAAAACCTCGTACCTCCTTCACAGTCTTAGGGTACGACATCTTTTCAATGGCTTCTACCTTAGCCTTATCTACCTGAATTCCATTGCTGGACACCTTGTGTCCAAGGACAATTCCTTCATCAACTAGAAAATGGCACTTTTCCCAATTTAGAACTAGGTTCTTCTCAACACATCGTTGAAGTACCATATCTAGGTTTTCCAAAATCTCATCAAAACTGTCGCCATAGACTGAGATGTCATCCATGAAGACTTCCATACACTTCTCTACTAGTCCATCAAAAATAGCCAGCATACATCGTTGAAATGTAGCTGGTGCATTACACAAACCGAAAGGCATTCCGCGGAACACAAAAGTGCCTGATGGACAGGTAAAAGTTGTCTTCTCTTGGTCATTAGGGTCGATGGCTATCCGGAAATAACCGAATATCCATCGAGGAAACAATAAAACTTATGACCGCTCGCCTTTCTAGAAGTTGGTCAATGAAGGGCAGGGGGAAATGATCCTTAGCGGTGACTTCATTTAACCTGCGATAATCAATGCAAATTCTATAGCCAGTCACAAGGCGTAAGGCAACTTCCTCCCCTTTTTCGTTCTTTTCCACAGTAATGCCTCCCTTCTTTGGCACAACTTGAGTAGGGCTGACCCACTCACTATCGGCGATGCCATAGATAATACCCATATCTAACCACTTGATTATCTCCTTCTTGACAACCTCCTGCATGTGCGGATTCAGCCTTCGCTGAGGCTGTCTAACCTTTTTCGCCCCCTCCTCCGTTCGGATTTTATGCATGCAAATGTCGGGGCTGATACCTCGGATATCACCCACTTGCCATCCGAACGCAAGGATGTTTTTCACAAGCACTTTTCTCAGTAGTGCTTCTCGCTCGGCTTCGAGTTTAGAAGAGATGATTAAAGCCAGTTTATCATCATCCTTAAGAAAAATATACTAAAGGTGATGAGGGAGAGGTTTAAGCTCCAAATCAGTGGGTGGTTTCTCAATACTAGATTTGAGAGGACCACCTTTTTCCTCAGTGGTCAAATGAGCTTGAAGGGGTTGACTAAAAACAACTCCTCTTCCCGAGGTGTAACCCCGTAAAAGATAATCGATTAAATCATCCATAGGGATTTTTCTCGTCAACACCTCGCTTTCTCTTTTTCATGGTCAATCATTCTTCTTAACTCTTTTTCTTCTAGCTCGGCAGCTAGCTTTTCCCAATCGTCGATTTCCCAGTGGGTAGTCTCTCTCCAAAAATCGACTTCGTCCCAACTACCCATCAGGACTTCTTCTTGATCAGGATTAAAATCCGTCTGATGCAGCTCTTTGAAATCATCATCGTTAATCACTTTAAAGTTCCATGTCTTCTGTTTACTGGCAGGCTCAGGTTGAGGAAATTGTGGAGATAACTTGTCAGTGACTACGGCCTGTGATGAATCAGAAGATGGCTCACAATCATCTCTTTCTTTATGATTTATAGCATTGAAAGCACCTATTTCCATTGGCTCTTCTTCAGATTCAGGGTGGTCATCTTCTTCATCATCATAAATCGCTTCGATGAACGAGATCTCTTCTACTAGGGTTTCCTCAGCGCTTTTCCCTCGCGTAAAGGTGATAGATGTATCATCGAACCTCATTGTGACCTGACCCTTGTAAAAATCAATAAGGGCGGCAGAGGCATCCAAAAAGGATCGGCCTAGAATTAAGGGCATTTCTTTATCAGGTGGGTAATCCAAAATAACCCAGTCGGTTGGAAAAGCTAAGTGTTTAACATAAACAAGAACATTGTTAACACAACCGGCTGCTGTTCGGCTAGATTGGTCCACCATTTGAAGAGAAATTAGGCGTTCCCTCATCCTTTTATCTAAACCGAGCTTTATACAAATGTTTAATGGCATCACGTTTACAGAAGCCCCTGAATCACATAAGACGTTATGGAACATGCAACCTTCAATCTCACAGGAGATTGAAAGTCGTCCGGGGTCACCTCGCTTTGTTAGAATTTTCGGTGAAACCATTGAACATTCTTCTTTCAAAACCTCTTTTGCCATCCCCTTGAGCTTCTTCTTACTCCCACAAGCTTCTTTGATATACTTAGAGCACTTAGGCATTTCAGTCAGTACCTCTGCCAGAGGTATACTTACTTTTGTGTCTCTAAGTATTTTTCTAATTCCTTCGTACTGTTTGTCATTACCAAGGACACTTTCTTTTTTCCTTGGCGGATAAGGAAGGTTTTTCTTTTCTTTGCTCAAAGTATCATTGTTCACGGTTTGATTCTTTATAGCTTCATCTTCCTTATCCTTCCACCTAACAAACTTTCCATCCTTCTTTTTCGTCAGGGGTTCAGCCACCTGACCCTTCCTCACAGCTACATCAGAATTAATTTCATCATCCGAAGAACCCTCGTCATTCATCTCATCCTCACTCTTGCTTTCTTCGGGTTTTGAATTCTGATTTCCCCTCCTGAACTCATGGCGTCGGGGGGTTACTCGTTTCCCGAGCCCTTTTCGGCTCCAACTTTCTTCCGCTCCGCAAGGTAACTTCATTCACTTCCTCATCTCCATAGTTCCATTGTGTAGTGATGTCGGTGCAAGCATTGACATCCCCTTTTGGATTTCTTTCGGTGTAGCTCGGAAGTTTACCGTGAGGTCGACTCGCTTGTTGGTCCGCCATTTGGCCAACTTGTCTTTCAATGGTCTTGACACTTTGGTGGCCGAGTTTTCACCATGTCAACTAATTCATCAAATTTCTTTTGAGAAACATAAGTGGTTTGTTGGTTTTGGTTTTGATTCCAACCACTTTGAGTTCTTTGAAAATTCGTATTGAAAGATTGATTTGCACTTCCGTGAAGTGATTGTTGATAACTTGAGTTGAAAGAAGGTTTTGAATTGGATGGGCCAGGTGGTGCATTGGCTTGATTAAAATTGGGTCGTTGAAATCCGGAATGATTCTGGTCCTGATTGAAGTTTCTGAAGGTTTGGTTATGATTCTCCATTAAATTCACTTCCTCATCCATCTTATTTCCCGCCTGCATTCCCAGGTAGTTCACATCTGACGGCCCTCGTTGCTGCTGCATTTGTAAATTGGCTAGCGGCTTGCTCATCACTTCCATTTGAGCAACTAACATCTTAGTCTCAGAATTGCTCGCAGTAGATTCCTTCTTATTCCCACTAACATTGGTCTTCCTTGGAGTTGACCACATGTTATTCTTTGCTATAGTTTCAGCTACCCTGTAAGCAGCGTCATCACCTCCCCCTAGGAAGGATCCATGAGCAGTTGAATCAAGGTAGTCTCTATTTGGTTGAGAGACACCTCTGTAGAATAACTCTAGTAGCTCATGTCTACTGTATCCATGGTTGGGGCACTTCCTCATCAGCAGATTTAGTCTCTCCCATGCTTTCCCCACACTCTCACCATCAAGCTGTTGAAATGTGCCTATCTCCCTTTTCATGTCCATGATTGTCCCAGGTGAGACAAACTTCAGAGCAAAGGCTCTTTTGACATCATTCCAGGGAACGGAGAGAATGATGGGCTAAAGATTTGAACCAACGGTTTGCTTCACCCTTTAGAGCAAACGGGAAGAGTTTTAACTTGACAATCTCGGAATCAATACCAGATAGTGGCACGCTTCGCATTTGAACGAAGGTGGACAAGAAGTCATGAGGATCTTCTTCAGCAGTACCATGAAAAGAACTATTCTGGACCAGCCCAACCACTCCATTTTTCAGATCGAAGTTCAGTTGTCCCATGTCTGGAGGGCGAATAGGTCTATGCCCTTCCAGGAAGTCTTGGTCAAGATAGGGGGCATAGGGGTCTTGATTTAATTGGTTTAGCTGGTTTTGACGGAATTGTTGAAATTGATTATTTATCCCAGCTTGTTGATTTTGTTGTTGTTGTATTGCCTGCATCTGTTGAAGGATCAGATTCATTTGGGCTTGAGGGTCTGGATTTGGAACTTCGTTAGCCATAATGTCTGGATTAGGGAAGAGCTTTCTCCTGAGAATAGATCGCTCAGGTTCGGGATTAAATGTAAGAGGTCCCTTCTTACTCCCGGTTTGCATAAACCGAAGAGCAGAACAGGAAGAAATCAACCTTAGGGTTGATGAGAACGAATGTAGAGAAGATTAGAGGGTTTAGAGGTTTAGAAAGAGAGAAGAGAGAAGAAGAGAGGTGACAATTTAAGAGACTGAACCGGCGTTCAGTATGAGTGAACGCTGGTTCAGGGGAAATTCTGGAAGTGGACGCTCGTTCAGGTCACTGAACTAGCGTTCAGAAGACAAATTGGGGGGTAGACGGGCGTTCAAATGCTGGACGCCCGTTCAGAATTCTGTTGTGTTGGACTTAGAGCAGGATTCTGTTCTGCACTTCTTCTCTCAGATGCATCAGTATCAGATTGTGATTCTTGATTATGCGTTTCAGGTTCAGGTATAGGAAGAGATAGAATAACCAGATTAGGATCAGTGTAAGTCTCTCTATGAGGCCCTTGTAAGAATCCTTCTTTGAATGGGAATTCACTCTCATTGAAGGTGACATTTCTAGTAATGAAAATTCTTCCAGATACATCTAGACACTTGTACCATTTGTGATGAGGACTGATGCCTATATAGGTGCACTTGTTAGTATGGTATTTGAATTTGGTTGGATAAAAAGGTCTGGTATGAGGGAAGCAAGCACATCCAAACACTTTATAGAATTTATAATCAGGTTTCTTGTTATAAAGAACCTCAAATAGGGATTTGTTTTGCAGGACAGAAGTTGGTAGAGCATTAATAACAGTGACAACTTCAAGGAAACTGTCCCACCAAAATTTCAAAGGGAGAGAAGCCTGTGCCATTTGTGTAAGGCCTAGTTCAACAATATGCCTATGTTTCCTCTCTGCCCTACCATTTTGTTGGTGAGCATGAGGACAGGGGTGTCTGAACTCTACTCCTTGATCTTTTAAGTAGTTTTCTAGACTCCTATACTCCCCCCAGTCTGATTGCAAACACTTAAGTTTTCTTCCAAACTGATTTTCAACCAATTTTTTATATTGCACAAAAGTAGGATAAAGTTCAGATTTTGTTTTAGAGGAAAGATCCAAGTGTATCTAGACCAATCATCAATGAAATGCACATAAATAAGAAAAACCAGAAGTGGATTTAATAGGGGCAAGGCCCCAAACATCAGAATGAACTAAGTCAAGAACATTGGAAGCATGAGATTCAGAGTTAAAATAAGGTAGGGCATGGCCCTTACCATACTGGCAAGCATCACAGAAGGTCAAATGATCATTCACATTAACATTACAAGTTTGTAGAATCTGACTCAAAACAAGTCTAGATGGATGACCTAGCCTTCTATGCCAAACATTGGGGTCCTTATTAGGATTGACAACACTTAAGAGTGCACTAAGAGAAGTAGGAACATCCTGATTGGTGGATGAGAGCTTGAATTTGGAGTGAAGGGAGGCCTCATTTGGAACCATAATATGATACAGTCCATCCTTGAGAATTCCTTGCAGAAGCAGTTTCCCTGTTGACTTGTCCTTCACATAGCAAGAAAAGGGAGTAAATTCAATGGTGACATGATTATCATACAACAATTTAGATAGACTGATTAGATTCTTGGTGATCAGTGGTACATGTAGAATGTTCTTTAAGGCTAGAGTGATATGTGGACAGTGTGTGGGAATGTGTGTGTGTCCAATATGTAAAATAGGCAACCTCTCACCATTTCCAACAGCTAAAGATTCAGAACCCGTATAACCTGAGCTCAAGTGTAGATTGTTTAGATCAGCAGTCAGGTGGTTTGAAGCTCCACTATCCATATACCAGGCAGGATCACTCACTGATTGAGGAGAGGCAATATAAGCTGAGACAGATTTTTGATCATTGCCAGTGATGTTACTTGGAGGGACAAAATCTTCTTCAAACCTGTGCCCGCAAGAGGTAACAATGTGGCCAGTTTTACCACATAGTTGACAAACCATTTTGTTTCCTGTATAGCCACCTGAGCCTCTACCATTTCCACCTCTACCTCTGCCTCTCGCCACCCCTGCCAGTGTTTCTTCCTCTTCCACCAGTGTTCTGTTGCTGAGGGGGCCTTCCACCATTGTGACCATAAGAAGGATTTCCCTTCATTGGATGTCCTTGAACCAGATTGGCCGTAGGACCAGTACCATTGTATCTTGATATAAGCCTTTCATGAGTTATGAGCTGGGATTGAACATCCTGCCAGCTCAAAGAACCAACTCTGGAAGTGATATTTACCACTACAGATTCATAATCCTTATCCAGTCCACCCATTGTTGCTAATATCAATTCTGATTTGGATATAGGGTAACCAGCTACAACCAGATTATCAGAATACGATTTCATCTGAGCAAGATAATCAGACATAGATTTTGAACCCTTGGATGCTTTGGATAAGGAATCTTTGTATTCTAGCATTCGAGATTCAGATCTACTATTAAATAAACTTTCAAGGGTTGTCCAGATTTCATGAGTAGTTCCACAACCAACAACCTCACTCAAAGCCTGTTCAGTCATGCATCCTAATAGCCATCCCATCAACAGATTATCTTTTGTGAGCCAATCATCATTCAACATATGTAATCCAGTGGTGTTTTGAAAAGAAGGAGAGGGACTGAACAAGTCATCTTCCAACTTATATCCTTTAATGATGGGAAGAACGGTGTATCTCCACAAAAGGTAGTTGTTTCTATCCAACTTAACGATACAGATCTGATTTAGGTTGCTAGAAAACGGAGGATGCAGGGGTGAAGTTGGATTCAAGTTTAAAGTTCCAAACAATGAAGGTGAAGGTATGGTGGTTCTTACATTCATGTAAGGTGAGTCAGATCGTAAAAAGGATGAGGAATTCTGAGACAGACCTGAGCTCAAAACGGGAATGCCAGTGACTACTCCACCGGAGAAGATTGGTAGACTCATCCCTGTTGCTGTAGATCCAAGTCTTATGGTCTGCATGTAGCTGTGAGCATTCGATCCCAGGATTGGAATGGTTGTAGCAACAAGATGAGGAGAGCTGCTGTTGTCGGCATTTCCGGAGACTCCGATATCTGAGCTTTCCGGTGCCGGAGCAGCGGCGGAGGTGGTGGCCATGAAAACCTTAGGCTCCGATACCAAGATAGAAGGACAGTGAAAGCATAATCTTGATATTAGATTTTCTGAATTAATGATTCCATCGGTCCTCAGTCTGTTACATTCCTTATATGGATAAACAACAACTACAAAAGATAAGATGGACACATGTCCACTCCACATAGTGACACTTGTTCCACTCATACGGTGACACTTGTACACAAGATAAATACACACTAAATACTTATTTTCTAACAATAATTATTATTCAAGAAATGGTTCAAGGGGGTATTTATAGGTGGGGAAAATCTATAGATTTTTTGCCTTCAAACGCACGTTTAGATGCTGTAACCCGGCGTTCCACTTGGTCAAACGCGCGTTTCGTGATGACGGTCAAATTATACCCATAAATGTCATCAACATTGTCCTTAAATTGAGATTAATAATATATATTTTATATTAAATCACATGTTTATATTGATTATTTAATGTTGTGTGAATTAAAAGATATAATTTGGTATTTATCCTTTTTTATTATTTAAATATGATTTACTTTGGGATAAATATTTATTTTGTAGATTGAGATAATTTTGGAGGATAATTGCAAATGGACAAATTAAATTACAAGATAAATCGAAGCAAATTCGGAGTGCATTGAAGTTAGAAAACGGATAAGCGCGAAAAGAGGAGTAAGGCATGACAAGAGCAAGCGAGCCAATCCGAATACTGAGGACTCGCTGGCAGCGACTGCTCAAATCGCTGGGGGCAAGTTCTGCTTTATCTGGAGATCGGCCGGGAGTTATCTCTAATTGTTTTGATATTTTGAAATATATCTTTAGATCAGCTTAAGACCCTATAAATAGAGCTGTACGAATTTCATTTGAAACACACTCTAGAATACTTTAGCAAAACACAATTCCACAACATTTGTTTTATTTTCAATATATGTTTTCTTTATTTTATGTTCTTTCATTACGGAGTCGTTAGAATCGCCGGTTATAGATCGTATCGAGGAGTGGGAATCACACTCGTCTTCGAGGGTAATGTCTACTCAATTATGCAATCTTTATTCGTAGATCTAATTTATTTCGTGTTGGAGTAGTCGTTTTGTGTATTGATTTCGTGATGTAGTTAATTTACGAACCCATGTTTATGTAGATCTGAGACGTAAAAGATGTTTCACGAGCAAATCTGGTTTAGATCTGAGCTTGCTGGCAGTGAGCCTATGTCTCGCTGGTAGCAAGATCTGTGATGTTCTTGATTTGTCTGTGAACGGCTTCGACTACGTCAGGTTCTCTACTTTGTAATTCAAACTAGTAATTAAACTTGATCAACTTAATTATTTGTCATCGTAATTTAACATGAGACCCAAAAAGTGATTGTTACTTAGGACAGAGATTGAATCGGTGTCTAAGAAGTACGCCTAACCATAGGAATGTTGCTTAGATGAGGTTACGGTTTATACCGGCATCCCTAGTTTCGTAATTGTGTCAGAAGTTATATGAGATGGAGACTAAAAATGTGAAGTCACGTAATGGAGACACGATGATCTAGATGGCCTACCCGGAGCTAGATCTATTTTAGGGGATGACTCCCGTAGTCAGAATAATTAATCTTAAATGTCTTGTTTTGTCTCATCATCAATCTACATAGCATGGGGGAGTAATTACTACCAGCGTTATCAATACCGTTTGTTAATTATTTATAAAACCTATAAAAATAAGTGTCTTAATAGTGTCGTTGTGTCTTTTGTTGGTTTTTGTGTTTCTATTGTGTCAATTTTAATTCTACGTTAATTGTTGGTCGTAGACCGCCTTTAATTTGCTTTTAGTTTAATAAGTCATATTTCGTTTAAGCCGAGTCTCTGTGGGATCGACCTCGACTCTATCTAACTATACTACGATTGAACCTAGTTCTCTTGCTAGTGTGTTATTTAGGTATCGAGTATTTTTATTACTTGACCCGACATCATTTCGCATAGGGCAAACGCGCGTTTTGCTTCATTTCTGGGTAGGCTCTTGTTTGTTCTTCAACTGGAACACGCGTTTAGGGAGGTTGAAACGCGCGTTTAGGTGGCTTGAAACGCGCGTTTAGGGAAGTTTGAAATGCGCGTTTGGGGCGGGTGAACTCTGTTCAAAATTGTGCTATTGAAACGCCCGTTTGGGGGGTTCAAACGCGCGTTTGAACCCCATTTGTTCCAAAACTTCATCTCTTCTCCCTTTGACTACTCATATCACCTCGATCATGCTTCTCACCATGAATCATCACCTTCCGGGTCCTCAGGACACTACCCTACAACATCGTGAAAGACAAAAAACAACCAAACAATTCCGGAGGGTAAAAAAGTGCTCGGGAATAGGGTTAATATCAACAAAAAAGGATAATAAGCCATCAAAGTGACGGATTTACTCCCCGTGCTAGAAACTCACGATATTACCCCGAAAACGGTCTAAACCACCCGAAAACATGCTAAACGTGTGGTAAACGGGGGTAGAAAATGCACCGGAATCACGTAAAGTTGACTCCCATCAGGAAGCCTAAAGAACGCTTCTCTGTGATACAAACTGTAACGCCCCGCTCCCGGATACCGAGTCCTTATCCGGACACGAAACGCTCGGCACATATAATATTAAATAATTTCAATATTATACGTAAGCCTCTACTACGTCGTATCGAGTTTAGCAAACGGAAGCTAAAAAGACTCGGCAATCGTCATAAAAGTGTTTACGAATAGATTACAACATACTAAAGATAGAAAGGTTTATCTTACAACAACGAAACAAACAAGACTTACAACAAAAGGTTCATATTATTTATTAAGTTGTCTTTATGTGACCGACACAACTCTAGGGATCACTTCATGCTCATCAACATGTCATGACTATTGTTTCTAACTTAACTTATCTTGGTTACATTCGTATTCAAGGGCACTACGCATAGTGCTACTCACCACGAAGTATCTGAGTGCGACATATTGATGGATCACACCAATAACCACGGAAGTCAATTCTAGTAGACTCCGATATTGCACGCGTTCGACGAAGTCCCTCTGCCATTTAGCCATTTAGTGGCCTACAGAGTTATTCACTTTATCTGACCGCCAACATATTGCGATATAGACAGTGTCTTACCAAGAATAACATGATGTTTAATCTTTTAACTACACAAGTATGTTTGTTATTAATTATTAACTAGCCACCTAAGTATTTTCAAGTAACCTCCCTCACCTCTACTACTCTCTTTCCTAAACCACTAGACACGGACAAGGCCTAACACATACATAGACATTGATGAATACTAATTCATCAAAGCACAAGCCTATCATGCCCTTCCAACGGTCCCGAACTTCAACTCCCGTTAAGAGTACATTCGGTGCCAGAACTAAATGAATCAGAAACTCATTCAAGGCTTGTTCATGTTCATATAATGTTATTAGATCAAAAAACAATGTTTAAAACTAGATTCGGGGATCAAAACACCTCAGCCGAATGCTAGCAGAATGCGCGCGCATTCGACGTCAGAACTGATTCAAGATGCTGCTGTTTGATCAATGCGTACGCATTGCTCGGGAATGCGCACGTATTCTCTTTGAAACAACCTTAAAACATGCTTTTTCGTTCTTAAACGATTTCTACCTCGTTCCCAGCATGATCAACATCAATTAACACACAAAACACCAGAAAAACACAGCTTTTACATACCAAAACATCGAACACTTTAACTACAACCTAAAATATGATTTCTAAACAAGAATTCAACACAAAAACTCAACCTTATCATCAATAAACCTTAATTAAACTTTCGGAAGAGCCTCTTACTTGATCAAAGCAAATCCCAAAGCACAACTTGAAAGGAACCTGTAGCACTTCCTCAAACTTCAACCAAAAACCTATGTGATCATCCCCAAACATGAATTAGACATGATCAATAGATTCTAAAGCATCTATTGTATGATTTACACTAAGAAAACTACAAGACTTGATCCAAACCACAATTGGGGCCAAAAACCTTTACCTTTCAACTCTTGATGATCTTAGGACAAAAGCAAGCCCCTTCTCCGCTGATTCCGTTTCTGATTTTTTTTCTTCTGAAATCCGTTGAATAACTTGTGAGAAATCGAAGAAAGTCTATTTGCCCCTATTTGGTTTGCTCTTAATGGTGCCTGAAGTTTTGAACATGGAATAAACTGATTCTGATATCTCCCCCGTTAACTAGGAGTTTTATTTCCCCAAAATGAACCTCCTTGATTAATTACCAACAAGTCCCCTTAATTACAACTAATTCCTTTATTTCCCTTTCAACATATTTTCGAAATATATATATAAATATATATAAAATACTTTAATCCATAAGTTAAATACACATAATATACCGAACTTTACAAATTGACACGTCTGCCATTTCCCAAAGTTCGGGATATTACATACGTGACTATATATTGCGCCGGTATTAGTTGACGCGACTATAAGCCGCAGTCATCGGTTTTTGTTTCTCGGTAAAATTTACAGACGGTAAGAAAAGTGGCCGGTGAGAAAGATGATGAGAAAAAAATATTTGTTTTTTTTTAGAACTTTTGAAGAGGTAACGACATACTTAAAGATACGCGGCAATTGAGTGGTATTTGAGTAGGGTTCGAGAGGCGGCAAAAAGGATGATGAGAAAATTGTTTTTTGTTTTTTTGTTTTTTATGTTTGTATAGGTAATGGCAGACTTAAACATATGCGGCGTTTGAGTGATATTTGAGTAAGGTTTGAGTGAATCCGATCATTTACACGGATATCGAAAATCAGGTTGTTAAAAATGAGTCACTTATACGTAGGATATATGTGGGTTTTACGTGGGTAATTCTTTTTCAAATCAGCGTGTGTATTTTTGGCGGCTATCGAAAACCGACTAAATTGCATGGTATGCTACGCAAATCCTACTGAAATTTTAGGTAAGCATAGTTTTCAAATCATAATTCAAGGAGCAAATTCTAATAAGTATAGTTTTCGAATCATAAGTTACAGAGCATAACAAATAAATTTTATGCTTTTAAAGAGAATATTTTCTAGTTTCCCTTTCAAAACTGGCGATTCCCCGTTTTTATAGGGACAAACTTGCATTTTCTTCTTTTGGAAACATGTCTATATACCATTCAAAACTTCCTAAATTCTCGTTCTCCTTTAAAAAAAAAACACCAAAGTTTCATATATCCAATGTCCAAATTTCACAACCCTTTCTGCCCGTGCATCAGAATTTCTTGATCAACAAACAATGGCTGGACCAAAGGTCCTGATGATCACATGGGCCTGCAGTTTCTTGTTCTTGTTCTTGTTGATCACAACAACACCTAATTACGTCGAATGCCTAGGTGTAAACTGGGGTACTCAAGCTGCTCAAAATCTTCATCCAAGTCAAATTGTTCAAATTCTCAAGGACAATAAGATCAATCAGATCAAGCTTTTCGATTCTGATCATTGGACTGTTAAGTATTTCGCTAATACCGGGATTCAAGTCATGCTTGGTATCCCTAATAATGAGTTGTCTAACCTTAATGATTATGGATATGCCAAGGATTTTGTCAAGAATAATGTTTCTACACATTTATATGATGGGGGTGTTGATATCAAGTAAGAATCTTTATTTCAATTCTTGATTTAATTGTCCAAATAAATGTGATTGGCTTATGTTATGTATATCCATTAATTGCATGTATGTAGGTATGTTGCAGTTGGAAATGAGCCATTTCTAAAGGCATATAATGGCAGTTTCTTGGAGACAACATTTCCTGCATTGCAAAATATTCAAAAGGCTTTAAATGAAGCAGGGATTGGAGACAAGATCAAAGCAACAATCCCACAAAATGCAGATGTTTATGACTCTGGTTCCGAGGCACCGTCTTCCGGAAACTTCCGTTCGGACATTCGAGATCTTATGATTGACATAGTACAGTTCTTGGATAATAACAAAGCCCCTTTTGTTGTTAACATCTACCCTTTTCTCAGTTTGTATCAAAACCCTGATTTCCCTATCGAGTTTGCGTTCTTCGACGGCGGTGCAAAACCAATCCAAGACAAGAACATCCAATACTCAAACATGTTTGATGCAAATCTTGACACATTGGTTTGGTCCTTAAAAAAAGCAGATTGTTCTGATGTGAAGATCATTGTTGGAGAGATTGGATGGCCAACAGATGGAAATGTTCATGCAACTATAGATTTAGCTAAGAAATTCTATAATGGACTTTTCAAGAAATTAGCTACAAAGAAAGGGACCCCACTTCTTCCTTCAGGTCCAATTGAAGTATATCTTTTCAGTCTACTTGATGAAAATCTCAAGAGTGTTGCACCAGGTTTTTTTGAAAAGAATTGGGGGATTTTCCGATACGACGGACAACCTAAGTTTCCAGTGGATTTCAGTGGGAATGGTAATGAAAAGATGCCAATTGGTGCTAAAAATGTTAAGTATCTTGAACACAAATGGTGTCTGTTTGAAGGTGACCTAAAGAACAACATGCAAGAAATTGGGGGACATGTTGAATATGCTTGTGTGAATTCAGAATGTACTAAATTGGATTATGGAGGGACTTGTAGCAAATTGGATCTAAAAGGGAACATTTCTTATGCATTTAACATGTATTTTCAAATGCAGAATCAAGATGTGGAGGCATGTCAATTTGGTGGATATGGAAAGATTGTTGAGAAAAATGCTTCAACAAAAGATTGTTTATTTCCACTTGCATTGGAAAGTAGTGGAAAAAGACTCAACATCAGAATATTGTTCAGTGCCTTTAGTGGACTACTGGTTTCTTTCATTTTAGGGTCATTTTAATTTGGAGATGTTAATCATTTATCTAATATAGTTGTCAAAAATATCTTTCCCATTCTTTTTTTTTTTTTTTTTTTTTTTTTTTTTTTTTTGAAATGATTTTTCCCTTTCTATTTGACTGATGTACTTTAATTTTAAGAGCCAAGGTAAAACCGCAGGAGACTATGCAAGAATATTTCGATTGACACCTCTTAAAAGACAATTTACATGACAAAGACAATACTGTCGGTATAATTGAAGCAATAAAAATACTTGAAAACATACTTGATTGTTTGTTTGTATAAATGAGTCGTTCGCGAACAAGCTCAAGTTTAGCTTATTTAAGCTCATATTTGCATTGTTTGTTTGTTTAAACGAGCCGAACTCAAACGTTATATTTTGTTTGTTTAATAAACGAATGAACATGATTTAATTTACGAAAACTTGCTTAGGTTCACGAAGAATATATGTATATATATGATGGGTATAAATAATTCCACCACCTCAACAGTAGGAATCAGCCCACTGTGGCCACCCTCCGGAATGACAAGAGAGATCGCAAAAGGGGCGGCCGCGTGTGTCTCACCTCGCCGCGACCAAAACATTTGCGGTCCCGTGCAAGTAGCGGATCCCGTGAATCTCATCCGAGGCAAGTCAAGAGGGGTCGCCATGGGGGCGAGGCCAAAGAGGGCTTGCTCCTTGCGACCTCAGAGAGATGGCCGCCGATTGATCCAGATCTTCTCCCCACTTGTAACTTAGATATTTCGTCTTGCTTAGTATCTAAGTAAAACCTAGCTATTAGTAAAATATCTAAGAGATTGCTTATTCCCTAAGTTATCCACCTCTATAAAAAGGGGTGGTCATTGTAAACTAAAAAGGATGAGATATAAGAAATACTCACTATATTTGCAAGCCAAAGCTCTCTCCATTCTAGCTCTCTCCACACCACCACCCGCCGGAGTAACGCTACACCTTAAATACGACGGATATCCACCATCCAAACACCGCAAGGACACCCGTGACGATTTAGACATCTTCAGTTGGCTCCGTTACCGGGAAACGATTGTGTAAAAAATCACCTAGAGCTCTTATTCACGAGGAGATAATCTTACAAAGAAAGTCCTCAAACTGCCTTTCTTTCTTCCCTTTACCAAAGAAATCGCTCAAAAAGCCACCCCGCGAGAGATGGCCGGAAGTAAAGGGCATCTAACACCCCAAACCCCCGCAAAAGGTACTATGCTACATCAAGCTCGTGGGGAAGGCGCGGGAGAAACGCTAGACAATCTCCCCGCGAAGGAGAAGGATCCCGAGAGAGGGGTCTTAGCACCCAGCCGATGCTCGAAATGTCATTAATCAAAAAACCAAGTCGAAAGAGGCTATTGTTGCCCTGGATGGAACTCGCGAGAGAGAGGTCACAAAGAAAGCCAAAGATCGATCCCGTAAATACAACCGGGCTTTCGGGAGGACCCGCAGGGTCGCCGAAATGAGGGAATACGCCGGGTACGCCGAAACTATGTATCTCACCAATTCCCGCCGGTGGCTAAGGGCCGAGGCCCCTATGACGATTCGACCCCGAATCCTCCCGTAAACGAAATCCCTTTTGCGGTCGCGGACGGGGCCGCCGCAGCCAAATCCGGCAAATCAACGTAGAGGAGAGCGTGCACTCTTCGTGTCGCAATGGACCGAGGAAAGAAATTCCACGAACCTCGGCCCCCCAAGATCGCGACCATCAAAAAGGAAAGAGGATCGACAAAGGGTCCGCGTTTAATAGGTTGGGTGAGAAGGACAAGGCTTTAGCCCCAAGTCGTCTCAGCCTTCCTAGAGAAGAGATGCCCATCCGGCGGGATAGACACGCACAAGATGCCCGCACAATTATCGGGGAAAAGAGGGCCCGCCAAGAGGGATCACAAAATCATAGGGAATCGTAGCGTAGAACGGAGCGAGCCGATACGCAAGCACGGTCGCGACCCGAAATCGACCCTATTTTGGCGGAGCGAGATGGAGGTAATGAGAAAAGAGCTTGCGAAATTAAAAAAGTCGAGGCCCGTCGAGAAAGTCGCCCCTATTTCGGGGATCGACGTACTCGCTAAAGGGATTACGAAACATTGCCTCCCGGCGGAGAAAAGGTTAATTATCCCGCTTACAACTATTACAATGGAAATTCATGTCCAAACGACGGCTCACCGCGTTCCGGGGTCGCATCACCCTTGCTACACAAAATAAATCCGCCTGGTGCATCGCATTGGTTGGCGCATGCGGGATAGGGCCGCGTCCCCGGATACGCGGGCTCCTCGCGGCTCGGTTGAAAGTTGGGAGGACTTGTCGGAAAAGTTTGTCGAGAGTTTGAGTCGGCAAGCGAGCCAAAGAAAACCATTGAGGACCTATATGAGGTTCGTATGGGAGGGCATGAGTCCGGAAAAGAGTATTACGAACGGTTCGTCAGAATATATGATCAAACAAGGAACATTCCAGACGATGCGGTCATAACATGTTTCCTCACCGGAATCGCCAAAGGCCCGATGAAAACTGAATTCAATCTGCGGCCCCCCAAAGCGGGTCTCAGGGAGATGTTGGAAAGGGCCGAATGATGGGGGTAAGCGAGGCGCCGTCTCGCGGGGAAAGCAAAGCCTAAGACGAGCCACGTTCGCCAAAGGAGGATCGCGTGGATGACCGTAAAAAGGAAAAGGGACGAGATACTAATCGCGATCGTGAGGTAAAGAAGCCATACAAATTTAGCGAGGATAACTTTACCCCGCTCAACACCAAAGCATCCCAAATACTGTTTGAAATTCGTGAACATTTCGACAAACCAAAGCCTATGAGGGGCGATCCTGATAGCCGCGATAAATCCAAATACTGCGACTATCACAAGGACCATGGCCACGTCACCGATGAATGCTTCACCCTGAGGCGCGAGATAGAAAGGCTGATCCGTGAGGGACCAGCCAATAAATATAAACGCGAGGGGAACAACGCTCCCAGTCAAGGACGCCAACCTCGCGTCTATCAGAGAGAGGTTCAGGTCATCCACGGGAATATTCCCAGCAACCATCAACTGAAATCTCAGATAAATCAAATCAATACCCGCGGCTTCGAAAAGCGGTTGTGTTGGGAGAGAATGAGAAGGGAATCATATTCACAAAAAGCGAGCCGACAACGGTCGGTGGCCCGGAGATACCCCTCATTCTAAAGGTGGGGGTGAACGACAAGCACGGCGTCAACCGAGTAATGGTCGACACGGGGGCCGGCCGCGACGTCATCTATTTCGACCGTTTAAAACGGATCGGATTCGGGGAGGCCAAGTTAAAACCCTACCTTGGGGTCCTCGAAGGTTTTACCAACGACACGACGGGTCAAAGGCACGATCGACCTCAATATCATTTTGGGCGACTATGAGCCCTGTAGAACGGAGATAATAACTTTCTTGGTAATCGACCTGCCCTCTTACTACAACATGATTTTGGGAATCCCAGCTATGAAGAAGTTCCAAATGGTGGCGTCCGTTCCCCACCAACGGGTCAAATTTCACGTAGGGGAAGAAGTTGGGGTCGCCATCAGCCGACCTGGAGCTTTTCTCGACTATGACCAAAAACAGGGTCGACTCTAAGCGACCCCGACTGGATGGTCTTAACACGGCTACGGATCAGATTGCTATGATGAAAGAAATCTCGGAGAAGGCCGTAGAGGTAGAAACATTGCAAGTTCGGGACGAGCCCGACTTCACCGCCGAAGACGAGTTGATCGAGGTTATAACAAACGACAAATATCCCGATCAAAAGATAAAAATAGGGTCGAGGACTACCGAGGAAGAAAGGGAGGAACGATCGAGCTTCGAAAGCAAACTTGGACGCATTCGCACGGGAGGTAACCGATATGAGAGGTGTGGAATCGGAGGTCGCCTTGCATAACTTGAGTGTCGATCCCAACTTCGAGCCAATACAACAACGGGCGCGTCAATTCTCTACGAAAAGGAGGTCGCGATAAAAATTGAGGTCGAGAAACTTTTAGCAAGCGAGGCATAATCAAAGAGCTTCAATATCCCACCCGGGCCGGCAAATGTAGTAATGGTGAAAAAACACAACGGCAAGTGGCGGATGTGCGTCGACTTCACCGATCTAAACAAAGCTTGCCCAAAGGACCCCTATGCGCTCCCTCGAATCGATAAAATGGTGGATGGGATCGCGGGTTTTGAAACCTTAAGCTTTACGGACGCCTACTCCGGCTACCACCAGGTCAAAATGGCCGATGAAGATAAGGAGCCGACGGCCTTCGGGGCCGCCGGCGGGCTATATTACTATGAGATGATGCCGTTTGGCCTAAAGAACGCGAGCTCAACCTATCGAGAGAATGGTAAACGAGTTTTTAGCACGCGAGATAGGCAAGAACATGGAGGCCTACATTGATGACATGGTCGTGAAATCAAGTCGCCAAGATCACCCGGAGGACCTTCGCGAAACCTTTGCAAACGTGAAGAATCACTCAATGAAACTAAACCCTACGAAATGCACTTTTGGGGTCCAGGCGGGGAAATTTCGGGCTTTATGGTAAGTCAAAGGGGGATCGAGGCAAATCCCGAAAAAATCGAGGCCCCGGTCAACATGAGCGAGCCTACCGGTATTAAAGAAGTACGGCGGCTCAACGGCGGGATCACGGCTTTGGGTAGGTTTGTCTCGAAATCGCGAAAGAAGTCCGCCTTTCCTCAAAATTACGAAAGGGGCCGGTACCTTCTCTTGGACAAATGGAATGCTCCCGAGCATTTAAAGACCTCAAAGAATACTTATCAAGACCACCATTGCTAACCGGCCCGAGGCTCGGGGACACTCGTTTTTATATTTGGCGGCCTCGGATAGGGCCGTAGCCGCGGCACTTGTAAAAGAGGAGGGAGGCTCGCGAGCCGAGCTTTTTATGTTTCCAAAGCTCTAAGCCCCGTTGAAAGTCGTTATTTTAATATAGAAAAGTTGGCTTATTGTGTTGTTATAGCCGCCCGCAAATTAAGGGCTTACTTTTCATCGCACACCATCGTAGTATTATCAAATGCATCGCTAAGACGGGTTCTTCACAAGCCGGACACCGTCCGGTCGATTGCTCCGATGGGCCATCGAGCTCACTGAGTTCGATATCCGATATGAGCCCCGGAAGGCTGTAAAGGCCCAGGCTCTCCCAGATTTCATAGCAGAAACAAGCTTCAACGAAGAGGTGAAAGAGCAGCTCTGCTCCGAACGCGACCAAGATAGGATCACCACAGAGGACGAGCCTATCAGGCCAAGTCACTGTTGGCAGCTCTACGTTGATGGCTCCGCTAATCACAAAGGATGTGGCGCGGGAATAATCCTGTTAGAGCCGGGCACATCAGAAGAAATTGAGCAGGCTCTGAGATTTGATTTCACCGCCTCTAACAACCAGGCAGAATACGAGGCCGTCATTGCTGGGTTGAAACTCGCCAAAGCCATGAAAGTCGAAAGTATACAAGTATTTTGCGATTCACGCTTGGTGGTGAATCAAATCAATGGATCATTTGGCATTCATTGCGAAATTTTACAAAGGTATATTAACCTCGTCAAAAGACTCGAAAGCGCTTCGCCTATTGTCAATTCAAAAATATCCCTCGAGAGGACAATCATAGGGCGGACTACTTATCCAAATTAACCAAATAAGACGCGTCGTGCGATCCCGGCATCATGGTCGAACATTTATCGGAACCCGCCATCTCCCGGGACGAGATCATGGATTTCCAACCCAACACTTGTTGGGTCGACATCATGAAGTCTTATATTGAGTTAGGAGAGCTTCCGAGCGACCCTTGCGAAGCTAGGGCCTTAGTAAGAAGGGCCGCAAGATATACGATTATGGACGACGTGCTTTACCGTCATTCATTCTCGAAACCCCTTCTGCGATGCGTACGACCTGAGGAGGTAACGGGAATCCTAACAGAGCTACATGAGGGAATGTGCGGCGGCCATTTCTCCAATCGAACACTAGCGCAGAAGGTACTTCTAGCCGGATATTATTGGCCAAAATTAGATGAAGACGCCAAGGCTCATACCCGCGCATGTGATACTTGCCAGAGGTTCGCAAATATCCCCGTGCTACCCTCGCCGAACAAAGCATAGTGGTAGCGCCCGGCCTTTCGACATGTGGGCAATCGACCTCATCGGACCTTTGAAGAAGGGTCGCTCAGGTTGCGAGTACGTGGTCGTCGCGGTGGATTATTTTACTAAATGGGTCGAGGCTAAGGCCTTGGTAAAAACCAATACCCGGGACATAACATACTTTTTGCTCTATCAAATATGGACGAGATTTGGCGTTCCGAGAGTGATGGTTTCCGATCACGGACCTCAATTCGAGACGAATTCGACGATTACGTGAAGAGAACAATGTTAAACATTGGCAATCATCCGTGTGCTACCCGCAAGGAAATGGGCAAGCCGAAAATGCCAACAAACAGGTCCTAAGTGTGTTAAAGAAGAGCCTGGGTGAGAAGGCAGGCCACTGGCCGGATCACCTTCCAGCGGCTCTATGGGCACTCAGGACGTCGCGAAAAATCACAATGAGGGAAACTCCTTTTGCTTTAACATATGGGTCTGAGGCTATGGCACCTGTGGAAATGGCCTTACCAAGCCCTAGGGTCGTTTTTTACGGCGAGGTCAATAACACGGCGGCGCGTAAACTCGAGCTCGATCTAGTAGAGGAGCGGCGCATCCGAGGCATACGGTCGTCGGTCAACTATAAACAAAGCGGCAAAGCGTCATCACGACAAACGTATTCGCAATCATCACTTCGCCGTCGGAGATTACGTTCTACAAAAAAGACAAGCCACGGGCCACGAAGCGAAAAAAGAAAGCTATCGGAAAATCGGGAGGGCCCTACGGATTTCGCGAGTTATCAAAAAGGGGACGTACATGCTAAGTGACAAGGAGGGCCGCGAGTATAATAGGCCATGGCATGCAGACAATCGGAAAAAATACTATATGTAACGAGCCAATTCAAATAAAGCTGTTCTTCCAAATTGTATTTACATTCTTGTCTTTTCGTCATCAGCACTAAAAAAAAAAAAAAAAAAAAAAAAAAAATGACGATGAAAAGTTTTTTCAAACATATCGATCAAGCCTGGACAAACTTCCATCAACTGCAGGATGGTTATCTTCCTCCGATCACATGTGTGGAGGTCCAAAAACGGCATCATGCTTGCAAAGGGCTCCACCGGATAAGTTTTTTCAAACATATCGGTCGAGTGTATGGAAGGGGACCCTGGCGCCACTGCATAATTTGGATATCAGCGATGCGAAAGGCATGCGGCGACCGCACCACGGCGACCTTGAACCGCCGAGCACGCATATCTTAGTACCTCGCGATGGATCAACACTCCCGCCCTATATATCCACTCGATGGTCGCGAATGGCGTGCGAAGGAGCGCTTCGCTCTCACTAACAACATCGCATCGGCGGTGATAAGAGCGCGGGAATTTATAAACTTCTTCCACTCACGGTCGTCGCGAGAGAGGTCGGACGCGATCACTCCCAAAGACCAAACCCGCCGATTCTCGGGGAACAAATTCGCACATTGCAATACCCGGACGAATCGCCTATTTTCCTCATCCGCAAGGTCCCGGGCGATCTCATAATGGGAGGAGGGATTTATGGCGGGTATGTTAAAAACTTGGTTAATTCTCTCCGGAGTAAAGATAACGGGGACACCCCGGAGAGAAATGTCGCTCACGGTCCCGCCGGAGGCTACCTCGTACAACACGGAATAAAATTCCCGTATCATGGTAACATTAACCGCTCCCGTAGGCTCGGCAATAAATTCCCACCGGCCCCGAGAGCCGAACGCGCGCGCATGGACCGTCTTCTATTCGTTGTTCATTTAAGCCCCTCTCCTCATAATATCACGCCACTCAAAGTAATCCCGAAATAATCCTTGGATACGGGGGAGGCGGTGGTGAAAAAAGGGGAAACATCCCGGATGGGACGAGCTTTGAATATCCGAACTCGGTCGCTTTCCCTGGATGAGACATAGAGTTTGGAGGATAAACAAGTGAAGAGGATAATGAACGATTGAGGGAAGAAAGCAAACTCGGTATGAGGCAAGAGGTAAAGTGAGTTCCGAAATAACCCCCTTTTTATACCGCAGAAGGGGTATAATCAACGGTTGGGATTAACTGGATCCTAGGGCCAGATATGCAAACTGACCCGAAGACCAAGGCAACAGGAGCGCCAGACCATAAAGAGACCGAAATTTATGGCTACAGTTACAACTGACACCTAGTCATTAGGGGTCATAACTCTGCACTAATGACACAGTCAAAGGCTGCTCTAGCAGGCTCTATCTTCTGGCAAAAGCACTGCTCAATAAGGCCGCTGAAACTTTGAAAAATTAGCGTCGCGTAGCGACTATGGTTAGAACGAGACGACGACGTTTCATGACAGATCGATGCCGCCAAATTATTGGGCATCCTCGCACAAATCAAGAAAGCACAGAAAATAAAATAACCTGTCACGGCCTCACGAAAGGCCGCCAGATCGAATCAGCGACCAGAAAAGCCAAGTTGTATAAATTGAAAAAATGCGAGAAAATAAATTGTCAAGCTATTACAAATCAAGATTCGGTCAAATCACAAAGTAAATAGTCAAAGTTACAAATCAAATTTTCAAAGAGCTCGCGAAAAGTCCAAGAAATCTAGAGAGCATGCGGAGTAGGCGGGGTGTTTGATAAACTCGTCGCCTTGCTCGGAGGGCGGCGGCTTCTTCAACGTCTCAAAATTCACGGGATTGACGGGAGCGGGATCCCAAACGTGCTCGCCACGTTTAAGGCTGTTCGGTCCCGAATCGAGGTAATGAGCTCGCTTGCATAGGGGATTTCCGGGTGAAAGGCCACTAAATTGGGATGACCTTGATGCGTGTTCACCCACCGCAAGCATATCCTCCAGGGGTGATGTGCCCCCCGCCTCGATCGGCCCGGATACGGCGAGCTAGGTGACTAAAGCCCTGGTCAAAGCTATTCTCTATAAGGTCGAAGAAATCATCCGAATTCTTGTAGGCAGCGACGGCCCCAGACTTGGCCTCCTCGACAGCCTCAGCCGTTTTCTTCGCAGCTTCCTCCATAGCTTTCTCAGCAGCCTCTTTGGCAGCCGTCTCCGCCTCAGCAAGCTTAACCCTCAACGCGGCGATCTCCTCCTGCGCCCCCGCATAATCCTTTGTCAAAGATGCAACTTTTTCATTGATCTCAGCATCCAATCTAGAGTGCTCCTCCATGATTGCCTTCATCTTCTCCACCTCGGCAGCCGCATGTTTAGCTTTCTTTTCGGCGGTAACCCTCGCCTTATCAGTCGCTCCCAGCTGCGTCGTCACTTTCCTCACCTCTGCATCGCGCCTCTCAGCGGCCTCAAGTACCCTGTTTAAACGAGCACCGAGCCGTGGAAAACGGGGGATGATTAGCAAAAAAAAAAAAAAAAAAAAAAAAAAAAAGCGGTCTTACCGGAGAAGCTGCAATCCCAAACTGGCCGCTCAAATCTCTGATTTCAGCAATCTCATCTTGAGGCGGAGAATCGTCTTGAGCCGCAAAGCGGGCTAATATGCCCCGGCCAATCTCCACTTGAACATGATCAGGATAACCGAGAGGGATCGGCCCAAGAGGAATCACGTCAGCAATTGCTTCACCAACCCGGCGAGCTTTGGATAGGTCAAGATCCTGGGTAAAGCTCGGATCCAACCACAGGGCCTCTTTCCCAGAGTAACCTCGGGGCAAAGTCCTTTGCGGCAGCGTCTCAGCGGGTGCGCTCTTCTCCACGGGAGTTTCAACCTCTTCAAGATGCGCCGGGCTGGGAGCGGACCGTTTGGGTTGGCGATCATCCTTCGCCTTCTCTGGGTTGAGGTCGCTTCGGGCCGTGCGACTCTTTAGTAGGGGGATGAGTCTTTTTTGAGGCACCAGCCTGACTGGGCCCGCAACAACGGCAGAGGAAGTCGCAACAAGGGCAGAAGAGGTCGCAGCTTCCGGGTTATGTGTCTCTTCGACAATCGAGGCGTCTGCAGTTCGGGGCACCATCCCTAGAGCTTTCTTCAAAGCCTCCTGTCGAGCACTGGCCGCCTTATCTGCCTCCGCATTAAGCTTGTTTCGGTGAGCCCTGCGAGCATTTGGATCCATACCTACAAAAAGAGAGCGGTTTAGAACCCAGGAAAACAAAATGAGCATTTACAAATAAATACAAGTGGACAAAGAAAGTTACAAAGCGGCCTAAGTATAGGATCGCCCCCACATTCCAAACATTCAGAGGGGAAACATTTGTTGATATGACAACCCCCAATCCAGTCCGGATCGCGGCTCTCGGGACCCATTCGTACCATGGGCACGGCATTCCCTCGCCCACCGGGCCCGCCATGCATACAAAGGGCTCGGCCGGATCAAGAAGATCAACCCAGGAAACATTTCTCCGAGATGGCGCCGCCCCGTCCGACTGAATCAACGTCATCAGCCCCTTTACGTAGCGCCGCTCACTCACAGGGGGGTCAAAGAGTATAAGCGTGGATTTGCCTCCACGAACTCCTGCCCTAGGAAAAGGCCAGCCTACCTTCGACTCAACTTTCAATACCCGCTGCCCCCATTTGTGAAACTTATTGGGAAGTGGGAACAGTAGCCGGGGAGTCTGCGACCTCAAAGAGACCTGCCCAGGAATAGACGTCGCACAGAAGGAATAAAATTGCCCCAGTAAAGTTAACGTCGGTTCGATCTTCAGAATCCGGCACATAACGATGAAGGCCATTAACTGGATAATAGCCCCGACGGCAAAATCAGAGGGAAGCGCTTCCATCTCCTTGCAGATCTTCACAAAGAAAGGATCGAAAGGCGGCCTCAGACCCGCACACAAATGATGGAAATGGAGGATAAGGGTGTCCTCGGAGCGACGCGCGCCTACATAATCCTTATGGTCCCCGGGTTTAAATTTATCGGACTCCTTCCCATAATCGAAAAAAGAAAACCGATACACGCTGGTGTCGATTCCGAATATGCGATTAATGGTCCTGTTGAGATCGCTGCTCTTGCACAGTCGGGACCATTTCTTGTCAACGTCCTTCTCATACGCCGCCACGATCGCAAACTCTCGCATAGCTTCGGGATTATTAGGACGAGAACTCTTCGGTGGGAATCGGCCGCGGCGGCCTCACCAACCTGTCATGGTTTGGCTCGCGGTTTTCCTTTTCTTCTCGCTTTTCGCGAGCATCCGGATATCCTTCCGGGGCAATTCCGCATTTTCGTCCTCACTTTGGACCCCATTAACTCATGAACCGCGGCGTCCCGAACATAAGCTTCGTCATGGTCGGGAGCGCCGCTAGTACTCGGGACCGCGGTTGTCCTTCGATCGGGAAAGCGATTTCTTCAGCCCCACGAGCTGTTGGAGACTTTTGAGCCCGCGCCTTCTCCTTAAGGCTCACTCTACGCGGCGGATTTCGGGCAGAGATGAAGGCCTCCAACTCAAAAGGGTCGACATCCATATGAGCGACCTCATCAGCGGTAATCTCGCCAATATCTGCGCGACTACTTTCCACTTCAACCTCGTCCAACAGATCGCCAACTGAGGCAGCAGATAGTACGGGGTCATCCTCAGCATAATCGTAAATCTCCCTTTCCGTAGAGTCGTCGCCAGAATAGTCATTCCCCGACATCCTGCAAAAACAAGGGAGGAAAAAGGTGGAGCTTTCAGACCTGGTATAATAATAAATTAGCCCGGGAAGGTGATCGCACCCACTTCAATACCGCCTCCTCCGTTTTTACAAGAGATCGCAAATAAAATTACGAGAGGATAGCGGGGAGCGGGTGAAGCCCCAATTTTCCCGGGAAAGCTATAATCTCTCCCCGGGAAAAATCCCCGTTTTTAGTCGAAAACAAGGCGATGTTGCATCTCCGTTGCAAAAAGAATGACAAAATTGATATATATGGAAAAACAAGGCGGGGATGGATGAATAAACGAGTTAACAAGAAGGATTTCTTACCCGATTTGCTTTGAGAAAGATTGGAAAACCGCGTGAAAACTCGGGAAATACTCAAAGAGGTGGCCGGAATCCTCAAAAGAACCGCCGTGAAATCCTAGAACCACCGCGAACGCGATGAGCCTTCAAAGCTCGCCGAAAACTTGAGAATTCTAAAAACAACAAACAAACGAGAAAATGAGAAACACTAAAAGTGTGAAGGGTGAGAAGCGAAAGCTTTATATAGGCAAGGGGGCCACGATCGAACGGTTGGGAACGCTTCATCCAACGGTTCAGATTAGGACGGCAGTTGTCAGTTTTGGAATACGAAAAGGCGTCCCATCAGTACCCACGTACAACCACCTAGGCAGTTGCTGAAACGGCCGTATCACTCCGCAGAAAAAGACCTGGAGGGCTGACGTCAGCCGCGATTGACGGCCTCGCCTCGCAAAAACAGGCCCAAAGTTACCTTGAGGTCGCTTGCTTTGAAAGCACGGCCCTTAGAGAACAAGTCGCATCAGACGACAAGGTCGCAAAAAATAGACCCAGAGTTGCTTTGAGGTCGCATGTTTTGAAAGCACGGCTCTTAGCGAACAAGTCGCATCAGACGACAAGGTCGCAAAAAACAGACCCAAAGTTACCTTGAGGTCGCTTGCTTTGAAAGCACGGCCCTTAGAGAACAAGTCGCATCAGACGACAAGGTCGCAAAAATAGACCCAGAGTTGCTTTGAGGTCGCATGTTTTGAAAGCACGGCTCTTAGAGAACAAGTCGCATCAGACGACAAGGTCGCAAAAATAGACCCAGAGTTGCTTTGAGGTCGCATGTTTTGAAAGCACGGCTCTTAGCGAACAAGTCGCATCAGACGACAAGGTCGCAAAAAATAGACCCAGTTACTTTGAGGTCGCTTGCTTTGAAAGCACGGCCCTAAGTGTACAAGTCGCATCCGACGATGAGGTCATAAAAGTGTTGATAATTACTCCATCCTTCATATCCCCAGGGAATGTCATTAAAGCACGGAGTAGGGGGCCATTGATGGGTATAAATAATTCCACCACCTCAACAGTAGGAATCAGCCCACTGTGGCCACCCTCCGGAATGACAAGAGAGATCGCAAAAGGGGCGGCCGCTGTGTCTCACCTCGCCGCGACCAAAACATTTGCGGTCCCAGGCAAGTAGCAGATCCTGTGAATCTCATCCAGGCAAGTCAAGAGGGGTCGCCAGGGGGGCGAGGCCAAAGAGGGCTTGCTCCTTGCGACCTCAGAGAGATGGCCGCCGATTGATCCAGATCTTCTCCCCACTTGTAACTTAGATATTTCGTCTTGCTTAGTATCTAAGTAAAACCTAGCTATTAGTAAAATATCTAAGAGATTGCTTATTCCCTAAGTTATCCACCTCTATAAAAAGGGGTGGTCATTGTAAACTAAAAAGGATGAGATATAAGAAATACTCACTATATTTGCAAGCCAAAGCTCTCTCCATTCTAGCTCTCTCCACACCACCACCCGCCGGAGTAACGCTACACCTTAAATACAGCCAGATATCCACCATCCAAACACCGCAAGGACACCCGTGACGATTTAGACATCTTCAATATATATATACACACACACACAATTCAGCCCTAAAAAACTGTCCTATTTAAAAAATGCAGATGTCCAATTAAGGCCTTAAAAAAAATTGTTGGTAAAACTGTCCTATTTAAAAAATGCAGATGTCCAATTAAGTATCAACACTTAATATGGGTGTTGTGCGTAGTGTTAAACACATTTTTGACACAACAAGGCCTTAACACGCCTCCGACATGTAACAACTGATGAAAATTATATTATTTTGAATTTTTAATATCTGAGATGCCTTCAACATGCACGTTATCGACACGGTGTTGACACTCTACGGTATGGTTGAGACACTAGCTCGGTGATGCCCTTGGGTACACATTTTATGTGATGCCCCGTTCTCGGACACCGAGTCCTTATCTGAAAAAAAACGTCTGACACGTATAACATTATACCACTACAAGAAAATGGGTCTATTGTGGCAGACTTTTAGCCACGCTTTATAAAACTGGCGCTATAAGTATCTTTTTGTGGCGCTTCAATATGGTTCGCTACAAAAACATGATACATTTTTGGTCAAAGCCCGTGTTTCCCTAATGAAATTCATGGTGCAATAGTATTCTTTAGGGAGATTTAGGGAAAAGGACAAAAAAAATTACAAAATAAATAAATAGGACACACTTTTTTTTTAGTTGTAAAAATGACAAAAAAAATTTCAGACGGATAAGAATACCCTTTTAATAAAAGGGACGTGCGCATATCTGTCCTTCCGCCTACGCTTCCAGCTTCAGGTTTAGTTTTTTTTTTTTTTTTTCAAACGCTCGTAACTTTTGATTTATAACTCCGATCATCGAAAATTTTCACCAAAATTTATATTTTTTTTGCTCTTTAATTTGAGCCCCAAATACGATACCCTTCCGATGTAAATTTTGAAAGCCGAAAAAATATTTGCATTAACCGGAGCGCTTTTCTTATAAACGACTGTAACTTTTGATTTAGAACACCGATCATCAATATTGTTTCACCAAAGTCCATATTTTTTTAATCTTCATTTTGAGACCTCATTTGATACCTTTTCGATGTAGTATTTGAAAGCCGAATTTAATCGCAGCGTTTACACTAACACAATATCAGTACACAGTATCAGTAACACATTATCAGGCTAATTTAAGGCTTAATTCAAGTGACTACTTCAGGGCACACATATCTGGCTCATATAAGGCTTAATTCAAGGGACACAATATCATATCTCGCTCATAGAAGGCACACAATATGAGTAACAATATCATATAAGGCACACAGTATCAATACACAGTATTAGTACAAAGTATCAGTACACAATATTAGTACATAATATCAGTACACAATATCAGTAACACAATATCAGGCTCTTTAAGGATTAATTCAAGTGACTACTTCAAGGCACACATATCTGGCTCATTTAAGGCTTAATTCAAGGGACACAATATCATATCTCGCTCATATAAGGCTCATATAAGGCACATATTATGAGTAACAATATCATATAAGGCACACAATATCAGTACACAGTATCAGTAACATAGTATCAGGCTCAAAAGGACTCTCCTTTCAGTTTTTTGTTGCAAGGTCTATGTCCCCTAAGTCCTTGATATGAACTGAATGTCTTCTTATAGCTCAAGCACTCATATTTACTTCTTTTCGGAGCATGTTTCGATACTACTTTTTCTTTATGATCATTTCTTTTAGGCCTCTTCTTGTTCTTAGGTTCAATCACATTAGGCCAATTGTTATTGGCTTCATAAACAGTTGCATTCTTGAAAAATCCTTCGAAAGACGTATCCGATTCACCTTTTTCAACACATTCATCCAAATAGTATCCCGAATCAGAGCTTTCTTGCTTATTAACCTCTGCTTTACTATCCATTTTATTAGCTTCTGGAATAACAACTTGAACAAAGACGGGATTTCGAGCGATTTTTGTCTCAATAGAAGATGATTTAGTCTCTAAAACATCAAATGATTGTCAGAAGATTCTACAACTGAATTCACCCCACCTCAGTTACTAGAATCCTTAGATAATATTATCAAACACATAGCCACTTCTTCTTGATCTTGTTCATCAATCTCCGAAACCGAAGAGGAAGAACCATTGCCTAAACACAAATGAGATGACTTAAGCAAACCATACACCAGCATATTTGAGGAGAATTAACACCATATTATTCATTCTTCTTTTCCTCCTCCTGGAACACCATTTTGATACAGCCGAATTCTGCTTAAGAGGAAAAACTGCAAAAAGAGGTAAAAAGTGATATAGGACGTACCTTAGCTCCTTCAATCCCAAATCGATACAACCGAATTCTGTTTAACTTCACTTTCAAACATGAATAAATAGAGAAGCAGAGGGCTACTTTAGCTTTTAACTCACTTTCAAACTAGGATACAAATGCCAACAAAACAAATGTCAGAAAATGAGACAAATCAATTCAATAATGCGGCATAAAATCAATCAAATAAACAATGAACTCATCATCCAAATTGAAGATTAAAAGATGTTTCATGAAAGAAATGCAGATTTTCTTGCTCACAAATCTAAATCTGCCTTCTTCGCTGCAAAAGAAAATGTCGACATCGGAGAAGCTGTTTGTGCAGATTTTTGAGAGGAGGAATCCGATCGATCTGACAGCAAGTGCAACGATTTTAGATCGAACAACAAGTGTGGCGGCTTCTAACTCTGTAATTGAAAGAATCGATTTGCCTCCATGGCTTCGGAACCTTTTAGTAGATTTTGTTTTGTCGACAAAAAAGAATGAAACTGGATATGATACACGGTAGATAATAGGGGTATATTCGTCCGGTGGAATTTATTTGTCCTTAATGCAACTAAAAAATTAAAACTGGATTAGCACTTAATTAAGGGGGAACTATAAATTAATTTTTCCTATTCTTTATTAGTTTTTTTTAGAAGATTTATTAGTTTTGTTTTTTTTTTCTTACTGAGAAGTATTATTTATTAGTTTTTCTTTAACTATACCCGATAAAAAAAATTATTTTTAATTTTTATATTGCCACGCTATAATTTCTCCTACCACAAAAACAAAAACTCGTTAAGATAGTATTTATTCTAAAACAAAAACTCGAGAGAATGCCCTGTCCTCTAAGAGAGCTGGGATCGATGTCAAATTTCATCCACCTGATAAACCCCAGGGGACCAAAATTAATTCCATGGAGATGGATTCAACCAATGCGAACCCTTTGTTTGATGTGGACGTGGGTGATGATCCCACAAGATAATTTGTTCCCTCTCTTTATTTTTTTAATGAAGATCATAGCTTGGAATTGCAGATGGGCCTCTTCTGCCGACTTTCTTCGTCACCTTCGGTCTATGCTTAGCGAACAGAAACCGGATGTTCTCTTTCTGATGGAAACCAGAAGTTCCAGTGATAGTGCTTGTAAAATTCTTAAAAAAACTTATTTCACTAACTTATATGCTGTTGAAGCGCGGGGTTATGCAGGCGGCTTATGGTGCTTTTGGGTTGAAAACAAAGTTACCTTATCCTATATCACATGTACCAATCAGTCCCTTACAATGGCGGTCATGAAAGGACATGAGATAGACTGGATGCTCACCCTACTCTATGCATCCCCCATTGCTAGTGCAAGAAATGAGCTGTGGGATTACCTGATACGGCTGAAGGATACGTTTGATTTGCCTTGGTGTTTACGGGGCTTTAATCAAGTTGTGTATCAAAGAGATAAGTTGGGTGGTAGAGCTGTGGGAGGCCAATAGAAATAAGCTTTGGCTCTTCCTCCAGAACTGTGACCTTATGGAGGTACCATTCCAAGGCCCTAGATTTACTTGGTGTGGCACAACACGTAACAACAAGAAAATCTTACAACGATTAGACCAAGTTTGGTGCAATACATCATGGATGGAAAAGTGTAGTAAAGCAGTGGTTAAGCATATACCCAGAGCACATTCTGACCACAACCCCATCAGCCTGGATACTGAGTTCTTACTACCCAAACATAAAACCCACAGTTGCTTCTTTTTTCAGAGAGCTTGGATGGACCACTCAGACTTTGAAGAGTTTGTGATACACAATTGGAAGAACCAAAACAGCATTATTGATACCATAACTCACTTTGGTAAGGCTGCAACGAAATGGAATAAGGAGGTTTTTGGAAATATATTCCGCAAAAAACAAAAATGTCAATCACGAATTGAAGGAATTGAGAAAAGCATGGAAAGAACACCCTTTACTTTCTTGCTAATCTCTATGATTCTCTGCAGTCTGAATTGGACTACATTCTGAAGCAGGAGGAAACTTACTGGCATCAAAGATCACAGCTCCAATGGCTAGCAGAGGGAGAGAGGAACACATATTTTTATCATCTTACTACAATCAGAAGACAACAAAAAAAGAAAATAACTTGCCTGAAAAACAAGTATGACCAGTGGGTCTATGATACGGGGCAGATTGGAGACATGATTAAGGAGTTCTATAGTAACCTTTACCAAGATGAACCTATCTCTCTTGATTGGAACCTTGATATCAGCTGGCCCCATCTCTTCACTTCTGACAAATAGTGGATGAATAGACATCTGGCAGAAGTAGAAATTGAGGACACAGTCTTCCAAATGGGGAATTTCAAAGCTCCTGGCCCTGATGGTGTTCCAGCTTGCTTTCTCAAGAGATACTGGCCCATTGTAAGTCCAGCTATACTCAAGTTTGTTTATGATGCCTTCTCTAATGGTACCTTTGATGAAAGAGTGAATGAAACTCTAGTTACTTTGATCCCCAAAGTAAACCCCCCAGAGAAAGTGGAACAATTTAGACCTATTGCACTCATAAATGTTTGCGATAAGATCATTACTAAAGTGTTGGCTAATAGATTCCAGTCAGCCATTGGCAAGTTGGTAAGCCCAACACAGTGTGCTTTCATACCTGGCAGAGGAAGTACATGCAACATCATAATTTCCCAGGAAGTCCTCCATCAATTTAAGAACAAGAAAGGGAAGAAAGGGTGGATGATGCTGAAGATTCACCTCGAGAAAGCTTATGAAAGGGTTAACTGGCAATTCCTTAAGGGGATTCTGGAGCGGATGGGCCTATCTGATAAAATTACACAACTCATCATGCATAGCCTCAAATCTAACACTTTATCCCTCCTATGGAATGACAATAAACTATCCCCAATCCAACCCCAGAGAGGGCTCAGACAGGGAGACCCACTGACCCCTTATCTCTTTGATCTATGTATGGAAATTTTGAGCCTCCTTATTGACCAGCGAATACATCAGAAGAGATGGAAACCCATAAAAATTGGCAGACATGGGCCACCTCTGTCACACCTGTTCTTTGCAGATGATCTGATACTTTTTGGGGAAGCCACTGAAGCCCAGGCAGATATCATTAAAGATGTTCTTGACACCTTTTGCAAACTCTTAGGCCAGAGGATTAGCACTCAAAAATCAAAGTTTCACACCTCCAAGAACACAGCCGGGCAGGTCAAAACGTTCCTCAGTCATAAATTGGGGATGCAACATTCTGATGATCTTGATAAATACCTTGGAATTCCACTTCTTCATTCAAGACTGACCAAAGACAAGTTTAGCCCAATCCTTGATAAAATGAAGAAAAAGATGGCTAGCTGGAAACTGAAAATTTTGTCCAGGGGTGGTAGAATGATACTGATCAACAGCTCACTTGCTACCCAACCTTTCTATGCTATGTCAACCATGAAGATTCCCACTGGGATAGTACATGCAATGGAAAGGATATGCAGGGACTTTTTCTAGGAAGACGAAGAAGGTAGCAGAAAAATGCATTACCTGGCTTGAAACATCCTCTGTCAACCAAAAGAGATAGGGGTTTGGGCTTCAAGAATTTGCAGGTTATGAATGTAGCCCTGCTAGGTAATTTGATTTGGCAGCTTTTAATCGATGATCATTCTTTGTGGGTCAACGTCTTAGTAAGGAAATATGGCAATCCTTTTGCACCATCAAAATCCATTGACTCGCTTACGTGAAGGACAATCTACTATGTGGCCAACCTTCTTAAGAATAGATTTGATGCAATCCAAGACAAGATAATCTAGACCGAGACACCAGATCAGAAATACTCAGTGGCCTCGGCCTACAAGGCCTTGAGCCAGAGCACTGAATTGATCAGCCCGCACGTCTGGAAACAGATTTGGAAACTTCAGGGACCTAACCGCCTTAATTTCCTCCTATGGCAAGCTGCACACAATGCTCTTCCAACCATGGAATTCCTCTTCAAGAGACATGTAAGCTCCTCGCCGGTTTGTCTCCAATGCCAATTGAAGGATGAAACAAATATGCACGCTCTGAGGGACTGTGGCCCAACCCAGAGTCTCTGGAGAGACTGATACCCAGAGATGATAGAGGATCGTTTTTCACCACCTATGATGTGAAAGAATGGATTACAAATAATATGCAGCGACTTCATGGCAATAGGGACTGGCCCTACATCTTTCGAGAAACAATCTATAGCGTGTGGTACTGGAGAAATCAACTACACCATTGAACTCACGAAGAGAGACCCCCATTGCATGTCTTAATTTCTAAAATTGTTAGTAGAGCTCGTAACCTCAAGCTTGCCTTGGGTGACTGATGTATAGATAGACAGACTAGTTGCTTCTTTTGATTGTCACTGTTTTGGGGTTGTTCCCACGATTTTTTGAATAAAATGGATCGTTTCTAAAAAAAAAAAAAAAAAAAAAAAAGATACTCTGATTGAAAAGAATCTCTCGGCCTTCTTCTTCCTTCCACTCGCTCTGTCCTAATTAGTGTTCTTCACCGTCAATGATGTTTGATTCTTTTTCCTGAACGAGTTTTTGTGCAAGGAAGTCGACCGCTAGCATCGGTGGAGTTAAGAAACCTCATCGCTACCGCCCGTGCACTGTCGCTCTCCGGTGATTAATCAACTTTTTCTTCAATAATTTCGTTTTTTTCCAATTAATGTTGTCAATTGAATATAATACGTGCTCCAAACAGAGAAATTCGCAAGTACCAAAAGAGCACTAAACTTCTCATCCGCAAGCTCCTTTTCCAACGACCCAGTCCGTGAAATCCCTCAATTTCAAAGTAATTTGTTTCTTGTTTCTGTAAAATAGTTCATTCATGTATATTTTTTTTCTGTGTAGTAAGTGTCAAACGATTGGCAGAATTTACGAGATCCTAATTTTTCTCTGCGAATTAAGAACCCTATTTTTTGATTGATCGCTCCATCACTTGAATGTATGATTTTGATCTTTTAATTTTTGCAATTGTCTTGTCATTTTGCATTACCTTGTTGCAATTATCTTATCTTTTTGTATCATCTTCTTGAAATTAACTTAGTCGGAAATTTTATGGTTGTCCTGGACCAAGTATGACTTGGTGATCCAGGACCAATAGAAATTCAGGAAAATACGCGGGGCCCACCGTGTAAAATATAAATGCCATGCTTTTACAAATTTGCCCATCTTTTAAGAAATCCTATTGGAGGACTTAGTAAACTTTTTTTTAGTGTTATTTATGCAGCCTAGATGTTTGGAGAAATATTTTGTCTGAAAACTCACGTTTAAGTCCTTCCAAAAAAAAAACCCCTCACGTTTTAGTGTGAGTAGTGAAACAATTTCTGGCACTTTTTCTACAGTTATTTCAACATTAATTGGTTTTGTAACGCTCCGTTCCTGGACACCGAGTCTTTATCCGGAAAAGAAACGTTCGGCACGTATAAAATAAAAATAAATTCACTTTATACGTAAACCTCTACTACATCGTATCAAATGAAAGCAAACGGAAGCAAAAGACTCGGGTAAATTTTTTTTCCAACATCCAAGAATAGAAATACAATCTAAAGACGGAAATGTAATTTTATTACATTCAAGAGAAAATACGAAAATCCCAAAACAACGTACGATATCCTAAAAAGAAAGAATTAAAAGGTACTACAAGTCTTGAAAGACCAAAAGTCAACTCCAAAAGAATGAGTAGTCTATATAATTAAGTGAAAGAACGATAAAAGTGTAAATCTCCAATGATGCGTCGTCAAACGTCGTCATTGAAATCCTCCTCAAAACTTGGATCAACCTGTTCGTCTTCTCACCCCCAAACACATAGAAAACATGCATTTGAGGTAAGTACAACGTACTTAATAAAAGAGAGAAGCTATGATAACAATTAAGATTTATAAAGAAAAGATATTTAAAAGTTTAGTTATCTTTATGTGACCGACTCAATCTGTGGTTCATTTTATGTCCATCAACATGAATTGACTAAACGTTTCTAACTTAACTTATCTATGTTGCAACCGCACTCAAGGGCACTACGCATATCCAAACTGGGGATATTCTTGGCAACATATTGGTGGATCACACCAATATCCACGGAAGCCTATTTTGGTAGACTCCGATAGTGTGCACGTTTTAGTGGAGTCCCTCCGTACTTAGGGTTTTGTGGACCTACGGAGTTATCCACCTTCAGGAAAACACACACATCGCGATATTGTCTGGTGCCTATCCAACAGTGACATGGTGTTTAATCTTTTACTAGGCAAGTACGTATTTATTAAAATGGTTAACTAACCACCTAAGTGTTTTCAAGTAATCTCCCTCACATATACTACTCTCTTTCCTAGACCACTAGACATAAACAAGGCCTAACAGTTACACAGACATTGATGAATACTAATTCATCAAAGCACAAGTCTATCATGCTCTTCCGACGGATCCGAACTTCAACTCCCTTTAAGAGTACATTTGGTGCCGAAACTAAACGAATCAGAAGCTCAATCCATGCTTGTTCATGTTTACACAATGTTATCATATCATAAATCAAGGTTTAAAACTCAACACATAACTTAAACACTTATTTTCCCAAAATAGGGTCCAATACGTGCGCATTGGTTGGAATGCGTGCGCATTCACTGACCAGAGACTTGCTGAAAATTTCTATCCAGCCAATGCGTACGCATTGCCTACAATGCGTGCGCATTGCACGAACAGTGGGCATCCTGAAACAGCCCGAACCAACAATGCGTGCGCATTCTGAGGAATGTGTGCGCATTGCACCTGAAACAAAAAGACTCTACAACTCTAACCATGAATGCGTATGCATTGCCCTGAATGCGTGCGCATTCGACGGACAGAGATTAAAACCTTGCAACCTGTTACAGGAATGCGTGCGCATTCCTTTGAATGCGTGCACATTCTTTTGAATGCGTACACATCCTGCCTGAAAACCTTAAACTCGATTTCAGCCACTTAACGATTTCTAATCCGTTTTCAACATACTTAGCATCGAAATAACTTAGAAAAACACAGAAAAATATCTAATCATACTATAGCATCTATGATCATTGATCAACGAAAAGACACAACTTTCTAGCATTTAAACATCTTAAAACTTTGATTTAAACTTTACAAACCACAATTGAAATCATAGGAAGAGCCTCTTACGTGTTTGCAAGCAAATCCAATTTCCAAGATCTCGAAAAGCTTGTAGCCTTCCAACAAGCTTGATTCTCAAACGATGTCCTCTTCACAACATTTTCAAATCTCTACTCTGATCTGAAAACGGTTCGGTAATGCTTTAGATAATTGAAGAACTCTCTCAACCTTTTTCCTTCTCCTCTCCACGTGAAAAGAGAGAGCGTAGAAAAAATTTCTGAACTTTATTAGGTTATGGGGATAATTGATTATATTTTTCCTTAAATACAATTTCCTAATTATTCCCCTTTTCCTCAATTACCATTAACTCAGAATTTCCTTAATTAACCATATATAAAATTTCAAAAATCATATATATATATTTATCACAACTTAACTCCAATAAAAGAAAAGAAATAATAATATTTCGTTTTCGCAAAATGATACGTCTGCCCTTTCCCGAAAATCGGAATATTACAGGTTTTGTATGTGTAGAGAAGCTGATTATTGTGAATGCTAGAATGTAATCATTGATAAGTTCATTGTGCTACAAGTCGAGACATTTGCTTGAAAGTTTCTTAAGTATATAGATCGCTACAGATGTCTTGAGTGCTTTTGCAACTCCAAAGCTTCTGATTTGTAGATCATTGTTTTGAACCAACTCATGTCTGGCATACTTGTAAAAGCGTGCGCCATGGCGTGAGGCGGGACTATAACGCCTTAACAGTGTTTATGGCGCTGAAAATGTCGGGCGGCCCTATGGCGTCGCCCTGGCGAGCAAGGCGCACAAGGCGTGAGGCATGGCGCGCACCTGTTATTTTTTTGAAAAAAAATTGAATTTCAAGGGTAAAAACGTCAAACTAGTTAATAATAACATTAAACCTAGTCAACCTATCCCTGTTCTCCTCATTCCCTCATATTCCCACTGCCTCGTCCTGAGATATGCGACCTTCCATGGAGTAAAAAAAAAGCCTAATAATTAAAAAAAAAGCTTATTTCTTCTCCTTCTTCTCATAATAACCGGCGGGAAGAACTTGGTAATAAAGCTATTGCAGCTTCAGCTTTCAGGTAATAGCCTTCTCTGATGATACAGGGTTAGACTCATACACATGTCATCGACTGATTGGACCACAAGCTTAAAGAAGAAACAGGAAGTCTTGGGCCCCAGTCCGAGACTCGTGTCCATACCGACTTCGGTAACAGGCTCCCGCACGATTGTCGGATGTCGGGGGAGCCATTGCCCAGACGAAGGCTCTAGTCTGGTCTCGATCCCGCAAGTCGGGGAGGTCGAAGACGAGACAGAGTCCTATGTTGTTAATAAAGCCCATTAGTCTTTTTTTTTGGTTAAATGTTAATTTTATACCAAAAGAAGACTGTTTTTGAACAATACATCAACAGTACCAAAAGAGGGTGGTCATATGAGTTGCTAACAAACTCAAAGAGCAAAACCCCACTAACAAAAAGCTGTATCAAGGTCCATTTTGTAGCAACTTAAAACACCAGGTAGATGCATAAGCTACTGCAAAATGGACCACAAACGAAGATACAACTAGCAAAAATCTGGAATCAGAGGGTCCTAGTGTTGATGGATGAAGTCTGGAAGCCAGAGTAGCAACCAAAGTCCAAACTAACAACACCAGAGATTGTCCTCCTATCCAGATAACGGACCGTACAAACAAAGCAACTATCTAGGACGCTTTCTTAGATTAGGTGAGTTTCAAGGGGGAGTCCCATTGGCCCATCTCCTGCATAACTCAAGAAGCAAGCTGCAAAGTATGCATTTGAGGACTTTGTGGTAGCACAAGCACCACCAAGGGCCCTAAACTTCAAACCCCTAAACTGAGAGACTGCCAAAAGCTACTACACAACCCAACTCCAGGGGGAATCAACAGGAAAGGGGGGAGAGGGGGTAGCAACAAACCAAAAAACTCCAAAAGGAGTAGCTAACCTACCTAACAAGAAAAAGCTAGGGGGTATAATTACAAGAGGGAGGGGAGTGGAAATTTATAACATAAAAAATATGACACTTCAGCTCCTTTTCCACTCTGTCCAAGGGTGTAGAAACACCCTCCATCACCATTTTGTTCCTGCAAGTCCAGATGTAATAACAAACAGCAGCAAGCACCATCTTTCTGGCCTTACTTCTGATGCTGGTGCCTCTGGAAGCCTTCTTCAACCATTTGAAAGCAGCTAACAAAGTATTCATAGCCCTATGCAAGCCCAGCCATTTCCTTACCCTGCACCAAAGAGCATTGGAAAAACTGCAGTTGAAGAAAAGATGAGTAACACTTTCAGGCTGATCACCACAAAGAGCACAGCTGAGATCAAGACCATCCTGAGAGTATAATCTGTCCCTAGTCAGTAGGCCTCCCCTAGCAGCCATCCACAAAATGAAAGAGTGCTTTGGAGTTGAGTAAGGACTTCAAACTGACTTATGCCACCACACCTTATCTGCCTTGTGTCTGAAAAAATTATAAGCCAATTTCAAGCAGATGGTGTTACCCTTCTTCCAGCTGATTAGGAGTGATTTTGCTCCCTCCACAGATCCAGCTGAAGCCATAAGAAGATCCCTGATTTTGAGTATACACCTCATCAATCCAGAGAGTTTTTTTGATGAAGTGATAGTCCAAATATCCCCAGACTTGAAATAGAATTCATGTATCCATTTAACCCACAAGCTCTGTTTTTCTACACAAAGATTCCACAGAACTTTGGAAAGCAAGGCAAGATTCCTTGCTCTCAAATCATACAACCCAACACCACCTTCCTCTTTGGGCAAACAAACCACATCCCAAGAAATGAGTGGCCTTCTTTTTGAGTCAGAGCTACCCCCCCACAAAAACTTTCTGCAAAGAGTATCAATGTGGTCCAAAACCGAGGGATTCAACTCAAAAATCATTCATAGACAGAGAATAAGTAGGGGTCTTCACACACAACATGATCCAGCCTATAAACACCTCAGGAAAACCAAGCTGCTTGAGGATCCATTCCAAGAAACTCCAATTCAAAGAATCAAAAGCTTTCTTTATATCCACCTTAATCATACACTTAGGAGTAGTTCTAGTGTGGTTGTACTCCATGATCAACTCCTGGCAGAGAAAGATGTTTTCCACCATACTTCTTTCCTGAACAAAACCAGCTTGTGCTTCATCAATGACATGTGGTAGCACCAAAGCTAATCTGTTAGCCAAAATCTTTGCAATAACTTTATACAGAGTATTGCAGCAGGAGATAGGCCTATAATCTCTCACAGTAGAAGCAGAATTGCCTTTAGGAATAAGAGAGATTGCAGCATGATTTAACTGACCAAGAAGAGTATTCCTCTGAAAAAATTCCAGCACTGCATCAGTAAAATCCTTCCCAACAATAGGCCAGGCTTTCTTAAAGAAAGCAGCTGTATATCCATCTGGACCTGGGGATTTGTCTTCTGCCAAATCAAAGACTACACTCTTGACATCCTCAGCTGTAACCTCCATAACCAAGTCATCCAAACAGTCAGTATTAAGAACAGGGCCATACTTGATTACATTCATATCAGGTTCAGACACCTCCACCTCAGTACCAAGCAAATTCTCATAGAAAGCAAGAAACTCCTTCACCACCTCATCATAAGATTCAGTGAAAGAACCATTCTCTTTCTGTACACAAGAGATATGGTTTCTGATGTTGTTCCTCTTGATAAGTGAGTGCCAAAATTTTGAGCCTCTATCACTCTGAGCCACATACTGTCCCTTAGCTTTTTGAGAGAGGAACATGTGCTCAGCATCCACAAGTTTGACACATTTCTCCCTTAACCTTTTAAGATCATCAACTGCATCATTATCACTTGGATTAGCTAAATGCCTAATCTGTGCAGCCTCCAATTCTTCTGTAGCAGCTTCCACTCTAGAGGAAATATGAGCAAAATGTTTTGCATTTAAAGCTCTAAGGGGTTGTTTCAAAAGCTTGAGCTTTCTGGCCATACTAAACATGGCAGTACCCTCCACATTAGCACTCCAAGAATCAGCAACAACCTTTTTAAAGTCTTCATGTTTTGTCCACATGTTGAAGAATTTAAATGGTTTCCTCACCCCCTGATTATTCAAATGATTCAAAGTCACCCTACAAGGGGAGTGATCAGAGTATTGCCTTGCCAGGTCAAAGAAAGCCAAAGAATTTGGCATCCAATCAAGCCATTCACCATTGACAAAAACTCTATCCAGTCTAGCCACCACTCTATCATTGGTCCAAGTGAAAAACTGACCACCAGAGTGAAGGGGAGATAGACCACTATCCAAACAAGCAAGCTGAAAGTCTTGCATTTCATAAACAGAAGGCAGGTTAGCACTATTTGCCTTATCTGTAATTTCAAAGTAGCAGTTGAAGTCCCCAAAAACAATCCAAGGCAAACCACAGTTACTACTATCCCCCAAGTGCTGCCACAAAGGTCTTCTATCTACCACAGTATAAAGACCATAAACCAATGTAACAAAAAAAGAAGCACCGGTAACCTTATTCTTCACAAGAGCATGAATCCACTGTACACTCTTGCTCAAGATATCCACTTCTAACTTCAAAGGATCCCAAATAAGAAGCATCCTTTTCCTAGAATCATCATCCAAATTGCACACAAAATCCCACCCAAAAAATCTAGATTCCATGGCAAAATCCAGAGCTTCCTTGAGCAGTTTAGTTTCAAGGATTCCAAACAAGTCCAACCTATGCTGCTTAATGTAACTCAAAGCATATTTTTGAATGGTGGCCTTGTTGAACCCTCTTACATTCCAGAAACCTAACATCTTCTTTTAGGGGGTAGAAAGCCCCCCCTAACTGGCTTCAGAGGTGTTGAATCCTTAGACTTCCCATTTCTAACTCCCTTTTTAGCAAATTTACCATTTGAAGATCTGGTAGCCTTTTTAATCTCCACTGTTTTCCAGCTTCCATCTTCCTGTTCCCCTGCATCAGCATTATCCATACTATTCTGATTTTTTGCAGGCTGCTCAAAATCATCAGAGGAAGCAGTAGTATCCACAGGTGTGTTAACACCATCTGAGGGAGCATGAGGTGGATCAGTTTGTACATCTTCCACAACAGCAGCATTGGCCTTACTTTTGTCATTAATTTTGGCCTTCCAGACCTTGCCAGTTTTAGCTTTCTTGTTCTGCTCCTTGTTGTTCTTCACCTCAGCTTTCTTTTTCTGTTTGGGCACATAGGGAGTAGACTCATCAGTATTGCAGTTTACCTCCACATGTCCTAACCTTCTGCATTTATGACAATATTTAGGCAGATTTTCATAAACAATGTTGACCCTCACTGTTTTATTCTCTGGGAGATCAAGCAAAACAGAAGTGGGGAGCTGCCTTGATATGTCAACCTCAATTAGGCACCTAGCAAACCCAATTTCTTCTTGCTCTTCTGTAACCTTGTCAGTTCTATGTGGAGTGCCCACAAAGGTACACAACCTGTTCAAGTAAACTCCATCCCAACATTCAAGAGGCAAATGGTGGAATTGAACCCACAGTGACATCACAGCCTGAGCTTCAAGGCTGAAATCAAAAAAGGCAGGACATAACCTCAGATGCAAGGATCTCCCATAGATGTAGTATGGTCCTCCTTCAAGCACTTTATTCATGTCTTCAGTGTTATCAAATTGGAATTTAATCCACCCAGAAGGATGCTTCTTGTAAGTACAGTGGCAATCAAATTCATCTACCAAAGTTTGAAGAGCCTGAAATCCAGGAAATTTAGGACTAAAATATCCAACCAAGCAACAATCTCTTCCTGGAATTTCTTTCACAGGGAGGTCCACAAAGGAGATTCTTTGAAGACCAACACCATTAAACTCAGTAGCAAGAGGTATACCACCCTTAGGGCCTCTATTACCACTTGATTTATCCTTAACAGGTGAGACAAGGTCCACCCCTGTAATCAACTTTTCCCCAGAATCCAAATCCTTATGAACAGGCCTGTTATGGCCATTAGCATCTGCGTTCAAAATAGGCACTGGAGAAGTGATACCAGCCCCAGAAAAACTACCTACTAACCCTGTATCAGTAGCAAGTTTACCACCTGAATTCGAAGGGCTAATACACACAAAATCACCAATTCTGATATCAACATTTCCAGAATTCAAAGCCAAAGTACCATCAATACTTTTCTCTTTATCTAAATTCCCATTTCCAGTAGAAGAATCAGGGGTACTAGATATTACCTTAGTCGAAGCGTTTAACTGGGAGCTCAGATTCCTAGCAGCCGGAGCTTTGCCCAATTTGGATAACAAGAGCGGGTTGGAGGTGGTATCCCATGGCGTCAAACCCCTTCCACCATCCTCAACAGAGTCAAGTTTATAGGGGGTGACTTTTTTGGAGATGAGAGCTCCACCATTAGGCACCTCTAGACCCTTTTTCTCGTTTCCATTTGCAGCCATAGCAACTACAATAGGAGTAGAAACAGATGAAGGGTTCGTCTTCTTCTTACCCATACCAGAAACCTGCAATTTCCCGTCGGAGAAGAAAACCCTCGCCGGAGAAGAAAGCTTTCACCGGTAATCAAAACAGCGCCCACTGCAAAACCCCTCGTGGAACACAGAAACAAGCAGCAGAGCAACAATTAATCTTAATCGAAGCTCGAATCCACCTGAAATCGAAGAAGAACAAATCGGGTGACAAACCCTAGATCGAACGACTTTCGCCGCCACCAAATCCTCTTCAAATATACTTCAAAATAGGGAGAAAAGTATATAGAAATGGAGAGGATGAAACAGAGAATCCAAATTGTTAGAGCGTGATGAAAGAACAGCAATCGTGCAAGAAATCTGATGGTTTTCAGTAATTTCGAAGAGGAAATCGCCCAAATCGCCAGACCGTGAGTTTCTCTCACTATACGTGCACTACTGAATAAAGCCCATTAGTCTTAGTTACTTGGGTAGGGGGTAATCGTATAAAAGGCCCAATAGGGTCAATTATGGAATAAGCCTAAACCGCCTCTAATTAGGTTTAGGTCACGTATGCCACCTTATAAATACTACATTCCAGGAACTATGTAAGGCTTGATTCCTGGAACGATACAGGATACATAGGCAATCTAAGACTCCTTCTTAGACTCAGCTATAAACGTTAACACAACACACGTGTGCTTAGGGTTTGGATCATTAGGTTTTATGTGATTTAGCCCTAAATTCATAGTTTAGCCCGATTAAATTACGAGGACATAATTTGTCTTCATCATTGGCGCTAGAAGGAGGGCCTTTTATCGCTAAATCTCAAGATCATGGGTCCAAATACCCCACCAAAGCCGACAAATCAACCAAATACTAGGGCTTAGAGCAAAAATACGAGCAAGACTAATCCTCCAGAGGATCGTGGGAAAGGCATGAAAGATACGTTGGCTCAGAAGGACAAAGATCCTCGTGAGGAGGTTCAAGATGTCAACATGCATAATTTGGTGAATCAGGAAAACACTTTTGCGGTACCTGGTCTGACTCCTGAGGAACAAGCAATGGTGGATCAGTTGAAGGCAGCATATCAAATTTCGCTAAAAAGAATCGTGGCTGCTGCATTTTTAGTCCCTGGTGCCAATGCTAACGCCAATGTCATCAACCGAGAGCAGGAAGGATGCAGTAATAAGACAGCGCCAGGGGTGGATCTCAGTACAGTTCATAGCACTATGGATCGAAGGAGACAGGAGATCCACAAGAAGCATCAATGGAAAATCCAAGAAAGTGCTCGAGATGAACATGATGTTGTACTCGGAAGGAGGAGAAAAGCTGTCTCACTAGAATTAGAGTCACCTTTCACCATAGAAGTCAAAGAATACCCAAAACCGCCTAAGTTCAAAGAGCCGGTCGTTGCACCATACGATGGAACAGGAGATCCGGAGGACTTTTTGCATCGATATCAATTCAAGATGAGATTCCAAAATGCTCCGGATGCGATACGATGCAAAGCCTTCGACCAATTACTAGAGGGAAAAGCACGAATTTGGTTTAACAAACTCCCAGCAAGATCGATCTCAGACTTTCCGACCTTGTCACGAAAGTTTCGAGACGTTTTCATCGTGAACAAGAAGTTCCATCTTAGTTCCACTGCTTTGATGGATGTAAGGCAGAGAATAGACGAGACGGTTTTAGAATATCTCAAGAGGTTTAATCAAGAGGCAATGCTAGTCGATGATGCCAATGATCGACTCAAAATCATATCTTTTGTCGGAGGTCTGCGGGATTTGAAGTTATATTCTAAGCTGAGTAGGTGTATCCCTAGGACGATGGACGAATGTGTCAACGCCGTTCATCTGTATTGTCAAGGAACGGAGTCGGTTCGTCGTCACGAGCAGGCAGACTGGATGGGTTTGAAAAAGGACACGCGAGGTCCGAATAAGAACCCACCCAGAGAGCCAGCTCAGGAAGAGAGTTCTTCTGTATGAAGTCGAATGCAATCTCTTATCTCTGATCGACTAGGAAAGAAATGAGTATTGACGGATAAGGACTTCGTTCCGCTCAATCGATCTCGGAAGGAGGTTTTGTCGATCATGATATCAAATGGCATTGCCCAGAAACCACCTCCAATTCAGATAGCTCGAAACAAGCGAAACAAGAACAAGTATTGTGACTATCATGAGGATATTGGCCATAATACAGAGAATTATGACCATCTGAAAAGGGACATTGATTCGGCCGTCCAAGATGGGAAGCTAGATGAGGTGGTAGATCGATCCCAGGATCCAGAGCCTAAAGGGCGAAGAGGGTTTAAGAGGGGGAATGACGATCAAGATCGGCAGAGAAACAATGAACCCAATAAGCGTTGGAAGATCGTACGATCGAGATATATAGGCGTCGGGATCGCACTCCGGATAGGCGCCGAGATCGTACTCCCGACCAACGCGATCGAGATCGGTATGAAGACAACAAACCTACAAACTATGTATGAACCATTTTTGGGTCGGGTGAGATTGACAGCGATAAGGGGAAAAGTATCGAAAGCTCCTCTGACGGTTCGAAGAGATTAAAGTTCACCACTGAAGTGGGTTATGGTCCCAAAGACATGGTCCCCACTTCCCAGGGATTCAATGAGGGGTTAGTCATAGAGGCCATTATAAGTCGGACCAGAGTAGGCCGGGTATGCATCGATAATGACAGCGCTGTAAACATACTATATTATACCGTCTTCAAGGCCATGAAGTTGAAAGACGAAGCGCTAACTCTGCTGGCATCACAGTTACTTGGGTTCACAGGACAGCCAGTCCATCCAATGGGGTCGATCAAGTTGCTAACGACTGTTGGAGAGGGGGAGAAAGGCCGCACACTCGAACTGAATTATGTGGTTGTTAAGGGTCAATTTGTAGTGTTTTTAATGATATATTTTATATCAATATTCCCCGTATATGGATTTTTTTCATAGAAATCGAGCTTATAATCGATTAATTGAGTAAATGGTGTTTCTAATAGGTTAATTGCAAAATGTAACGATTTATGTGCTTAAATTGTGATTTTATGTTATTTTGGGATTGTGTTACGCTTTGGTATATTTTCCTATGTTATAGATACATATTTTGGCATGCAAGAGGATTAAATGATGAGGTTTTGCATGGAAGAGAAGTGAAATGGAAGGAAGATGGAGATAAAGCTTGGAATGAAGCTTTCAAGCAGCCGAACTTCCGATGCAGTTCTTGATATGATATACACTGATTTGACTCTCGACCTCAAGAGAATATTTGTAGGGCTTGAAGAGAGGATTCTACAGGATTTTGAATCACTTCATTCTGACTTATGAGGCCCGAGATATGAGCGTTACAAGTTTGGATGCTGTTGCTGAATTCGAGTGGAAAATCCCGAAATATACTCGTAATACGACGGGCTAATCAAAAAGGCGTTTTCTGAAGAAGAGTCCTTAATGAAAGTTGTAGAGTTTTCCGAGAGCTTTTTTATGACATTCGGATCATAATTTTTGGAGGTCTACAACTCAAGATATGAATTTTAGAAGTTTTATTCCAATAAATATCTAATCGAAGGATTATTCCATGCACAGCCGACATACATAAAAATCCTAATTGGAAAAGGATAATTGCCAGCCGCCTCTCTTTTCCTATATATATGCGCATGTATTGAAAACCTAGAGGGAATAATTCATATCAAATATTCACCGCAATTTTACACAAAAGCGCGGCCAACTTGAGAGCTTCAAAGCCGGTCACCCGAGCCTTGTGCTCGGGTGATCCGGGTTAGATTAGGATGTCGTTTTTCTTCCGTTTTCGATTCATGGATTCAATCATGTACCAAACTACGTGAGTTTATTTATTTAATTTATTCAATCCTTATTTATTTTTCATGATCTTTAATTGATTTTGTATCTTTCTTTGATCATGATGCTATGTGTGAACTTTATCGAGAGATTGGTTTGCGATTGATGTTTACAACATACGGAAGTTGCGTAAACTAGATCACCATAGAAAGATAGGATCTTTAATCATTAATTATGTGACAAATTAATTGGTTAATTATCTAGGTTGTTAGATTCTAAAATACGAGAGTTAACTTGAATCTACACCGAGTTTTGTTTGGTAAATCGATCTCAACATTCGGAAGATGAGAGATTGATAAATTGGACTCACTAAGGAATTAGGAATCCATAGCTTGAGATTAAATTCACTAAGGAATTAGGGATTTGTATCTCGTGTAAAGGTGAAACCACAATTTGAATTAAAATCATGAGATGAACTAGGATTGAAATCACTTGGTTTGTATGATGTTTGATCCCATGTATCCTTAGTTTAGGTTTTTATTATTTGTTCTAGTTTAGATTTAGTTTACTTGTTCTATGAGTTTATTTGTTAGTTCTTCGTTTATTTGTTTTCGTTATAACAATTGAGAGAATTAATAAAATTAGATTCAACATCCCTTTTCCCTGTGGATCGACCCCGTACTTATCCAACTTTACTAGCAACTACCCGGTATTCGGCCGGTTAGGAGGTAGTTTTGCATGGTAGTATAGGTTTTATAAATTTTCTTTTGTTTTAATGATGCAAAATCTCTCCAACAAAAGTGGCGCCGTTGCCGGGGAATAGGTGTCATGTTGAATCTGGTTTTTTTAATTTCTCGATTTTGTTACGTTTATTTTCGTTTCCAATAAAAGTAGCGTCGAATAGATTGAGAGTTTTTATTTTGCCGTGTTTCGATGACCGTAGGGTTAAGAATGTGCAAAAGTTTTTTTACTCAATCTGTTTTACGTGAAGTTTGTGTTTAGTTGTTACCTAGTCTAACCCCTGTGCTAAAATTTATCTGTGGCTGCTGTGATCTGTGTTAATATGTGTTTTAAGTTTTTAGGGTTTGTCCGCGTTTTCCCTCTCTCTCGCCGTGTATTCGTTGTATGGACGAGCGTTCAAGTTAGTGAACGCCCGTCCGCTTCTTTAGCCGCAGTAAACGAGCGTTTGAAAGTATTGGACGCTCGTCCGTTCAAATATTTTCGACTCGTTCGGTTTAAAGGACCGTACGAGCGTCTATGCTTTCGAACGTCCGTCCGGTTGGTTTTCAAGTCAAACGAGCGTTTGTTTTGTCGAACGCTCGTCCAAAGCCGTATTTTGAGGTGAACGCCCGTCCGTTTTGCTTTGAACGCCGGTCCGTAGTCCAGGTTTTTCTTGATCTCATTCCTAATGCTTTTATTTAGTATGGATTGCTTACATTCGAGCATCCGTGGCCTATTTATTTTTTTACATAGATGTCCCGAATATGAATGTTATACCTTTCCATCTATGAATTCATGCTAAGTAAATGATCTTATTCCTTATACATGATTCATCTATGCAAGTTATAGTTACTTGTCGGTTCTCGTATGCTATAACTCGGTCTTCGTGTTAATTAGTAGCTAATGTCGGTTTCCGTATGCTACATACCGCCGTGATGAATCTTGTGAGCTTTGAGACTTATGTGCTTCCTTGTTATTTTTGTAACTCATTTGGGTAGTAACTCGTCGGTTTTCGGTTGCTACGATGGAAACCTTATGAGTTATATCTCGTTTAGTATAGCTAATCGTTGGTTTTCCATAATGCTATCACCTTTGACGAGTCTTAAAGCGCGTCTACACTGCATGTAATGAACAGTACTGTCGTTTATCGTAACCTGTCATTATTTGGTAGACGTTTATTATATACATGTCATGTTGCAAATGAGTGGGCTAGTTTTCTTTCTTTTATTTTCTTTTATTTTTGCATATCATTTAGTTGCATGTCATCTAGTTGCATTGTTTTTCTATTTTTCTTTTATTTTTCTTGAGTGTAGTTAATCTCGGTTTCCGTAATACTACCTTGTTTTTATTTTAGTTTCGCATAGGCCGTAGTCACCGTAGAGTTGTCGGTCAACTTGCTCGGCTCGAGCCTCGTCGAAATTTATTTTTTTATTTTTTTTATTTTTAGGATTGCATATCATGTAGATTGCATTGTAGTATATTTTCATATAGTTGCACCTAGCCTACGACTTTGTAGTATTTCATGTATAGTATTCAATCTTTAGTTGAGCTTAAGTTGAAAAATCTCTATGATCCTTTTCTTCATGTGCTTTATATATGTAATCTTTTCTTTTTCCCCGAAGACTCTTTTTGCACTAATCAAGTCTCGCAGGATACTTTCTATAGCTATTGTGCACTTTAAAGATGTATTCGCTTGTCCCGTGATGCTCCACGCTTCATCGAGCTATGCAAGCAATCCCGGTTCTTGTTGGTTCCTCCAGAATTGCCAGCATCCAATCAGCTAAGTTCTCTAATTTATTATTTCTGTATAACTTGAGGACAAGTTGCAATCTAAGTGTGCGGGAAGGGATAGATGATTTATGTGTCTACTTTCGTTTGCTCATATTTTTAGTATTTCTATGAAAAGTACTTAATTTTCAAATTTTTTTTGTTATATCCCGAGTAGACAAAGGCATATCTTTGCTTGAGTTTATATCATTTTTGCTATATTCTGTATATTTAGTAATTTTAGTTGTTTCACCCGACACTCTTTTTCACATGCCATAGTAAATGATGATCTAAATGTTGAAAGCCTACCCCATTTTAGTTGGAGATTTTTGATGATTATAGCACGTTTCTTTGCTTATGTACAATTCTTGAAAAGTTTAGTAGTTTGTATTCTAGGATTAAAGTATGACATACCGTGAATATCTCGTAAGTTTGAATGTGATAAGTGAAACGTGATTAAGTCTTTGCAATAGTAATAAATTGTTTACTTGAGGTGTTATGCTCGGTGGTCCGTGCTACTAGAAAATAATCTTTTCCACCGCCCGATTTAAATCTCTAAGTAAACATAATTGTAATTGTGTGTGTCGGAAGTCGGTTGATGATTTGGGTGAGGTAGGGTGTACCACGTATGTCCTATTCCACTATGATGACCAAAAGCTCACGACAATCGCTTTATAGCCGCCTTATGATTGGAGTAAGGTAGGGGATTATCTTGAAATGTCCTATTCTCGCTATGAGGGCAAAAGCTTATTCGATGTGTGTTAGAAAAGTGTGAAAAAAGTGAAAATATTGAAATATATTATTATGAATAAGTAAGGACTTAGTTATCGTTAATCTTATACCCGCATAAACCGAAGGATATGTTGTAGGGATTATCCTCTCGAGTCCGTCGTAAATGTTTTAGATATTCTCTACTATTTCTTTTTGGGATATGTATGTTTTGTAAAGTGCCTGTTATAATTTTTGAATATTTATAACTTAGATGGGAAACCGGGCTAGTTTTGGTTTGAATAACTTTCAAATTGTGGAACTTAGTGGAAGTTTATTATGGCTATGCACACACTACACGGGTGAACTTCTAAGTTATTGAATATACTTCATATTTGTATGGATGTTTATTTGTCTCGAGCTTGACTTTGTTTTGTTTTGCTCGGGACGAGCAAAAGATAAGTGTGGGGGAGTTGTTAAGGGTCAATTTGTAGTGTTTTTAATGATATATTTTATATCAATATTCCCCGTATATGGATGTTTTTCATAGAAATCGAGCTTATAATCGATTAATTGAGTAAATGGTGTTTCTAATAGGTTAATTGCAAAATGTAACGATTTATGTGCTTAAATTGTGATTTTATGTTATTTTGGGATTGTGTTACGCTTTGGTATATTTTCCTATGTTATAGATACATATTTTGGCATGCAAGAGGATTAAATGATGAGGTTTTGCATGGAAGAGAAGTGAAATGGAAGGAAGATGGAGATAAAGCTTGGAATGAAGCTTTCAAGCAGCCGAACTTCCGATACAGTTCTTGATATGATATACACTGATTTGACTCTCGACCTCAAGAGAAGATTTGTAGGGCTTGAAGAGAGGATTCTACAGGATTTTGAATCACTTCATTCCGACTTATGAGGCCCGAGATATGAGCGTTACAAGTTTGGATGCTGTTGCTGAATTCGAGTGGAAAATCCCGAAATATACTCGTAATACGACGGGCTAATCAAAAAGGCGTTTTCTGAAGAAGAGTCCTTAATGAAAGTTGTAGAGTTTTCCGAGAGCTTTTTTATGACATTCGGATCATAATTTTTGGAGGTCTACAACTCAAGATATGAATTTTAGAAGTTTTATTCCAATAAATATCTAATCGAAGGATTATTCCATGCACAGCCGACATACATAAAAATCCTAATTGGAAAAGGATAATTGCCAGCCGCCTCTCTTTTCCTATATATATGCGCATGTATTGAAAACCTAGAGGGAATAATTCATATCAAATATTCAGCCGCAATTTTACACAACAGCGGCCAACTTGAGAGCTTCAAAGCCGGTCACCCGAGCCTTGTGCTCGGGTGATCCGGGTTAGATTAGGATGTCGTTTTTCTTCCGTTTTCGATTCATGGATTCAATCATGTACCAAACTACGTGAGTTTATTTATTTAATTTATTCAGTCCTTATTTATTTTTCATGATCTTTAATTGATTTTGTATCTTTCTTTGATCATGATGCTATGTGTGAACTTTATCGAGAGATTGGTTTGCGATTGATGTTTACAACATACGGAAGTTGCGTAAACTAGATCACCATAGAAAGATAGGATCTTTAATCATTAATTATGTGACAAATTAATTGGTTAATTATCTAGGTTGTTAGATTCTAAAATACGAGAGTTAACCCGAATCTACACCGAGTTTTGTTTGGTAAATCGATCTCAACATTCGGAAGATGAGAGATTGATAAATTGGACTCACTAAGGAATTAAGAATCCATAGCTTGAGATTAAATTCACTAAGGAATTAGGGATTTGTATCTCGTGTAAAGGTGAAACCACAATTTGAATTAAAATCATGAGATGAACTAGGATTGAAATCACTTGGTTTGTATGATGTTTGATCCCATGTATCCTTAGTTTAGGTTTTTATTATTTGTTCTAGTTTAGATTTAGTTTACTTGTTCTATGAGTTTATTTGTTAGTTCTTCGTTTATTTGTTTTCGTTAGTAACAATTGAGAGAATTAATAAAATTAGATTCAACATCCCTTTTCCCTGTGGATCGACCCCGTACTTATCCAACTTTACTAGCAACTACCCGGTATTCGGCCGGTTAGGAGGTAGTTTTGCATGGTAGTATAGGTTTTATAAATTTTCTTTTGTTTTAATGATGCAAAATCTCTCCAACAGTGGTGGTAAAGGCTCCCTCAGCATACAATGTTATCCTCGGTCGACCGGCATTATACGATTTGAGAGCGATCGTGTCTACGTATCATAATAGCATGAAATTTCCTACCAGTCTTGGTTCACATAAAGTCAGATGAGATGTGGATGCGGCGAGAACTTGCAACTCGATCTTCATGAACGCGAAATCGACCTGCAACTTGGTGCTCCTGGAAGAGTTAATTCCTGAGGAAGAGGAAGAAAAGAGCTGGGTGTCGGTAGACCCAGTGGAATAAATCAGACTCTGGGGAGGCGAAGAAGACAATTGTGTGCAAGTCGGAGTCTGGATTCCGAAAGATCAAAAACTAGAGTTGGTGGAACTTTTAAATGAGTTTCGAGATATTTTCACGTGGAAGGCAGACGACATGCCGGGTCTCTCTCCCGACGTCGCAGTTCACAAACTTGAGATTGACGGGTCTCGCAAACCGGTCAAGCAAAAAAAGAGGAACTTCGCCCCGGAACGAAATGAAGCTATCAAGAAGGAAGTGGGGAAATTACTCTCGGCCAAGATTGTGAGAGAAGTTTTTTTTACCCAGAATGGCTCTCTGGAACCAATCCCTAGTAAAGAAGCCGGATCAAAGTTGGCGTATGTGTGTCGATTTTACCGACTTAAAGAAAGCATGCCCAAAAGACTCTTATCCCCTTCCCAAGATCGACAAGTTAGTAGACTCCATTGTTGAATATGAAATCTTTGGATTTTTAGATGCGTACAAAGGATACCACCAAATTTTAATGGATCCTCGAGATGCCAAGAAAACGGCCTTCATCACAGAGTTTGGTACATTCTGCTATGTGACGATGCCGTTTGGATTGAAAAATGCTGGGGCAACCTATCAGAGAGCGGCTAACAAGATTTTCTCCAACCAGATAGGTCGGTGTATGGAGGCTTATGTTGATGATTTGCTCATCAAAAGCAAGTCTCTAGAGCAATATATCATCGACATGCGAGAGGTCTTTTTGGTGTTAAGGAAAACCCAGATGAAGCTAAATCCAAAAATGTGTACGTTTGGGGTCATGTCGGGAAAGTTCCTAGGGTATATGATCTCTAAAGGCGGAATTCGTACAAAACCGGATAAGATCGATACCCTACGGTATATGCCCGTTGTTAAGGGTCGATTTGTAGTGTTTTATAAGGATATATTTTATATCAATATTTCCCATATATGGATGTTTTTCGTAGAATTCGAGCTTATAATCGATTAATTGAGCAAATGACGTTTTGAATAGTTAAAATGCAAAATCGAGTAAATATCGTGGTTTTATTATCTATTTTGTATGGTTTTACGTTTTGCTCGGTTTTGTCATCTTTTAGGTGCACAAATGTGGAATGGAAGAGGTCTAAATGATGTTTGATTGAAGATTAAAGTGGAAAGAAAGAGATACAAGAGGATGAAGATGAAATAAAGCTTGGGAAAATCCCGAAAACGACTCGTAATACGACGGGCTAATCAAAAAGGCGTTTTCTGAAGAAGAGTCCTTAATGAAAGTTGTAGAGTTTTCCGAGAGCTTTTTTATGACATTCGGATCATAATTTTTGGAGGTCTACAACTCAAGATATGAATTTTAGAACCATGGCCGACTTAAACAAAAGCAGCACCGCCATACTCCAGCCGCAATTTATTAACCGACATACTTCCAACCCTAATTAATTATTATTATTACAGCCGCTTAAGATATCTATATATATATGAGCAGCTTTGGAACCAAAAAGATATCCCACACACAATTTATTCAGCCGCAATTCTCACAGCAGCAGCGGCAACTTGGCTTTTCAAGGCCGGTCACCCGAGCCTTGTGCTCGGGTGATCCGAGGTTAGATTAGGATGTCGTTTTTCTTCCGTTTTCGATTCATGGATTCAATCATGTACCAAACTACGTGAGTTTATTTATTTAATTTATTCAGTCCTTATTCGTTTTTTATGATCTTTAATTTATTTTGTATCGTTCTATGATTTTGATGTTATGATGTGAATTAGATCGAGAGATCGGTTGCTATTGATACGTTTACAACATACGGAAGTTGCGTAGACTAGATCACCATAGAAAGATAGGATCTTTAATCATTAATTATGTGACAAATTAATTGGTTAATTATCTAGGTTGTTAGATTCTAAAATACGAGAGTTAACCCGAATCTACACCGAGTTTTGTTTGGTAAATCGATCTCAACATTCGGAAGATGAGAGATTGATAAATTGGATTCACTAAGGAATTAGGAATCCATAGCTTGAGAGATTAAATTCACTAAGGAATTAGGGATTTGTATCTCGTGTAAAGGTGAAACCACAATTTGAATTAAAATCATGAGATGAACTAGGATTGAAATCACTTGGTTTGTGCACTGTTTGATCCCATGTATCTTTAGTTTAGTTTAGGTTGTGTTATTTTATTTCGTAGGTTAGATTTATTTTAGTTGCTCTTTCGTTTATTTTATTTGTTCTTTCGTTTATTCGTTTTTCCTAAGTAACAATTGAAAGGAATTAGTGAAATTAGATTCAACATCCCGATTCCCTGTGGATCGACCCTGTACTTACCCTACTATGCTATCAACTACCCGATATTTGGTCGGTTAGGAGTTAGTTTGCATGTTAAGTATAGGTTTATAAATTTTCTTTTTGTTTAGTGATGCAAAATCCTCCCAACAAAAGTGGCGCCGTTGCCGGGGAATCGGCGTTTTGATGAATTTGGTTGAATTAATTTCTCGATTTTGTTACGTTTTTTTTTTATTTTTCGTTTTCAATAAAAGTAGCGTTGAATAAATCGAGAGTTTTTATTTTTTCCGTGTTTCGATGACCGTTAGGTTAAGAAAGTGCAAAGAGTTTTTTACTCGATTTGTGAGACGTGAATTATATGTTGTTGCAATCTAGTCTAACCCTCTGTGCTTTAATTTGATGAGGCTGCGATGCTGTGGTTGTTTTGAGTTGATGAACTGTTAGGATAATTAGGGTTTTTCTGTGTTGTTCCTGCGTTTCTGTGCATATTCGTTTTTTGGACGAGCGTTCAGGTAAGTGAACGCCCGTCCAGTTCATAATCTGCAGGTGGACGCCCGTTTGACTTGTCGAACGAGCGTCCAGGGCTAAAAATCCAGGTGAACGCCCGTCTGCTTTGTTGAACGCACGTCCAGGTTCCAGAATTTCTCTTAACTTGATTTTTAATGCTTTATTTGATATGGATACTTTAAATTGAGCTTCTGTGGCTAATTGTTTTTACGTAGATGTTCTGAGCTTGCATATTCATATCTTTCCATCTACGAATCCATGTTAAATAACTGCTTAACTTTTATATACATGATTCATCTAGGCATGTTATAGTTACTGTCGGTTCTCGTATGCTATAACTGTTCTTATCATAATTAGTAGCTAATGTCGGTTTCCGTATGCTACATACCGTTATGATGAATCTTGTGAGCTTTGAGACTTAGGTGCTTCCTTGTTATTTTTGTAACTCATATGGGTAGCTACTGTCGGTTTTCGTAATGCTACCATTCCAGTCTTATGAGTTATATCTGTTTAGTATAGCTAACTGTTGGTTTTTCATAATGCTATCACTTTCAATGAGTCTTAAAGCGCGTCTACACTGCATGTAATGAACAGTACTGTCGTTTATCGTAACCTGTCATTATTTGGTAGACGTTTATTATATACATGTCGTGTTGCAAATGAGTGGGCTAGTTTTCTTTCTTTTATTTTCTTTTATTTTTGCATATCATTTAGATGCATATCATTTAGTTGCATGTCATCTAGTTGCATTGTTTTTCTATTTTTCTTTTATTTTTCTTGAGCGTAGTTAACTGTCGGTTTCCGTAATACTACCTCGTTTTCTTTATTTTTAGTTTCTGCATAGGCCGTAGTCACTGTAGGGTTGTCCTCTCAACTTGCTCAGCCTGAGCCTGTCAGAATTTATTTTTATTTATTTTATTTTTAGGATTGCATATCATGTAGGCTGCATTCTAGTATATTTTCATGTAGTTGCACCTAGCCTACTATTTTGTAATGTTCCATGTATATGTTCCATCTTTCTATGAGCTTAATCTGAAGAATCTCTATAACTTCTTTTCCATGTGTTTTACATGTATAATCCTTTTTCCCCGTAGACTCTTTTTGCACTGATCAAGTCTGCAGGATATTTTTGATAGCTATTGTGCACTTTCACGATGAATTCAGTTTACCTGTGATGCTCCACAGTCTCCTGAGCTATGCAAGCAATCCTGGTTCTTGTTGGTTCCTCCAGAATTGCCAGCATCCAATCAGCTAAGTTCTCTAATTTATTATTTTTGTATAACTTGAGGACAAGTTGCAATCTAAGTGTGGGGGAAGGGATAGATGATTTATGTGTCTACTTTCGTTTGCTCATATTTTTAGTATTTCTATGAAAAGTGCTTAATTTTCAAATTTTTTGTTATATCCCGAGTAGACAAAGGCATATCTTTGCTTGAGTTTATATCATTTTTGCTATATTCGTATATTTAGTAATTTTAGTTGTTTCACCCGACACTCTTTTTCACATGCCATAGTAAATGATGAGCTAAATGTTGAAAGCCTACCCCATTTTAGTTGGAGATTTTTGATGATTATAGCATGTTTCTTTGCTTATGTACAATTCTTGAAAAGTTTAGTAGTTTGTATTCTAGGGTTAAAGTATGACATACTTGTGAATATCCGTAAGTTTGAATGTGATAAGTGAAACGTGATTAAGTCTTTGCAATAGTAATAAATTGTTTACTTGAGGTGTTATGCTCGGTGGTCCGTGCTACTAGAAAATAATCTTTTCCACCGCCAAATTTAAATCTCTAAGTAAACATAATTGTAATTGTGTGTGTCGGAAGTCGGTTTATGATTTGGGTGAGGTAGGGTGTACCACGTATGTCCTATTCCACTATGATGACCAAAAGCTCACGACGGTCGGTTTATAGTCGCCTTATGATTGGAGTAAGGTAGGGGATTATCTTGAAATGTCCTATTCTCGCTATGAGGGCAAAAGCTTATTCGATGTGTGTTAGAAAAGTGTGAAAAAGTGTAAATATTGAAATATATTATTATGAATAAGTAAGGACTTAGTTATCGTTAATCTTATACCCGTATAAACCGAAGGATATGTTGTAGGGATTATCCTCGAGTCCGTCGTAAATGTTTTAGATATTCTCTACTATTTCTTTTTGGGATATGTATGTTTTGTAAAGTGCCCGTTATAATTTTTGAATATTTCTAACTTAGATGGGAAACCGGGCTAGTTTTGGTTTGAATAACTTTCAAATTGTGGAACTTAGTGGAAGTTTATTATGGCTATGCACACACTACACGGGTGAACTTCTAAGTTATTGAATATACTTCATATTTGTATGGATGTTTATTTGTCTCGAGCTTGACTTTGTTTTGTTTTGCTCGGGACGAGCAAAAGATAAGTGTGGGGGAGTTGTTAAGGGTCAATTTGTAGTGTTTTATAAGGATATATTTTATATCAATATTCCCATATATGGATGTTTTTCGTAGAATTCGAGCTTATAATCGATTAATTGAGCAAATGACGTTTTGAATAGTTAAAATGCAAAATCGAGTAAATATCGTGGTTTTATTATCTATTTTGTATGGTTTTACGTTTTGCTCGGTTTTGTCATCTTTTAGGTGCACAAATGTGGAATGGAAGAGGTCTAAATGATGTTTGATTGAAGATTAAAGTGGAAAGAAAGAGATACAAGAGGATGAAGATGAAATAAAGCTTGGGAAAATCCCGAAAACGACTCGTAATACGACGGGCTAATCAAAAAGGCGTTTTCGAAGAAGAGTCCTTAATGAAAGTTGTAGAGTTTTCCGAGAGCTTTTTTATGACATTCGGATCATAATTTTTGGAGGTCTACAACTCAAGATATGAATTTTAGAACCATGGCCGACTTAAACAAAAGCGACACCGCCATACTCCGGCCGCAATTTATTAACCGACATACTTCCAACCCTAATTAATTATTATTATTACAGCCGCTTAAGATATATATATATATATATATATATATATATATATATTATATATATATATATATATATATGATATGCTTTGAACCAAAAAGATATCCCACACACAATTTATTCAGCCGCAATTCTCACAAAGCGGCGGCGGCAACTTGGCTTTTCAAGGCCGGTCACCCGAGCCTTGTGCTCGGGTGATCCGAGGTTAGATTAGGATGTCGTTTTTCTTCCGTTTTCGATTCATGGATTCAATCATGTACCAAACTACGTGAGTTTATTTATTTAATTTATTCAATCCTTATTCGTTTTTTATGATCTTTAATTTATTTTGTATCGTTCTATGATTTTGATGCTATGATGTGAATTAGATCGAGAGATCGTTTGCTATTGATACGTTTACAACATACGGAAGTTGCGTAGACTAGATCACCATAGAAAGATAGGATCTTTAATCATTAATTATGTGACAAATTAATTGGTTAATTATCTAGGTTGTTAGATTCTAAAATACGAGAGTTAACCTGAATCTACACCGAGTTTTGTTTGGTAAATCGATCTCAACATTCGGAAGATGAGAGATTGATAAATTGGATTCACTAAGGAATTAGGAATCCATAGCTTGAGATTAAATTCACTAAGGAATTAGGGATTTGTATCTCGTGTAAAGGTGAAACCACAATTTGAATTAAAATCATGAGATGAACTAGGATTGAAATCACTTGGTTTGTGCACTGTTTGATCCCATGTATCTTTAGTTTAGTTTAGGTTGTGTTATTTTATTTCGTAGGTTAGATTTATTTTAGTTGCTCTTTCGTTTATTTTATTTGTTCTTTCGTTTATTCGTTTTTCCTAAGTAACAATTGAAAGGAATTAGTGAAATTAGATTCAACATCCCGATTCCCTGTGGATCGACCCTGTACTTACCCTACTATGCTATCAACTACCCGATATTTGGTCGGTTAGGAGTTAGTTTGCATGTTAAGTATAGGTTTATAAATTTTCTTTTTGTTTAGTGATGCAAAATCCTCCCAACACCCGTGCCTCAAATATGAAGGAGGTTCAGAGGCTGACGGGTCGAATGGCGGCACTAAACAGGTTCTTATCACGGTCGGCACAACGAGCTCTTCCATTCTTCAAGATCCTTCGTAAAGCGAGTCTGTTCCAATGGGATGAAGAATGTCAAAAAGCCTTTGGAGAATTAAAGCATTATCTAACCGAGTTTTCGACTCTTACTTCCCCCCGGGAAGGAGAAAAACTGTTGGTCTACTTGGCGGTGTGTGAAGAAGCTTTAAGCGTTGTACTGGTTCGAGAGGGTAAAGATGGGCATGAACCTGTGTTTTTTGTGAGCAAGGCACTTCATGGACCCGAGGTCCGATATACAACAGCAGAGAAGTTAGCCATATCCTTGGTTCATGCATCAAGAAAATTAAGGGCATACTTTCAAGCACACCCAATTACAGTGGTTACCGACAAGCCGTTGAAACAAATTTTGGCCAAGCCTGACACATCGGGTCGATTAGCCAAGTGGGTTGTGGTGCTATCCAATTATGACATCGAGTTTGCGCCTCGAACTGCAGTCAAAGGTCAAGACCTAGCCGATTTCCTAACAGAGGGAATTTCGATTCAGTTAGAACAGGAAAAGCAAGGCGGGCCAGAAAAATGGGCTTCACAAGTCGATGGAGCCTCGAATAAAGAGAGGGCTGCCTTACGCCCTGAGATTCGACTTCAAAGATACGAACAACGAGGCAGAGCATGAAGCGATGATCACGGGGCTGAAGCTCGCGTTGAAGTTGGGAGTCGAGAATCTACTAGTCTATAGCGACTCGCAGTTAGTGGTGAATCTTATTAATGGGGAATTCGAGGCCAAAGAAGAACCTATGAAGAAGTACCTAGCAGCGGTTCAGAGGCTCATACCCAAGTTCACTACCATCCAGTTTGAACAGATCCCTCGAAGTCAGAATAAGAGAGCTGATGCACTCTCAAAACTCACATCAAGTTTTGAGTCGCGAAAGAGAGTTTTGGTCGAGGCTCTGGCAGATCGGAGTTATAATGAAGTCAAAGTTCAGCCGGTCACAAAGAGTGCAACATGGATGGACCCAATCGCGCTTTATCTGAAAGATGGCATTCTCCCAGCAGACAAAGTCCAAGCTAGAAAACTTCGACTCCAGGCAGTCATGTATACCCTTTTCGAGTCTGTTCTTTATCGAAAGTCTTTTGTTGTACCTTGGCTGAGATGTGCAACGGAAGACGAAGGCAAATACTTGTTAGAAGAGATCCATCGAGGAGCATGTGGAAATCACTGTGGAGCTAGAATGCTCGTAAGAAAATGTAAGTTAGCCGGATATTTCTGGCCCACTTTGCAGAAAGATGCAATATCTCTGGTTCAGACATGTAGGGCCTGCCAAGTTCATGACAACATCAATCATCTGCAAGCGCAAGACATGATTCCAATGTCATCAGCTTGGCCTTTAACCAATGGGGAGTCCACATTATTGGACCGCTCCCTCGAGCTCTAGGGAACAATAGATTTGCAGTAGTGGCTATCGATTATTTCACCAGGTGGGTCGAAGCCAAAGCCCTAACTAACATCCGGGCGGCAACGATCAAGAGTTTCTTATGGATGAATATTCTATGCAGGTATGGGATTCCTAAGGTGTTGATCTCGGATAATGGATCACAATTCGAAGATCGACGAGTTCGAGAATGGAGTAAAGATTACACAATTTCCCAACACTTCGCGGCTGTAGGACACCCTCAAGTAAATAGTCAAGTAGAACAAGCTAACAGATAGATCAAGACAGGGATCAAGAAACGTCTCGAAGAGCAAGGTCGAGATTGGGTCCAACATTTGCCGAGCATTCTCTGGTCATACAGAATAGCTCTGGATTCAGCTGCAGGAGAAACACCCTTCTCACTAGTTTACGGATGTGAAGCTGTGATCCCCATCGAGATCAAGGTTCCTTCGCCTCGAGTTCGATATTACAATACTGAAACAAACTAAGCGAAAAGACAAAATGAAAAAGATGGGGTTTACGAACGCCGAGAAATGGCTTCAGTTCGTGCCGCACGGTATAAGCAGAAAGTCTCCCAATATTATAATGCTAGGGTGAGGCACAAGTATTTCAAGGTCGGAGATTTGGTGTTAAGAAAGAATGAAATTAGTCGACTGGGAGATGAAGGGAAATTGGATCCCAACTGGGAAGGTCCCTACCAGATTCTTAAAGCCCGCTCATCGGGTTCTTATCAGCTAGGTCGAACAGACGGGTCGACAGTTCCTCGACATTGGCATGCCAACAATCTAAGGAAATACTATGCCTAAGTAGTAAATCCTCAGTTTATGTTATTTCCTTTGCTTTTTCATATTTCTTTTCAAAGTAGTGTAATAAGTCCACTTCAGACAAGTTATTTGACATGTCTAATGAATTTGATTTTATTGAGATGTGATGCAGTAGGATAAGTTTAGTCCGCAAGTCGGATAATACTAAAATCGATACAGTCAAGACATTCCGAAATCCCCAGAGACAGCAAATGTTAAGACAGAAATAACACGAGAAAATAAGTCAAGTCCGTACGCCGGACAAGGCTCATTTTCTAACAATGTCAAGGCCCTTTCAGTCCGATGGGACAAAAAGGTCAAGACAAATAAGCTAAGTCACTCTCAACGATATACTAAAGTCAAGGCATTTCAACGTCCGACGAGATAGGAATGTCAAGGCTTAAATACTAAGTCCGCAGGTCAGATAACGTATAACAATCGACTCGTCATAACATTATAAAAGTCCAAATGGACAAGTAAATGTTAAAACACGCGAGGTATATAAGTAACATAGTCGGAGAAAGACAAAACCATCGATTTCGTCAAAACATTATAATCCCACTTGGATATAAATGCTATAGTCAAAGGAAGTGGTAAGGCAAAATAGGTCAAGTTCGACGGCGGAGAATCACCTTTCGCATATTTCTCTAAGGCAAATCAGTCTAGCAAGTAAGATAAGAATTGTTAATTCTCATCATACTTGGGGGAGCTTCAGACATCAATATGAGAAAAGAGAAGATTGTTGGTGATCAACATGTGTCCATAAACAGATAAAGCCAAAAGAGAAATATAAACCAAGCAAGAGAAAAATAAAGATAAGATTACAGACTTTGAAAAGCAAAAATAAGCCAAGTCAACATGCGACAAGCCAAAATAAAAGTCAGAAATCCATAAAGTCTTTTGAAAAATAAATAAAGGAGAGTTCAAACAGCAGTGTCGGAAGAAAAAGGGAGTTCGGCCACTTTCAAGGCTGGGGCAGGCTCGGTAGGATCTACAGGCGGGTCGGGCAGAGTTGCATCAGAAGGCGTTTCCACCTCGGGATTCGAGACCTGGTACTTCTGGAAAATTAGTTCCCTATTTCGGAACTATTCAGCGAACATGTTGTACCTCTCCATCGACGCCGCTTCGTACAACTTATCATTCTCTCAAAGATTATAGTTTAAGTCTGGAATGGCCTTCAGCGCGTCATCGACCGCCATTTTATACCCCCTTAGATTGCCTTCGCCATCAGCATATCAATGTCTCTCTCCAAGTCTTCGGACTTATGAACAGACTGAATAGCCTCCTCGACAGCCGACTTGACGGCAGAATCCTGTTTGGAGGGAAACCCATCAATGGTTTCCTTCAACTTAACATTCTCAGATATAGCCGCATCAAGTCGAGCTCGCAAGTCCTCGACCTCCTTCTTATGCGCGTCTTGGTCCGCCATCCGACCATCCGTCGCTTTCACCAGCTCAGCCTCGACTTCCTTACACTTGTTCAGTAATTCTTCATAAACTGCCACCTGAACCGCTTTCTCCGCCCTCAATGCCATCAAGTCCTTATTCAGCTGTCAAACCTGGGCTTTATACTTATCCTCGCTGTCCACAGGTTTATTCAGCCTCCTCATAGCAGCTTTGGCAACAAAGTTAATCTGTAAAATGGAAGTTAATATGGCAATATAGGTCGAAGGTCGAGAGCAATGGAGGAAGCTAATATTTAGAAATGGTAAACTCACCAAAGTAAGGTTTTGGTGGAGGACGGATGCTAGCCTTTGATTATCCGGGGCGTCGTATTCCTCAGCGGAAAAGGCAATGTGGTCACCGACATTGGTCTCGGACGACTCACGAGCTCGTTTCGCCCCTCTGTTGTCCTCTTGCTGTTTCTTCTTCATCAATAATGCCAAGGCATTCTTCTTCTTGGCCACTAGAGAACCCTCAGGGTTTTGGGTCGATGCGTCTGTCAGATCCACGAGATCATCTAGTTCATCTCGGAGTCCTCCAAAAGTAGTAGGTGGCACCTCGGGGGTCGAGGTCGAAGGAGTTGTTGGCATGGCAGCCGTAACAGGAGTGGGGACTTCGAATTATATGGTAGGCGCTGGGAAGAGCCGGAACCATCGGGAGCAGGAGTTTGGGCAATAGGGGCCCTCGATTTTGGGGGCTTGACCAGGTTCACCAGACTTCCAAACTTGTTCTCTGCACAAAAAACGCAAAGTATCAACAACATATAAAGTAATCAATGATTGTGCACAAGAAAAAGAAAGCAAGTAAAACTCCTACGGCCAGCCCGATCGACATCAGATAAGGGCTCATAAGGGTCAGGTCCACCAGTCTCTAATCTCGCTAAGCCATACAACATCCTCAGATCTTCGGTCAAAACCTTGAATCCTGAGTTCTCGATAATCCGAACTTCTGCCGGAAAGTGAAGATTGTGTCTGGCATCCCCTTTGTCACCCTTATCCCTCCAGTCAATTATGAGGGTGTCGTTCCCATGTCGGACAAAAAAGAACCGGGGTTTCTAGTCGATGTGCGAAGATTTCCCCTTCGACACGGGCTGAAACACCTTGGTTCTCTTTTGAAAAGAGTACCATCCGAGATCCGGACACTTGATGAGTTTGTAAAAACATCTAAACAGCTCGACAGTGAAGCAGACCCTGTTCACCCGACAGTTTGCGAAAAAGCCATAGAGTATCCTAATCACATTAGGAGCTATCTACGATACAAAGATCTGATAGTGCCTGCATACTTTGACAACTTCAGGGTCGATAGGGAACCTTATCTCTGATTTGAGCTGGGCTTCGTATACATTGAGGAAACTCGCCGGAGCCTCATCGGAAAATTGGTTGATTCCCGATGGAAGACGCACCTTAAAGTCGGCAGGGTTTAGGTTGTTCTCTTTACATATATCATCCAACTCTAGAGGGGTGATCCTGGAAAGGAAACCTTTAGGTCCTTTTCCATCCATCCTAGTTTTCAGTTTTTTGTGAGGTTGGAGAGAAGCAGATTCGGTAGAATGAGCGGCGCCGTCAGAGTGTCCGACATGATGGGGATCAGAGTTAGTGTCTGATGAATGTTCACTCCCACTTTCACGTTCTATATCACCGCCACCAGACATTTACTAATAAGAAGAGGAAGCAGGAAGAACAAGAGGACTTACTTGCGATTTTTGGAAGAAATTAGAGAGAAAAGACGGAACTTTGGCCTCCTGGTGTGATCTTCTCCTATTATGCCATGAGAATTTGAAATCAGTGCCTGAAAAGATGTTAGAGGGGGGTTATAACTCCCCCCATAAATGCGTTAATCAAGAGACGGCGTTACATATCATGAAAAGAACCGCTTCGAATTCTGCAAAGTGATAACGCCGTTAGTACTTTACGACGTCATGCAGCAGGGTCATGAGTGGCTATAAGTCTAGATGATAGATCACAGTTGTTCCCCTCAAAACCCGAGAGACCTATCTCGATGACTATGTAATACGACAGATTTAACCTCGAAGAGACGATCTCGACTTCACTCAAATCTTGGGGGCTTGATGATACAGGGTTGGACTCATACACGTGTCATCGACTGATTGGACCACATGATTAAAGAAGAAATGGGAAGTCTTGGGCCTCAGTCTGAGACTTGTGTCCATATCGACTTTGGTAACAGGCTCCCGCACGATTGTCAGATGTCGGTGGAGCCATTGCCCAGTCGAAGGCTCTAGTCTGGTCTCGATCCCGTAAGTCAGGGAGGCGAAGACGAGACAGAGTCCTATGTTGTTAATAAAGCCCATTAGTCTTAGTTACTTGGGCAGGGGGTAATCGCATAAAAGGCCCAAAAGGGTCAATTATGGAATAAGCCTAAACCGCCTCTAATTAGGTTTAGGTCACGTATGCCACCTTATAAATACTACCTTCCATGAACTACGTAAGGCTTGATTCCTGGAACGATACAAAATACGTAGGCAATCTAAGACTCCTTCTTAGACTCATCCATAAACGTTAACACAACACACGTGTGCTTAGGGTTTGGATCATTAGGGTTTATGTGATTTAGCCCTAAATTCATAGTTTGGCCAAATTAAATTACGAGGACATAATTTGTCTTCATCATTCTCCCCTTTTTATGTTTTTATTTTTTTTACACATGATTGTGTTAAATAGTTTATTCTCTATGTGATTATGGAGTTGAAAAACATGTTTATAATTTTTTTTTTAATGAAACAATGAACAAAAATCAAAGTAATGATGTAAGTAATTTAATTGATTTTGAAATAATGGAATTGAATGATTGTCAAAGTAGTGATCTTTGTTTGTTTGATTGTCTAATAGTTTGTAGTTATTACTTATTAGTTAAGTAGTTGTATTTTCATCTTTTGTTTTGATGTTTGAACAAGTAAGTGAAGTAACAAGTAGTATACTACTATACTGGTATGTTCTTAATTCTTAATTTCTTATGTTATGTAATTGAAAATTTGTAATGAATAATGATGCAAGTGAAGTGACTAGTAGAGTTATAGTGTTAATGTTATCACTGTTATGGTTAATCATTTACTTGGTAGTTTAGTTGGGTTACTTACTAATAAATAACAATTTGACCACTTCCCCTTTCTTCACAATGTTAGTACTTGGTAGATAAGATATGGTTGGGGAAGAGCAATCATCCGATTCATCCGTAAATAGAAATTAGGATATTGGTTGGAAATACGCATATTTGAAAAATATTAAGGATAAAAACGCGGTCACATGCAAGTTTTGTGAAAAAACTACGAATGGAGGCATCTCTCGCCATAAGAAACATCTAGTTGGCGGTGTGGGTCTTGGTGTTACAAAATGCACTAAGTGTCCATAAGATGTTTTAGAAGAGATAATGCAAAGTATGGAGGAAAAAAAGAATGAAAAGGAAAAAGCATTGGAAGAACAATATGCCCCCAAAAGAAATGCCAACTTTTTTGATGATTCGGATGATGAAGAAGATGCGGTAGATGTGAAAGAAAGGCCCAATGGACCTTTTTGTTTCAAAAAAGAAAGCACATGCGACGGCGAGACAAACAAGCATAGTGGATGCTTATGACAAAGAAGCAAAAGGAAGAGTTTTTCGAGATATTTGTCGCTTCCTTTATCATGGTATGATCCCTTTTAATGTTTTAAATTTGGAGGTTTTCAAGAAAATGGTGCTGTCCATTGGTGAGTATGGGCCTAATTCGAAGCCACCATCATGTCATGAAGCGAGGGTACCCTTCCTTAACGATGAAGTTCAATATACAAAGGATTTATTGAAAGACAATGAAAGTGAAACTGAAAAAAATGGTTGTTCAGTTCTATCTGATGGATGGATAGGAGGGGTAGAACATTGATCAATATCTTAGTTAATAATGCCAAAGTGTCGATGTTCATGGAGTCTTTTGATGCCTCAAACACTGTCAAGTCAGAGACTTTGCTATTTAAGTTGCTTGATGATTTTTGATCGCGTGCAAAGCACTTACTAGCAATGGGACTTGGTCTATCGTAGCAGAGTACTGGCGAGTCAAGGTCAAATCCCACAGAGACTCGTAAGAACGTCTAATTATCAAGACTGAGTTGTCACAATAATGGTCTACGACCAACTATAATATATAGATAGTAGTATTGGTGCCTCAAACTAACAAAAATATGCAAGTTCAACTAAGCAACAAGAGTTTCTATGTATTAGTTCAATTATGAGTAATTAGTTATTTCCCCCACACATGCAACAGTCCTCCCCATTGGTGAATTAATTCATTGTTCAGCTACGGGTACAACTCCTAACCCTATCTACTCCGACAATGGCAGTAGACAATCTATACGCAAGCTGCCCTTCTTAATTGGTCCGTAATAGCCCATACACATAAAGAACTAGAGCTGCCGATATGAGTGTTACCTCATACCTCTAACCCGCCTAGACAGCCGTCGATACTGACCAACACGTTCCTAGGGTCCATTCTAGATAATGTCCTAATTAACACTTCACTTGCGGTCCTTCATGTTAATTTACGATAACATGCAAATAGTTGATCAGGCTACTAACATGTAAATTAAATCTATCGATCAACGTAGCTGGCGCCGATTATCATGAATTAGTAATTTACTAGGTATTCAGATCTAACGATATAGACCGTCGCAGATCTGAAGAACGCAACTACTATCTCATGATTTCTTCACCAACGAATCAGATCTATAACACATGGGGTAAAATAAACTAACTACTACATAATTAAACTAAATAAGTAATTAAAACATACTAGTCGAATATAATGATGATAGATCTACATCTTGGAAATGATAGAAAATCATACCCTCGAATACGAGCGTAGATCTCCTTCGGATCTCTCCCTAGACGGCGACTCCGTCGTCTCTCCGACCAGAACTCATAAAATAAATAAAATAAAGAACAAAGAACTTTTATTGCATAATTTCCTTGAATAATCTGAGTACATTATGTTCTGAGGCGAAGCCTCTTATTTATAGCTAGCTAAACCGAATTAGAATCATCTAGTTTGACCCCTCGTCCAAGAAAATGCGTTTCGGAAGATTCTGGACCCTCGGTAAGTCGGCACCGCCCCTCGGATTACCGAGGGTATCTTTGTCTTTTTTCTTCAACCGACTTAACTTGGATGCTTCTAGAATACCCTAGGCCCATTACTTTCGTCCAGTCCACTCCAGATTCGTCCATCATGCTCAGCCCAATATTCTGTATCTTGAAAATCATCAAATAATGCACGAAATAATATCGAAATGGGGAAAATAAACGCTAAGTGGAGATTTCTCGACTCACGAACCCGACTTATGATATTCAAAATAAATGGTTCATATTTATAGGTCGAAACAACTATTTTTAGCTCATAAAGGATAGAATATTGATGCCGTAGGATAGACAATTTTAACCGTCATCAACTACCCCTCACTAGCCTTCTGCTCATCCGCGAGCAGAGTATCATGGCGGAATGTACCTCCAAGAACAATCTCCATCAACTACCACATATTCAATCAAGATTTACGGCAGAAACATACATCATGTCAAAGTACATAAGCTCCCCATTAATCACGACTTATCATGCATCAATGTGTCGTGTGATGAATCAGTTGTGCTAGTGCGTACATAAGCTCCCCACACAATCTTAACTTGCTTGCACACACACTCGCTCATCTTGCTTTCAGACTTGGTTACACAATATGGTACCGATACTGGTTCGGGCGGACTCGGGGACTGAGCGTCGCTCTTCAGTCCTCGTTTGTTTCTTTTGATGCGAGGGTCGTGCCCTTTTTACACGAGTTCGCTTCCCCCACTGCCTTTATTGCATATTTTTCTTCATTTTTCTTTTTTTCTCTTTTTTTTTCTGGCAGATTTCCTCACTTTTTTCTCTTTCTCTCACAAGTCCGTTGTCCCGGTTACCTTTCGTCATCCAAGTTGCTTCCCTTATATTACAACAATTTGTTAAAGTATATAAACATACAAATAATGATTCCCGGTTAAAACAGCTCCTCATCTAATCTTAAACACTTCTCACTCAGATTATATGCTCAAATATTGATTGCAATGATAGAATAATAATTAATAAGTTACTACTTCACGCAACATAACATATGCTCGTTCTTCCATACTAAATTGAATATGCTATAGCTCACTTCAAATTGAACTTGGGCTCCTTTTCTACCGATTCCTTACTCGAAAACGTGCAAATAGCAAGCTAAAAACAGTGTTAATTTTCAAAAACATTCCCTTTTTTCGACTACCCAGCTAAGACGCCTTACCCCCCCACTTATTATAGACATTGTCCCCAATGACTAATAATTAAGAGAAGAAAAAGTACTTAGCTCTGGAAATGCCGGCTGAGTCAAAACGAATCCCGGAGCGTAATCGTTAGCTCCTTGGTCATTCCTCTTCTAAGTGATTACCTGCTTTCCAAAGCTCTTCCAAAACCTGTGAGTAACATGCGAAGGGCAATAAGAAAATAAGGTGGCGGTAATTGTGCATACCAGAGGAATGCGCAAAAACAGTTTAAGCCACTTTATTCCGTTATCGGCCTAAGCAAGACGCGAAAACTTTTACGAGGTTATCACATGAGAATCGTGAAGGAAAAAACCACATATATCTCTAGTCAGGTGACTGAAGATATATGTGATGAAAAAAACCTTGCGATTGTCATGCTACTTTATTGACTCAAAAAAAAAAAAAACAAAAGCAATAAATAAGGGTTTAGAAATAGTTCTGAGTTTATAGTCGTCAGCTCGACTGTACTAATAGGGCTCCGCTCCTCTAACGCAAAGACTTCCAATTCAGGGTTATAATTGTGCTCTCGGTAATGTTTCAGCCTGTGGCCGTTAACTGTGAAAGTTTGCCCAGAGTGCTCATTTCTAACTTCACATGCACCTGAATTATAGACTTTCGTGACTACACGTGGTCCATACCATCTAGACTTCAACTTCCTAGGAAAAAGACGAAGACGCGAATTGTACACCGGCACTTTATCTCCAACTTGGAATGTGCGGTTCAGTATCTTCTTATTATGCAAGCGTTTCGTTCTTTCCTTGTAAATCCTAGCATTCTCATGCGCTTGAAGTCTAAACTCTTCCAATCTATTCAATTCTAGCATTCTCTTTTAACCGGCTAAATCCTCATCCATGTTTAGAAATCTCGTAGCCCACAGCGCTCGGTGCTCGAGTTCTACCGGTAAATGACATGCTTTTCCAAACACTATCATATATGGTGACATCCCAATCGTGGTCCTATAAGATGTTCTGTACGCCCAAAGAGCGTCATCTAATTTCAAAGACCAATCTTTCCTCGTGGGATTCACAGTCTTCTCTAAGATCCTCTTAATCTCTCTGTTCGTGACTTCTACTTGTCCACTCGTCTGGGGGTGATATGCTGCTGCAATCTTATATCTAACCCCATATCTCATCATTAACTTCTCAAACAACCTATTACAAAAATGACTCATTCCGTCACTAATTATGGCTCTGGGCACACCAAACCTCGTCAAAATGTTTTTCTTAAGAAATCTCAGGACAACCCTGGCATCATTAGTAGGTGAAGCCACTGCTTCCACCCATTTGGAAACATAATCGACTGCTACCAGGATGTAACAATTTGATTCTGACGATGTGAATGGCCCAACGAAATCAATTCCCCAAACATCGAATACTTCCACTTCTAAGATACTCTGTAGTGGCATCTCATTCCGCTAAGAAATATTACCAGTCATTTGGCAGGAATGACAGGATCTTGTAAAATCGTAAGCAAATTTATGAATTGTTGGCCAATAGAATCCACACTGCAGTACCTTTGCTGCTGTCTTGTCTGGTCCATAGTGACCTCCAGCTTCTCTAGCATGACACATGTGCAAAATACTTGGAATCTCATCATCATGGACGCATCTCCTAAGAATGGCATCAGGACACAATTTGTATAGGTAGGGATCGTCCCAATGATAATACTTCAGATATGTGAAGAACTTCTTCTTATTTGCACTCGTGAATTCTGGTGGTAGGTACTTCCCTGCTAAATAATTGACAATGTCTGCAAACCAAGGGTATACCTTGCCCACTCTTGATGTATGATATCGGGTCTGAGATTCCACCCGAGCTACCACTGAGACGGAAAATAGTTGTTCATCAGGAAAGCTTTCCTTAATCTCGGTCGGTTGCTCTTCTTCCAGCAAAGTTAACCTCGACAGGTGATCAGCCACCTGGTTCTCAGATCCCGTTTTATCTTTGATTTCCACATCAAACTCTTGTAAGAGTAGAATCCATCTTAATAATCTTGTCTTGGAGTCTTGCTTGGTCAGAAGGTATTTCAAAGCTGTATGGTCAGTAAATACAGTGACTTTTGATCCTATCAGATAAGGTCGAAACTTGTCAAATGCAAAGATGACAGCTAAGAGTTCCTTCTCTGTAGTCACATAATTCCTCTGGGCACTGTTTAGGGTACGACTGGCGTAATAAATAGGCTTAAAGATTTTATCCTCCCTTTGTCCTAGGGCTGCTCCAATTGCCGTGTCGCTTGCATCACACATAAGCTCAAAAGGTTTGTTCCAATCGGGCTACCAGAATTGGGGCGGTTATAATCATTTGCTTTAATGTGTTGAATGCTTTCTTGAACTCTTCTCCAAATACGAAATGTACATTTTTGCAAGTAATTCCGTCCAAGGTCTAGAAACTTTAGAGAAGTCTTTAATAAACCTCCTATAAAATTCTGCGTGGCCAAGAAATGCTCACAACGTCTTAAAATTCGTTGGAGGAGGTAACTTCTCTATCACCTCTATCTTTGCTCTATCAACTTCCATTCCTTTCTTTGAAATTCTGTGACCCAACACTATTCCTTCGGTGACCATGAAATGGCATTTTTCCCAGTTCAGTACAAGGTTGGTCTCTTCACATCTCTTCAGCACTTTACTCAAATTGTCCAAGCATTTATCGAAGCTATCTCCAAATACAGAGAAATCATCCATAAAAATCTCCAAAAAGTCTTCCACCATGTCCGCAAATAATGACATCATGCACCTTTGGAATGTTGCTGGTGCATTACATAACCCAAAAGGCATGCGATTGTACGCAAAGGTTCCATAGGGACATGTGAAAGTTGTTTTCTCGCGGTCCTCAGGGGCAATATGGATCTGATAGTAACCAGAATATCCATCTAAGAAACAATAAAACGCATGACCGCTTAATCTTTCCAACATTTGATTAATGAATGGTAGGGGAAAATGATCTTTACGAGTTGCATCATTCAGTTTCCTAAAGTCTATGCAAACTCGATGTCCAGTAATTAATCTTACAGGGATTAGCTCATCAAACTCATTAGGTTGTACAATGAATCCTCCTTTCTTGGGCACCATATGAATCGGGCTCACCCACTCACTGTCCGCAATTGGGAAAATGATTCCCATTTCCAACATCTTTATGATCTCTTCCTTAACAACATCCTTCAGTTGTGGTGTCAACCTCCTCTGAGGTTGTGCTACCGCTTTCTTCTCAGGGTCTACCGAGATCTTGTGCATGCACACCGATGGGCTTATTCCTCTTATATCTACAATCGTCCATCCAAATGCTCCCTTATGCTCTCTCAGTACTCTTAAAAGTTTCTCCTCCTCTAAGGATGATAATGACGCTGAAATTATAAGGGGAATAGTATCATCATGTAAGTACACGTACTTCAGGTGAGAAGGCAAAGATTTTAACGTTAAGTTCCTTGGTGGCTCTTCTAACGACGATCTTAACAACTTACCAGTCAATTGCAAATCAAAGAACTTGTGCCAGGAAGGTCTATGAATGGTTCCTCCTAAATCCATAGAGGATATAGGCTCTATTTCTCGCACTTGACCTTCACTACACCCAGGCCAGGTTTCCTCATAACTTTCTTCATCTTTTAGGAGTAATGTTTCTGCTAATTCAGGGTCTAGTTCCACTTGCTGATATAATTCCAAAACAAGCTCGTTTATGGCATCTAGCATGTAGCATGCTTCTCCTTCATATTTAGCATATCTCATTGAATTCATCACATTGAACACTACCTTGTCCTCATTCACCCTCAGAATCAGCTCACCCTTATGAACATCTATCAATGTTTTGCTCGTAGCTAGGAAAGGTCTTCCTAAGATGAATGGAACATCGTGATTAGCTTCCATGTCAAGCACCACAAAATCTACAGGGAATACAAACTTATCAACTTTCACCAAAACATCCTCCACCACTCCACAAGGTTGCTTCATAGACCTATCTACTAATTGAAGGGTTATAGATGATTCATTCAACTCTTACATGCCTAATTTATGAAAGATGGAGAGTGGCATCAGATTGACACTGGCTCCAAGATCACATAATGCTTTGTTCAGGCATACTACTCCAATTGTGCATGGTATGAGGAAGCTCCCAGGATCTTTACACTCAGGAGGCAGTTTGCATTGCCAAACTACCGAGCATTCCTCGTTCAGGCAAATGGTTTTAAGGTCCAACAATTTCCTCTTGGTAGAGATGGATTCCTTCAAGAATTTCGCATACTCTGGCATTACGGTCAGAGCTTCTACCAAAGGTATATTCACTTGCAACTTTTTAAACATCTCTATAAACTTTTTATAACGCGCATCATCATTATTCGGCTTATATTTCCTAGGGGGATAGGGTAAAGTAGCAGGATTAATAGTTACAGTTCGTGAAGACTTACCTACTGACTGCTGCTGCTCTGCCTGCTTGTCTGCTGCATTTTCAGACTCCTGGTTTACCGGAGCATTGTCCCGGGTTACCGGACCCTCTTTTTCTTTTGATTCTGCTGCGTTCTGCTGCTGACTGCTTTCTGAATCTTCCTGGACAATTGGTATAACTGGTCCAGGAAATTCCTTTCCGCTTCTAGTCATAATTGCATTCACGTCCTTCGGATGTTTCTCAGTATTACTTGGCAATCCTCCCGGAGGACGGGCTGACACTTGTTCTGCAATCTGTCCCACTTGGTGCGACAAATTCTACACTAAGGCTTCTTGATTGGTCAGTCTGGTATCATTCTTATGAAAATATATGGTGAAGTTTGTATTCAGCTCAGTCATGGATTTCGTAAGTTGATTGACAGTGTCGGTCACAGTTGAACTCATTTTATCCATGGCTGCTTCCCAACCACCGGACTTATTGAATTGAGGCATGAATCCACCAGTTTGTCTCGATCTCTCTCCACCGTTAAAACCACTTTGTCGGAAACCCCCAACAGGGTCACTCAGTCTAAAACCAGGGTGGTCATGAGAACCTGGGCGATATCCGCCCCCATAAGGATTTCCTTGCCTCTCTATATAGTTCACATCCTCAGTGTTGGTCGTTACAATCTCTTGAACTTTCTCAACCTTGGCTATATGATCTTGCATGCCATCTATCTTTTCGTTCATTGCCATTAGCTGGTATAAGATCTTTTGAGAAGTATCTTCTCCAAATACGCCTTCAGCTACTTTGGCCATTTCAACTTAGTGTGTTCCCCATTGACTTGTATGCGCGATTCGCTCCAATTTCTCTTCAGCTTCTTCAGGTGATAGCAACGCAAAACATCCGTTGCTTGATGCATCAACTCTCATTTGCTCACTTTGCCGCAATCCGTGATAGAAACTATGCATTCGTACTAGCAAAGTGATGTCATGATGAGGGCATCTCCTCTGTGCTTATTTGAATCTTTCCCAAGCCTCTTCAAATGTTTCAGTGGGCTTCTACTTAAAATTCATGATCTCTTGTCTCATCTGTAGTGACTTCCCAGGTGGACGGTACCTATTCATAAATTTCTGCAGCAGATCGGTCCATGTTTGGATCGATCCCGGTGCTAGAGACAATAACCATATCTTTGCTTTGTCTTTCAGAGTGAATGGAAAAAATTTCAGCTTGATATTGTCTCCTGGTACTCCTGCTGGCTTAACCGTGCTGACTATTTCCAGAAAGTTGGTGACGTGTACACTAGGATCCTCGTTCATTACTTCATGAAAAGTAGTGTAATTGGTCACCATTTGTATAACATTCGGTTTAGGGTGAAATACCTCAGCTGCATCCTCAGGTTGAACAATTGTTGGCACGAATTGCTCAATCGTTGGCATTGCATAGCTCTGTAGAGTTCTCCTATCTGCTTGTACCACAACTCCTGCTCCATTCTGTCCGTTCAGTGCCATAGTATCTTCCAAAGGTGGAATCTCTTCTTCCCTCTCGCTGTGATCTCCTTCGTTCGAAACCACGTCATCCGCCAGCCTAACAGATCTTTCTCGATTTTCCTTTCTCTTTTGTCTAGCAAACTTTTCAATCTCAGGTATGAATCTCTCGAGTTTGGTTGCTGCTACGTGTAACATACTACAAGACACAAAAAGAAAAATAAAAAAGGTTAGTAACTTGCCTCGGTGGCTGTTACACTCACCTGGCAGACTCAAAAATACAGACTCTTACTACTGACTTGACTCTGAACTAACAGAAACGATTATGGAAAATCGGGACCCTCGGTTTATCGGGGTGGACCCTCGGTAAACCGGTGGTAATTTTCTTCCAGAATTCATAGAACTGACTCTATACGACTCTAGTATAAACAGACTCGATTAAACAGACTCAAATATATACAGAAAACTCAATCTTAAATAAAAAGTATTCTTGACACGAGTCCCCGGCAACGGCGCCAAAAATCTTGATCGCGTGCAAAGCACTTACTAGCAATAGAACTAGGTCTATTGTAGCAGAGTACTGGCGAGTCAAAGTCGAATCCCACAGAGACTCGTAAGAACGTCTAATTATCAAGACTGAGTTGTCACAATAACGGTCTACGACCAACTATAATATATAGACAGTAGTATTGGTGACTCAAACTAACAAGAATATGCAAGTTCAACTAAGCAACAAGAGTTTCTAATTATTAGTTCAATTATGAGTAATTAGTTATTTCCCCCACACATGCAACAGTCCTCCCCATTGGTGAATTGATTCATTGTTCAGCTACGGGTACAACTCCTAACCCTATCTACTCCGACAATGGCAGTAGACAATCTATACGCAAGCTACCCTCCTTAATTGGTCCGTAATAGCCCATACGCATAAAGAACTAGAGCTGCCGATACTGAGTGTTACCTCATACCGCTAACCCGCCTAGACAGCTGTCGACACTGACCAGCATGTTCCTAGGGTCCATTCTAGATAATGTCCTAATTAACACTTCACTTGCAGTCCTTCATGTTAATTTACGATAACATGCAAATAGTTGATCAGACTACTAACATGTAAATTAAATCTATCGATCAACGTAGCTGGCGCAGATTATCATGAATTAGTAATTTACTAGGTATTCAGATCTAATGATATAGACCGTCACAGATCTGAAGAACGCAACTACTATCTCATGATTTCTTCACCAACGAATCAGATCTATAACACATGGGGTAAAATAAACTAACTACTACATAATTAAACTAAATAAGCAATTAAAACATACTAGTCGAATATAATGACGATATATCTACATCTTGGAAAAGATAGAAAATCATACCCTCGAAGACGAGCGTAGATCTACTTCGGATCTCTGCCTAGGCGGCGACTCCATCGTCTCTCCGACCAGAACTCATAAAATAAATAAAATAAAGTACAAAGAACTTTTATTGCATAATTTCCTTGAATAATTTGAGTACATTATGTTCTGAGGCGAAGCCTCTTATTTATAGCTATCTAAACCGACTTAGAATCATCTAGTTTGACCCCTCGTCCAAGAAAACGCGGTTCGGAAGATTTTGGACCCTCGGTAAGTCGGCACCGCCCCTCGGGTTACCGAGGGTATTTTTGTCTTTTTTCTTCAACCGACTTAACTTGGATGCTTCTAGAATACCCTAGGCCCATTCCTTTCGTCCAGTTCACTCCAAATTCGTCCATCATGCTCAGCCCAATATTCCGTATCATGAAAATCATCAAATAATGCACGAAATAATATCGAAATGGGGAAAATAAACGCTAAATGCTGATTTCTCGACTCACGAACCCGTCATATGATATTCAACATAAATGGTTCATATTAATAGGTCGAAACAACTATTTTTAGCTCATAATGGATAGAATATTGATGCCGTAGGATAGACTATTTTAACCGTCATCAATTTTGTAGAGCGTGTTGGGGAAAAGGATGTGCTGCAAGTGGTCACGGATAATGGAAACAACTATGTCTTAGCTGGTATATTATTTAACTTATTTATTTCTTAATTTCTTTAGTAGTTCACTAGTATGGTTAATAGTTAGCTTAATACTCAGTAAGTAGTTAGTAGTTACTAGTTACTAGTATGTATTTACTACTTACTAGTTACTACTTAGTGAGTTACTTACTAGTTACTAGTTACTACTACTTTACTTGTGACAACATTGACATTTACAATTGAAATGTTTTTCACCAGGGAAGATGCTACAAAATAAAAGAAAGCATCTCTTTTGGATCCGTGTGCTGCTCATTCCATAGATTTGATGTTGGAAGAAAATGGTAAAATACCAATTATAAACAAGACCATAACTAGAGCGGGTGCTCTAGTTACTTTTATTTATGGTCATCCAAGTGTTTTGGCATTGATGAGAACATTCACCAACAATAGGGAGTTGGCCAAGCATGTAATTACCAGTTTTGCTACCAACTTTCTTACTTTAAACAGCCTTCTAAGACGGCGACGGGATCTGAGGAAAATGTTTGTATCTGAAGAATGGTTGAAAAACATGTGGTCCAAAGATAGTAGGGGCAAGGCGATAAGGGATACCGTGTTTCAGATTTCTTTTTGGAATAATGTGACCTACATCCTAAAATTGATGGCCCCGTTGGTGATGGTTCTTTGCATTGCTGATAATGAAAAGACGCCTTCTATGGGTTTTTATTTATGAAGCAATGGATAGAGCCAAAGTAGCAATTCTTAAGTCCTTTAACAATGACAGGAACAAATGTCAGCAAATTTTGGAAATTATTGATCGAAGGTGGGATGATCAACTTCATCATCCATTACATGCTGCGGGTTATTATTTTAACCCATTTTTTTACTATCATAATCCGGAAATTGAAAGAGACACAGAGGTCATAGAAGGGGTCCTTAAATGCTTTGATAGATTGATTGATAACGAAGAACTTCAAAACAAGATCATGGGAGAATTGGCATCATACAAATTAGCAGAATCATTTTTTGGATCCCAAATGGCTATTCGAGCAAGGAATAAGAGGGAGGACGAGGATAGGATGACACCCGGTCGGTAACCATTTTTTTCTTCAAATCTTTTAATAAAACTTTACTCCAAATCTCCAATGCCAAGTAGACTAATGTTTTTTTTTCCAGCGCAATGGTGGCATACATTTGGTGTTGGTGAACCAAATTTGCAAAATTTTGCTATCCGGATTCTAAACCTCACTGCTAGTGCATCATTTTGTGAAAGGAATTGGAGCATTTTTGAGCATGTGAGTAAATGGTTGTAAACATGTAATTTTTTACCAATTAAAGTTTACCTACTCACTTTATTTTTGACAAACGTGACACAGATTCATTCAAAGAAAAGGAGCAGGCTTAAACACGATAGATTACGGGATTTGGTGTACGTGAAGTACAACCAAATGCTCAAAATTAATGCTGCAAGTACGCGGAAAAGGGATCCAATAAGGTTGAGGAACATTGATGAGAGTAATGATGAGTGGATGACCGGAGATGCAGGAAATGAAAATATTCTTGATGATGAAGTTGGAGGAGATGGATTGACTTTGAGGGATTTTGTGGAGGCTTCAAGGATTGAAGAAGAAGAAAGACAAACTCGGAGTCGGAGTCGGGGTAAACAAGCGGCTTCAAAAAGCACCTCTGCTTCTGCTTCATCATCCAAAGGCAAAGGCAAAGGCAAAAGAGGAGGTCGAGTTTCCCAATCACATCTAGTGGATGAGGAGAGTGAAGAAGAATTTGAAGATTATGATACTGAAGATGATATACAAGATCATCTTGATGTTGACCCATTTGTTTTGGATGATGATGACATTGACATTGATGAAATAGTGGATAGGGAGAATATTGATGAGGGGATGGGACCGATGGAGCTTATTAGTGTTGATGATGAGTGATGACCGATGATTACTTGATACTATCATTCTATTGATACTTGGTTTTCCTAATGGCTAATGCCTTTCTTTTATGTCATTTTGTGAACTCTAGTACTGGTATTAGTCTATTAGATTCGTTTAAAACTTTTGAAACCGGAAACCTTTTGGTTGATTGGTTCACTATAGTTTATCGGTAGTACTTGTTTTGTGTGTTAAAAGTTTAAAACTTGTTTAGATGACATTATGTGATCTTGTTTGTTGACTTTATATATGTAATAATCTAAAGGGCCAAAAAAATAAGTTCTATGACTTTATTGTGCGCCTTGCAAGGGCGGATTTATGTATGGGCAGGGGTGGGCTAAGCCCACCCAGTTTTTTTTTTTTTTTTTTAAAGTAGATAGGATGAAATTTCAGATCAGCCCATCCAAAAAACCCATATCAGCCCACCCATTATCCATCCGTTCAGTCATAGTCATCGAAACAAATCTTTTTCTTTTTTCAATTCTCCTCTCATATAAGAAACGTACCTTTTGCTACCTAATTTTTTGCTTTTTTCTTTTCTTAAATAAGCATATAGGTTAATGCACAAATGTGTTTTTATTTTATTTTACTTCAATTTAATCTTTTTTCATTTTCATAAAATGTTAATTTTTTTCTTAAATAAGCATATATACATATAGCTTAATGTACACATGTGTTCTTATTTTCTTTAACTTTAATTTAATCTTTCTTTTTCATAAAATCGTTAATCAATCGATTCAATTACACGTTTCATTGTTTTATGGTCATTTTTCGTTATTCTTGTTTTATCGTCATTTTGTTAGCAACGGATGTGTCCGACTAGGTAAACACTAGACGATAGTGATCTGCTAAAAAACGTGTTAATTAGTCTCATTATTTCGTTTAGGGTTTTTTATTATTAAATTTTAATGTCTCTTTCTGTTAACTCTTTGAATGAAATTAATATATTTTGGGTGTTTCCGTTGTATAGACTCAAAGTGATTTTTTCCCCTTAATTCATGACTTCAAAAAAAAATTGCTATATAATACAACACCACAAGAAAATTATTCTAGCCCCCCCGGAGCCAAAATCCTGGCTCCGCCCTTGGCGCCTTGCATGCCGGGCGCCCATACCACGCCTCACATCCGCCTTACGCTTTAACAAGTATGATGTCTGGATTTCAGTTTTCGATTCTGTGATATTTTTGCCAACTGAATAAATAGTGAATGTTGATATACCAACTAGCAGTTCGAGTAAGTACAAGCATTCTGCATCGTTCCCTTTTTCTCAATCTCGTAAGTACAAGCGTTCTGCATCGTTCCCTTTTTCTCAATCTCGTAAGTTCTGGACACTCTCTTCAGTGTTTTATTTCCCTTTTATTCATTTTAGTTTTATTTTCCTTTAGTCAGCTAGTAGCTAAATGTTACTTTGTTGAAGCCATTTTATTGTTGTGATCATTTGCTTAATATTACTTTATAGTCTACACATGAACTTGCTGCTTGAACATTTTTCATATAGTTGAATGAGATGTATGTATCCGGCGTTCTAGATTGTTTTCTTGGAAGCATTGTGGATTGGAAAGAAGGATGAAAATCCTAGTGAAGAACGTCTTGAATCTACTGAAGAGCTTACTGCTATAAGTATTCATCTACACTATTCACTAGCCAGTTTTGTGTGGTGGTGTAACGCCCCGTTCCCGGATACCGAGCCTTTATCCGGAAAAGAACGTTCGGAGCATATAACATCAAATAAATCTAATATTATACGCAAAGCTCTACGCCGTCGTATCAAATAAAAGCAAACGAAAGCTAAAAAGACTAGGGTAAAAACATAAATGTTACTATGAATTGAATACAACCATTCTAAAGATAAAAAAAAGGTAGCTTACAACAACGAAACGTCTTACGAAAGAAGGTACAACAACTATCCTATCAAGCCAAAACAAGTTACAACATACTCTAAGAAAATTACAAGATACATAATACACTTAGATAGCAACACGGTAAAAATCCATAGCAAGCATAGCCAACGTCCTCCTCATAATCGTCATGATATGTCTCAACCTATTCGTCATCTCACCACAAGCACAAACAAACATGCAAAGGGGTAAGTACATAGGTACTTAGTAAGAGTGAGAAGCTAACGTATAATTAAGTTTTACAACGAAAGGTTTTACATTATTATTATTAAGTTATCCTTGTGAGACCGACTCAACACTAGGGTTCACTTCATGCTCATCAACATGTTGTGATTATTGGTTTCTAACTTAGCTTATCTTTGTTACACCAGTATTCAAGGGCCCTACGCATGGTGTAACTCACCACGGAGTAGGTGCAACATATTGGTGGATCACACCAATAACCACGGAGGTCTATTCTGGTAGACTCTAATAGTGTACACGTTCGGTGAAGTCCCTCCGCACCTAGAGTCTATTCTGGTAGACTTACGGAGTTGTTCATTCACGAAGTCCTTCCACACCTGGATTCTATCCTAGTAGACTTACGGAATTATCCACTTTATCCGAATGCCCACACATCACGATATAAACTTGTACCTTACCAAGAATGGCATGATGTTTAATCTTTTAACTACACAAGTAAGTTTGTTAATAATTGTTAACTAGCCACCTAAGTATTTTCAAGTAAGCTCCCTCACATCTCCTACTCTCTTACTTATACCACTAGACACGGATAAGCCCTAGCACATACACAGACATTCATGAATTGTAATTCACTAAAGCACAAACCAATCATGCCCTTCTGACGGTCCCAAACTTCAACTCTTTGGAAGAGTACATTCGGTGCCGGAACTAAACGCATCAAAAACTCAATCAAGGCTTGTTCAAGGTTATTTAACGTTATTAGATCAAGAAACAACATTTAAGACTCATACCATAGCTTAAAACAACATTTAACACGAATCCTTGCTACAAACCAACACCAACACTCAACCTAAACATTGTAAAATCATGATTATTCGTTAGGAAGAGGCTCTTACCTTAATTCAGCAAAAATGATCCAAAACCTTCTAGATACTGCTGATTTTCTAAGCCTTCAACCCGAAACCTAATTGATCAACAAGTAACCCTAAAAACCCTATCTTTCTTGTAAAACACGAAATGAAAAAGTGTGTAAAACTGAATATTAACTGAATTAATTGCTGTAAAACTATTTTTAGAACAATCTACGCTCCAAAACAATCGTTTTGACTACTCATGGCTGCAAAACAAAGCTACGGATTGAAAGATACGAATTTTTGAAGAATCGAACTCGACGAATACAAAAAACTAGGGCTAAACTGAAAACTTACGAAATTAAGAGATGTTGTTTTCCAAAGTTGCGTCGCGTCGCAGTGATCACTTTTTTCTACTGCGGCATCTTGAAACGATGAACGGATTGGCCCTGCGATTGAAGTTTACGTTCTCTCTTTTTTCCTGAGAACTCTGCGTCGTTTCCTCTGGCTGCCGTCGCTTCTTCTCTTTTTTTTTTTTCACAATTGGAGTTATATGAGGGAATTTTGGGATTATTTTCCTTAAATAGTTATTAATTAATCCATTAAATAAATAGCTAAATCCCTTTATCCCTTATAATTAATTTCCAAGCCCTTTAATTAAATCCTTTTTAATTAAATAAATGAGATAAATAATAATTAGGTTGTAATAAAATACCCAATTACTATTTTACCCTTTCTTAAAAGTCGGGATGTTACATTTCTCCCCCCTTAAGAGGAGTTTCGTCCTCGAAACTCGAATGTAACTTAGGTGTACTTGAACTCTGGACTTTTTGAACCGTTTCGTCTTCTAACTCTTACAGTCTTCTTCTTCCATCATCCTAACTCTATTACTTGTCTTGAGCCATCTCGAGGTTGCGACAATCCGTTTCAATCTTCACGTTGGCCTGCTGTATCAACTCTGGTCTCGTATTCTGTCATCACTCCTCTTCATCCCAAAAAACTGGCTTTCTTCGCTTTTCTCCATGCAGAGTTTGAAAAGTGGCATCTGGATACTGGCATGGTAACTAATGTGGTAGACACTCTGCTATCTCCATCTTCATGCAAGATCATCGGTAGTATTGTCCAAGTTCTCTGTACATCTTGGTTGCTCCAGGATGACTGCAAGTGCTATCTTGTGGCTTCATTCATCACCTTCTTCCTTAGATCTTCCACACTGGGAACCCAGAGCCGATTTCGATGACATAGGTTGCCATCTTCTTCTAACTTGTGAGCACATGCGGGTTTGGTTCTTGGCCACTCGCTTGTAATCGAAAACCACTGGGTCTTTGTCTTGTTCCTTCACGATCTCATCAATTGCCTCGATTCTTGCAATCAACGGTTCAACACACTTTACTTGCTCCTACAGACCTATGTCCTGAAAGCTTGAGCTTCCCAACTGATACACTTCTGACACACTTGACTTCCTTTGATCTCGACCTCCATCATTGCGGCACAAGCTTGCTGTGGGACTGCAAGGATTCTGGCTATAGGGTTTCTGAGACTTTCAGAGATGGAGAACATGCATTTGCCATACTTCCTCTGTGACGGTCTGATCCAATTCTTATGCCCATAAGGGTTAGCTTACAAAACGAATAAAGTCGAAAAGTGGAAAGTTGAGTACCAGAGTGGTATGTCAACTTGGTAAGCCGAAGAAGGGCAATATGTTTTCAAAACAAGAGATGTGGTAGGGGTTACAAACAGAACATGATGATTCTAAGTCGAGGGAAGTTGAAGTTGGTTCCAAACCGAAGAATGAGGCATTGTATCATAATACAAAAGGTAGCCACCAAAGAAGGAGAAAAAGGATTATCTTGCAGACGAGATTCTTTTGAGAGAGTGGAATCCTGCAAGTTACGGTGGTCTGTATGGGAACTTAGGCCACTTGAAAGGAAGACAATGAGCTCTTACATAAGCCTTAGAAATTGGAGACATCAAGGGAAGCGCCACATGATGGACTTGGAAATATTCTCAATGTATGGAAAGAGAACACTAAGCTTGAGTACATTAGGAAGGTGACCTTGATTGTTAATCATTTGGTTAACAAAGTGGCTATTGGCGAGCTAGGAGAATCCTCAGTTCACATGAATGTCGTAGATGAATCATCATACAACCGAGAAGCAAAGCAAAGGTGCAAGGTCGAGCGCCAAAAAGACTAGACAATTTAGAAATCAAGTAGAGAGCAAGAATCTCAACATGAAGAGTTATTGAGACAAATCGAGTAAACCAAAAGGTCTCAGATTGAAATAAACTTGTCATGTAAAGTCAAAGTTTTCATTATTCAAGAGAGGTTGAGTCATCTCAAGATTGAAAGGGGAAATAGAGATTCCCTCAAGATATTGTAAACGAATATCGGAAGTTCGAATAAGTGAGCGGTATAAGCTTTTAAGTGAAGGGGAAAATAGACTTAAGAACTGCCAGATAAAGTTTGATTTCAAAGAATTAACTCAAACTTTCAAGGAAAGTTTGAAAGATCATTGATGATCCAATTCATGGTTTCAAAGTTTCACTACTTGAGAGGAATAGTACACTGCCAAGGAATAACTGTTGTAGGTCATTCCTCATGTGGGAATGAAAAGATTAAAACAAAACTAGACATTTCAACCGGTGTACAAAAGTGTTATAGAAACACCAAGACAGAAGAGGAAGTGTCAAAAGATGCGTCTAGTGATTCATGGCTCTAAATGGATTGAACGAGATTTAAAGCTGAAAGGTACAAGGTGTAGTAATCTGAATTGAAATCGGAAGCTTGGAATGAAAGGATCTGAACATCAAACATGGCATGTTGGAGGACAGCATCTTGATTCTTGTTTATAACTGCATAAGAAACAACAATGTTAACTTTAAAAACACCATAAAAAGAGACCTATCCTAGGGAAAGATCACTACAGAAGACCTCTAATACATAACCATCGTAACTTACTACTCTCTTAGCCCAAACCCTAAGTCAAAGAGGTGAGGATTTCTTTTTGGGTGTTGTGTATGATATTTACTCCGATTCTGACACTATCAAATTTTTACAGCCCACAAGAACAGAAACTTGAGCACTATCCAAAGAGAAAAGATTTAGATTCTGGAGTTTCCCATGTGATAGAAAAATATTAGAATTTTTGAATGAGAGGGAGTTTGTCAAAAACAATTACTTCTGCCAAATGCACAAGTTGTCAGAATTTTCAGATTGGTAAACACTGACTTAAATTGCAGATTATGGTCAAACGAAAAGGAATTAGAATTTGATTCCAAAATGAAAGTTGTAGATAAAATGTTTTCTACAACATATCAAAAATTTAAGTCATTTGAAGATGTTTAACATGTTCAAAACATAAGAAGAAGTAAAGGTGCTGCTACAGATTTTCTGGACAGAGTGTCCGGCATTAACATTGATTTTATGAACAATCCATAATGATTATCGAGTCGATGTAAAAGGATAAATTGTAGATAAGACAGTAATCTACATTGATAAAAATTTTCAGAATTTTTGGAGCAGGGGAAAACAGTTTTATGTTAAAGGGAAAAAAATGGGAACAAAAGCATTCACTCATGTTGGATAAGGTCAAGCACGGGGAAGATGAAAAACTATGTGCCGAAGCAAGAAACCTTTAACATTAGTATTGAAATGAGTAAGAAGAACTTGGAAGTGATAGGATTGCATATGGAGTTCGTGTGGAACCCATCTCAAGCAAAGCAAGGTCAAAGAATATTGGTAAACAACACAACAAGTACTAGTGAAAGGAGAAACTAAAGGATTTGTAGAGTTGAGTCAAATATCATTCTCTACAAAGCTAGGCCAAGCCAAATGTAGGCTTAAAAATTCGTGGGTAAAGAACTTGGAGAGATCAAAAAGGAAAGTGTAAAGAGAATCCAACCAAGAGGTCCTCAACTTAAAGGTGTAAGCCTAAAACTCCGATCCCAACACTTTACTTAAAGGGGGTTTCACTTGATCCTACGCGACATGTTATGGTTTAGAAGCTTCAAAAGAAGAGAGGGTTTCTACTAAAGATGCTAAAGGGAACAAAATCCGAGAACTCGACTAAACCTCCGTCTAAGAAGACTCTTCACTTGGTCCTAGTGCAACTTAACCATGGTTTAAAGATTCTTAGTCTTAAGAGTATTTACCACCAAAATCAAGAGCGATCAGAAAGGTTCTATAAGGGTCTAAAGAAATCTTATCATAGGGAAAAGAAGCCTTGGACATAAAGGATGCTTCGCTCTTATACCAACAGTAACGCCCCACTCCCGGATACTGAGCCCTTATCCGGAAGAGAACGTTCGGCGCGTATAACATCAAATAAATCTAATAAGATACGTAAGCCTCTACGTCGTACATCGTTGTATCAAATAAAAGCAAACGGAAGCTAAAAAGACTCGGGTAAAAACATAAATGCTACTATGGATAGAATACAACCATTCTAAAGATAGAAAAGGTAGGTGATAGGAACCAACTTTACTGTACATTTTTGTGCAGTTTAACCCACGATTATCATATTTCTAGAATGTTTCGGGTGAGTTTGGACCCTATAATGAGTGTTAATGAGGTTTTCTTTGCACGGCGAGTAACTGTCGGTTTTTCCGTAAACTCGGCCTACTTTTAGCACTTTATACTCATTTCCCGAGCACCCGTAGTTTGCGGGGTTATGCGTTTGCTTGTTGTTTCCATGTTTGTGCAGGATTTGGGTGAGTCGGGAGCCCGAAAAGCGATGATTTATGAGTTTAGATGTGTCCGAGGCGAGAAACGAAGGCTAAATAGGGAAAAAGTGAAGTTTTTGAAGTTAAGGCATCTATCCGTACGGACAAACGTCTGTCCGTACGGACAACTCTCGGATAGATGCAAAAATATTGAACAGAGACTTATCCGTACGGATAGACTGAAGCAGCAGAGACTTATCCGTACGGATAGATTCCCATCCGTACGGATAACCTGGAGAATCAAGAACTATCCGTACGGATATCCTGTTATCCGTACGGATAAGCTGAATTTTGCCCTAGGCTATAAAAGGGCACCTCAAACGTTTTCTTCAGCAGACTTTTTACGATTTTAGATAGTTTTAGCCTCTTTTGGGCGATTTCCTTCGTCCGAAAGCATAGAATCAAGTGCCATATACCATTGTTCTCATCTTTCGATCCTCTATTACATTAGATACATTACAACATCAATCCGTTCCATTTCGATTGTCAAGATTTGATCTTTGTGAGCACAATTTTGGTATTTCATCAACTTTCAATAAAGTGGGTATGATTTCTTGTTCTCTTATCATTTATATCATGAATTCCTTCACCATTTATTGTTTCAATTCGATAATGAGTAGCTAAATCTTTCGTACAGCCGAATTATGTGAAAGCGGATGAAACGCCATTAGGGAGATGATCCGGGAGGTAGTGTAGCACGTAATAAAATGTTAATCGATAATTTATACCACGAAACCTGCTTTAATCGTAATTGAGCTAGCTTGATCACCTAGTTCACCATCACACACACCTAGCTTATAAATGTATGTTGCGGTGAAGTGTGGGAACCGGGGTTTCGGGACCGTAGACGTTTTGGCTTAAAAGGTAGTTTGACACCTACCTATGCACTAGGTTGACACCCTGGTCATTAGGTCCATTTCCAATACGGAGTTTTTATCGTTCAGACAAGGAAGGTAAAGCGCACTCCCGGGGTAGTTTGTTTGAGGGTAGAGTAATCCGCTGGATCGTAGTTCGGCTGTACCTCTTTTAATCGTTAAGAAATCCGATCAGTATAATTTTTCTTTTACGCAATAGTATAACGTCATATTTTTCTGGTTGACCTGAACTGAGTGCTAAGTCAGCTGCGGTACTCAAAGCCAATCTCTGTGGGTTCGACCTCGGACTCCTCAAGCACTACCCACAATCGATCCGGTCCACTACCGGTTAGAAAGTAGATTTTGCTAAGGTTTCGAGTTTTTACTTGATTAACTGGATTGCAAAAATTCTCTTATCAGTAGCTTACAACAACGAAACGTCTCACGAAAGAAGGTACACCAACTATCTTATCAAGCCAAAACAAGTTACAACATACTCTAAGAAAATTACAAGATACATAGTACACCTAGATAGCAACACGGTAAAACTCCATAGCAAGCATAGCCAACGTCCTCCTCATAATCGTCCTGATCCGTCTCAACCTGTTCGTCTTCTCACCCCAAGCACAAACAAACATGCAAATGGGTAAGTACATAGGTACTTAGTAAGAGTGAGAAGCTAACGTATAATTAATTTTTACAACGAAAAGGTTTACATTATTGTTATTAAGTTATCCTTGTGAGACCGACTCAACTCTAGGGTTCACTTCATGCTCATCAACATGTTGTGACTATTGGTTTCTAACTTAGCTTATCTTTGTTACACCAGTATTCAAGGGCACTACGCATGGTGTAACTCACCACGGAGTAGGTGTAACATATTGGTGGATCACACCAATAACCACGGAGGTCTATTCTGGTAGACTCCGATAGTGTACACGTTCGGTGAAGTCCCTCCGCGCCTAGAGTGTATTTTGGTAGACTTACGGAGTTGTTCATGTTAGGTGTAGTGCCCGAAAGACTATTTCTGTAATTGTTTTTGACAAGATTTATAATTCATCTTAATATTTGCATTTATTCTTATATTAATACACTGCTGAAAACCCTAAGTATATCGGTATGTAATCACATGACTCAGTGTATGGCATACACACGAGGATTGAGTTAGTGATGATATGCTTAAAACTATTTAGTCCGTGGTGAATTTAATCAGAGTATGAGTCTCATGATTAATATACCAATAATGTGCCCAGAACACTTAACGGTGTGACCGTCTTATCCGGACCGTCATTACAGGGTACCTAGTGGGGCATTTATTTATGATGTCTACCATATAGGACTGGACCGATTTGATTTGATTTCTCGATATAATTCCGTGATCGAGAAATCTTATCGAATCACAAGATGATCATAAATGGGTTAATCTCAATCCTGATGTGATCACAGTCTACTGCTTGGTTCAAAGTAGGGTTTGATGTGTTAGTTAAGGATCACTTGGATACATGTGATCTGAACACTTCTCGTTGGCTCTATTCTGGAATGAGTGAGTAGTCTGTGACTTCACAGATATGGAATCCATTCCTTCCTTTGGGAAGTAGACAGACAGTTCCCTTATTTGTTGATCCTAGAAACTGATCGATGGGCCCAGTTCATATTATATTAGTTATGAACTAATTGATCACTAGGGGGTTAATGGTAAATAAGGATAAGATGTTTTGAGAAGGGTTTACGGAAATATCCCGAATCAAAACGAACAATCTATGGAGAATTTATCCGTATGTAATGATTATATCAATGGACGCTTTTACTCAATGATTAGAGTGTAAGTATATATCTATAATCGATAAAGTTCAGTTTCAGGTTTATGGTGGAGTAATCCCAGAATTAATAGATTGAATAAGAATTGTTTTGTTCGATGAATAATTTTATTTAATTTATTGTAGCTACTGGTTATAGGTCCATGGTCCCCGATGTGGCTCCTAACATGCATATGTTTCTTGACGTTGGGCCTCAATAATAATTAAGTAGTTGGACTATTTAATTGATGTGCGATTTATTATTTATTGGACTAAATAATAAAATACATGGAAAAGACATTTTTCGTGGACTCGGACCCAATAGTGTAAAAGTCGTGTGCTAGCCTTATTTGACTAGGGTTGGCGTGTTTTGTGTCTTGGTAATTATTAAGGAATTGGTTTTCTTGATAATTATAAGACATGTGATTAATTATTTATTTGTTAAATAATTAATTAAGGAAAATATATTAGATTGATCCTTAAATATTCTAGATTATTCTAGAAGTATCTTTTATGAAAAAGGATTATTTTAGTTGATTTTGTATTAATTATTAAATCCTTGGAGGACAAGGATTTCTCTCCTATATAAAAGAGAGTTCTCCTAAGCCTTTTCAACAACACAATACACGCATCATACACATAATATTGGCTTAGAATTTTCGGCCAATAGCTAGGGTTTAGTGTTGGGAAAATCTTCGGGATTTTCCGGATAGCATATCGAGGAGGTCAAGCATCAAGGATCAACTCCACTGGTTGTACCTTGGAGATACACATCGGAAGACTGTGGCATCTCAACTATTTGGATCTCGGCTTCTCAATCTTTGGATCTAATCTTTTGATTGGTAAGTAGATCTAACCTTATTGTAGTTTGGATCTATTTATTTTATATGCTTTAATTTATATTGATGGTGATCCTTGTTATTCCGCTGCGTAATCGGGCGGATCTAGATCCGTCCGGCGATATTAAATCCAACAGTTCATTCGTGAAGTCCTTCCGCACCTGGAGTCTATTCTGGTATAATTACAGAATTATCCACTTTATCCGAACGCCCACACATCGCGATATAAACTTGTGCCTTACCAAGAATGGCATGATGTTTAATCTTTTAACTACACAAATAAGTTTGTTATTAATTGTTAACTAGCCACCTAAGTATTTTCAAGTAAGCTCCCTCACATCTCCTACTCTTTTACTTATACCACTAGACACGGATAAGCCCTAACACATACACAGACATTCATGAATTCTAATTCACCAAAGCACAAGCCTATCATGCCCTTCTGACGGTCCCGAACTTCAACTCTTTGGAAGAGAACATTCGATGCCGGAACTAAATGCATCAGAAACTCAATCAAGGCTTGTTCAAGTTTATTTAACGTTATTAGATCAAGAAACAACATTTAAGACTCATACCATAGCTTAAAACAACATTTAACACGAATCCTTGCTACAAACCAACACCAACACTCAACCTAAACATTGTAAAACCATGATTATTCGTTAGGAAGAGGCTCTTACCTTAATTGACAGCAAAAACGATCCAAAACCTTCTAGATACTGCTGATCTTCTAAGCCTTCAACCCGAAACCTAATTGATCAACAAGTAACCCTAAAAACCCTATCTTTCTTGTAAAACCCGAAATGAAAAAGTGTGTAAAACTGAGGATTAAATGAATTAATTGATGTGAAACTATTTTTAGAACAATCTACGCTCCAAGATGATCGTCTTGACTACTCATGGCTGCAAAACAGAGCTACGGATTGAAATATATGAATTTTTTAAGAATCGAACTCGACAAATACAAAAAACTAGGGCTAAACTGAAAACTTACGAAATTAAGAGATGTTGTTTTCCAAAGTTGCATCGCGTCGCGGTGATCACATTCCTCTACTGTGGCATCTTGAAACGATGAACGGATTGACCCTGCGATTGGAGTTTATGTTCTCCCTTTTTTTCGAAAACTTTGCGTTGTTTCCTCTGGTTGCCGTCTCTTCTTCTCTCTTTTTTTCCATAATTGGCATGATACAATTATAAGGGAATTTTGGGATTATTTTCCTTAAATAGTTATTAATTAATCCATTAAATAAATAGCTAAATCCCTTTATCCCTTATAATTAATTTCCAAGCCTTTTAATTAAATCATTTTTAATTAAATAAATGAGATAAATAATAATTAGGTCGTAGTGAAAATACCAAATTACTATTTTACCCTTTCTTAAAAGTCAGGATGTTACAGATGGTCTCGTTATATAAACATAAGCATCTGAGTCTGTAGCTGTGACTTTCTGATGATAAAATTTGTGTCTCAGTCCATCTGAATATCGATTCGGTTCTGGTACGAAAGAATCAAACTTCAAATCAGACTTCAACGAAATATCCTATCGGATCTTCGAATCCCGAACAATGTCGCGGATCCGGCTTCCTTCATCAACGCCGGCCATGGATCATCAAAGGGAGAAACCCTAAGCTCCGATCTCTGATACCAAATGATGTAAAGGCTATGAAAATATAGTAAACAGAGAGGTTGAATCTCTCTCAAGTCGATTACAATCGGAATAGAATGTCAAAAGCTGATTACAAAAGTTCACTTCTCAGCTTATATACCCTAAGCCTCCAAAACCAACAAAAGACAAAACTACCCTTCTTAATAGATAAATATTACACAACCAAAAGATAAGTTTAATTATGATTAACTTAAATATTAAAGTAAGACTACGCTGCATCATCTCTATTCTCATAAGCTCACACCTATAAGGTCAGGATGCCTTCTTGAGCGATTTTTCACCCCTATTCGATTTCCAGCCTTTCCAATACCCAAACTAAGGTTCTTACACACCAAAACATCAAGAAACTATCAACCAAACATGCTATATCAATCTATATATCAATTAACAATCACAAACAAGTCATCTACAACAAATTAGAACTAAATTACTTAACCTAAATATCATAAAACATGATCTGTTCAACATGAAAACCCTCTTACATGATTTCCAAGCAAAAACAATCCAATTCTGAACCAAAACCTTGAAACCTTTCCCAAAACCTAAGAAAGCACAATTCTCTCTTGAATTAACTATGAACAAAGGTTTCTAAACAAACATAACTATGAATTGATCTACCATAAATCTTTGAACATGATCAGAGCTTCAAGATTCCAATATTAGGGCAAAATCATACCTTTTCAGAACTCCAAATTCTTGGTATCAAAACGAAGTCCTCTTCACGTCGATTCTGAAATCCTACTTGAATTTGAAATCCGATAAACAATCGGTGATATACTTAGAATATTCATTTGTCAGACTTTTCTTTTCTTTGAAGTTCAATGTACGAACTTCTGATGCTTCAAATTTGTGACAACCCCTTGTTAATGGGGAGTTTTATTTCCCAATAATAACTCCTCTTAACAACTTCTTTTTTTTTTTCTTTTTCAAAAATACTTTAAAAGAAAACATAATATTGTGATTTTTTTTTTGTTGTGAAAAGACCCTTTCGTCATTTTTTGGAAATTCGGGATGTTGCACGTTATTCATTTTTCTATTCAAATTTCAAGTTTTTATTTTAAAGAATGTTAAAAGAGAAGATAATTTGTATCTGATTAGTAAGTAAAAATGACTTTTAAAAAAATTATAATTCATTTTCAAAACAAAAAAAAATATAATTCGATGAGTAATTTATCTTATTTACTTTAAGTGTTAATGTTGATAACCTATCAATTTTTTTTGTAAATTATTATATTTTGAAGGACAAGTATGTTTTTATAGTTTCTTTTGTAACCCTATAGTAGCCATGCACCTATTTTACATACTTAAAAAATATTCATCTTATTTAGGGGACGTTTATTAAATCTGTAATCTGAAATCTGAATATAATAAGTTACTGAATTCTGGAAATAATTAGATTGTATGGATATTTGTTGCTTTATCCCCTTTGAGGATTCTTACAGTTTCCTCCCTGACACGGTCAGAGGAGTTTGGGGGCTGCTCGATTTATGCGAGGACGGTTTGGAACACGTCCTCTTGTAGCGGATCAGATCCGCTTTTCTTTATTGCGGCTAAAAGGGCTTGTGACAGTCAGGAAAACATTGGTGGTGGCTCTTTCTACTCTTATCTTCCGCTTCTTCCTATGACGAGCATTAAATCCTCTCGCATTAGATGTTTGATGCCTTTTTGAAGGTCAATGTCTAAGAATAAATAAGTATTCGATTCGTTTCACGAAAGAAAGGTGGCTTGTGACTAGGTTGGTAAGGGTGAATTACCATCAAGCCTAAGTTATCTGGTTCTGGCGAATGCCCTAAGGGATTGTCCTTTCTTTGGGTTAGTAATGCTCAAAGTACGGTTAGTACAAGAAGGTACTGCGGTTTACTACCATTAGGAATAATCTTCAGGAAAATTATCTGATTCTGGGTCTGGTTCTGTACCGTACCCTTACTACCCTAAACTTCGAATAGATTGTTGCAACTAACAATTTTTTATTTAGGGTTGAATATGAAAGGCCTATTATCGAATACTAAAGCGTTCCCCTTTGATTCTTATTTTATGTGTTTGCCCCCGGATGACACTTTCAAAAGCATAGATCCACGAGAAAGAAGTTCCACAGGGTAACCCCTAACGTTAAAATATCGAAATGCGTGTGCGAGAGAAAATGTGCCTACTAGCTCCAATTACTAAACACTGATCTAACGGGAACCTCTTTCTTGCTTTTAGATCTACCATGTTACAGGATCTCCATCCATGAATCTTTGGTTCCCTCCGAGTTTACTTATGGCCGCACTTCCAACTAACTTGACCGTGGAAAATTCTGCTTTTTGGCTTAGCGCATCAGAAACTTGCTTGGTCCTTCCCAGGCTTGTATGCCATGACCATATCGAACTCCGCTAAGAAGTATTGCCAACGCGCATGTTTAGCTCTTCTCTTATCTTTTCTTTTAGCATTCAGCTGGAGTGGATTTTTTATAAAATAATAGCTTTTCAGCAACAATAAGCCCCCCGTGCATCATAGTCCATAAAAGGAAACTACTCCTTAAAGGTCCTTTCATATTCCAGATCAAACCCCACACTACTGAAGAAGAATCTCCTTCCGTTATCAGAAAACTGGTGAAAATACCCGGATGCCACTGTATATGACCCATTCGGATCATGCTCCCAAGCTGCCGTATCATTATCCAACCTGAACCCCTGCCAAAGGGCTCTGTAGGCCTTGCAGATGCTTCTCCATACGGGGGAGCAGCCACCCTTTGGCGTACTCGATAGGACCTTGTACTTGTGGGCAAGAACATTAACCCACAATGAATTTTTCGTAGTGATAAGGCACCACACCAACTTACCAAGCATTGCTAGGTTCATTTGATTTAGGAACCTGAAGCCGAGTCCTCCTTCGTTTTTGGGTCTACAAATATTATGCCACGCAAATGTGTGTATTTTGCGGCCCTCATCATTATCTCCCCAAAAGAAATCTATACAAATTCTTTCAAGTTGTGAGATAATTCCCAGAAGTAGCCTAACCGTATTCTTTGGATAATACGGTTGGGTAGCAATTGAACTTTTTATCAGGATGTTTTTACCCGATTTAGAGAGGATCTTTGACTTCCAGCTGGCCGACTTCTTCTTCGTCTTATCAATCAAATTAGATGTAGGGCCAACTATTATACGGTCCAATGAGTTAGAGTTCATGCCAAGGCCATGTACAAGGGATTACTTCCAAATAGTATTAATATTTGATGAGGGGCAAACTAGCCCTTGCCACATATCATTCATAGAGTGGCTATGTAATAAACGAAGACAGATAAATAATAGCATTAAAGGCTAGGTGCCTTATGCCGAACTTGAGTGCTGACCTAAGCCCAGGTGGGAGGTCTGACCTGTCCTTCCGAATAGACCACCGCAGGTCGGCTAGGTCATATTGGAGGTCAGGTGAATGCAGTTTGGGCCGAGACGGCATAGTGGTTTCTTGTTCTTCACTTGTTTTCTTCCTGAAATCCATTGTCTATTGTTCTCACAAATCATTTCAATGTGGCCAATGCCACATCCGGTGCCACATCCATAATTGATCCTCCACATGCCGAATTCAAGTTTTGCATTGAATTACCGTCCAAATTCCTATAGAAGAGATGCACTTGATCCCATGCTTCAAATCCATGTTGAGACATTTCCGTAACATTGCCTTGAATCGATCCCATGCTTCAAACAAGTCTTCACCATCTAGTTGCTCAAAGTTGAAGATGTCGGATTTTAGATCAAGAGCTTTTGATGGTTGGAAATACTTAAGCAAAAATGCATTTGCTACTTGTTCCCAAGTATGGAGGGAGTCGTGAGCCAAAGATGTGTACCATGCCCTCGCTTTTTTCCTTTAGAGCAAAAGGGAACAAAAGCAACTGAATCGCTTCCTCACTAACCCCGTTGAATTTCACCGTTTTACACACCTCTAAGAAATTATCAATGAAAGTGTTAGGATCTTCCATGGCTCTTCCCGAAAGCTGGACGTTATCTCCAAGTAGATGCCAAACATGTTGCCTTATCTCCAAATTGTTAGCCACAACGGGAGGTACCCTTGTAAGACTAGGACTATTAGTGGCTATCGGTGTCACATAATTTCTACAAAGCCTCACCGGTCAGTTTCCTGCTTGATTAACTTGGGCTTGTGGCATAAATTATTGTGGGTTCATCATAGGGACTGGTTGAACATTATCTTGACGGATATATGGTGGAGCATAAGGGTTAGGCATTTGAGGATATTGGTTCATTATAGGGTTCATCATGGGATTCATCATAGGATTGAATTAGACCATTTGCATCACCATTTGTTGATATTGTTGGAACAATTGAGGGTCCATTTGTGGAGTTTGTGGTTGTTGTGAAACACAAAAAAGATTAGGAATTCGTGGATCTTTGAGAGGGATGTTAGCTTGGAAGTTGTTGTTCATTTGAGCATTTCAAACAAGATTCCCTTCTCTAGGCAAAGGTTCCATCCTTGGAGGAATGGGTTGTTGTTCTTGTCCTTGGTCTTGATTTGTACTCCCTTCTCCAAAAGGATTAACATTCCCAATTTGATTCACACCTCTATCATAATCATGGTCTTCATTACCCGTAGCCATACTCGATTCCTCAGAACTTGAACTTGCACTTTCCAATAAAGGATCCAAATCTTCAACTAAAATACCCTTGTTTCGCAATTGTTTCGTTTATAGCGAAGGTTTCAATCTCGGAAATATATACAATGGTTCCTTGGAGCTTCGGGTCATGCACTACAAGAAACAAACAACAAGAAAACAATAAAATAAAATCAACCTAAGCCTAAGTCTTCCGATGACTTATGAGATATCGAATTCATTCCCCGGCAACGGCGCCAGAAAACTTGATGACCAAAATAGTGGCGATCCAACGTTAACCGGCAGCGTACCAGGTCGGATGTACTATAGAGGTGAGCAAGGTCGTATCCCACAGAGAATCAATCAAGTACCATAGTTGTTTTTGTACTTAGTTTAGGTCAATCAAAGTTGTTCACTGTTTAGTTATACTATAATGACGTTTAAACTAGAGATTATAAGAGAGAGAAAGAGAGAGAAACATATCCAAACCATGATCCAATTGAATACTTTCACCCCTCTAATCGATTATTCATGAATGAGTTTAACCAACCAACCAACATTACGATTACATCGACTTCATTCGTGGGTGCAAACTCCTAAGATATTAATAGACGCCATGCAACAATCTAATACCCTTTGCCAGGTTCAACGGTTCACCTTTTAGAATTTAGCTGACCGAAAAAATATTAACGCTCTAGAGTTTCTCGATTAATCAACCGATGAACCTTGTCTCCTAATTGAATCTAAAGAACTCAGTCAATTATAAGAAACGATCTTAAAACCCCTTATCCCACATCCCTTCGCAACATACATTTATAAAAGTGGTGTGTGTGATCATGACTGGGTGATCAAGCTAATTCGAGCATTAAGAACAAGTTTTAAGACACAAATTCGTCGATATAAAATCAATTAAGCACTACCCATTCTCAATTTCATCAATTAGAGGGGGATTTTTTCAATCTTCACATAATCTAGCTTTGAAAATGTTTAGCTACACATAATAAGACTAGAAATAACACTCAAAGAGGGAATCAAAGCCATAAAACAAGAAAAGAAATGATATTAATTACCAAAACGCAGAAAATTGTCTCTACATCAAGCTTCTCCAACACCCATGTCCAAATATGAAGAAGATGGTCCAAAATGCAAAATCCAAGGTGATTGAGCTAATATCTAAGCTTAATTTAGCTAAATCTAAAGATATAAAGTGTAGAAGTGAGTGCAGGGATCAAAAGGGAAAAATCGACCTAAAGGGTGTTTTTATCTAAGGAGGTGTGTATGAAGATATTTGTGAAAATCTATGCAAAAAGGTATATATATTTGTCCGAAAGTATGCAGAAAATTGGCCTAAAGCGCGCGCATCATCCTTCATAGCGCTCGCTTCGCGATGTTGCCGCCCCTGGGGTCTTTGACTTTGCCTTGAGTAAAGCGCGCGCATAACATTAATTGCACGCACAAAATAACCTCTGTATCGTTTTGATGCTTCTGCTGGCTTCATAGTGTGCGCATCAACTTCAAAGCGCTCGCTTTGAGTGGAATCATCCAAACCTTGCATTTTACTTCTCTGAAACGCGCGCTTTAGCTCCACTATGAACGCATCCCTGCTAAATCTTCAAGGTCTTCACTGTTTCTCCGTTTCTTCCATTCCCGAGCTTCGGTTTACTCTTTCTAAGCCTCATGCCTCATCATCCGGTTTCACGAGTCACCTATTTCCTGCATTTCATATGCCAAACAACATACCGAGCGTAATTCCGCAAGAAAGATAAGCCTCGAAAAGGGTCAAAATACCGTAAAATGGTGATGTTTTCCATCTATTTGACGGTTTACCTCAAAGTGAGTACTCAATGTGATTTTGCCCTATAAATGGTCTAAAACTACCCAGAACAAGCCAAAAGTGTCTTAAACGGGGTGAAAACATGCACCGGAGCATAGTAATGT